>JBAMCM010000217.1:20000000-21374919 GCA_037075145.1 Scaptodrosophila latifasciaeformis | reverse complement strand
AAATCCGCTTCGGCCTCGATTAACTGTTGCTCCCTCATCAAAGCTCTTCGCTGGGGCAAAGAGAACGGCGTAATTTCCTTTATATAGGTCATATGTATGCCCAGACCCCCGAGGCGCTCTATATCTAAAGAAATTTTGGGCCTATGGTTTCGACGCCATTTATAGGGCAAGGCTATGATACCGAAAAAGATCGGACCAGAGAATACGATAGTGAGTATAAGGTACGGCCATATATCCAGTTTGAAGGGCCGTATGATGGCCAAGGCCTCATTCAAACGTCGTGGAGCATGAGTTACAAAGGCACCCGAATCGGCCAGAGTAAAAAAAGAAAATTCAATGGCTTTTCGGCGTTCCCAACTAAGGCCGACATCGCCCAAAAAGAAGTCCGCCATCTAAAGATGTAAATGTTATTATAGCTGAGACCAAAGTGAAAAAAACTTACCCCGCTCTGCAGCAAACCTATGCCGCCTGTGAAGGTATCATTGGACTCCCCCGCAACGTCGGGACGCAAGGAGCCCTGAGTACGGCCAGGTGCCTCGATATAGATGAACTGGAAATTCATATGCTTAGCTAACAGCGTAAGCAATCGGTGATCCCGACCTCCTGTTACATTCACCTCATTATAGCTGCAACCTCTTTCTTCCGAGCAATCCTCAAATTGATCCACACCAGAGTCGCTGCTATCGTTGTTGTAACTGACCCAGAACCAGGGCGGTGACTGCAAAGGTAAAACTATTAATTTGAAAGTAACTGAAAGTGGTATTCAAATACAAACATGGAACACAGGCACTCTAAATATTCTGCCCTGGAAGTTGGCATACACCGATGCTGCACTCGGTAGAAGTGGAACTTTCTGTAGACCCAGATTTTCACCATCGAACCAATTGACCAATTTTAGATTACTTTCCCCCGAGGGCAAAGCCTGGTTGTAATAAATACGAAAGGCCTTTCGACGCGGTCTTGTTATAACAACCGCCCTTATGGGTGCCTCAAAGCGGTATTTCTCAGCATTGGGACGGCTGGCTCCCCAATAGAATATAAATAAGCTAAGTCGATGGGCCAATCGGCGTTCGTGTATTTTTTGAGTCAATTCTTCGGGCTCATAGAAAATCAAATTAACACTTTCGATGGCACCCAGCAAATTAGCCTCTACATACTGAAAGAACAGCTCCGCATCATAGAATATGACCGATTTAAAATAGAGAGAATGTAGTCTTAGAATAAAGTCATCCACTTGACTGGGTCCCATTTCTTCTTCTAAATTCACAGCGGAGTTCAAATAATTGTGATCTTTTGTATCTGTTGTATTCGTCAGTTGAGAGGGCGGCAGGGCCAGCATGGCCAGTTGCCGTGGTTTCAATCCATTTATGATCTGAGAGAGAGCTGTAGAAGATTGAACCAGCAATCGGTATAAAATAAGATAAGATTTTAGTTTATTACCTATAGCGACATCGGAGGTATTGGTTTCTGAAATATTGCCTAGAATGTTCAAAATATTTGCAGTGGTTGCCACTATGAAGAAACAGAAGCCAAGAATAAAACCTATAAGCCCACACATTTTGGTCTTCAAATCTTTCGAACAAGTCTTTCAGCCTTTTTATATAGGCTCAAGGTATGAAAAGTTTTCCTTTTTGCTTTTACTTTTTTGATGAGCAATTATTTCATCAGGTCTTAAATATCATATGTCAAAAAGAAATGGGAAAAAGGGTAGATACTTCAACGCTGTATGACTTGAACTGCCAGCCAGTCGATGGGCTTTGGCAAGGCTTGTCTGATTCTTTGCCTTGGCATTTTGGCCTGCTGTCTATCGATTTTCATAATCACTGGCCGCCTGTCAAGTGCCTCCTCCTCCTCCTCAGGGCTCTTGGAGAACACAACATGAACTTGGGCATGGTACGGATGTCAGCAGCTCAACGGTTCAGGATCCTAGTCCCAGAGGTTTCAACAGACTTTAAGGTAGGGTTTTATTTGTATTTTATTTTTTAATTGTTAGAAGTTTGTCTTGCCTGGAAATTTCTCCTTGCTCTCGATCGCGTATTGATTGCTACTCCATCGATCTTTAGCTGACGCGATTCTGTTGCTTCGCTGTCGTTGCTGATTTTGTAGTCGTTGTTGTGTTGTGCTGGCTTGTCAATCTTCTAATGCTCTTGTTGACATTAATTCCGTGTTGTGCGCATTTTTTGCTTGCCTTTGTTGCTTTCAACTCATATGTCAGCGCTCCACTTTAGCTTGGCGCTTTCAGTCCATGATTTATCATTTATTACAAAGTCGCTGCTTCACTGCAAAAAGAAAAAGAAATACACACTCATACGTCTGCTTCCACATACCAATGTGATTTAGCTAGTTGAGTATGGTATTTTTATGTATATTGAATTGAATACTCTTAGGTCTTCAAATGTATCCGAACTTTACATTTGATAAATATAACTCAAGAATAAAAATAAATAATGATTGTAAATTGTTTTTAAAAGATATAATCTCGGTAGATTAAAGAAAAAAATTTCAGAACTATGAAATTAATTCGAAACTAATGCCATCATATATTATTTTATCTTAAGACCACAACATTTATTAATTGGATTTTTATTGATTTGGATTGGAATTTACATATTTATTCGCTTAGGTTATCTTCATTGTTTATTTGAGAAAATTCAAAACACTTTAGGTTAGTTAAAGTTGTGCAAGTCGAAAAATATTCAAAAAGTTTAGCAAGGTCCATAAATAATAGAACAAAACGAACATAGATATAATTATTGATTGAACACAAAAAGAACATCTATTGAAATAGGTCAGTAAATTTCTTCGTTTCAGTTTGTTTGCTAGTGTTTCACATAACCCAGCATAAAGTCTATATTCATACAGATTCCGCCCAAGGCAAGCAAATAAATCTCTATCTGAATCTGGCCCAGTCCGAACGTTTTGTTTTTACCCAAATTGGTCAGAGGTGCCAATGCTCAACTGTCTGATAATCTAACCAAAATCTACGCACAAGCGGACATTCAATATAGTTTTGGTGTATTCGAAATAAAAGAGAAAACTCCCATAATGATGACCCGCTTTTG
Organism: Scaptodrosophila latifasciaeformis; assembly: GCA_037075145.1. Classification (NCBI taxonomy): domain Eukaryota; kingdom Metazoa; phylum Arthropoda; class Insecta; order Diptera; family Drosophilidae; genus Scaptodrosophila; species Scaptodrosophila latifasciaeformis. The sequence continues at coordinate 21,371,857 of JBAMCM010000217.1, read as the reverse complement.
ATACATTGAAAAAAAAGACTGAAAAAAAAAATTATGCTTTGTATAAAATGTAATGTATCTGGTAGATTCGGCCCGTCAGGTCTGACCAGAAACGCATATGAAAAAGGCAAAGGCATGTTTGATTGTAGCTTTTTGTGTGACTTTGCTCGTGACCTTTACTTGAAAACTTATTGACTGAGGTTGAGAGAGACCAACTGAAAGATTGTGACTGGAAGTCCAGTCGGCAATAGCAATGGCAATTGGCAGTTGCAAAGCTGCCAAATGGCGCGCCACCACATGTAACCTGCATGAGGCTATTTATAAAGCGGCCAAAGAGCGCGAGCTGCCTTCGACAACTTGTAAACTTCAAACTGTCTACAAACGCGACATTGTCTGATAAACAACCACAAACAAACTAGGCAGAAGATGGAAAAGTTGGAATAAGCACTGGGGCTGGAGGCTGAGGGGCAGATCAGCCAATCGACAGCCGCAGTGGGCAACAGTATCGCAACTGTCTGGTGATTGGAACTGCTGCTGATGTTGCCAGTGTATTGGTAAGGCAAGGTTAGGTAAGAGGATCTGCAAAACTCGCCCAGGATGCCTCATCAGCCTCATCTGGCCCAGCCGCAGCAGCAATGCAAATAACAACACGCCAACACTTTTTGTTTCAACGCGCACGATAGTGAAATGTGGTCTACTGCCGTCTACGCCTTCACCCTCTCTGGCTAATCGTTGTTGGACCTCGCCAATTGTGGACAGCTTAAGTGGATTGGCAGCCGCAGTCGCAGTACCAGTCGCACTGAAGTTCCAGAGCCACCAACCCAGCCACTACAACCTTAGCTAGTTACCTTTAAATGCACTTTGTTTGTTTCAGTTGGAAAGTGCTCTACAATCGTTCAGCTATAATAATGGCTTGAACCTAAGGCTTTGCCATTGACTGTGGGCTATATGTCTCTTTCAGAGCCCCAGTCTGTCAATTGGACAGGATGTAAATTATTTATAAAAGTAAAAAAGCATAGGTTTGATGTTATTGATTTATTCAAATCCATTCGAAAATTAAGTCCCATAGGCTGCTATTGGTATTACTGCTCTTTAATTCCTTTATAATTTGTTGCACCTGCGCATTATTATTGGAAACAGCTATTAAGAATGTGTGATTGAAATTGAAAGGGCTTAAAATGCTTAGTAGATTCGTTAACCGATTGTCATACACTGAGAGGCCCGACCGGAAGTCGCTGGAATGGTTCTTGCTTGAAGAATTTTGTTGATCGCTGGAATTTCCTAGATTACGAGACCGATCTTTATCGTATGCCAAATTCAGTCGAGTTTCAGACAACTGAATAAAATGATTCCAGATGGTGTGATTTTGAAGATATTTGTTCCTGTGTTCATTGTTACTTAAGAGCTTTTTAAGTGATCCTTTCAATTCGCATCGAGAATCCGGTAACGTTGTGTACAAAATCAACAAAACTAATGCTAATTTAAATGGAACTCGTTTTGCCATGTCGTCAGACTCAAATTAACTAAGGTTCTATGTTCTGACAACTATCTTATATAGGCTTGAAAGCATTGTAAAAGCTGGCCATAAATATAACTTATGTTGTGGGAAGATAATTAAGGCAATCGTTCGTTCCAGGGTTATTTCTGATAACCTGCTTGTTGTAATATTAAAAAAAAAAAATAGAAGCCTTCTCCATCCTATTGTTCACTTCGCTCGCAATCCAACCTACTTTGGGGTGTGTGTAAATTGGTGTACGGAATGATATTAATTTTATTTCTGCCACACTTTTCTATTCCTGGACTAAATTCTGACCCTCTCGAACTTAAAATATCCTGTACCACTAGGGGCAGCAAGATATTTCCAAAATACCAGCAATTCCAGGGAGGCAAGGTGGCAAGGTGGCAACTCTGTTGAACTCAGGCAACAAGCAGTACATAAATGGTAAATAAATCCGAACGTTAAACTCGGGCACGGCCGAGTTTGGGATACCCTGTACCTAGTAGACGGAATTGAAAAAGAAAAGGTGGCAACCCTAGTCGGGTGATAGCCCTGGTGATAAAACCTCTAGTCTTAATATTCCTTTGAATCCAACAACACATTGTTCACAATAATGCAAGCACGCCATCTATCGGACTGCTCATTTGGCAGTTTGCAGGTTAGGCAAGGGGAATTAAAATCTTGAACCTCAAAATTAGTTTTTTGTTTATCTTGAGTAAATATGGTCCAATTTTATTAATGTTTGATATCAATCGAAAGATTTTTAGATTTTTAACAACTTTTCAGAAGCAACCAATACTTAAATCTTAAAGCTTAAGAAATTATACGGCTTTGAAAAAGTGATGGGCTGCAAGCGGGGGCGGGGGGAGAAAAAAAAAATAAACTTGATCAGCGTATACACATAAGGAGTCCGAATCCTAAATTTGGTTATCGTAGCTCTCATAGTCTCTAAGATCTAGGCGTTCACACGGACGGACGGACAGACGGACAGACGGACGGACATGGCTAAATCAATTTCTCTAGTCACCCTGATCATATTTTGGGTAACTTTCCGACGTCTCCTTCTCTATGATACATACATTTGCACAAACTTAATATACCCTTGTAACTTGTAAGGTACAGGGTATAAAAATTGTAAGTCGCCAGGGCGCCATCTACTGGTCTAATGCTTGTCTGCCACTGTGATGGGGAGGCGGTCTCTTATTATATTTATCTTAGTTTCATTCAAAGGGTATTTTCATTACGCAGATTATTTTAAAATTAATAATAATATAAAACAAATACTATTATTATAAAGCTGTAGATAATACAGGACTCTGAAGTAATAATTCACTGAAGAGGGGCGGAGAGCTCATACTTTAGGTAACTTTGATTATCTAATTTTCTTGACTGGCTAACTGATTGGCAATCACGCTACTGGAGCTTCATTATACCCTGTACCTTAAGGTAAAGGGTATGCTAAGTTTCTGCAAATGTATGTAACACAGAGAAGGAGACGTCGGAGAGCTAGGACAATCAAACTTGGGACTCGGACTCCTTATGTATGTTTGCTGGTCAAATTTAAGTATTGTAAATGAAACAGCTATAAGCAACGATTAACAAATTTAATAATTTTTCATTTATATCATCAACCTCCTCTTTCCTATATAACAAACAGAAGAAAATACGGAAATAATACTCTTGATAGAATGGTAAGAAGCCTTTTAGAATTTTGCTTATGCCTTAGTAAATATAAACCGACTTAAACAAAAACTTTGAAGTCAAAATTAATTTTATATCAAGCACTTTATTTATCTTTTATTTCCTATAAGAAGTATAAGATAATTTCCTTTTCGGTGAAACATTTTTAAATCATGGACATTCAGTTAAATTATATTCATATAGTTCTTTTTTGTTCTTATTAAATTTTCTAAGCGCTTTTTTCAACGAACGTGCTTCATCCGTGTAAAATTCATAGCATTCATCATCTTCCTCTAGATCGTGATACTCCTCTATTTCTCTTATGCGTTCCAAAATTATTTCTTCGAGCATTAGTCGTTTTTTGTTATATCTTATAAATTCGTGGAGTGCTGCACATTTTACTTCGTAGAATTTTTTGCCTAAGCCTATTGCTCTTTTCACCTTGTCGCTTTCTATGCCATACTCTGCGTTGTTGCGATAATATCCCTTTGGATTTAGTAATACCCCTTTTAATTCTTTATTTAATAGTTCACTGACTTCATTCGCAGTTCCTCCATCATCAGGATTGCCAGTTTTTCCACTTCTTGGGTTTTGACAGGCGTCTTAATAATTATGAAACATGTAATAAATTATTTAACCTAACTTGTGAGTTTTCTACATACCTATCATGACAATATTTAGAAGTATAAACAAGCAAAGTTTGAAATTCATGATCCTCAGTTAAAAATTGCCAACCTTTTAAACCTTTTCTTTGTGACTTGGAAAGAATTTATTTCAGTAAACTAAACTGACTTTGGTTACAAACGAATATTAACTATGAGAAATTGACTTAGTTCTGGCTTGTTATACTCTGTACCTTATGGTAAAGGGTATATTAAGTTTGTGCAAAAGTATGTAACACAGAGAAGCATACGTCGGAGACCCCCCCAAAGTAAGAGCTAGGGCAATCTAACTTTGGAATCGGACTCCTGGTCAAGTTTATTTTTTGTTTTCCCCCAACCACTTTTTCAAAGCCTTTAGGATTTCGACATTAGGTGCATCCGCAAAATGGTTAGTGATCTAAAAATCTTTCGATTGATATCAAACATGTCGGAAATTGGGCCATATTTACATGAGATATACAAAAAACCAAAATTCAATGCCAAGATTTTAATTCTCCTTGCCTAAGTGGCAAATGGTCTAGTGAAAAGTTCGATAGATGGCGTGCTTGTATTATTGTTGTGGCGATATCGCTCAACACGCCATCTAGCGTCAATCAGCCATTCGGTCTTATATCAAAAATATCTTATATCTTGGAGTCATCGATACAGAGGAACTCGAGGCGGCAGTTATTCGGTTGGCGCGTGAAGCTTGTAATATCCATTGTGTACTGTATAAATTAGTTATATTAGAGCTAATAAATATACAATAATTATAAAAGGCTAAAGTGTTGACCATAGACTTGAGCATCACAACCTGAGACAGCCATAGTGGTGACCCCGACGTGATCTCTGTTCACGTATACAGCTCTGAACTTTTCATTTTGCATGAAATTGTGAAATTAAAAAGCTCTCGTACACACACAAATCGTCGCTTCTGAGAAGAAACGCTGCAGATACTGAATTTGTTGCGCCAAAAAAGTGACGCTACGCATACAATAACAATTGATGCCCGGTAAAGTTCCTTACGATCTACGACCGAGTAAACTACATTTCGAAGAAGACACGGCTAATAATATGAGCAACGACGAGCAACTTCAAAACACAATTCGAGAACTTCGAAGCCAATTTGACGCCTTGCGAGTCATTCCCACCTTATCAAATACCGCACCAATGGCACGTGCATCGATTCATCTGCCCGAATTCACAGAAAAAAGCCCTCAACTTTGTTTCGCGCAGGTGGTACGTTCATTCCGTTTGCATGGTGTACTCAATGATGACGACAAATTCGACTACATTACGGTTAGTTTGGATCCAGATGTCGTTTCGGTGGTGGAAGATCTCGTTACTCGCCCGCCTGCATCAAATAAATTTGACACATTTAAGGCACGCTTACTAGAAAACTTTACCGAGTCTGCCGAGTCAAAACTACGTCGTCTCTTACTGGGAGGAGGAACCACAAGTCACCTCACACCAGAATCCAGAAGTAAATCCATAATTCGCACAGTATTTCTCGCTGAGATGCCCCAAATCATTCGTCAAATTTTAACCATTTAGGAGGAAAACGATTTGGAAAAACTCGACCAAATAGCAGACAAACTCCTAGAGACGGTCAGCTCAGTGGACACATGTGGATACACAGTACTCGCACACTCGTGCAGTCACTTCTTCAGAGTCAATCAAGGATGTCACCAAAATACTAAATGAACTTGCTAAAAAGATTGACTCTGTTCAGGCTGACGGTTGAGTGTCGTAAATTATTGAATTGATCTCGTGGATTATCTGAGCCTCGAACAAACTCTCAACCACGGGAGCAGACATCCGCATCTTTCACTCAGTCCCAACAATCGGACAACGAGCAAAACCTCTGCTACTATCACCATCGCTCCGGACACGATGCAAAAAAGTGCAAGCTGCCTTGCTCGCACTCCTTAATCTAACGAGGCTGCCACCTTCAGCGCTGAAAGGAGGCAGACAACACACCAACAGCGTATATTCGAATCAACCAATCGCTCTATCAGAGGTCCGCCCTCATATCGTCGGTCGCATTTCTACACGCAGATGGTCTTTACAGAACACCAAACAAAACAACCACATCTATGGTAAGATAGTCATCGATCTGAACTTAGGACTCCGCCGCTCTGTCTCCTGGCCTTTCATTGGAGCTGACACTGAAGCGGCCATCAGCAGTGACCAGCTGGTCGACGTAATAGATCAAAAGCTAATCGATGCAACAACTCGTTTATCTACACCAGCTTGTCTCTCCAAAACAAAAGATATCTCAGTGTCCACAATACGAGGTGTGCACAAATTTCAAAATCTTTTGCACGAGTTTCTCGACGTCGCAGTACCAGCAATCGAATCAAAAAATCCACACGGCGTGCAACACTACATTGAATTTTTCAGTACTCCCATCTCGGATCGCCCACGTCGTCTCTCTGGTGAAAAACTAGCAACCGCCAAAGCAGAGATAAACTTCTTAATCAAGGATGGTATGTGTCCGCCCAGCAAATAGCCAATCGGCAAGCCCATTACATATGGTCAGCAAAAAGGATGATGGCTGATTCACGCTAGATGGCGTGTTGAGCGAGATTTCCACATTGTGAACAATGTGTTGCTAGTTTCAAAGAAATATTAAAGTCACAGGTTACCCTTTCTTTTTCAATTCCAACTAAAATATATTTATGGTATCCTGCCAGATTCTCGATTAAAAAATTTAATGATTCATAATTTACATCATTAACCTCCTCTTTTCTATATAACAAACAGAAGAAAATACGGAAATAATACTCTTGATAGAATGGTAAGAAGGCTTTTAGAATTTTGCTTATGCCTTAGTAAATATAAACCGACTTAAACAAAAACTTTGAAGTCAAAATTAATTTTATATCAAGCACTTTATTTATCTTTTATTTCCTATAAGAAGTATAAGATAATTTCCTTTTCGGTGAAACATTTTTAAATCATGGACAGTCAGTTAAATTATATTCATATAGTTCTTTTTTGTTCTTATTAAATTTTCTAAGCGCTTTTTTCAACGAACGTGCTTCATCCGTGTAATATTCAGTGCATTGCTCGTCATAACCTATGTGATAATCCTCTATTTCTCTTATGCGTTCCAAAATTTTTTCTTCAAGCATTAGTCGTTTTTTGTTATATCTTATAAATTCGTGGAGTGTTGTACATTTTATTACGTAGAATTTTTTGCCTAAGCCTATTGCCCTTTTCACCTTGTCGCTTTCTATGGCATATTCTGCGTTGTTGCGATAATACCCCTTTGGATTTAGTAATACCCCTTTTAATTCTTTATTTAATAGATCATTGACTTCATCCACAACTTCTCCACCATCAGGATTTCCAGTTTTTCCACTTCTTGGGTTTTGACAGGCGTCTTAATAATTATGAAACATGTAATAAATTATTTAACCTAACTTGTGACTTTTCTACATACCTATCATGACAATATTTAGAAGTATAAACAAGCAAAGTTTGAAATTCATGATCCTCAGTTAAAAATTGCCAACCTTTTAAACCTTTTCTTTGTGACTTGGAAAGAATTTATTTCAGTAAACTAAACTGACTTTGGTTACAAACGAATATTAACTATGAGAAATTGACTTAGTTCTGGCTTGTTATACTCTGTACCTTATGGTAAAGGGTATATTAAGTTTGTGAAAAAGAATGTAACACAGAGAAGGAAACGACGGAGACCCCTCAAAGTTACTCACAATATGATCCGGGTTGTAAGAGCTAGGACAATCAAACTTGGGACTCGGACCCCTTATGTATTTTTGCTGGTCAAGTTTAAGTGTTGCAAATAAAACAGCTATCAGCACTGAAAGTAAGCAACGATTAACAAAGTTAATGATTCTTAATTTATATCATTAACCTCCTGTTATCTATATAACATACAGAAGAAAATTCGGAAATAATACTCTTGATAGAATGGTAAGAAGGCTTTTAGAATTTTGCTTATGCCTTAGTAAATATAAATCGACTTTAAGAAAAAATTTTAAATCAAAATTAATTTTATATTAAGCACTTCATTTATCTTTTATTTTCTATAAGGAGCTTAAGAAAAATTCATTTTCGGTGAACCATTAGTTTTAGTTTTAGTTGGATCAAGCATTGCAGCCGAAAAGCAATTGGGTAAAGTTACCGAAAAATTTAAGCAGAAACAAAATCAACTATGGAGCTTCGATCGAAGTCCAACCCCCAGTGGGGTTAGTTACAAAAATTGAAGTACCTTGTACCGGTGTTTATGGTCCGATTTTATTCATCTGGTGGCTTGATGCCAAACAAAAAGTATTTTTATTGCGCATATATAGTCAAAACTAATGAATACGTTCAGCTTAAAGCCGCAAAAAGTAAAGGGCTCTGAAGCAATAATTTATTGTAGAGGAGGGTGGGGAGCTACACCGAAAAAAATTTTACAGTCAACTTTTCCTTTCTGATAGGGCAGTGTATGATCCAAATTTGGATATCCTAGCTCTTTTAGTCTTTGAGATACTTACGATTATTTTAACTAATGGCTCCTATGGGGGACGGGGGTCGGACCAACATAAAAAAAAATAAACTTGCCCTTTCCCATGTTCTACAGATTCTTTACAAAAAATTTCAGATTTTGTAGTTTCTGGGATCCTTGCGTTCATACAGACGGACGGACAGTCACTCTAGGTGACTTTGGGGTCAGTATACCCTTTCGCTTCGGGTACAGGATATTCAAATTGACTTTAGCAAACCAAATTCTATTTGAAATGACTATTTTTCTAATAATTAATTAAGTTATTCTTATATTTCTCGCTTTCTTTTAACTTACCCATTAGTTCCACTCAAAACTCAAATATCATGAAATTACTGATCTTTTAATCTTTAAAATTTAAATCAAAATTTACTGTACATCAAACAATTTATTGGTCACTATATTTTCTATAGGAAATATATATATATAAAAAAAAAATGGGTTGTCACATATACCTTTACGTGAGCTTAGCAGTTTACGGAATTTCTTTTAAGTGATGCTTCTTTATTGAGATTAAATTTAGGCAACGCATTCTTTAATAATTGTCTTTGTGTAAGATACTTCCTTTGGCACTTACTTTTAGGTTTCTCTTTAGGTATTAATTTATCCTCTAACAGTTCTAATCGCTCCAAAATTAATCCTTCAAGCTTTAATCGTGCGTCGTTATATTTTAAAAATTGTTCAAGTACTAATTTTTTCATTTCGACAAAGACTGGTCCCATGAGAATAGCTCTTTTCACTTTTTTGGATTCGAAGTCATACTCTGTGTTGGCATAAACAGATCCTTTTGGTTTTTCTATTGCTGCTTGTAAGTCTTTTGTTACTTGTTCATCCGATGTCTTCTGCTCCTCCGGACTCATTTTACGTGACCTTATCTCGCCACTAGTAGTAGTACTAGTGGTAGTTCTAGTGGTAGTACTTTGGCATACGTTTAATTCTTAATAATTATTCAATATTTAATAATGTATTTGACTACACTTATGACGTTTCTACATACCATACATGATAATATTTTGTAGGAGAAATAAGCAAAGCTTGAAATTCATGATCCGCAACAAAAACTCTTTAAACCTTTTCAGAACCCTTGACAAGAAAAGAATGTATATTACTAAAGTAAACTGACTTTGATATAATTGCACATGTTCTATAAGAAATTGATTTAGTTCTGGCTTGTTTTAAAATATTGGTGTGAGGAATTCTGTTTTGAAAAAATTATTTGAAAAATTCAATTCTCCTCCAAATATTCTAGTCTAGATGGAATATAGTAACCGAGCGCCACTGGACTATGTTTTAATATTTTCGGATAATTTATTACTACTTACAAATGTAACTCAAGCTCGTTTTCACTTGGATAAGGAACAGTTCTAGAACCGCACATTCAAATGTTTAGTGTGGCTTTTATATTATATATATGATTTTTTTTTTCATTTGTACCAAATTTTGCCCAGATCGGATCACTATATCTTATAGCTGTCATACTCTTATCATCAAGCTCTTTTCTTTCTACAGAAGTATGACCATGATATAGAGTAATAAAAAACTTAAAGATCTAAAAAAAAATCGATATAATTATTATTGTGATTGAAATAAATATTTTTTCAATATAATTGATTTAGTTATGGTTATATTTCTCGGTTTCCTTTAACTTGCCCATTAGATCAACTCAAAAACCATTAAACACCAAATCTTTATATATTTAAAATTTAAAACAATATTCAAACAAAACAAAGCATTGAATTGATCAATAGATTCTCTATAAGAATTATAAAGAATTTATAAATTGGTTTAACCCATACATCTTTGGTGTCATTAAATTTGACAAGTGCACGGAGCAATAATTGTTATTGCCTAAGGTACAAATTGTGGCACTTTTTTTTTTGTTGAGGTATTAAACAAATGTAACATATAACATATAAACATATAAAGAAAGCTTCAGTACAGCTTCACTTGGTATTTATAGCTGCCAAATTTCATTAAATCTTTGCAGAACTGCTTAATAAGCCAAATGTCACCTTATTTCTCATTTAGAAAAAAATATATTAAAAAAAATCCCAACGTTATCTTCGGGGTGCCGAAGATTACAGACTCTTTTCGCAGTTGTTTCTGCCGTAAATCACATAAACGGGGTTGGTCAGTTAATAGGGCCGATTTCGATTTGTATGACACCTATATGATATAGTAGTCCGATTTTAATAAAATTAAGTACAAACGCGTATATTTATGTAGAAAACGTGTTGGCCGAGTTTTGAAAAGATCAGTCAATAAATGTGCGAGGTATTCCCTAAACCGATTTAGGTTCGTATGGCAGCTATAAGATATAGTGGTCCGATCCGGGCAAAATTTGGTACAATTATCTATCGTTATATAATACGCATGCCAAATTTGAAAATGATCGGATAATAAATGTGGAAGTTATTGCCTAAACCGATTTAGGTTCGTATGACAGCTATATGATATAGTGGTCCGATCCGACCGATTCAAACTAGTGTACTACCTAGGTAAAAAAGAAGGCTAAATACCAAGTTTCAGCAAAATAGCTTTTAAGACGACGGAGTAAATCGCATAGAAACAGACGGACAGACTGACAGACGGACAGACGGACATGGCTATATCGACTCCTCTAGTGATTCTAAGTATTCTAGATGTAACTTTTGTGGGTCTACGATGTTTGGTTCTGTGCGTTACAAACATCAGAGCAAAGTGAATAGACTCCTTTTTCTTCGAAAAGAGTCTAAAAAGTATCAATGCAGTTTTCGATAGTTGAAAGAATCTGGGCTTTAGTTACAAATAAATAATTATATCTAAAGAATTTCGAGATTATTATTGACGAGTCCAGGACTGTCAATAAAAAGGATACGATTCTGGTCCTACATATCATAAAATAATCTGAGTAACGAAAATATCAATTAAATATTCGATTTCTAATTCTGAAACAGTTTAATTTTCTGTCGTTTTCGGAATAAATTTAAAAATTCCTCAAAAATTATGAAATTTTAATTTTCATTTTAATAAGAAGAAATAACTGGGAAATTATCAAACATTGTAAATAATAGGAAAGGAGTATTATAAGACCCATTATGAGTAAGAGAGTTTATAAAAAAATAAAAATTATGGTAAAGATAAACAAGAATCAAGTAAATATAAAACTCTGCACTCCTATACGATAATTTGGATAGTGAATGCGTTTGCCAGTAGAGCTTGGAAAACATCGAATTTTTCAAACATCGATGTTGGCGAACATCGATGTCTCCGATGTTTTTGATACGAAAACATCGATGTATCGTCGATACATCGACGTTTTATACTCTTTTCGCCTAGCGAAAATAGTATGTTCATTTTGTTCAGAAGTTTGTAATGCACAGAAGGAAGCGTCGGAAATACCCAAAAATTACCTCCATTATGCTTAGAATCACTAGAGGAGTCGATATAACCATGTTTGTATCTATTTTACATACTTGCCGGTTTCTTAAAATGTGAATTTAGGAATGAAAAAAATTAAATGTATCGATGTTAGAGCAAAAACATCGATGTTAGAGCAAAAACATGTTGCATTTCACTGGTGGTGTTGAAGCAGGGTTGCTATTTCACTGGGATCGGTAGGGTGGCGCCATCTACAGGGACTGGTTATGTAGGGAAATTTACGTTTTAATGAAAGGGATGGGATTTGAAACTTGCGTGACCTTGGCCTGGAAATGGGTCCAATTGGCCACCGCTAGGGTCATTGACCGACATCGCCATACTGCATAAATCCCGTACGCAGTTGTCGGCCTGTCAGTCAGAATTCAATGTCCAGGCGGTGCGTGCAGTTTTGTACTTGGTGCGAAAAATTTGGAAAACGGGCGAAGAAAATTAAGATTATCAATACGCGTTTAACCGTACAAAAAGGTCAGTTTCCCAAATTCCTCCATGTTCGTAAAATCTCAGCTTAAAGAAAAAATTGAATGTCCAGACAGGTTGTACTTACAACAGACCCTCCGCTCGCTCGGCGTATAAATTTTGGCGGGCGAGCCATCATATGAATTTTTGGCCGGCGAGCTACCAGTTGAATTTTTGGCCGGCGAGCCACCAGTTGAATTTTTGGCCGGCGAGCTACCAGTTGAATTTTTGGCCGACGAGCTACCAGTTTGAATACTTCTCCTCGCCACATTGGAGCCACCGGGAGTCCAGCCCGCCGAGATCAGGGACGAGGTGTGCCCATTCGGGTAAGTGCGTTCCGCGCAGGAACCGTAATTCCCAACACAAAACAGCAGCGAGAATCGAGCCCTTTTGGCAATTATTCTGCTCCAGTCCTTTTGTTCCGTATAATTGTAGTTGTATATGTTAGGTTAAGCTATGTTAATCCAGTCCAATAAGTGAAGTGTCATTTTTTCTTTCTTTCTTAGAGTTAAGTTGGAGTCTCTTTTTTTTGTTATTTTATTATAGTATTAGGAAAAGTAATTATTTTGTGCAGGCGATCGCCAATTCGCGGAGCGACACCTGGGGGGGACACAAATAGTAAAGTAAGAGTAAAAAAAAATATATATTTCATAAATAATAGGTAGGGCCGCGTGCCACTTACCGCCTTTTTAGAGCTCTAATAGGTAGGGAGCCATACCGCGGTTCAGAACCCAAAAATATAGAAATACTGGTTGATGTTCCCCTCAACCGCTGCCCCAAGGGTTGAGGTCCGCCTCGTATAGGTACCGATGTCAGCTAGAGTTAAGCATATGAAAATTAAATTGTAGTACAAACTATGATTGAATAGTTTCGTCATTTGGGAGGAGTGGGAAATCACTTACAGCGTTTGACCCGCGCACCATGAGGTAGGAAAAAAAAAGATGATGTAAATTTTTTTCACCATGTTGGGAGGCGGACGATATGCCTCAGGTTGGGTGGGTGCATCCAAGTTCTGGACTGGGACTTGGCCTCCGGAAGGAAAGAAGGATGTAGGGGAATTCGTTGTGGTCCTGAGCGTTTATGTTGCCCCGACGCGACTTGCGAGCCAGCCGGCAGCCCACAGGGAAGAAATCGGTTCATAACAAACATCGACGTTAAAAAAAACATCGATGTTAACATAGACGTTGAAAATTATGTATCGATGTATCGACTTTTTCGCGATACATCGATACATCGATGTATCGTCCAACCTCTATTTGCTAGGCTCTTTGAAATGTCCGGAAATCTGTGTATAGGGCAGAAATACATTTCCAATGAATCAGCACTTCCAATCAGACTCCACATATTCTACCTAAGTACAACGAACATTACATGAATGATAAGAAAAGACTTCTGGACTTCATCTAGTGGTCAAATTATACAATTTGAGCTTGCTTACTTGCTACTGTGATTAGGAGGAAATTCACAACGTATTTGCTGATAGTTCCTGTATGTATTTATGATCCGATTTTAATCATCTTGGTATCAATCGAAATCATCAACTTTGCATGATCAAAGGATTAAAAATTCTCAGCTAATCAAAATTTTGAATTTTTACCTCTTTCCGTCTATGCTGTAGAGTGTGGTATTGCCAATAATCAGCCAGTAAGCAAACAAATTTATATATATATATAGATAAAGAAGCCATGCCTTTAGACTTAAAATGCTTGCACGTTAAGGAAAATCTTTTCCCCTTTTCTTCGTCTTCAAAAGTATATTATTAGTTAGTTCCTTTCGATTTATATATATTGACCAAATCGGACCAGAAAAGAACCATTCCGACATCCTTCACTTCAAGTAGTACTTACTGCACCGTGTCATCCCATGTGTAACCAAGATCCTTTTTAAATAATAGAATATTTATTATACATTAAATGTCGTTAATTTATTTTCGTTTAAAAATAATAATTTTATATCAATAGATCCAAGTGGATAAGACCGCTAAATATTCTTGGATCGTTTATAAGGTTTTGATTTTCGAAATAAAAAATGTCCACTTCTTCTCTGCTTTATACTCTGAACTGTATTTGATTGCTTACAATTTCTCGAATAGCGCTTAAGAGAGCTTTCCTTGGTTCTGTTATATCTTTTGAGAGATTGGTCAAGTAAAAATACTGCCGTATTGTAATACCTTTCGCATTTGGAATTCGGCTCTACTTTAGGTAGTAACTCCTTCTCTATCTTGTCAATACGCTGAACGATATTGTTCTCGAGAATTAATCGTTCATCGTTGTAACGTTCAAAGTTGTGATATGTTTCATTTTTTAATGCATAGAAGTTTTTATCTTGTTTTATCATAGCTTTTACTTTGTCGAGTTCTAGATCATACTCAATATTCCCATAATAATGGCCCAGTGGATGATCAATTATAAATTGTAATTTTAGCGTTGCTTCGTCATTTAGAGTCTCCATCTCTGTCTCTGAAATCGAGAAAATGTCGTCTTTATGCCCTATCTTCGTCCAGACTATTCGGTCTAAATACATAGGGAGTTTATACATTAATTTATATAACTTTTTAAAGTTCCATTTATGTACCGATCAAAATTATATTCACAAATATCACAATGTTAAGCTTGAACATTATGATCGTCTACTGGAAATCTTATCTGTTGACTTAGAAAAGACAACATTTATTTCTATATAGAAAAATTTTATTTGGGGTGGATATTTACCTTGTAAAAGAAACCTCAACGTTATCTAGGAGGTGCAGAAGATTACTGGCTCTTTTCGCACCTTCTCTGCCGCAAGGCATATAAATTGGATTGGTCGGCAAGCGCCGCAGATAATCGTAGGACCGATTTAGATTGATATGGTATTTATATAATAAAGTAAACAAACAAACTTAGTTACGGCCTATTCGTTTTAATAAACTTGAATCGATGCAGTTTAAAACAATAGAAGACACTAAAAATACTAAAATCTTACTACTTGCGAGGCTTTGGAAAAGATAAAAACAAATTATAGAGACTACGATCATTTAGTGAAAGCTAAGGTTTCATGTTATGTTTGCTAAAACTTGGAAATATTATGTGAATGAACACTATAATCTCTGTGGTCTTAATTCTATAGATTCCATAAAATGATAGGCACATTTTCTAGCTGAAACAATCAATTTGGTTCCTTTCATTGATATATGAATCGTACCAAAATTAGACAAAATAACAATTGCGATTTTCATTGCTCCGAGTTTTGTATGTGTAAGTTACACCGTGTGTGGCAAGTGAAATTTTAAGATTCTTAAAAAAAAAATGAAATAATTAAATATATAAAATATATATTCCTGTCTGCATTTTTTATTTTGGTAAATTTTTAAAAAATTATAACGAATTCATTAGTCCTCCTCTTCGTACTCATCGATCAAGTCGCACTCTATTGAGTTGTCTGTGATAGATATTTGCTTCTTTTCATTTGTTTTGGTGCGCGACTTTTCCAAACGTCTTTTTTGACGTAAGTAAAATTTAGAACATTCACTGCCTGGCATTTCGCTTGGTATCAAATCATCTGTCAACACATCCAAGCGATCATCAATCTGCTCTTCAAGATTCAATCTCTTCTTATTGTATTCTTGAAATGTGTTGAACACTTTCAGTTTCAGTTGTATGTGGTGCTTGCCCAGCTTATAGACTTTACGCACTTCCGCTATTTCAAGATCAAATTCGTAATTTCCATCTGTGTAACCTTTTCTATCGTATTCAACAATTTGAGTCATCTGATCTGTTAAAATTTGGTCGAATGCCGTTATAGGGTCCTATAAGAAAAGTTATTATTGTATTTACCAAATTGTTATTTAAGCTTTTTTTCTTTTATTTACCAGAGTTGTAGTTATTGTTCCATTACTTGTATTCTAAAAATATGTATGGAATTAAATTCGCATTAAAATAAATGTTTTCAAAATCTTACCGGATTAGCTGTTGTCCCACTTGTTGTCTGTATCAAGAAAATTTATTAGTAAAGTCATAGGTCAATATACTCGTATTCTCTGATCTTACCGTACTATTTTCCTGTGCACCTATCTATGTAAAAAACGAAGGATTAGTAAAGTTATAGGTACTGAAGGAGTTGTGCGTCCTTTTATTTACCACGCTACCTCAACAAGTCTTACCTGAGAAATCAGAGCTCCTTCTAAGGAAAACCAAAAAATAACAAGCCAAAGCCAAGTCATTTTTGTTTTAAATTTGACTTCACACAATGGAAAGTCGAAACAGTTGGGACCTTTATATAGTGCAGATCAAAACTCAAAATCCTACTTATCTCTTTAGTTAATTGTTTTTGAATACGGAACCTGACTGATTTCTATAATGGCAAACGAAATGTGGTCACGATTTTTTAATCGAGTAGAGAAAAGAACTATAAAATTATCGCTTGTCTTAGTTTCCTTTTCATGACAAGCGAAAAAGCACACAACAACAAGACAAAGCTTTAGCGTTGAATACGATGAACATGGGCATATAAATTTATCTAGTCACCTTGATGATATCCTTAGTATCCTTATTTATCTTTCTATATAAAAATCTAATAAAGTGATCAATCTTTGAGTTTGAATTAATCAATGGACTGACGGTCTTAATAACATTTGTGATTCGAAACATATTAAACAATTTTAACATCGCCAAGCTACTTTATATATTCTGAAATTCATATGCTATATTGACTAATTAAGGATTAGGCCCCAGTTTTGACATACCCCTGTTGTGTCTGGAGAGTTTCAAATATACTAAGGCCCTTTTAATAATTGAAAAGAGTTTTGAATTCAAATAATACTAATGTGGCTGAAATAACAAACTTACTCTTAAAGTATTGACACTATGGGTACTTCTATTTTTAATATTCTCATCTTTTTTATTAAAAAGCAAATGCTTAATTTTTTTTTAATGCAATGGATTTGTAATTCATCATAGAAATTAATCACAATAATCGTCTTCCTCTTCATCATCGTCCTCACATTCCTCGAATTCACGGGCTATAATAAGAATCTTTTTTTCGTTGGATTTTGTCAATGCATTTTTCAGATGTCGTCTTTGTGCCCTGTAAAATTCTAAACAAGGACTATCTACACCAAAACTAGGAATTAAATCCTCAATTAATATATCCATGCGGTCCAAGATGGTTTCTTCAAGTTCTAAGCGTTTCTTGTTGTAATTTTCGAATTCTTTAAGCATGTGCAGTTTCAATTGTATTTCATTCGGTCCCAATCGTAAGGCCTGCCTTACCTTGTCGATTTCCGAATCATATTCAGGATTTCCATATGCATATCCTTTAGGAGTCGAATATAGAATACTGGTGAGCTGTGCTGTTGTGTCATTAAAAATTGCACTAAGGGATTCGTCCCCCTATAAAAATAATTCTACATCTTTTTAAAATGATTTATATGGGAATTGAGTTTCCTTACCTTTTCAATGCTTCCTTCGACAGTTGAGGCTATATTAAAAGCTACTTGAGCTAAGAGCAGGCTTAAAATAATCCCAATGCGAAACATTTCAAAAATTTCAGTACGCAAACTGAACGATTTCGTTTGCTTTTTAAACAAAAACCAAGACCTTTATTCATATTGAAAAGAATTTTTTAATTAAGATAATTCGGGTAATGTACACTTGCTACCATGATTTACGCTTTCTATGACAAACTTTTGAACATAAATAAAAATATAATTGTGATTTTCCTTCTTGATTGTAAACTATTTGAATTCTATTTTTCCAATGATCGTTACACTCCACACTGTGGAACAAAATCTCGCCAGCGCCCTCCTTCGTCCCCCATCCATCTCCCGCTTTCATTTGTATTGTTGTTTTTTTTTTTGTGGGCGGGGATGAAGGCGTGGTCTGATCAAAAAATAAACAAAATCCGAAATTCTATTTAAGTCCTAATAATACATATAAAAAAATTCAAGTCTCTATCTTTAAAATTGTAAATAATACCAAAATTTTCGGCTTTTTACCCATAGTGCAGCGACTTCCTGTCATTTTAGCTTTTTATGGCTAGATCTAGGCATTTCTGGCTTTTTTTACGATTCGTGCATGGAACTCTGGCATCACTGGTCTGGGGCACTGAGCTAAGAGAGGGTCGTTGCTTCAAACGTTACTCTTTATTCGTGCCGTCAAAGATACGTTTGTATCTTTGAAATACAAGTCAGTTTTTTGACGACTGCTGGCCGTGTTGGTTGTGCTGTGGCGGCGTAACGCGAATCGAGTGTGTTAAATCATAATTCATATTCATAAAATAAAAGAAAAGAAAAACCATTTGAGGGGCCATACAAACCAGTGAAATTTCTCGATGTTGCTGTTTATGTTTCATTATGTTTAGATTTTGAATAAGATTTAATACAAAGATTTTAATAGAAATTAATTGGCCGAACCGAATCAAAAACGAAAGAAACTTGAGGAACGACGCGCTCGCGGCACGCAACAATTAAAAGAAATGCAAAAAGCCAAAATCAAATAATTGCAAATAAAAAGCGTGTTAAACAAAAGTATTGATTAAGCCAACTGTGTGTGTAGAAAGCATGTAAAAAATACATATAAATATAAATAAAAAAAAATAAGTTTATTCAATTAAAATCAAAACCCACAACGTGAATCGAGTTCATTATAGCCTTTTTGAAATTGTGCAAACAACAACAAAAAATATATATATTATCAAAATTAAAGTTTACAACAAAAAAAAGAAAAAGTCCAGCAGAAATTATTTAAGGAAATAAAAACAAAACAAAAAAAAAAATCTTAAAAATTTCGAACTTCAAAGGTGCGTACAATTTTTTTGTTTAACTTCAATTTTTTGGGACCGCACACAAATTAGTTTACAGCTGGTGTAAAATTCATTAATTAAATATGCAAATAAGTCTTAGACAGAAAGAAAACTACCAGTGAATTTGTTGAAACTGTTAAGGTTCCAAGCAACAAAGGCCATAAATTATTAAACATTTAGTGCGATATGCTAGGGCGAAAGAAAAAATAAATAAAAACTAAAAAGTTGTATTTTTTTTTAGTCTTTGCCAACCCAATGAACGTTACAAAAATAAGGCAAAGCGGCGCAAAAATACAAAAACTGTTAAAACCTGTTCTATATGATCGGTGTTGCTGATGGCGACTCAAGCAGCGACGGCAGCAGCAACACCAAGAGCAAGAGCGACAGCGGCAGTGGTAGTGGTAGTGGCAGCACATGTGCCAAACAGAACCCACTCGAGACCAGAAAAGTTGGTAGGGCCCCGAAGAGTCCACAGCGAATCTTAAGTAAACTGTGAAGCCAGTCAGCCGGCTCAAAAAGGAGTTTTCAGTTGGTAGACAAAGCGGAGTGGAGTAGTGTGTGTGTGTGTGTGTGTGTGTGTGTGTGTGGAGTGTATGTGGTCGTGGTTGTGGAAGCTGGCAGCACTTTGGCTGCTTGTCTGGGACGGCTGTTTGGTCAGCTGAAAGGCGCACGTCGGCAGACCATGGCCGGCCACGCACGCACATAAAGATGATAAAAAAGATTTCAAAATAAGCGGAAAGAACGAAATTCATTGAATATAAAAATACACACACACACACACACACACAGAAACAGACACTGGCAACACACTAATAGAAATTAAAAGAACCCAAGTCAAAAGGAGTCAGAGACACGTTTAATTTGTTCTTTTCGTTTTTCCTCTGCTCTACTCTGCTCAGCTCTTTATTTTGCTAAGTAATTTCAAGCTGCTTAAAACGGTTCCCCAAAAATCAACTAACTGTGCAGTTGTCTCTCTTCCTCTCTTGCTCTTTCTTTTGCTGCTGACAAAAAACACTTGTACAAATTATTTCAACAAAATAGATAAAATTTACTTCTTAAGAAATATAAAAAAGCGAGACACCTCAATTTTGGCATTTCATCATGTCATAAAAACAAAAAAAAAAACCACTGCAGCTTCATAAAGATCTTCACTGCATATCCAATTGCCCAGATAAGCGAGATAACAACTGTGGACAAAAAAAAAACACAACAAAACACCTGCAAAAAAAGAGAGATAGAGCGAGCGAATTGAGTGAGAGAGTGGGCGAAAGAGCGCGGCATCCTTTGTGAGCTCTGTTGGGCATTCATTCATATCTTTGGGTAATTTTTCTTTTCTTGTTCTTTTGTTTGGCCAACGTCGCTGCCACTCTTTGTTTGGGCATGCAAATTTTTTGAAAACGCACAACAACAGCAACAACAAAAGCAACAACAACAGAAAGAAGGTAGAATTACATTTAAAGCAAAAAAAAAAAAAAAAAACAAAAAGGTGCAAATAAAACCGAAAAGCCACAGTCACCGAGCCAGTAAAAAATATATAAAAAATAAGACCCAGACACGGATTGGATTGGCTTGGCTTAACTTGGCTGGTCTCTGTTCCAGGGTCAAGCCAGTCATAAGCCAAGCCAGCCGACTTTCATTAAATCTTTCTGTTGTACAATAAGCCAAACCCACAATATTCAAAGCATTCAATCAAAGCCAAAGCCACAAATGTATCTGACAGATCGTTTGACTACCAAGTCCGCAATCAGACTTAGTCTTATTTGTCTAGTGTTCAGGTCCAGCCAAACTGGGCTTTTCTCACACTTCCTAGATTAAAGATTTATTTACAAAAATATCTCACGGGTTCTCGATCCAAGAGCCGCTCCTTTAAAATGTGAAAGGTAACTAAGTCATACAATTTCAGTTGTCCCAAAATTAAATAGAAAAAAAAACAAAAACAAAAAATAAATAAATAGTTTTTAATTAGCTGTCATTGCCGAAGTCATCGGCCAATTAATCATTGTCAACAGATTTGCCAACTATCGAAATGTCAATTTTTCCTCAGCAATTGCAGACATTTCATAATTTTGCATACTTTTAATTGTGAGCTAGGCTAGGCTAGGCTTGGTTAGCTTTGACCCAGTTCCTACAAGTCGGCGCCACTAATTCATCATTTTATTTCTGGCTTCTCGATCGGGCCTACTGAGCTTACACCACTCGAAATGCCAATGTGAAAAACAAAAGTTCGTGTTGGCGAATTATGAAAAAACCGATAACAATAAAAAGCGAATTAAAAGTGAGGTGATTCTCTATAAATAGACAAAAACACTTGCCTGGCCCAACAATAGCCGACAAGATATTTGTTCCCCAATAAAAGTCTA
Source organism: Scaptodrosophila latifasciaeformis (assembly GCA_037075145.1). NCBI lineage: Eukaryota > Metazoa > Arthropoda > Insecta > Diptera > Drosophilidae > Scaptodrosophila > Scaptodrosophila latifasciaeformis. The sequence goes on along the minus strand of JBAMCM010000217.1, from coordinate 21,350,524 downwards.
AAATTAAACCACATAAAGCCAAGAAGAGCAACGCTCTTCACACCAGTGTGGGCGCGTGAGAAAGTCTCGAAAAAAATATAACCAAATTAGTGATGGCAAAAATCGAAAATTATTATCTTCAGTTTTTCAGAGATATGTATAATATTATTATAATCTTTCATTATCATATCACAAATAAATATTATACTTCTGAGAATTTTAGTAAATGTTCTCTAGGTTATTTTCTTAATAAAAATTTATGGAACTATAAGAAAATATAATATTATAATCAGGGTGTTCTCATATACTGTCTGTATGGTAAGCCTTTCCCTATCAAAGATATTTTAATACTTTTCGGGCTAACTTAATTTTTTGGGAAGGCCCAAATATGTTTCATGTAGTAATTGAGGTATCCAAAATAAATATCTGATATAGGTTATAAGGAATAACCTATTCAATAACTATACTAGGATTGAAAGACTCTTAACTTTGCTTTTTTGGGAGGCCCAGATTTTTGAGCCCGATAAATTTAAATTATTTCTACCAATTTTCTGAATCATTAGAAAGGCAGTAGGAATTATTTAAGTTCTTAGGAGGCCCAGAGTCTTGAACTCGATTAATTAAAAATTATTTACACCGATTTTCTATCTAACAAATTAATATTCGATGGCTTTTGTTTTTCCATTTCCCAGTCAATCAATCTTAATTCAGAGACTGCCGAATTCTCAAAGTCCATCTCGAATTGTCTCATTAAACAAATCAGTTCAGCTTGGCTCAAATATGCACTTGACAGTTCATTATACCAAATTGGGCTAGGTGTTGATTGTTTGGGTGTCTTTTATTGTTCGAGCTTAAATGGTATTTTTTTTTCTTGTGCGGAAGCAAGAATCAACAATTATAACGTAATACAAAATTTCATGCCTTTGAATCACGGCCAAGTTGAAGTTGACTTGAAAATTAGCCAGAAAAATATGTTTTGATATTTTTCGATTTGTATTAGACCAGAGTTGAGACTGCGACTGAGACTGAGACCAAGGGCAAACTCAGATGTGAATCAAATCAAATGTGTAACAACTTCTAGGCAATGAAGCTTGGCTAATTGGACTTAACACTCGTTGCCCAACGGAACTATATTGAGTGAAAGAACCGTATGCCTGGTTACCTCGACTTTCAGTGCCACCAAAAAAGAAAAAAAAAAACAACAACAAAAATAAAATACAGAGACTCGTAGCCAATTGGGTCAACTTATATTCAGGCAGCTGTTATGTATGATTACCAGATGCTGTTGTGGTTGTCGTTGTTGTTGTTGTTGTAGTTGCGGTTGCCAGTTTACGCCGTTATGTGTGGAAATTATGTCATTTGCATTGGCCGCCAAGCCGTGCCACAAAATGTTTGAAACGTTCACCGTTGACAAAAGCCAAAAAGAAGACAAACAGAAACCAAAGGAAATAATAAAATAAAAAAAAAAAAAAATAGCATATTTCGAGATTTCGGGGTAAACGGAAATTTCTATATGTCGATTGCTCGACATAATAACCAACAACACACAAAGAGTTACACTGACGACCTGGCCAGCTCATGTGCTTGTTACTGTTGTTGTCGTCGCATAACCCAAATCGCTTTCCAGCCACGAAATCGGCTGGATAAAACAACTAAGCCAGCCAGCTAGCTAGCCAGCCAGAGCTAGGCAAATTAAGAGATATCAAAGTCATTATAAACGCCATTTAATTACCTCAGCTATGGCCCAAGATATAATAATAAAATAAAAGAAAGAAACAGAAAAAAAAATTAAATTAAATGAAGAAAACTTTAGGTAATGCGATAACGCACTCTGAGAAGCCAATTCAATTTAATTCACTCCATTTCCAGTGTGGCCGTTGCAGTGTGCCATGCCACAATGGCTGCTCTTTTGGCTGACCTGAATTTTGAGGTTATGTAAATGAGTGCACTGTACTTTCAGTGTGCTACTCACTGGCCAGTTTGTGCGTGTACTTTGGCACTAAATAAAATTAGTTCACAAATCATTTTATTGTCGAAGCCGCGGAGTTTTGAGTGCGTGTTTAATGCACTCAAACAAATTAATTTTTATCATTTTTTTTTTTTTTTTGGAAATTTTCCTTGCTCTGTGCGTTTTTTTTTTAATTTTTATTATTTTCTGACCATCGCACAACTTGTTGATGTTTAATTTGATTTGTTTATTTTTAAGTTTATTTAACAAATTTTGTTTTATGTTTTGTATGCCGCACACGTCGCTCGAAGCCATCCAGCAAATGGGTCAGACCGGCACGATTTTCAATGTGGTTCATTGCGACTGAGTGGGGCTTTTTGGAGGCAGTTCTTGGCGCAATATCGTGTCATGAAATGCAAACACACACACACACACACAGATAGACAAATTCAAAATTCGTGCAATAGTACAAATATTTAAGGCATGAACAATTCAATTCAATTTAAAACAGAAACAAAAAAAAAAAAGAAATAAATAAGAAACTTAAAAATTTTGGCCATTCTCAAAGTCAGGCCAAAGCGGAACCAAGATAAAAATAAAATAAAAGAAACAGAACTAAAACAGCTAACGGACTTGTGCCACTTCCCAGCCAATCAAATTGAGACAAAAGACTCCGGCAGCAGTCAATTAAACAAAAATCGACAGCCAAGAATGAAAGTGGTGAAATTTCTTTCTTTTCTTTTCTGTTTCACAAGACAATTCTTCAGCAGCCAAGAAAGTGAACGACAAATGACAACCAGATACCCAGAAGATAATGCATTAGACTAGAAAAACACAAAAAGAGAGAGATAGACAGCAAGGGGGGAAGAGAGTAAGAGAGTGAGAGAGAGGTAATAGTAATAAACTTTCATTGGGCGCGTTTTTAGACGCGCGCAAAACGCGTCGAAGAAAGCGCTTCTAATTACGCAAAGCCAGCAAGTAAGTCAACTTTCCTAAGACAATTCTAAATGACACTTGACAAGGCGATTTTCATTGTAGTCGAGGTTCTGTGGGAAACGAGGTCAAACTGGACTTGGCCGGCTAATGATTTCTGGTTCTGGCATCGGGCTCTGCCGGAATTTATGGCACCCTTTAAATAGACACGTTTCGTGTTATTTCTTTTTTTAACTACCGTGACAATTTCGTGCCTTTAATTAATCGTCTCAGAATTCTGCTAATTTATGTAGCCAAAGCGCTCTTCGAGGTGTGGACCACCGAGTCGGTGGAGGGTTGCGACACTTAGCGGTAGTTTTTGGCGGTTTCTGTTTGCCGTTTCTGGTTGCCTCATGGCCCACTGGGCCTGACTCGGTTTGGCAATTGCCTCGACAACATCGCGGGAACTTTAATGGCTTCTGCTTTTGTGCGAACAACGGAAAACTTTGACGTCGACTTCAGCTTTGATGGAAAAGAAGTCGACGACGACGACGACGACGACTACGACGACTTGCAAGTCTCGAAAGCGTGGGTAATTTTCATTTCGTTGGACAATAAAAATATTATTATGGCCCTCTCACACACTTGCATACAATAAAATTATATGTATATACATATATAAATATATATACACATAATATACCTATATTCATATTCATTAAGCCATCTGCATTGCCACATTTTTGCTTTTTATTTCGGTGAGAATGGTGCCTCGTCATTTATTTGATTTGCATATTTCTTTTTAGACTCTTTTCGAAGAAAAAGGAGTCTATTCACTTTGCTCTGATGTTTGTAACGCACAGAACCAAACATCGTAGACCCACAAAAGTTACATCTAGAATACTTAGAATCACTAGAGGAGTCGATATAGCCATGTCCGTCTGTCCGTCTGTCCGTCTGTCCGTCTGTCCGTCTGTCCGTCTGTCCGTCTGTTTCTATGCGATTTACTCCGTCGTCTTAAAAGCTATTTTGCTGAAACTTGGTATTTAGCCTTCTTTTTTACCTAGGTAGTACACTAGTTTGAATCGGTCGGATCGGACCACTATATCATATAGCTGTCATACGAACCTAAATCGGTTTAGGCAATAACTTCCACATTTATTATCCGATCCTTTTGAAAATTGGCATGCGTGTGTTTTATATAACGATAGATAACTGTACCAAATTTTGCCCGGATCGGATGACTATATCTTATAGCTGTCATACGAACCTAAATCGGTTTAGGCAATAGCTCCCACATTTATTATCCGATCCTGTTCAAATTAAGCACGCATATGTTTTTTATAGCAATTAATATATATACCAAATTTTGTAAGGATCGGACTACTATATCATATAGCTGCCATACGAACCTAAATCGGTTTAGGGAATAACTCGCACATTTATTGACTGATCTTTTCAAAACTCGGCCAACACGTTTTCTACATAAATATACGCGTTTGTACTCAATTTTATTAAAATCGGACTACTATATCATATAGCTGTCATACAAATCGAAATCGGCCCTATTAACTGACCAACCCCGTTCATGTGATTTACGGCAGAAACAACTTCGAAAAGAGTCTGTAATCTTCGGCACCCCGAAGATAACGTTGGGATTTTTTTTTATTATTGTTGTTGTTGTTGGAAAGGAAGTTGTGCAATTTTTTATTTTTCTTTTCTTTTTATTAATTTGTTCAAAATTTTAAATCCTTTCAATTTCGAAAAGGAAATCTCGAGCATGACTTGTCAAATAGGCCAAAAGCAAAATGTCACATTACTTTCAGTTTCCAATCACTTTTGTCCCAGTTTAAGCTATCTCCTGCTCTCTCATTCACTCTTTCTCTTTCGTTCACATCCTGTCCGATCAGTTCGATTTGGCCCGACTTGCTTACTCATCCGTCTGGCTGTCCTGTCCCGTCCTGTCCTTCTTTCTTTTGTGTGTCTTCCAATTTCTTTTGGCCTTTTACTACCGCATACTTTTCGTATTTTTTTTTTTTTTTTTTAACCAAAAAATAAAACTCGTTTAATCTCAGGCAGACGCTAATTAGGTGATTTTGTCTTTATATATTTTTTTTTTTTTGTTTTCATTTTTGTTTTTGTGGCTTTAATTTTTGTGAACTGCTTCGTTTATTTATTATGATTTTTATTTATATGGCGCACTTTGTCGCACTGTCGTCAGCCAATTACAATAAAAGCTGAGACAATTCGTGATGTTTCCTGTTACCAAAAATAAAGTTAATGAATTTTTTCCCCTCCACCTTGGTCACATTTTTTCACAAGTCAAATCAAAATAAGAGAATCGTGGCCAATTCCCACTGATTGATTGTGTCGTGTGATAAAAAAGAAACACCTTCGTTTTTTGTTTACTTCTTTTTTTCAGGGTAAATGAAATTGTTCTTGCTAATTTTGTTTACTCATTTTTCAAAGAAAAAAAAATGTTTAAAATACCTTGAAAATTTAAAAAAACAACGATCCCAATGAAAAGACTTAGAAATTTGCATTGGAACTTACTGAATTAATCCAGGAATCCAGGGCCCAAAATGAGAAATTTAATAGTTAAGTTTGACCTAATATTTGGCAATTTTGCAATGGTGAACATTTTAGGCTCACAATTGCCTCAATTTTGAAAAAGATTTTCAGATTTTTTTTTTATACAAGTTCCAAGAATTCTGTGATAATTTTCGAATTATAATTTTAGGCAAGCTCAAGTTTCAGAAATATTGAAAAATAAAAATGACAATGACTCGCCATCAATAATTTGAATAAACTCAATCATTTTTCTTGAACCTTTCGAAACCCTTCATGCATGTCAAGAAATGCCATAAGCCACCTATTTTATGAGAAATAAAGAAACATTGGTTTTGTAAAGAAAAGAACCGTTCTTTGATTACTTGATTTTCTGAAAATTCTCTCTCTGCATGATCACCCAGATCACTGGCATTTCATTGCATAAGGTTCATTAATTTCTAAATTCTATTCAGACATTTTTAAATAGAGATCGGCAGGGCCAGAACCGAGCGCTTTTTGTCTTTGTGGAAAATGACCCGTCCGAGAATCTTGAAGAACTAAAGCCACTCTGAGGCCTTTGTGACTCATAAACACACACACACACACCCACACACACACGGACATACTCTTTGGAATTGTTCAATGAGGCAAAACAAGAAAACAACAACTTTTCAATAAGTGGGCCGCTCTCACAGGCCCCAAGCCACACGTGTCTGAGCTGAGCTCGGCTATATTGAATGGAACCGAGCTTAGCCCAGCTCACTCCCCACCATAAAGAAACTCAAGACAAGTCCAAGCAGCCCACGTCTACCTATTTTGGGGAGTCAGAAGGCTCCGGCAACGGCTCCGACTTTACAAATGACTTTGCCGTTCATTAATTTTCATTGTCAGACTGTGCCGCCTGCACCCATTTGCCAGCCATTTGGGGCATGGGTCTCCCATGCAAATGTCAGTAAACATTTTTGTTAGCTTTTCTTGAATTATTTCGGCGAGAAAAAATGTCACAAGTCGCCACCGCCACAGCCGTCGTGAATTGGTGACTCAGCCTACTTGACTTGGGTCTAGGCTTAATTTCTGAAGGCATTCGGCCGGCCTGGCTGATTGCATAAGTTTCTTGAGCCTGGCATAAATTTTAAATAAATTATGTAAATTCATTTGAGGGCGCCTCCAGACCGAAGCAGAGCGGCTTTTTCCAAAGACCGAAAAGAAAGAATTCTAGGTTGTCTCTCTTTTTTGTGTGATTGAAAAGAACTTTGACTAAAGTGAAGACGACACACGCACTGATATTTGATCTGACTGCTCGTCCCAATCACATACCAAACCTGCTGTGTTTTCCACTTAAGATATTTGCTTTTTAAGACTTCCAGACAGTCCAGAGGGCGGTGACTGTCATCTGATTGCCTACTCACTCAATGAAAACTTCTGTGGCAACAACATTATTTTTTGTATCTCTCCAACTCTCTCGCACCTCCACTTTGTCTGGGACAACGATAAGAGCAAGGGCCAAAAACCCCAAAGAAAGCCATCATCTTCTACAAGGTTTTGAGTAAATGTCTAGTTCTTGTTTGAAGATCTGCCCAGATACTTTCTAAGCAAACACTTTTCAGATTGTCTCTGGTATTTAGGCAAACATACAAAAAAAAAAAAAACAAGCTGAAAAACCTCATCAAAGAAATGAAATTTTTTCTAGGAATATTTCAAAGATTCCTCAAAATAAATGACATGGCTAGCCACTTTTCTTTATTTAGAACCTAATATTTTCAGCTCGAAAAGCTTTTCTACTTCAAGTCATACTGAATCAGAGTTAGGATACAGAGATTCCACTAAGAAGAAGAATATATCGAGGACTAGAATATTTTCCAATTCTCCTGATATTCGAAGACAGATGCACTTTCACTCCTAAATTTTTAATGAGTACACAATCTTGAGAAGTCCCAGAGAACCTTGAAATTCTTTTTAAATATATTATATTTATAAAGTTAAGTAGTCCTAGGCTTACCCATATGAAGGGATTCATATTCGATTCATTAAGTATTTCGTTAAGGGATTCATATAAATTTACTGACATCTTCTCGGAGTAAAGTTAATAAATATTTTCTAACTATTCTCATGGGTCTTTGGGAGATGAGAAATTACCGAAAATCAAGAGGGCAACAGGTCGAGATCTTTTTTGAAAAAGTGAAAAACTTTCACTTTTGATCATTTTGTACATGCAAGCGAAACATTTTTTATTTCTTTATGTTATATTGTGTGTCGTATATGGTTTGATCTTTATTCAGCCGGCTTTAAATCTGTTGTGATTGTTATTTCTCTTTGGTATTACCATAAATTTGAATTTCGTTTACATCATCATCTCCGCCAAGAGACCAAGTAAGAAAAAAGGCAGATGAGTTTTGTCTGGTTGGTGCACAACTTCGATCGAGAAGATCGAGTCTCGAGTATAAAGAATTGTTTTCGCTGTGCCAGACCGAACTCAAACAAACCAAACCACAAACAAAAAGAGAAAGAAACAAAATTCAAAAATCACTTGGCACGTTTGAGTGTGTTGAGACTCTTTTTTAATGCGTTGATTTAAAAGTTTTTCGCTTTCATTTCATTTAAGCCTTTGCTATTAATCAGTTATGAGGCACGAATCGCTTGTGATTTTGATTAAACGAGCTGTGTGTGCCTTTTCTTCTCTTCGCCAAGTCTTCAGCCAGCGCAGCCAAAGCCCTTTCGCTGTCATCGGCAGATTTTCCAATGGCCAAAAGTGAGGCTCTTGCGTAAGCCAGCCCCACGCACAGCAGGCACATTTATCACCATTTCAATTAAACATTTCCATGGCTGTAAATGTTTTGCCTTTTGTTTCTCATACAAATTGTTACACTCCTTTCTGCCCTTGCTCCACTGGCTACGAATTGTTTCAATTTGTTTGCACTTTTCTCGAATAGATAAAAACTTTAATTTTTCGTTACACTTCATTATTGCGTGTGAATGTGTGTGGGGATCCCTTCCCTATAATTTTGCACTGTGGGCCCATTGTGAACAGCCCCAACCAAATAGTTCAGATAAGAAAAACATTAAGTGGAAAGCAATTTTGCGGAAATGTAAATGAACGCTTTGAATGCGGGCGGCGAACGGAGTCAAAGTCAGGTGGCCAATAACGCAAATTAACCAACCAGAAACTGAGATAGCAGAAAATATAAAACTTGTCTGGAAATACAATATAAAGAACGTGGTTAACATATGCCCTGGCATTTTACAAAAACAGACAGGCATGTACATTAGTCTATCAGAAGTTCAAGATAAAACCAGAACACTTATATTATATAAAACCGATCAGAAGGAAATAGGATTTCTAGAGATTAAGAATCTATCTGAAATTCCTTGTAAGACCCTAACAAATCGAAGTTTGAATCGTACGATTTCTCAATTCCTTCGATTTACTAAAACTTTCAAGACTTTATTATTAAAAAATTATAAATATCGGTAACCTAGTCTGACTATTTATAGAGTCCAGACTTCTGAATCGAAGTCAAAGTCCGAGTGACTTTGCAATGAAATGTTTCTTTTCAAGGGTCTCTGGTCTTGGCTTGGCCAAGAATAATAGCCCTGAACTTTAGTTGAGCATTTCAGTTTCAGTTTCTTTTTTATTTTAAATTTATTTATATCTCTTTCTCTCTTGACATGTGTGCAGCTGTTATTGTTTTCGCTCGATCTGAATTGTACTGCTCTTATTTCTGTTCATTTCAAAGTTATGAAACTGGCATTTTTATAATAAAACAAGAAACAAAACATAATTAATTTATAGAGTGTGTGGAAAAGTATTCAATGCAATTTTTGTTGGCTCTCTCAAAATTTAAATGTTGCCAGCGAAATTCCCTAAGTTCGCAAAGCTCCCTGGTTCCCTTTCGCCCTCTCTCGGCTTCATTTGTGCGGAATTTTTTCAGTTAAATTTATGTGACTCGGCTTGTAATTGTTGTTGTCTTTCTCGTTATGTCCGTCTCTTTGGTTAATTATTGTATTTACCTTTAACGCATTTATATTGTCTGTCTTGTCTTCAAGCCGCTGATGCCAGCAATTTTTTTTCGTTGTTGTTTTTTTTGTTGTTGTTGCTCTTTTTCGTTGAATTATTTGCAAGCCAAAGAATTTCGGGTTGTGTAATCAAAAGGCAAAAACAAAATATAAATAATTCGACATTCATTAAAATCCGTAGGTCAACTGAGAAAGGTAAACAGAGAGATGGGGCATCAGCTCCCATATGAATTGGTTCAAAGAAAAATTATCCCAAGATTTATGCTATGATCATGACTGAAAAATAAAAGTTCAATATTCCATTAAGAGGTTCGACTTGAGCTGAATTGAAATTAAATGGTAAATAGCTTTGGTTTGAAAATATTTAAGGCAAATAATGGGAAAGGAAGAGAAAAGATTCCCTAACCATTTCAAATTGATTTGGAGGACTCACATTTTGATTAGCACGCATTCACCAGGCTCATGATAAAAGGTTCTCCATTTGGTATATCAATATCCAAAGCCCCCCGACACGGGTTGCCAGGAAGTACAAGTCCCTTTTCTATTTGCCCAAACACTTGGCATGCCCGGCATGCCCGGCCCGACCCGGCAAACAAAAGTCCCAGTCGAAGAGGCTCTAGAGGTTGCCATGGGATTGTGTTACCAACTATTTTTCTTTTTGTTTAGCTGCTTTTGCTTTGGTTTGCTGGCTTAACAAAATATTTAAATAGGAAATTAGGGTCGCCGTTGTCTGGGCTTTGCTTCCGCTTGAGTAGACAACAACGTTGGTAACGATGACGACGACGACGACGACGACAACGGAGACCAGGGCAACGGTAGCAATGCAGGGCAGAATGTAGGCATGACCATGTTTGTGTCTGTAAGCTGAGCCCCCGGCACTTTCACAAGGTTTCCCGCAGGTTTGGCTGCTTGGTTACAATGTTGTGTGCCACACCAAAGTGTCGTCTTTGGTTGCCAAACTCTGGTCCGGCTCTTTGTCGGTAGTCATCATCACTCCATCACCTTCTCCTTCGGCTAATTAACAAGTCTCTCAACTCTTTTTTTTCTTCTTCTTCTTCTTTTTATTTATGATCGACAAGTTCTTTTTATGTTCTTGTTTTTTTTTTATATATTTTCTAAGCTTCACAGTTACAGTTAATTGTGCAGTTAGTCGGAGGAACTTAGTCGCATATTAAAGGATGCACGACTTATGGCAATCTAATCTCAGCTCGGACGTCACTAATGTTTATGATTTTTCACTTTTAATTACAGCTGAAACGGCAATTTGTGTGCTCCCCAACCCAAGCAGGCAGCCAACAAACCCAAACCAACCAACCAACCAACCAACAAGGAAGCTCATGTACCAAGGTAAGTGGACTTTAGTTTCTGGAAACCCAACTTGACTGGTCGGTCAGCTGCCATCTGGTCAACTGTCTGCCAGCCTGGAATATGTAACCATTTGAACGAGTTCTTGACATTAATTGCTGCCAAGTCATGCAACAAATACAACAAAAAGTAGAAACAGTTGTGGCGCTTCATGTCAGACTTGATTATCATCAACATCTTACCAATCTAGTTGAAGTAATTCCACCTAAAACATATTTCACAATCAAACTAAATCAATACGAAGCAGACGATCGACCCACAATTTCTCTTAATTATTCATATTCAGAGGCAAAACAAAACAACACAAAAGGCAAATCAACCACAAAGGGGAAGCTCTTACGTATGAGTAATAAGAACTTAACAAAACCCATGACTAAGGGTGGAATATCAGATATAGTATGTACCTGTCAGTCTGTATTTAATAAAGGGTGACATTTATGGGGTTGTCAAAAATCCAAAAATTCACAACTAGATCGCAACTAAGTCAGATATTTTATTCCTGTATTTTGAATTTAATTATTCGTAAGAATTAAAATAATTATAGATTTTATATATAGATCCATACTTTTCACAGACTTATCAATGTAAGATACATAGAGATCTTTGGTTTATACCAACTCAGAGAAAGAAGAAATCCGAAGGAGTCTTATAAAAAAATTGTTCTTCTTGTAATTCAATTCTTAAGGATTCCTTGAAAATATAATATTATAGAATATATATAGAAATGACTATCTATCCATACATCACTCGATTTGTTATAAGATCTGGATTTTGATCTGAAACAAAGTATATAAATAATTTTCGAGATCTCTGAGTGAAAGCAAACAAACAAACAGTTCAAACAAATTCCTAATATAATCGAGTCTTCAAATTTGAAGCTTGAAACATTTGAGAATTTAATGGGCCACACAAGCAATGCTTTGCAAATCTCGAGTGAAACAGAGGCGAATCAAATGTGTCAATATTAAATATTTACATATAGCACATTTTTTTTTATACAATTCAAACATTTATTTAATATCCAATTAATTACCACAAAGTAAATCCAGTTTTCAATTATATTTCAAATTCACTCCTCTCTCTCTTTTTCTTTCTTTGCCCCTGGAATGGAAATGATGAACAACGATTCATTACTTCGCATTAGTGATCCTCAGACTATAAAGATAATCATTAATTTAAGCTAACACAGCCTCCCCCGTCCCCCGACCCGCTAGACTGTACTGCTCCCCTACAATGTTCGCATAAATGAAAGTAAAGTGCAACGTGGCGTTAAGGCAAAATTTCACCAATTTGCACGCGCCAATTTTACGAGCATTTTGCTGCATTAAAAAATCCACAACTGTTTAGCGTAAAAGAAAAAAAAAGATATACAAAAATTTCAAAAAACTCATCACCAGATAAACAAAAAAAAAAAAAGAAACAACAAAGCTAAAATGCTTAAAATTAAAATGCAAAACAGTTTTTTTTTTTTATTTCTTTTACACAGTGTCTTGTTTTGCGTATACAACTAATTTTTTTATAACTCGAAAAAAAAGATTAAAAAAATAAAAATATTTAAATTGAAAAACCAGACGAATGAACAGAAATTTCGCTAAGAGCAAACTTTTTTTCATTTTAATAGCAAAAGCAAAATTAATGATTTTCAAACATGCAAATTAAATTTAGAAAATAAAATCTTTAGTAGCACTAAGACCAGGGCAAAGGAAGGGGTGAAGAGCGAATCGAGCTGAAAGCCCGAAAAAATGTGAACAAAATTTGAGAAAAAAAAAACTTGATCCACAACATTTTTATGCGGCAAACTAATTGTAAAATGATTAACAAAAACAATTTTGCTCTTCACAGTTCAAAAAAAAACTTTTCTAAAACTTTTTTCTCCCGTTTCTTACCGTTTCTGCGGTACGTTGACCTTTTAATTGAATTACCACCGTGGCAAGGGGCTCAGAGCAGAGCCAGCACAGCCAAGGAGCACGTTTCTTTCACCTTGCCCCAAACGCTCTCTAATCTAATTAAAGCGGCGAAACCTTGCAAAGCAAAGCAACAAGAACAACTTAGAAAAAAATAAAATACAAATAAAAACCCAAAGCCAAAAAGCAACAAAATAAACCTCGAAAAGAGCAGATCATGGCAACGTAACTAAAATAAAATAACTGCTCAGCAGTTGAGCCGTTTAGGCGTTTAGCATTCAAATCAAAGGTCTCTCAGCTGGCCAAGCGGAAGCTTTAGCTAAGCCAAGCCAAAAATTAATACATACGCACACACACACACACACACAGAAACTCAAATATCGACACCTGCAACTGCAGTGACAACAATAAAAACAACAACGACGACAGAAGCACCTGCAACCACACCCTCAACAAATGACAAGCGATTACATTCGCCGACGAGCCCGAAACACGCGCCCAACTCTCAGTCTCGGCATTTCACCATCTTTCAAGCCGACTAAACTGACACAATCAATCACAAGTAAAAATGTGAAAAAGCATATGGAAATAAATGAACGGGAAATGCTAGAGACCGAAGCTTTCCCAGAGAGGAAATGCAAGTTTCATGAAGCTCTGTTCGAATTTTATTTAATTGATTGGGCTCAGAGTTCTTCAATGTGAATATGATTATAGGCAACACATAATGGGTTTGAGGTATTGGAACAAACCTAAGGGGTTCAAGGCGTAAATCAATTAGGCTTTCAGCTAATATCAAAATGATTAACCCAGTGAAACGATTAACAATCTGGGACAAGCTATAACCTTAGGTTCCGAAATAAATAAGTTCAAAAGTTCCAGTGAGAGTCCACTTAACAATAACAAAGACAATGTTTCTTAAGAAGCTTAGATCATATAGGGAAGATGTTAGTAGATCATACTTTGGCTAAGGAATTTTTCTATATTAAGCGAATTGGATCTCTAAAATGCTTTATATCTTAAAGAAAACATTTGGAATAACCAACTGTATCCTGTATAAATATCGTTGTAAAGGATTAATTGAGCCTTCCCTAAAATTATTAAGATATGTATTATAGCCTGTCAAATATTTCTCCATTCTTCTCAAAATTTAAGACAATTCCAGGCTTTTACTTTTTTAAATATTTTTCGAAAACGATATCAAATCATCTTAATGAGAGGTGTACGATTTGGATTTTGGATAATAGTTTAGGTGACTTTCTCGGCGACTTTCCCGTGAGTCACAATTGAGTCCGATTGGTTTGTATCTGAGGCGATAAGCAATGTGTCATGTCATTAAAAGCTATTTGGCAGTTTGCATAAATTGTATAGGGCTGCAGACTGGGCTGAGGTACAAGGTATATCACAAAGAGTTGGCCAGTGACATTCAAAGAAAAAATAACAATTCAACTTGAATGAATGTAATTTGAATAGTGTTTGCCGCGTGGGTCCACTCAACTATTCGGGTCTACCTGTCGTAGAGAGTTTCCAGGTAACACAATCCGCATTTTACATTCACACTTTGCATGGTTACCACCTGAGGCGGTAGTTTCTATCGCATTGGTCTATGGTCGGCATAGTCGAGTGCTTGTGGATGTGGATTGGCTTGCTCTGTCACTCAGTTAGTGAGCGATCGGGGCAGTCAATAGTTTTTATGGCAGTGCATCGATTCGATACGTGCGCTGCACGTGTCAAGTGTAAAAAGATATACCCCGCACCCTAGGCGAAAGCCCTGCCCCCGGGGAGCAGAATGAGAGGGATAGGGTCTGCACTTCCTTGAGTGGCAAAGCGTCAAAAATGTAATTTGTCAACCTTTTTTTTTGCATTTCTTTTCACTTGTCTTGATTCGAATTCATTGGAAAACTCAGAGGTCCGACTGATACCCTGTACCGTTATGCAACATAAAATTTGTTTGTGGAAATAGATGCCTTTTTTCTGGAAAAGAAAGAAAGCCAGGTAAAAAATGCTGACAATTGTGCTCTATAAAAATCACTTAAAACGAAAGATAACTAATGATTTGTCACTGTGATTTTCGGTATTTTCTTTGATAAAAGTCAATGGAAAACTAGGTCAGAACTGTCCGGGCCATGGTTTTCTCAAAAACCAATTTGTCAGCGCTCACTTCCCCCAAGCCCAAAACTGAAACATAGCTGACAGCTAGATCGATGTCCAAAGGCCTGACAATTTAATAGCCCTGTCCAGCACGGCTTGACCCATTTTCCCTAAGCCGAGAAATTTACCGTTTCTCCAAAAGAAGCATTGCATCATTTTAAGTAAGTTCTCTCCCCCTCTCCTCGACTGGGTTTCCAAGTTATTTTTATTTATGAGAAGGGCAAAAGTAAAGACCTTTCAACAAGCCATTGGACACGTTCAGATCATTAGGGTCGTTGCCGTTGGCTAGCTGCTTGGTTGACTTTGATTAGCTCAGCTCTGCGCCGCATTTGCAAGTCGGTGGTTCCCTCAATGAAAAATAGAAGCAGTCCATGTCAATGGTCTCTAATTAATGCCATCAAATTGGAAAACTTTGTTGCACAACTACCTGTGGGCTCTTGCCATGAAATCGGTAGAGGCAGGTAAAGAGAGTTTTATTTATCGGCCAGGGTACTTCCTCTTTTGTCTTTGAAGTGTTATCTCGAACCCAGTGTCCTTTGTGCCTAAGCCAATTCCAATGATGCAATCTTCGGTTCCAATCTTTCACGGCCTTTTTTTTTGATGACCCGACACAGCCTTCAACTTTGCCAGTTAGCCAAACAAAATGTTTCGGTGAGTTTGCTTTATTTTGATTTATTTGCCGCCACCAGAGACAAAAGACCAAAAAACGACCTTCACCAAAATGAAATTTTTTCATTTATTTGTGGTGTATGTGTGTGTGTTTGAATGTATGTCGATTTCGTATTTGAATACAGAGTTGCGGCATTGCCAAGTCTTTTCAGGGAAAGAAACGCCACCCAAGGTGTGGAAAAAAAGTCGAACAAGTTGGCACCCCAGCTCCGGAGAACTGTGACACTCTACCCCCCAGGGCGAGGACTTAGTCCAAACTATCTGAAACTGGCACGTTCAGGATCAGTTGGACAATAAGCACCTCTAAGGCGATAGTCTCACTCGCCGGCACAAATATCCCAACCAGTGATTGTCTGAGCCTTTTTTGATCCATTAACCTTTCACTTTTTTATAGTCAGCAGGTCGGGATCTCTAGGTGGTCGGATCGGAAGACAGTTACCTGCTCAAATCCGTAGAAAGCTAATCTTTTACAACTGTTTGGACTTAGGACGACAGAATCCTGAGGGCGTGCCTTAGCCCACAACTTGTTGTTGATTTAGCCAAATCTCCTACTCCTCTTGCGGATTTACGGCATTAACGAGAGTTTAATACTTTTTCCCTCTGGTCTTTCTCCCCGATGCCTGGCTGTATTCTTAGCCATGTTTAAACAATTTGGATTGAATTTGATTAAAGCATGAAGCATTTTGTCATCGCTGTTGAGGTTGCTGTTGTTGTAGCCTCCGGCCTGGCTGAGCCTCTTTTTGGGCATAGTCATTCGTTGCGGCCAATTAAGACAAATTTGTTTGGTAGCTCAGTTGGCGGCTGTCAGTGCGCACTCGAATTGATAATAAATCTTTCTGGCAATTTGAAGTTTGCTATTTTGTTGTTGTCGTTGTTGTTAGTGTGATGACCACATTTGGTCTATGTGAAATTATTGAAGCAAAAATCTTGACAAATATGGCTAAATGATTTGAATCGAGGACAGAAGAGACAGAGAGAGAGAAAACTTTGTTAACTGAATAGGAGAATCCCAGTCAATTAAATGGGAACTTGATTGTGGCAAGCATAAAAAACAAAAGAAGATTTTTAGTATACCACGAAATGGTAAATTTAATAGGGGAAATAATAAACCACGGGTATTTTATGGTCTCCGCAAGTCAAGAAGATTTATGAAGGAACCGTTTAAAATTCAAATCCATTTATACATATAAGGAATTCGATCCGATATCTTTGGTGAATAGTTTTTCCAAGTATTTCCCTGGGAAATATTTCCTGCATTGATTAACCAAAAAAAAATGCGCTTCATTCATACATTTTAGACACCAATTAAACGAAAGCAAGAGAAAAGCTTCAAAAGCATTGAAAGCAACAGCAACAACAAAGAAAATTCACTCCACTGACTGCGCATATGCAGCGTCGTGTTGAACTTTTGACGTCGACGCCAACGCCGACGCCGACGCTGATGTAGCAAAAGCCACTTCTGTCTCGGCTTTCGGCTTCTTCTTTTCTGTTCGTGGCCCGTATTGCGCAGTTTCTTTTGGCTTTAATTTTTAATTGCCTCGGTTCAGCTCATAAATTTATTGCTCAAACAGCTGAAAATGCGAAAACTTTTCAAAGACTCGACGGCGTAACGAAATGCACCCACCATTTGGAGAGGCGTCTTTGAGGGGGCGTCGGTATAGCTTTTCCAATGGGTAAGAGTATTTCGTGGAGAACCTTTATGTAACTTACCAAAGCTAGTAATAAAGATTCCGTTAGCTTATCACAAGAATTACGACAATTTGAGTGGGTCTCATAAGAATTATTTCAAGTTATTACAAATCCAAAAAAAATTGATGTATTTACAAATAACAACCAAAACAGACCTCATAAAAATGTTTTACAATGAGAACCTTGTGGGTTCACTGTAACTGACGTGCCATATAATTTACCTAAGACACCAGCAACAGCCGAAATTCAATCCAATTCAAGGTTACATTTACAACAACGCAACACAAAAAAAAAAAAAAATTGAATTGAATTGAATAAAAAATCTACAGATCAGACAGCCTCAAGAAATTCCCACCTCCTTGTTTGAGCGGGGCCAAGACGTTAAACAAAACGACAACCCGATGAAGGCGGCCCACGGTGGCAATAAAAATATTAACAATTTTCGGCTTAATAAATAAACAAGCCATTGTTGAAAATTAATTTTGAAAAATCTGTTTAGATGACTTGACAAAAGGCAGGCGGCATAAAAAATTAAAACTAAAGCCCAGCTGATAAGGAAATGCAGCCAAGACCTTCAAATAACCGAAAAGTGGAGCCCCAAATAAAAATGAAAACGAAATGGCATAAGTATGTATTTTTTTTTTGAGAGTATGGAAAATTTGAAAAATTTCCAAGATTGAAACCAATTTAGTAAATTTTTGTTTATTAACTTTTGGAGAGCTTAACTCAACACTTTTGGTGGAACTGGTTTATAGGGAATTTCCAAATCAATTTATTTTACCTAGTGAAAGTTGAATATTCTCATAAAATATCTAAATTTATGACTACAGATTTTAGACAAGCAGAACAAGTGAAAACTTGAACAAATTTAGTTGTTTTTCATTGGCTTTCAATACAAAAATATTGACATCATATTCATATTGTCTTATTATGAACCACCCAACTTGTCGAGCAAGCTGGCCGGGCATCTGAGCTCCGCAAATGACAACTTAATGATTACAACATGACTGACTAATTATGTGACATGATAGGCAATTGATTGGCATGTCATAATTATTGCATATCTTTGCATTACATTTTCCTATTAGCTCCTAAACAGATCGAATTACATGGACTATAAAAAAGCTAAGCCTCTCTCCATTCCATGTCTTTGCAGTGCCTTCCCTGTCCAAGATGACAAACGACGCTCGCGCTTTAGCCTAAGCCAAGAGAAGGTCTAGCAGCAGTGCGACCACAATGTTCGGTCTGCTAAGCAACTCACAGATCTATGGCTTGCAGCATACCAACATCGAGGAGCAGACAACCGAAGCCGATGACAACAGCCAGAAGAAGAGCAACAGTTTGCCACACAAGACGCATCACAGCAAGCAGACGACGGGGCCGCAGCAGCATCGCCGCTCCACCAGCAGTCTCTCGGATACGGGAGGAAAGTTTTTTGCCACTCTGAGTGGCAAATCGCCCAGTACTTTCATTGAGAAGTTTATCAAGAGTGAACTTCTGCACGGCTACGACACGCTCAAGTGTCAGGGTCACAAGTCGCAGGCCGAGAAGTCGCACCAAAACGCATCGAGGCATACGACAAGCAGCCCGCTCTACAGCAACCTGCAGTCGGAGTGGAGCGGGTTCAGTTGCCTCCAGGGCAGCTATCGCAGCAACTGCGACGGCGAGTTCTATGAGGCAGTCCAGGTCAAGCAGGCCACACCGACAGCTGAGATGACTGTGCGCTCCAAGTTGCAGACCTACCAGAAGCTGTCGGCCAATGGGGAGGGGTCCGGTACAGTAGAGTTCAACACGCAGGCAGCAGGTCACACTCCCGCCTACAAGAAACTGAGCTTTGGCTCCCGTCTCCAGAAACAGGCAACAACCGAGCAAGTAAGTTGAGATTGATGAACTTCTAAGTAAATTTGAATAGGGCATCCGGTTCGAGGGCCGACTTTCTCACCTCTAGACGAGGCTCTCTTTTATCTGATGACTGGCAGCCAGCTGACAAAAATGCATCTGAAAGATACGTGCACGTGTGCACACTTTCTTATCAATGCGCTCACTCTTGCATCATTCGGTTGAGCGCATTAGATAATTGCCCTCGAGAAATTCTATCCAAATAGAATATATCTGAGTGACTGCGTAATGTGGACGTTTGTTTTTGGAGTGGGCGGGGGTCATCAAGCAATTTACCTTGGCCCTAATTAAAGAAGACCAAATTATCAATTGTCTAGCTTTATTTATTACTGGGCTTTTGGTAAAATTGTTTTTTGTTTTGACAAGAGAACTTTGATGGGTCACGCCAAAAAAAGGTGACTTCTGCTACTGTCCGAGGGCTAGACAAAAAGTTTCTAGCTTAGCCGAGAAGGGAGGGGACTTTTCTTTACTAAAAAAATAATCTAAAGTTCTCCGAACATTGTATAAATTTGTTCTAAATTATTATTAGGTAAATTCATTAATTTATTACTTAGATAAACGGACTGAAAACTTCCTGTCGCACTTTTTTACTAAATCAATAAAGTTACGAAAAAATTAATAAGCTATTAAAAATGTTTAGTTTTCTTTTTATAAATTTAGATGAATGTATATATATGATAGGAACTACAGATTTTGTTCAGAACTGCGCCTTGGAAGTTTCGATCCAACCCATTTTTCCTGGCTTTAATTAGAACAAATGACGTTGGCAGTGGACAGTCCAAATGCAAATTGATAAATTATATTTAGGGGGCATAACACTTGACGATAAGGAATGAATATAACTGTTTATAATATCGAAAAAGAACAAAAGCACAAACTGGGGGAAATTTGGATTTAGATCGAGAGATAAAAGCCCTGATAAAAGCAGACTGCTTTATCAGTCTTGGTTATGAGTGACAAAGTGGTTGGATAGTCGAGTGTAGACGGTTAATCATGGTGGGCAAGTGGGGACTCAGCGGACCTTTTCAAGCAGTCCTAGCAGACTCAAAGGTCTCTAAAAGTAATATAAGGTAATTCATTTTTCTAAAATCTAATAATCTTGCTTCGGTTTCTTACAGAACTCGGATAACTCACAATCTTCGCAGTCGACTCGGAGTAGTACTCAGAAATCCAGTGGCAGTGGAAGCGAAGTTCAGCGTAGTTCTTCGGGCTCCTCATCGGCCGGCTATGAGGCCAGTCTAACGCCGGTACACGCAGCTCAAAGGCGCAAACTCTTACAAATGATCTCCAATTATGACCAGCAAAATAAGCAACTACAGAGGGAGCTGGCCAAAGAGAAGAGACGCCGCACTGAGGAATTGGCTTGTGTGGTCAAGTCTTTGCTGTGCTTTGAGTCCAAGCTGAAGAATGACATGAAGTCGGTGAATCAACGCCTGCTGGAGAAAGATGCCGAAATTTGCCGTCTGGTGAGACAGAATCGGGCTCTGCGAAAGCGGCTTGAGAGCTGCGAGTCCAATCGGGATGAGGGCATGGTGGCTGATGCGGATGCCGATGCCGATATGGATCAGGAGGACTGTCTGCTGCTCGAGGCTTTGCAATGCAACAATTGCCGGAAGCAATTCTATGACATTGAACTAAAGGCCAGGGGGACGCAGACTTTCAAGGAAGGTGCTGGAGTATGCAATGGTCACAAAGAGAACAATCGTTCGGGTGAGTAAGCAGAAAAGGATGCACTAGGCTTATCGCAAAAAATTACAATTTTTTTCTCCCCCATAGCGGAGCATGGCTCGTCGAGTGATGACACCGTCTCATCGTCGTTTTATGGAGCTAGACGAAGTGTGCGGTATACAAGCAAACGTACGGCCGGAACCTTCCGTGACTACATGCGTTCCCGGGCTATGAACATAGATGATCCGGCCCTGGAGCAGCAATCTGAGGAAAATACGAGTAGCATCAGCCGGGAGGATTCGCAGACCAGCTACGAGCAGTTGCACAACTATGCCCGCACAATGGAACGCATGCACGGAGTAAAGCCTTTAGGTCACCTGCCTGGGGACTACTCAGAACAGAGCAGTCTGGAACTGTGCCAGCAGCGACGCAGTAGCTCGCGCTCGAGTCATAAGAGCAGCTCGAGTTCCAGTCGTGCTAGTAGCAAGGCTGCTTCGGTAGCCCAACTGGAGGAAGATGATGGCATATTCTCGCCCACACAAGATGATGAGGACTTCGAGGATGAACTTGATGAAGAAGACCACATGACGCGTGGGACCATCAAAATAGTGCAACGTCGCTGTGCTGAATTTTCTGAAACGGCCCCTAAACAGATTTATGAGACCTCCACAGACGACTGGTATGCCAGTGCCTCGGACCAGGAAGAACCCATGAACAATGCAGCCAACATTGTGGCCAAGTCATACGGTCAAGGAGCCGTAAACCCTGTCCTGGAATGTGTCAATCAAATTCTTCTGCAGCAATCCATGGAGGAGACAGTGACCGAGTCACCCAAGGCTCTACCTGTGCCAGCATCTAAGTCGGTGCTTGGAGGGACCAACCTGCCACGTCGCAGCTCCTTGAGCGGACGTAGTACCAATGCCCCACCCTGCGTGTCCAATGGACGTAAGCGGGTTCACTTCTCCACTAAGAATAGCATGGTCCATGTGCCCCGACATGACGAAGATGAAGACGAGGACGAGCACCGTGTAGAGCAAATGGAGCAGACTGAAATGATCTCACACTATCATTCCATGACCGGAGGTAACGCAGTGCCGCCACCACCGCCCGCAAGCGAGACCCTCAACTACGAAAGCATCTACAGCAACGAGTACGAGCACATAGGCTCCGAACGAGCATCCAACTTGTACGTGGACATGGACTCTAGTAATAAGTCCTTGACCACAGAAGCCGCCCTTGGTTCCGAGGGAACGGCCAAGTTGGGTAAGTTGCCACCGGCTCTGCCTCCTAAGCCAGCCAACTTGCTGAAGTTCAAAAAGTCCCTCCAACAGCTGGAAGAAGTAGCCGATGAGGGTGGCGATTGTGCTAACTCCACCACCACAACCACTGAGCCGGACTATTGTTCCATTTCCGAGGTGGGTGTCGGCATCACAAGTGTCCAGATCGTGGCCGATATACACAAGGCGCCACCACCGGCCTCAGTGGCCTCCGATGACACCTTTGCCCTAGCCACTGCTAGCTCCTCCCTGGTCGATACTGCCAACTCCACGTCCTCGCAAAAGACTGAAGAAATCGATGAGATATTTGCTGATATACCAAAGCTACCCAATGTGGCGGCCATTATAGTACCCAAGGCCGACTACCTAATAATGACGCCGAAAACCTTGCCCAGAGCCGCACCCAACCGTCTAGATGTCACACCACTCCTGCCCCTTCAGCTTACAGCAACTGCCCCTGGCGGCCAACAACAACAGCCGCAGTCGCCTTCCCAGGCGCACTTGCAATACAAGCGCAAGCATGTCCCCAACATTCTAACCGAGATCAACAAACGCATGAGCTTGCCCAACTCACCAACCACACCCACAACCCCTAAAGCCATCACACCCACCAAGTCCAAGTCGTTGCTACAACTGGCAGATGCCTCACCGGCTCTACCACTTCAAGCTGAGTTCGATTGGTACAACCTGGATGCAGAATATGGCAAGGGTACTGTGGGAACAGCCAGCGGTGTCTCTCCAGGCGACGGCAGTCCCAAGCAATGCCCTGAAAACGGCATGCTCGAAGAAATAAGCGAAGACAACGAATGCCTGGCCACCACTGCCGATGAATACAACCTAGACGAGGAGTTCAGCTTGAACGAACTGAACGATTCAGACACGCAGACCAATCACAACGAGGACCTCGAGTCCCCCCCTAAAGACTCTACCGTCGGCAAGTCTAAGAAAATCAAAAACAATTTGGCCAGCTTTGAGAAATTCATTGAGGGTTCAGGACTCAGCACCAAACCGTTGCCTAGCAAACGCAAAATCTACTTCTCCGGCCCCTTTGTTTAGGAGAAACCAACAAACTATCGAGCTCTTTAGTATACAAAGTACGATTATATGATTTCAATGCTACCCCAGACGATGTTTGGTTTTGTGTATAACGAATTTTAATTTGTCTAAGTGTTTTTTTTCTGTCTCTCTCATTCTTTTTAATGCACTTTTTTTTGTAAAAATTAATTTTATTTGTAATGTGCTTAGTTTTTGTGTAGTCTTTAGAAACCAAGTATTAAAAATATTTAGTAAATTTTTCACAAATTATAAAAAAAAAGAATAATAAATAAATCAAAAATAAAATTCCAAGGATTCTTTTTATTCTTTTCGAAAAAAAATGGTATATTCATTCAGATATATGTTTTTTATTGAGAATAGCAAGTATGTGGATCGGTCTACCATATCAACATAAATCGGTTTTATGAATTACTTCCACATTTATGGACTGATCTCTTTCGAATTTGATAAACGTGTTTCTTACAACGATATACACATAGCAGTGGACTACTATATCATATAGTAGTTATACCAATCCAAATCGACCCTACTTACTGACCAATTCCGTTCATATGACTTACGGCCGAAAAACCTTATGCTTACCGGGTTTTATCTAGAACAAAGCACTAAATCACTAAGCCATCCAGATAGTTTTTACATTAATTACAACAATATTATTTTTTCAAAAAGAGTATTAAATCTTCGACACCAATGCTGCGCGACCTGCGCTTCATTTTATTTCTTAGAAACAGTCAATCCAATCTTAAAGGAAAAGCAAAGCCGTTGAGAACGTTCATTGGTTTTATTATAATAAATTAATAAAAATTAATTGTTTTGTTTTTTTAATACTTTTTTCACCCATTAAATTTTTATATTTCTTACAGAATTTAATTTTTCAAATCCAAAAATAAAATTATCAGTATTTCTTACAGAATTTAATTTTTTAAGTCCAAAAATAGATTTTTGATAATAAATCCGATTTTTTTAATTGATTTAGCTTTTTCTATATTTTGAAAGACACTTGAAATTATACAACAGTAAAATATTCATTGTTTTTTATTTATACTCTTTGTTCTTTTTTTTTTTTTTTTTGTGCAAAAATACAGCCAGTGCAAATTTGTTTGCTTGTACATTTGGTAGAAGGAACTTAAATAACAATTTGATTCGTTTGTTTGGCTTAATTATATTTAGAAGCGGCGGTTCACATTTTACAGACAAACAATAAAAGCGGTAAACACTTTGTTCTTGTAAGTGCCAAGACAGTGGGAATGCAGCTTAGAGACTAAATCTATCAATGGAGCAAAACGCAACGGAGATGACCGCCTTCACCTCCGATTGTTTTTTAATACAAACTAGTCTTCTTCATAATACGTAAGAACTCTTCCTGATTGACCTCGCCATCGTTGTCCAGGTCGGCCTCATCGATCATTTCACGCAGCTCCTCGTCCGTGAGAGTCTCACCCAACTCTCTAGCCACGCGCTTGAGATTTTTAAAGGAGATTTTTCCCGTTTCATCGTCGTCAAACAGACGGAAGGCTTTCAGAATTTCTTCTTTGGTATCTTTTTCAGCCATTTTCATGGTCATTAGGTAAAGGAAATCGTTGAAAGCAATGCGACCAGTTCCTTCCTTATCGATTTCAGCAATCATACGCTTAATTTCTTCCTTCTTGGGCTCAAATCCCAGGGCTCTTATTGCCACTTTTAGCTCTTTAACCTCGATGAAGCCCGTCGACTCGCTATCAAATAAATCGAAGGCCTCTTTTATGTCGGACTTCTGTGCCTCTGTCAGCTCGAACTTGGGCCCCGATTTTTTGCGGCTTTGTTGATTTCCGCGTTTTGCCGTAGACGCCGCTGGCGCTATGTTTGCTGCTGCAGCAGTGGGCTCCATTTGTGTTGTGAAATATCTAAATCAATTCCGCAGACAAGAAGTTTTCGTTATAATGAGTGGCCAGTAATTTCATAACACACGCAAATGTCAAAACGACGCCAGCGCGGCTCAACTCACCTTGACTTTGAAGAATGGGTGGTGGGGCTGTGACTTATGTATCTCTATATCGCGTATCCTTGCACTTGTGGTCTCTTCCAATTACGCCTACACCGACGCCCACTCTGTCTCTCCCAACAAATCAGCTGAACTGCTGCTACTGGCGCAATATGGGCCTGAGTTTTGGGTGTAGGGTTGGGGTGGTTTTTGCGTTTGGCTTGTTTGGTTGCTATAAATAAACAGCTGCAAGATTGAGTTACTCTAGGCTACGGAAATTGTTTTCCTTGATTGTTTATTTCATGGATATTAACACGCCGCAGAACTACAGCATTTAATGCTATAAATTGAAATATTCTGACAAAACGTCAACAATCCTTGCCTCTTTTTTGTGTACAAGTCGAAGAGTTGCCAATGCTAGGAAAATTTGATATTAAATATTTTTCAAAATATTTACAGCTTTGTAGTAGACATTTTTATTATTCTTTATGCCTTGATTTAAAGTGAGTTTACTTAACATATTTTTGTAAAAGTCCAATAAATAAAAATTCTACAAGCAAGGCGACAGCCCTGAACTCAACAGGTAGTATGTGCGATAGGCCGAAAGTATCGATACCGATAACAGCGACAGCTCTTAAATTTAAATTGCGCGGGCTCCAACAAACGAAAACTTATAAAAATTATATAGTAGCAGCTTAAAAGAGATAAATGAAAGTCTTTTAAACATTTGTATGGGTTATTATAGTTTCATTATATGTTTTTTTTATACATGTCACAAAAATTATTCAAAATTTGTTTTTCTTTTTTATTATTGACATTTTCATATTTAGTGAATGGGAATTTTAGTACTGGAGTACAGGCTAATCACTGGACCTATTGTACTACAATATTAAATTTTAAATAGAGGTCTATTTCTACTCATAGAATGGTTCTCAAACCATTATATATAAAAATTTACATGTACATATCATATAAGCATTTTTGTTATAATTATTTCAAAGAACCAAACAAATTATGCCCACAAATCATAAAAATGCATTCATCATTATTATCATACCCCTGTTCAACTTATCAGCAAACCTGTCAAATTAACAAAAATAAATAAATAAAAGAACTCATTTGGGTTATGTTATGCAAATGAAACAAAACCTGCAAACGCCATAAGAGATACTTATGTTATTAATAACTTCTTTCATACTTACGACAAGCAGCAGCCAAAGAAATGAAACAGTTTGAGTGGGCGTTGACATCATCAGATCAGATTAACTTCTCACTGGAAGCCTGTCCGAAACATTTCTCCGGTTGCCGGTTTGATTTTTTGTTTTCATTTCAATATTCGCCCATAATAAAGACATTTTTGTTTTGATTCGTTTCGTGCATACATTATTCTTTTTCTTTTTACTTTCGCAACGACTTCAGAATCGGGTGAGTGTGAGAGTTTTATGCTTTTTGCAAACTTTTTCATTTTATATAAATAGGAGCGTCCTCAGCGCGTTCGCCATCATTTTTGATTCTGACACGCATGCGCAAAGTGGTCGACGCGACTCCAAGATATACGGTACACAGTGCTGGCTCCCCTTAAAAGTAAGTGAATGACGAAGACAGTGTATGTGTTGGAGGTGGAGAACATAAGCGGTTAATGGCCAACGTGGACACTTTCTTTAAAAACTTCTATACATTGTGTATTTAAAACAAATTGTGTCGCTTAAAAAAAAAAAAAAAAAAAAAAAACATTAAATGAAAACAAAGTGCATATAAAGTGTTGGTTTTGTTTGAATGTTTACGTGAACTGCATTAAAGAATAAAGAACCATCCCAAGCAGTGACTTATAGCATATTTGAAAAGTACTTAAGTTCATGAGTTTTTAATAGTGCCTCGTCATTAAATTAAAAGGAAAATTTTCGACAGCCTCAAGTGCGCTTTTTTAATAATTTCACCCGACTGTAAGAAGCCAAAAATGATCGAAATAAGAATTCTTGCAGAATCTGTAAAAATGTAAGCTAGCTTTCTCTCTATTTCGAAAGAAAGAAACCAAACCGGCAAAATTACGCAATTTATTGCCACATCATAAATATGCATAAAGGATCAATGTTCTGTCGTTCAATGAACTCCGCTTCTAAATACAAGAAGACTAAGAAAACCAGACCAAGACCAACTGCAAAAGTTGAAGTTAATCGTAAAACTTGCCCAACATCTTTTTATGCCATGCCACCAGAATTCCCTACCAGCATCCAAATAAGAGCGGGTTACAATTCTTTGATTACCATAAAATCGGCGATGTTACGTTTTTCTTATCGTTTAATGACCGACGCTATTAATGAAAGCCAAGCCGTGCCTCAGGCGTAACACAAGTCAAACTCACAAAATTCTGCCAAACCGGTCAACACTGTAAAGCTATTAACCCACTTCTAATTAATTAGCATTTTGGCCAACAAAAGATTAGTGAGAAGAAATAGCAACAAAAACATAACACCCAAACTGTCATTCACACTGAAACTGTCTTTTGTGGGTGGAAGCTTAACGAATTTAAAAGATATAAATCAATCAGGGTATGTAAATATTTTCGCTTCTTAGAACAAACAGAAAAAGAAGGAGAAACCAGAGCGAACGAGTTATCTTGACCCTACCGAAATCTCTATACTTTTTTTTAACTTCCAATGGAAATTAAGTTTCTTCCCGATGAGACATCAAATTAGAGCACGAGAATCAGATTTCTATATATCTGTTGTTAAAAGAAATTTGAAAAAGTTTTCATTTAAATAGTAAATATGTTCTTTCTTTTAATAATGAGCTTTCTTAGGGGCTGTCAGATTTAAGATTATTTTCAAATAAATAAAAAATCAAATAAGAGATAAACTTAAAAGAACCTGAAAGCGGCGCTTTTGATCCAAATCAAATCAAATTTATAATCTTACACTTTTGCGGCTTTAAGTCGACAATCTCAAAACAAAATCTTTCTTCAAATATTTCATTTATTTTTAACAAAGCTTAAGCAACCTAAATTAATTTATTCTTTATATATATAAAAAAAAATCAAGTCTAGGTTACATGGATTCGTATTGTGCCAAATTCGTAAAACAATTCACTTTATTTATAGCACATTTATAAAAAAAAAAATGGTACTGGGTGATTTTTACTTATCATAAAGCAAAGGTCTTTTATAAAGTTCCGTAAAAAAATAAAAAATATACTTCCCAATTTGTCATCAATAAGGAAACTAAATCTTATTAATATGCAGACCGCGTAATCTGAGGACAACGTAAACGTGACCAAGTCACAATTTGACCATAAATAAATCAAAAATGATTTTTAAATTTTTGTGGAAAATAAAACGAATGCATTGAAAATAAGAAGGAAAGAAATGAAAACGAGTTTTTCTGAAGAAAATTCTAGATTTTTTTTTGTATTTTTAGAATAATAAATGGCCAATGTAATAAAAATTATGTAAATATATTCTCTCATTTTAGTGCTATTCCTTTTTCTTCTTTCAAATACTTTCAAATTATAAAAAAAAATAAACCATAATCTATTCAATTCAAAGAATGATCGAATGTCAGAGCTAGAAACCAATTTCTTCTAGGTATAACCTAGTTTAATTATTATAAAAGACCTTTTCAATATTTTTATTTTCTTGGAGAAAACTTTCATTTATATTTTTAATGTCATCCAAGAATTCATTGCATTGTTTCGAGCCATTTGGCTTTAAAGTATTATTAATGAATTTAGAATAAAGGAAATATAAAATTCAAATTATGATTAATAACTTGATTAGAGAAAGTCTTGTAATTATTTTGATATTCTTTTTTCTTGATTTATTTAAAAACAGAATCGAAATCCAGTGAAAAGTAAAAAATATTAGCAATCGGAAGAATATAAAATTCAAAAATGCGTAGGCGAACTACGCTTTTCAGTCTGTTGGTGAGTAGAGAATCTTTTCTCCCATAAATTTGTGTTTTAATTAAACCACTTCCCTTTCAAATAGTTGCCCTGTCTTTGGGTTACAACAGTGCTGGGTCATATTCGAATCGAAGCACCCGAGGTGCATGTTGCTCCGACTATAAAGCCAGCCTTTGTACGATCAGCTGTGGAGAGTATGCCCCAAGAG
The DNA here is from genome assembly GCA_037075145.1 of Scaptodrosophila latifasciaeformis. Taxonomy (NCBI): domain Eukaryota; kingdom Metazoa; phylum Arthropoda; class Insecta; order Diptera; family Drosophilidae; genus Scaptodrosophila; species Scaptodrosophila latifasciaeformis. The sequence continues at coordinate 21,321,381 of JBAMCM010000217.1, read as the reverse complement.
GAGCCTGGTGACAATGAAGCCCTTAGTCGGTTTAGCAATCGACCCTCGTTTGGTGACACATTCTTGCCATTACGCAGTGCTGTTGAAAGTATTCCCACTGTCAATTTACGGACCGTTGAGCAACTGAGGGAGTCATCGCCTTTACGTTCCTTTGTGCGTGATTCGGTGGAGGCACCCCCCGAGTATGACGAGGATGATGAATCTGTAAGCGTTGAGTCATCGCAGACCTATGACAACTACGTGCGTACCAAAGAAGGAGTTGTTGGCGACGAGGAGAAGACGCAGAAATTGAGTGGTTTTGCAGAGCCAGACCCTTGGGCTGTTTCCGACAAATATGCAGCCTTTATAGCCCCCGCAGCTGCGGAAGAATACAGGCCCCAACCATATCGCGCAGGCTCACCGCATCAAGAGCTGTTGAGATCTGTCGACATTGAGCAATTGGAACACATTGAAGAGCTGGATAAATACAGAGAACAGCAGGCTTATGGGGCATTGGCTCAGCACTCGAAAGATGAAGACAGAAATCTGACAGCTCCTTATGGAGCCTTGGCCCAGTTAAGACACAATTTATATGATGTTTCTCAGCAAAAAAAAGAATACAATGCCTCTCCAAAAGTGCTCTGCTACATGTCCAATTGGGCTTTCTATCGCAATGCTGATGGTCAGTTTGTTCCCGAGCAATTAGATGGCAAACTGTGCTCTGCCATCGTATACTCTTTTGCCTCTCTGGACCCAGATCATTTGACCATACGCGAGTTTGATCCTTGGGTGGATATTGAAAACCAATATTATAAGCGAGTGATTTCAAGAGGTATTCCTGTGCTGATAGCTCTAGGAGGCTGGACTGATTCAAGTGGTGATAAATACTCCCGCCTGGCTGCTGATGCGACTAAACGAAAAGCCTTTGCCTCCAGTGTGAGTAATTTCCTCAGACGATATGGCTTCAAGGGCTTACATTTGGACTGGAACTACCCAAAGTGCTGGCAAAGCGACTGCTCTAAGGGACCATCCAGTGACCGTCCCAACCTAACCAAATTACTTCGCGAAGTGCGAGAGGAGTTCAATCGAGTAGACAAGAGTTTGCAGCTGGGCGCCGCAATTTCAGGATATAAGGAGATCATTAACGAAGCTTACGATCTTTCTGCTTTGTCGGACATCGTTGATTACCTGACCGTGATGAGCTATGATTATCACGGAGCCTGGGAAGGTCAGACAGGACATGTGAGTCCTTTATACGGCCGCCAGGGAGATAAGTATCCCCAGTACAATACAGACTACACCATGCAATTGCTGGTGAAAATGGGAGCACTACGTAGCAAGCTCATCATGAGTATTCCCTTCTATGGGCAAACGTTCAAACTGGAAAAGGCCAGCAACCGGCTGGTAGGTGAAGGAATGACTTCCATTGGACCTGGAGATGCTGGCGATTTTACCAAACAGCCTGGTATGCTGTCTTACTATGAGATCTGTCAAAAGATCCGCAAGCAAAAATGGCTAACTGGCCGGGATCCTGAACGCAAGTCCGGTCCGTATGCCATGTTACGAGACCAATGGGTAGGCTATGAGGATCCCGCTTCTGTGGAGTCCAAAGCTAGATATGCCATGAATAATGGCTTTGGTGGTGTGGCTGCTTGGACAGTAGATCTAGATGATTTCCAGAACCGTTGCTGCAGTGAATCTTTTCCACTACTCAAGGCCGTAAATAGAGCTCTCGGCCGCATCGACTCAGAGCCTCCTACTCGCAGCAATTGTGAACGTCCTCCAACGCCAGTTACTCCAGTACCCCCTCAAATGACAACTGCCAGCAGTGATGGTTCCTCAAGCGGCCATCATCACGATCAGACCACCTCTTGGCCCAGTTGGGATGCCACTAGCAGCAGCACCACAACTACAAGACGCCCAACGAAAGCTACAACAACCACACCAGCTTGGTGGGTGCAGCCTTCTTCTACTACAACGACAACAACGACCTCAACAACTCGAAGAACTACAACAACTAGAAGAACTACGACAACTGAAAGGCCACAAACCACAAGAACAACAAGGCGTTCCACTACCCCACGACCTACACCAGCTCATACCACCATACCCAGCCCAGCTTTGATATCTCCAGTAGTCCAAGCCAGCGATTGTCAAGCGGGAGAGTTTTATCCCGATGCCAAAAACTGCAACGCTTATTACCATTGCATTATAGCTGGCGAAATGCGACAACAATTCTGTCCTGGAGGGCTCCACTGGAACCGTGAACAGAAATCCTGTGATTGGCCTTCAAATGCGCAATGCTCAATTAAGAAAGAAGAAGGAGTACATCGACCCACAGCTCGTCCACCTTCCAGTCCGAGCGCCACCTCTACTAAAAAGCCTAAAAAGCCCAAGACAACCACTGTCAAACCAAGTAGAAAACCGAAGCCCACTAAGCCGACACAGCAACAAAGCTCCACAGCCAAACCGAAACCACCGAACCGCACAACCAAACGCCCCAGGCCACCAACAGCACGTTGCAATGAAGGAGAGTATTACACCCATCGGAACTGCGGTCAGTATTACATTTGCATCAATGGTGCTTTGGTGGCGAACACTTGTGGCGGCAATCTCCACTGGGACGCCATACGCAAGATTTGCGATTGGCCGGAAAATGTTCAGTGCCTAACAACCAAAAAATATTTACGCATTGTTCAGACCAAAGCTGATGCAGAGGATCCATGCAATGGTGAGGAGCGCGTTCCCTACCCAGGTGATTGTTCCAAATACCTTTTCTGTCTATGGAATCGCTTGCAAGCTGCCGACTGCCCTCCTGGTCTGCACTACAATGAACAGCTTGGAAACTGTGACTGGCCCAAGGATGCCAATTGCCAGAGCGAAAATTCAGCTTCCTCAGGGGCCGCTCCAAGGCCCCCACCAGCAGCCAAGCCAGCTCCAACAACCAAGAGACCCAGCACTACGCCACGACCCACTTACCCCACAGATAAGCCCCTCCTTGCCCCCTTGGATGGTTATTACAAAGTAGTCTGCTACTTCACCAACTGGGCTTGGTACCGCAAGGGCTTGGGTCGCTACACCCCCGATGATATCAACACCGATCTTTGTACCCACGTTGTCTATGGCTTTGCGGTGCTCGATTACTCTGAGCTTATACTGCGCACCCACGATTCGTGGGCCGACATTGACAACAACTTCTATACACGCGTGAGCGGACTAAAGAGCAAGGGTATCAAGGTGAGCCTGGCTTTAGGCGGTTGGAATGATTCACAGGGGGATAAATACAGTCGTCTTGTTCGTAATCCCGCCGCACGTGCTAAATTTATAAGACATGCGTTGGAGTTCATTGAAAAATACGGTTTCGAGGGTTTGGATCTGGACTGGGAATACCCCGTGTGCTGGCAAACAGAGTGCAACAAAGGCTTCGCTGATGAAAAGGCAGGATTCACAGCCTGGGTGCGTGAGCTTTCGGAAGCTTTCAAGCCGAAGGGCTTGCTGCTCTCCACAGCTGTTTCGCCCAGCAAAAAGATTATCGATGCCGGCTATGATGTGCCGCAGTTATCTCGGTACTTTGACTGGATTGCAGTTATGACATATGACTTCCATGGCCAATGGGATAAGAAAACAGGCCATGTGGCACCCTTATTCTATCATCCAGAAGATACAATAGATTATTTCAATGCGGTCAGTTTTGCTCTTCTTCAGAGAAGTTTTTAAATTTAACGAGTCTCCTATTTGTACAGAACTTTTCGCTGAATTACTGGATTGAAAAGGGCGCGCCATCACGTAAAATAGTCATGGGCATGCCTCTATATGGTCAGTCCTTCACCTTGGAAAATGCCAACAATAATGGTCTCAATGCCAAGGCACCAGGACCAGGTCAGGCTGGAGAATTTACTAAGGCCGCCGGATTTTTAGCTTATTACGAAGTAAGTTTTGGTAAAATGTACCGCTATCTGTACCCCAATCGTTATCCCCAATTGCATTTCAGATTTGTGAACGGGTTAAGCATCAAGGCTGGGAAGTGATTCAGGACGAACGTGGTCGTATGGGTCCCTATGCTCGCAAGGGCACCCAATGGGTTTCCTATGATGACCCAGCTATGATACGCAAGAAATCACAGTTGGTGAGAGCCTTAGACTTGGGCGGAGGCATGGTTTGGGCCTTGGACTTGGATGATTTCCGAAATCGCTGTGGCGATGGAGTGCATCCTCTGTTAAGGGAAATTCATGATGTACTAAAAGATCCCCCCAGTGGCTATGAACCTTCGCGTGAGTATATTTCTGGTTAGAGTCCTTTTCATTGTTTAATTTATTGTCATTAAATTAGCTGGCCTAACTCCAGTGGAAGCGGAATCTGTGGAAGAACAAGACAATTCACAGGAAGAAGTCGGAGGAGAAGATGCTTCAGTAGAGAATGAAGTAGGAGAAAACTCCGAAGAAGCTGAGGCCGGCGATGACAATCAAAGTAGTAGTGAAGAGAACGGAGGTGACGATGGTGATATAGGCGAGGGTGGCGAAGAAGTAGACGAAGAGGTTGTTGTAGTCGCTCCTGCAGTACCCGAGTCTGAATCAGTGGATTCTCAAGAAGTCATAAGCAGTAACGAAGACGAATTCTCTCAAGAAAACGAAGTAGATCCCAATGAAGACGTCGAACAGGGAGACTTTGATTCCGGTGTGGATCCTCAATATCCCACAGCTGGCATGCCAACAGGAGACGAAGACTTCAAAGTCGTATGCTATTTTACCAATTGGGCCTGGTATCGTCAAGGTGGTGGCAAGTTCCTGCCTGAGGATATTGATCCAGAACTCTGCACTCACATAGTCTATGGATTTGCCGTTCTCAATCGTGAGAAGCTCACAATACAGCCACATGATACTTGGGCTGATCTCGATAATAAATTCTATGAACGTGTAGTGGCTTTTAGGAATAAAGGTGTCAAGGTCACTGTGGCCATTGGAGGCTGGAATGACTCAGCTGGCGATAAGTATGCTCGTCTGGTACGAAATGCAGCTGCCCGTGCCAGATTCATTCGCCATATAGTAGAATTCATTGAAAAGTATGGCTTTGATGGTCTCGACTTGGACTGGGAGTATCCAGTTTGCTGGCAGGTGGATTGCAAGAAGGGCACTGCTGACGAGAAAGAAGGTTTCACTGCTTTGGTGCGAGAGCTTTCCGAGGAATTCCAGCCAAGAGGACTTCTGCTCTCAGCCGCAGTGTCCCCCAACAAAAAGGTTATCGATGCGGGTTATGATGTACCGGAACTATCCTCTTACTTTGACTGGATCGCTGTTATGACATACGACTTCCATGGCCAATGGGATAAGAAGACTGGTCATGTGGCTCCTATGTACGACCATCCAGAAGGTACGGACACCTTCAATGCCAATTTCTCCATTAACTACTGGATTCAGAGTGGCGCCTCGCCCAAAAAGATTATCATGGGTATGCCAATGTATGGTCAATCATTCTCACTGGCCCAAAGCAGTGATCACGAACTCAATGCTCCAACTTATGGTGGCGGAGAGGCTGGCGAGGCCACCAGAGCCCGAGGATTCCTAGCCTACTACGAGATCTGTTCTTACATTCGTCAACGCGGCTGGAACGTGGTCAGAGACGCACGGGGTCGCATGGGTCCCTACGCCTATTTGCGCGATCAGTGGGTGTCTTTCGATGACGCACCAATGATACGCCACAAAAGTGAATATGTGCGGGCCATGGGTCTTGGGGGTGCCATGATTTGGGCCTTGGATCTTGATGATTTTAAAAACGACTGCGGCTGTGAGTCTTACCCTCTGCTCAAGACCATCAATCGAGTGCTACGAGGCTACTCTGGAAATCATCCTAAATGTGTGCTCGAAAAGAGTGAAAAAACAATGAGTAAGTAAACACTCGTTCGTACAAGCATGATGAATATTAAACCTTTTCCTGCAGTTGCTGGTGATAAAGGCACATCGATGTCAGCTAGACCCACTGTCAATACAAATACGCCAAGCCCAACAAGTGCTTCAAAACCGACTAAACAACCAGGACAAGAACAACAATTGGAATGTAATGGACGCAACTTCGCTCCACATAAACAGGATTGTAATAAATATTACATCTGCCAGTACGGTGAACTCATAGAGCAACGGTGAGTAAAACAAAAAATGTATACTCTTGGTAGCTATAAAGTTCTGTAACTTTTGCAGTTGTCCCGCTGGCTTACACTGGAACGAAAACTATTGCGATTGGCCCAATAATGCACATTGTAATGTCCGAGCAGATGAAACGACGCAGCAGCCAGTGGTTCATAGACCAAAGCCCACTACAAGCCCAGTTGCCAGTCCTACAAAGCCTTCGAAGAAGCCGATCACACCACCAAACAAGAAGCCCATTTCACGGCCCAAGCCAACACCAGCCCCGCCACTAGGCAGTAATGAAGATTACAAGGTGGTTTGTTACTTTACCAACTGGGCTTGGTATCGTCCCGGCCAGAGCAAATATGTGCCTGAGGATATTGATGAGAACCTCTGCACGCACATTGTCTATGGATTTGCGGTGTTAAATAGCAACTCCTTAACAATCAAGACTCACGATTCATGGGCCGACATTGATAACCACTTCTATGAGCGTGTGGTGGCCTATAAGAAGAAGGGCCTGCGAGTGACTGTCGCTATTGGAGGATGGAATGATTCACTGGGAAGTAAGTACGCTCGTCTAGTATTGGATCCGGAAGCGCGTGCCAGATTCATTGAGAGCATTCTGAAATTTATTGAAAAGTATGGATTTGAGGGTTTGGATCTTGACTGGGAATATCCCGTGTGTTGGCAGGTAGACTGTTCCAAGGGAGCTCCAGCAGAGAAGCAGGCATTTGCTTCCCTGGTCCGTGAGTTGTCTGAAGCGTTCAAGCCACGCGGACTGCTGCTTTCTGCTGCTGTCTCACCCAGTAAAAAGGTGATTGATGCTGGTTATGATGTGCCAACTCTGGCGCGTTACTTTGACTGGATTGCAGTAATGACTTATGATTTCCATGGTCACTGGGACAAGGAAACGGGTCATGTGGCTCCATTATACTACGTAGATGGGGATACCAATGAATATTTTAATGCCAACTTTACTATACACTATTGGCTGGATAAGGGTGCGCCAGCCAAAAAGCTGATTATGGGTATGCCACTTTATGGTCAGTCCTTCTCGCTGGCCAATCAAAAACAACGTGATCTGAACTCCAAAACCGTGGGACCTGGTCAGGCTGGAACCTATACACGAGCAGGTGGCTTCTTAGCCTACTACGAAATTTGTGAAAAGGTCAGTAATGGCGGCTGGACAGTGGTGCGTGATAGCGAGGGTCGCATTGGTCCATATGCATATAGTGGAAATCAATGGGTCTCATATGATGATGTGGCAGACATTCGTCGCAAGTCACAGTTTGTAAGAAGCCTAGGATTGGGCGGTGGCATGGTTTGGGCACTAGATTTGGATGACTTCCGTGGTCGTTGCGGTTGCGGCAAACATCCTTTATTGCGCACATTAAATCAAGAGCTACGTGGTATACCCGGTCAACGCGCAAATGACTGCACCTAATAATCCTAAATATTCACTAAAAATATCTATATAAGCCGATTCTCAATATATTTTGCCATAAATACAGAACTCTATATATATATATGTAAAACAACGCATTTGTTTTATTTTTTTAAATAATAGTAAACTTATATTTGGATTTTTAAAAAGTAATACCGAAACTATTTCCGTTTCAAACAAGTGGCAGTCATTTGAGGCGCCAGATTCAAATTCAGTTTGTTCCATTGTGCATACAAGTTTGTTCACTGAACTGAACTACTAAACTTATTCGCTCTTCCTAGTGATAACATGTCAAACACCTTTTTCTTTGTGCTGATTAACAGGTGCAATAGAAAGCAAAAATAATGACTTCATTTTATTTGAAATTAAAACAAACATTTTATGACTTATAGTAATAATTATAAAAAATAACAAAAATATATTTATTGTAAAAAAAGTAGAAATTCATTTCATGAGTTATAGTAATAATAATTGTTTGAGCCTTTTGATTTTGATTTGAATTTGAGTGAGTTATTTGCAATAGTCTCACTCAAATCCTTGCATTGTTGCGCGAGTTACCATCTCTACTCTCACCGAAATACGAAAATAGAAAGATGGTCACAACACTGTAACGTGAGTGCTGATCATTATATTCAGCACTCACTGTTTCCGCTGACACTTCACACTTTGTTGCAAGAGAGGATTCAGCAGAGAGAATGTTTACGCGACAACTAAAAAGCTGCAACATGAATAGAACGTGATCGGTCAACACGCGAAGGGCTACGCTAGAATTCTTGTAAAAAATAAAGTCACTTCCATTCCGAACCTGCAACCAGACAGTTGTTAAGTCTTTTATTTTACAAAACAAAGACAGTGAAACTATTATTTGCGCCCTGTTCGTTGGTGGCGTCTGGCAATTTTTGCTTGTTACTTCTTCATACCCCTTCGCCAGCAACGTCTGGCATATACGCTTGCTCGCATAACTCTGCGTACACCCCTAAAAAATTTTAAAATTAAACTTTAAACTCAAATGGTTCGGCCATTTAATCATTCCATTTTTTTTAACTTAACTTTAATTTATTGTTTACGACATGACATTTTTTTTAGAATCATTGAAACTTATTTTATATTTTATTTGGAACTTTAATCTTAATACTATGAAAAAATGTACACGCAAAAGTCTGCGTACAACTGTTTGAAATAGCGTGGAATCTAAGAAAATGCAATTCCCGTTAAAATTTTTGAGGTCGTTCTTCTTATTCAGATTGTTAAAAACTTATTGTTCCATAGTTGAATTTCATTTATGCACCAAACTTCGGACAGTTACAACATGGAACAAAAAGGCAAAGAAATTTCTGTTGGGGAGCGAAAACTTATTATAAAATTTTTCTTGGAAGGAAAATCTTATAGAGAAATTGGTGCTGTAGTTGTAAAGCCCACTTCTCAATCCAAAAAGTTATAAATAATTATAACTCGACTGGCAGTATCTTGTCAAAGTCTCGAACAGGCCGTCCGCCTTTGCTAACCCACAGGGAACAGACGACTATTATAAAGTCTATTCGGCTTAACCCCAGGGATGACAGCTCATCAGGCAAGGCTTCAGATCGAGGAAAGTTTTTCCAAAACAGTTTCTGATGATACTGTACGCCGTGCCATAAAAAAGGCTGACTACCATAGTGGAGTTGCCCGCAAAAAACCTTTGATTTCTGAAGTTAATCGGAAAAACCGTATAACTTTTGCTAATGAATATTTTCCGATGAAAGTAAATTTTGCATTTTCGGAATTACACGAAGAACCAACAACAGGAGCTACCCCGACAAGTAGCTCGAACCACCATGTGGCCAAAAAAGAGAATGGCCAGATCCACACACACCACAGCTCGGACCAAACAAATTTCCGTATTGTTCCAATTGAATTGCATGGTAAAACCAAAATAATCCATACTTTTGCATTTCTAGACGAGGGATCATCGGTGACTCTCATCGAAAATAAAATCTTCAAGCAGCTGGGAATAAAAGGCGTTCAAGAATCACTGTGTCTTAAATGGACAGACGACATCACACGCCTTGAACACGAATCAGAGAGAGCAACACTGACCATAGCTAATACACACACCGGCCAGAAGTTTGCTCTGAAGAATGTGCACAGCGTAGGCAACCTGGGCCTTCCTGTACAATCCATCGACATGCTGAAACTGTCTGAAAAGTTTCCTCATTTAGCAGGACTACCGATAGCGCTCGACCGACAATTCTTATAGGCGTAAATAATTGGCATTTGGCAGTGCCTCTTAAAATTCGCGAAGGATTATGGCATCAACCTATAGCATCAAAAACACGATTGGGGTGGACGCTTCTGAGCTCCACGTCGAGTGAATCTACGAGAGGTCATGTAAATGTGCACACCTGTTGCATCCAGTCAGAGAAAAGACTGCACGAAGCCATAAAACGGGCGTTTTCAATCGACGCTACCCCGGAGAAAAAGATCACTTCAGCCGAAGACTTAAAAGCACTAGCCGTCCTGGAAGCGACTGCCGTACTAAAGGATGACAGATTTGAAGTTGGTCTGCCCTGGAAAGACGACGATTCAACTCTGCCAGACAGCATTGAAGGAGCTCTTAGACGACTGAAGTGCCTCAAACGCAGATTCATAAAGCAACCTGAATTAAGGCACCAAACTCAAAAGGAAGTGGACAATCTTGTCCAGAAAAACTATGCACGAAAGCTTACTCATGCCGAATTAGCTATACCAAATAGGAGAGTTTGGTATCTACCTACATTTATTATACGCAACCCGAACAAGCCAGCAAGAGTAAGACTAGTTTGGGATGCAGCCGCAAAATCTGGAGGAATGGCCCTGAACGATTTCCTACTCAGCGGGCCAGATCTTCTAAACTCACTTTGGGATCTGTTAATCTCATTCCGTGTAGGAAGAGTAGCCGTTTGCGGTGATGTATCCGAAATGTTTCACCAGATTCGTGTGAGACCAACTGATACACATGTACAGCGATTTCTATGGTGGGATTCAAATGACGAATCTCACGAGCCGAATGTCTACTCTATGGAGGCACTTACCTTTGGAATTAATTGCGCACCTTTCATAGCGCACTTCATCCGGGATAAAAATGCGGACCGATTCCAAACGAATATCCAGAAGCAGCACAAGCCGTCAAGGATTTCCATTATGTAGATGACTTTATCTATAGTGGCCAAAACGCAGCAGAAGTCGCCAAAATTACCTCACAAGTTAGACGCATCCATGCAATCGACATGGATCTCTCCATATTTGTTTAGAGTGGCGTGTACCAGGATAGGTTTACTACCACTTTGAGTGTATTGAGTTAAGCGCCAACACGCGCCCCAGAAAGGCAGGCATATTATTGTCCTGGTCTCTTACTGGTACCAATTAATTACATATTGTCGGATATGCAATCCCCCTTGGTTTGGGGCGAAGTGTGTCTCTCACCTCTTATCCGACATCTGAGCAAAGCAACGTCTCAGATTGACCGGATTCATATTAACCACAGCCACCACGAAACTCCCACTAGGGGGCCTACCTCAATGAGAAGTCTTGGAAAAACTTCTCAACCCGTGGTACCGAATTGAGGACTCGGGTGGTGCTCCCCTTTCAGCTCCGACTGCTCGGGTATAGGGGGACCCATGTGTCCCTTAGTCGACTCGTACGACAAGCTGGGACTTACTGTGGCGAAATTCTAAGCCCCGTCAACCACACGGGGGAAGTCGCCTGTTTCGGCTTGAAGCCCGGGACTGACAGCCCACGTGTCTCTTAGTCGGCTCGTACGACAAGCTGAGACTTACTGTGGCGAAATTCTAAGCCCCGCCAACCACACGGGGGATGGTATGGCCTCCTAGCCCGGGATAAGCCACCCATTCAGCACTCCAGCACGGCTACCTTGTATCCATTCAGTTAGCAGTTCACCCCGTTGTTGATTCAATGAATCTCGAGGGTTCTCGGGAATCTTGCTGAACCACATGGGGGATGTTGCATTAGCGTCCAGACCGAGGATGAGTGGGTGGCTGCTGGCCTGAAGCAACACCGCATCCAGGTACAACAGGTAGGGATCTAGTTCAGTGTTGAATTGGCAGTATACAGAACAAAGAAAGATTGTGCCAAAATCTCCTGTTACGCTCACGCATACACCAAAATCGGTGATTAGTGGCTCCAATGGCATACAAATAATGTCAGGGTCATCAATAATGATAGCTGCCTTCTTTCTTCTATCTGGGAAAATCCTCATACCTGATGGGAAGCCCGTTATTCTGCCCATTTGGTCAACATAGGGCTCCTGCAGCAATGCAAACTTATGGCCGAAATCTCGCATACGAGTGCCAAGCTCGACACTCGCAGCTCGACCCCGACCGCAGTTTGCTTGGGTGAAGCTAAACATTAATGTCTAGCTTGCACCCTCGCCAGCACCGCGCCGTATATCGGGCAGCCCGCGGAAAGCATATAGTGCCCTGATGGGAGCCCCTTAAAGCGGCAATTTCGGCAATCCACCGGGCTGGTACATTTAGCTGCCACATGTCCTATCTTGCCGCATTGTCTGCAGACATCCTCCTTGAGGCGGCATTGTGAGATCTTATGATCAAATCCTACGCACCTATGGCAGGCGTAGGTGCGGACTAGTGTGCGGCAGCGGAACGAGAACCACTTGACGTAGACCCGTCCGGTCTTCTCAAGTATGGCCAGCGCTTTCTCATCCACCTCTAGTGCCACATTGGTTCTGGCACCATCGGTGACGGACCACGGCTTAGACTCCAAGTGTACAGCTTTTTTGAAGGCAGCCGGGGAGAACTCCTCCTTGAAGTTATTGGAGTAAAGCTCCTCCATAAAATCTTCTGGTACTATCGCCGTATCGACATCGAAGACAGTCACCCTCTGACTGACCGCCTTATTCTTTTGCACCCGCTGTGGGGGTTTACAATTAGAAAGTGTGATCCTTCATCTTGAGGAGATCTAAATATTCCCTTCCCTGCCTGCTGGCGTGTCTTATCAGTCGCTCATTGTAGCGACTCGTGTGGCGATTTATTTAACGATCAATGGTTTCCAGATTCAGGTCACGGTGAAGCGTAGAACCGCGAACGTACCAGTCACAGCCAGTGATAGTTCTCAGGGCTCTATTCTGAAAGGTCTGGACCCGTTTACGGTTCGACGCAGTAGCAACTCCCCAAATCTGGATTCCATATCTCCATGTCGGGGCAATAATCGAGTTGCCTTTGCAGTAATTGAGATTTTTATGGTATTGTGTTTTGATTTTGAAAATGCCATGGAGCTCCTTAGCAGCTATGAGCTTCTCTGCTATTGTTGAATTTTCGACAAAGATAAGGAGATTGCCGTCTCGCATTTGGTTAATTTTCAATATTTTTTTGGTGATCAGTTTAATTGCTCGTTGTACTGCGAAGCATGAGTATGATGAGAGGGGTTTTTCGGAAGCAGCTGCTGACATAACTAAGTATTTTGGATTCGGCGAATTAGGGATTGGAAGTTCCGGGAAAGCCTCTGATAAAGGAGTAGGCCTTTTCCTTTTAGTCTTAGGGCTGTCGCTAAGCGTGGCAAAGCGATTAGCCCCTTGGTAATTGTGCCCGGGAGGCATGTGTATGCTTTTAAACTATATTTTTTTTTTATTATTTGAAAGAAGGAGAGAGAATAATAGAAAAGGCGCTTTGAAATGGATAAGCTGTAAAACTTAACTGCGGAGACACAACCGATCGGTTCAACGTTTAGTCGACGACTGCAACGTGATTTAAAGCATTAAGTTTTTGTCGAAATTGGTGTTTTATGTTCGGGGGAACTTTTTCTAAAACCTTGTCATAATAAAACACAGTCAATTGTTGCTTGAAGGTGTGGCACTTCAGGATTGTTGTATAAGCTGCGTTTGCAATGTCCGAGGCGTCAGGAGCACTACCTAACGCCACATTCCTCTTGTAGGTGCCATAGGCACTCAAGAAAAATCGGTGTTTGGGTGGCGTAATTCTCAAAGTGCTCGTCCACTCCCAGGACATTGCAGGGAAGGCAGTCCGCCACAAGTGCCGCTATATTGCGGCGGGTGCCTCTTTCCTCTGTGAAACGCAACGCCTTATCAAGTTTTGCGGCAACATCCGACGACTTAATTTGTTTTACTCCGTCCAAAATTTCCACGTGAACGATGTCCAACCACGATTCATTAACGTTTTTTAGAACCATTAAAAAAACGGACAATTGTGGCTCATGTTTTATTTTGAAAGCAGTGTCGAAGTGTAGGCAGTACACCTCCGATGTTTCCAGTATCTCCAACAATTCCAAGTTCCAAAATTCCGTTTCGTTGAATTTCTTTATTAAGTGGACCAGCCGCTCCTTCATTAGGGCTAAGTAATCCGTCGGCTTATGAGACCAGTACAAAAGGCTTTTAGACCATCCCCAATAACTTTCCTCCCTTATATCCAGCAACGCGATCAGTTAAGCAGATTCTGCAGCACAGATGCATATTCGATAGCTGAATCAGAGACGGCAACCTCCAGGGTCCGGATGTTCTGGCATCCAGGTACAGCAATCCAGCTGGGACTGGTTTCACCAAATAGGTAAATCACTCCCATGTAGAACTCAGGATCTCTCCATATTTGTTTAGAGTGGTTTACTACCACTTTGAGTGTATTGAGTTAAGCGCCAACACGCGCCCCAGAAAGGCAGGCATATTATTGTCCTGGTCTCTTACTGGTACCAATTAATTACATATTGTCGGATATGCAATCCCCCTTGGTTTGGGGCGAAGTGTGTCTCTCACCTCTTATCCGACATCTGAGCAAAGCAACGTCTCAGATTGACCGGATTCATATTAACCACAGCCACCACGAAACTCCCACTAGGGGGCCTACCTCAATGAGAAGTCTTGGAAAAACTTCTCAACCCGTGGTACGACTTAACTTGCTTCAATCCGTCCAAAATTTCCACGTGAACTATATCTAACCACGATTCATTTACGTTCTTCAGAATAATTAAAAAAACCGACAATTGCGGCTCATGCTTTATCTTAAAGGTAGTGTCGAAATGCAGGCAGTACACCTCCGATGTTTTCAATTTCTCCACCAATTCTAAATTCCAAAATTCTGTGCCGTTAAAATTCTTTATTAATTCGAACAGCCGCTCCTTCATTTGGGCCAAGTACTCCGGCGGCTTACTCAAAAGTGCGTCGCATTTCACATTTTCCCCATCAACGGTAAGTGCACCGCTGGCACGAAGTTTTAGATTGTCTGCCAAATCGAATAGACAAGATTCAAATAAGATCAAATAAGATAATTTAAACACAACTTACTTATTTCCATTTTTGCGATAAAATAATTATGATTTCCCCGAACTAGCGACGAATAAAAAATCGATTATTCGTACAAATGCAACTCAATACATACCATACGATCGATAAATAGATGTACATACTTATGCATGAATGTAAAATGTATCGATATCGATACGATAACTCCGCGAAAATTGATGCGCACAAAACAAATTCTTTTAACTTAAAACCGGAAAATTTAAAATAAACGCCAATGTCAACATTTTTTGGGCAACCGATTTTTGAAAACGGAAACCTATCTTTCAACGCTCCCACGAAAGATGGGAACATCAACAAAAAATTGACGTTGCAAATTGCACGGAAGAACGGCAAAATTCATTTTGAAGTGATATTGCATACGCTGAATCACGCAGACAATAACCACGATGAATGCGTACAAATTATTTCTAAAACGGATATCGTGTCTTCGACTAGCTCTTGTCGAACGTGGTTGTAAAAATCGACCGTTGCGATCGTTATCTTTTATTCTCCCTGAGAACATTTTGGTGTACATTAAATATTTCCTGTTTTCTTCTTTAATTGTGATATTCGCTAAAATCTACAATCAAACGTTCAAGTGCTGCAATTGGCGATGCTGAAGCATCTGCCGTTGAAAAAATGCGTACTAAAAGGAATAAACTACTAGTGGAGCACCAGAACAAACAGATCTCCAAGCAATTTACAAATTATTTTCGTCCACTACAAACTCTAGACGATGCTAATGATGATATACCTTTTGAAACGGGCACACTTGATGAAATAATAATCAAACCACCTCCTATAACATTAATTAAACAAAATACAAAATTTGTACACGAGCTAATGGCTAAAATTAAAACTGATGATTACTTTATTAAAACCATCTCAATTGGAATTAAAATATTTTTACCAAATATGCACTGCTTCAATGCAGCTTGTAACCAACTCAAGGAACCTAACTGTGAGTTCTACACGTATGATACTAAATCAAACAAGCCATACAAAGCTATTTTATCCGGGCTGGATAAACTACCAATTGAAACTGTCAAATCCATGCCGCAAAACCTAGGATTACAATGCACCGAAGTCAAAATTGTGGAAAAGTCCGATCATGAATTATTACTTTACATTGTTTATTTCGTAAACAAAAGTATCACAGTAAAGGAACTGCGCAAAAACTTTATGTATGTCAACCACACTAAAGTACGCTGGGAGTATAAAGTGAAATTGCAGAATAAAATTACTCAATGCTACAACTGCCAACTATTTGGGCATGGATCAAATAATTGTTCAATTAAAACATCATGTGCCCATTGTGCTGGATCACACCAGACTGTAAACAAGAAAAATGCGTTAACTGTAAAGGCGACCATCCATCGACAGAACTGACATGCCCATGCCGAATTTCTTATCTCAATTTACTTTCCAAACGCTCATCACAACGCATTGGAAGAAACAACTTGGAAGTTCATGGAATGAGGAATTCAAAGCAACACATCGCTCCATCTGCTCTCCTTGGAAATCAACCCCAGATCTCATTGCCTACTCAAACCAGTGTTGCCAATTTAGCCTTTTTGCGGATAGATCTAGCAGTTTTTTGAGTGCGTTAGCCGGAAAAATGGTAAAACAGCCCCTAGCCTGAAATCTAGCCTATTTTTTTATCGTTGAACCTTTTTCTGTCCTTTTACAGTTTTTCAAATTATTAAGAAACCGATGAGCTGAAAAAATTCGATCAATTTTTTATTGGTATTTTATTAGTATTTTAAGCACAGTGCAACTCTGTTGATATCGAATTAAGCATATACTCATCACTATCGGTTACTTTTAAAGTGAATTCTGACACAGCATAATGCCTAAAGAAATTTATAAGCAAAAATTTCGCAATTTGTGGACACAGCATCCAGATTTTGAAAAATGGTTGACTCGGGATCCAAAGGATGAGTCCAGAGCCTTTTGTAAATATTGTAAAAGCAGTATTAATCCAAAATTGGACCAAATACGTGCGCATTTAAAAACTGCGAAACACGAGCGCAATGCTTTGCCTTATGCGCAAAAAAATAAAATCTCTTTTAAGGCTACAGAGAAAAATTAAGTACGCCATCAAGAAGCGGCTATGGCAATGTTTATTGCAAAGCACGCTGCAATAAATCCTATTGGGCACCTTAGCGATATATGCAGTAATAAATTAGGTGCAAAAGATTTTAAAATGCATCGCACAAAGTGCACAAGCATTATTAAAAATGTTCTAAGTGCCCATTTTAAAAATGACCTAAGAGACGATATTGGCGAAAGCAAATATAGTCTCTCACTTGATGAATCTACCGATATTAATATAACAAAGCTCCTAGGTAAGCATTTTTACATATATTTCAAAATAAATTTAATTAATACAACAAATTATTTTAAGGTGTCGCTATAATTTATTATAGTACACAGAAATCGGATATAGTTTCCACATTCTTGTCATTAATCCCTATAGAATCGGGAGATGCTACAACAATCACAAGATGCTTGCTGGACGAGTTGTCGAAACTTAAACTACCAACAGAAAACTTGATTGGAATAGGAACGGACAATGCAAATGTCATGGTCTGTAAAAATAGAAGCGTTTTTTTCGGAGTTAAAAAAAGAAGTGCCAAACTTAATCTTAATCAAGTGTGTGTGCCATTCCATCCAATTGGCTGTAAATTATGCCTGCAAAGTGTTGCCCCAATCCCTCGAATTTATTATAAGCGAATCATACGGTTGGTTTGCCAAAAGTGCACTTAGGCAGCTTTCGTACAAAAACTTGTATGAAGCTATAAATAATGATGAGGTAAGTGTACAATTTTAAATACAGTAAACATAAAATATGCATTTTTTAAGATGGTTGTCAATTGCAAATACCGTCAATCGCATACTAGATCAATGGATTGAGTTGAAGCTGCATTTCCAAACTATGGCTTTAAATGAAAAATGTCATATGGCTAGCATTTTAAGCAATCTTTACAATGATGTAAATTTTCTGTATTCGGTTTTTTTAAAACCAATTTTAAACAATATGCAACGCATCAACAAAAGTTTTCAGTCAAAAAAATCAGAGCCATCCAAATTGTTAAGAGATCTTATTGCTTTAATTAACTTTCTCAAATCGAAAATAATTCCTTTAGATATAGACGCAGATATAATAAAAGAGGATTTTAAAAGATATATAAGGAGGGATTTATACCTGGGTTATGAGTTCGAAACAAATTTAAAATCAATAAAGAGCAAGATCGATGACATGACAGAAGATATTATTCGCCAGGATTGTACGAATTTTGTTTGTGAACTTATTAATCAGCTGAAACAGAGGTAAGCGAATGGTTATTTTAAATATATTAAATATTTTAATTAATTTTTGTTCCAGATTACCGGACAACTATGAAATTTTAAGTCAGATTGAAAAGTTCTCGATTGAAAAGGTTTTAAGCGCTAAAAAAGATCCGATTGCTCCAATCTTAAAATTATTTAACAAAAATAGCAAAGACATCGACATCATTATGAATCAATACAATAACATAATTTTTATAAAATGGGAAAATATGGACAGTATTGTAATATTTTGGTCGGAGGTTAAGCACTATATGGATGCAGGTGGCAATAATCCGTTTTTTGAATTAGCAAATTTTGCTCTAACATTACTATCGCTACCATGGTCAAATGCTGAAGTGGAGCGAATATTCAGTCAAGTGAATTTAGTAAAAAACAAAGTGCGAAATAAAATACAAATTGACACGTTAAATGCCATTTTGTCAACTAGGTAAAAGTTACCTAATAAGTTCTATATAATACAATTATTATTATAATCTTTATTTTTCAGGTTTGGCTTACGCCGGCATAATGCGTGCTGTCATAATTATGAGCTACCCGAGAAATATATTCAAATGATCGGAACAAATGCATCGTATGCAGAAGAAGATTTGGACCACGAAAATGACGATTTGTTATATGAAATTTTAGAAAATTAAAGCTAAAATATTTTAAATTGAAGTGTCCTTTTGTGTGTAATATATGTATGAATAATAATGTATACTCTTAACCCTTGGGTACAGGTTATAAAAAAGTAACATTTTAATTGAAAATAATATAGCCTTTTTTTTGGCCTTTTGCAGCTTGGGCTTGGCCTTTTTTGGCAGTTTTTTCAAGTCGATCTAGCAGTTTTTTTTAATGAGTCGCTGGCAACACTGCGCGCAGGGCTACGCTAGAATTCTTGTAAAAAATAAAGTCACTTCCATTCCGAACCTGCAACCAGACAGTTGATAAGTCTTTTATTTTACAAAACGAAGACAGTGAAACTATTATTCGCGCCCTGTTCGTTGGCGGCGTCTGGCAATTTTTGCTTGTTACTTCTTCATACCCCTTCGCCAGCTGCGTCTGGCATATACACTTGCTCGCATAACTCTGCGTACACCCCTAAAAAATTTTAAAATTAAACTTTAAACTCAAATGGTTCGGCCATTAAATCATTCCATTTTTTTTAACTTAACTCTAATTTATTATTTACGACATGACACTATATTGCGGCGGGTGCCTCTTTCCTCTGTGAAACGCAACACCTTATCAAGTTTTGCGGCAACATCCGACGACTTAATTTGTTTTACTCCGTCCAAAATCTCCACGTGAACGATGTCCAACCAAGATTCGTTAACGTTTTTTATAACCATTAAAAAAACGGACAATTGTGGCTCATGTTTTATTTTGAAAGCAGTGTCGTAGTGTAGGCAGTACACCTCCGATGTTTCCAGTATCTCCAACAATTCCAAGTTCCAAAATTCCGTTTCGTTGAATTTCTTTATTAAGTGGACCAGCCGCTCCTTCATTAGGGCTAAGTAATCCGTCGGCTTATGAGACCAGTACAAAAGGCTTTTAGACCATCCCCAATAACTTTCCTCCCTTATATCCAGCAACGCGATCAGTTAAGCAGATTCTGCAGCACAGATGCATATTCGATAGCTGAATCAGAGACGGCAACCTCCAGGGTCCGGATGTTCTGGCATCCAGGTACAGCAATCCAGCTGGGACTGGTTTCACCAAATAGGTAAATCACTCCCATGTAGAACTCAGGATCTCTCCATATTTGTTTAGAGTGGTTTACTACCACTTTGAGTGTATTGAGTTAAGCGCCAACACGCGCCCCAGAAAGGCAGGCATATTATTGTCCTGGTCTCTTACTGGTACCAATTAATTACATATTGTCGGATATGCAATCCCCCTTGGTTTGGGGCGAAGTGTGTCTCTCACCTCTTATCCGACATCTGAGCAAAGCAACGTCTCAGATTGACCGGATTCATATTAACCACAGCCACCACGAAACTCCCACTAGGGGGCCTACCTCAATGAGAAGTCTTGGAAAAACTTCTCAACCCGTGGTACGACTTAACTTGCTTCAATCCGTCCAAAATTTCCACGTGAACTATATCTAACCACGATTCATTTACGTTCTTCAGAATAATTAAAAAAACCGACAATTGCGGCTCATGCTTTATCTTAAAGGTAGTGTCGAAATGCAGGCAGTACACCTCCGATGTTTTCAATTTCTCCACCAATTCTAAATTCCAAAATTCTGTGCCGTTAAAATTCTTTATTAATTCGAACAGCCGCTCCTTCATTTGGGCCAAGTACTCCGGCGGCTTACTCAAAAGTGCGTCGCATTTCACATTTTCCCCATCAACGGTAAGTGCACCGCTGGCACGAAGTTTTAGATTGTCTGCCAAATCGAATAGACAAGATTCAAATAAGATCAAATAAGATAATTTAAACACAACTTACTTATTTCCATTTTTGCGATAAAATAATTATGATTTCCCCGAACTAGCGACGAATAAAAAATCGATTATTCGTACAAATGCAACTCAATACATACCATACGATCGATAAATAGATGTACATACTTATGCATGAATGTAAAATGTATCGATATCGATACGATAACTCCGCGAAAATTGATGCGCACAAAACAAATTCTTTTAACTTAAAACCGGAAAATTTAAAATAAACGCCAATGTCAACATTTTTTGGGCAACCGATTTTTGAAAACGGAAACCTATCTTTCAACGCTCCCACGAAAGATGGGAACATCAACAAAAAATTGACGTTGCAAATTGCACGGAAGAACGGCAAAATTCATTTTGAAGTGATATTGCATACGCTGAATCACGCAGACAATAACCACGATGAATGCGTACAAATTATTTCTAAAACGGATATCGTGTCTTCGACTAGCTCTTGTCGAACGTGGTTGTAAAAATCGACCGTTGCGATCGTTATCTTTTATTCTCCCTGAGAACATTTTGGTGTACATTAAATATTTCCTGTTTTCTTCTTTAATTGTGATATTCGCTAAAATCTACAATCAAACGTTCAAGTGCTGCAATTGGCGATGCTGAAGCATCTGCCGTTGAAAAAATGCGTACTAAAAGGAATAAACTACTAGTGGAGCACCAGAACAAACAGATCTCCAAGCAATTTACAAATTATTTTCGTCCACTACAAACTCTAGACGATGCTAATGATGATATACCTTTTGAAACGGGCACACTTGATGAAATAATAATCAAACCACCTCCTATAACATTAATTAAACAAAATACAAAATTTGTACACGAGCTAATGGCTAAAATTAAAACTGATGATTACTTTATTAAAACCATCTCAATTGGAATTAAAATATTTTTACCAAATATGCACTGCTTCAATGCAGCTTGTAACCAACTCAAGGAACCTAAATGTGAGTTCTACACGTATGATACTAAATCAAACAAGCCATACAAAGCTATTTTATCCGGGCTGGATAAACTACCAATTGAAACTGTCAAATCCATGCCGCAAAACCTAGGATTACAATGCACCGAAGTCAAAATTGTGGAAAAGTCCGATCATGAATTATTACTTTACATTGTTTATTTCGTAAACAAAAGTATCACAGTAAAGGAACTGCGCAAAAACTTTATGTATGTCAACCACACTAAAGTACGCTGGGAGTATAAAGTGAAATTGCAGAATAAAATTACTCAATGCTACAACTGCCAACTATTTGGGCATGGATCAAATAATTGTTCAATTAAAACATCATGTGCCCATTGTGCTGGATCACACCAGACTGTAAACAAGAAAAATGCGTTAACTGTAAAGGCGACCATCCATCGACAGAACTGACATGCCCATGCCGAATTTCTTATCTCAATTTACTTTCCAAACGCTCATCACAACGCATTGGAAGAAACAACTTGGAAGTTCATGGAATGAGGAATTCAAAGCAACACATCGCTCCATCTGCTCTCCTTGGAAATCAACCCCAGATCTCATTGCCTACTCAAACCAGTGTTGCCAATTTAGCCTTTTTGCGGATAGATCTAGCAGTTTTTTGAGTGCGTTAGCCGGAAAAATGGTAAAACAGCCCCTAGCCTGAAATCTAGCCTATTTTTTTATCGTTGAACCTTTTTCTGTCCTTTTACAGTTTTTCAAATTATTAAGAAACCGATGAGCTGAAAAAATTCGATCAATTTTTTATTGGTATTTTATTAGTATTTTAAGCACAGTGCAACTCTGTTGATATCGAATTAAGCATATACTCATCACTATCGGTTACTTTTAAAGTGAATTCTGACACAGCATAATGCCTAAAGAAATTTATAAGCAAAAATTTCGCAATTTGTGGACACAGCATCCAGATTTTGAAAAATGGTTGACTCGGGATCCAAAGGATGAGTCCAGAGCCTTTTGTAAATATTGTAAAAGCAGTATTAATCCAAAATTGGACCAAATACGTGCGCATTTAAAAACTGCGAAACACGAGCGCAATGCTTTGCCTTATGCGCAAAAAAATAAAATCTCTTTTAAGGCTACAGAGAAAAATTAAGTACGCCATCAAGAAGCGGCTATGGCAATGTTTATTGCAAAGCACGCTGCAATAAATCCTATTGGGCACCTTAGCGATATATGCAGTAATAAATTAGGTGCAAAAGATTTTAAAATGCATCGCACAAAGTGCACAAGCATTATTAAAAATGTTCTAAGTGCCCATTTTAAAAATGACCTAAGAGACGATATTGGCGAAAGCAAATATAGTCTCTCACTTGATGAATCTACCGATATTAATATAACAAAGCTCCTAGGTAAGCATTTTTACATATATTTCAAAATAAATTTAATTAATACAACAAATTATTTTAAGGTGTCGCTATAATTTATTATAGTACACAGAAATCGGATATAGTTTCCACATTCTTGTCATTGATCCCTATAGAATCGGGAGATGCTACAACAATCACAAGATGCTTGCTGGACGAGTTGTCGAAACTTAAACTACCAACAGAAAACTTGATTGGAATAGGAACGGACAATGCAAATGTCATGGTCTGTAAAAATAGAAGCGTTTTTTTCGGAGTTAAAAAAAGAAGTGCCAAACTTAATCTTAATCAAGTGTGTGTGCCATTCCATCCAATTGGCTGTAAATTATGCCTGCAAAGTGTTGCCCCAATCCCTCGAATTTATTATAAGCGAATCATACGGTTGGTTTGCCAAAAGTGCACTTAGGCAGCTTTCGTACAAAAACTTGTATGAAGCTATAAATAATGATGAGGTAAGTGTACAATTTTAAATACAGTAAACATAAAATATGCATTTTTTAAGATGGTTGTCAATTGCAAATACCGTCAATCGCATACTAGATCAATGGATTGAGTTGAAGCTGCATTTCCAAACTATGGCTTTAAATGAAAAATGTCATATGGCTAGCATTTTAAGCAATCTTTACAATGATGTAAATTTTCTGTATTCGGTTTTTTTAAAACCAATTTTAAACAATATGCAACGCATCAACAAAAGTTTTCAGTCAAAAAAATCAGAGCCATCCAAATTGTTAAGAGATCTTATTGCTTTAATTAACTTTCTCAAATCGAAAATAATTCCTTTAGATATAGACGCAGATATAATAAAAGAGGATTTTAAAAGATATATAAGGAGGGATTTATACCTGGGTTATGAGTTCGAAACAAATTTAAAATCAATAAAGAGCAAGATCGATGACATGACAGAAGATATTATTCGCCAGGATTGTACGAATTTTGTTTGTGAACTTATTAATCAGCTGAAACAGAGGTAAGCGAATGGTTATTTTAAATATATTAAATATTTTAATTAATTTTTGTTCCAGATTACCGGACAACTATGAAATTTTAAGTCAGATTGAAAAGTTCTCGATTGAAAAGGTTTTAAGCGCTAAAAAAGATCCGATTGCTCCAATCTTAAAATTATTTAACAAAAATAGCAAAGACATCGACATCATTATGAATCAATACAATAACATAATTTTTATAAAATGGGAAAATATGGACAGTATTGTAATATTTTGGTCGGAGGTTAAGCACTATATGGATGCAGGTGGCAATAATCCGTTTTTTGAATTAGCAAATTTTGCTCTAACATTACTATCGCTACCATGGTCAAATGCTGAAGTGGAGCGAATATTCAGTCAAGTGAATTTAGTAAAAAACAAAGTGCGAAATAAAATACAAATTGACACGTTAAATGCCATTTTGTCAACTAGGTAAAAGTTACCTAATAAGTTCTATATAATACAATTATTATTATAATCTTTATTTTTCAGGTTTGGCTTACGCCGGCATAATGCGTGCTGTCATAATTATGAGCTACCCGAGAAATATATTCAAATGATCGGAACAAATGCATCGTATGCAGAAGAAGATTTGGACCACGAAAATGACGATTTGTTATATGAAATTTTAGAAAATTAAAGCTAAAATATTTTAAATTGAAGTGTCCTTTTGTGTGTAATATATGTATGAATAATAATGTATACTCTTAACCCTTGGGTACAGGTTATAAAAAAGTAACATTTTAATTGAAAATAATATAGCCTTTTTTTTGGCCTTTTGCAGCTTGGGCTTGGCCTTTTTTGGCAGTTTTTTCAAGTCGATCTAGCAGTTTTTTTTAATGAGTCGCTGGCAACACTGCGCGCAGGGCTACGCTAGAATTCTTGTAAAAAATAAAGTCACTTCCATTCCGAACCTGCAACCAGACAGTTGTTAAGTCTTTTATTTTACAAAACGAAGACAGTGAAACTATTATTCGCGCCCTGTTCGTTGGCGGCGTCTGGCAATTTTTGCTTGTTACTTCTTCATACCCCTTCGCCAGCTGCGTCTGGCATATACACTTGCTCGCATAACTCTGCGTACACCCCTAAAAAATTTTAAAATTAAACTTTAAACTCAAATGGTTCGGCCATTAAATCATTCCATTTTTTTTAACTTAACTCTAATTTATTATTTACGACATGACACTATATTGCGGCGGGTGCCTCTTTCCTCTGTGAAACGCAACACCTTATCAAGTTTTGCGGCAACATCCGACGACTTAATTTGTTTTACTCCGTCCAAAATCTCCACGTGAACGATGTCCAACCAAGATTCGTTAACGTTTTTTATAACCATTAAAAAAACGGACAATTGTGGCTCATGTTTTATTTTGAAAGCAGTGTCGAAGTGTAGGCAGTACACCTCCGATGTTTCCAGTATCTCCAACAATTCCAAGTTCCAAAATTCCGTTTCGTTGAATTTCTTTATTAAGTGGACCAGCCGCTCCTTCATTAGGGCTAAGTAATCCGTCGGCTTATGAGACCAGTACAAAAGGCTTTTAGACCATCCCCAATAACTTTCCTCCCTTATATCCAGCAACGCGATCAGTTAAGCAGATTCTGCAGCACAGATGCATATTCGATAGCTGAATCAGAGACGGCAACCTCCAGGGTCCGGATGTTCTGGCATCCAGGTACAGCAATCCAGCTGGGACTGGTTTCACCAAATAGGTAAATCACTCCCATGTAGAACTCAGGATCTCTCCATATTTGTTTAGAGTGGTTTACTACCACTTTGAGTGTATTGAGTTAAGCGCCAACACGCGCCCCAGAAAGGCAGGCATATTATTGTCCTGGTCTCTTACTGGTACCAATTAATTACATATTGTCGGATATGCAATCCCCCTTGGTTTGGGGCGAAGTGTGTCTCTCACCTCTTATCCGACATCTGAGCAAAGCAACGTCTCAGATTGACCGGATTCATATTAACCACAGCCACCACGAAACTCCCACTAGGGGGCCTACCTCAATGAGAAGTCTTGTAAAAACTTCTCAACCCGTGGTACGACTTAACTTGCTTCAATCCGTCCAAAATTTCCACGTGAACTATATCTAACCACGATTCATTTACGTTCTTCAGAATAATTAAAAAAACCGACAATTGCGGCTCATGCTTTATCTTAAAGGTAGTGTCGAAATGCAGGCAGTACACCTCCGATGTTTTCAATTTCTCCACCAATTCTAAATTCCAAAATTCTGTGCCGTTAAAATTCTTTATTAATTCGAACAGCCGCTCCTTCATTTGGGCCAAGTACTCCGGCGGCTTACTCAAAAGTGCGTCGCATTTCACATTTTCCCCATCAACGGTAAGTGCACCGCTGGCACGAAGTTTTAGATTGTCTGCCAAATCGAATAGACAAGATTCAAATAAGATCAAATAAGATAATTTAAACACAACTTACTTATTTCCATTTTTGCGATAAAATAATTATGATTTCCCCGAACTAGCGACGAATAAAAAATCGATTATTCGTACAAATGCAACTCAATACATACCATACGATCGATAAATAGATGTACATACTTATGCATGAATGTAAAATGTATCGATATCGATACGATAACTCCGCGAAAATTGATGCGCACAAAACAAATTCCTTTAACTTAAAACCGGAAAATTTAAAATAAAAGCCAATGTCACCATTTTTTAGGCAACCGATTTTTGAAAACGGAAACCTATCTTTCAACGCATCCACGAAAGATGGGAACATCAACAAAAAATTGACGTTGCAAATTGCACGGAAGAACGGCAAAATTCATTTTGAAGTGATATTGCATACGCTGAATCACGCAGACAGTAACCACGATGAATGCGTACAAATTATTTCTAAAACGGATATCAAAAATTGCATTACGGAAACAAACGTTTTCCGTATAGGGGATCCAACACCCATACAACAAACACCCATGCAACAGACACCCATACAACAATCACCCATACAACAGGATTATTATGAAACACCCATAGAGCAGGATCAAACGGGTCAAATTTCCCCTGTACGCAGCGGCCTTGAATCGTATTATACCATTTTTAGGACCGACCATGGCAGACTAAAAACATGCCTAGTACCAAACTGCAATTTTACAAACACAGCAGAAATGCTCCAATTGCATATGCAAGAAGAACATATTATGAAATTTAAATGGGCTGGAAGGCCGCATGGATCGCAAGTCGTATTGCCTTTGCAGTGCTTGGCTGTGTGCCCTAGAACTTGGGAGTTTTTGCATCGCATGGGTTAGGAATATATTCCTTTACTCGAGCGAGTTACCATGATATTTGAATTTTTGGGGGAAGGCTAAATAAGTCGGAACACTTTTGCCGTCAATTTGCTTAGTATATTTATATACCTCCGCAACTCCCTGCGATTTGAGTTCTTCCACTATTTCCTCATTTGAGATGTCGTTGAGGTACGGAGCATAGACTGTGCCTTTGCAGTTTTTTTTTTTTTTTTTTTTTTTTTTACTGAACTAAGAATCGACTCTCAAAGTGGGTCATAACATAGTTTGTATATTATATATTGGGGGTTTACAATTAGAAAGTGTGATCCTTCATCTAGAGGAGATCTAAATATTCCCTTCTTTTCAATCTGTGAATTGTGCGGGTAGTCGCATGGTTTCTGGCAACCCTGCTGGCGTGTCTTATCAGTCGCTCATTGTAGCGACTCGTGTGGCGATTTATTTAACGATCAATGGTTTCCAGATTCAGGTCACGGTGAAGCGTAGAACCGCGAACGTACCAGTCACAGCCAGTGATAGTTCTCAGGGCTCTATTCTGAAAGGTCTGGACCCGTTTACGGTTCGACGCAGTAGCAACTCCCCAAATCTGGATTCCATATCTCCATGTCGGGGCAATAATCGAGTTGCCTTTGCAGTAATTGAGATTTTTATGGTATTGTGTTTTGATTTTGCAAATGCCATGGAGCTCCTTAGCAGCTATGAGCTTCTCTGCTATTGTTGAATTTTCGACAAAGATAAGGAGATTGCCGTCTCGCATTTGGTTAATTTTCAATATTTTTTTGGTGATTAGTTTAATTGCTCGTTGTACTGCGAAGCATGAGTATGATGAGAGGGGTTTTTCGGAAGCAGCTGCTGACATAACTAAGTATTTTGGATTCGGCGAATTAGGGATTGTAAGTTCCGGGAAAGCCTCTGATAAAGGAGTAGGCCTTTTCCTTTTAGTCTTAGGGCTGTCGCTAAGCGTGGCAAAGCGATTAGCCCCTTGGTAATTGTGCCCGGGAGGCATGTGTATGCTTTTAAACTTACTGTTGTATATATATATATATATATATATATATATATATATATATATATATATATATATATATATATATATATATATATATATATATATATATATTTTTTTTTTTTTTTTTTTTACTTTGAAAGAAGGAGAGAGAATAATAGAAAAGGCGCTTTGAAATGGATAAGCTGTAAAACTTAACTGCGGAGACACAACCGATCGGTTCAACGTTTAGTCGACGACTGCAACGTGATTTAAAGCATTAAGTTTTTGTCGAAATTGGTGTTTTATGTTTGGGGGAACTTTTTCTAAAACCTTGTTATAATAAAACACAGTCAATTGTTGCTTGAAGGTGTGGCACTTCAGGATTGTTGTATAAGCTGCGTTTGCAATGTCTGAGGCGTCAGGAGCACCACCTAACGCCACATTCCTCTTGTAGTGCCATGGGCACTCAAGAAAAATCGGTGTTTGAGTGGCGTAATTCTCAAAGTGCTCGTCCACTCCCAGGACATTGCAGGGAAGGCAGTCCGCCACAAGTGCCACTATATTGCGGCGGGTGCTTCTTTCCTCCGTGAAACGCAACACCTTATCAAGTTTTGCGGCAACATCCGACGACTTAACTTGCTTCAATCCGTCCAAAATTTCCACGTGAACTATATCTAACCACGATTCATTTACGTTCTTCAGAATCATTAAAAAAACCGACAATTGCGGCTCATGTTTTATCTTAAAGGTAGTGTCAAAATGCAGGCAGTACACCTCCGATGTTTTCAATTTCTCCACCAATTCTAAATTCCAAAATTCTGTGCCGTTAAAATTCTTTATTAATTCGAACAGCCGCTCCTTCATTTGGGCCAAGTACTCCGGCGGCTTACTCAAAAGTGCGTCGCATTTCACATTTTCCCCATCAACGGTAAGTGCACCGCTGGCACGAAGTTCTAAATTGTCTGCCAAATCGAAATAGACAAGATTCAAATAAGATAATTTAAACACAACTTACATATTTCCATTTCTGCGATCAAATAATTATGATTTCCCCGAACTAGCGACGAATAAAAAATCGATTATTCGTACAAATGCAACTCAATACATACCATACGATCGATAAATAGATGTACATACTTATGCATGAATGTAAAATATATCGATATCGATACGATAACTCCGCGAAAATTGATGCGCACAAAACAAATTCCTTTAACTTAAAACCGGAAAATTTAAAATAAAAGCCAATGTCAACATTTTTTGGGCAACCGATTTTTGAAAACGGAAACCTATCTTTCAACGCTTCCACGAAAGATGGGAACATCAACAAAAAATTGACGTTGCAAATTGCACGGAAGAACGGCAAAATTCATTTTGAAGTGATATTGCATACGCTGAATCACGCAGACAGTAACCACGATGAATGCGTACAAATTATTTCTAAAACGGATATCAAAAATTGCATTACGGAAACAAACGTTTTCCGTATAGGGGATCCAACACCCATACAACAAACACCCATGCAACAGACACCCATACAACAATCACCCATACAACAGGATTATTATGAAACACCCATAGAGCAGGATCAAACGGGTCAAAGTTCCCCTGTACGCAGCGGCCTTGAATCGTATTATACCATTTTTAGGACCGACCATGGCAGACTAAAAACATGCCTAGTACCAGACTGCAATTTTACAAACACAGCAGAAATGCTACAATTGCATATGCAAGAAGAACATATTATGAAATTTAAATGGGCTGGAAGGCCGCATGGATCGCAAGTCGTATTGCCTTTGCAGTGCTTGGCTGTGTGCCCTAGAACTTGGGAGTTTTTGCATCGCATGGGTTAGGAATATATTCCTTTACTCGAGCGAGGTACCATGATATTTGAATTTTTGGGGGAAGGCTAAATAAGTCGGAACACTTTTGCCGTCAATTTGCTTAGTATATTTATATACCTCCGCAACTCCCTGCGATTTGAGTTCTTCCACTATTTCCTCATTTGAGATGTCGTTGAGGTACGGAGCATAGACTGTGCCTTTGCAGTTTTTTTTTTTTTTTTTTTTTTTTTTTTACTGAACTAAGAATCGACTCTCAAAGTGGGTCATAACATAGTTTGTATATTATATATTGGGGGTTTACAATTAGAAAGTGTGATCCTTCATCTAGAGGAGATCTAAATATTCCCTTCTTTTCAATCTGTGAATTGTGCGGGTAGTCGCATGGTTTCTGGCAACCCTGCTGGCGTGTCTTATCAGTCGCTCATTGTAGCGACTCGTGTGGCGATTTATTTAACGATCAATGGTTTCCAGATTCAGGTCACGGTGAAGCGTAGAACCGCGAACGTACCAGTCACAGCCAGTGATAGTTCTCAGGGCTCTATTCTGAAAGGTCTGGACCCGTTTACGGTTCGACGCAGTAGTAACTCCCCAAATCTGGATTCCATATCTCCATGTCGGGGCAATAATCGAGTTGCCTTTGCAGTAATTGAGATTTTTATGGTATTGTGTTTTGATTTTGCAAATGCCATGGAGCTCCTTAGCAGCTATGAGCTTCTCTGCTATTGTTGAATTTTCGACAAAGATAAGGAGATTGCCGTCTCGCATTTGGTTAATTTTCAATATTTTTTTGGTGATTAGTTTAATTGCTCGTTGTACTGCGAAGCATGAGTATGATGAGAGGGGGTTTTTCGGAAGCAGCTGCTGACATAACTAAGTATTTTGGATTCGGCGAATTAGGGATTGTAAGTTCCGGGAAAGCCTCTGATAAAGGAGTAGGCCTTTTCCTTTTAGTCTTAGGGCTGTCGCTAAGCGTGGCAAAGCGATTAGCCCCTTGGTAATTGTGCCCGGGAGGCATGTGTATGCTTTTAAACTTACTGTTGTATATATATATATATATATATATATATATATATATATTTTTTTTTTTTTTACTTTGAAAGAAGGAGAGAGAATAATAGAAAAGGCGCTTTGAAATGGATAAGCTGTAAAACTTAACTGCGGAGACACAACCGATCGGTTCAACGTTTAGTCGACGACTGCAACGTGATTTAAAGCATTAAGTTTTTGTCGAAATTGGTGTTTTATGTTTGGGGGAACTTTTTCTAAAACCTTGTCATAATAAAACACAGTCAATTGTTGCTTGAAGGTGTGGCACTTCAGGATTGTTGTATAAGCTGCGTTTGCAATGTCCGAGGCGTCAGGAGCACCACCTAACGCCACATTCCTCTTGTAGTGCCATGGGCACTCAAGAAAAATCGGTGTTTGAGTGGCGTAATTCTCAAAGTGCTCGTCCACTCCCAGGACATTGCAGGGAAGGCAGTCCGCCACAAGTGCCACTATATTGCGGCGGGTGCTTCTTTCCTCCGTGAAACGCAACACCTTATCAAGTTTTGCGGCAACATCCGACGACTTAACTTGCTTCAATCCGTCCAAAATTTCCACGTGAACTATATCTAACCACGATTCATTTACGTTCTTCAGAATCATTAAAAAAACCGACAATTGCGGCTCATGTTTTATCTTAAAGGTAGTGTCAAAATGCAGGCAGTACACCTCCGATGTTTTCAATTTCTCCACCAATTCTAAATTCCAAAATTCTGTGCCGTTAAAATTCTTTATTAATTCGAACAGCCGCTCCTTCATTTGGGCCAAGTACTCCGGCGGCTTACTCAAAAGTGCGTCGCATTTCACATTTTCCCCATCAACGGTAAGTGCACCGCTGGCACGAAGTTCTAAATTGTCTGCCAAATCGAAATAGACAAGATTCAAATAAGATAATTTAAACACAACTTACATATTTCCATTTCTGCGATCAAATAATTATGATTTCCCCGAACTAGCGACGAATAAAAAATCGATTATTCGTACAAATGCAACTCAATACATACCATACGATCGATAAATAGATGTACATACTTATGCATGAATGTAAAATATATCGATATCGATACGATAACTCCGCGAAAATTGATGCGCACAAAACAAATTCCTTTAACTTAAAACCGGAAAATTTAAAATAAAAGCCAATGTCAACATTTTTTGGGCAACCGATTTTTGAAAACGGAAACCTATCTTTCAACGCTTCCACGAAAGATGGGAACATCAACAAAAAATTGACGTTGCAAATTGCACGGAAGAACGGCAAAATTCATTTTGAAGTGATATTGCATACGCTGAATCACGCAGACAGTAACCACGATGAATGCGTACAAATTATTTCTAAAACGGATATCAAAAATTGCATTACGGAAACAAACGTTTTCCGTATAGGGGATCCAACACCCATACAACAAACACCCATGCAACAGACACCCATACAACAATCACCCATACAACAGGATTATTATGAAACACCCATAGAGCAGGATCAAACGGGTCAAAGTTCCCCTGTACGCAGCGGCCTTGAATCGTATTATACCATTTTTAGGACCGACCATGGCAGACTAAAAACATGCCTAGTACCAGACTGCAATTTTACAAACACAGCAGAAATGCTACAATTGCATATGCAAGAAGAACATATTATGAAATTTAAATGGGCTGGAAGGCCGCATGGATCGCAAGTCGTATTGCCTTTGCAGTGCTTGGCTGTGTGCCCTAGAACTTGGGAGTTTTTGCATCGCATGGGTTAGGAATATATTCCTTTACTCGAGCGAGGTACCATGATATTTGAATTTTTGGGGGAAGGCTAAATAAGTCGGAACACTTTTGCCGTCAATTTGCTTAGTATATTTATATACCTCCGCAACTCCCTGCGATTTGAGTTCTTCCACTATTTCCTCATTTGAGATGTCGTTGAGGTACGGAGCATAGACTGTGCCTTTGCAGTTTTTTTTTTTTTTTTTTTTTTTTTTTACTGAACTAAGAATCGACTCTCAAAGTGGGTCATAACATAGTTTGTATATTATATATTGGGGGTTTACAATTAGAAAGTGTGATCCTTCATCTAGAGGAGATCTAAATATTCCCTTCTTTTCAATCTGTGAATTGTGCGGGTAGTCGCATGGTTTCTGGCAACCCTGCTGGCGTGTCTTATCAGTCGCTCATTGTAGCGACTCGTGTGGCGATTTATTTAACGATCAATGGTTTCCAGATTCAGGTCACGGTGAAGCGTAGAACCGCGAACGTACCAGTCACAGCCAGTGATAGTTCTCAGGGCTCTATTCTGAAAGGTCTGGACCCGTTTACGGTTCGACGCAGTAGTAACTCCCCAAATCTGGATTCCATATCTCCATGTCGGGGCAATAATCGAGTTGCCTTTGCAGTAATTGAGATTTTTATGGTATTGTGTTTTGATTTTGCAAATGCCATGGAGCTCCTTAGCAGCTATGAGCTTCTCTGCTATTGTTGAATTTTCGACAAAGATAAGGAGATTGCCGTCTCGCATTTGGTTAATTTTCAATATTTTTTTGGTGATTAGTTTAATTGCTCGTTGTACTGCGAAGCATGAGTATGATGAGAGGGGTTTTTCGGAAGCAGCTGCTGACATAACTAAGTATTTTGGATTCGGCGAATTAGGGATTGTAAGTTCCGGGAAAGCCTCTGATAAAGGAGTAGGCCTTTTCCTTTTAGTCTTAGGGCTGTCGCTAAGCGTGGCAAAGCGATTAGCCCCTTGGTAATTGTGCCCGGGAGGCATGTGTATGCTTTTAAACTTACTGTTGTATATATATATATATATATATATATATATATATATTTTTTTTTTTTACTTTGAAAGAAGGAGAGAGAATAATAGAAAAGGCGCTTTGAAATGGATAAGCTGTAAAACTTAACTGCGGAGACACAACCGATCGGTTCAACGTTTAGTCGACGACTGCAACGTGATTTAAAGCATTAAGTTTTTGTCGAAATTGGTGTTTTATGTTTGGGGGAACTTTTTCTAAAACCTTGTCATAATAAAACACAGTCAATTGTTGCTTGAAGGTGTGGCACTTCAGGATTGTTGTATAAGCTGCGTTTGCAATGTCCGAGGCGTCAGGAGCACCACCTAACGCCACATTCCTCTTGTAGTGCCATGGGCACTCAAGAAAAATCGGTGTTTGGGTGGCGTAATTCTCAAAGTGCTCGTCCACTCCCATGACATTGCAGGGAAGGCAGTCCGCCACAAGTGCCACTATATTGCGGCGGGTGCCTCTTTCCTCCGTGAAACGCAACACCTTATCAAGTTTTGCGGCAACATCCGACGACTTAACTTGCTTCAATCCGTCCAAAATTTCCACGTGAACTATATCTAACCACGATTCATTTACGTTCTTCAGAATCATTAAAAAAACCGACAATTGCGGCTCATGTTTTATCTTAAAGGTAGTGTCAAAATGCAGGCAGTACACCTCCGATGTTTTCAATTTCTCCACCAATTCTAAATTCCAAAATTCTGTGCCGTTAAAATTCTTTATTAATTCGAACAGCCGCTCCTTCATTTGGGCCAAGTACTCCGGCGGCTTACTCAAAAGTGCGTCGCATTTCACATTTTCCCCATCAACGGTAAGTGCACCGCTGGCACGAAGTTCTAAATTGTCTGCCAAATCGAAATAGACAAGATTCAAATAAGATAATTTAAACACAACTTACATATTTCCATTTCTGCGATCAAATAATTATGATTTCCCCGAACTAGCGACGAATAAAAAATCGATTATTCGTACAAATGCAACTCAATACATACCATACGATCGATAAATAGATGTACATACTTATGCATGAATGTAAAATATATCGATATCGATACGATAACTCCGCGAAAATTGATGCGCACAAAACAAATTCTTTTAACTTAAAACCGGAAAATTTAAAATTTTTGAAAACGGAAACCTATCTTTCAACGCTTCCACGAAAGATGGGAACATCAACAAAAAATTGACGTTGCCAATTGCACGGAAGAACGGCAAAATTAATTTTGAAGTGATATTGCATACGCTGAATCACGCAGACAATAACCACGATGAATGCGTACAAATTATTTCTAAAACGGATATCGTGTCTTCGACTAGCTCTTGTCGAACGTGGTTGTAAAAATCGACCGTTACTATCGTTATCTTCTATTCTCCCTGAGAACATTTTGGTGTACATTAAATATTTCCTGTTTTCTTCTTTAATTGTGATATTCGCTAAAATCTACAATCAAACGTTCAAGTGCTGCAATTGGCGATGCTGAAGCATCTGCCGTTGAAAAAATGCGTACTAAAAGGAATAAACTACTAGTGGAGCACCAGAACAAACAGATCTCCAAGCAATTTACAAATTATTTTCGTCCACTACAAACTCTAGACGATGCTAATGATGATATACACACACTTGATGAAATAATAATCAAACCACCTCCTATAACATTAATTAAACAAAATACAAAATTTGTACACGAGCTAATGGCTAAAATTAAAACTGATGATTACTTTATTAAAACCATCTCAATTGGAACTAAAATATTTTTACCAAATATGGACTGCTTCAATGCAGCTTGTAACCAACTCAAGGAACATAACTGTGAGTTCTACACGTACGATACTAAATCAAACAAGCCATACAAAGCTATTTTATCCGGGCTGGATAAACTACCAATTGAAACTATCAAATCCATGCTGCAAAACCTAGGATTACAATGCACCGAAGTCAAAATTGTGGAAAAGAAAACTAAGTCCGATCATGAATTATTACTTTACATTGTTTATTTCGTAAACAAAAGTATCACAGTAAAGGAACTGCGCAAAAACTTTATGTATGTCAACCACACTAAAGTACGCTGCGAGTATAAAGTGAAATTGCAGAATAAAATTACTCACTGCTACAACTGCCAACTATTTGGACATGGATCAAATAATTGTTCAATTAAAACATCATGTGCCCATTGAGCTGGATCACACCAGACTGTAAACAAGAAAAAATGCGCTAACTGTAAAGGCGACCATCCATCGACAGAACTGACATGCCCATGCCGAATTTCTTATCTCAGTTTACTTTCCAAACGCTCATCACAACGCATTGGAAGAAACAACTTGGAAGTTCATGGAATGAGGAATTCAAAGCAACACATCGCTCCATCTGCTCTCCTTGGAAATCAACCCCAGATCTCATTGCCTACTTAAACTAAGAGAGTGCAACAACTCAACTTTGGTAGCTATAGTAATGCACTCATCAATACTCATATTTTGTCTAATCCCAAAGCAAATATCACAAATATCAAGTGAAGAGATAAATTCTCTATTGTCTGAATTAATAACAAGACTTAATGAATGCTCCAATAAGGGAGAGCAATTTCAAGTAATTTCTCAGCGATTAAGTATGTTTACACAAACAAATCATTTTCTAGATAATTTGAATATTATGGCATGGAATGCTCGTGCCGTTAGAAACAAATGTACAGAACTGATCAAGTTCTTAGAAAATAATCACATTCACATGGTGACCGTTTTAATATACCCGAATACACTATCTACAGAAATGACAGGAAGGAAAGTAGGGGAGGCGGCGTTACCATTGCAGTTAGTAACAAATTGATACATGAACAAATACCTTGCATTAAAAGTCATGTTATTGAAAATGTAGGTAAACAAATCAACACTGACTCTAATTCCAGTCTTAAAATTTACTCTATTTACTTTGCTGAAAATACTTCAAAATGTATTCCTAGTTCATGTGATTTATCTTGGGACCATAATCATAATCTGATCTCCTTAAGATCTCACAAATAAATGGAAATTTTCTAATTTGCGGGGACTTCAACTCGCGCCACAGAGCATGGAAGTGTACCCGAGCTAATGGCTGGGGCAAAATTCTTAATGAACTTTTAGATCTAGGAAAATTCAGTATTTTGTACCCTACACAACCCACATATATTCCGCATAACCATAAAGCAAAAGCATCAACATTGGACCAATGCCTCACTAATATCCATAACCAGCTGGCTAATCCAGCAGTAATGCAAGAGCTTTCCTCTGATCACCTACCAGTGGTTATAAAATACTCTACAAATTTTGTGCGCAATGTAAAAACATATCCGATTTTGGGAAGGGCAAATTGGGCGCTTTTTAAGAGAATTATAAATGAAAGGCTGATGGTTGAAGAGGTGACTGTCAACAGCTCACAGATTTCGAATGTGGATATTGATAATTTAATCGGCTCTTTCACTTGAGTAATCAATTATGCCTTGGATTAGGTCGCGTCATCCATTATTAAAAGCAAGATGTGATCATTTAAATTACATCATACGAAAAGAGCTTTTCATTTATAATAATGCAAAATGGAACAATAAACTTCAAAAGCTGGATAAATGCAGCAAACCTTTTTGGAATATAACCAAAGCAATTAAAAAAAGAAAACAAATTGTTCCATGTCTAAGTAAAGCTGATGAAATATACGCTTCTGGAAAAGAAAAAGCGAATATTTTTGCTGATGTCTTTCAACTGAAGCATAATCTGACACATTCATATTCAAACCAAAATACAATTGATCAAGTCAAAATATCTTTACAATCTATAGCTGAAACTCCAAGCAACATCGCAGAAATTTGCAAAGTCACTTATTCAGAGGTTTTTTCAATTGTAAAAGCTCTCCATACTAGAAAATCTCCTGGAATTGATGGTATACCCAATATATCCTTGAAAAACCTTCCTACAAGCGCCATTAATTACATTGCTAATCACTGTCTTCAGGCAGGCTATTTCCCACGGGATTGGAAGATAGCAAAAATAGTTCCAATTCTCAAACCAGGAAAACCTCCTGATAAACCTGAAAGCTACCGACCAATAAGCCTATTAAGCGTATTGCCAAAGATTCTGGAAAAATTAATTAAATTAAGACTGGTGGAATTTTTGGACATACACAACACACTACCAACGGTACAGTATGGTTTTAGAAATGGTCTAATTTCCATACTGCCGACCTTAAAACTCGGAAATTATATTAAAGAAAGTATCCAATTCAAACAATCTATAGGGTTGGTTACACTTGATATTGAGGCTGCATTCGACACTGTTTGGCATGACGGACTGTTGCACAAACTAAAGATGATTGGAACTCCCATATACCTCATTAAAATAGTTCAAAATTTTTTGACACATCGATACTTTAGCGTTAATTTGGACAGTAATCAATCTGCTAGAGAATTCAGTTTTATGTTAAAACATATTACGAACATGGCAACCATAAAATAAAAAAAAAAAATTTTCCACGACGTAAAATCGTCGGTCCCTTGAAAGTCGCTATAACCGGATTCTACTGTATTTGGATTTTTAAAAAGTAATACCGAGACTATTTTCGTTTCAAACAAGTGGCACTCATTTAAGGCGGCACGGCAGATTCAAATTCAGTTTGTTCCATTGTGCATACAAGTTTGTTCACTGAACTGAACTACTAAACTTATTCGCTCTTCCTAGTGATAACATGTCAAACACAAGTCACTTTAGTTCTTCTTCTTCTTTAACACCCAAAACAAAAAGCTTTTCGTGGAGCATATTTCGGCCCCTCACGCCTGACCCCCACCCATACTTTGATGTCCATGGTTTTGTTTCCGTGAACTCCAGTTCAACGAATAGCTTGGCGGCATACGCAACAAATCTGGTCGTGTACGGGTCGTGGAAGTTCTATGCGTGGCAAAATTTTGTGAATTTGTTTATATTTTACGAATTCGCGCATGTAATCGTATTGTAGTCGCCTTCACTGAAACACACTAGCACAGACACGCATACGCATATAAAATTATAAAGTGCAAAAAATCAAATTAAATTCACGGCCCCTGTGACGTCATAGTGCTGATCACATACCATTCAAATATAGTATTTAAAATAGTGAAACACTACGAAAAACAAATTACGTCTACTGCCAGTGCAATGAGACACCAGTGCCAAGGCGCCTTGCGGCACCTACTGCTCCACTGCAAATTCCCAGCCACAACAACAGCAGCGATACCAATAAAAAGTTCAACAGCAGCCAGAAACTGCCGCAGTCAGCATCATTTAAATTTGAGTGTGGTCTGCCGACGGTTAAGCCAAAGCCACTGCAATAACGAGAACAGCCTCAGCATCTACAATGATAATCGAAAACGACTGCTTGGGTCCACGATTAGCACAAATGGAACGTGGACGCCCCAAAGGAAATATTCCAAGTTTGCCACGCACCTCTCAAACGATCGGGCTATGGAGTTAATCTGCAACCTCGGCGAGGAGGAGCGGAATAATCTACGTGATGCCCTTTCCAAAATAGCTTCGGAAAGGGAGAAGAAACAGTACGAAAGTGAGTCTGCATTTTCCGAAATTGCTTTTTAATAAACATCTTAAAAACTACCTTAACAACATTTCGCCAGGGGTCAGTAAACTTTGATAACTTGTCATGTTTCCTTCATCTTACATATCATCGATAACGCCGTGCTTGGTAGCCTCCTTGTGGAAGCAATCGCCATACAGCTGGGCAGCCTCACAGTGATCATCCGGTACGGCAATTCCCACACAGGCATTAGTTATTTCCTCGGCAATTTTCATTTTGGCCGGATCATTATCAGTGTACATTTTAGCCTTCTCCATTCCGGCCGCCAAATCCATCTTGCCATTGGCATCCATCACACCAATACGCTTCATAATGCAGGCTCTCAGGCACTTGCCCTCCTTGGTGGAGGCACTATGTTTGTTCATCAGGTCATCCACATCACTCTGGGCAGCCCCCGACTCGGCCATACATTCGCCAGCCAAAACCTTAAACTTGGCAATGGCCGCCTCCTTGTCAAAGGCTTTGGTCAAAGCCGCACCACACAACACCGCCAGAGCTAAAGCTACCACAAATTTTTGCATCTTGTTGACCGAATTGATTGAAAGCCTTAACTGCATAACTTTTGAGGCAGCACCAACAGTTTATATACTCTGCCCCAAACAACAGGGCACATTCTCTCAGCTGTGAAATTATAGCCAAACGTTTAGTAAATATATACCAAAATTAGCCATATAATTATTAATTTGTTATTGTTTTTTTTTTTTTTTTTTTTTTTTGATAACTTGTATAATTAGAAGCCAGGCAAATTAAATTTGTTAAATTACAATTTGTATCCCATCTAAGGCATTTAACTAGCAATGTCATTGGGGCGTACTCACACCCAACAAACCAAAGCAAAAGCTATGGAGCACGTGATTGTCCAAATCATCAAATCAACATCAACATTCAACCGCATCAATCTGACTATCTAGAACCCAGTCAGTTGGGCAATCAGCCACTTCCCAAGTTTTCTTTTGGTTTTCTTCTTTGCGTACGTGACCCTTGTCCTGGCCTTGCCACCCCACCTCCAGGCGAAATGAAACTAAAATTGCCTTCTGTCTTTCTCTGCACCACTCTCTCTATTTGCCAGCGAAAGCAACATGTGAGAGTTGTGTACACCCGAATTGGCTAAATCAATAAAAAATACACTTCCTTTTTTCGGTTAATATTTGAGGAACTGTTGATTGGGCATCGCATCCCAGCCACCTACTGCCAGGATAAACTTTTTGTGGCATTTTAATGTTGATTCTAAATACAATTAAAAATTAATTTCCCGCGTCAGCTGTGATTTACAGTTTCATCAAATCTCTCAGTGCGCTCATTAAAATTTCAACTTCAATTGTGGCCCAACTTTTGCAAAAGTTCTTGATTAGTTTTCGCGAAAACCCCTTCAAAATATGCCAGCCAACGTAAGCCAACTCTGAGTTTGTCCTCAACCGTTTGCCCTAATCAGTTGAAAACTTGTGTATACCCACGTACTCGTTCGACTGGCAAATCTTATGTTTGCCGTCAAGATAACACGTCTTGGCCTTGACTAAACAGATACCCAGTGCTACATATAGTTGCCCAAGTAGTTTTCTGTTGGCTCTGAACTGGTAAAATCTGAATTCAAACCAGTCAAAATCTGTTCATGAATGAATGTTCAAATACCAGTGAAATCGAATCTCAACTAGCTATTTTGTTTGGGGAAACTATTTTTAGACTAAGTCGTTTACGTTTACGCCCGAGAATCTTATCGCCATCATTCATGTGTCATCGAGATGCCGGCAATCCAGCATGAGTCACTTGTGATTCGCTGAGAATGGGCTACTTCAAAACTGTCAATCAAACTTCTAATTCTATTACAACATTCTGATTGGCAAAGTAGGCCTTACTAACCCGAAAATAATTAGTCTGTTTTTGAAAATTTCACCTTTTTTATATAAGGTTTGCTGGTATCATTTAGCAAATAAAAGGCAACACCAATCAATTGTGTCCATAAAAACTTATCTTAATGACTCGTTTTAGAAATTTTCAAACGATTTTTATTGATATTAGTCAAGAGCACTTTTCTCATAATGGTTTTGGGTCGTCCCATTCATGGCAAGGCAATGATAACTCTTTGAAAAAGAACAATTAAATAACAGTAATATTATATACGTTCTACATTAATCAGAGCTGCTCAGTCAAGGGACCTTGTAAAAAGAACAATTAAATATGTTAACTGTATTAATATGAATTCAATTCTTATAATCGATAATCTTATCCTATACTTTCTATATTGATCAGAGCTGCTTTTTCTATTCATATATACGGATATATTACCTAGTTCTTTTTAAATATTCAAATGAAAACAATATTGTTTCAAATAAATAATTCTACGAAATCATTTGAATCATTTAATAGATTATTCAAGCTAGAGAAACAAAAGAAAATGAAAGAAGACAGATCTGAATTATTTGTCTAATCAAATCTATATTAATTCTTTATGTATATAATTGATCTTCTCAAATCTTCTTTAACCTAATCAATCAATTTGTATTTATATTTATGGAAAGCCTAATTATATCATGCGAAACTCATTTCCGTTCATAAAGTAAAATGAGATAAACATCTTGCAATTTATTATGCTCCCCTTGGCCCATGCCGCAAAAGTGTCATTATGGTCTGTCAAATTGTCTCTTTAACCTAGACCGGAACAAATACGATTCCATAATGCTCCTAAGCAAATCAACTTGAGCCCGTACATGAAAAAGAACGTCCTCGATTTAGCAAATAAGTAGAGAAGTCCCCTCACTCGAATTCCGTGACTGCCAAAAACTTGAGACCCCGCATAGCTGATGGAAAAAGTAGACAATTTGTTGGCCATTAAGGCCTGGCCAATGTGGCATAACTTAGCCGAGGCCTCTGCCCTCCAGTCATACTCATTATGCGCCCGCGTCCTGTTCTACATTAAATGATGTTCATTGTACTGTGCAAAAGTCAAACAGCTGCCGTTTTAGTTCACTTAAGCATTCACTTATTTGTGGGTGGATGGGATCGAGCGAGTCAGGGTGTGGTATGGAATGCTCTTGGTATTTGCTGTATGCATATTCTATTAGGCTCCATGCCCTATGACCTAATTTTTTAGCCTTATGCTGTCCTCGAACTCGATAGAAATTGAAAATCACTGGGAAATTAAAATTTAAAGGCCTGTCGCCTGTCACTTCAGATTAACGGATACCATTTCATTAGAGGCAAGCAAATGCAATTTATAACAATTATTTTTTTGGTAGACTTTCCACTACAAATTGATGAATGGCCTAACCAGGGCACGTGAGTGATAAAAATGCGCATACGCAATGTGTGTCTTTGATAAATTGTTTAAAGTTTTATCCAGTTATGCCATGAGTTTGCTGAGTGCTGTTGACAAGTTTAATAAATTGCTCAATATACCGTACCTGAACCCGATATACTATATTATAAAGAAACAACCAGATATGCAAAGGATCTGCTTGAAATTCCTCTGGCCCTTTCAACAGTTCGTTGTCCTTGAATTTTGATTCAATTTATATCATCTGCGAATAGTGAGTGAGTGTGTGTGCGAGTATGCTCCAAAGCATCCTATAAAACATCCTGCCCTGCTCTTTGGTGAATGTGAGCAGCAACAGCTTTGAAAATCAAGAAGATGAGTTCTCAGAAAAGCGAAAGTACGTGTTGCGCCCGTTTGTGTATTTTGTGCGGGGGGAGAGGGGATTCTGGGAATGCCTGAATCTTTGAAAGTCATAAAATGAAGGAAGCAAGGAGAGATGGAATAACTTGTACAGAGCGTTAAATTGAAAATGTTCACGTTGAGTCTTTATGCTTATGGAGGTTTTGGTCTTGCTCTTTTGGTATGTGTACGAGTTTATAGAAAGAATATTAAGCTCCTTTGCCGAGCTAAGCTAAAATAATAACTGATATTTTTATCTCATTACAATCATAAAAGTGAACCAGCTCGCAAGGTTCTTTCAACGCTTTCAGTTTTATGCTTTATTTCCTCTTTTATTTCCACTAAAAAAACTTTTATGGCACACCTAAATTTAACCTCAAAACTGACCCAAAACCATAAAAGAAAGCCCAAATTTAAGGCATATCTTGTCCGGACTCGCTAACCAGGTTCAAATTTCTGCTAAACGTTTGAAAGACCTGAAGAAAAAATGATGTTAAAACCTGAGCTCCGAATAAATCGACACCCAACAAGACGACCAATTTAAATGCTAAACAGACAA
The DNA here is from genome assembly GCA_037075145.1 of Scaptodrosophila latifasciaeformis. NCBI lineage: Eukaryota > Metazoa > Arthropoda > Insecta > Diptera > Drosophilidae > Scaptodrosophila > Scaptodrosophila latifasciaeformis. The sequence goes on along the minus strand of JBAMCM010000217.1, from coordinate 21,277,685 downwards.
CGAAACAAAAAAGTACAGTACAGTACGTCAATGTTATGTAAATTTTGAAAACAAAAAAAAAAAGAAAACGCATGCAAATGCAAACAGAAAAAGCGGATTGATTTTGCCTTGAATAAACCACCTTGAATAGAGCAACAGTTTCTATCTCAAACTCCCAGGCACACACGCACATCCATTAGCAAACAAAGCCCTCACCCGCACCAGCTCCCACAAGTGGCACGTTTTAAGAGTTTCCAATGGCAATTTCGCTGCCTACTTTTAGGCACAAGATTCAAGCACCTACACACATTACAATTTGTTGTGTTAGCCACATAAAAATACCCATAAAAGCCCAACTTGGAAACTCACCCAGCATGAAATCAAAGCTTCTGTATACCGTACAGGACTATGCGCAGGCTCACACCACCCAAAAAAAAGGCAACACAACAATAAAATCCTTAAGAAAAGTCAGTCAGCCAGGAAGAAGGCGGACAGGGCAAGGTCAGTTAACAATTGGAAGTTGGCAGTTAGGAGTCAGCCTTGTCAGGTGAAAGGCGAGTTGACTGACTGCCCTGGTTTTATGGCCTGCCTGAATGTGCGAATCAAGTGCCGTTTATGGGCATACAATTTGGAGTACCCTTAACTTACTCATACACATACACACACATACATACATATATCTCTTTGTTACAATTAACATCTGTTAAATGCCGTAATTAGGCGTAAAAATACATGATGTTCTGTGCGTGAAACAAATGAGAATCAAGCTAGGACAAGCCTTGAATGCTCTTTGCCATGGAAGTTTGTGGGATTTCCATTTAACCGAAATACTTAAAGGATTGTTCAGGAATTTATCAAACTGTGCTTTTTGTATTCCCAAATATTTGGGATAACATTTGCTTAATTTATTCCGAAGCAATTTAATTCTTTCCAGATAAAAAAGAATAAATAAGCAAAAACAAAGAAGTGAAATTATTCTGACCCTTTTTAAAGATTAAATAAAAATTCCTCTGAGCTTTTCTTGCCAAAAGGAACATTCTTTTCCATTTCATTTTGCTTTGGATTAAAAAAATTCTGTATTTATATTTAATTTTTCTAAAAAGCAAATAAATTCTTTGGAAACATTTACTTTTTATTCAGACTTCATGAAGAATTTGTGAAAGTCTTTTCGAATGAAAATAGAAAATTTCATAAAATTGCTCTCTTCACATTTATTGAAAATTTTAAAGCAAAACCACCTGATTTGACTCTTCACAACTATTGAAAATTTTAAAGCAAAACCATCTTTTTGAGACTTTGAAAGCAAATTGGTTCAATCAATTGCGTGCCCAACAGAGTGCGACTTTTAGGATCCTGCAGATAGTCAAAGTTATTGCTTGTCTTAGATATTCAGCTTTCAATTTCTGGTTAATCAATCTTGATCTTGTTTTTATGCATTTTTCAAACATCCCAACGGAAACCAATTGCCAAGGTTCCTTTCTCAACCGTAGCGAAATAAAGTCCCCCAGAAGCAGAGGAAGATGTAGGAGATGAGTGTGTGGGGAGGATATGTGTGGGTTCATGTAGGACTCCTTGGTGTGTGTTTTACTTGTTGATGTTTATCTATGCTTTGTGCGTAAAAATCGTGGTTTTGTTGGCCTGGAGACCATAACAACAAAAGGAACTGCCAACAAAAATAAATAAAACAAGCTGTCTTGCCAAGTAAATTTTGGCTGGCAAATTGCGCCCTCTTGTGATTTATTTTATTTGTATTCATTTAGAGACAACAAAATTTTTTATGTGACACTCTGTGATTGCCGTAAATGTAAGCCAATTAAATTCACTTTACGACCTTACAAGGCTCCGAGTATTTCGGTTTTTTTTTTTTTGCTTGGAATATTCAAAATTTTACTGCAAGTCTTTAATAGGTTGAAGGTCGACCTTCAAAGGTGTTTGTCAAATAGTCTTGGAATAATATATTTTTTGGATAAACCCTCAAGCTGTTACACTTTTAGAACTTGTCTAGCAATGTTGAGAAAACATACATTAGACAGCCAGAAGCCACTTGGGCCAATTTATATTAATTTCATTACCACCTTTGGCAGCCTTTCTGTATTCATAACACAAAGTTCACAACTTTTATGACACAACTTTGCACACACTCTCACAAACACTCACACACACAGCAACAAAGTGTTTGTCGAAAATTTCAACGCTTAAGCGTATTTACGTCCCTATTTAATGGTTGCACGGTCGCTTAAAATGTCGCGCCTGAGAGTATGCAACATTTATTTTAATGGTAGCGGAAAATGCAAAATCTAATTGAATTTCACCTGCAAAAGCCAGTAAAAGTGCAACGCCAAACACCTGCTTTCACCTAGCACGTATATACACACACACACAGCACACACACACAGACACATTCATGCCCGCATACTAAAGCAATTCTGCATTAGATGGCGCTCGTCCATGAACACAAACATAAAAATTCTTTGTGAACTTGCAATTACATTCAGAAGAAGCTTTTATGCGTGCTATTTGCGTTTTATGCATTTTAAATGACTGAATTCACACGCAAACACACACACACACACACTCGTAATCATAAATGAAGGTAAATTTAATTACCAGAAGGTGGCAATGCAAACATAGCATCCAGTCTGCTATGGCCTCTGGCACCTTTTTCCATTAACCCTTTGTAAGTCAAGTCCTTTGACAATATAAATAATGAAAAGGTGAAAGTGTTCTTCCTTTTCTATTTTATATATATTTAATTCGACGACTATATACTTATCTTTGAATCAATCGATACACTAAGCATTTGATCCATAAATAAATTGAGTATTGTATTCTTTTCTTTTATGTTAAAGTTAAGTTAATATTATATTTCTCTCTATCTCTCCCTCTTTCTCTCTCTCTCTGTCGTTCTATAAAATAAATCTGTGTATTCTATATTTGTATTTTTAATAATTTAAAAACTATTTTCTCTTATTTACATATGACTTCTTTATACTGCTTGCGTATTGTTTTTAAATATCGCTACACACCATCCATCGACACACAACAACTACAAAAACAACAACAACAACAACAAAACACCTTTAAACACTATTCAATCCTAAACCTGAAATAAACCTCTGTAGGCCGATTGGCCATTGGCAGTTGGCGGACACGTTTCGGAAGACTCTCGAATAAGCCAAGCTTTGGACAGGTGGATCCTTCGGGCACGTTTTGTGCCATGCCAGATGATTGGCTACAAATGAAATTGGGTAAAACGAAACCAACTAACCGAAATTACACCGATTCGAAATATGCCTAACCCTATAAAGAAACTCAAAAATTATTTTCCCAAAATAAATGAAACTTTTTCTAATATAAATTTTTTTATTCCCATCTAGTTGCTGCAGCCGAACCCCCAAAATTACGTGATCTGTACAGTAGTAAGTTGAGATATTTAAAAAATTTGGAAAAACAAAAAAACAAAAATTGATAAGCATAATTCTTGATTTTTATGAAAGTCTTCTTTGTGAATGCTGTGCCCTTTATTGCCTTTGGTTTTCTGGACAACTTTATTATGATTTTGGCCGTAAGTCGAGAGAGAGAATATAATAGAATTTGGTTTTCAAGTCAATTTACCACAGGGCGACATGATTGAATTAAACTTGGGTCGTTTCTATCCATTCTCAACAATGGCGGCCGCTGGGCTCGGCAATACCGTTAGCGACGTCATAGGCATAACCATGGCCACCTACGTGGAGAATGCCTGTCAAATTTTAGGTTTTAAACCACCAAAACTAACACCCGCCCAATTCGAATTGAAGTCAAGCAAACGAGCAGCCAATTGGGTAAGTCAATTTTTACTGGTCCCCCATTAAATTTAATTAAAAGACGGTTAAAAATTCTTTTGAATTTTGCAGGGGCGCATAATTGGAATCACTCTTGGTTGCTTACTTGGCATGTGTCCTTTGCTAGTCCTAAATAACGATGAGAGTGTCTGCAAAGAAGAGAGTGCAAAGAAATCCGAATAGGAACACATTGGAAAGGATCTTTACACAATTTATGTTAAAGCCAGTACTTAATTAACCTAGTTATCCAGTCAATTGTTAGTTAATTATTATCAGACCTATTGTATTCTTTACCTTCCCTTTTGATTTGATTCCTTAAATCCTTTATATATACATTGTTTTTTTTCTTATACAGGTCCATTGTTTTCGAATTATTTGAATGACTTAAGAAAATACGAAAAAAAAATTCAAGAAAATCAAACTAATGTGACACTCAAAGTACCTACTAACTAAGATTAATGTTCATCATAGTTACTAATTATAATAAATGAAAATAAATTAAATTAATTGTAACTATATTATCGTAGACGACTAAGTTGATTGCCAAACTGCACTGATCCCTCACGCTAATGGTTTGACTGTTTCTTAAGGTTCTTAAAAATCTTTTAAGTTCTTAGACAACTGGCAAATTTACTTAAGAATGGTCCAAACTGTCAATCAATATCAAATTGGCCAAAAATTATTGGCTCTACTTTATAGATTAGTGAATAAAATTACAAAATACTCAATGCAAACGAAAACAACAACAACAACAAAATATACTCTTTGTAGTGGCCTACAAAATAAAATAAAAAAAAAACGAAAAGCAAATAGCGAATTCTAATCTGTATAATTATAAATAAATTAAATGAAATTGCTGTCCTCACTATTTACCTGCCAACACTGAAAAGTGCCTACAGATGCTATTTCTAAATTTTAATAAATAAACAAAAAGCACAGTGGAAGTTTTTGTTAAAAAAAAATTATTAAATCCAACCCATTTATTTTCCACCATAGAACTTTTTTTTAATGTGATATTATGATATTCTTTAAATACTTTGATCTGAAACAAATCATTCGAAATTATAAAAAAAAAAATTAAATCAAAATTAAACTAATTTCGCCAAAAATTATAAAAATATCTAATTTGATTTTACACATTCATTTTACTGTGCCATATGACTTTTCTTAGAGAAATAAACAATCAAAGTTTTATCGAATGTAAAGTAGAGAAATGTTGAATTATTAGTAGAAACAAAAAAATTAAATAATTGAAAAACAAAATAATCATAACACCACAGTCCAAATAATATTCTAGTCCAAATTGTAGAGAGCTTTTAAAAGTACTTTAAAAAAAAAAAAATCACGCAAAACATTTATTGATGGAAAAATATAATTTATTTATAGTTTGTTAGCAGAATAAAAATTAAAATTGATCTGCTGTTCAAAAAAACAAAAAAAAAAAAACTGTATTCGCATTAACTCATTTGATTAGTTATAATTACATGATTTTGTAAATAAGGAGACAGAGTTATTCATTAGATATTTTATATCAGCTTATGAAACATTTCCGACCAGCGAACCAAATACGATAGCCAGGCCACGGATACATTTTGCGGAGGTGTGGAGGACCATTGAGAGAATAACAGATCAGCCTCACTGTACTGAGACTTGATATTGAGCCATTGGCGTCGTGCATGGTCGTGTTGAACTTGATTGGCTGCAGGTCGGTGATTGGTTTGGTGGGGAGGTGCTTTTTCTAGATGGCGTACTTTGACAAGGTCATTCAGTCTTGCTTCGGCACAGTATTGCTGCTCCAGTTTCAATAGCTCGGCCTCAACATTCAAGGCATTGCAACTTTCGTTTTGTGCTGTGCTGCCGTCTAACTCAATATTGCCTGCGTTTCCGATGGTAACTTCCTCGACTACTGGTGTGGCTTGGGTGTCGTTTGATCGGGTCACTAGAGTTGGCAGGGGTAGGGTAGTTGTGATTGGTGTAGTTGGCCTTATCGTAACTCCTTCTGTAGCGGGACGGCGGTACCAAAGAGTACCGGGCACCTGACTGGCAATAAAGAAGGCGCCTGCTATGGTTATCACACTCGCTGCATAACTTAAAGCCAGCAAAGCCATAGAGTTAAGCATAAACTTCATGAGCGTAAAGGAAGGTAGCAATTGTATCAGTTCACTATACGTGAGCCAACCACGCCGCAAGCCCTCACGTTCGGCCAGTGTGCGCTCAACGCTGTAGAGTTTTTGGAAAAATTGTTCTTCCGATATGTTCACGTTCCAGTCCTGAGATAAAACAAAAATCCAAATGAAAAATATTGTACGTGATTTGTGGAAATGTTTGAAACTTACAATGGCTGATAGGAATTCTCTTTCCATTTCCTTAAGTCTATCCTCGGTCATGTTGCCCTCTTTAGCCCAATCCTCTAAATAGATAGTTTCATAGTCGGCATAGAATTTTGTCGAAATCATCTAAATAAAAAAATTAATAACAAAAGCTGTTAAACAACACGTATAAATTATTTACATTGATGACGTCATCTTTATGACTTTGTCAGAACACGCTGCAGCTGAGCAAAGTCAAAATATGAATGTATTATATAAAAATTGCATTAGAATTTTAAATGGAAAAGCAGAAAAACAAAATAGTTGTCAATTTTGCTTATCAGCAGTCATTAAAATCAAAGCATTTGCACAATAAATAATCTAGAACCTGTGGTCGCATGCATGGAAACGTCTTGAGTAAATTAAAGTAGTTGTGAGTGTATTGGAACCAGTTATCAATCAACAGGTTAGAATACTAGGGCCCCACTTACCAGTGAAACCACAAAGAGCTCTTGTGGCGTGATTAGTCTAGCGTAGCCAGGGTCCAGCAAATTCAGCCGATCTAAATAGATTAGAGCCATAATCAGGGAGCAAGGCGTGGCATGTATTTTGCCTGCGGCTACACACGTTAGCCTGTTTAGAGTATGACCAAGATGGGGTTCAGAGAAAAATTCTGCGGCATATTGCGCCATAGGCAGAGAAAGATTTTCGGTTTCGCTATCCTCTCCATAATAGAGGGTTTTCCGTATACGTCCAATAAACTCGACGTGCTGCATAGCCTGCATCAGATGTTTAATTTTATTTTCACGTTGCTTTAGAATATTATAATTTACCTTATTCGGAGAGGCTAAATTTCTTTTTGTTTTGCTCTTCCAGAGTTGCATTTTTCTAATTCTCTGGTAACTTTATAATACTATCCAGAGTTGCATTTTACTTATACGAATTTTCAGCAGCTTATAAAATTGATTGGAATCTTATAAAAAAAGAGGTACTTCAATTTTGGATTTAATATTTTTTATATTTTTTATTAATTCATTAAATTTCTTTTAAACTAAATTTTGTATTAAATTTCCAATCAAAATTAACAAGTGCTGACAGGATTATTTAAAAATTATTTGCTTGAGGCGCCCTCTACATAAAGCAGAATACAATTCTACTTGGATCTGCCATTCGCATGTAAACGTAACACATATGATTTCGTGAGAATCTGTTATTCCTGCATTGGAATTTAGTAAAGTCTTATTTACAATAACTAGGATTATAAATTACAATGTCACGCTTCAGCGGTGCTCTACAACTTACGGACCTTGATGATTTCATAACACCATCACAAGAATGCATAAAGCCCGTAACCATAGAAAAGACTAAATCGAAGACTGGCGCAAAAATAACAATTCAAGAGGACGGCTATTATGAGGAGTCTGAGGTAAGATATGGGACATCGGAAACTCATGAATGTACTTATCTTGTTCTAATGTAGAGTGGAAAGCAGAAACTACAAAAGGTGGAGATAACGCTACAGGATTGCCTTGCATGTTCAGGTTGCATCACATCAGCAGAGGGAGTGCTGATCACACAGCAAAGTCAAGAGGAGCTCCTAAAAGTCTTAAGGGAAAATGAGGCTCGAAAAGCAACAGGTGAAAACAGTGATCAAGTATACACAATTGTTTTCACGGTGGCCATGCAACCAATATTGAGTCTAGCACACCGGTATCAACTGACCGTTGAGGATGCCACACGCCATTTAGCCGGTTACTTTCGAAATCTGGGAGCAGATTATGTACTAGGAACAAAAGTTGCCGACGACCTAGCACTGCTCGAATGCCGGCAGGAGTTTGTCGAACAATTTCGAGAAAACACAAATCTTACCATGCTTTCCTCCTCCTGTCCCGGTTGGGTATGCTATGCAGAAAAGACGCACGGCTCCTTTATACTACCCCACATAGCCACCACGCGTTCACCACAGCAAATTATGGGAGTAATGGTAAAGGAGTTCCTGGCCAATAAACTGGGCGTCCCGGGCTCACGTGTTTACCACGTCACAGTTATGCCTTGCTATGACAAAAAACTAGAAGCCTCTCGAGAGGACTTCTTCAACGAAGTGAATAGTTCCCGGGATGTGGATTGTGTTATAACAGCAAGTAAGTCAGTAACAAAAATTGGTTAGTATATCACTAAGACATTTTTCTTTTTCTTTATTTCAGTCGAAGTGGAGCAGATGCTCTCCAAGGAAGAGAAAACCCTTCAATCATACGAGTCTTCAGACTTGGACTGGCCCTGGACGGAACAAAAGCCCGACACCTTGATGTGGGCACACGAAGCCACCATGTCTGGCGGCTATGCCGAGCACATTTTTAAGTATGCAGCCAAAGAACTGTTTAACGAAGACACCCCCACAGACCTGGAATTCAAGCAACTCAGGTTAGTTCAAAATGGAATAAAAGTGAAAATTATATTTTAAAAAAATTGTATTTTAGAAATCGCGATTTTCGAGAAGTAACCTTGAAAAAGGAAGACAAGGAAGTCCTGCGATTTGCCATAGCTAATGGCTTTCGAAATATACAAAATCTGGTGCAAAAATTAAAGCGCGGCAAGGCACCCTATCACTTTGTAGAGGTCATGGCCTGTCCCTCCGGCTGTATCAATGGTGGCGCCCAAGTACGTCCCAGCAATGGTCAACACATCAGCGAATTAACCCAGCAACTGGAACAGCTTTACAAGCAGCTACCTCGCTCATGTCCGGACAATCCTCAGACAAAGCAAATCTACAATGAATTTCTGGACGGTCCTCACACAGACAAGTCGCATGCAATGCTACACACTAGTTACCATGCAGTGGAAAAGTTGTCCACAGCCTTAAACATCAAATGGTGACTTGACCAGAGAATTCACCCTTTCCATTCGCATAGATTGTTTTATTTGATTTTTTTGTTATTGTAAATAAAAAAAGCAGACAGTCTTTTTTGTTATGTCCTGACAACGTGTTCTGCGCATGACCAACCCATTACCATAGTGAATAAAAACGGCAAACACCTGAGCGTCTTGGAAGCGCCGCCGCATTCAGCAGCCAGCCGGTTAGAGCATTTCCAGGGCCTAAAGGAAGCATTTCGGCTCAGCTGGCTGCGTATAGCTTAGAAGGTCAAGTATATAGTATAAGCCTATAATATATTTTTGTGGCTGGCCGCATGGGCTGTCGCTATCGGTTTTTCGCTCCGGTTGCCTGAAAAATCAATGCTCAATATCCTTTGAGTTTAGGTGAGACAGTGTTTGGATTGTCTGACAAATTTAAATAGTCAAAAAAAAAAAAAAACACATTTGAAATCAATCAAAAAATTCGTAGATTCTGTCTTAACCAAATGAAATAAACTAAAAAACAATAAAAAAAAAGTTCTTGTTCAGGAAATGTCGCAAAATCCATATGGTCTAACAGGGGACGATATGGCCAGTCAGTATGCAGCCACGGCCACCATTGTGCCTACACCAGGAGGAAGCCAAAGCCAAACGGCAGTACAGAAACGGGCCGCAAGTGCTCAGGTCCAGAAACAGCAGACATTACGACGACCATCTTCCAAAGAAGATAGCCTAGAGTATTTTATAAAATTTCCCAAGCCAGCCGGAGAGACGGATTTCGTATTTGTCAACGAGGAGCATAATGTGCCGATTGTAATGCTACTGGGCTGGGCTGGATGTCAGGATCGGTATTTGATGAAGTACTCCAAAATCTATGAAGAACGCGGGTGAGTCTCTTCATAACTTATAGCAAATTTCTGCGGAACCCACACCATTTTAATATATTTCACTAGATTGATAACCGTGCGGTACACAGCGCCGGTGGATACTTTGTTTTGGAAACGCAGTGAAATGGTGCCGATTGGTGAAAAGATTTTGAAGCTTATACAGGACATGAATTTTGATGCTCATCCGGTTATTTTTCACATATTCTCCAATGGGGGAGCCTATCTCTATCAGCATATTTTATTTGCGGTACGCAAACATCAGACACCACTCCAGGTGCGTGGAGTAATCTTTGACTCGGCGCCGGGGGAACGACGCATGCTGGGACTCTATCGGGCCATCACAGCCATATATGGTAGGGAGAAACGTTGCAATTGCCTAACAGCCCTGGCCATTACCCTGACTCTGAGCATTATGTGGTTTGTGGAGGTGAGACGGAAGACTGTTATTGTGTTGCGCTTTACTTATTTCTTTTTTTCTGTATTAGGAAACCTTCGCTGCCTTTAAGAGTTTGTTTGTAAAATCGGCACCAGTCCATGCCAGTCCTTTCTGCGATCTGAAGAACGAACAGAGTCGGAACCCGCAACTGTTCCTTTACTCGAAAGGTGATGTGGTTATACCCTATCGAGATGTGGAGAAATTTATACGTTTGCGTCGGGATCAGGGTGTCGATGTCTCCTCTGTTTGCTTTGAGGATGCCGAGCATGTTAAGATTTACACCAAATATCCCGCCCAGTATGTTAAATGCGTCTGTAATTTTATTAACAATTGTATGGCCATGCCGGCTTATAAAATGGCAACCTCGGCCGTATCGAGCCTGACATCCACGTCCTCGCCGGATTCAACCGCGGCTAGCGTGGATAATTTAAAATGCGACTAAATTGTGCTTAAATATTTCTTAAAAATTTATCGAATACGCTTCAAGCGGTGATAGTTTTACTCAATTCTAGAGGGTCTGCAATGAACATTAAAAACAAAAAGTAGGCACACAAATTAGAAAGTATATATATTTAATAAATAAAAACACTTGAATTGCTACGCAAAAGATTTAACAAATATATATTTACTTCAATAAAAAAAAGTAAATCGCTACGATCGTTGCTGTTTTATTGTTGCTCTGATAATGCCAAGCCGTCGATTAAGAAGTTAAATCAAGTTAGTCTTCCGCTTTAGGTTACCGTTCCTTTGCAATTCAGTTATATTTTTAATTTTGAATTTGAGCTGGATTGAGAGTTCAGTTCCCGTTCCGTTTCGGTTCGGAACGTTCTGAGTTTCTCGTAAGTGCGAGCAGCTTGTCTGGCTGGTTATAGAAAGGCAAATGCTATTTGGTGCAAAACCCATTCGATATACGGTATAGCAACTCTGCACGAAATGATGCTGCCCTGGTACAGGACAGTCGCCATCTTGGAAGAGAACAAAAAGCACCAGAAGAAAAATCATTAAAATTGTATTATTTAAATATACCTAGCGCTTAAACAATTATATATATTAGGCCTAAGCTTACGTTTAATACTGTAGAAATCAAAATAAAAAAAATTTCGGCGTAGCGCCACGTTGAGTTTGCCAATAACGCAGAGTAAAAAATCGAAATCGCGGAGCGGAGTATCATACAGTAAAGCAAAAACTAGAAGAAGAAGCACCACCAGCAAAGCAAAGGAGAAAAGTTTCATTCATTTTGTTGCGCAGCGTTTTCCGTCGTAAGAATTACAAAAATCGGTAACCGAAAGGTAAATAAACAGTGGCTAAAATGCACCCATGCAACCATTAGCGCCTTCCAGACCGCCAAAGTGCACAATAATCCACCTATACAGCCAGCGAATCGACCGTGGCAGTTTTCGGCCAACAAACAACAACTAACACATTTCCCCCAAAGTGTTGTACTGCCGCTACCGCTGCCGCTGCTACCACCTCCGCCGCTGTTGCCGCTTTAACCCACGCTATTCTCTGCGCGCGCTTCATAAGTGCGTGCGCAATTAACACACACTACAAATAAAATCATTGATCTCTCGTTCACAGACTCGACACACGTTCACCTAATCAACCAATCAACCAACCAACCAACTAGCCAACGAAACAACCAGCCCATATTCTGGATCTTCGAAGAGCCACAATAGTTCAACATTAGAAACCAAGTCGGCTTGGTTTTGTCTTGCGGCAGTGATATAACTTACACCCGCCACAGCTCGTAACGGACTATGTCTGACATTTTGCGTCAACAGAACCAACAAGAGCACACATAGCCATGGCTGCGACGAGAAAACTGCAAGGTAAGCAAATTTATTCAAAGCACCCAGCAGAACACACAAAACGATTGCCGCCGCATTACACGTCCACCAGTCCGTCAGTCCAATGGCCTGCCTGCCTATCTTTCCATGTGCACATCATAAATATATATATATATATAAATACATATATGTATGTGTATATGCCCAGATGATGTTAAAATATATATGTGTGTGTGTTGGAGTGCTCCCCCTTGGCCACCTATTTAAAATGTTTGAATTCTCTTATTGCAGGGGAAATTGATCGATGTTTAAAAAAGGTAGCTGAGGGTGTGGAAACATTTGAGGATATTTGGAAAAAGGTACACAATGCCACGAATACCAACCAGAAGGTATGCGTAAGTTTCATACTCCAACTCATCAAACTAGAAAGGTTCTATCTGTGTGTTTTGTGTGTTTCAGCAAAAACATCTGCAGGAAAAGTATGAGGCGGATCTTAAAAAAGAAATTAAAAAGTTGCAGAGATTACGAGATCAGATAAAATCATGGATAGCCTCCGCTGAAATTAAGGATAAAAGTGCGCTTCTCGAGAATCGGAGACTCATTGAAACGGTGAGAATTGAAGGCTCTTTTTGGTTTGTCGTGATTTTAATTCATTGAGGTGGTCGTATTTTTCCAGCAAATGGAGCGATTCAAAGTAGTTGAAAGGGAAACAAAAACGAAAGCGTATTCCAAGGAGGGCCTTGGCGCCGCACAAAAAATGGATCCTGCGCAGCGAATCAAGGACGATGCAAGAAATTGGTTAACCAGCTCAATTAGTTCACTGCAAATTCAAATTGATCAGTATGAGAGCGAAATCGAATCGCTGCTGGCGGGTAAAAAGAAAAGGCTTGATCGAGATAAACAAGAGCGGATGGACGATTTGCGTTCAAAATTAGATCGACACAAATTCCATATAACCAAATTGGAGACACTGCTCCGGTTATTAGACAATGATGGTGTCGAAGCAGAGCAGGTGAACAAGATTAAAGACGATGTCGAGTACTACATTGACTCGTCGCAGGAACCCGACTTTGAGGAAAATGAGTTCATCTACGATGATATTATTGGTCTCGACGAGGTGGAACTCAGTGGCACCGGTAAGTCTCTAGTCTCATCTATCAATAAATGAATCATATCTAACCAGCTTCTCCCCGATTACAGCGACAACGGATAGCAACAATAGCAACGAAACAAGCGGATCACCCAGCAGTGTTACATCCGGTGGCAGTCCGTCACAATCGCCGGTCACGGTGCAGCAAGTGCTGCCTTCATCCCAAACGCAGGCATCCTCGCAATCCCATAGTAGCGGCAGTAGCAGTAGTGGAAGCGGCACAGCAACCCAATACCAGCAGCAGTCGAATGGCAACAATGTGGGCTATGCGAGCGACACCAGCGCAGCTTCATCGTCAGCAACAACATCCACAGATCCTGCGGGTGGTGTCAGCACGGCGACCGATAAACGCAACAAAACCAGCGAAAGCAATGCCAATAACAAAGCAAAGGTAAAGCAATGCCCCTATTAAGGCTTTCATTCTCCTAACGTATTTCTCTTATTTGTTTTCACAGCAACCTCAACAACAGCCTATTAAGCCCACGGCAGTAAGGGCGACGTCAAAAACGCCGGCTGGTAGTGATAGTGAGTATCTAAAAGATAATTGAACAAGATCACACAAATTGACAAACTCTTTTCCCCACTTCAAACTCAGCTCAAGTCAATAAGATTGTCAGTTCAACACCCAGCAAAAACCAGCAGCAGATCACAACGGCGGCCGTGGTAGCAGCCAACGCGGTGGGTCAGAGCAATACCAATAATGCCGGAGCCAGTGGTGCCAGCAGTAATACAAGTGGCCTAAGCTCATTACCAGCCAGTGTTGGACACAATCCTGCCGTGCAACCGCACGCCCCCACGCCCAATGCAACTCAAACCGCAGTGGCGCAAGCGACAGCGGCAGCCACTAACAACAGCAGCATCAACATTCAAGGCCAATCTGTGATTCAAGCAAGTCCAACAATTGCATTTTCGGCGGTGGCGAAACACAACACATGTAAGACAATCTCTCAAATATTCCCTTTGAGCTCAGTCAGGCTTATTTGATTCTCTATTCTTAGCACTACTGGAAAATGGGCCTGTGTTACAGCAACAGGCTACGGCGCCTACGGTGGCGTCCATTGTGGGCGCCAGTGGAGCACAGACCCAGCAGCAGCAGCAGCAACAAGCAGCGCAATTATCCAATCTTCAAACGAATTCCTCACACTTACAAAATGGTAAACTTTCAAAAGCCCCCATTCCCCCCACAGTCAATCGGAATGAAGAGTTCTCCTTTGTTCTGCTTTACCAGGTCTGCCCGGTGTCACTCACAGTAATAACAATAATAGCAATGCAGTCGATGCGATTTCATTGAAAACAATGGCACAGGAAGCTATCAATCGATCCGTGATCGATACAAATCCCCTGAGCCAGCAGCCAGATACCAGACAGCAGCAGCAGCAACAACAGGCAGCAGCAGCAGCTACGGCGGCAGTGCTGCAACAGCATTTCAATACGGATACAACTGCCAATCAGCAACCACAGCAGCAGCAGCAGCAACAGCAGCAACAACAACAGCAAAATGCTGCCGCCGTGGCAGCAGTGGCGGCCGCTGTGGCCGCCACCAACGGGCCCACCACAGTGAGTGGACTGATGAATCTAGCAAACGCTGCTGCCGGCAGCCAGCCAAGCGGTGGCGGTGTTGGCGCAGTGGTAATGCCCAATGCCAAGCCCACGCATCCGTCAGGTGTGGCGTCTCAACCGCCCACAACGGAGGCGCACATACCGCCCCTGTTAGGCGTAACACCGCTGGGGCCCTCACCACTCCAAAAGGAACACCAGATCCAATATCAAATGATGGAAGCCGCCTTCTACCACCTGCCACAGCCGATTGACACTGAAAAGACGCAATCGTATTTTCATCGGTCGCCCGTGCAGACGCCAGCGCACTATCCCCAGGTGAGTTGACTGCGCTCTTCATCAATCTTCTCCTCCCTCAATTAATTCACTAAACATCTGCATTTTGTTTCTTTCTCTTTTAACAAGGCACAGCTGCCCATATACGATACCGTTGAATTCTATCAACGACTCTCCACAGAGACCCTGTTTTTTGTTTTCTATTATATGGAGGGCTCGAAGGCCCAGTATCTGGCTGCCAAGGCGCTGAAAAAGCAAAGCTGGCGATTCCACACCAAATACATGATGTGGTTTCAAAGGCACGAGGAGCCAAAAATAATCAACGATGATTACGAACAAGTCAGTTGAAAAGTCTTCTCCATCAATTTAAAAAATCTAAAATGTCTCATTCTTATTTTGCAGGGTACGTACATCTACTTTGATTATGAGAAATGGAGTCAGCGCAAAAAGGAGGGCTTCACCTTTGAATACAAGTACTTAGAAGACAAGGAGCTGAATTGAATAAATGCTGGATGGTGATGTGATGCTGCTTCCGTCTCCGTCATATTTACAATAAATTCAAAGAAAATAAAAATAATATGAAAAAACATTTATTTACACAAACACACTCACACACACACACACACACACTATCCACATCCATAATACAAATGAGATAATGTAAAAGAAGAAGAAAAAAAAAACAAAAACAACCGTAAGCATAAGTAAAAAGGAAAATTGAAGTATGATACGTTGTTCAGAAATGCATGTAAAGATATGCTTTTTTTTTATAAATGTTTAATTGTTTATTATTACTTTTTTTTAAGAATTCCTGTCCTACAAAAACAAAAAAAAGTGAGCAAGGCATGAAAATCATATAAGCAAAAAGAAACGAAAAAAACAAAACAAAAATCATTTCAAATCGAAAAGAGTATTTATTAAGTAAAAAAAAAAACAAAAACAACAACAGAGAGAACAAGTGCAAATATAGAAGATTTTGAGCAGAAATTTTTAACCACTTAAAAAGGCTCCCCCACCCCCCTCCCCGCTCTCTCAGAATCTTTGTTAGAAAAAAAAAAAGCCAGACTCATATACCCATTCAAACACACACTCATTGCAAAAAGGTTAAGGAAATTAAGAAGAAAAAAAAAAAGATTTCAGTAGAAATTGTATTGTTGGTCAAAGTCGCCGAAAAAGGGGGAAGAGACTCTGGAGCCAGCTTCTCTAGCCGAGGGAGGAAGAAGAGAAGTAAATGCTTTTTTATTAAACATTTAGCGCACCGATTTTTGATGCGGTTTCGTTTGTTTATTATGAATCTTAACTAAAAAAAAAACAAAAACAAAAAAACATATGTTTAAACGTATAAAAAAAAAAGAAACACACTTCAGCTGATCTGATATAAATTTAATTTTGATGTACTAAGAATCATGAATTAAGTTGAGCATGATGATGATTACTGCTGCAAGGCAAACAAAAAACAAAAAGAAAAGAATAATAATAAAAACAAACAATTTTACAAAATAGTTTTTAAAAATGCATGCTAAAACCACAAAAACAAAAAAAAAAAATGAAAATGAAAAAAAATCGAAAGAAAAAAAAAATAACATTTTAAAGATAATTGAAAATGCATAAAAATATACATACATACAAATTACAATCCGCTGTGTAACGGGACTTTATTTACACATACACGATGCACAAAATGTAACGGTAGATTTTACAATTTTCATCAGATTACACTTAACTAATTGGAGGCTGTGGACGGTGCCGATGCCGTTACCGTTGCCGTGCCCCAGACCACGTCGACATCGTCATCATCATCATCATCCATGCCCCAGCCAGAGCCCTGTTCCACCTCGGAGCCCTCGCCCTCTGTGTTGTGGCCATTCAGGGCAAATCGACTGGCATCCACTTGCACAACCTCCACCGGATCGGCCTTGGTCACGGACTCAATGACTGGCTCCATATCCTTGAAGAAATCAAATTCAGGTGTACCCGATCCGCGCCTGGTGGTTGTCAGCTGGACTTGTATGTCCAGCGCGCTGAGGTCATCAACCTCTTTTTTGGTGGGCAAGACCTTGACCAAGGGGGGTTGTGCACCTTGGGCGGATGTGGACAAGGAGGAATAGGCAGTGCGGAATGAGTCGGTGAGAGATTGCTGAGTGGTCTGGGTGGCATGTGAGGAGGCACTGCTGTTTGTCTCCAAATGGCCCAGGCCGACTTGATCGTCAGCTTCTGGTTGGACATCTTCCAGACGCCTACCGTTCAGGCGCTGCAGCTCATCGGTGGCCTCCCAGTCGGACCAGGCCTCTTCGTCCTCGTCCAAGGCTGCAGGGGTGCTATCATTTATCAGGGTTTGCTCGTGGTTAGCGCTCGGAGTGCTGGTGCTACTGGAGGCACTGCTCATCTGACTAATGTCGAGTCGTTTTTCTGGCAAAATGTCAGCTAGGCTGGCCGGGCTTTTGTCGTCTTCACCGCCATCAGGGCTGAGACGCAGTTGCAGAGACAAAGGTGGTGGAATTTCGGCTGGCAGTGGACTACCGGAGACCATGTAATCCTCACCGTCCACAGTACTGCCGTTGACCACGGGGGTAATGGAACGCGGCTCGGCCCATTGTGTGTTGTTGTCGGTGGAGACGGCTGCATGGGGGCGACCATCTGAGAAGAAGCGACTGCGTTGTCCTCCAATTACGGTGGCCGCTCCTAAAATGGGCACAAGATCAGCCAGGGAACGCAGAGTCTTGGCCACGAGCAGATCGTTTGTGTCATTCATGCCGATCAACAGGTGCGGCAGGATATCGCGCTGGAGTTGCTCATCACTAAGCAGGCGCACGTACTCCATGAAATACTCCAAGAGAATAAGACGTATCTGAGCATCGCGGAGACGGAACATCTTGAGTATATGTGGCAGCAGATATTGGACGTAGGTCTGTTGGGAGAAGAGGGCGGCTGGACCGTTTTCGGTCTTGGTGCGTAGGACGTAGGGGGTGACGCAGGCCTGGGCCGTGGGGTCAAGCAAGACCATGCGGGAGAGTAGGTCGCTGGTTAGCTGGGAGGCCACAACTTCCTCGTCAAAGTAACGAAGACGATCGATAAGACCGGTGAAGAAATGCTGGCGCTCTTGAACCGATTTCAAGGGCAGCTCGAAGAGAAAGGAATGTTTTAGCAAGACAAATTCATGATTGAAGTACGGATGCAGCAGGACTGCGGATAGTTTGGGACGCAATTCTGTATTGCTGTGCTTAAGGTGGGCTCTGCAGTATTCTCGAAATTCTTGGACAAGCGGTGCGTTACTGTTTTTGGTACATTTGTCCAGGATCTCCTCGCACAAAGTGGCAAAGGCGTACTGCTCGAAGGCCACAAGTTGCTCCTTGTTGGACTCATCTATGGCTGGCTTGTAGCGAAAGGAATGGGCCAGGTCCAACAGCTGCTTGTTCACTTCCTTACTCTTCCACACATATTCGAAGCCTGCCAATCGCCAATTTCCATTGTCTGTGATGTAGATGGACTGCTGGCAGATATTGAGGTGGCGGGCCATGGCTGTTTCAATGAGAAATATCAGACTGCAGAGTATGGTGCGCAGACCCAGGCAGATTTGTATGTCGCTTTGCTGGTTGAGAACATCGGTTAGGGGTCGCACACGCTCCGTCGCCACATGCTTTTGGCCGGACTGCTCCCAAGTTGTCACGTACCGCAATATGTATGGATGGCGATAGATCATCAAGTTCTAAAAGTTGAGAAATATACAATTATTCATAGAGACCAAGCCTATGAAATTTATGGTTTTACTTTTATAGCCCGTGCCATAGGACCTTGGGTTATCCATAGTTGCCCCTTAACCATGGTTTCGCCCTGAAATATCGATAGGTGCTGGACGCCTTCTTCATTAGTGGTTGTTGGGGACTCGGCATTGTAAAGGGCCCAAAAATCATTTACTTCTACGGCATTTTTGTCAATAATTAATCCTTTTAACTTGCTTCCTTCATTGCCCATTTTAGTTTCTTTTCTTTTTTATGGGCTTTGGCTTTCCAACAGCTGATGGACGAGGGCTGGCAAACGTTTTCCACCACTGAGGGTCATTGAAAATTTTTAACTCCAAAAAACAAGACAAGAAATTTCTGAATGCACTTCCAAAATTAATAGATTTTTATTTGCGGTTTTTGGTCACACTGAAATAGAAAAAGGGAAGCAAATTTCTTGAATTTCTTAATAAAAACAAATAGAAAATTCACAAAAAAAAAAAAAAATTACGCTTACAGCAAAAATATGCCCAAGGTGGTTTCACGAAGTATTGTGTGCTCCGACACAAAGGATCAGGAGGAATATAGTGATAACAATAAACCTTTAAATATTTTCTATTGCCTATGCGGAAAAATGTCATTGATTTTAGGTAAGCCGAAAACTAAACACTGAAACTGAAAAATTATTAATGTTATTGCTTTGATAGATTGTAACTTGGAACAATTGCCACTGCGTGAAGTGGATAATGCCCGTGTCATAGATTCCAATGAGCATGCCAACAAATTAACATATGACCCGACGCCAAAAATTGTTTACAAGCGGCGCGAGGGTAAAGGAATAGAAAAGCAATATCGCTTAAAAGTAAGCAATAACTTTATTGGTTTATAGTATTTATTTAAATTCAACCTATATTTATTTTGAAGTGTCGCAGCTGTCAATTGCCTTTGTACTACCGTCACGATCCGGAGAGCCAGGTCACATTTATTATATCAAATTCGCTTGTGAAAAACAAAGACGAACATCCACTTATCAAGCAGCAGGCTCCAGATTTTTCTAAAAGTAAAACAACAAATTCATCCACTCTTGCGGCCGATGACTCTGGCATAGTTGATGACAATGGCGAAAAGGTGATGGTTACGCGTCACACCAAGAATATGGGCAAATTCAGTTCAGTCACTGTCTCCACCATCGACGAGGAGGAGGACGAAATTGAAGCAGTACGTACTTTTATAGTTCTAATTTCCATTTAAATTTAATAAATCGTTGACTTGCTTTTCAGCGTGAAGTGGCAGACAGCTATGCCAACAATGCCCGGATTATTGAGAAGCAATTGCAGCGAAAAGGTGGAAAACTCACAGACGTGGCAGTTAAGCATAAAAGAGAGGATGCTCCGCCACCGAAAAAACATCGTGGCACTCTTCTAGAAAGATAGTAATACATTAATTAATAAAAGCAAACAATCAACTAAAAAGAATTTGTCTATAATATTTTTGAATCGTGGCAAACATAGTCTAAGTTGTTCAACATTTATAAAAATGGACTCAAAAGATAATATTTTTCTCTCAGAATTAAAAGATAAGCCGACCAGCTGGTGGCAATGGTTCCTAGACAATTGCGGTCCTTTGGCCCATTTCTTGATCAAGGCAAAACATTTTCTAGAATTTATTCTGAATTTGCATAACATAGATTTTCCGACCCCATCTACGGAACAGCTCAACAAATACAGTGAAACCAGACATTGGAAAACAGCTCCCATACGCCATATAGCCTTCCATTCGAACTACCTACAAATGGCTGTGGTTACCAATGATGACTTTTTGGTATTGTACAATGAACATACCACAAAACCCATTCGACTGAGAAACATTCTGCAGGAAAATGTCACCTGCGTGGCTTGGCGTCCCTGGGTCAGTAGGGAATTGGCCGTAGGCTGCGAGGCGGGTGTGTGCCTGTGGCGTCGTTTGGGACGTTGGGATAAGCAGCTAAGAAATCTACAGGATAGGTCAGCGGAAATGCGGCTGCTCAGCGATAAGCAGCACACCTTCGTGACCTCTGTACAGTGGAATCGGGATGGAACGTCCTTGGTTAGCGCTGCTCTAGGGACTCCATATCTTGTACTCTGGGATCCGGACTCCGTCCAGCGACTACGATTAATAGCCAATCCAATCCATAGTGATGAAACCAATTCCTTTCGACTGCTCAAATACAGTCCGGACTTTCGTTGGCTCTTCTGCGTGGCCACTGAAAAGTCACAGTGTCGCATGTGGCGTGTGCACGGGGGACATTGGGAAGAAGAGAGACCTAATTTAAAACGAGCCATGCAGTCGGCAGCCTGGACAAGCTGTGGTCACGCCTTGCTTTTTATTTTGGTGAATGACACGAATTTGTATGCATCCACACCGGATGCCGAGTCTTCGATTTTTCTCTGTGCTGAGTCAGTCTGGCATACCGAAGTTGTGGCCAATTTAGGCAATGTAACCTGTAATGGCCAACAACGTATCTGCGGTCAGCCGTTGTCAATCGCAGTTGATCCATTGAATATATATTTGGCTGTCATTTTCGAGGATCAGCCTTTTGTGCTAATTTGTGTGCTCTCAGTGCGGAAACTTTTAGAGCCACTGCGACTGTTGCCTTTGGATTTCCTCATGTACACTCGCACCAACTGCGAGGAGTTACCCTATCCTTCGTGCATGTGTTTCGGCTCTTTGCGAGATATCAGTTCCATGACCCGGGTTCTGCTCATAGCCTGGACTTCAGGACATGTACAGCGTCATTTGTACAGTGCTAAGACCACGGAAGAAGCTCAACGCCAGCAGGACTTGAAATGGTCGAACATGGTCCAACCGCAATCGGATAATAGTCAAGTGGTAGAGCTCTACTGGGGTGGCTTGGAAGACTTTTGGCCAACTAGTACAGAGCCATCTTAAAAATATAGTTCATTTCTTATTTGCTCTTGTTTTTTTTTTATATTTATTTGTAGTCAAATTGTTTACATTTAATTTAAGTAATTGAAAATAATTAATTGTCACTATTCTGCAGTAATGGCAACTGCGCAATAATTTCAATTCATTATTTTCAAAGCCGCCGAATGGACAATAAAGAAAGTTTTTCAAAAGTTCCGTTTGTTGTGCCTGAGGCATGGATGTTTGGCAAAACAACAATTGAGTCTGTTGCGCAGACACTGCGTGTATTCTTCTGAGGTGAGATTGGACTTGACGAATCCGCATTCGGGACAAAGACGATAATGTTCACAGGTATTTACTTTAGTGTCCTTTAGTTTGGACATAGACTCAATTACACGACGCATACGTTGGGTGGTCCTGGGTGAGGTGTACAGAGCAGTTAAAGGCCTTGTAGGCTTGCTTTGAGTTGAAGACCTCTCTGTATTTTCCTTGCGCTTGGTTTCTTCTAGTTTTGAAAGGACTTCCATTTGTCGTTTTTTTCCGATGGCCTGTAATTGCTTCTGTAAGGGTGTACTTGCGTAGCCTAAAAATCTAAAGCGTTGTGCCCATTGGGAACGGAGCTCAGACACGGAATCGTAATCCATACGAACACTGGAACGGTAGGAGTAGTTTCTTTCGGGAAAACTTCTTCTGGGATAGTTGAGAGTGGGATAGAGATAAATTGATTTATTGGCCATTTCGTTGCAATTTTTGGTTATTTTGCTTTTTTAATAATTAACTATAAATTTTTTAGTTTATTTAATACATTTACATATGTGACTACTTTTTGACAAACTAGACTGGAAATTTTTTTAAATTTTAATAGCTTATTTTTTTTAAGTTTAAAATGGACGATTTCTGCTTTTATACATTTTACCAAAACGTATTAAATAAATAGCATTTTTTGGAATTCTGCTTTTTAAATGGTAACGAGTATAGGGAGGAAACAATTTTGTGCAATTTTCGATAACAAGGGAAATTAACTAGGGATAATAGATAATCGATAATTCAAAAGAGAAGAAATAAGTTCCGATGTTGAGTTCCAATCCATTTGCCATCTGGCAGCACTGAGCCACAAAAAATATCAGTATCAGCGCAAAGAAAAGTGTTTCTTCAGTTAATTAAATTTCGTATAAAACGAATTGTAGGGTAAACCATTACGCCTACAGTTAAGGAAAAGCCAACAAAAGCAAAAGCAAACACAAGTAACTAGGAAAATGTTGCTGTGGTTGCAGCACCCCCAAGTTGTTTTTAACTAATAACACAGAGCGAGTGTTCGTGTAAGTGTGTGTGTGTTTGGTGTCGCTCCTTGTGCCTGCGCAACGAAGTCAGCGACGGCGCTGGTGTGAAGAAATGTTTTCCGGCAGCAGCGGCCATGCTATTTCATACAGTGGCAGTGGAGGATCTGGTTTGCAGGATTGCGATGGTTATGATTTCACAAAGAACGAGAATGCAGCACGCTGGCGTGGAGTCTTTACGCCTTCTCTGAAAAAGGTGCTTGAGCAAGTCAATCCGCGAGTTACAGCCAAAGAGGATGCCCTGCAGTATGTGGAAAATCTTTGCCTACGCATTCTGGCTATGCTCTGTGCCAAACCATTGCCACACTCTGTCCAAGATGTGGAAGAAAAAGTCAACAAATCATTTCCAACTCCAATTGATCAATGGGCTCTCAACGAGGCCAAGGAGGTCATCAATTCCAAAAAGCGCAAGTCCGTGCTGCCCACAGAACGCGTACACACCCTCCTCCAAAAGGATGTACTCCAGTACAAAATCGACAGTTCTGTGTCTGCCTTCCTTGTGGCCCTGCTGGAGCACATCTCAGCCGACATTCTAAAAATGGCCGGTGACTATGTCTGTAAAATATCACACTGTGAAATAACCAAGGAGGACATTGAAGTGGTGATGAATGCTGATAGGGTGAGTTGGTGACTCAATAAACAAAATACTCTTATGCCTAATAAGCAAGACTGTGTGTTTTTGTGTGTGTGTGAGTGTTTGAATTTATTACTAATGTGACTAATCACTTCTCCCTGTACCAATTGGTTGATTAGGTTCTGATGGACATGCTCAATCAGAGTGATGTAAAGACAAATGTTTTGCCCAGCCCACTATCGTTACCGGCGCAGCGCGCAAGCGCGACTTACGAAGAGACTGTCAAGGAGCTAATCCATGATGAGAAGCAATATCAGCGGGACTTGCATATGATCATAAGGGTCTTTCGTGAGGAGCTGGTCAAAATTGTACGGGATCCAAAGGAGTTGGATCCGATTTTCTCAAATATAATGGACATATACGAGGTGACAGTAACACTACTGGGCTCCCTTGAGGATGTCATTGAAATGTCTCAGGAACAAAATGCTCCATGTGTGGGTAGCTGTTTCGAAGAGCTTGCCGAGGCCGAAGAGTTTGATGTGTACAAAAAATATGCCCATGACGTCACCTCGCAGGCATCACGCGATGCCCTCAGCAATCTTTTGGCCAAGCCAGATGTAAGTATTACGATTCCTAAATTAAAAACAAACACTCTCATCTCAAAAAATTCTATAAAATTTCAGGCGCTCTCATTGATGTCAGCCGGTCATGGGTTTCGGGATGCAGTCAAGTATTATCTGCCAAAGCTGTTGCTGGTGCCGATTTGCCATACTTTTGTTTATTTCGATTACATCAAGCATCTAAAGGATCTCAGTTCTTCACAGGACGATATAGAGAGCTTCGAGCAAGTGCAGGGATTACTTCATCCCCTCCACTGTGATCTCGAGAAGGTTATGGCCAGTCTCTCAAAGTATGTAAACAATTAAAAGGTTATGTAAATTTTAACTCACTTTGTGTGTTTTTCAACAGAGAAAGAATTGTACCGGTGAGCGCCCGGGTACGCAGGCAATTGGCTATTGAACGTACGCGTGAGTTGCAAATTAAAGTGGAGCATTGGGATGACAAAGATGTGGGCCAGAATTGCAATGAATTTATTCGCGGTAAGCATTTCTGTGGACCCTCGTCTAACCTTTCGACAAAATCAATTTTTACCTTTTCAATTTGCAGAGGATTCGCTGAGCAAGTTAGGCTCGGGAAAACGTATTTGGAGCGAGCGGAAGGTATTCCTCTTTGATGGTCTGATGGTGTTGTGCAAAGCAAATACCAAAAAGCCAACACCCTCAGCCGGTGCTACTGCCTATGACTACCGCCTGAAAGAGAAATTCTTTATGCGCCGCGTAGAGATTAACGATCGTGCTGACACGGATGAGCTGAAGAACTCGTTCGAATTGGCCAGTCGTGTCCAGCCAGCCATTGTGCTGACAGCAAAGAATGCCCAGCATAAAAATGACTGGATGGCCGATCTCATAATGGTGAATACCAAGTCCATGCTCGATCGCATTTTGGATAGCATTTTGCAGGACATTGAAAAGAAGCATCCGCTGAAGATGCCCAGCCCCGAGATTTACAAGTTTGCCATACCAGACAGTAATGAGAACATTGTGTTGGAAGAGCGTGAAAGCGCCGGCGTACCCATGATCAAGGGGGCCACCCTATGCAAACTGATCGAAAGGCTAACCTATCACATTTATGCCGATCCCACGTTTGTCCGTACATTCCTCACCACATATCGTTATTTCTGCTCGCCTCAAAATCTGCTGCAATTGCTTATTGAACGCTTCGATATACCTGACCCCTCGCTGGTCTACCAGGAGCAGACGCACGGCTTAACCGGTGCTTGTGGCGGTCTGGATGGTAAGGATCCCGCAACGGATACCGACAAAATGTATAAGAATTCCCAGCGTGAAGACTGGAAGCGATATCGGAAGGAGTATGTGCAGCCGGTACAATTTCGAGTTTTGAATGTGTTGCGACATTGGGTGGATCATCATTTCTATGACTTTGAAAAGGATCCCACACTGTTGGAAAATCTATTGCACTTTCTCGAGAATGTCAATGGGAAGTCGATGAGAAAATGGGTTGACTCTGTCCTCAAGATTGTCCAGCGCAAGGTAAGTTTTTCTGATTATTCAAGAAAAATAATTATTTCAATTATGATTTTTCTTGGCAGAATGAACAGGAAAAAAGCAATAAAAAAATCGTTTATGCCTATGGCCATGATCCACCGCCTATTGAGCAGCATCTCAACATGCTGGAGGAGGATATAACGCTTCTCACACTACATCCCTTGGAACTGGCACGCCAGCTGACTCTGCTCGAATTCGAAATGTACAAAAACGTGAAACCTTCGGAGCTGGTGGGTTCACCGTGGACGAAAAAAGATAAGGAGCTGAAGAGTCCCAATTTGCTCAAGATTATGAAGCACACCACCAATGTGACCCGTTGGATCGAGAAGTCTATAACCGAAGCCGAAAACTATGACGAGCGCTTGGCCATAATGCAGCGAGCCATTGAAGTGATGATGGTGATGCTGGAGCTAAATAATTTCAATGGTATACTCTCTATAGTGGCAGCATTGGGCACCGCCTCGGTTTATCGCCTGCGCTGGACGTTTCAAGGCCTGCCCGAACGGTATAAAAAGTTCTTGGACGAGTGCCGGGAATTGAGTGACGATCATTTGAAGAAGTATCAGGAACGTTTGCGTTCCATCAATCCGCCATGTGTGCCATTCTTTGGACGTTATTTGACAAACATTTTGCATTTGGAGGAGGGTAATCCAGATCTCTTACAAAACACGGAACTTATCAACTTCTCCAAGCGGCGAAAAGTCGCTGAAATCATTGGCGAAATCCAACAATATCAAAATCAGCCATATTGTCTCAATGAAGAGCCAAATATAAGACATTTCCTTGAGAACTTGGATCCTTTCAACGGTCTCTCCGATAAGGAAATGTCCGATTATCTCTACAATGAGAGTATGAGGATTGAGCCTCGCAATTGCAAAGCCGTGCCCAAATTCGTAAGTTTCTTTAATTCTCATTCTCTCTCATTTTTCCATATTACATTGATAAATTTGATTTGTTTGTGCAGCCTCGGAAGTGGCCGAATATTCCATTAAAGTCTCCTGGTATTAAGCCAAGGCGTCAGCATAATAACAAAGTATCCAACAATGCTCATGCGGCACCCGTCAATGTAGAGCATGTGGCGGCTAGTGCCAGCAGTGGGTCTGCTCCTGCAGCCGGCGGTGGAGATCAAAGTCCTTTGCAGAATATACATGGCTATTCGGTTTTTGCCTCGGTCATCATACCAGAGAGAAATGGCAGCAGCACCTGGAGCGGCGGTACGCCAGTCCACAAGGCTGAGGTGAACAATGGGGAGCTGACTACGGTGCCGCATTTACCGAAAAAGCCGTCGGCACACATTTGGACCAATAGCGGCATAAGCAGTAGTACAGCCGATGTCTTCAGTCCTGCTTTACCGGAGCACTATTCTGGTGTGGGAGCGACGGGACTGCCGCCTCCACCACCGAACTTGCCAGGCAATACTTCTTGGAATACTTTCCCCGAAGACCGGCAGTCGAACAATAATCCTTTCACAGCGGCTGATCTGGAGGCATTGCCACCTTCTCCGTTACCCAAATTGATCAGTCCGCGTCATGAAGCAGCTGCTGCAGGCGCAGCCTCATCTTCCTTATCCACCGGCAATGGCTCACCATTCCACAGTCGATCGGTATCGGCACAATACAGTCCCACTCATAGCATTGCCAGTACCGTAACCCTAACAGGAGGCGGCGGCAGTGCCGGCATTAACGATATCAGCCCACATTTGAGCGGCTTATATTACAACAGTGGGCAGCCACCAGCCGTTCCCATTTCACCCCATGTAAATGTGCCAACGGCATCCAATCTAGACTATAGAACGGTTCCACCGCCATTGCCACCAAGACGCAAAGAGCGCACAGATAGCTGTGCGGATCTGGCCCAGAAACGCCAGGCCCCCGATGCACCCACAGTAAGTTGATTTAATTGAGTTAGTTTCTTTTTTTTATGAATTCATTAATAATTGATTCAATTACAGTTACCTCCACGCGACGGCGAATTGAGTCCGCCTCCCATACCCCCCAGACTCAGCCACTGCGGTCCCGGAACCTTTGGTCGCCACAGCCATCAGGCCAAGGAATTTGTGGGTAACAGCTTGTTGCTACCGAACACAAGCAGTATTATGATTCGTCGCAATTCCGCAATTGAGAAGCGGGCAGCGGCAGCGGCACAGCAGCAACAACAACAACAGCCTCAGGCTACAATAGGCACACCACCAACTACCGTGTTGACGGTCTCAAAGGCAACTCCCGTGGCTGGTGGAACTGTGGCCAGTGCAGATGATCAGCCGCCCCAATCGATTTCACCGGCACACAGCTCATCGACAACTACATCACCCATGACGCCCATGACACCCATGTCCCCGCATATTTCAACAAATGTGGACAACATCTATCATCATCAGCAGCAGCAGCAGCAGCAAATGCACCAGACTCGGCTTAAGCCGCAGACGCATCATTCACACCATCACAGTCCAAATCCACATCACCAACCACATTCAGTCACTGCACGCTCATCCCCCAAGGAATTCTTTCCCCTAACTGCGAGCCATGACAGTACAAGTACACCCAAACTTCCACCAAAACCTAGTCTAAGTGCAAACTTCTATAACAATCCAGGTATGTAATTGCCATTGCAAATTAATTTTATATATATAATTTACATATCCATTTATATTTTACAGAAAAAGGTACGATGTTTCTTTACCCAAGTACAAACCAAGAATAATATTTATTGCCTGGCGATGTGATAGGACAAACAGTAGAGAAAAAACAAACAAATTTCTAAAAAACAACATAGCTACAGCACATGCAAAATTATATATATATATAATGTATATATATAATGTATGTATATATACAAATTTATTTTTTGCTTTTCTTTTTTGTAACTACTAATGTCTCCTTTATAACCATGACTTTAATTTATGTTGGCCGCACTAAAGTCATCAATCTGCAATCACAACACCAACGAATTCGCGGACGCATTCCAAAACCTTAGCTGATATATCATCTTCGCTCAAAATATCCACATGAATAGTCTCCTCATTCTTTGGTTTCTCCAAACCAATTTAGTCTCATCACTGTACAGGATTTGAGGCATCCCAAAAAGCTAGAATTCGCTTTCTTGAGGCTTTCTAAACCTTATATCTATCATTTGATGGATTCTAGCATTTTGAAATGAATTCGCGGATGCTGATATATCCTATCATCTTCGCTCAAAATAGTCTTATCATTCTTTCGCTTTCCAAACCAATTAAAGTTCAAACCAATCTAGTCTCATCACTATATATCCTGAAAATCTTATCTTGGCTCGTGTTGGATAAGTCTCAATCACGTTGCTTCTCATGTGAAGCGCATTGGATTCGACTCACAGGGAGTTCAAAGTGTTTTACTAAGTGCTGGACTTGAGGCATCCCATAAAGCTAGCATCCGTTTTGTTGGAGCCCTATTTACCGTATATCTTTCTTTCAATAGATTCTAGCATTTTGAAATGTCTCAAGTACTGGAGAAAGTAAGGCACTTTGAACTCTCTGAGAGTCGGCTACCATATGCTTGACATGAGTAGCAGCGCGGTACTCTTTAAACATATCGAGAAATCTCTCACACACATTGAACTCTTGTCCCTAATTTAGATGATTTAGAATATCCTAACCGTTATGATAATTACCAGTACCATCGGGAGTATGACAATAAAATCCAATTTGCAGTGCATCTGTCACTGGGTAGTTATAGTTTTGGTTTGGATAACTTGAACATTACACATTCAGCTTAAGGGAACATTCCATCCCTGATCTTTTAAGGTAATCATTTCCAATTTCTTGTCTCGGATTATTGGAATGGTTAAAAGGTTAGAGATGATTTGATGGTTAGCTGAGGCGAAACGTTGGTTGTTCATGGTTGACAAATTGATGTGGGTTATTTAGGCGAAAAATGGTAGAGATGACCTGCGAATTAATCGTTCTAGTCGTAGACTTTATGATGCAGCCGAAGAAAAGCAAAAAATAATATGGAACAACTTTATTCCGATGATTTTTATTATTCAAATTCATTGCAAAATACGCAAAATGAAATCAACAAAAAAAAAATGGAAAAAATACAAAACAAAAAAAAAAGCAGCCTATACAAAATAATGAAAATTATGTTATTATATTATATGATACAAATTGTAAATATTGAAAACTATGTATTGACCGTAGAGTGTAAAACAATAAAGTATAACACTATTGTTAGATATCAAGTGAGTTATTATTTCATTTCGATTACGGAAAGTTTGTCTTATGGCGAAATCCTTGGAGCTTATCGTGGGATCAATATTTGATTACTCTGTTCTTAAAAGTTAATGGTAAATATAAGGCTGTGCAACATAGAGAAGGAGCTGTCGCAGTCCCCTCTAAGTCGTCTAAAATATGATCAGGTTTTATAGAGAAATCCATATAGCTAAGTCCATCCGTATGCGTGTCTAGAACTTCCTGACTATAAGACCGGTCTTTCTATAATTTTAAGATTTTTATATTATTCAGATTTTTCTTTCTACAGCTTCAAAGTTTTGATATTATGGAGATTTTAAATCTGGGAACTTAGAATCCCAAACTCGAACGAACTCGAGCTTAACGTGTGCCTTCACTATTTTGTTCTGATTGAATTCGGCTCTATTTTTCGGGTGTACCGGAAGTCCAGGGCACGAGCTGCCTGGTGCTAACATTTTAGCTTAATTTTTCATAGAATTATTTCTGTGTGAATTGCAGCAACTCCAAAATAAAATCTAGAATTTTTATATTTCCTCAAATTTGACTCAAAAATTCCTTATATTCTTAAAAGTCTACTTCTTACTCTCAAGTAATGGCTCTGATTTATTCAATGTAATAACCAGTCTAGATTTAATATTTCCCATTTATCTCCCATTTGTTTCACCTTCCCTATTTGGTAGAGAAGTTTAGTAGCAACTTTACTAATTTACAGAGGCAGATAGCAAATTTGAAATACTTGTATATCGAGTCTTGCGATGAGGAAAATGTTTAATTACAAGATAATAAAATGTTGTAAGCTTAATAAACTATAAAACATTTACAAATTACACGCAACTCAATAAAAAAAATTAGTTCTGCATTTTTACTTCCGAATCGATTTTATAGTCAACCTTGTCTTGGCCAATGGTTTTTGTCTTGATAATCAAGTCAATGTACTGCAGAATAAAAAAGAATTGGTAAAATAAAACACTGCGAAGGCCAAGAACTTGTGCCCAAGAGCAAGTCTAGTGAAGTGGCAAATGTCTCTTAGGCACTTGAATTATTATAGACGTAAATAATTCATTAGACTAGGAAAACTAAAATTGAAAGAGCTCATGATTTTGCTACTGTGTTTGTTAATGTGCACTTCATATTGCAATTAAATTGAAACAATTAATTGTTCTTTTTTTGGTTAGTTAGTTTTTTTTTTTTTACGTTTCCTTTCGCTTTTCTGGCTTAGCTTATTCGATTCGGATACGTAATCGAAGCAGCCGACAAATGCTTCCTGAATTTTGCTTTGGCTGCTGTAACTCATTGGTAACTGGTTCTGAATTCAGCTTTAAAATTGTTTTTTATTTTTGCACTTTTATTACTCGCACAAAATCAACGGTTTCAGTTTGTTTTTATTATTTTTTTGTTTTGATATTGCCAAATCGAAGAAAAACCAGAATGGAAGTCACTTCCATATTCTTGGAACTGAATCATCGTTAGGGGGAAATCCTCTTGTTATTACCAACCTAGTAATTTTTATCTTAAAAATATATTTGCCCAATGAACTTGACTGTATTCTGGCACAATAACCTCAATAGGCTAGACAAAAGCAAAAGCTACCAAAAGCATGTTTCGAGAGCATGATCATTTCTTCATTCATTCACCTTAGGATAGAGACAGAGGAAATGTATTTCGAAATATAATAGAGACGACTTAAGAAAAAAGAAATCGAAATTTCGTTTCTGAAATAATTCGTTGAACTTGAAAAACTTCCCAGAAAATTACAAAATATTTTTAATTCATCACTTTTATTTTTGGTTTATTTTGAAAAAGAAATAATTTTACAAGGAACTAATGAAATGGGAATGGATCCATCTAATAAATATTTCAATAATATTTCTAATATTTTAATCTTACTTACACTTCAGACTCATTAATCACTTGATTAAATATGAATTGCAATTATAGCCTGATTAGTTCCATAACGAATTACTAATGAATAATATTAAGTATCAAATTACTTTTGCATAACTCCTTTGGTCTGACAGGTGTCGGCGGTGAATTTGCTTACCCACTTGAATGAGATATAATTTTTAACGGAAACTATTTCCAGTCGATATTTATGCAAGTCTGTATAGTGTGATGCCGTTAACTCTGACGTTGATGTGTTCATTGAGCCATATAAAATAAAGCCTATTCATTTCTCAGAAAACTGAAAAAATCTCTTGAGCTTTCACAGTCTTAAAATAAACCTTTGAGGAAATATAGACCAAAAATTGTATCCATCAAACAGGGATTCTTAGGTTCCCTAATGGTATTAAATACCCAAGGAACCTTCATGGCTTGTTTGAATAAATTAGCTGTAGGCTGATCAATCTATGCAAATGATCATGTCTAATTAATACTTAGATAATGAAATACAATACTATCTTGTTTTAATAAATCACCTGACCTACATCAACAATCACTTTCTATAAAAAATATGTAAATAAATTCAAAGATGCCAAAGTTGTTTGAAAAATTCTTTCACACCCACCGAAATTGCTAAAATTATTCATTTAATTTGCATTTAATTTGTTAATTTTACTTAATCAGTGACGACAGAAAATTGCTAATTTGAATACATTCGAATGCATTCAGCAATCACGTGTTTCGAAAGAATCATGCATAATTATTATTAAATTTGTAATACCAACTAGGCATGCCAGAAGATTGCATTTGATTAAACCACAACAAAAGAAGTCCCCCTCCCACCTTAATTTCTTTAATTAAATCAATTAAGCGAAAACAACAGAGATAATTTATTGACCATTTTTGGTGACGGCTTCAACGTCGGTAAAAACGTCGATTATGACGTATAAAATTAGCCGAGAACAACTCTCACAACCCCAAACAGATAAAAACGATGCTTGAACTCGTATGCATGGTTGCCTGGCCTGCCTGCCCCGGCACAGTGTGTGAAAGGCGATTTGCAACTCGGGCAAATTCATTTCAGATTTTCTCAAGCATTTTTTCTTGGTTCTTAGAAAATAAATTCTTATAAGACTAAAATATAATCTGGGAGTATTGCAATTCGCTAGATAGTCAAGCTGAAGAGAAGCCCCAGGGTTCGTTGTCTTTAATCTACTGACAAAAGGAGTGTTTTATGTCATCACTAATACAATAAGTTAATTCTAAACGAAATTAACAAAAATAATCTAAAATATAAGCCCAATTCAATTCTTCATTTTCTCTGAAAAAAAGTCATTTCTGTGTTTTCCTTAACTCTTAACTGTAATTTAAAATCTTAAAAATAACTTTATTTTGTGAGGGTTCGACTTGAATTCGTATGGCCTCAAGTTAATTATAGATCCTCTTTCAATTAGATCCTACAGATTCATAAAGCTAAAGGAGCATTTTTTATATTAAATATAAGAATTTTAAAAAGATTATTCGACTTGTTTAGCTTATATTAATGTTTTTTTTTCTAAGGTTAGCATAATTTATAGACCTACCTTCATCAGATTAAAAGGATGCTTCTTAATACTCTTTTTAAGTATAAATTATTAAACGGTAAAGCCTTATCCCTGGAGTAGATCAGCTGAAATTAGCAGTTCCCTAGATCTCTACAAAAGTTCCTTCCCATAATAATATGATCGTCTACTCCTATTTACATTCCACGTATTCCATTCCACCTTCGTAGATCCCCTTAAATTGGCTTGTGGGAATTCCTTAACAAATAAGAGCTTACCACTGTGCCAAAAGGCCCATACGCACACTTGCATACGAGTACAAATGGCAAAGAACGATGATGCTGGAGACTCGGCGCCGGTTCGAGGGGTAAGCCAATTATGACACGATCGTTGGCTTATGCTTTGACGAGCTTTGATTGATGCAGGTGTTTTGACTTTCCCATTTGACGACTGGCTATGATCAGAAAAAAACCTATTCGGAATTACAAGCGATTTTCGAGAACCAAACTCACACACACTCAATCTACTCGGCCATGTAGGTGCGTGTGCTTGTGTGTGTGTGTAATGAGTCTTTATGTAAGTTGTGTGTTTTTTGTGCTTGTCGAGCGTGTTGTTTGTTTATAAAAGCAGCAACAAAAGCAAAAATGTATTCAGTCCGCGGATCATTGTCAAGTTCGACGCGTAAGGAACAGCAGCTAAAAGGAATTGAAAAGAGAGAAAAAAAGAATCAGAAGAATAGGAATAAGAATAAGAAGTAAATCCCAGAAGCGAATAACCAAAACAAATCTAGTGCCAAAAAAATAAAAACACAAAAATGCTAGCTAGCGAGAATTTTCCCATACATCATTACAAGGAATCTATATTTAAGCCATATAATGCAACGTCCACCAACGCTGCTGCCGCCAACGCCAACGCAACCGCCGCAGCCGTTGCCGCTTCGGCTGCTGTCGAAGACTTGGCAAGTGTCAAGGCATTAAACGTCTCAAATATTGATGCAGTCGACGCGGCCCTCAATGTCAGCAGTGGTGCAGTCGTTGGTGCAACCCCAATTGAATTGGAGACTTCATATAAAATGTTCAACAACAACAACAATAATAACAATAATAATAATAGTAGCGATGGCCTGACCAACTTTGTGGCCAGCCATCCGGTGGCAGAATTTGAGAGTTTCATACGCGCTTGTGTGGACGAGATCATCAAATTGGCCGTGTTTCAAGGCACCAACCGGTCTTCCAAGGTGGTCGAGTGGCATGAGCCAGCCGATCTGCGTCAGCTGTTTGATTTTGAGTTGCGCTCGAATGGGGAATCCCATGACAAATTGCGTGAGCTCTTGCAACAGACGATACGTTTTTCCGTGAAAACGGGACATCCCTATTTCGTGAATCAGCTTTATTCTGGTGTGGATCCATATGCCCTGATAGGCCAATGGCTGACCGATGCCCTCAATCCAAGTGTTTACACCTACGAAGTGGCTCCGGTTTTCACCCTGATGGAGGAGCAAGTTCTGGGTGAAATGCGACGCATTGTTGGCTTTCCCGATGGTCAGGGTGATGGTATCTTTTGCCCAGGCGGTTCTATTGCCAATGGTTATGCCATTAGCTGTGCCCGCTACAAGTTGGTGCCCGAGACCAAGGTAAGTCACTAGACTCAACAAATAATTAAAACTAGCAATAAACAAAGCGGAAGTAAAATAAATCGAGCTAAATTTTTACACTAGTGGCTAATTTTAACACTAGTGGCTATTTCTTACACTAGTGGCTCAATATATTGAGTACAAAAAACAAAATTTTTTTTACATTTTATTTCAACAATATTGTTTATTAGGCAAATTTCAATTAAATGATTTTTTTTTTTAATTTTCAAGAATTGCAAATAATTTTTATGAAAATGATTAATGCTCAACAAACTTCTTGATATATAGTATACCCGATTAATACATTTATATGTTAGGTTAATCCCGAATATGTATCAATTTATCTCTTTCATAAAATATTTAATCAAGGCAGTCTTCCATTAAAATTATTATGAATTTCGAAAGATTTATAAAATACGCTTTTATCTTTTAGAAAACCGGTCTTTTTGGTGGAAAACCTTTAATTATTTTCACCTCGGAAGATGCCCACTATTCAGTGGAGAAACTGGCCATGTTCATGGGCTTTGGCAGTGAGCATGTCCGCAAAATTGCTACCGATAAGGTGGGCAAAATGAATCTGAAAGACTTGAAGCAGCAGATTGAATTGTGCCTCGAAAAAAATTGGCTACCTTTGATGGTCTCGGCCACTGCTGGTACCACAGTCCTGGGTGCTTTCGACGATCTGGAGGGTATTTCGGAACTGTGCAAAGAGTACAATATGTGGATGCATGTGGACGCTGCCTGGGGCGGTGGAGCATTAATTTCCAAAAAGTATCGCCACTTGTTGAAGGGCATTGAACGGTGAGTGAGAAAGTTGAAACGCAAACCAATTTCGGATATTTTTATTGGGCATTTTTTTCTTGTTTTCTCAGCGCTGATTCGGTTACCTGGAATCCACACAAGCTGCTGTCAGCCTCCCAGCAATGTTCCACCTTCTTGACGCGTCACAAACTTATTTTGGGACAATGCCACTCGACAAATGCTACCTATTTGTTCCAGAAGGACAAATTCTATGACACATCCTTTGACACCGGCGACAAGCATATTCAATGCGGTCGCCGTGCGGATGTCTTCAAGTTTTGGTTCATGTGGAAGGCTAAGGGCACCAAGGGCCTGGAAGCTCATGTTGACCAAGTCTTCAAAATGTCCGAGTTCTTCACGGCCAAACTGAGAGAGCGCAATGGCTTTGAATTAGTTCTGGATCAGCCCGAGTGCACGAATATTAGCTTCTGGTATATACCACCCAGTTTAAGACAGATGGAGCGCAATCAGGAGTTCTTTGATAGATTGCATAAGGTGGCGCCTAAAATTAAGGAGGGCATGATCAAGAAGGGTTCCATGATGATCACTTATCAGCCGCTGCGTCAATTGCCCAATTTCTTCCGCCTGGTCTTGCAGAACTCTCATCTGGAGGAATCGGACATGTTGTACTTCCTCAACGAAATCGAAACTCTGGGCCAAAAACTTTAAGCCGAAGAGCAGGGAGTTGACAGCAAAAAACATTCTTCTTAGCTATAAAGAATCTTAAGATAACAAGATCATCGGGTTTTACAAAAACTAACCAGAAATGGTTAATACTTTTATCTTGTCTATTAGTTTATAAGTTTAAGGAAAACAACAAATAAATTAAAGAACAAAACAAAAATAAAGTTTTATTTTAAGTCTCTTTGGTCTGCTTAATCCAAGTCCACTTGTCCAGATTGGCTCCGTCCGCTTTGTCTATAGCTTCGGCTATGCCTAGGCTCTCCCCGGGTGGTATACCATAGCCAATTTGAAGGCCATGCGGATTTGAAGGTGTCTTGCAATCCATAGTGCATTCTTTGCGCAAGACCGTATCCACCTCCACCGACGAAAAGAAGGCCACTGACATGGGTAAATCGTATAGGCCAATCCGGGAGGCACAAAACGAGCGTGTCAGCAAATTTGTTATGTGCATGGCCAGGGCTGCTTTATAAGCCATTTCATCCTTAACCAGGTACCGCAGTTCATCATGGAAACTCAGACAGAAACGAGCATGAGGTCCCATCAACCAGCGCATGGAGACCAACATCAAGTGTAGAAAATCCACGGCACCACTCTGGACCACCCAATTGACGCGGGTGGGCAGAAAACGTTGTTCATTGTCGCTACCGGCCTGGGACTCCAAAGCTCGACTCAGGCGACAGCCGAGAAAAGGAGTTGCTGGCTGTGCCTGAGTGGCAATCTCTTCCAAGCGATTAAACATGGCACTTTCGGTGCCACCCTGCCAACGGGCTCGATGGAAAACCTCGCTCACCGGACGATTTCGTTGCATGGAGAATTTCATGGCCTCAAAGGAATTGTAACTGGAATAAAAAAATAAATAGATTTAATTTTATTTTAAAGAGTTCCTGGTTAAGCTCACGGTCTATCGTCTATTTCGTCATGATAGTGTTCCTTCAAACTGTAGACCCTCTTGCCCTTGGTAATGGCAAACATTTTCATGGCCTTTGACTTGGCCTCACTGGCACTAAATGTGGGATTGAATTGCTTGAGCAGACTTTCGGCAAACTGTTGCCCAGCCCCATAAATACGCGCATAGTTTATCACCTTGGCATGATCTCGGGAAATGCCGACTGCCTTGGCAGTAATTGAGTGCATATCCGTGCCATTCGATTTGCTGCCGCTGAGCGTCATCCAGCCCAAGGGTGTGGCTCCATGCTGGCCATAGGCATAGGCATCGCCCAACACTGAGGCTATCCAAAGCTCCTGCGAGTCCACATCGGCTCCAACTATTTTATAGGTGGGCGGTGCCTGAACCATGGCTCGGAGCTCAGAGCCAATACGATCCGAACGCGAATTGGATGCCGTCATCCAGGTGGGTTCCATGGCGCGACGCGTGAGTGTTCCGCAGGCTACAACCTGAGGGCAAATCGCACCAAACGACATACGATCTGCATAGGCCCGCAATTGGGGCGGCACTTCCCCATCACCATCTAACCAGACCACCATTTGACCAAGTATACGATCCCGATTGTTACGCCAGTACGACATCATACGGGCTATTTCAATCACCCGGGCAGCAGACTGACACTCGGCATCTCCACTGCTCAAAACATTCTCCGAGAATTTGTTCAAAAAGTCTTTCGACAGAGGATTACCAACCCGGAAGGAGACGCCATTTTTATGCGGCAGCTTCAAGAAAAAACAGCAATTTTCCAGACTCTTGTTGCACCAGACTCCCGAACCTATAAAGAGGACTGATTAGAACGAACTCAATAAAAACTAAATCCACATTGAATTTACCTTTGTACTGTTCCTCTAATTTCTTTTGGCGTTGACTGGTCTTTTTGTAAAACTCCCGTTTGCCCAGGTGTGTCTCCAATTCTGTGGGAAGCATATCAAAAGCCAATTCACTTTCACCCTCAGTGGCACAATTCCTGACAAATTCTGGCACAGGGCAGCGCTCAGCCAATTCCTCGATAGGTATGCGTCCCGATTCGTTTCTATCCGTTCGGAAAGGCACTAAAAAGCCCCAGCCATGCTCCCGTATATAATGCAAAGGGAAACCTTCCCAGCAGAGCGAAAGCAGCTTTGGAGCTATTTGCATGCCTGTACTAATCTCAGTGGCTCCTGGTGTCCAGTCATACTCTTCCTCGTCTTCATCCTGCAGCTCTGTGTATTTGGCTGGTGGCTTGCGGCAGAGCTTTCGATACCATTGGGGATAGCCTGGTAGTAGGGGGCGTCGAGCAGGCAGCAAGCTGTGCTGGTCGTAGAGATATTGAAATTGTTCATACAAACGCTGCTCCTCTTTAGTCAGGTCTTTGTTATTCCGGGACGGATTCTCATACTTTTCGAGTGGCTTTCGTTTTGGCGCTTGTTTCAATTTCAGAGGCTGCACACTCCAGTCTTCGTCCCAGAGCCAAAGATGTTTTTGATATTGGTTGTCA
Source organism: Scaptodrosophila latifasciaeformis (assembly GCA_037075145.1). NCBI lineage: Eukaryota > Metazoa > Arthropoda > Insecta > Diptera > Drosophilidae > Scaptodrosophila > Scaptodrosophila latifasciaeformis. Next base: position 21,238,785 of record JBAMCM010000217.1, on the reverse strand, counting down.
TTGAGTAAAGTGCAAGCTTCTTCAGCCCGCCTGCCCAAGTGGTATTTGGCCTCTATGCTAAGATCCTCATAGGTTAGTTGGGACTCCCTAATATAGCGTTCCCAGTTGGAGTTGACTGGCAAGTAGGCGGATCCCATTTCTAGCATGCCGGCCAGCGTTGCTGGATGTGGAAAGCGTTCGGCATAAAGTGGATAGAGTACGCGTAGTATTCTATGGGTGGCCTCCACATCGCCAGCACAGTAATTGGTGAGACTCTGAAAGTTCTGACGAACCTGGCTTAACGTACCCTCGACAAAGATATTGCGCGGCTCCTTAGACAGAGGCTCGCCGCCACAGTAGAGACGGTGTACCTCGACTAGGCTATTCAATGAGCTTTGCTCTAGCCAATCGAGATCCTCAGGGGCCGGTTCTTTCTTTGATTTGAGCATGGCCCTTTGATAGCTGGTGACTCCACTGACGCAAGTGTGTAGTGACATGGTATCCACAAATCTTGTACCCGTATCTTCAATAAGATACTGCTCTCTTATACGTGCTCGGTCGTACGAGACATTATGGCCTACCACCAGGCCTGGACCAGTTCGTCCTAAGGGTATTAGTTCGGATAGATTGTAGTGTGGGCGTTCGGTATCCTCCGCAGCATCACAAGGCACTATAGGTTGTACATCCAAACGATGTTTGGTCAACTTAGGGCTGACCCAGCAGTACCAGCGCTTCGTGCTGACTGCTGTCGCCAGAACTGGAGCATTGCCCTCCTGCACACACACTTCCACATCAAAGACTAGGCCTTTCTCCAAAGGCAAAGCTACTGGAGTTGCATTCCCCTCCGAATCATAAGCGGTCCAGCCGGCATAAAAAGCCCAGCGCTTGGGTTTGGCCGGTAGCTCTATGCACTCCACCAGTGGCAAGAGCAGTGACAGATATGGCTCCACCTGCTCCTTGGCTATGGTTTCAAAGTGCTCTTCTATGTTGGAGCCACACAATTCTGGCAATTTCAGCTGGACATCTGGTATAGGCGATGTGCTTTCAATATCTATGCCATGTCGATGTAGCTCTGCATTGTATAATTTCGCTGCAGCTCTCTGGTGCTCTGTATAGGTACGTGGATGGTTGGGAAATATTTGCCTGTGCAGGTTTTGTGAGATCATCTGCACCTTCACCAGATTTTCTGCATGTTCGGTAACAGGAATTACCGGCTCCGGTTTGGGCTCCGTCTTTTGTTTTTGTTTGTCTTTTTTCACATTTGATTTTACTGGCAGTGGCTTAGCCTTTCGGAAAACTTTTACAGTGCTACTCGCGTAATGTTCGCGTGTAGCTTTTGCAGCATAAAAACGTAGTTGACGCATTATTTGAATCCATTTAAAGCGAAAACATATTTTAAAAGTAATAAATGCGCCGCATGATAAAGATAGAGTTGATCTTAAAACAAAATCGATATATCAGAGTTGACGATATCAACGATAATTGCAACCCAGCAGCCATATTCCCTATCTCTTTTTCACTCTTGTGGTAGGGTTCTGTCAACAGTGAAGAAAGATCGTTGGACTTGAAAGGCAATTTAGTTTAAATAAAAACATTTTATTCAAATAAAGATTTTTGCAAAGAGAGGAAACACTTTAAAATACGCACACAAATTTATGTTTTTGAACATTTTAGGAAGAAACAAACATAATCTCTTCAGGTTTATATATATAAAAAGAAAGCATCTTCTTAATACACAATTAGAAAAGCGATTTTGGAAAACATTTTGGCAAATACTGTGTCCACTTGACCCGCATTTGGCTACCATTTTGTTCTGAACTCAATGGAAATTTTAGGTCATTTCCAACTGCGCCACCAACATAAATAAATATATAGAAAATTGTACACCACACTATTGACTTTGCTTGTTGGGCATTGGCCGCCTTCTCTAGATATGGAGATTGCGCATGCCGCCATTAATTCCGGCTTGCTCCAAGGTCCAAATTACTAGCTGCCCATCGACACCAGAAGTTGAAACCTTCGTGGCATTAGACTTGTCACCGGCATAAATTCGCACACTGGTGATTGCATTCTGATGTATGGAATCAACTACCGTGTCGGTATTTTCAGTACGCATATGAAGATCCATGGTACGGAAGATGCTCATGGCTGTGATGCCTCCAGACTCCCGTTTCTGCGACTTGTCCAACTTGCCACTTAGGACTAGCTTATTGTCCGGAGTCAGACTATAGATGAAAGGCATACAACTGTAGCCGGCCACCACCACAGAGGTAGGTGACACCCATTCACAGGACAAGAAGGGCAAGTAACTGGTGCGGCACCGTATGACGTTGTTTCCGTTGGTGGCATCGGCAATATTAACGCAGCTGTCGTGGCCTACCCAACAGACTTTATTACCATCGCTGGAGAAACTGACGTTGTTAATCCAACCGCCACCAGAATTCATAGAATTCCTGAATTCCACCATCAGTTGGCCCAACGGTTTCCGATTGCCCCAGGGTGTGGGTTGCGGAGGCTCTTCAATATCCTTGATGAAAGCCGAAAACACTCGTACTTTGTAGTCCGTGGAGCCAGCCACCAAAAGCACATTATTGGGATGCCAGTCCAACGAAGTCACAGTCGACCGTATGGGTTTTTTAATGTGTTTGGAAACCCACCAATCGTTTTCCGACTCAAAGTAACACACCGAAATGAGCCGAGCCCCAGATCCTACAGCAAATTTGTTTTCCGCCGGTGACCACTTCACACAGGTGGCGGCGCGGTTGATGCGTAGTAGAACCAAAGTAGGCTTCCACTTGCGATCATCACCTTGGGTCCACACATAGGCATTTCGATCTGCGGCACAGCTCACTATGCGGTTAGTATTTTTGGCCCAATCAATGCCCATTACGCGCAAATCGTGCTGGTTTAACGTATCGGTCAGCTTCCAGTCATTGCCGTCACGACCATAAATATGTATCTCATGGTTGTTCGGCGATAAGGCGATTTCTGAGGTTACATGAGTCATAAATTATTGGATATATTTTTTTGGGTGAGCTTTGGCTACTTACGTGAGCAATCCTTATTCCAAGCATGGCAGGTAATAGCTGCCAAGGTGGAACCAAAAGTGTACGTCACTGCCATTTGTACTCGCAAGGAATGTACAATTAAAATGCTTTAGAATAGGGCAAGATAATCCAATCTCCGAATCCAACCAACCACACACGTCGAAAATGATGGGCGTCGTCTAGTTTTAATCGCGGACTCTGGGCCGTCTACACGATTAAGCTAGGCGTTCAGTCTACGCGTAGATGCAAAGAAAATGATGGATTTTCTAAAAAATATAAAGCAGACAGAAATTGGTTGGCACAACTGTTTGTAAAGCGTTAAAATTAATCACCAAAAATTACTCACCGAAAGTTGCGATTAGAAATGAACACACGCACACACACACACACCCGCACTCAATGCAAAATCGGGTAATCGATTCGGTATTCGATACAAAACTGAATCGGCCCTGCAATTATATCGATGTTTTGGCGCGCTTTTACCTAATACAGCTGTTATAAACAAATTGGATCTGTGTGTTATAAATAAGTAGGATTTGTTTGCTATTGAATTATGGAAAAGATTTGTGCTGCCTTACAGCAGGAGTTTCCGTGTCGTGAAACCACTATACAGACGCTAGTCGAACTGGTGGGCGATTGTGAGGAAGCATACCCAGCCGCAATCTATATATTTGGTCACAGCGGCACGGGAAAAACATCGCTTACAAGATCGTTTTTGAGAAATTGTCAAGAACAGCAAGCAGTGCGCACTGTTCAACTCAATGCTATAGAATGCTACACCTCTAAAATTCTAATCGAAAATATTTTGGATGCTCTGGTCCCACGACAGGCGCAACGCGCAGACACCATGCTGGAGTTGGTAGAACAATTGAGAAGTTGTCATGACCAGGAGGAAGGACAGAGGGTATCTGGCTATCTAATAGCCCTTGATAACGCTGAACGATTAAGGGATATGGATGCGAATGTCCTGCCCGTACTACTTAGACTCCAGCAGCTGACTCAACTCAATCTCTGCGTGCTGCTACTCTCCCAGCTGCCTTTCGAGAAGTACTATAATAAAACTGGTCTGAGTGAAGTCATTTCCATACATTTCCAGCAATACAATAAGACAGAAACCCAGCGCATATTAAGTGCCGACTTTAATCATGTGGAGAAATTAATATTAGCTCAATTAAATGGGGACGAACAACGCTTGGCTATGTGCCACAAATCATTGACTCCCGATTTCTACAACAATTATCTAAATCTATTCTTAAGTGTGTTCTACAAAGCCTGCCGGGATGTTCCAGAGCTAAAGCTAACCGCCCGGAAGTGTTTTACAATTTATATGGAACCTGTTTTGGATGGCAGTGTGGAACCGTCCGACGTATCCCGCCTTTGGCGTCATATTGCCGGTCCATTGCGGGCAGCTCTTACCCAGATATACCTGCGCCTTGATAAGCCCCTCGAAATGGTTAGCAAAAATGCATTATTTATTTCATTATTTAATCAAATTTATTGTTAAACAGTTAACTTCGTCAACTGACCAGAAGGATCAAAGTGTGCGCAAACTGGCCCAGTCCTTGGAGTTACCCTTTTATGGGAAGTTCCTGCTTATAGCTGCCTTCTTGGCCAGTCACAATTCCGCCAAACAGGACAAACGACTTTATGTCAAACATCATGGCAAACAAAAGAAGCGTATGCAGACCGTCAATGCCAAGGCAAAGGTAATGAAGCTTCCAGGATTGCGACTTCTTTGAAGAAACTTATTTTGTTTATTTTTTTTTTTTTTTAGAATTCTGAGAAAATGTCCACTGCCTTGGGACCAAAATCATTTAGCATAGATCGTTTGCTGGCCATTTTCTATGCCATTATAGATGAAAAGGTCGGTCTGACATGTAATCTGCTCTCACAGATCTCTACCCTGGTGCACCTCAAACTACTTAGTTTTGTTTCTGGTGAACAAAATATCATGGATGGCTCAGCCCGTCTACAATGCACTGTTGGTCTGGAATTTGTCCTTTACATTGGAAAGGTGGTAGGGTTTAATGTGCGTCAATATCTCTGCGATTTCATGTAGCTTGTTTTCATTTTCGAAATATATTTAACAAATAGTCTGGTATATCACTTATGTGTATGGTTTCGGATAACTTGGTATCACGGTTGCGTAGCTGAAGTAGACCATTCTGCAGAGTCTCATTGTCTATGATCAGGGTATAGGGTACACCTAGCAAATCTGTTTCTTGTTCAGCAAGCTTTGAATGATGGAAGTTAGCCAAGCGCAGGCCAGACCTTTGAAGCACATAGGCAAAGTGCTTGCCAAGATCTTTTAGATCAGCGCTGGTTTGTGCATAGGAAATGGCACATTGATACGGAGCTAGAATACGATTGAGCAACAGGGATTGCTCACCGCGACCATGGTCACAGGCATCCAGTAACAAGGCTGAAAGGAAATAGATATTAAGTTAAGCCAATAAGACTAAATGAAATGCTTTTGGCTTACCACAAGTAGCAGGTTCTAGTTCTATAATCGATCTTATCACCGAGGGTATTAACATTTTGCCCGTGCGAGCATCTGGCAATTCATAGGCAGTTTCCCTTGGTAAGCGTACTAAGGTAAGCTGCTCAACTGTGAGATGTTCACCAGCAAAAGTCGATTTGATATCAATTGCCTGAATTTCTCTAGTGGGAGTTCCTTCCAGCTGCAGCTCAACAGGTTGTATGGCATATCGACTGGGATTCGAGGAGTAGCGCATCCACCAAATCTTGCTCTCGCGCTGCATATTGTAGAAATGCTCTAAGCCACGATGCGGCTCTACGAAAAAATCGGTGATGAGATGGGTAACAGGAGCAGTGTGTGCGTAAAGGCTGTTGGTTGTTGTGCTTCCTGTTGGAATGCATTGCTGGTGTTTTATAAGTGTTGGACATTTGGCCTTTCGGGGATGGAGTTCTCGCATTTGTTGCATACGTGCTGTTAATTCCGGCGACTCTATAAATGATAAGCGATGTGTGTTTTGATTGGAAGTCTTATTTTCAAGTGTGTCAAAGTATACAGCCAATTCGCGGAGTTTGAGCCATTGCTGTAGAAGCTGATTGGCATAAGCTCTGCCATGTGTTGTTAGTTGAAGGTCTGGTGGTATTGTATTACTTAAATGCTGACTGGTCTTCCAGAAACCGGCCGATTCCAACGACTTAAAGCAGCGTGCGAGTTGTTTCATTTCGAATTTGTTACTGTTTGTCACTGAGATCAGGTCTGTCTTCTGCTTGTTCCAGTGGTATGTTTCCTGGTGGCGAGACGTAATAATCTTCGTCTGTTACCTGTGCGTTTCGCATCAGCTCACTGCGGCAATTTCCCTCCGTCACTTGGTCGTTGCGTAATTGCAACTGTTGGTTCTCTAGCACGGTGTAAAGCGGACGCACGTTTTCTGTATTAATATTGGCAATTTTGTCTGCAAATTGTATGCTACTCTTGAGTGTGGCCAGGGCCTGAGCGCTATCCAAATCCACCAGTGACAGACGTTCGAGCAGCTGTATTGTCTTGATGTCAATTTTAATTTGGTCTTCCGCTGTAGTGTCTGGAAACGCGTTTGGCACTGGTTTTTGTGGTACTTTGGTTGGATGTTTTATCTCGGTGAAATCCAATGCCTTGATTTTGCCTTTTGGAAGTTCCTTAGCGTTATTTTGAGCTCCAGTTTTGCAATAATATCGTACTTTTGTCAGCAAACGCAACATTTTCCAAAACAATAAAATTGAACTCCTTTTCGATATGTATCGAAAGAACTCTGCACAAGGTTGCATTCGCCGCCTATCGATATTGGTGTTTTTTTTTCTTCATTGGCGGCGTTTTTTCAGGTGGTGCTTATTTTATTTGGTATCGCATAAAATAAGTTAAATTAAAATGCCGTATGCAAATCAACCGTCTGTTCAAATCACCGAACTTACCGACGACAATGTAAAGTTCGTGCTGGAGGACACCGAATTGAGCGTTGCGAACAGCCTGCGCCGCGTTTTCATTGCGGAGACTCCGACACTGGCCATTGACTGGGTTCAGCTTGAGGCCAACTCCACTGTGCTGTCAGACGAGTTTCTTGCACATCGCATTGGCCTTATACCTCTTATATCTGACGATGTGGTGGAGCGCTTACAATACACCCGGGACTGCATATGCTTGGACTTCTGCCCCGAATGCAGCGTGGAATTTACTTTGGACGTTAAATGTAATGAGGAGCAGACACGTCATGTGACCACTGCAGATTTGAAGTCTAGCAATGCCAAGGTTTTGCCGGTAACGTCTCGCAATCAGGGCGAAGAGGACAACGAGTATGGTGAGAGTACTGACGAGATTTTGATCATAAAGCTGCGTAAGGGTCAAGAACTGAAATTGCGCGCGTATGCCAAGAAAGGCTTCGGCAAGGAGCACGCCAAATGGAATCCTACAGCAGGAGTATGCTTTGAATATGATCCCGATAACTCTATGCGCCACACTTTGTATCCTAAGCCTGACGAGTGGCCCAAAAGCGAACACACCGAACTAGAGGATGACCAGTACGAAGCACCATATAATTGGGAGGCGAAACCAAACAAGTTCTTCTTCAATGTGGAGTCTTCTGGTGCATTAAAACCGGAAAACATTGTGGTTATGGGCGTACAAGTACTGAAAAACAAACTCTCCAATCTGCAAACTCAACTCAGTCACGAATCGCAAAACGATGCACTGGCTGTTTAAAACATAACAATACACTTTATATTTAAGTTCTTAATTAAATGCGTACATTTGTCTAATCCTTGAACAAATTGTCTATGTTAATGCTGCCGCCTTCTTTTTTCGTTTTACTATGTTGCTTTACTGATTGTTGGTCTCCACCAGCTTCCTTAAAATCGCTGACTAGCGACCTCTTGGTCTCGGTGAAATCTGCTTCGTTGATCAGATTAGAGGCCGATAAATCTTCAGTTTCTTCATTACGAGATTGCCTTTGCTCCGCCAGCAAGTCCAGCGCTGTCTCATAAATTTTCTGATCATCTAGTGCTCCTTGTGCTTTAAGGTTATCATAGATTTTAATAAATCGTTGTGTTTGAGTGGTTCGCTTTGTGTCAATCAGATTTATGGTTTCATTAGGTTTATCCTGCTTGTGGTATTTGCTGCAAAGGGTAAATGCATTACCGAAATTTCTATATACGTTTAAAAATAAATACTTACGCTCTCACAATATCTTCCGCATAAAATATATTACGTATGGGAATATTGGTATTAGCCGGTCTGTCATAACGCGGCTCAGCTTTCGGTGGAAATGCGGCATAGACATCATACCAAATGGGTTTGTCTTCAACTTTCATGGCGCCGCCGCGCAGTAAGCCTTGTACTCTATTAAAAATAGGTTGTTTAACAATTATAATCTCTACATTTAATGCTCCCTACCTGGTGAATATAGTCCCAATCTTTTCCAGTCTACTTTGAGCCATCTTTTTTAACTTTTATTAAAATTCCGCGAAACTAAATTACTTTGTTACGACACGCGCAGACCAGTGTTGCCAGCCTAGCCTTATTTCGGATAGATCTGTCCTATTTTATTCAGTTTTAGCTAGAAAATATATCAAACAATCCCTCTTGGTAAAAAAAACGGGACTAGGCGTTCCAGATATTAGATTAATGGTTTCGGGTGTAATTTAAAGAAAAAAAAACAAATTCTGATTGGTTTGGTAAATAATTTCGTTTTAGGCGCAACCTCTTGCCGAACATGATTACAGAACAAGGATTAAATAGTGAAACTATTCTTCATGGATTTCAGAAACTCAATTATTCTAAAAATTTAACTTTTTTAAAATTTAGAATCAAGAAATAACATATTGTCTGGTTTTTGTGCAGCCGTTGGCAGCTCGGTCGCGCATTGTGCTGCCACCTGGTTGGAAAACAGCTATTGTTTACTTTTAATATGCCAAGTCAGGGTTGCTTCTGCCCAAAGCCAAGTGCGGCAACCTGTCAACTTTTCGTGTATGAGAGAGAAAATTTCAATAGAGTTCACTCGCGGATTCCAGTAGAGCAAGAGCAAAGCAAATTTAAACAATTGTTGTTTTTCGTGTATGTTTTGATTGTTGTAAAATTCCTGCAAACAAGTGTAAAATCGATCTGAAACTAAGGAATCGTAAAGTGTGCCGAAAAGTTACAAAAATCCGACTTCAAGCTCAAAATAAAACCAATTCTTTTTTGTCGTAGTACGCGCGTGTATTACCTTTTTGGCTGTTTTGATTTTTTTTGTGGTAATTGCTCTGTAGTGGTGTTGTTGTTTTTGTTGCTGTAGGAAAAATGATGTTGCGCGGTAAAGAAGAAAATTGTGCCAGTGCCATTGCGTGTGCGTGTGTGTGTATGTGTGTACGCGCTTAGATTTTACTTTTGCCATCGTTTAAAAAGTTGTTGTTGCCCGCACTCGGTCATCGTTAAATAAATAAAGCAATTTAAATTAATTAAAAGTAGCGTTAGCTAAAAAAAAAATCGAGTATAAATTTCTACCGCCAACGCCGAGGTAAACTCTGAACCGACCGCAATGAGTAATTATCATCCGTTCTCGAATTCAAATCATCACCATGTGCCGCTACCGCCGCCGCCACATCACACAGCAGTGACAACAACGCCGCCGCCACCCCACGCACAGCTACAGCACCATCATCTCCTATCTCAGCCCCAGTGCCAACCCCAGCCCCAGCCTCAGCAGCGGCATCATACGCCCACCAGCAGCGTCAGCGGCAATGGGAGCAACCAATCAATGGGGTTGGTAGTAGCCCAGCCGCCTCAATCGCTGATAAGTAATTCGCTGGCCATACGCCATGAGATACAACGTTTTGAGAGCGTTCATCCATCAATTTATGCGATTTACGATTTAATCGATTTACTGCCACCGGTAGGCGGACAGATTGCCCAGCAGATACGGGATCATGTGGTTTGCATTGAAGGTGAGTGAATGTTTGGTTTGGTTTGGTTTGGTTGGTCCAAGCCTATGTTATGGTCTCTTGTGGTTAATTTCTTCCATTCATTCTCTCTCATTTACTATGTATTCTGTATTGTTCTGTTGCCCTAATCTCTGGACAAAAATCTGTTTTGCATAGTGTGATTGTGGCTAGCCAGCCAGGCAACCCCTTTTTTATTTTTATTGTCTAGAATTCTCTGATGTTGCCAAAATGCTCATTCAACCAAAGCAAGATATTCTATTGAAAGTGTTGTTGTTCGTGTTATTCGTGTTGTTGTTGTTGTTGTTGCTGATAATGTCAACGTGTTGTTGTTGCTTTTGTAGTTGTCGGCATCATATTCTTATTGTTGTTGATCTAAAAGAAAAAGGCTTTTGTTTAAAACAAGCTTTTTTGTCCAATTTTTTTTTTTTTTTTATATATTTTTGTGTATGTATAAAGTACACGTGTTGCTGTGTGTGTGTGTGTGTGTTGTATGCCGCATGAAATTTGATGCTCTTCTTCGTTGTTGGGCCGCCTTTCAAACTGTTCAAAATCGAAACCGGTTTTTAAATGGTTTATTAGAAAATCCATCCAGGAGAGACAAAAACCCCAAAAAAGAAAGAAAAAATGTAAACAAAATTGTGAGTTTGCTTTTGTTTAGGCCTTTGCTTTTTGCTGCCACCTTTACTGTTGTTGTTGTTGTTGTTGTTGTTGTTATTGCAGCAGCGGTTCATTTTGCTGTACCTCTGCTTTGTTGAACATGATTTCTATAAGCGTGCATGTGTGTGTCTATGTGTGTGTGTGCCTTATCGAATGACTAGATATCGACATGTGTACTTGTCGATCTTTTGTTTGCCAAAAATTAGACACGATGATTTCTTCGTTCTCCCAATAAGACAAGACAACTCAATCCGATGACTGGATGACGAAGTGAAAAACAACAACAACAAAAACAACAGTTTCTATGTTAATTTTGTTGTATATTGTGTAATTGATTGTTGCCCACTTCCTATTGGGCAAGATGTGTCGATTGTTTCTTTTACCGATATTCCAGTATTATTTTACTTAAACCTTGGCAAATTCATATAACTGTAATATGATTTTTTTTTTAATAATTTAAAATTGTAATTTTCGAAAATTACACAATTTATTCACAAAGTCATTTAACTAAGTACAAACTAACTCAAATACCTCTTGGCCATTGTAGACACTTTCAGGGCCTTGAGTGGGGCACAAAAAAAAAAAAAAAAAAAATACAATTACTTAAAATTGTGTTTTCCTATTTAAGATTGGAGATAAAAATTCGAAAGCTAATTGCTAGACCCACCAACAATTAGACAAGAATAAACAATGTGAAAAGAGAAAAGGAAATTCAATATTACAGTGGACACTTGCTAAATGATTCGATTTTGTTAATTTCTAGTCTCAATCAAGATTCCAGAATGCTCCATTTAAATATATATAATTTATTTACATACCTAAAATAGTGTTGAATGTAAATTCCACACTTGAAAATAATATATTTATTTATGTAAATAAATACGCAATCGTCATCGTGTGTGAAGTCCGAAAATAAAAGTTGTGAATTTGCCCGGTCTTTTTATATGTTTATTGATTTAGTCAATAGGTTGAAGAGAATTAATTAAGACCGTGTGAGATAGATTTTTTAAATTGTTATAAAATGTTGGCTTTGATTTATATTAGAATCTGACGAAATCGCTTAATCTATTCAATCAATAAAGATTTTGAAGTGAATGAAAATTATTCTTGTTATCGAATTCAGTTCGGGCTAATGAGAAAGCCTTGGGGGATCCGACGCTTATCGGTCGTTAGGGCTGTCGGCAACTTTATCATTCCATTTATTGTTATATATTTGTTGTTTTTTTTTTTTTTTTAATTGCACAATAATATTGACAAAGAGATTTTCACAAATTATTGCGACTGCTGAATGTGTCGTATCTTTTTTTTATTGTTCGGAAGTGGAAATTGAGTTTGTTGTTGTCGTGTCATGCCTCATGTTTTTTGAAGAGCCTTTGAATATCAGCAGCGCCTTTGCCCCTGCCCCCTGCAACTTTGCCATTGCATACCACAAAGATTTAAATATCAATGACACATGTGCAAAAGGCAGCAGAGGCAAAGGCAATAACAGTGCACAGTGGGACAAAAAATTTAAAATCTAAAAAAAATATATTAGATAAAAAATTAGGTAAAATTTTAAAATCTTCTGTCTTAAAGTTTTTAAATAAAAAAAAAAAAAAATTATTTAAAAAATTTTATTAACATTTTTGAATATTCTGGCTTAAGCTTTTTATTTTATTAAATGGAATTCATAAAAATTTTAATCACTTTCAAAAGTTGAAATATTTTACAGCTATAATAAAATGAATATTTGCCCCACTGTGCGTGACCAAAGCAACTGTTTGGGTAGAGCTACCGCATGCCACACGAGTTGCAGGCATGCGTGTCCGGAGTTTGTCTGCTTGGTTATTTTTAACACAAATTGCATAAAAATACTTTTGCATTCGGCAATGTTTCTCAACTCTTCATATTCTCTTTTTGCTCTCGACGATTTTTGTTGAAATTGCATAAAATATATATTTTTTTTATTATTTATTTCAACAATTTGTCTTTTATTTATTTTATTTATTTTTTATTTTTGTGATAGTCAACAAAATAAATGAAATGAAAAAAAAAGTCAAGCATTTCAATGCGATTTGCAACGCAGCTCAAAAAATATTTTCTGTCATTTTCTTTTAATATGTTTGATTTATTTTTTAATGAACAATTAAATCATATTTGTTACCAAATTTGGTAACGATGATTCACGAACGTTCGTGACAGCAATATCTGAATATATCATTTAGTTACGCCCAATATGGCGAATCTTTTATGGAGTATATTTACCTTTTCAATACATATGGAAATATTTTTTTTTTTTTATAAGCAATTTTAAATTGCTCAAACTGTAAATTGAGGCATTTGATTTATGCAAATTATAGGAATTTCGTATAGGTTGAAAGCAATCGGGGAAGAGAAAAAAAAAGTAGAGGCCATATAAGCAAGCTTTTTAGCTGATCCGAAGATTATTGTTTAATATTTGAGTGGCCTTCGAAATGTTCTAAATTCTCATTTATGATTGGATTAAAAAACAAAAAAAAAAAAAAATTGGAGCATATAATAAATAAATAAAATAACTAATTTTTATTTAATAAAATTCTCGATAGCTTCACGTTTGTCTTTCATATAATCATCGACGGCAATTTCAACGACTTTGCCACCGGTCTTGGCCATTTTCCAAAAGTAAATGGCCACCTCGGCAAAGAAGTTTTTGGTTATCTCCTTGAGACCACTGTCAGAGAGCAGATTCTCGTACTCCGCATTGGTTAGACCCGTCTCCGACTCATTATTCAGCAGCAGCGGAGATTTGTTAAACTAAATTTAAATAACAAAATTGATTCAAATCAAAAACTCAGTAAATCGAATGAAAGTCTTACATCTGTGAAAATGTCCCGCCACATTTGGTCTTTCCTATCGATGCCCTTGACGGCGATCGCCTCATTCAATCGCGCCACATAGGCTGTAATATCTCGGGATCTTTTCGTTTGCTCTCCCAGCTTGGCCTTGACCCGACTGAAATAGTCGATTTGTGTGCGAAATAGCGTGTTCAACAGATTCTCAGTCTCGGCACGTGCCTCCGCTTCCAGACGCTCTATGGCCTGGTCTGTTTCGGAAGAGGAGGGACTCTGAGTGGGGGCTCCACCCACAAGCAGACCCTATCGGCAATTTGTAGTATTAATCTTGATACGAAGGAATAAACACTTTCACCTACCTGCGCCAATAATATGAATGAAAAATATTTTATAAACATTTTTAGTATTCAGAAATTAATTAAATTAAACTTGTTCGATTAATCGCGTGCGTTTAGTACAAATTCGAAAAATTGACTGAACCTATGAAAAATATTAAAAATACTTGTGGGGTACCTAGAACACTAAGCTTATCAGGCGATTTAATTCTGGATTCTCAGCATAAACAAATCTTGAACATTTTTTTTTTTTTTTTTTTTTTTTTAGATTTGCAGAGGCTTGCTCGACTTTTAAATACTCAGCAGTTTTTTTTTTTTTTGGAACCCTTGAAATATAATTTTGAGACCTTTTCCTTTCTATTTCGAATTCTCTAACCTCATAGAGTAGCTTTATTATAGTCTGAAAACCCCCAGTGTACCTTATAGATTAAAATTTTATAAAAAAATATATATATAAGCTGATTATAATGAATTTTTTTTCGCTCTATGTGGCTAGACATTTTTGGTCATTTGATTTGATAATAATTAATTGGATTTGAATATTTGTTTTAATATATTTTTTTATGTGTATGTCTTTTTAATTGCGCTGTTTATTTTCGCACTCTAAATTTAAATTGTCAATTAACGCAAGCCGCTTCTGAAGAAAACAAATTTTAAAACAAGCCCATTCACTTTTTATGGAGTGATTTTATAATAAATATTTGAAAGTTTAGATGGCTCTTTTGAATTAAATATATGAAAAGGCTCTTCAAAGATTTACGACAAAAAAGAAGACGTTATAGATCCAAAATATTACATCTGGATTGATTAACACTGCGAAATAAATCGAAAGCAAGGACTATGAACTGGTGCTTTAGTTTTAATGTTATCGTAATGAAATTTATATCATATCATATTTTTAAGTCGGCTATGCATACAGAAATCTCATAATACTATTATACTTTGTATATAAATATCCAGTTCATTCAAGATATTGGCTGATACAAAGGATCAGGGCTCAAATCTTTCGATTGTGTCAGGTCAAGGCTTTGACGATGTTCAGAAAGGATCAGTACACTCAACAAATTTTGAGAAGAGGGTCCTGTCTAGAGAAGACGTCGGAGACCCCCCAAAGTTAATCAAAGTATAATCAGGGTGACTAGAGAAATCGAGAAATGTTTCTGTCTTTCCGTCTATATGAATGCCTCGTTCTCACAGATGGTAAAAGCTAACCTTTTGTTGCTAATAATGTTGAAATTGAAAAGCTTTATTATATAGCTTCCATGGGGCTAATCGGAAAAGAAATACGATTCTGCGCGTTTTTGTCAGAAATCGGGTTATTTATGCACAAATAGCAACCAAATAAAGCCCAAGGCGGTTTTCTATAATCATTTTTAATGATACCAAGTTTTATTGAAATCGGATGACTATATCATTTTAATCCCATATAAAAATTCTCACTGAAATTGGTAATTGGAGGCTTTATTTGGTATTAAATATTGTAAAAAAAATGTTAGGTTTAACCATATGGCATATCCGCCTAGTTTAAATCAGTAGTAAGTACCGATTTACGGCCCTTATAGGTACAGGGTATGTCAAACTCGGCTGGCCCGAGCTTAACGTTCCGAATTTTAATTATTTATAAATTTGTCTGGCTAAATTATAAACTATAAATAGGTATTCATGAGGTATAGGCAATGCTCACTAATGCAATTTAAATTTTAATTTGGATTTGCACTTAAACAGTCTAAGACTTTTTGATTGTTACCCTGACTTGATAGCTTGTTTTCAGAATTCAGTATTTTTTTTTGTTTTAGATTCCTTAAACTATGGATTCATCAATGTTTTGTTATTCTCGACAAAATTTTAGATTGTGCTAAGTTTCAAGTTTTTGCTTGCGCAGAAAAGTATGCTGTAAAAACGGCGAAATAATTTGATCAAGCGCATCCTAAAAGTATGCTTTGTATTTTCGCCAGTGCTCTATGTAGTGGTGAAGGCTTCTCAAGGTTTTCGCCGATAGCTCGTGTATTCATAGTCAGATCTTTATTATATTGGGTATCACTCGAAATACTCATACTAGAAATCACTCGAACATGAAAGTCGTTTAGCATTCACATTGGCTTAAGATTTTTTTTTTTTTTTTTTTTCCGGCTTAAAACATCTATTTATTTGTTTCCAAAAGGAATCGTTCAGTCAACTCCTCTGAACTTAACCTAATGAGTGTATAAGTGGTATATGAGACCAAGTGGTTTCTTAATTATTATGTACATCTAGTTATTAACTTAACAAATAATATAAAAATAATATAATATGATATAGTTATATAATCCTCCGGGTAGGGAGATCACTGGGGTGTACCCTCTTCAGCCTTCGGAGGGAGATGGGGTTTACTAGCATGTTTGCCAGTCGGTTCGGGTGAACCTCAAGCCTGTCAGCCTAACGGCTGCTATGGAAATTGATCTGATCCCCAAGGAGGGTAAGTTTCAGATCTCTTTCAATCACTTTGTTCGTCACGTACCAGGGAAGCCCAGATGCGTGACGTGCAGCTCTCGACTGGACCACTCGGAGCCTATTGAGCTGGGATTTGGCGGCAGTTCCCCACACCTGGATGGCATAGCTCCACGTTGGAGCTAGTATGGCTTTGATTAAGAGAGCCTTAGAGCTCATTTGTAGTTTGCTGGAGTGGAAGAGCCAGTCGAGCTTTTTTAGCTTCGCCAGGGACTTAAATTTGACCGACGTGATGTGGGCCCTCCAGGTCAGTCTCCGATCAAGGTGTACACCTAGGTAGCAGTGCGATGTGACATTGCTGATGGGGCTTCCATCGAAAGTCAGACCTGTGCAAGTTCCGGGCCGCAGGGAAAAATGTAGTGGTCTATGTAGTGGTGAAGGCTTCTCAAGGTTTTCGCCAATAGCTCGTGTATTCATAGTCAGATCTTATTTATGTTGGGTATTTTATGTGATTACACCGAAGTCCCATTAATTTAAAATATACTAATACAATGCAAAAATCGACAACACTGATGAAATCTGAAAGGAAATAACATCTTTGATAAATTGTCCTTTTTGTTGTCGAGTGAGGGATATTCTGTACTTAGAATAAAAGGTGGCTACCCTGGCCTGGTGGTAATCAAAATATTCCATTGAAATCAACAACATATATTTCCCAATAAAGTAAGCACGCCATCTACCGGTTTGTTCGTTCACCCGTTCGCCACTTAGGCAAGGGAAATAAAAATCCTGACTCTGAAATTTTGTTTTTCGTATATCTTCTATAAATATTCAAGTTGTGTTTGCATAGAATAGAAAGATATTTTGAACAATTTATTTTAGAACCAAATGATATTAAAATTCCAGAGCTGTTGAAAATATATAAATTTGATAAAGTAAAGAAGCGTAAGGGTAGAAAAAAGAAAATTGCGTCTAGCGTGCAAGTTTGATTATCCTAGACTCAAGATCTAGGCAGTCATATGGACGGACAGGCAGACGGACGTATTCAGCTATATTGATTTCTCTGTACACCCTTAAACCATTGTGGATAACTTTGGGTAATTCCCGATGTCTCTACAATTGCACAAACCTAAAATATCCCTAAATCCTTCTAAACACAACCTAAAAGTATTCTGTGCATTTTTCATTTATTTTTATTCCTTTGAACTGCTCAATCCAATGTTCAACTTGGAATCAATAACAAATGAATTCGTTGTCGATAATAAAATTAAAAATATTTTTCATTCATTTTTATTGCCAAAATTTTCACATCATTTCACTCAATAAAACAATATAATTTTAGTAAAAAATAGCCAGGAGATTATTATGTTTAATCTGTTTGATTAGATTATCCGTGTTTTTTAATAGATACCAGAAAGCCCGTGTGGTACATTAATAAAACTTTAACAATTGCGCAAAAGAATTCAAGTCAAGATAAGCATAAATAAAATATAGTTTGGAGCCTATAGACTGCTGCCACCACCGCCAATGAGACCCAGAAGGTCCGACAAAGAGCGATCGCCAATTAAGTCATTTGCAATGGGCGTGGCCACCGTATTGATATATTCAGCCACAAAGTCGGTATTGTCATTGATGGTCAAGGAGATGAATTCCTCGACAACTTCGTTCATTTTGCGGTTCAAGATACGGTATTTCGATAGATTCTCAATTTCTGAGACCACATTGCCCACGGAAATGTAAATCTTGATTTCCTTAATCGACAAATTGCCGGAAATAATACCCAAAGAGTATCTAATTTGACCTGTGATACGTAGATCCTCCAGGGCCAAGAAGGCACCACCAGAACGCTGCATACGATAGCCACTGCCAACATCGGCGGCATAGTCTGTGGTGACATTGAGACTCTTGAACAAAAAGTTGAAATTGCAGCGACTGGTGATGGCATTGACTTTGAGTTCAACAATTTCGAATTCATTCAGACCCCAGATTACAACATCGTTGATTTCACCGTTGGCACTGAACTCCTCACCGTTGATATTGATTTCTTTGTGACTCAAAGTCAATGGAGCCATGGGAGGGATACCGTATTCCGGCCAGCCTTCGGCCATTTTGATTTTCATGGCCTCCAGAGCATCGACAATCTCACTAGATATAGAACGACCCTGGCCTATAAGGACAATCGAATTAGTTGGACTTAACTTCTCTTAAGAATCTCAGAGCTTACCGGCCAAAGCCACTTCAGCACCCTGACAGCTGGTCAGACCCAAGATAGCCACAAGCAAGAATAAGAATTTCATTTTGTTTACACTCAGAAGTTGCGAACTCTACTGTTCCTTTTTCGCTGAAAACTAAACTTTTTATATTGGATTTATGGAAAGCTTTTACCTAATCTTATCGATTAGCTAAGCATTTGATAAGTCTTAATCACTTCATAAAAATAAGTGCTTCTAAACAGTTGCTCATGACTGTGAAAAGCTCCTGAATCGATCGTATTCAAGATAATAAAAGACTTGAGATTTTTGGTTGAAAATATTTATATTTGTAATTAAGTTTTTACCACTCCAATTCTGGGGGGATGCAGACCTCTTTCTCACCACCCTCACCATCACCACCACCGCTCACAATATCAGAAATGCTAATGTCCTCCAAAGCACTGTTGACAACGGGCAGAGCCACGGTCTCAATGGTATCAGCAATAAGATCCTCGTTCTCATTGATAGCCAATTCGACGGCCTCGGCCAAGTACTCATTCATCTTTTCATTGATGCTACCATCACCCAGCATACCCTCGATTTCAGAGTCAACCTCACCCAGATGAGTACGGACTTCCAAAGACTTGAGCTTCAGTTTACCAGACAACACACCCAAAGAGTACTTCAAAGTACCCCAGATCACCATATCGCGGATGGCGAATTTGGCATGACCGGCACCGATCAGATTGACAGTGAAGCCGTATTTCTTCAGCAAAATTTCCAAATCATAGATTGTATCAATGTTGACATCGCGGAAGCTGAATTTGTAGGTGACCTTGCTGGTGATGGCATTCACTTTCATCTCATCGATATCGAAGTCGTTGAGGCCATTGAGACGGAAATGATCGATGCTGCCCTTCATTTTCAAGGCACTTGTGTCAATGTCAATATCCTTGTGGTTGATTCTGAAAGGGGCCAATGGTGGGATGCCCGCGTTGGGGAAACCACAGGGCATCTGCTCTTGAATACCCTCAATCACATCCACAACGGTACTCGAAATGGAGTGGGTGTCTAAATGAACGGATTTGCATAGATCATAGTCATAATTTGTCTAGGTTTAGATTAAAT
Source organism: Scaptodrosophila latifasciaeformis (assembly GCA_037075145.1). NCBI lineage: Eukaryota > Metazoa > Arthropoda > Insecta > Diptera > Drosophilidae > Scaptodrosophila > Scaptodrosophila latifasciaeformis. The sequence continues at coordinate 21,219,289 of JBAMCM010000217.1, read as the reverse complement.
CCCCTACTTACCGACGGCCTGATTAATGGTTGCGGCCTGAGCCACGGCAGCGATTGCCAACACAGCCAAAGCAATTTTCATTTTAGCAATTTTTGTATAACTACTCGTGGTACCAAAAGTATCTATACTACCAGCCGGGCTAACTAATCAGTCGCTTTTATAGGGACTTCGGTTCCTGGGGCTCTTGATAAGCACTCGAGTTGATTAGCTGGCCAATTTTTTATTTATTATTGTCTTATCTGCCGAGAATTGGTGATTCTAGAGTTTCAAACAATAATAGATTCATTTTTGTTTTTAATTTAGACCATTTCTTGTCTTGATTTTGGTAAAAAACCAGGTGAGACCCCCTCGATCGGTAAAATTAAAACACCTGTTTGGCACCTGCGCCACTTTATTCGCCGTCCTGTTTGTTCAAAATAGACAATATTTTTAATTGTCATTTTTATAAGCGTATTTTAGAAACCTCTGACGTTTCAAACACCTTAAAAAAATATATAATATTCAAGGTCATTTCAAGGGTAAAGGCTTACAAAATATTTTTATGGATCTCACCAACTATAAATCTTATTTTTATCAATAAAATTTAGGTCAATCATTTCATCATTGATTTTAACAAGATCTATATTATGGGTTCGAAAACAATCGAGAGCTTGTAATTTTTTGGTAAATCTGAAACACTTAAGAGTTCCTCCTTTCTTATATCAAGTGTTGATCTTAACTAGCACGATTAATAATCTTTTCGAAATTATTTATAGGTATGAGGCTCTTCTAAGGTACTTGAGCTTTGTAATTAGATGGATTTAATAGAGTCTCTCGATAAAGAAACACTAAGAGCATTCCAACGACTTTCTAGATCAAGCAAAACAAAATGATAATAATGGATTAATCTGGCTTTATAGGGTATATGGTAAATCGTAAGGCTCCCTGGGTTTCACCTTTCAATGTGTTGACGCAGCTTTTTGAGTTATTTTGATCAGATTAGATCAATCCAATCAGTAAGCAGGCACTTGTGTTCCCTACTCATAAATATTGATGAGGTCGACTAACACATTTCAAATGGTCTGTAATAATTTTTGAAATCTTGCTATGATTTACGATTTGCCTTTGATAATGGGATTAAAGAAAAGGCCCCAGAGTGTTGGGCTATAAAAGGGGCTACGATTTTCAAAAATTTTATTGTATAGCTATCAAAAGTGTGGGTGAATACAAAATGAAGACAATTTTCTGCATTTTTGTGGCTCTGCTGGCCTGTGTTTCGGCTCTAGAATTGGAATTTCCAACCGAGCAGCAGTGGAATGATCTGGTTAAACGTAATCGTAAGGCTCTTGATTTGATCTAAAGAAACTCTCTATAGATTAACTTTCTTGCTAAATATAGCGGCCCAGCCGGAAACTCAGGGTCTGATTGTGAATTCTCAGGCCAAGAAAATTTTGAAAAATATTTTGAGCACAATGCCTTGTGGCTGGCCTGAATATGGTATCCCACCCTTGGCCCCCTATACTAATGCTGAATTGCAAATTCATCTGGCCAAGTCAATGGTTGAGTAAGTAGATCCTTAGAGTTTTATTTGAGTTCCCCCATTAAGTCTGAACGATTTGACAGATCTTTGCTGCAGTTTTTGAGGTTCCGTTTCGATGGCTTGGATCAGATGGATATCAAAAAGTTCAAGATCAACTACTTGACCAAGCAAATCAAATTCCATTTCATTTTCAAGGAACTCAAAGCCACCGCACATTACCTTAACACTGACACCTTCCTAGATGCCCTACGTCAATTGGGTCTAACCGTGCGCTACGAGGGCTCTGGACCCTTCTCCTTTGCCCTGGAGAATCTGTCGCTTCAGGGTCAATTCAAGTACAAGGTGCCCCTCATTTTTGGCTCCGTCAAGATCTATAAATTTCAATGCACAGTAGCCCTGGGTGGTGTCAAGTCCAACATTGGCGGTATCCTGGGCAATGGGCGCATCAATGAATTCATCAATGACATTATTGAATACGAGATACCCGCCTTTGTTAATGGAAATCAGCAGAAAATCAGTGACAGGATTGAGGAGATCTTTGTGCCTTTTGTAAATGAGAAAATGAAGGGACATAAGATTTGGTATCTGCTGGGTCAATTGGGTACTTTGACTAAAACCTGTAAGCCCACTCCGGCTCCCTGGCTGGCCGCGGATGAGCTCTAAATCAAAGAATCAATAAAGTAAAGTGTATTTGTGTTATTAATTACGGTAGCTTTCAGTTTAATTAACCACCTGGAGTGGCCAGAGATAGTAGCCCCCCTCGGCACGGATAACCGATTTTGTTATCGTTGTCAAAGCTACTTGAGTTTATGATAGTGCGGCTATAAAAGCGGCCATTCTAGCGGCCATCGAATTCAGTAAGACAGTTGAATTTCAATATCAACGATCATGCGTTTCCTGGTTGTTTTGGCTTGTGTATTGGCCGTGGTGGCCGCTGGCTCTCTGCCTAAATCTCAGATTGAACAGCGTTTGGCTCAGTTTGCCGATGAGAATGGCGACATTGATCTTTTTGCCGAGTCCGAGGATGGCAATGTAGAAAGTAAAACGTCTGTCGATTTTTGAGTTTGGTGTGTGCCTCATTTTCCGCACTCTCTTTTCCAGTTGACCAGCACTTCATTCTGTCCTGGCAGGCACGTCGTTTCATTCGTAAACTGCAAAAACAAATGGTCTGTGGCTGGCCCCAATATGGCATTCCGGCTTTGGCTCCTCTGCGCATCAACGAGCTCAACTTGGACTTTAAGCGTGGTATTTTCGAGACCCTGAATAACATTTTCCGCCTCAAGGTCGAGGGTCTGGATAACTTCTTGATCAAGAAATTCAAATTGAATGTCATCACATCGAAGATTACCTTTGATTTCCTGTTCAAAAATATCGATACCACCGCCCAGAAATACGATACTGACACCTTGATCGATGCTCTGCGTCAGTTGGGTGTTTCTGTGGAGTACGAGGGTCAGGGCGAGATTCTGTTCGATCTGATCAACTTGCGTGTTGCCGGCACCTTGAAATACAAGCTGCCAATTTTGTGGGGATCTGCCAAAATCACCTCCCTGAAGACCACAATTTCCCTGGAAGCTGTTGAGTCCGATATTACCGGCTTCATGGGCAATGGCAAGATCAACCGAGCCATCAACCGTCAATTGGAGCATGCCCTTGTCAGTGTTATCAATGGCAACCAACAGACCATTTCCGATACCATTGAAGATACTCTTGTTCCCCGTGTTAACAAGATGCTGAAGGGTAATGACTTCTGGACTCTTGTTGACATGATCTTGTCGAGCAGTGATGGTGAGAGTGAAGATGATCCTATTGTGGTTGACTGTGTTGCCCCAGCCGACCCCTGGGCCTAAATGTATTCTTGTTCTATCTTCTTTCAATAAAGCTTTTTATTCAAACCATTTAGTATTGCCTAGTTTGTGGCGTCGATTTTTGGTCAGTTGTTTTGTGTAATAACGAAACACCTGTGCTAATCCAATCTTATCTTCTAAAATTTGTGATACCCTGATCGTTGAAATACCGACGATTAGTACCTGATTCATTTAGTTTCTGTATAACCATGCGTATTGTAAGTTCTCCAGCGATTTTCTGTGTTCTTCTTTTGGGTTCCACCTTGAGCTCGGCGACCTTAATCGATGACACTCTCCGTGAGTTCACTGAATTCCTGCGTCTGCAGATGCAATGCGGCTATCCAGATCGTGGCATACCAATTCTAGCTCCCTTGGAAATTGCCTACAAAGAACTGGATTTCGAGAGTGGTGACTTAAGGTGAGTCCAGGATGCTTTGTTAAGTCGCCGAAACCTAAAGATTTTTACCCTGTTCAGTTTGAAAGGCAATTTCACCGATTTGTCTGTCACCGGTCTGGATGGCTTTCAGTTCTTCAAGTTGGCCTGGAGCAACATTTTTCATACTATCAAATTCGATGTGACATTTCCCAGTATCCATTTAAATAGCGTGGCCTATAAATTGAATATGGGAGCTCCTCTATTCGGTTCGAAATTGAATATTTGGGGTGATGGGGCCCTCGACTTGGAACTTATTAATTTCCGTGCCTATGGCAGTTTTATTTTGCGACCATCATCTGTCACCCAAGGCGTGCATGTGACCAGCTGGAAAGTCAAGTGGGAATTGGAAGAGGCCAAATCAAAGACCACAGGCATTATGGGTAGTCGCCTGTACACCAAGTTTGTCAATGACCTGATTAAGGAATATATTGAATTATTGATAAATGACAATCCTACCGAGATATCCGCTTTTATGGAGAGCCTCATTGTGCCACCCGCGAATACGGTGCTGGCAAATGTGGCCTGGTATGAGCTAACCGCCATCATATTGGGCCTGGTTAATGATGTTCTACCCGTGGAGCCAATTTGTTGAATCGCGGATTGGAATATGTGATTAAACTGTTACCATAAACTAAATTATATCATAAAATAGACTTTCTAAATTATATAATAAAAGTCTATAAGAAAAGATAGAGGTGTTATTTTTGATAAACCATTTTTATATTGAAGACCTGCAGAAGTCTTTAAGGAACTTTTCAAAATAGGATCTTAGCTTGATTGTCGTATTTCTTAGTAGAATATTTCAGATCTTAAATACTTTTAAGGGTATTTGGAAAACTTTGTTCGTACCCTTTCAGGTTGTAATCCGAAAAGTAAATAAATTGAAGCTTACTAATCTTAAAATGTTTATTTGATTAATTGCCTAACAGGTTCACATAATGAACAAGTTCAATTTAAAATGCAAAAAGAAGTCCATAAAACAAAACATTGATTAAAATTTAATTCAAAAGCTTATCTATTTCTAAGCACTTAAAATTCATTTCATTTTCTCCCATTACAGGTAAGCACGATAAGATTGGAAATATACACGGTTTTCTATGGCCACACGATTTATTTTATATATTCTGGTATGTCAAATAAACACAGTATCAATTTATTGCCCAGGGGGTATCGAAGGTTCTCTGCTCTCTCTCTCTAATCGCTTTTACCATAAATTATGGTCATATTATGAAAATGCATGCGAAATGAAATAATCAAAAGAAGAGAAAATAAAAAAAAAAAAACCAAATCCATAATCGGATTGTGAAGGACAAGGAAGAAAAGCGCCAGCAGGACATCTCAATTCAGACGTTGCTCGGCAGACCAGAGCCCGCTTTGCTGGAATGTTTTGTGTTTGCCCCGGCAGAGTTCAAGCGTTGCACGAGCCCTTTCCCAGCAGGCGGCCAAACGGGTGGTCCCATGGCTTCGTAGTCCTGCGTTGGTCGGCTTTGCCTTTGCTTGAACACTTCCTATAGCCTCAGTCCAATCAATCTGTGCTCTCTGCCTTTGCTTATAGTTTTGTGTTTTTTTTCCTTTCTCCTCTTTTTGTGTTGCTTAACACCCGTTAAAAACTCGGGGGCTTTTGTTTAAATCAAGCCAGCAGATGTTTTATGTAAAGTCGCTCGGATTATTCTGGGTTTCTTTTTTTTTTAGATTGCTTGCTTTTTAATGTCATCATTTGTTGTTAATTAGTGCAAAGTACTTGAGAATAGAGTAAAAACATTTCTTCACTCATATCTGGCTTTCTCAGATTCGTTTTGGCTCATTTCATTTGCAATTTATGAGCCAGATTTTCTATTCAATCCTAAACGCACCTTGCCTGGTCCACAGACACACGGACTTGACATTGTCATAATGCAAAAAAAAAGAAAGAAATATTCTCCTGCAAATGCAGCCGTCTAGGCAAGAGTCCTTTTGCAGCCTCTGTACTCTCTGAGTACGTGCTCGGTGCACATCTGAGCTATCCTGCGGTTTCTCATTGTTTAACTTGAAATTTTATGACCTACCAGACAGCGAGGACATTGTCTACTTGGAGACACCCTTCTCTCCAGTTGAAGTAGTGACCAAATTATTTTATGACTTTTGGATTTCCATGTCCTTGTTTTTCTTGGGGATATCTTGGCAAGTTTAGCCATTTGTTGACATTTACGATGCAATTTAAAAATGAAAAACAACACCCAAAAAGAAACTCATAAAATTGCTTGCGGTTGTTCTGATTTTGTTTGTCTTTTGCCAAAGGACTTTCGCTTTCAATTTGGTCTAGTCTGTTTGTGTGTAATTATGCGGCTCTTTTTCATTCGGCTTACAGCCTCGAGTGCATGCTTGGCCTAGTTTGATTAGCCTCGATTTTATCCTTTGCCTATGCAGCTTGTTTTTTTTTAGCTGTTTAGATACACACACATCGAAAGCCTCAGAAAACCGACTTCAAGTCCTTCGAAATCACAGGACTCTGGCTCTATGCCACAGACCTAATAAGTAGAAGTCTGTGGCTATTTTCGTCTCTCATCATTGAGCTGGTCAGGCCGAGTTTAGAGTAGAGTAAATATTTGCCTGGCTCGCTTGGAGGTAAAGTCAAAAGAAAAGCTTTGAATGACACTTTCACTTGCCATATAAAGCCCAAAGTTTGTTGCTTTAATAATTTAGTGATTTTATATTGAGTTGGAATGGGTTATTCAGATTGTACAAGACACAAGGGTTGTTTGGCTTTAATTTCAAATTTATGATATGACGGAATTGCACTTCAGACAAAATTGCTCACATAAATAAATCAAAAGCCGACAAAAATTGCCAAAACTCATTAGATCAAATGGAAGGTACGAATGAGTGAGACTTTCTCTTTGTTGTTTACCTTTGCTGTTTTCATAAAGAATTAAATGAGTTTTAATTTGAAACGTAGTAGTTCAACTCTTTTCCTTTCTTACAGTTTTCTTTTTTCCTTTTTTTGAATGGGTTAAGTCAACGGTGAAAGAAAAATTAAATGAAAAATGTAAATGCTCAAAGTTAGAGAACGTAATTTCCCGAATCGCGCACTTGAATAGATGCGTTGTCCTGTAAATGAACAACAGGGCAGGGCAGGATGTATCAAGGTAAAGGATGCTGCGCCTTTTACTCCGTGTTATTTTCAATTAAGGTTGACATGTTGCCGCAGTCTCTTGCTCCTCCCCCCATCCCCCTCCCTCCTTCTGCTTCAATTTGTTTCATGTGCCAAGTCAAGCTGAAAATTGCGCATTTGGTTGGCGGTGGAAGAGAAGAAAAAAAAAAAAAAAATAGGAATCGGGGGCATCGTTGGAAAGTTTTTGCCATAACAGGATTACATTTTTTTTTCCTTTCTCTCTCAACCTTCGTCAATGCTTCTTGTTGGTATGTAGCAAGTCTGTTAGTTAGTTGCCTCATGGTGCAAGTCTATCTCATTCCTGCAATGTTGGCTAAATTATCTCAGGACTATCTCGCATTTTGCTGCCTGACAGGCAATAAAGTGGTTCAATTTGCCAAGGCACTTTTTGCCTGCCAGTTCGGCTTTGATAAAATATCAATCAATTCTGGTCTCTAAAGCTAATTGATAAATTTCCTGTGGCCGAAAAGAATTTCAAGGAAATCTTGAGATTGCCCAGACCAAAAGGATTTGTGGCAAAATCTAAAAGGCTCAGATTTTACAGCTTAAAAACAAAAAAACTATTAGATCTACGCTGCTTCTAAAAAGAATACCTCCTGATTAAATCTTATATATTTTCTTATTTTTTTAAGTATTTATTAAAGATACTATCAATCACATATGTTTAATTTGATTTACCCACATTTTGTGGTGTTTTTTTTGGAAAGGATAAAGAGAAGCCTGCATTTGCTGGTATCTCAAAATGTTTAGTCCTTTAGAAAACCCACATAAAACTGTTCAACTCTGAGGAAATTTCTTAGTTAAGGTTTCGTTTCAAATCGATGAACGGGTCTATCAATCAATCATTTCAATTACTCGATTTACTCGGTTTATTAATCCTTGCCCTGCTTGCGTTGGCTCGACAAAAACCTTGAATATGACTTATTAGCCTTTTTGACAGCTGTCAAACTTGAGCAGCACTTGCAGTTTACTTCGAGTAATCGATATAAATAAACATAAGCGTATAGTGAAAGTAAGGCAGATTGGGAATTTCAACAAAAGCCAAACAACTTGGCCCATTAACATGACAAAATGTGTGTCCCGAGATATCCTTAACCACCACCACTTCCGGTTCGGTTTCGTATGGCCTGGCAGATGCTCATCTTACAAAACTTATACCGATTTGATGTGACATTTTTGTCAAATGTTTACACCTTTAACCCTTTGGCCTTCATTGTCTCAGTTTTTGCCTAGGTACCAAAGGCAGTCGATCTTGTATTTAATTAGTTGAATTTGTTTGCGGATTTCTGGTTTGGTCGGTTTGAAAATTATAAATTTTATAGTTTTAGTTTTTCCCAAAAAATTGTTTGATTTGATACGAAACCATAACCATAACGAAATGAACTCATCTGCTCCTGTCAAGAGTCAACCAAAACAGCTAAGAAAGAAACATGCCCAAATCATTCATCAAAATTATGTCAAATCATGCAAGCGGCTGATAAAAAAAAAATGAAATTACCAAGAACCAAAAAAAATTGAAACAGAAATGCTAATGAAAATCAATGCAAAAAGTATACATTTTTCGGGCGGCAACCAAAAAACCGCCAAGTCAACATTGTCAGAAGCAGGCGCAGGCGCAGCTGTTCTTGAGGACATGAAGCTGTCATGTTTTGAGAAAACACGGGAATAGAATAGTTTGAAAGACTCGAGACAGAAACCGAACGGCCGACTGCCATAGACAACAATTACCACAATTTTCCTTGGGCCTCCTTTACGCTCTTGGCTGGCTCATCATATTTTCCTTGTGGCTCCGAACTGATTTGCATTTTTAATCTCATAAGGATGCTGTTGTATGCTGCCAAACGCATTGTCCTTTGCAACGAAAACAACAGTTTCTTCAGCTGGAAACTAACGAAAAAAAAAACCTTACCTCTCAGGAAAAAAATCACACTGTATCTTTTCTATTAACATATGTTTAATCCAGGATTTGTAACACCCCAGAAAACATCACCACTGACACTGCCAGCCCAGGCGCGAGTCCTGCTCTAATCTGGGCTGTCTTGGCCCTGAGACGCCAAGACAACACTTCTCATCACGACTCGACTTGTCGCATCCCGACTCGTCGGCTGTCAGTTACGCTTGAATAATTACATGTAATTAAAGTTTCTTTCTCTCATATATTGGATTTGTAGTTGTGCAGCAGCTTTGGCTTTGAAAGGATAACATATCAGACAAAATACAATTAAATTTTTATTGACAAAATCTGTCGCAACCTCATGGAGATTATCATCGTTAGACTGGTCGATGTAAACAAACCAAAATATCATTTGCATGGATAAGAAAATGTTTTGAATGAAGATACTTTAGTTTATTCAAGTGAAAATGGATTCTAAATTATTTCTTCTAATTCTGGGAAAGTTAAGATAAGTGAATCAGTTGGAATAAACTTGAAGACTATTTCAATTTCCTCTGAATGCCCTTAAATTTCGCAAGTGAGCTGAAGTTTTCTCCAGATTAGAAAATTTTAAGACTGTCTGAGATCATCAAGATTAGCTCCGGCGAATAGTTCCTGTCTGTATGGAATCTTTTGTATTCCTACCATAAAGGACGAAAATAATTGTTGCTTTTATTTCCGATCTGATAGGAATAATACTCCAAGGAAATCGATATGTTTCTTACTCTTTCAAAATCGAAACAATTAGCCAAGCACCTTTAAAATAAATCAAAGCAATAAGTTGGAAGATAAATCGATTGTATCAAATTATGTGAAAGTAATTTCTTAGATGAGAGCACTTTGATAAAAAGAATTAGGGAATTGTCTTTAAAATAGCTCAGGAATAAAAAATAACTCAATATCTTTTTTTTTTTTTTGCCTTGTCATTGTCATTTGTGATGTCATCAAAACTCTATCAATTTGCGGTTTTGAGCTTCCCATACGATCAGGAATAAAAAAAGATGATCTACGTAGCTGCCTGGTGGTATGATTTATTTCTAACGGTTCAGTGGTTCAGCAGATTGCACTTGAAAACTACATGCAATCGCATGTCCTTGCCTCTGGCCTCACCTCTGAGGTCTTTCATTAATCATTGCCCATGGAAAATGCACGCTAATGATTCTGATTTTTTCCTCCTTCTTTTTTTTTACTTTTTGCAATGAAGTAAACTGAGGATAACACGTTGTAACCGCAACATTTCCTCTTATTTTATTTTTTGGCAGACTGCCCGACTTCTTTGATGAGAAAATCGAGAAACATTGAAAGGACAGGGACTCAGGGTCCATTAATGAAATCTGAACGGTCAATGAATTGAACTTGCTACCGCAGAGTTCACAGCTTGAAGTTGCCGTTCATTAATCATTTTGGCACAAAAATTCATTAATGCATTTTTTGGCATAGACGAATTTGGGAGTAAAGTGTCTGCTAACTATCTGTCAATATGGTAATTTATTTTTAGCTGAAATTGCACGAACAAGAACGATGAGTCTGAAAAATGAAAAGTTTGAGAAATATATGAATTCATTCTAAAATTACTCTATATATTTTGGGTTCCAATATTTTTAGAATTTTAATGACTTTCGCTTGAACTGATTTCTGAAATTTTGAAAGCGGAACTTTAAATTCTTGGAACAATTTCAATAGGAATATTACAATTTGTAATATTAAAAATATTTTAGATATTCTTGGCTTTCAGGTTCTAGTTATATCTAAATTTTAGGTTAGGCTAGAGAGGTCCATGATTCCCCTGAGATGACAGGATTAATCGGAGGTCTATGGCGATTAATCAGAATTCTGTAATAAATGGAAACACGGAAGTCTTTAAACAATTTCAATAAGAATATTACAAATGGAAATAGATATATGAGTATATACATATTATATTTAAAATATTTTAGGAATTCTTGGTTTTCAGGTCCCAGTTGAATTCAAATTTTAGGTTAGGCTAGAGAGGTTCATGATTCCCCTGTGACGAGAGGATTAATCGGAGACCTATGACGATCCAAACCTTTTCTCTTTGGTTTAAATTATTCAAATATTTTTAATAAATTCAAAATATTGAATCGATAATAATAACAGATTCCTGCTGATATCTGAAGTGCCTCATCCGTTTACAACAAACCGAAAATGATCAACAAACAAACACGCCCTCACCTTTGGCCATAATTGCTGGCCTCGGTTTCTAGCTCAAGAGTGTTTGCCTAAGAAATAAACCAAATTAAATGGGTGGAGTTATTTGTAATGCTCGGCGCCCTAGCAACAACTTGCAAAAGTTCTATTCAGGACGAAATATTTGTCTGTGTTGGTGCGCGCGTGTGTGTGTGTGCACCTTTGCGGCTGTTGCTGTTGCATGTCCTGGGTTAGGGGCTTTCCTACCGACCGCCAACTGAGAGACGGCACAATTATTAGCACTTAAGCGACACATTCAGGCCTACAGGATGGCATATCCTTGCCGCATTCCCGCACATCCTTGTTGTTTTGCTGCTGGTTGCTTGACTGTGTGCTCTGTCAACCCTTAAGCAGCCGCACAAGTGTCGATGACACTTGGAGGGATTTTCGACTGCGACAGTTTTGGGTTTCGCCCCGCCGCGCGCCGTCCCGACTTGACACTCACCGCAGCCGAACTCACCGGAAGGATACCTTGCCACTGCGGCAGGAGAGTCGCGATCGATCGCTTGGTCAGGTAAAGGGTAAAGCGGAATGTTCGGGCACGTCTTGGCAAAACACTTAAGCCAAAGTTAAACGCTTTGAGTGTCGTATTTTTGTTTTTGTTTGTGTGTTGCATTTTTTTTTCTTCATCTTATTTCGGTTGGGGTATTTCTGTTTTTGCTTGTACCTTCTTGGCACTGCAGGAGGCCAGATAATTTTTTTTTTTTGTGTACCCGTTCCTGTTGTTGTTTTCTTTTTTTTGGTAACCTAAATCAATAATGAAAGCCGAGCAATTGCAAATGCTGCTTTAATTCGCTTAAATTGCCAGCAGGATATGTGTGTGTGTGTGTATGTGTGTCGGTCCTTTTGTGTCAAGGAATAAAAAATAAATCGAATATAAAATAAGGTAAAGGATTGTGCTCTATGTTCCAGTTCTGCTCTCAATTGTTTGCTGGGCTGTTGTCACAGCTAAAGCGCTTTAATTTTGATTGCATTCGATTTGTTCTTGCCTTAGTTTTTTACTTGGCCTTTGGCATTGCCGATGTTTGCACAACTCTTTGACAAATTCACAGGCTTGTTTCCGAATCCTTTTTATTTTTTTTGGCTGTGGAAGGAGTAGAAATTTTCGGTCTTGCGCCTTGGGCAATTTTCGCAATTTCGTACAGCGACAGGATTAACTATTTAGGTTGATTGTGTATCTATATCCAACTCAAGAAAGGAAGTGCCTGGATTTCTTTGTCGGGTTTCTTTAGTGGTTAGGTTATTCCCGTCTCAAAGTTTCCTCCATTTAAATGCATACTGGCATTTGCAATCACTCATTCATCTAAAAATGATGTGGGAATATTTAAATACTCTTTTTCTCTTATGGAATGCCCAAAGAATTTTCCATGTTTTCTTTGATTCAGCAAACTCTAAAATAGCCTGAAATATTTCATAATTTTGGGGGAAATTTCTTTGAGCTACTCATAAAAATATATGATTTATTTAAGTTAGGTTAAGTTGATATCAAACATAGATCTATATTCTAGTTCTAACGTTTCAGCTCTTATGGAACCTATACAATTTTAAACCCATAAAATCCTATAATATAATCCTTGACATCAAACATAGATCTATATTCTAGTTCCAACGTTCCAGATCTTATAGAACTCGTAGGAAAAAGCTACAATTTCAAATGAAAAACGTATAGATTATTTCACTCTCCAAAAGTCTCACATTTCTCTTAAGTTTTTTTCATTTGTGAATGATTTCGAACGGGTTGGTTTAGTTCGATCCATTCAGTTTTTGCGAATACTTGGGCGTTACGTGTCACTGTCTGTTACTCTTTTTCGAGAGCTTGCCAAAGCGGACATGCCAGGATTTCTCATTGACATTGACAGAGTTGACAGTTGAGCCGGCCTACCTGCTGGAAAATCTGCCCGGAGAGGCAAAATGAATCACTGCCTCTGACTTGTTTCAATGCAGGGAAATGCCCAGGTTAAAAAAAAGGAACATGTGGTGGCATTTGCCATTTATTTGAGTTTTCGCAAATCTGTTTGGTCGGCTTGATCCTGTTTGGCAATCCCTTTAGTTTTGCTTTTGCAAGTAATTAGTCGCCTGTCAGCGTGGCTTGTGTGACTGGCTAAAAGGATTTCCTTTAACGACAATGTAACCTAAAACGGGAACACACCTGCCCACACAAAAGACTGGGTATCTCAGAGATACCTTTTCGGTAATAACTCTTTGGACAGAGAGCGCGCGCGCCTTGCGGCAATCTATCAACTCTGCTGGCAAAGAGATGTCCTAATGTCCCGATGTCCTATTCTTAGGAAAAAGTGTAAACCTACTTTGATGAAATGTTGTCGTCGTCGTTGTCCTACATGAAAAATAGCATGTGCTATTTGGCTTCTTGTTTGCGCATCATTTATAAGTATCTTGAGGTCTTTCTGACAAAGTAGGCTCTGCTCCCGTTTTCCTTGCAGAAAATAAAAAAGGATACCAACGACATTCAGTCAACAACAGCAGCAATCTAGCCAGTAAATGAGTTTTGCTCTACATTGATGGTAACATTCTGCCACATTTACTTTTATATACAAAAAGATGAAAAACTCCTACCAAACATTTTCTAAAGTCTCTTCATTGTCCTGAGACTCTGTTGGAAAAGTGGGTCGGCGGTTTGTTTTGCAAAGTTGTCATTCCTTTTTTGTCTGACAAAGGCAAAACTCAGAAACTCACAAACTGGAACATATTCAGACATTCATTCAGATATCTGTAGGCGACAGATATCTTTTGTGGTCTTTGAAGGATCAGGATCCAATCTTGACGTCAGACAAATTAGCTTAAACGAGTGGGCTTTTGTCACACCTTCCGATTGACAAGAGAACGCTCAAATTGATTACTTTAAATGGACAGAATGGACAGGATCACCGGATCATTCGAATCAGTCTTAAGAAAATTTGACCAGCTGCACGTAATTGGCCCTGATCAATTTGATGGTCTGTGACGGAGCTGAAATGGTTTATAGGTTATGGTGGATTTCTAGAAGGTATCCAATACTGATAATTAAAGCCTGAATGTTTTCACTATGGAATCTATGGGAATCTTTAAACTTCTAGGCTGAACATTTTTTAGACCACCATAAAGGATTTGATTCCTTAACTGTACTTTTTCAGGATCTAGAATCTTATGATTATTCTGAAAAATTAGCTATACTTACTATAGTATTTTTATTATTGGAAGCTATGACCATTTGATAAATCCTTAGATTTCACAGAAGAAATCTTATAAAACTTAAGCCTCAATTATCATAGCCCCCGACATATTTGTAGTTCTCATTTAATAACAAAATATGAGCAAATAATTGAGTGACTTGGACAGTATCCTTTTCATAGTTAAGGTCAGTCAGTTAATTGTCTTTTACAATCTGTTTAATTTGATAAATTCTAAGCGATTTGCTGCAGCCATAAAATAATATACAAAATTTTTGTATAGAAAAATGTAAGAAATGCAGAAAAACTGTATGAATGATAAAGGGAATTTTGCACGCTGATGTGAGCGTGGCACATGTCCTTTCCATCGACTTGACTGACTGCACGGGAATTCAGTTAACTGGCTCGTGTTAAAAATAGTTTGCGTGACGAATTTTTCACTACTGCATTACAGCTCTGTGATCCTTTGGTCTGTCCTATCCTATTCTGTCCTGCTGGCTGCCTGCAGAGCAATTGTCTGTACACGAGACACGCGTCATATTTTAATTATGACAGCCGGCTGGCTGGCAGTATGGTCAGTAAGTCAGCTGGACAGTTGGACGGCCGTCAGGACAGTGGTTAGCCTGGACATGGTGCGGCCGTCAGGAACACCGGAAAAGTCAACTGATGTTGCTGCTGACAGTGATGATGGCGGTGGTGGTAGTGCTAGGCTTTGGGCTACTGTAAGCTTGCTGGTGGCATGCAACAGCAACCCCTTGAGTCCTGTAATATTCGAGTGGACAAATAGTGTATATGCTGATACTCCGGACAAGGTATAAACCTGATAGACAGTCTGAGAGAGCGAGAGAGATATAGAGAGCTGTTTTATTTGTTGACAGATTAGTCTGCTTGATCGTTGGTCGTAAACTTGATGTTTTTATTTGACATTTATAGAGTCTAAGCTTGTCATAATTTGCTATAGCATCTATAGGACTATTATTTAAGGATTTGTAACAATATGCCCAAATTGAAAGGACACGCGCAAAGCCCACATGATCATAGAAAAGGCACGTACAATTGGATAAATTGTCGGCCTTTTTATATACCATTTTTTCTTTCTTTTTTTTTTTTGCATATCAAAATGAGAGCACTGGTAAACAAACTAGAACTAATGAGCTGAGCACAAAAGCTACCCTAAACACTCGAGAGCTGCAATTTCATGTGCAAATTCCAAAATTCCAATTATGCGGGATACGCGCAAAAAATAGTCGAACAGGAAGAAATGAGAGCAAGAGGGTTGCATTGAATTGGGCATACTCTTACTTCCCTTATAAATACTTTTGTTACTTTGATCATCTCAAAACTTGATATATCTTTGATCTAAGAATATTTCTAAAGCAAGCCAAAGTTGAAGCTTAAAAACTTCAAAATTAGTGGATACGTTTAAAAATTTCTAAAACTGCTTTGATTTATAGATCACAAACTTATTGACAAGTGAAGAGAGACCTATATACTCTTCCCGTATGCATTTATAGGGTATGAAAAGTCAAGCTGCAAAAACAGAGCAAATAGCTCAACGGTCATTCAGCTTTGTCTAAGCTGCTGCTCCTGCACTTTGCGGGGTGGCTGTGTACACTTCATTGCATTATCCTGGTCCCGTGCCTGCCGCCGATCTACGCGGGCCTCTCTAACTGTTCGCGTGTGCAAGCCTTAATTTCATTACACTGCATTTTACTGCCATTACAACGGTTGCATTTTAATGAACTAGTCTCCCCCTTCATTTAGCTGACCACCCCCTTTGGTAGTCCTGGCTGACTTCCTTGATTTGCGCCGACGCGACGCGACGCGACGCTTCTGTGCAGACAGCTTAAGTGCTGACCAGTAAGTGCTCTCTTAGGGGTTGCAGATCAGATCAGAGCGACTCAATTGACCAACGGTCAGTGCCAAAATCAAATGGCATGTGTTTATTTTTATTACCTTTGTTAGCTCGACTTTTAAAGCTTTCAACGTGTATTTAAGCAATTTCCACCCTTTCACCTAAAAAGTCCTTTTTTTTTGTTGGTCCCTTTGATTGATCTCTCGACTGACCGTTAAGTTGGTCGTAGGCGTATTTTGGTCATTAACTCTAATGACATTAGCCTGTTTTATTTTGTGTGAATGAATAATTAAAATTGGGAACTGAAATGATTTGTATGAATAGATAAATCACTTCGATAAGGTAAACATGGGGAATGGAAGTCTTACGAATTGAACTGAACTGTCATTTGTTAAATTTGTAGAATTTCTATTGAAAAGATTAGAGGTATTATCATATATTGAGTTATCAACATGGACAAGTACAAGCTCATAATTTCTAGGAATCCATATAATATTGTTATGAATAGTCGAACCAACCATTATTTTTCTTGGGAAAAGCTTTTTATAATGTTTTAAACTTTTCATAATTCTGGGTAATTTATAATATAAATTGAATATGGTTCAAATAGAAGAGCATCTTCGAGGAGCTTAATGTGACCTAATCTGTACCAAAGTTAGCACACCTACTCGACTTTGCTTAGTTGATATAGTAAACCAATCTGTACCAAAGTCAGTCTACATATATTTAATGATGTCATTGAAAGTCAATAATAATTTCGACTCTGATAAGTTGGGAGATATCGGTGATAAGACTAAAAAAGACCTATTGATAAAGTTATCAAACTTCTACCATGTATTATCATATATTCCTGACAAAAATTAAATTAAATCAAGTTGGTTTCAGTTATATGATATAATGTAAACTATCACTCAAAGATAACCTCAAAAAAATCAGTCCATTTTGATATGCAAATCATCATTTCATCTGAGTAAATATTTTCTCTTATGTTTTATCGAGTAATTTCGGTTCTGGACATCAGATCAAATTTCCATCCATCAACTGTTAGGTCCACCCCTCCACCAGCACTCATTTAACCTATATACCATTTAGGATTGACTAACATAGAGTTTACTGTCCCCGAGCAAACAATTAGTTTGCATATAGTGTACATTTCACTCTGCATTTGACTACAGTTGACTAGACAAAGTTTCGCTCCTGGTCGCATTTCCATATCGTATATGTTGTCTCCTGGTCATTTAACACAGCAGCTGTAATAATAACCTTAGAACAATATGCTGTTATGGTATATGGAGATACAGAGAGAGAGATTCTATCAAACAAAAAAAAAGTCTATTTTTTCATCACTTTCCTAAGCACAACAACAACAACAACAATGATGAGGCGATGCTTTAATTTTATGGCAGCTGGGCCATGCGGTTGTCATTTGAATGCCCACAAAACACCAGAGCAGAGCAGAGCAGAGCATCCACCCATGTAAGCATTTTGAAGTAGGTGCAGAGGCTGCGGAGGTTGTGGCTGCTCCTGTTTCTGAGTTTTGAAAATGAAAATTTCATAACATCAAGATATGAGCTTTGTATTATCTGATGGCCAAGGCTTCCGGGCATATCAAAAAGGCGAGCAAGGGGAGGTAGATTCTGCCGGACTATTGCCTGTTGTGATAAGCAGGATAGAGAATCCAAGGCATTACGAGCATTGCATTTGTAATGATAAGGATAACTAGGATAACTAACCCCTTTGGCTCATCCCTCAACCCTTTGCCTGCAGTAGTCAGCCAATTTCGCCACCACAAAAGCGCCCTAATGAGCACACTTGAGTGATTCTCTGTTTGCTTAGTGCACTATCCGAGGCAGATATTTTTTGGGGTCCTTGTCCTGCTATGGGACATGCATTATGTCGTGCGCGTCACGCGTCGGTCCATCAAACAAATCAAAAGAGAAAAAACCAGTCCAGCCAACTGAGCTCAATTCTTTTGTTTAAATGCTGTCAGGACCAGAACTCCTGACAGCTCATCTAAATGATGTTGGCGTTGTGCGTTATCCTTTTTAGTTTTTTTTTTTTTTATGCCATTCTTTCGAAATTTCAATTTCAATTATTTTAATTATAGCAACCCTCTAAAAATATAATTAACTAATTTCAAGCGATTTGTCTTCGGTATATAATTATATGGCCCTGCAATTAGAGGAGTCCCTCAATATGACCACAAGCGGTGGACACGTGTCCTTTGCTGCCCACAAGAATTGCCTGAGTGCATTCAAATTTGTTGGGTTATTAGAACCAAATTCCATAAGTATCTAAGCCAATTTTTTTTTTCACTTTTATCCG
This sequence comes from Scaptodrosophila latifasciaeformis, assembly GCA_037075145.1. NCBI lineage: Eukaryota > Metazoa > Arthropoda > Insecta > Diptera > Drosophilidae > Scaptodrosophila > Scaptodrosophila latifasciaeformis. Next base: position 21,200,848 of record JBAMCM010000217.1, on the reverse strand, counting down.
AAAGGTAAATTTAAACAAAAGTCAGAAGATTAATATACAAATAGAAAGAGAAGAAGAAAAAGGCCGACTTTGACAATGAAATATCTCTTCGTTTACTTTCCCCATTTCTCATCGATATCTGTAAAATGGTAAACTGATCTGATTTCCGTTTCACCAGTTTGATTGATTTTTGCTAAGCAAATAGATTTCTATTTTTATTGGCCTTTCTTCTTTTGCGGGCAAAAAAAAATTTAGAAAAGAATGAAGGAAAAAATCTTAAAAATTTGATCTACTTTCACATGAAAAACGCATTTTCCTTTGCCAATTTTCCGGCTACCCTTGCAATTTGTTTGCCATTTTCCTTTCATTTACTTAGGCTCGACTAGGGTGGTTCCGCTCGGGCTCGAAACATTCAACTCGCCTTCTTGAATAATTTCTTATAATTAATTATCAATTTTATAGTGATCAGTGAGGTTTTTTTTATAACATTTTTGCCTGAAATCATTTGTTTATTTAAAATTATTTTCTCTTTTGCAGGTAAGCATGATGAAATCCAACAAATTACTCACCAAATGCTAAACAGTCATGAAATGACCTAACCGGGTATAGTATATAGATTTAGATGCAAATGATATCATGGTTGTAAGGTCCGGGAAATATAGAAGCTGACTTTGGCTTAATCTGCTTGATTTTTGAAAGGAAATTCTGATTAGAGGAAATAATCTACAGGGTCTTTTGAAGAAAATTCTTGTGTATAAATAAATTAACTCTGGTCTTCTGATATTATAATTTTCTAGAAATGAAAAAAGAGTCCGCAAGCTTAAAAGATGCAACTTCCCCAATCCTAAATTGTTTTGGCGATATCTACTAAATGTATGGACCAATTTCTAATATATTTAATATATGAAATTCCTATTAAAGGAGTCTCTGGTGTACCGAGTTTCACTAGCACTAAATCCTGAAGCTGTCATATAAGTAGATCCTAAATAGTCTTAGAAATAACTCATAAATAAATTAGTTCTGGTATTCAAATATTCCAAGAGTCCGGAAGCTTGATACTCCTAGAAGAAGAAAGTGGCAACTTTCGCAATGTTTAACCTTAAATAGTTTTGGTGATATCTTCTTTATTTATGGACCAATTCCTAATATATTTAATATATGAATATCTTATTAAAGAACTCTCTGGTTCGCCGAGTTTCACCTTAATCGAAGTATTAAATCCTGAAGCTGTCATATAGATCCTAAACAGTTTTGGATATAACTCAGATGGTAATTATATCATATTTGGCTGCCTCGAAATTTAATCAAAATGAATCCATTGAGAAACCCTTTCCCATTGTTCTGAAATGTTCTTCATACCTTCATAATTCAGAGCTAAAATTATTGACTTGCTGATAATTTGGCACAACAAATTTAACATGCTCTTAAAATGTAAGAATCACTTACATAAATTTTCCTTTTTAAAAATGATATCCTTCGAAGGAAGCGCATCAAATGCTCAAAGGAAAAGCCATTCTTGATTCTTGTAATATGCCCAAATACGATCATAAACCCGTCAGGCAACCGGGACAACAACACATAAAATGTCCTAAAAAATTGCATGAAAATGTCAAAATCATTTTTTCAATATTAAATTTTGCACGCCGTTTATGTCGATTTCCCAGCCCATTCCATCTTCTCCGTTTTTTCTTTCTTTTTTTTATATTTTTTTGCAATCTCTTTCATCTCTCTGTGAAAGAGTCTTAGGTAAAAGGATTTGCAGCTCCACCCCTTATTTAATATTGGGCAAAAATTTATTACATTGTATCTAAAAAAAGAAGTTGAAACAGTTTTGTATTTTTTACCAAGAGTTTTTTTTTTTTTGTTCTTCTCCTCTTTTTAATTTGAACTTTAACCTCGGGCATAGCGTGTGGAACGAGGTGGAAGAAAAATTTGTTGAGTAGGCCTCAAACGGTCAACGGAAAACCCACCCAAAAAAAAATGAAGAAAGAAAAGTAAAATTTTAATTAAAAATTTTCATTGTTGTTGGGAAATTTGTTAAAAAAAAACCCGGCACACATGTAAGTGGAAAGTACTTTTGCCCTGGATACTTTTCCTACACATCTCAGTTTACTCGCCTCTCTTCTTTTTCGGTTGACAGAAGTTAAATGTACTGACCTATTTATGAATTGATAGCGGTAATCTTTAGTGTGGGATTACAAAAAAAATGGGTAAAAAAAATACAATTGTTTCCATTGAAAATCGGTAGTGAAAGTAAAAGCGTTTCGCTGTCTGCAATTGTGGATGGTAAATGTTTTAAACTTGTAATTTAAAAGCTTTTGTCTCTGTCAAGCTATAATTTTATTCAAACTTATTTGTAAACCAAACAAAAATAGCAATCTAAAGAGGTAATTGAAGTTAAAAGAGGGGCTAAGAGTCTTCGGGTCTTCGTTAAATGAAGACTCTTTCTATCTATCATATAATTAAACATTTATGAAAAACTAAGTTTTTAATTGTTTAGTTCAAATTTTTAATCGAACCCATGATTACCTTAAAAATATGCTTGAAGTATAGCTAAGACCACTTAGGCTTTGTACATAATAGATGGTGGTAGATCTAGGGATCACTTGATACACTTACTTATTTCCATATAAGTATTCCAAGTATCTAATTTTAATGAGATTGACCCATGAATGTGGGAGATATTCCCAAAACCAATTTGGGTTTGGTTTTATTAGGGATTTGATTACATTTTGTTCCATTGACAAATCAGTAGCTGGCTTTGGAGGTCCTAAGTTCTTCGAGAAGAGTATGCAAAATTTAAATTATCTATAGAAATTATAGATTTTTGGTCTCTAATGCAACTTACATTATCTATTTAATTTTACCAAGGCCAAAAAAATAATTACCTATAGGATTGTCCTTCCCTTTTGAAAGGCAATTCCGATCCATCAAATTCGAATGAATTTTAATTGACTTAATGAGAATATTTTTGGAATGAATCAAATGCAATTGGCTTTGGTCAATTATGAAAATGCAATTATAATTGTCAGATCATTTCAATTGAAATATTTTCGGATTTCACCTACCAATTCGAAAGATTTTGTAATCCAAATTACAAAGAATCTCAGCGAATCAAAACAAACACGAAAGCCAAGAAAAGTTTATTTATTTTTAGACGTGAAGCATTATTTTATGGCTTATTTACAAAAACAGGGCAAAAAGTAAGTAAATAAAAGCCAAAAACAAAAACAATCTCAATGGAAAAACAATAATAAATTCAAGGGTGGCCTTGTTCAAATTAGTGTGCGTCACCTGGCGCCAAAACCGGGAGTGAAATAAAATTCACAAAGGCATAAAAAAAAAAAAATAATTTAATTTTTTTATTTTCAAAAATATGAATAATTTGGCAACATAAACGTACGACTTTTTTGGTTATACCTCAAGGGCGAATGAAAATTTATTTAGTATTCTGTTGCCTCCTTTTGGTTTCCTCTGTCTGTAGGTCGGCTTCAGTCCGTTGCTCCCTTCTCTATCTACTTCAAAGATACTCCAAAATGTTGGAATCTGAATCTCTGAATCAGTTTTTTTTTTTTTTTTTTTTTTTTAACAGAAAAGGAATTCAATTTGACTGAATCCCCTAAAAGTATATTTCAAGTCATTGAGTTGTCTCGGGCCAATTTGGAAATACTCTATAGGGGTTTTGAAATAAGAGTTATGAAAGATATAGTAATAGTCCTGAAGACTATATTGCCATTGATCGTAAGACTTTTATTTATAAAGGAGAATATCCATTGCTTTAAAGAAAAAGATCTGAATGGAATCAAAACATAGAGGCTTTGTTTTCTGGTTTTGTTGACTAATCCGGAGTACATTGTACATAGAAAATATAAAGGTAGCTTTGAACACATTTGAATTAATAACTTGTAATTCAGGCAAATCTTTAAGCAGTAGCTCAAAGGTCTTGCATTGGGATTCTTAAGATACTTAGGGTACCACAAATATAGATTAATCTGAAAATGCTGAGCCAAGAGCACTTGTTTCCTTGTGTCTGGCAAATGAAAATACCCTTGGTAAATTGTCTGGTCCAGAGTATGCAAATGAAAGACCCGACAATTGCTCCAGGCGAAATCCCATATCAGTGAGAGTGAGTGAAGCTGGTGAGGTGGTGTGAGTTGAAACTGGGAGCACCAAAGGTATACTTTCCCCTGCAAAGTCCTCTGTCGGTACTTAACACATTTACATTAAACACACACTCTCACATATACATACACTCATACTCAGACATTAAAATATATGAGTGAGTGTGTGCGACATTAAAATTATATTGATTTTCTGCCGTCTGCCAGTTTGCCCTATGGCCAAAGCTTAACTGCCATCCCTCCCTCACTCACTCCATCATTTACTCCACATTTAAATTAATCAACTCAATTTGCAGCTATATGCATGTAATAAAATTGAGAGACAGACTCTTGAGTACGCCAGTTTGCACATCGCCACTTGCCCCTACTCTTCAGTCTTTTGGAAAGGTTGCACAAATCTTCTCCAACCTCTCAGTGCCATTACTTCATAGAACCGTAATAATTATGTCATGTCATTATGGAATGTAACGATAATATTTTATATATATACTCTCTGTCCCAACCTAAAATTCCTTACGCTTCAACCCGAAATTTCATGGATTTTATATTGATTTCATGTTACTTGACAGAATTTACGCTTCATTAGAGCGAAATTGGCAATGTCTCTTGGTTACTTTCTTAAGGCTAATAAAAATTACAAAATCTCTGCAATTTCTTGGCGAATTTATGAATTATTAATTATGAACTGAGTGAAAGGGTTCAGTTCCACACCCAAACCGATCTCGATCCCTTGTAAGCGCATTTGTGCGTGAGAAACTAATTCGCTTGTAATTGCAAAAAAGTAATATGCTCAATGAAAAGGGGTGAAAGTGATTTGACTTTTGTGCCATGCAAATTAAAAATTATTCAATTATGAATATGAAATTAGTTTAAAGATTTTTCTAGCTCAACTTTGAGAGCGGGAATAAATGAATGTTGAATGAGTCCACAATGACTCTGGGGTTTCACAATTCGTATTGCTCACAAATTTAAGACAATCTCAAATTAGTCAGTAATAATTTTATTTTTTTTGTAAATCAAAAAAATTATCTTACTATGGCCGATAAATAAATCTGATCTCTACAAATATGTTAGTTGATTCGACATAATTAGTTTAATTTCTCTATGAAAATTAGCGAGTGAGTACACACTAGGATTGGGTAAACATATTCCTAGATAGTCAGGCAGGTACAGTCTCACTAGATGAGCTATTGATACGTCCTATAGGCAAGCACGAGGATCGGGTAAACATATTCCTATATAGTCAGCTAGGTACAGTCCCTTTAGATGAGCTATAGATACGTCGTATAGGGAAGCACGACGTTCGGGTAAACATATTCCTATATAGTCAGCTAGGTACAGTCACACTAGATGAGCTATCAATACGTCCTATAGGAAGGCACGAGGATCGGGTAAACATATTCCTATATAGTCAGCTAGGTACAGTCCCACTAGATCAGTTCTAGATAAGTCCTAAAGTGATCCACACACCTGGCTTACGGGGAAGAGAATACGATAGCAGATAGTCTAATTAGCAAGGAAGATAAGGATACCTAGCCATCAAGTCAAGTCAGGCACGATAGCAGATAGACAGAGGAAATATGTATCCGTTTAGGGAATAAATAGATCAAATCATTAAGTTCAAGGAAGAAGTAGAACGAAATCAAGGCCCTATCACTTTCATGTCTATCAAATTTTTGTAAATGGGAAATCTTTAGAAATTAAAGTGCACATTAATCACAGACATTTTCTTGTTAACAATCCAATGGGCTTTTAAGTAATCTTCGAATATACTGAATTACTTGGAAGTGTTTTAAAATAAATTCGCGAGAATTTAAATTAATCAAAATCAAACAAACCCAGAAGATAAATCAGTGTAGCGAATACTTTTTATTTCTTTTGTTTAGACAAATTTATTTGCAAAAAGAAAAAGATGAATCACCAGAAAAAGAAAAAGAACACCAGCTGAAAAATTTGTTGCTAGCGTAGGAAAAGTTGGTCTGGTGAAAATGCCTGACCCAAATGCAGATTGACATGCCCTAGGCCCCCTGGATTGACGTCAATTATATGGAAAGCACACGAGAAATATATGGAAAATGAAAGCTTTATTTAACAGTTACCAAAAACAGAGGGATGACAAATCAAATTGAGTCAGCACGGCGAGATGATCAACTCGTGTGAAAGTCACTTGATGAACTAATAAACCACGTAAATATTTGCACAAAATACCAGGCTAGAGAAGGGGGGTGTTCACCCAGGGTGGGGTGCTGGTGAGAAGGCGGAAAGGACTCGACCCTCTGAGAGTATCAAATGACAAGTCTGGAAATTTTTCAAATCACAAAAGTGAGGGTGGTTTGGTGGTTTGGCTAAACTGACCAAGGAGTGCACTACACCTCCCACCGCCGCTCTGGGTATCTGGCTACTGGTAAATGTAAACCTAATTTGTTTGCATGCGAGTAGACATTTGCCTGCAATTAAAATTGCTAACGAATTGCGGCGAACACCCCAAAATTTGGAAATTGTCGCGGGACGCACCCTCGAGTCAAGTTGCGTACATAATTGGCTACTGTGTGGAAATGCTTTTAACCCTTAATAAAAAAGCGCAGCAATATTTCTTTTTTTTCGTTCTGTTTCTGTTTTTAATGTCATTTAAGTTGCTATTTTTATCTTGCTGATTTCATATCAAAACAGGGCGAACCAAAAGTGAAAGTGGCGCAATTGAAAAGCGAAAGTGTCACTCCAGAGTCCACATGCAAGCAACCCCCAAAGGGGGTGGCTTGCCCTCGTCAAAGTTGCAACATTCATCAGAGAAATCTGGGGGTGGTGGCTCAGGGGTCTAACTTTGGGTCTCGGTCACACCCTGTCGCCGCGCCCTTCTTCTAGCGTCTTTGGTAAAGTCTTTTTCAGCCCGCAGGTTGATTAGGAATTCCATTAAAATTCCATAGACAAAAGTAAAACTAGTGGGATCACTCAACTAAGAACATAACGACTATAGTATGCTCTATATAGTCGGTGTGGAATTGGCTCCAGTTGTAAAGCTAGAGGGTTTGCTATTTTAGAATCTATCTGGAATCAGATCTAGAATCTTTTGAGCACTTCAGCTTTAATATGAAAAAAAAAACTTGAGAAACTATATCTCTTGATAAGTTAATTTCCTCTTATTCTCCAAAAAAAAAAAAATTAAAATCGGAAGATAATTTTTACCAAGATAACTGCGTTTTAATCTGCGCAACTGTACTTATCTTTCAGCTTGGCTATCTTCTTATCACAAGCTTCATCTCAAGTCTAAAATAGCCCAGGCAAGTCAAGGTATCAAAGAGTAAGGCAGCACGCCCTGTTTTACACACACTCTCTGGCCCTCTTCCTTTCGATTTCTAGCGGGTTCCTTATTTGCTTTTCCAAAGTTCCATTTTGCACAATTGCGTGTCACATTCGTGGACGTCTTGCTGAGTGAGTCGGTGTCGCTTTTATTCCAACCGCCCTAGTCACACACACACACACACACAAACACAGGCGCACATATATTTCAATGATGTTTTGTCTAATTAAGTCGCAAAGTGTGTCCAGTGAAATGCCACGACTTCTGTTACATTTATTTTGGGCGATAAGTGAAGCAACTTCGGCGCAAGTGTGACTGGCAAGCGTGCCAAATTATCGACGGAATAATGCAGTTCACGTGTCGCATTTCAAATCAGAGACTTAACGATTACTTCAATCCAGATTAAAACTCAGGTTGAATTGGTTTGATTTGGGTTAATATTTTGCCATCAAATGGTCCGAACCAAAGAAAATGTATTTCATTGCTAGAACTCATTTTAGTTTATCCATTTAATTTCCATTGACTTCCGCTCTGGCTCAATGGCCGCATTAGTTATCTATTCTGTTTTACCTGAGGGCTTTGAATAATGTTACTATTTCCAATTTGACCAAACCGCATTCATTTCGTTTAATTTCATAACAGTCAGACAAATATCATTACAACAACAACAACAAATACAACAAAATTTGTATTTATAGAGGTATGACAAATTATTTATTGTGCATAATAATAATATGAACCACATGCTTAAATGCCTGACGGTTTCATCTATAGGAAGTGAATTCGTTTTGCATAGAAGCAAAAACAGAGAGAGATAGAGAGAGAGATAGAGAGGGTTGCGGGGTGGAGAGGCCCCCAAGCGGACAGCAAAAATCGCCAACTAAAAGCAACAACCACAAATACCGCATGCAGACACAAAATAACACCGTCCGAGAGACTGAGAAATACAGCCAATGGGGCTACACACACACACACACACACATAATATTTCATAAGTACCCCAACTATTATCATCATCATCTCATCATCAGCAACAACAACAACAGCAACAGTATTGCCAACAGCCGACAGCATGTTGATTACTACCTCTTTTTTGTTTTTGCTGTTTCGAAGGAAAAACTCACTAAAAACAAGAAGAAAACAAGAAAAAAAAACTTTGTTTATTATTATTGCAATTTGATTTCCGTATGGTTTTTAGTTGCAAAGACTCTCACCCCCAATTTTTATCACTTTCTTTGGCTCTCTTGAGGTTCCTCTCTCTCTTTCTCTGTGTCTTTAGGCCAAGGGAAATTTTCTCATGCTCTTATCAAAATTATAAGGAAATGATAAAATTGCAGTAAAATGAATCAGACAAATAAGTCCAGCGAATGCGTGTTAAAAATTGTTTAATTGATAAAGTTTATTATTAACTAAAAAAATACACAAACAAAATATTTCAAATTTCACTCTCTTTCGTCAGTTTTTCCCAAAGAGCAAAGAGCCAAGAGAGCCAGCCAAAAGAGCGAGAGAGTTTTGGGCATTTTGCTCAGCAGCCACCAAGCCACATGTTGAAAATTTCCCAAGTCAATTTTGTTCCAACCACGGCGCGGTTCAGACGTGTTCGCTGTTAGGGTCGCGCAAACATTTGGATAGTTCGAAATTTTATTTACATTTCACGTATTCCTTTGAAAGCCACAAAAAATTTCGCGCCTGGCCCAAATGGTTTTTTTTTATATAAAACCATAAAATTTGAAAGCAAATATTGATATAATCAATCATAAAGATGAAACAAATAATTCAATTGTTCAAAATTCGAAGGTGATCAAATACACAAAACAACAATAAAAAAAGAATCGAAAATCGTGTTAGTCACACAGTGCTAAAAAAATGCAAATAAATTTTGTGCAAAAATGATGAATCAAGATGGGAGCAACTTTGTCCCCACCAGTGTCAAACTGAAAGCCAATAAGTGCAAACTAAATAAATAAATAAACAAAGAGGGCAAGCAAAACGAAAAGGATTAAAAACAAAAAACAAAAAAAAAAAAAAACAAACTAAAAATAACGCAAAGGCAAAAAAACTCTTCATTGCCAACACGCGCAAACACCCACACAAAAGTAAACAAACTTGCACTTGGTCAGCTGAAAAGCCGCAATCAACAAACAACAATCAATTTTATCAGCAAAATGTTGGCGGTGAAAAACTTTTTCCTACCCGAACGTACCAAGGCACCGGAGACACCTCAGCGCTTTTCCCGCATGCCCGAGGCCTTTCTCCGATCCATCCGAAGACGCTCGCTGCGCGTCAAACGTGCCAAAAGCCTGGTCGTTCCCGATCGCGAAAAACGAAAATCAGGTGAGGTACAGTGTCGCTAGCACGACGACAAAAGATCTTTAAGATAGCCCCAGCGGAAGCAGATTATTTATTTCGAGAAAAGTATTTTTTTTTTTTCCTAATCAAATCAGTTGTTCAGTTTTTTTTTGGCTTTAAACTTGGCTAGTTCCCAGCTTGGTAATTACTTTGATTCCAGCTGTGCCAAAAATCATCAAAAACCTTTTGACCACAATTAGCCCTGCCTTAACATAAAAAAAGTAATTATTTACTATTTAAAAATTATATTACATAAGCCTCGACTTTTAATGGGGTCTATCTAAAAATAGTTAAATAATAAAAAAAAACATATGTTGCTTTCCTTTTTTTTTGCGTGTCAAAATTAAGCAAGATAAAAAATTATTGCCAACAAAAAAAAAAAAAATAAACGATTGCAAGTTGACATAGTTTTTCACTGAGACTGCCCCAACCGACCCTGCGGCTATTATGTCAAAATTTCCGACTCGAAATTCGCCAGTCTTGAGAAATTGAACTTGGGAAACCTTTCATAGCTGCCGGTGACAATTCACATGCAATTATCGATTTTCTCGGGCCCCCTTCCACTTGGTGTGAAAGAATCAAGGCCAGGTTGGATGATTTCACCGACTTGGCTAAGTGGCTTCTTTAAATTTTATGTTTATTCAGGGGATATAAAAATTTTTATTAAACATTCCAAACCTTTTGTTTCGCTAGTTTTATGCGCCATTTTTTATGTCGGCCTAAATCGGGAGGGCTTTATTTTGCCATAACTTCTATTTGGTAGACCTGATAAGATAAGTGAGTGTGGAATAAATAAATTAATTATTCGATTCCATTTATTTCCGTTGGGAGAAAAAAAAGGAGATAAGTTTCTTGACTCCCAAAAGCAAATCTTTGACTTTTCAAAGACCTTGGCAGCATTTGGTTTTCTGTTTTTTTGTTTTCTTTCGACATTCGCACGTCATCCGGCATAGATCAGAGATCTACTGATATAGCCGATTCAATTTATAGAGCCAAATATTTTATATATATTCATTCTCCTTGTGTTGTGTATCTTTCGCAGTTCTTTTTCGTTGTTACAATCAAACAGAACCGAAACTTGTTTAAATTTTTAACAAAAAATTCATTTAACACATTTGGTTTTTTTTTTTTTTTTTGTTCATTTTATTTATTCAAATAAAAAAGAGAACAAGTATAATTAAAAATAATACGCAATTGTTCGGACTGTCCATATATAATATGTTTATAAATATTATTTGTTTTTATTTTGGGGCTTTCTCGTATGACTCCGAGTCGGATCACATCATGCGGCCGAGTGTGACAATGGGAGACAAGAGAATTTGTGCTCATGAGATCATGATTATTTGCCTGATCTAATGAAATTATTAATGTTGATTTACTGACCCAGCAACAGAATTTTAAGTGGCTTGCCAGCTTGAACTTTTGATGGCATCTGCAGGCAGCCAAATTGTGAGGAATTATTCATGACACTTTAACGACGATGATCTCAAAAAAGCTAAAGAGCTACTCTGAAATCGGTTGCGCTATATTAAATCTGGAGTACAAAGAGACTTTGACATCTATAGAGGACTAACATATCATATTGGTACTCTTTTTAGTGCCCTGTTAGATTATTCCTGTAAGCCTTATTAGTACTCTTTTTGGTGCTTTGCTAGATCATCTATGGAAAGCAAAGAGACTTAGAGATATACAGAGGACTGTTAGATTATATATGGAAACCATTGAAGCCTTATAGTAGGTTTAACTATGATCTCTTGAGGTAGTCCGAGAAATATCTGAAATCCAAAGGGACCTAGAGATCTTATTAGTACTCTTTTCAGAGCCCTGTTAGATCGTTCCTTGAAACCTTATAGCATGGCTATGATATCGTGAGGTGCTCCGAGAAATATCTGAAATCCAAAGGGACCTAGAGATCCTATTAGTACTCTTTCCAGAGCCCTTTTAGATCGTTCCTTGAAACATTATAGCATGGCTATGATATCTTGAGGTACTCCGGGAGAATTCCTTGGAGAATGTCTCCAAATACATTTTCAGATCTACAATAGATAAACTTTCTAGCATGACAAGTCGAATATTTTTGAGAACCCTGAACCATCATTAATTATATATTATTATTTGCACTTTAATAAAGTCGTCATACGGATATCTCTTTCTTGGGGAAATTATCATAAAACTATTTCATTAATTATATGATACGCCAAGCCGAAGAAGGTGAAACTTTCAAAATTTTATCTCAAAGATATGTAATTAGAAAAGGTGCATTTGCTTTGATCCAAGACGCGTGCGCCTCGACCAACATAAAAAGATACGAGAACAACAATAACTAACGCCATTCGACCTGACCGGGGGTAACCGCCTTATTTGGCGTTGTGCACCATAAAAAGAAGTGCGTCACAGTTTTTTGTTTTGTTGGCCGTGAAGTCAAATGATTAATGAATCCACAATAAACAATCGATAGAACAAAACTAAGCAAAAGATCGACAGCCTCCTCACAGTCCCATAAGACTGAGCGTGCGCGTGCCCGTGGCTGGTTTGGCGGCCCGAAGTGCTATTGGCCTGATTGACAAACGCTACGCAATCGAACAATATAATTTTGCCTCATGACTCAAGTGGTTGTTTTGTCCAAAATAACAAAAAAAAAAACTGTCATTTTCTGTTTTGTGCATTTATGGAAAGAAATATCCGAGTTGCTTAGGTGGGCGTTTTTTTTTTTTGTTTAATTAACGTGGGCCGATCATTAATTCGACTTGCAAATGCTCAGATACGGAGGAGAGCTCACAATTTGTCGGTCTTAATTAAGGGCACGCTTCTCAGGCGAACCTTTCAGTGTGGGCAGCTCTCGTAGATAAGGTTAACCAGGAAATCCATAAAAAAGAGCACTCAGACTTGTGGGGGGCTCGTTGGGTACATTAGGAAAAGAAAAGATTTAGTTCCACCAGGGAGAGAATATCATTTCTGGTTTGATATATAATTCCTGAACTATTCAGAGTTCTTTATTTTAAAGGGAAAAGGTCTACCCCGATAAAGAAATCAGAAAGCCTTTTTCCTCTAGAAAATATACTTCATTCTGGATTTAGTTTCGTGCTTTACTTCTTCAAAGATTCTAACCATCTTTACTCTGAAAACTTCAGAGATTCTTTGAACCAGAAAACCCTACTTGTTTATACTTTAAGTAATACTTGATATATGTTCTTGAACCTTAGGAAATCTAGATATATAATCCAGAAGTTTATATAAAATAAAATAAAAAGAAACATAATTTATTTCACTCGATTCCATTCTTAATCACTCTGGAAATGTATTTCAAATCCTTCACAATGTTTTTTGAATATTCAAGAACAAGCTAGATGAAGGTCTGATGATGGCAGCAGTTTCCTCGACTTGATAAATTTATATCCTCTTCAGCCTTCTTCGCGTAAGAATCGTAAAAGTAAACGGCCAAATAAACAAAGTCTTGGCTAATTTCCTTCAGTCAACCTTGATGGTTCAGCACCCACACGACGCTAGAGTTAACCCTGGGAAAAAGATACAAATTTATAAAGCGTTCGACTGTAACGAAATCCAAGATGCCCCCGTCTATCGCCTCTGAAAAATTCTCTCACACTTTTTCGGTGGATCTAAAAAAAATTGGCCTATTTTCAATTAAATCATTTTTGACTGGCAACTTTGAAGACACTCCCGTCAGTGTCTTTCCTTTTTTTTGGTAAAGTAATGAAAATTTTTTTCCGAAAATATGCAAATTAGCTGACACGTTTCCAAAGCGGCTTCCGCTGCAGGAATCCACCACCAACACCATCGCCGCCGCCAAGTCGGTTTCTCCCCAAATAAAGCCGCGGCAGCTTATGGGACACATATTACTATTTTACAGTTTGGTTTGTGTGTCAGTCCCTGTCTATTCAGAATGCAAAGTGTATCTAAACAAAACGATCAAAATTGAATTTTGAATAGCCAACCAAGCGGACCCGACCGACTGGTCGAGACTGGTCAAAATCCAAGCGTTTGCTCATTTATTCTGGAGGCATGAAAGAGCCCGGGACCTGTTGACCATACCAACGATTCTGGGGGAATCGTCACTGCTGCTTTAATGTTTCCAAAGCCCTTGGGTGCCCTTTGTTTATACGATAATGCCTATGACTCTGCTGGATGTGGACAACAATTCCAAACTATCGTTTTTTTTTTTTTTTTTTGTATATTTTGTTCATATATGGCAGACAAAAGCGGAAGTTGTTATTTAGAAAGCAACAAAAACGAAAAAACTAGAAACTCTTTATTCCCATTGTAATTCCAAAGCTGCGTTGACACCGTGCCATTATTTTAACTATCGCATAAGCCAAAAATTACGAAAAAAAAATTAAAGAATAAAAAAACAAAATAATAATAATTTTTTGCTTTGGTTTGAGTTACTAAAAGTTCAGTCACACTTAAGTGATTCTCAGTCTTCTCGGGAACTCTTGTCAGTCTTACAACATAACCGGTTCAAATCTTTATAAATGTTTCCTTCCCTTTTTCCCATGTTTTATTTTTTTTTTTTCGGTTGCTGTTGTTGTGGGTAGTTGTGATATGAATAAAGGTGTGCGAGTGTGTGTGTTGGAAATCTACACTCTGCTGTGGGCTCTGAGAATATAAAGAAATTAAAACTGAATACTAAAAAAGTTCTTAAATGGTTTTGAAAGTATCAAATTATTGGAAATTAAAACCAAAAAATTAAGGAATTTATTTTTATGCTTTATTTATTTGCTTTGGAAGATATAGAAATATCATAGACTTTTTCTAGAGAAAAATTCACATATAAAAATTTAAGATATAAAAAATGTATTAATTGTAATATTTATTTTAAATTAATCAAACAAGTTAAATATTTTCCAAAAATAAGAGGAAAAAAATTAGAATTTTTTTTTTACATTTTCACAACTTGTTGGACAGTGTAATTGAATAGGCACAGCAGCCAAACTTGCATTGGCGTATGACTGATATGATAGCGGTAAGTGCCTCCACGCGATGTGCAAATACACACAAGCACACACACACACGCACAGCCTCACAGTCGGTAATGACAGGCGAGTCATTGAACCGTCAAAGTAAAGTAAAGTTAGTCTGCCCAGGCAGCCGGGCACCTACAGTCAACTCTTTCAGACACACACAAACACACACACACAGGTACTTTTGCAATGTGTCTGATGGACAATCAAAGCAGACAGACCAAATTAGCAAACAGCATCCAAAAAGACTTTGATTAAATTCAATCGTGAAAAATTTGGCAACACACAAAACAAAACAAAGCAAAACAAAACAAATTTGCTTCTATTTTTTTCAATTGCCGTTATTTTTAGTTTAAAGCTCTCTCAGAGAGTGAGGAGCGTGAGAGAGCAACTACTTAGTCTGCTTCTTCTTCTTTGAGACCAAAAAAAAATTACACTCCCATAAATAAGAAATTAATAGAGGCTGAGGCTGCCGCCTTGGCCGCACCACAGAACAATGGAAATCATAATTTTGCATAGGCAGCCAAGAATAGTGAGTGAAAGAGCGAGAGAGCAATAGTGCAAAGACAATGAGCTGTGAGTTTCCAATGAAACAGAAATAATAATGAGCCGGCCAGCCAGCCAACGAAAAAGGTCAGCAGCCAAAAACTGACCAATAAACATGAAAAGGTTTCACAAATTGGCTCACTCTTGAGAGGAGGGGGGAAACAAAGCTGGTGGCGGGGAAAGTAAAAGTAAGCAATTTAAAGATTTGTTGCGCTACACCGCATAAATAAGCAGAGAAAAAGTCAGCTGGTCTCTCTACTTTACTTGACCAGCTGCCGGCAAAGATGTATAACAAGCACAAGAAGAAGAAGAAGACGAAGAAGAAGAATGAGAAGAGAGAGGTGGAATGCTTAATTAGGTTCTTGCCCATGAAAATCAATTAATTTGAAGCAAAATTTATAGTTTGTGCAAATTTTGTATTTCTCAGAGAATTCACAGAGAATTGTTGAAAGAATAAAAATATTTATAGATATACTCGCGTACCCATTGAAAAATTCACCGCAAAAATATTAAAAACAAATACGAAAACCATTTGGCCTCTGCCGCAGAGGCAGCTGAAAAGACAAGCAGAGGAGTGTGTGTTACCTGGAAAGAAAAAAAAGTAGGAAAATAGGAAAAATCAAAATTTCATTTCAAAGTATTTCCAAAATCATATTTGAAAGATGCTCTCTGCCCCCCTCCATCTCTCTCACTCTCTGACAACTACCGTTGCTTTTTGTCTGACACTCTTTTTTGCATTGTTCCTTGCACTTCATAAATATGTCATATTTAATAGAGTGCAGAGGCAGAGGCAGCGACGGAGGCAGCGACTGAGGCAGAGGCGAAGGTAGCAGCTTCCCTCAGCCACCACCGAGACTATTGAACTGGTGGCCCGCTCTGTCCTGCCTTCTGTGACTTTTCTTTGGTCTGGTGAACTGCTTTCTTTTTCTATTGTCGGATTTTTTTTTCTCCTTTTTTTTTTTTGATTGACTCGACTCATGTTGAGCTGCTCGTGTCTCGGTGAGCTACCAGTTTTTCCCATTTGCCGGCTGCCTTTTTCTTTGTTTTTCTTACTATGTTTTTTTTTTTTGGTACGAGTCATATTTTTTGCTCTTTTTTTCTGGGCGGGAAAAAAGGTAAAAAAGAACACAATATTTTTTGTAGTGAAAGATGATCGTCTTCTTCATAAATTTGACATTTAATCGTTAGGGATTTCTTTTGGTTTGGAAATAAATTAAATTTAAGACCATTCGACAATTTAATCAAAAGCAACCTTTTTTCAGTCTAGTCAAATGATAAGCTTATCGAAAGGGAGTATCTCTGAAGCCGTAAAAATAACTTCTTTATGGTTTTTAAGGTAAACGATTTGACGATTTTTAGGTTAGGTTGAGGGTGGGGTTCGATCAAAGAACTCTATTGTGCTTTTTTTTGGACTTAAGTAGAAAATAAACAAGTTGCCCATTATTTTATTGACTTTTATTTAGATTGAAAAATCTATTAAGGTTTCTCATATCGATCCGACTATCTTGGTTCCATACTCTTCACTCTTCATTTTGCACGTATGAAAAAATAAGTAATTATTGGATTCCACATGTTTTGCCTTTAGATAAAGTATTTTACCCTGAAAGAAAGACAGAAAAAAAAATACCAGAACCCAGCGATAAGAAAAGTCAACGAGCTTAGCAAGTTTGAGGTTCTCTTTTTTTTTACGATCGAAGTATTTCGAAATGTACTTTTCTTTTTATTTTTTATGATTAATGAGTTTCAACATTGCCAGCCAAAAATGGTAATGGAGTCGATAAAAGACACAAAAAAAAAACTTTTATTGTTTTGGCTGCTCGTGTTCTTTTTTTTTATTTTCAAACAAGTTCAGCCAAATATGGTGTTTCCTTGATGCATTTGACCTTCAAAAAATAATATAAAAGTATTTCTATATAATTTACGGCCTGCCTACCTGAGTCAGTTGCACACCCATAAATCTCGGAGCCAATGACAATCGTCGAGTTTCTCCGAAGATGCTCGAAGAATTAACCCTTTAATTGCAGGGCCAAAGAATTGGGCGTGGTCTCTGGAGTGTCATAAAGTGGTTCTCTCAATTTCGAGTGCTCAAAAAAAAGTAACAGCAGAAGGCGACCTTCGGAACTGTTTGGACAGAAAGTATCTGTTAAATGCAATTTCCTTCAATTTATCAAAATCCAACAAATGTTGTGGGATCGCCCCCCAAACAGGCCAAACTATTTAACCATTCATCTGTTTGTCTGTCTGTCTGGCTGTGTGTATGTGTGTGTGTGTGTGTTTTGTTTATGTTTTATTTGTTAATGATGCGTGAATTTATATGTCAGTGGAAGCTGACTTGGCAACTGTTTAATTTTTTTTGATGATGAAGTCATGAGTTCTAAACGATTCGCCAGTACCTGTCGAGTGGACTTTGAGAGGGTGGAATCACTTAAAAATTCCTAGAGACAAAATGTATCTGTCAGATAGTCTAGTCCCAGCCAGACTGCTCACATATTCCCTCATTGCGTGACTGGTTACCTTGAAGTGTTGTAATCGTTCGTGCAGAACTTTTTCACTAGACAGACAAACAATTGGTTGAGTAGTTTGATAAATACACACACTCTCCTGCTCCGGCTGAGAGAGTGAGAGAAACCTTTCAATTATGGCTAAATTGTCTGACATTGTGGGCCAAATTCCTAGATACTTTCTTTCGGCCTCTCAGATAATTTTATTCTCTTCTTTTTCCTCACAGAATTTTATCTGAAATTTTGCTGGGTTTTTCTCCTCTTTTCTTCTGTGTTTCGTAATCTTGTTTGTGCGATCGCCCTTGGTTGGCTAATTTCCTCTTTTTCCCTTTGTTCTGGCTCACAGGCCAGAAAATAAATCCTCAGCCTTACCGATCTTCTTTCCTGCTTCTTCTTCTTCTTCTTTTTTCTAAGCAAACAAAGGTGAAAGTAAATCAGATTGTGGAGCAGATGTGCCTCGTAAGGACAACGCCAACACCGACTGATTTATTATTGTCATTGGCCAGGTCAACTGGGTCACTGTCGACACGGCCAGCCTACCTAAATATTTTCACAATCCTCTTCCCATAGACACATGCAAATCTTTTCACATACACATAAATCAAATTGAAATTAATAAATCCATAAAGCCTTGTGTGCATCCGCAAATTATCAAAATATGACCAAAAAAAAAAATATATGCCCAAACAATGATGGAATCATAATTGGCTTTAATTGGTCGGGTAGCCAAGGCTTTCAACTAAATGAGCTCAGAAGGTGATACGAATTAAAAATACCATGAAAAAGATCGGAGATCTCTGGAGCTCTGGGTCGGAAGACATAAAGCGAGTGATGACAGGCAAGGTTGATGGAGCTACCGTCATAAAATTTACGACTAGTTAAAACCAGGATAAGACTATGAGTTATCCTGGTCAGAGATGGCACGCTTACACACACGATAAACTGGACATGTTTTTTTTATTCCCAGCTGCCATTTCTTTTTTTTGGAAAGACAATAAAATGCAAAGAGTTCAGCAGTTCAACGAGTAGAAGAATTATTGTCATTCCCGGTTACACTATCACAATATTGAAATTTTCATATTGTCAGTGTAATTAAAAGGCTTTATGGATCCTCCCTTTTCCAAGTAAACAAATAAACAAACAAACGAGCCATCGAGCGAAGGTCTGAAGGAACCCCTTTCTTTTGGGTTCGACTTTCACCCAAGAAATGATTTCTTGTATTTCAGAATTCTAACTCTGTGTCTCTGCGGGAATAGCTCGTTTGCATACGTAATTAGTTTGGGATTTTCTTTTTTTTTTTTTTTTGACAACGACAGCGACATTTGACATGTATTTGAGTTACGATCGTTTTTTTTCGGACAAGGGAAAAACCAGAATCTTCTCGCCTGGGCCAGCGGTTTGAACTTTACACATAAGCCGATCCAGAGAAATATATGTTTGAGATCATTAGTCAATCTTAAAGATGCATTTGTCGGTTGTGTAAGCTTAAGCGTATTTTCAATGCTCTGGCAAATTAATGGCAAATCTATTTTTCAAAACCAGACAAGAAAACGAGAGCACAAGAAAGTTGATAAACGAGTCGACGCCATATTCCTTTTGGACCATGCAAATTGCAAAACCGCGCTAATTTTTTTTTTTTTGCTATTTTCTGATCTAAAGAAGTTTATGCCTTTTGGGCATATCATTTTCATTTTTATACAATTGAAATGCGCTTTTTTCATATTGTTATTTTTTTTTTGGGTTGCATCATTCAAAAAGAAGAAGGCATATTTATTTCGTTTTAATTTGTAATTTTGCGCTCTGGTCAGTAAGGTAAGTGGAAACCAGTTGAACTTGTTCCCAAATTGAAATTCCCTAAGACTTCGGTCCTCGTCCTCCTGCTCAAAATGCCATTAACAAGCTCATATATGCTGAGCTTGTGTTGCCAATGGAAACTTGTTTGCTCTGCACTCTTGAGATACAAAATATCTTGTACAACATCTTGGCCCAGCGCCTGCCTATCCATGTCCATGTCCATTTCCATGTCCAAGCATTTCTCTGGACCCTTTTTGCACTGTTTACTCAAGCAACTCTTAACAACTCATAATAGAGCAATTTTCACGTGTCCTTGCCGGGCGTCTGTCGAGTCTACTAAATCATTGCAGGCCTCACGGCCCTCACGGGCATCTGGTCAGCCATTGTCACTCCTTTTGTCCAGTCCTTTGGCCTGTTGGGCTGGGCAAGCCCTTGACGACAACAATGGGCAGGGCAAACTTGCTGAAATTGATCGTGCCACTCACAACAGCGCCATCAGATCAGCTGGCAGAGGCTAATGGTTGCGGTGGATGCTGTTGGCTTAGGTGATCTGCCTTTTCCTCTGATTTATTTGACATTTTTTATGGTGCTTTTATTTTTGGTTTAACAGGCTGTTACACTCTCTTCAACTGGAGATCACTTTAGCCAATTTGCTGGGAATTAGAAAGACACTGCAAAAGGGTTCCGATCGACTTTGTTTAAGATTGAATCGAACTTATATTACGAGTCGAAGAAATTAAATGTTTTTCTTTGCTAAATCAGATAGGAAATGTATTTATATTTAGATTGAATATAATATAATATAATATTAATCAATAAATATTACAGTTACCAAGTATAAATTTTCATAGCTAGAAGCTATTCTTATCAAGGTTGAGTATTAATCTTCCAGCTCAGACAGAAGCAGAGTCTGATACTCAGATTTTTATACCCTATGCCTACAGGGGGGCCCATCCTAGGTTATATAAAGCGCAGATCAACCAATTTGGGCTACTTAAATCTGAACCTTTGCCAAGTTAATTAATTAGGCTCTCCTCCTCTTTCCATCTTCTCAAACTTTCAAGATCCCATATATTCTACACCCTTAGAGTTAGGAGTTTAGTTAGTCCTATTAAAATGCTTTCGAATGAAAACTCAAACTTTCTAGGTCTTTCGAGTTTGGAGCTTATTTAATCCTACTAAAAATTATATGGATTGGTCCCAAGCATCAACCAAATCGGTCTATATTCATAGAAGTTAAGGGCAAACAACATATGAGAGATATGATTTCGATATGCCTCGCCTAAATGGCGAACTAACTTTCTGTCACAGGTTTGGTCCGCTAGATGGCGCGCCTATCTGAACTATAATATTAGAGCTATCTTTTTATAGCTTAGGACTTTGTCCGTTTTTTCGCTCAGTGTGTGTTGATTCTAACCTTGAAAATGTTGAATCCTTGTACCGCTTATCCTGACAGGCCGACAATGAGACTAGCTAATTTGAATCAGAAAAGTGTTCAAGCAACTGACAATTTAAAACTTATTGTTAAGCCAGGTCAGACGATACAATTACCAAAAAAAAAAAATATACGAAAGAGATTCCGCAATGCACAGAAGCTTTGCCAGGCAAAACAGAAGCAGAAGAAGACAAGGAAGAAAAAAGCTGTCAATCAAAACGGCGGCGGGGAATGATTTATTTTTTGTTTTCCTTGCTCGAGGATGGCAGAGTCTGATGTATGTAGATTTCAGCTGAAATTGTGTCGAGCAGGACTTGTGGAATAAATTTTGAACATTTGCATAAGAAGAAGAATTACAAATGATGAAGAGCAGAAGCAGGCAACTTTTTGGCAGCGACATGTCCTCCTCTGTTTATAGGTCAAAAGGATGTTTGATGAGACACAAAACGGGTTTCCGTGTCGCCGAGCTCGCTAATTGTATTGAACTAGTTTTTTTTTCTTCCTATATTCTTACTAATGATTCTCTGATTTTCTCTGATTGCAGATTCATTTGTGAACAGCCAGGAATGGACCATTTCGCGTTCGGTGCCCGACCTGAGACTGGGCATAGTGGGTTCCCTGAACTCGGGCAAGTCGGCGCTGGTTCATCGTTATCTAACCGGTTCCTATATGCAGGAGGAGTCGCCCGAAGGTGGCCGCTTCAAGAAGGAGGTCTTTATCGATGGACAAAGCTATTTGCTGCTAATCCGAGACGAAGGCGGCGCTCCCGAAATGCAGGTGAGTGTCTCTAGGAAAGAAGGGGAAAACACGGAGAAAGGGATACAACTCTATAATGCCCGCATCAAATATGCATGAAATGGGAAAATGATGTATTGCTTGTGTAATAGGCAAACACGAAGCGACACCCCCGGCACCCCCTTTCGAGGGTAAACAAAGTTCTTCCCTTAGCAGAGTCTTGGGAAAACACAATCAACCGGCTTTTGGATACGATACTGGGCAAAAAGTTTTCCTTGTAACAAATAAATTTTCCCTTATCATCTTGTAAATATTTGAATTGAGGTCAGACTGGGATAAGCTGGGCCAGCAGGTTTCCTCTGCTCTTCTTGGGGAGCCATTGTACATTTGTGAACACGGCAGAATTATGGTAACGGTACTCAGCCACTTGGTGTAGTGGGGGAGGGGAAAAATACGATGGGAAACTTTATTTGATTTCTACACTGTGAGAAAATCAACAGACATTTTGATCAGCTCACAGAAGGGCTAAGTAAATATTTAAGACTTTGAGATATATTAATTTCTTTGGTCTGAGTTTTTCAGTAATTTTCCTGAATAAATTGAATTCCGATTTCAAAGGGAAAAAATTCTATATATATATATTTTTCATTTTATAAAAATGTTTTTTCAAACTTTTTTTTTTGCCCCACAAAACTATTCAGAATTCTTGTTGGCCAACTCATCTCTCCCACTTAGCTTATTAACAAGTTTGTTTGAAAGCATCTCCTCTTCCTTTTTTTTCCACATACTTTAAAAACTTTGAGGGCCTGGGAAACTTGTGCCAAAAAAAGAAAAAGATAAAATAAAATAAATAGCAAATTGCGACCATGGACAATCAGAGACAACCAAGTGGCCCGACCCAAGCATGACTCACTCAATCGAACTTCGAACTTTGCCAAACACAAATACAATCAGAAAAGGCTAAAGAGTGGGTGGGGCGAGAAGGGTGGGTAGGCCAAGGAAAAGATGCCAACACACCATGAAGACATGGGAAAGCACATGTGCCTGTGTGATTGTCAAGTCTAGTCGTTTGTGTTTACCGTTATGACAGAACGTGACTTGACATAAGCTTGGGCTAAACGCCAATAACTAGGCAATATAATTTGCCAAAGGTTAAAGTTAAACTAGATAAAAATAGAATAGAAAGACTTGAGTTGATTAAATGTTTTTGGCCTTCATAGCACATTTTTTGTGCAAATTTTTACCCCCTCCCTTCGTTCCCTATTGGAGTGCATTTTAAATCTCTTTTGTAAATAATAAACGAAGGTCCATTTATCCCCTTTGAAATATATATATTTTTGACTCATTGATTTGCCCGTCTATAAAGCTTTTGTTCGATCGGCTTCCTTGTCGGGCATTTTAAAAAGGAGGAGACAAAAAAAACTGTGTAAACACTTTTGTGTAAAAAAAAAAGAAAAAAGAATTTGCAATTACTTTGCTAATCCCCCTCGGCACCGCCTACAGGAGCAGGCGGCCATGTGGAATGCCAGTCGACAGCGGCTTAAAGGGTGAAAGTGTGGATTATAATTTTTAAGCTGCTTTCGCTTTTTTATTTGCGGTTCTATTTACACACACACACACGCATAGAGCGGGGGGTTGCATTAGACAAATAATAAAAAAAAAAGAAGAGAAGAGAAAAATGTGCCAGACACGCGACCCCTCGTTTTTTTTTTTTTAGTGTCTGCAAAAAATATACCCTAGACTCGAGTGCTTAGCATATTTTCATTTAAATAACAATTTTTAATTTTAATAGATTCCATTTAATTTCTTTCGGCTGACTAGACAATTTAGTAATTTCGGGTTTGACCTAATTTTTTTATTGCTAAAAAAGGACAGCTGTAAATTTCGAGTCGACGAGAATGTTCTTCAAACAGTTGTGTGGCCACTGTAAACTGCTTGACAGTTTGAAAGCAACTGAATGGCGCACAGACAAATTAACAGTTACCAAGTCAGTGCTTGGTCTGGGGTGTGTTCCAGAAAATGTTAGCTAGAAATTTTTGGACAAAATGAATTTTTTGAAAAAAATCTTTTTGTTTGTTTTATGTAATTGGAAAAAATATTAAATTATCAAAATAAAATGAAGCCGAACGTTAAACTCGGGCGCGGCCGAGTTTGGGATACCCTGTACCTAGTAGACGGAATTAAAAAAAAAAGGTGGCAACCCTAGTCGGGTGGTAACCCTGGTCGCCTGCATTCACATAAAACCTCTGGTCTTAATATTCCTTTGAATCCAAAAACACATTGTTCACAATATTGCAAGCACGCCTTCTATCGGACTGCTCATTCGGCAGTTTGCCAGTTAGGCAAGGGGAATTAAAATCTTGACCCTCAAAATTTGTTTTTTGTATATCTCGAGTAAATATGGTCCAATTTTAGTCATGTTTGATATCAATCGAAAGATTTTTAGATTCCTAACAACTTTTCAGAAGCAACTAATACTTAAATCCGAAATGTTTAGAAATTATGTGGCTTTGAAAAAATGAGGGGGTGGAAGGGGGGGCGGGGGGAGAAAAAAAAAATAAACTTGACCAGCGTACACACATAAGGAGTCCGAATCCCAAGTTTGGTTATCCTAGCTCTTATAGTCTCTAAGATCTAGGCGTACGCGCGGACAGACGGACAGACGGACAGACGGACAGACGGACAGACGGACAGACGGACAGACGGACAGACGGACGGACATGGCTATATCAATTTCTCTAGTCACCCTGATCATATTGTGGGTAACTTTGGGGGGTCTCCGACGTCTCCTTCTCTATGTTACATACATTTGCACAAACTTAATATACCCTTGTACCTTTTTAGGTACAGGGTATAAATATTATATGGTTAAAACTAACATTAAAAAAAAGAAGGAAAAAATAATTTATTTCAATTTCAGTTGATTTAGACTTGCATAAGTATTTTCCTCTGCTTGATTCACCCTTCATCATTACCAGATCAACTGCCACAAATCACATAATCATCATTTACTAAACTAAAGCATTGCTAAGTAGAGCATCTCCCACACAGTAGAAGGAATATTAGCAACCCTCTTGTCAATCACCCTTCTCTTTTGGTAAAATCCGCTTCAAAGACTTTTGTAATAACTTGTAAATCACAACTTTTTCCTTACTTCCATAAACTGCAACGCCGATTTAACTAATTTTATGTCACTTTCTTTGGCAACTTTTTTCATATTCCTTTCATATACAAGTTCATACCAAAACATAATAAAGCATATTTCATTGAAAAAGTAACCCTCAAGAAAGACTTGCTCTCTGAACCACCGACACCGCCACCGCCATCGCCAGCACCAGCGTCGATTCCAAGGCTGGCAAACAAGCAGTCACTAGAGTAACTTCCGTTCTCCTTGTTAGGCAGACAGATACCCCAACCATTTCAAGAAAAAGAAGAAAAAATATTCCACCCACCCTCGTACAACTCATCCAGTCAAACTTCCAAAAGTGGGAAAGCCCAATCCTACCAACAACAACAACAACAACAATTGAACCTTGTATGAAATCACTCAATGGTAGCGCTGTCGCCACTCTGTCGCGGGTTGCCCACTTTTTTTCCAGTAGGATATCATTACCATATACGGAGACGTCGACGCCAACGACAACGACAACGATATCATTGCATGTGATTGTGACTCCATTGCGGACTAGGAAGACTCTTCAGTTCTGTTTGTCGACTCATTGTTAGAATACACTCAAGTCCAAATTAGTAGAAACCAAATAAAAGAAAAATAGAAAATTTGAGAGATTTTTTTCTTAAAAAATTTGTTGATGAGATCGAGTTGGAATATTTCCTAGTTTTATCTCTAATTATGAAAAATATGAACAACTAATATTCAAATCCTATTTAATTAGATAATTTAATAATATTTAAAAGAAATTTCGGAAACCTTAAAAATATTTTCAAATGCCTAAAAACTTTTGATACAACCCAATTTGAAGCTTTGAAAAAATAAGTGACTGATAGAATTTTAAATAATAGTCCTAAATATATCCTGGGACCACCAATTTCGAATCAAATTTTAGATTATTTACCATTAGTTTATCATTTAAAAATTTCTTCTAAAATATTCTCTAAAAATATGAAGCAATTTTTTTAATGAAATATCTGAATAATCAGAGTCTTCAAAAATTTAAGAAAAAAATATATTCTACTCTCCAAAAACATGAAGCATTATTTTTAATGAAATATCTGAATAATCAGGGTCTCTAAAAATTAAAGAAAAAAATATCTTCTCTAAAGTTTGTTGATAATTTCATTTCCCCCGCTTCTATTCGATTGTCCTGTTCTGTTCACTGTTCTGTAATTGTTTTTGCTTGAGCGTGTGTGTCATGTCTCGATGAGTGCATAAGTGTGCGAGTGTGTGTGTGTGTGTCGCCAGTACCGTTGCCGCCATGCAGCTATGCTTCACTTTCTTCGCTCGCTGCCCCTGCTATCTTCCTCTGCTGCTACTCTGCATACATTTTCACAACAAATCATAAAAAGCAACTTTGATGGCGGCGCCCTCAAGCTATGAGGTAACCAACAAAATCCACCACCACCGCCAACACCGGCGCTGGCAACTTCTACCACCTTCAACACCCATCCAGACAGTCGGACACAATGCACAAAACATACTCAGCCCGGCGACGCCAGCAACTCCAAAGCCGACAACGATGCCAACGCCAACGCCGACGACGAAGCTACGTCTCTGTCCCTGGCCCAGTGGAGGACATCAGTTGCTTGTCGACTGGCTTTGCGTGTGGCGGCCTTTTTCAGTGTCTTTCGGGAATTTTAATAGATAAAAAATAAAAAACGAAGAAGAATAAAGCTTTGTTGGCTTTTTTATTACATCACAAATAAAGATAAAACGTTTGAAAAGGACAAATTGATTTGAGTGATAGCATAATTAACGGTAAATGCTTTGGAATATTTTCGTGCTATTCAATCAATAGGAAAAGCAGCAGCAGCAACAAACCAAAGCCGATTTGAAAACCTGCGCAGTAGTTGGAAAATTGTTTTCCTCTTCTTGTTGTTTTTGTTGTTGTTGTTACGCTGGTTATGCTGTTTACATGTAAAAGTTCATTATCCTTTTTGTCATTCTTGAAAGTGCCTATGTGTGTGTGTGTGAGTGTGTTGCCAAGTGCATTCGAAGTAAAGGTAGAAAATAAAAAATACAAAAACAAGAAGAACAAGAAAAATCATTAAAAGTTTAGCTTAGCACGGAACAAGTCAGACCAAGCAACGGGCTACCCTTTCCCAAAAGGCTTTCAAGTGCTTCATTAGCGACTTTCTCAAGAGACCAAATGTCGATGTTTGACTGAGTGCATGTCTGTGTATGTGTACGTGTGTGTGTGTACGTGTGTGTGTCCATTGTTTTTGATTCCGTTTTTTGTTTTGCTTGAACGTTGCTGGCAAAATGTCAGACACGATTTGGTTGTTTACCATCTTGGTCTCCCTCTCTTTGTGCTTTTCATCTGGATCCGCCTCTGGGCCAGCTTAACCTAGCAAAGTCAAGGACTCGCAAGGCACAAAACTTTTCATAATTTCATTCCTTTCTTCCTCTTTTGTTTGGTAAATTCTTTTTACTCAAATTTTCGTTTGTTTCGATTTCTTTACAGTTCGCTGGTTGGGTGGATGCGGTCATATTTGTTTTTAGTCTGGAGAACGAGAGCAGTTTCAATACCGTTTACAATTATTATACAAAAATGGCGCATTTCCGTAACGGCCAGGAAATACCCATGATATTAGTGGGCACGCAAGGTAAGTCCAGCATATTTCAAAATCCAAAGAACTCCTAAGACAATATCGATCTCCATTACAGATGCCATTAGTGAGCGGAATCCCCGAGTGATTGATGACACGAGAGCCCGCAAATTGGCCAATGATTTGAAGCGTTGCTCCTACTATGAGACTTGTGCCACCTATGGCCTGAATGTGGAGCGTGTATTCCAAGATGGTGAGTCAGCTTAGCCTTGTCAATTGCCAGAGCTTTTCTTAATTTTCTTCTCCCCTTGGCAGCCTGTCAAAAGATCCTGTCTCAGAGACTGCCCTTGCCGGCAGCTGTGCAGCCAAATAGACCAACCACCCCGCAAGGCAATCGTCTGGCCCTGAACTCCTATCAGAACAGCAGCAGCAATAATCCCAGCTCAGGCCCACATCCCAACGGCACCAGCAGTAATCTCAGTCTGCCCCAGCGCCAGCATGCCCTGTCCACCTCACAGCAGCATCTGCCCCAGTTGCGGATGAGTGCAGACTTTGTGAATGCCGAGCAAAAGTTGTGGTCCATGCAGCCGAATGAGAACAACAACATTACCAAGTACAATCCGGGAGCAGCAATTGCGGCCAGTGCCCAGCAGCAAGTGGACGGTGTGCAGCTGAGAGATCCCCGCGATTTGGCCCCACCGCCGGGCAAAGAATTGCCCACGCCCACATCCACACCGACGACAAGTCGTAAGAGTCGTCGGCGCTCGAATCTCTTCATACCCAGCTCCTCCAAGAAGGTCGACAAGGAGCAGAAAAACGGAGAACTGGGTAGTGGACGTTCCATACCCATCAAGCAGGGCCTGCTCTATAAGCGTTCCAGCAAGTCTCTCAACAAGGAGTGGAAGAAGAAATACGTCACCCTCTGCGATGATGGTCGGCTCACCTACCATCCCTCGCTGCATGACTACATGGAGGATGTGCATGGCAAGGAGATACCCCTGCAGTATGTGACTGTCAAAGTGCCTGGCCAGAAGCCACGTGGCTCCAAGTCCATCATCACCAACAGCGCCTTGACCACCTCCCTGATGGCCAATTATAAGACTCAGGGTCTCAGCGAGGGCATTGGCTGCCTCACCCTGGCCAAGGATAACCAGCGCAAATTGACCGAAAAGCTATCACTCACCGCCGCCTTTGACACGCTCAGAGGAGCCGGCGGCAGTGGTAATGGCGGCGGCGGCAATAGCGAACCCGTCAAGTCCAATTCCTCCCAACAGACCAGCGGTGATGAGGGCATAGCCATGTCCAATTCAAATTCGCAGACCTTCATAGCCAACTCCGCAGCGCCAGCCAACGAGCTGCTAACAGTTCCCACGACCAACCAGAAAATGGATGCCCAGACTCCAAATGTCAAGAAGCGCCATCGTCGCATAAAGAACAGCAGTGTGAAGGCCAACGAAGCCGATGACAATGATGGCTATGAGTTCTACATTGTCTCGCTGGACTCTAAGCAGTGGCACTTTGAGGCTGCCAACTCCGAAGAGCGTGACGAATGGGTGGCCGCCATTGAGCAAGAGATCTTCAAGAGCCTTCAAAGCAATGGAAGCAGCAAAACCAAACCGGTTACCAGCACTGAACTGGCGGCCATGGTGGCCATACGCCAGCGTGTGCCTGGCAATGGCTTCTGTGTGGACTGCGGAGCAGCAAGTAAGTCATTGATTTCCTCTTTTGGAAGAAAACAGAAATCTAATTTTATTTTTGCTTCTTTCAGATCCCGAATGGGCCAGTCTTAATTTAGGCGTACTCATGTGCATTGAATGCTCAGGCATACATCGCAACCTGGGTTCGCATATATCGAAGGTCCGATCTTTGGGTCTAGACGATTGGCCGTAAGTATTCCCAACAAATTTCCAGAACATTTTCATATTCTTAGCAATGTCCGTCTGTTCCTTTTTGTAAGAAGTCTCTCAGGCTTTGAGGTCTTCTGAAATACCTTATGGGAACAGTTTCGGAACGAAATTATCATACAGCGGTAGGTCCTCAGATATATCTCTGTATATTACTGATTCAACTAGGTTAAACTTGAAATTTAAGATAATAAGTTTTATCAAGATCGATTTAAAATATTACTTAGGTTGGGTCTGATTAGACTTGGCAATATATTGGGTATTTGTTGATATAATATAATATTTAAGATTAGAAAAGTCAAACTAATTTTACTTTCTTTTCAGAGCCCCCCATCTCAGTGTGATGCTAGCGATTGGCAATAGTCTGGCCAATTCTGTGTGGGAAGCCCATACCGGGCATTGTACCAAGCCCACGGCTCAATCCACACGCGAGGAGAAGCAATGCTGGATACGCAACAAATACGAGGCTAAGGAATTCCTCCAGCCGCTGTGCAATAATCAAACAAACGCCACGCCCGGTCAGCAACTGATTGAGGCTGTAATAAAGTGAGTTTCATAATTTTAAGAAAGATTTTCTAGTCTTTAATTTTTCTTATTTTTACAGAGCGGATATAAAGTCGATAGTGGCTATTTTGGCAAATTGCCACACGGAGGTGACCAATGCCAATGTGAGTCCGCGAGATGTACGAACCCCGCTTTTGCTGGCCTGTGCCATAGGCAATCTGGCCATAGCCCAGCTCTTGATTTGGGTAAGTTTAGCTTCGTAAGGAATTTCCAGCAACTTTTGTTATTCAAACTATTTTTTCTCCCCTCCACAGAACGGTGCCAACATTCGGCATACGGACCACGAGGGTCGCACTTGTCTGGCCTATGCCCGAGCTGCTCAGTCCCTGGCCACGGCCAAGTCTATGAAGGCTGCAGCAGCGGCCGCAAGTGGCGGAGCTGCTGCCACAGCCGCTCCCCCACCCTCAACAGCCAATGGCGGCATACCTGCTCCCCAATACAATGTGGAAGACACCACAGCTCTGGTTGACTTGCTAGTGGGTCTAGGCTGCCCTGAATCGGCCCCCTTAACGGCCAGCGGCACTCTGCCCCGGCGTCGGGATACTCTTGGCACACCCTATGAAAAATCTGTTTCAGGTGTGATCTAAACAAAAGCAAAACAAATTAACAAATCAAAGCGCAAAAGTAGTTGAATTATTTTTAAAAAACATTTATAAGAAAATTTGTATTATTGTATTAGAAAATCGGAAAACCCCAAAAGTGTGCATAACAGAATTGGCAAACACATTTTAATTTGTTGTATCTGTAAAGGAAAATAGTAAAGAAATTAGCTTAAATTTAAATGTGCTGAGTAAGTGAAACTTTTTTTATTTTGTATAAAACCTGAAATCGGATAGAATTTTATAAAAATTTACATCATTTTTTATAATGAGTAATGTAAGTTTTCTCACTTAGTCTGTAGTGGAAATATTTGTGCAAAACAAGATTTTTTAAGTGACAATTGACGTGACAATGTTGTTGTTTTTTTTTTTTTTGGCAAGAATTTAGAAGAATATAAGGAATTTAGGTTCTTCACTTTGGGATCCCCATTTTGTACAGTTTCTGTTGTAATCTCAAGTATATCTTATTTATTATTATTTTTAAAATTTACTTTTGTATTTTATTGTTTTCGTTTTAAAAGAACAAAAAAAATCGTTTGCATTTTGTTTAATATATTAAAATATATAAATATTTTTTTTTTTTTTTACTCGAGCAACCTCAGCACTTTGTTATCGAAACGAAAAGAAAAGAATAATTTTATGTTTTCATTTGATTTTGTTTAAAACGTTTTTCATTTCAAATGCAAGCTCTTAAACAAAAGACTACATTGAATATTTATAAATAAATCTATATTATATACAATTAAAGATAAAAATTTATATATATATATATTGTATACACCATACGTATAAACAAAGGGAATCTAAGATTAAAGCCAAAAACAAAATGAATAAGAATACAACAATTTATTATATACAAAGAAAACAAAAAAAAAAAGAAAGAATGAAATGAAATTAGTTGAAATTGCTTGATAATCGGTTGAAACACGCTGTAAACCTGTCTCTGTAGTGTTGATGTGGAACCAAAATTTTCAAAATCACCAAATTTAATTCAATTGTTGGCAGCACACTCACTCACCCACACACACACACACACACAAATTTTTATATGTACACTCAATCAAAAACACTTAACGAACAAATGATATATTTATCTGTAGGATGGTAAAGATTAACGGTACACAAGACACAGCAAAGCGATAACAAATTAAACAAAATGTATTAAGTGACAAAGGAAAACAATTTAATTGGATTTATGAAAGACGAGAAAGTGGCACAGCAAAAACACAAAACAAAATAAAAATAAATAAAAATCTATGAAAATTTTCAAAAAAAAATCATTCATTTGTTTTTTCACTAACCAATTTTGGGCATATCGGGAACCTCAAGTTCTATCGTAATTCCAAATTATTTCTGTCTTCGGTATTAAAAGCTTTAGATTGGAGTTGTTTTAGGTGGCTACCAAGATCGAAATGTATTTGTTTAAATTATACGATAGCATTAAAATTTATTTTTTAATTGCTCACTCCAAATTTCTGTATTTCTAAAAATATAATCTCTTCAAAATTGAATAATAATTAAACGAGTGATTTATAAAACCCATTGGATCTTCTTAATTAAATTAAGGTGATATGGTTATTGAAATTTATTTAGATTTATCAACAACTTCTCAAAATATCCCTAAGACCGTTTTGAGGGTCTGTTGTTGTTGTGTTGCGTGGTTGAGGAGTGCTTGTTGTTGTTGTACCTTGTTTGATTGGGTATGAGGTGTTTTGGTACACACGCATACTCCATAAGACAAGAGGACGAGCAGTCGCTCGCGTCAGTTCCGGAACGAAGATTCAGATCTTGCTGTGGAAACTGTTTTGACAGTCGTTTGTGCAAAAAGTAAAGTTTTATTGTAGATATAATAGCTACAAGAGATCCTTGCCAATCCTGTTTAGATCTATATAATACATTAATTCGATTCAGTTAAACCTTGGTACACATATGCAGCTGTATTAGGGTGTTCCAAAAATCGAATTTCACTGAAATAAGTCGATAAATGTCGGAGGTAAGAGTTTCAGCTGAATTCCTGTTACACATGCATCGGGTGTATAAGAATGTGCCATAGACTATATTTTTTTAGGTCGTATATATTTGGTGATATTCTAAAATCGGAATTGGTCCGATTCGATTGGTTTCGACAAATATAATGCGTGTATTTACCTTGATTCCTTGGTACAGCTTCAAATCAGACGGGGACAAACATATGAACATATATGCTTTGGCCTAGGAATACTGAACAAAGTAAAGATTACCCTGAGGGTCTTCTTCTGTGCTTCAGAACAAATTGGTTACCACTCAATTTTTTTAAGTTTTTAGACCTATTGAATTAAAATAAAAAACAGTATTTTTTTTTTGGTCGAGCTTTTATTGATTAAAGTTTCTTTTACAAAAATCTGAATATTGAAAATATTTAAAGATCTTAAAATACAAATTTTTTAAATTCAAAATATTGAAAATTTTTAGAAATTACCCGACCGTTTTTTTTTTTTTTGTGCACATTAATATTACAGAGTTAAAATGTAAAAAGGTTTTTGTTTTAGTGAGGATTAAGTAGGTTTGTGACTTGGTAAATAGTTTTTTAAATCTGCTTTTTAAAAAGGAAACTCAGGAAATTTTAAAGAGGAAAACTGAAATAATAGTTTTGGATTATAAATTTTGGTGGCAAAGTCAAAGAGTTGAAAATGTTACATCCATAACTGATCTGAACTGATTCTCCGAATGGTAACATCAGGAGTAGTTGAAGGGCCTGAAGGGTTGGTGAAGTTGGCTTCCTTTAACCTTCACCATCACCTTCAAGCCTTTTCATTACCTTTCCGTTCTAAACTTTTTCTAAATGGTATTATTGAAATAAGGTATTAGGGTTTTCTTACAAATATACCCCCAACGCATTTTTTTTTTGTTTGTTTTTTCATTTTATAAAGTTTTTGTTTTTCCATTGGTATCATGTTCCGTTTGTCCGTTAAGATTTGCTTTTTGGGTCGTCGTTGCCATTTTGAGTTTAAAGTGATCTTTTTGTTTTTGTATTGATTTAACACAACAAGCTCCACACAGACGCGATTATAACCGAAATCATTGCAATTACCGCTCCATCGATGGTCGTCGTTCTTGGATGGTGTCTTTTTCTGGGTATTTTGGTAATTTGTTTCTATTTTTTTTAAATTTTTTTTTTTTGATTTTGTTTTCTTTTTGTTGTTTACAAATTTTCGCGAAAATTTGGTTAACCAAAATTCGGATGGGACGGTCGCGTTGTGATTTGATTTATCCACTCAGCTACCCGACTGGGAGTCGGGCTCTGGGCGGCAGCGATTGCGTTTAACATTTTTGGAACTCCATTGTCGTTTTGTATACACACGTAGAGAGAGAGAACACGCTTGCACCCATTTGCCTAGCGTTCGAGCTTCACTCATTTTTTGTTGGACTTGAATTTGTCGTAGAAATTAGCAATCTGATCGTAGCGCATTGGTATCGAGTCCAGGATACCAGTGTAGCTAAAGTTCTGCTGCTGGCGATTCTTTTCAGCCAGATTGTCCCCGGATAAATAGGTGACGACATTCTTTTGATATTCGCTAACCTGGGGATCGGCATGATTGGCCACCAGATGGTTACAGAACTGGGCGATTTGCAGAAACACCGAGGCATCGCGATCTAAAAAAAAAAAGTCAAGAAATTAATATCTCTTTTTTTTTAAGGCTTAGAAAAACTCACCCATTTTACGGGAAATCTTGAGCAGAGAGAGGGGCTGGCTCTCGTTGTCACGCTGGGCACGCAAGTGACGATTTCCATGCTTAAATTCTTGTTCCAGCCAGCGTATGACATGACGTACATTCTCACTGCGCTTCTTCAGCTCATCCAATTCATTGAGAACTGCGAAATAAATTAATCAATAAGGAGATCTCAATCACTGACCAAAGCCACTCACCTGCATTGGGTATGAGTACAATGCATTTCTTGGTCCTCACCAGGGACTTGACTATGCCGTTGTATTCGGTCAGGGCCTTGGCATCTACCACCACAAATGGAGTCATTACCACATGGGCAGGACTGTCACGCAGCTAGAAAAGAGAAAAATAAATATTTTAGTTTTTTTGCTATTTTCAGGGGACGTTTAGCTTACCTCCTCTTCCAGGGCTTCCACCTCATTTTGCAGCCACAATTTGCCCATAATCTGGCATTTCTTGGTCATGGCCTCGGAGCGTTCCTCATCGGCGCCACTGCTCGACTGGACATTAAGCTTCTCAATCACACTATTTGTGGTGGTGGAAGCCGAAGTGCCACCGGCAGCCGAGGCCCCACCTGTGCCAGTGGCAGCAGTTATAACGGCGGCCGCTTTCTCGGCATTACGATTGCGTAGGTAACCCTTGCGTGGCAGCTTGCGACATTCTTCCACAGTGTCCTTCTCCTCATTGCTTGTGTAGCTCTTGCGTACAATGCCATTTTTGCGATCGGAATAGCGGCGTGTGCGTCCTTCGGTGCGTTTGCGAGTGGTCTTGGGTGCAGTGCGACGCTCTCGGCGACGCGAAGAACTGCCCTTTTTCTCCTCGCGTTTCTTCTTTTGGTTCTCAGTGAAGCGACGTGTGCGTACGCAGAAGCGATAGTTGAATTTCTTTTGCTTGCAGATGAAGAAGCCAAAGTCGACCATTTTGAAAATACGCAAGATCGACTCCTCCTGCGGGGTGACACGCTCTCTTATAAGTGTCTCCCAGTCCAGGGTGATCTGAGTGTTCTGGAAGATGTCAAAGTTCTTGAAGGCAAAGTCCTCCGTCAGCGGCACATTGGCACGCACATCGAACAGATCCACTAAGGCCTGACGCACATTTGGAGTGCTCAGAAACTCTCGTTCAAAGTACACTTTTCGGGTGAAGACATCAATGTTGCAGTAGTTCAATAGTTTCATAATCTTGTGCACGAATTCCGGGTTGGAGTGATAGCAGCCAATCAATATTTCCGGGTTGATGCGCAGCCAGTCGAACAGCATTTTCAGGGCTCTGATGGTGGGATCGTTGTGCAGGCAATCGATTATGATATTGGGATTAATCTTGGTGTATTTGTTGCGGTAAATGATTTTTTTCGGCGGTTCAGTTAAGGTGGCTGGGGCTGCGGCTGGAGCATCTGCTGCTGGTATGGGAGCTGCCTCCTCGGCAGTCTTAAAATTCAGGGATCCACCATTGGCATTGAGCTGTAGAACTTCAAAGCTTTTCAGCAGCTCTTCCGAGTCCTCCTGGGAATTAGAACGCTTTTCCATCTCTTCGGGATAGACGAGTTTCTCCTCCTCAATCACCACATCGTCAGTGTCTGAATAGTTGGCCGTTTCAGATGGGGGGCGTGCGGCCTCAAGAGCTGCCTGAGCTCCAGCTAATAAACGAAGGCCAGTCTTGGGCTGCCTTTTGCCACTCTTGGTGTAGTCATCTGTAAATTTGGCTCGATAAGTCAGAGGACTCACTAGAAAATCACACTTTAACTCACCGGCATCGTAGGCTTCCTCCACCCCTGGTTCGACTGCATCAATGTCACTGAAATCTGTATCGAAATTCGAGCTGAGGTCTGTGTAGTCCTCTTCGTCAGTGTAGAAATCCGTGTCCATGTCGCTCTCACTGTCGTAGCAGGAGCTGTCATCGGACTGGGCTATCTTGCGACGTCGTCGGCGTAGACGCATGCCGCGCTTCTTGCTCTTGCAGGAAAGTGGGGTCTTCAGATCACTCTCCTTGGCCTCGTCACTCGAACGGGTGGAGATGGGCTCAACGGCATTGTGTTTGTCGCCATCGACCGCCTCTTGGGTCTTGACACAGTTATCGTCTACGGAGTGCTGGCTATCCCGGGAATCCGAGGAGAAGTCTTTGAGCGAATGCGGCTTGGCCTGGAGTTTTTTATCCTTTCGCTCGCATTCACCTACTGCGGCTAGCCAAGTCTTGTACTCGTTGCGTGACTTGCGTACCAAAGTATCAAATTCCAAAAATTTCTGCTCATATTTGGCCTGGAAATCCTCATTGTCAGCTGCCCTGGCCAAGATGGTCTGCTCAATGTTAACAATGCAGGCATCCACTAGATCCGAACAGGCGGCCACCAGGAAGGCATGAAGCGAGTAGACTTTCGGGGAATTGATCATTTTCAATTTGGAGAGGCAGAAGAACAGAATCGATACAATTTTGAAGACGCTGGCCTCGTTGATGTGCAGCTGCTGGGAGCATAGTATCTTACGCAAATCGATCAGCACACAGTGGCAGAGGGAATTGAATTCTGGCACTTCTTTGTCAAAGAAGAAAATGTCAACGATCAGATAGAAGCGAGCATAGAAGTCTTCAATGTCGAATTCCAATTTCTGTGGATCAAGCTTCTCCAAATATTCAGTGTGTTTGGCGAAGAGTTTGTTGAGGTTGTTTTCGCTCAACTCAAATGGTATAATGCAGACCAGTGAGTAGAGATAGTGGTAAGTGGAGTCCAGGTCGAAATTTTGGCCATAGTAGAGTGTGCCCAGTTGGTTCTGAGACATGCCAATGGCTGGATTCAGTTTAAAGGCCTCTAGATAGTATTTGGCTACCTGCTCCTTGGTGATACTCAACTTGCTCTCAATGCGGAAGTCCAGGAAATAGCGATGTAGGTCACCCAGACTAAGTAGCGAAGAGTGTATGGTATCTAAGGCAAATGACACAGCCTCTAGGCTCTTGTCTACAGCCTGGGTAGGCGGCTGGTCATGAATGGCAGTTTCTGATATAAAGTCGGTTATGTAGCCATCACTTATGATCGAAAAATCAATGAGATACTTCAAGTCCAAGTCGTAGATTTCCTCCATTTTAGACGAGAGACGTTTGTAGTTGAAAATGCCAGCACAGAGAAATTTTTCTAACTTTTGCATGTGCTCCTGAGCTGCCGCTGAATCCTGGCCATGTTTGTGCCAATTTTTCTTCACATAGGCTATAAACTCATAGTAGCCACGGCGCCACATTACCTCACGTACTTTTTTGCCCACCGACTGATAGTCCTTAAAGATAATTTGCTTACACAACTGTACCAAATTGGCTCGTTTCTCCTCAATGTCATGGTGAAATAATTGATTAATACTTTGAACATTTCGTTTCGCATCATCGAGTTGCTTGGAAGCAGTGTACAAGGAGCTGAAAACGGCAGATAATTTAGCACAAAGAATAGTAAAAACAATAGTTTATCTATTTACCGATAAAGATCCTTAACTTCTTGGCTTAGGTTTGCATGTCCTTGGCCATTATTATTGGCCACCCCGCATAGAGTGGCATTGAAGCAGCGGTTCCGATTAAAACTGCTGCCCCCTACGCCAGCTTCCACGGCAAACTCGCTGGAATTTGAGCCGCCTGAACTCATTGCCTCCATGTCTAAAGAAAGAAAAAGTGTGTTATTTTAGTTAACAAGTCGGTTGTTTTCTTAAATGACGAAACAAAAATGAACACTTGACCCAGCTACTTTTACTTTTCAGCTTGCATAAAAGAGCAGCAATAAAACACATGCTTACTTCCAGCTGTTTCTTGAAATTACACGAAGAGATTGCAAATTCTTGTGTATTTTGATGACGCATCTATTTTGTTTAAATATTTCTGTTGTTTGTTATTGCGTTTTGGTTTTACCGAAAAATATACACGGAGATGCTAACATATATACGAATATGTTGTATTTTCGTGTTATTGAATAATCAATTAAGCATTTATTGGCCTAGCCCAGTATTTTAGAAACGCAACGTTTCGAAATTCATCATACAATTTTGGGAAACGCGACAAAAATGTATTTTATTAAACTTACAAACACAAGATAACTGCCTTTTATTATTTGAATTCAATTTTTTATATAAATATATATATTCTTTTGTCAAGCAAACTGATGTAAAAACAACATGGGAATTTATTTATCGTTTCGTTTTTATCATTTGGTTGCCCTCGTAGAATCGCTATGCAGCACTGCAATAGCGTTTTACAACACTGTAATATTTTTTTTACCACACTGAGAAATCGTTTTACAACACTGCAAAAAGCGTTAAGCAATCAAAAAATTCAACAAAATAAGTGAATACTACAAATAAAGGTTTTGTTAGAAAAATCTAACGGTTCTTTGAAGTAATAGTACAATTTTATAAATAATAATTATTTATTACAAATTATTTAAGAAAATTGAATACGTACCAAATCAAATTGTATATATAAAATTGAATGTATTTGTACACTATTTATTCCGTAGAACGATAAAATACAACATGCAATTTTCCGCTTGCAATATTTGCTTTCAGGGGAACCTTATCAACCTTATGAAGTGAATTTACTTATTTTTTAGTATTATATGAAAGTTTATTGGTAAAATGATAACATTTTTGGTGTTTTTGATAGCTACTTTAGCTGCAAGTTGAGCCCCTTTTATAATATTATCAAAGTTCAATATGTGAAACATCTCTAAGAGGAGCTGAACAAATTCAAACCCATTTCGAATGGTCATATCTTCTGATCTTCTGCCACAGTAAAATTATCCGATTTTTAGAAACCTTTGGGATAAATCCATTAATGAATCCCGATGATGGTTGCAATCTTATCTGCTAAGACAATGTCCCCAGCCCCAGCCAACTATCACATATTTCTGTTAATGCGGAGTATTTGAGGTGGTACAGAAACCTTGCCTCAAATTTTTACAATTTTAATTTTTCAAATCCAATTTTGTCAAAGTCTTTCAATATGATTTAAGACAGTGCTGAGGCTGATGATGTCTTCCTGTATGTCTTAAATTTTTACGGGATTAAGCTATGAGCTAAGATTTTCTCTCTTCTATAGTAACATGTTCTCAATGGGAGCTTCGAAACCTTGACCTAATGTACTAGAATGTAATGGTGAATGTACCATAACAGGCAAGGCCATAACTGAGTATTTTAAACCTTTGCGTGTCTGATTGGAAGTGGAAAATATTAAAAGCAATGTGAACATTGGCTGGACTCCAGCAAATAGTATGTCAAGTCTATTAAGATCTCAACTAATTTTACTAAAGATTCTTCCATTAAAAAAAAAAAATACATAGCATCACGAAGATATTCAGTTATTTGAAAAATGAGAATTTTATAAAGAATTTAATTTCCTCCACAAACTTTTAAATGTCCAATTAAAATGAATAAATAAAGAATTTCTCTTTGAATTTGTAATTGAGTATGATTTTCAATAGCATCTATAATAATTCCAAATACAATATTTGTAGCTAAATTCCTGAGAATAAATCGAGACTTCACATTCTGGACTTAAGAGACAGCTGTATAATGTAGTATGTATATGGTTATCCAGATCAGAACAGGGAGCCTAAATATGAGAACTGACAGACTGAGCTGTTTGAGGTCTCTATCTTGGCTTTAACTTTAACTGTCTTCCAAAAACCTCAAAAAGTAAATAGTCGAATCGAATAATTTGGACAATTTCTTCTCAATCGAAAATGCTTTCTTTTTTTAAATGATTGAAAATAAATAAGCCGTTAATTTACACTTGCCATTAAAGTTCTGTTTTGCATATTTTCATATAAATTATCGCATGTGTGTTATATGTGCTTACATTTTAACAAATTAAAAAAAAAAAATCTCACAAAAAATGTGTCACGCATACTAATGAGCGGTGTCTTAAGTCCGCTTTGGGTATATGAAAGCCACCGACACCTGGACACCTGGATACCTTGGCTCAAGTCAAATCTTTGGTTAGTTATAGTTGCATAAATATCGGCTACCGGACAATGATCTCCTTCTCTCGCTCTCTTCATTTCTCATATTATTGCTTTCTCTCAAGGCATTAAGCATGCTCTTCGGAGCTAAGGTCTCGGCCATTTAAAGAACTTGTTCTCTGAGAATATCAATCACCTTGTTTATGCGGCAACAGGGCTTTGATTATTGGTCACGTCTCAGTTGATGGCTCGTTAGTAGTATCGTCTTTTGGCCTCTCAGCAATCTCACACTGCAGTGACGACAGACCCGCGACATTGGGAGACTATAAAACTCACGCATTCGCATTCAAACCTTTTCAGTTTGAAATTGCGGTTCCAGCGTCTACGTTGATTGGATCGGACCTGACTTGTATTTTATTTTAAATTTAATTGGAACGTAAGTTTTTGTTTTTTTTTTTCTTCTTTTTTTTTGTATCGGAATTATCAGAATTGAATAAATAAATTGAGTGCTTAAACTTGTTTTGGCTGTGCACCGAGCAGAAGACTTAATAATTAAGCGGTTTATTGAAAATAATTAAAATTGTAAAATTAATTAATATGGTTTTTCAATTTTATAATTCGTTGAACGTTCTTGATCTAATTGCTCATTCAATTTAGAGTAATAAAACCGTGTATCAATTATTGTTTGCTTTCCATTTTGCAAGCCGACTTAAGCCGTTTCAAATTTATTTTTTTTTCTTCACCCTTACTCAGTAAACTTGTGTGTATATAGTATCTGCTATAGCTTTCGATGTTATAAATTTATCGTCTGATTGCCTTAAAAAAACATAATCTCGTCTGGAATCAATTGATAATTGTTCTACATTCAACTTTCTCTGAAATCCACAAGAATTCATAGAAAAACCTTATCTACTTATCTTTGTAAGTGCCCAGTATGGATTATATTCGTAGTTGGACAGTATTTGATTTTGAAAACTACTCTCCATACGATACGGTAGTCCGTTAAGATTATCAACACTTTCCCAAGATCTGAATTGCCTAATAAACAACATACATATATCATTTTATTTGTATTGCCTCTTGACAGTCACTATCAGTTGATAAAGTTTAAACAATAGTACAACTTTTCTTAGTGATAGTAGAAGCATTTGTATTTGATATAGATAATACCCATGAAGAAATTGATTACACTAACTGCCAGACAATTGATTCTTGAGAACTTATCAGTTTATTCGTAATACAAGGAACCTGAATATTATATAAACTATATCTAAAAAGGGTAATTTTTAGAATAACAATAAAACTTTTTTTGTAAGAAACAAGTTATTTTTAATATTTAAAAAGTACCCTATAAATTAAAGGCACATTTTTATCACTCAGTTGACAGGTTTATAATTTTAAAGCAATTTATTAAAAAAAAAAAATAATAAACAAAAAACAGGTAATACTGTCCAGTATATACCTAAGTGTCTTGACATTTTCGAAACAGCTATGAAATCAAATTGATTTAGTTGCTTGGCAAAAAAAAAAAATATTTGAACTATGAAAAGATTAACATTTCAAGATCCGAACTTATCAAGAAACTGACCAACATTATTTCTTTCTTTCTGTCTTGATGGAAAGTACCAAGATCGTTGGAAAATTTCCACTTCTTTACTTGAAGAAGTTTTTTTTTTTATTTTTTTTTGCATCTGACGAGAATAGAAATAATTCGTTTGCATAATGTATGAAGCATGTAGGATCACTCTTTTGATATTTAAAAAGACAATTTTTATTCGAGTCAACAATACTTTTCGCTTCTCACTTCAAAATTCAAAATGTTTGCTCTTTATTTTTTTAGCTGAGAGTTAATTTTTGGAGCTATGAAATTGTTTTTGGTGGCCTTATTGGCTACTTTGGCGGTAAGTCAAGGAGTTCTAAGAAATATAAAAGATTATTCTTATTTGTGAAAATATTCTTCTCCAGCTATCGCATGCCCTGGTCAAGGAAGAGATAGAGGCCAAGGAGTATGTGGAAAATCTGAACAAAGAAATAGCCAAGCGCACAAATATTGAGACAGAGGCTTCATGGGCGTATGCTTCGAATATCAACGATGAGAATGAGAAGAAGAAGAATGAGATCTCAGCTGAGGTGGCAAAGTTTATGAAGGAAGTCTCTAAGGATATTCAAAAGTTCAATTGGCGCAGCTATCAGTCCGATGATTTGAGACGCCAATTCAAGACCCTCTCAAAGCTGGGCTATGCCGCCTTGCCCGAGGCTGATTATGCTGAATTTTTGGAGATCATGTCCTCCATGGAATCGAATTTCGCCAAGGTCAAGGTCTGCAGTTTCACAGACAAAACCAAGTGCGACTTGGCTTTGGACCCGGATATTGAAGAGATTTTCCGCAGCAGTCGCAATAGCGAAGAATTAAAGTATTATTGGCAAGAGTTCTATGATAAGGCAGGCACAGCGGTCCGCACTCCTTTCGAGCGCTATGTGGAACTTAACACCCAGGCTGCCAAATTGAACAGTAAGAGATTTTAAAACTTTAAAGACACCTGAATTTTATTAGTTATTCCTTTTAGATTTCACATCTGGGGCTGAACTATGGTTGGATGAGTATGAGGATGAGACTTTTGAGCAGCAGTTGGAGGACATCTTTGCCGAGATTCGTCCTTTGTATTTGCAAGTTCATGGCTGGGTACGTTGGCGTCTTCAGAAGTATTATGGCTCTGAGATTGTGTCCGAGAAGGGACCCATACCCATGCATCTCTTAGGCAATATGTGGGCCCAGCAATGGTCTGAGGTGGCGGATATTGTTTCTCCTTTCCCAGATAAGCCTCTAATTGATGTCACTGAAGAAATGGTGAAGCAGGGCATAACACCTCTGAAAATGTTCCAGATGGGAGATGATTTCTTCACTTCCATGAATCTAACCAAGTTGCCACAGTAAGCTTAGCCCAATCAGCTTAGCCAAATAGATTCTTGACTTGTTTTTGTTGGAATTTCAGAGACTTTTGGGACAAGTCCATTATTGAGAAACCCGATGATGGTCGCGATTTGATCTGTCATGCCAGCGCCTGGGACTTCTATCTTAAGGACGATGTCCGTATCAAGCAATGCACTCGCGTCACTCAAGATCAGCTCTTCACTGTCCACCACGAACTTGGACACATCCAATATTTCCTGCAGTACCAACATCTGCCCTTCGTTTATCGTACCGGTGCCAATCCTGGCTTCCATGAGGCCGTGGGTGATGTGCTCTCTCTGTCCGTTTCCACACCAAAACATTTGCAGAAGGTTGGTCTGCTCAAGGATTACGTACGCGATGACGAGGCCCGCATCAATCAGCTCTTCTTGACTGCTCTGGATAAAATAGTTTTCCTGCCTTTTGCCTTTACCATGGACAAATATCGCTGGGCCTTATTCCGCGGTGAGGTCGATAAGGATAAGTGGAACTGTGCCTTCTGGAAGTTGCGTGAGGAGTACTCAGGCATTGAGCCACCAGTTCTTCGCACTGAAAAGGACTTTGATGCCCCAGCCAAATATCATATTTCTGCTGATGTGGAATATTTGAGGTGCGTTGGATGAAGTATGGTTGAAATGTTCAATGCTGAATGTTATTTCCTTTTCAGATACCTGGTCTCTTTCATCATCCAATTCCAGTTTTATAAGTCTGCTTGTATCAAGGCCGGCCAATACGATCCAAATAATTCTGAACTTCCTTTGGATAACTGCGATATCTATGGCAGCGCTGCGGCTGGTGCAGCCTTCCAGTAAGTCAAATCATTTTCCAGAACTTTCTAAGGATCGGACTTAATTAAGTATTATATTTTTCTCTTCTCCATAGCAATATGCTCTCTTTGGGATCTTCGAAACCTTGGCCCGATGCATTGGAAGCCTTCAATGGTGAACGCACCATGACTGGCAAGGCTATAGCTGAGT
The DNA here is from genome assembly GCA_037075145.1 of Scaptodrosophila latifasciaeformis. Lineage (NCBI taxonomy): Eukaryota > Metazoa > Arthropoda > Insecta > Diptera > Drosophilidae > Scaptodrosophila > Scaptodrosophila latifasciaeformis. Next base: position 21,156,766 of record JBAMCM010000217.1, on the reverse strand, counting down.
ATTTCGAACCTCTGCGAGTCTGGTTGGAAGCGGAAAATATTAAAAATAATGTGCATATTGGCTGGACAACATCCGACAGTAAGTTACAAGATTTGAAAGACTCCATTTTATTTTTATTATACTAAATTTTCTCTTATCTTTTAGAATGCTCGTCATCTTGAAGGACCACCAAATGATTTAATAGGTTTACAGTTTTTAGTTTTGTTGGTCTTCTATTTATGCACTTAATTGTTTTCCAATAAATTTTGTAAAATCTGTAAATTTATTTAAACTAAGTTTTTCTTTAAAGATTTTTAATATCTGGTATTTTTAGTACCACTATACCAATCGATAGACTCATCTGGTATGATATAATTTTTTTTTTTTTTGACTCAAGATTTATCTTGACTGAGACTATATCAAAGCTGTGAATCAAATTAGATATTTGCATTCCTTACAGAAAAACACACATGTCTCCAAAATTTTCCCCTTATTGAGCTATTGTTTCATATAGAACCAAATAGGTCTGGCGGTACTCTTGGATATAATTACACAACATAAAATCACTCATATTAGTTATATCACATGATTTAGGGCAGAAAAGATCTTTGAAATAAATGTATGTCTTCAGTGGATCAGATTTTTCTCCACCATTCAAAGGACTCGAATCTATTTCAATAGAATCTGAAAAAAACCATGATCCTTTGGTTTATGGAAAATCGTACTAACAATTTCGTAATCATTTGGAATTGATTTAACTTACGTTTAAAAACAACATGGTTATTAATAGTTTTCCAGACTGATCGATAAGTTCAGCGAACAAAATTTATGGCAATGAGATAAAACCAAAAACATTGGTCATTGTTAATAGTCCGGGCTAAGAATGAAAATATTTCATATTAAATGATCAATGGCTGAAGCCATTAAAGCGATAAGAGAAACACATTTTGTTGGTTTTATAAATTTTATAATTATTTTTAAACTTGATTATCACAAAAATGTATGGTAGCCTAAAATATGCTTGGGATCTTTCCGATTTGTGGACAAATTAAATAGAAATGAAGCCGAACGTTAAACTCGGGCGCGGCCGAGTTTGGGATACCCTGTACCTAGTAGACGGAATTAAAAAAAAAAGGTGGCAACCCTAGTCGGGTGGTAACCCTGGTCGCCTGCATTCACATAAAACCTCTGGTCTTAATATTCCTTTGAATCCAAAAACACATTGTTCACAATATTGCAAGCACGCCTTCTATCGGACTGCTCATTCGGCAGTTTGCCAGTTAGGCAAGGGGAATTAAAATCTTGACCCTCAAAATTTGTTTTTTGTATATCTCGAGTAAATATGGTCCAATTTTAGTCATGTTTGATATCAATCGAAAGATTTTTAGATTCCTAACAACTTTTCAGAAGCAACTAATACTTAAATCCGAAAGGTTTAGAAATTATGTGGCTTTGAAAAAATGAGGGGGTGGAAGGGGGGCGGGGGGAGAAAAAAAAATAAACTTGACCAGCGTACACACATAAGGAGTCCGAATCCCAAGTTTGGTTATCCTAGCTCTTATAGTCTCTAAGATCTAGGCGTACGCGCGGACAGACGGACGGACATGGCTATATCAATTTCTCTAGTCACCCTGATCATATTGTGGGTAACTTTGGGGGGTCTCCGACGTCTCCTTCTCTATGTTACATACATTTGCACAAACTTAATATACCCTTGTACCTTTTTAGGTACAGGGTATAATTACAAACGAAATTTTAATTATAAAATAAACTAATTTAATATGGGTAGCGAGCTGATGAACGCAACTTATATAAATAAGTAGAAAACTAAAATTAATATTCGCTATGCCCGAGGGCAAAAGTTAGTTGTTGTTTTAATTTGTTTGCTGCGAGTCAAACAACGGACAACAATGAAAAATACTTGACCTTAACGTATTTTTCGTTTTAAAAACTAAGTAGACAACTTAATTATTTTAAGGTTGCTTGGGATGATAGCTCCAAACAATTGATTAGAAATCCCGGTAAACTATAATTACTGCAACTACTTACTTGGCAACTCTTTTTATAATCTCAAAAGTATATTTTTGTTTTTGTGGATGTTCTGCTTTCGTAATTGATACTGACTTAAGAATAATGTTAGCAACTTCTTTCAAGTTTAGCTATACAATATTTGGCTTGTTTTAATACATTTCGCGCACTTTGAATTTTCGCTGGTTAAATTGAGAGACGACAGAATTGACTCGCTAATCGAACCGTTTCCACATTACGCTTAGCTTCTAAAATTGTTTAAAATCTATTTACATGCAAGATACTCTCTTTTCCAGGGAAGGGGCGGGGTCTACAGATAATTAGGGGACGACTTGGGAAGATATGATTTTATACTCTAAACAAACTAATTGAGCATTGCAAAATATTTTCAAAAACTCAAACTAAACTAAATATAGTGTCTGTTTTGTATGTTTTTGCGGTTGACTTATGGCATAATTTTGCAATTGCATAAGGTATATGTAAATAAATATGTGGTGAGGGTTTATGTGGTGGCCGTGGCCCGAGCTGCTGCTGCAGCTGATGTGCTGGCGCTGACTTCCTCGCAGATGGTGTGGAGCTTCTCCATTTCCGAACTGTTGACAATATTGATGGAACTAACTTTGGCCCGCTGGTAGGCCACCACTGTGTTTTCGCCCAGGCATTTGACACAGACATAGCCTATGAGAACGGCTATGCCCACCGTCATCACACGTATCAGAGGATCTACATACATCTGTATGACTACCCAGGCCGCCGCTCCGGTTATGCACATGAGGGTAATTAAGATGACTGTCTTCGACCAGTGTTGGATCGTAAAGCCCTTTTCCCACTCCAATCTAAGGAAAAAAACGAATTAGCTTTTGATTGGTTTAATTTAAAAATCGAATACTCACTTTTTAGACTTTTCAATTTCGTAGGGATGCCCGCACACCTTGCACGACAATTGGGTATAAGTATTGGCATAGCTCTCCACCAGCCAGCGCTTGAGGCATTCATGGTGGACCGAGCTGACATCACCGGTGCAGCGGCAGGGCTGAATGAGAGGCTCTGGTTTGTCAGTATCGTAGCAAATCCAGCAATCCTTTTTGGCTAGAAATGATTGACCCTCTTCAGGTGATAATTTACTGCTCTCAGCATTTAGGGTCGGTATGGAGGGATCGATTTGACGGGAGAGCAGTTTACGTGGATTCAGGATCCAGAGTTGTTCCGGTGCCATTGAGTTCCAGAGGCAGCAGGGAAACCACAAGGCTACACCAATTTCCGCAATACGAAACACGATGTCATGCCAGTTGCGCGAGTAGACGGGGACTCTGTGATCAAATTAATTTTTTTAATTGATTAATCAAACAATCGGTTAGTAAATTCCCAGCCACAACTCACTTAGCTTTCCAAAAGTCGCCCAGCGTTTCCGATGTGAGAAAGCCCACAATCACAATGAGCATTATTGCCTGACTAAGCAGTCCAAAGCGGGACTGGTGCAGCTGTGAGGCATTCACAATAGCCTCACTTGGTCCTAGTATCTTGCCCGTCTGATCATAAACAAATCCTCCACGCAGCTTGAAGAATACTTCCACTCCATAAATCAGAAAGAAAACCACCACAATGAGCAAAAGAACCGCATAGCATCCATTAAAGATGTGGGCGTAATCACGTCGCTTGGCATTGATCAGCGAATTGAAGACCTCGATGCCAAAGAGGCTGTACAGGAAGAAGTTGAATGCCACAAAACCCAGGAAGCTCTTGGATAGGAACTGAGACTTCTCCCAACGTATGTCGCGCAAATGAAAGATCTGCAAATTTAGAGGCAATATAAAAGCGTTTAGTGCTCTCTTCCAACTATAAAATCAACTGATATCTACGTCGTTCTTATTTGAATTAATGGACTCTTCACGATAACCAAAGTGTCCCCTATCGGACCAACAAATACAAAAAACAATTACGAGTGACTTCGAGTACGCCTGCACTTGTCGACTCAATAAGATAATAACAATTGAGTGTTTAATTGGCGACCAGTGCAAAAGCACTCTCATCACAGAGTTGAGCAGTTCCAGTTCCATGGAATATTCCAACCAATTGGTTCTTTTTTGTGAACAACTATTTCGCATTTGATCTAAGTGTTTGAGACATATAAATTTCTTTGAAATTATTATTTAGTTCTATTTAATTTATCCTTTTAAGTGTAATCCTAGATCTCTATACTATCAAGGTTATAACTTTAAGATCTTGTTAAGAAAGGAATTCGTTATTCTCGAAATTATATTCAGAATTAAGTTTCTATAATTTGAAAGAGACTGGAACGAAATAATTTGGTCAGAAATTACTTTCTAGACTTTAAAGAAACACAGATTATGTTTACAGTTATTTCTCCAAACATTTGCTCTAAAACATAATTTATCTACAAAATTTGGAATTTATTTTGGCACAGGTGAACTGAAAATGAATTTATCGAGTAAGCTTTTTGACTTTTAAACTTTGCCTTATTTCATAATGTCAAAGAGGTGAGTCTGTTGGGGGGCCTGATGATATTGATAAAACTTTCTTAGGCACACAGCCAAATTGGATACTCACCTCAGCCCACAAGCAGACAATTAGCGAGGCACAAGTCATCAGTAGAGGATAGTAGGCCGACATTAGGGTAACGGCCCATTGAGGTTGCAGGTCGAGCTGAGAGGGGAGAAAATATTTATGAGCATAAAGTTTCAAGGACATCTTTTGGGCTAGACTTACCGGTGTGGTGAAGTAGGCTCCTCGCAGAGAAGCTGCTACAAAGACCATGAAGTAGAGCAGTTTCTGTGTGGTTATGCGACAGGCGCGAAGTATGGAGGGCTGCTTGAGCCTCTGATACTCGGCCACAATGCAAATGAGCAGCTGGATGACAGAGACCAGAGCCACCACATAAAAGACACTGGAAATGCCCACGTAATAGGGAAAATTGAAACCGCTACACTCGTCGCCGGCATAGCGAATCTCACAGAGGCAGGTGCCATTGAGGCAGTCGCCGCGTCCGGAGCAGGTGAGATCATCGTCCGTGTTGAAGGGTCCAAAGGGACCGACTGCCTTGCTATATCCATTCCGCATCTTGGAAGCCGTTACAGCTCCATTCCCGCCACCATTGGGGGCTTGCAAAACGCTCGTCGAGCAACGCATTAAGGTTTGTAGACTCGGTATCATTCTATACTAAATTGACTGCAAACAGAATAGAATAGTGTGAATTAGGTTAGGCAAGCTAATGACAGAAGATTCGGATGGGCTGGGTAGGCCAATAACTTAACAAGTAAATTAATCAAATATCAAGGCTACGAAATCGATAAATAAATTTACCATTTTATAAAGATGTCGATTGGGACTTGGTCAGACCGAGTGGGGCGGACGGAGAGGCAAGGGGCGCATTGAATTAATATTTACTTGCGTCTGGGCTAGCTAAAAGCAAATGCAAATATTTATATATCTATTGTTCAAGTCGGTTCAAAAAGGGCGTTTCAAATAATAAAAAAAAAAGAATAAGGGATTCCAAAACTATTTAACTAAAAATGATTTTAAGGTTTATTGCAAAATATTTTCAACTTCTAGGACCTCTAGGATCTCTCTTTGAATTGAGGTGTTTTTTTTTTTTTTTTGAGAAGTTCAGAGAATTCTCTGGAATACCCCAAATGGGCCACGCCTGCTTGGGCTTGAGGCTTTTTGCCTTAATATGGAGGTACACGTTCTGGAAAAGGGTTGCTCAAATATGGCAAAGTATTCCATATTCCGACTATGGCCTAGACAGTATTTTTTTATTATTCTGGTCTCTGTTTGTATAAAATATTCTGAGCTAAGGCCATCAATCAAAATATGTACATGTGTGCTCGGCATATTTATATTTTGATAGAGACGCAGGAGTCGCACTAAAAATCCATTGAAATGTCGATTCAATTGAAATGTATGAGGCGTTTTTGGAAAATTCTGAATGAATGAGTATGTGTGTGTATGTGTGTATGTGTGTGTGTGTGCGTGTGTGCGTGTGTGCTTGACAGGGTGTCTTTCGATTAGGCCAATTGGCGATGTGTCAGATATCTTGTTAATTGCCCAATAATAGACTATATTATCAGAGTGAGTGAAAGAGAGAGCACATGTTTTGCAAAGCTCAAAATTAAAGATAATAAAAAGCTTGCAAAAAAAAATACTAGAAAATTGTAATTATAAAAGGCATAAAATTTCACTCAAATTAAAACTACTTTAAACAAGAAAATTCGGGCCATTTCTAATTTTTCAAAATGCCAAACAATGAAAATGAAAAAGAAGAAGAATAATTTAAAATATATTAGAATTGCGACAGAACAATACTAAATAAAAAGGCTCGATTGCCTTATATAAAAATTTAAAAATAATATTTATATATAGGCAGGCAGGCAGGCAAGTTACGTGCTTTTGTTAATTTTTCCGTTATGTATTTGCTTTTGCTTTCTATGATGGCCGACGACAGGGGCCGATAAGATAAACCAATTAACTAAATAAGTGAACGGGACAAAGTATTTAATTATTTCCATTTGAATTGAAACAGAAAAATTTTATTTAAATTGGCGATGGAACTAAACAACACATAAACAAGATTATCAGCTGGAAGTGCAGAAGGTCTCTGACACACTTTTAATGATAATGAACCCACCATTTTGCATTTTCATTTTCGTTTGCGCCTTTGTTATTATTGTAGTTTTTCACTCATCAGCAGCCTCATTGAAAAATGTATTAAATTCACTGGGCGTTTCAATCAGCCGGGCCCAGCCGATGTTTTTTTGTTCTTTTATTACAAGAGCAGCCCACACACAAAAATAGTTCAAAATCACCATTCACTCAGTCCACCAACACTAAAATACATGTATGTATGTATGGGTGTGTTGCTTTATGTGCATTTGTATTCAATTTTATAGAGCAAGCAAACAAACCGCGACAACAAAGCACACGCATAACCGAAGTGGCCGCCACATACGTTCGAATCGCGAGTTGCCGTTAGACTGAGCGAGGCGATCCTAAGTTGGCAGCACTGCTAGCGATCTGAAGCAGTGAGAGCTCCAAGAGAGCTTACGTCATGCGTAACGTAAAGGCAGCGCCACTTTGCGTAATAAAGAGAGACGGCAATTGAGTTTCCAAGAGATGGGAGAATTTTAGGAAATTTTCTTGGAAATATTTCGGCGCCTCTATAAACAATGCCTTGGGAACTTTTAAATTACCCGAAATAATTTAGAGCTTGCTCTGCTCAAAGTGCTGATTGATCTAATTGATAGGCTAATTCTTTTCCAAAAATTCAAATTTTAACGCTCCGTCATGTATACGGAAAACAAATGTTTTGGGTTCGTATGAGCAGCGAAGCTTTGAGAGATATTAAAACAATAGCAAATACACTGAATAAATATATGCATAGACAATAGCAACTTAAAGAGGTTAGCTAGAAAAGTTATTGAAGATTCCCCAGTGGATCTATGATTTATCACAGTCAAACTTGTCGAGCTGCCCTTGCTGTATTTTTATAGACTTTGCTCTACGCTGGGGACGAAGTTTTCAAAAAATATTAAAACCAAACGAGTTTTTAGCGCCGCCCGACAACTTACAGCGGACAGGTTTTCACCCCGAGAGACCCACTCCGATCTGGGCTAGAGAAAAACAAGCTTTGACACAACCGAGGCTATTCCATAGTTGAATGGACTTGATATTACAGCCAAAACACCTACCACATTGATATTGATAAAGCCGGCCACGAAAATTATGCTAAAATTTTAATTGTTAACGGAAGCCCATGGGGTCTCTTTCGATCTCCGAATCGTGAATACGTGACTGGTTCGGGCTTTCTACTCTCTTCTAATAATTAATGATAATTCATTGTGGACAAACAATCCGAACAAGCCGATATTATATTGAATATTTTATGGATAGTATTCTTTTTTTAGGTGACAATAGATGGGTGGAATGATTGACACCCACGTGCCCCGTGTACGTGTAATCTGGAAATTAGGTAGGCGTTGAAGCCCGGTCAAAATGAAAATTGTAAATTTATTTTTATAAGACTTTGATACACTTTGATTGGCTCGCCGGGGCAGAATTCATTGCGTGTTGGCAATGAGAATCAATAAGAAAAACACAACAAACAATGAGATTTTTAACACTTTGTAACACGCAATAAAACTAATCGAGGTAATAATCATATCGGGCTATATAAATATTTACCCAAGAAAGGAATATTTCAACGAGATTTGTTGGAGAAATAGAATTTTCTTTCTTTTTTTTTATCCAAGCCAAAAAATATCTCAAAAAAATTTCGGGCAGCAAAAATTTGCATAATGCTAAAGTAATTCAAGGACTTGAGTCCTTGGGAATCATTTGTGGTATTAATGATATAATGACGTCGTGCAGGGACTACAAATTGACCAAACACATGTCGAGTCAATTAATTGTCATTTAGCTATTGTTAGCGTTCATTAAAGGGAAAATACTAAAATACTAAAAATACCAAAGACTTGGCAGTGGTTCGCTAATTCTTTTATGACGTTAAATATTTCTATCTATGAATTTTCTAATTTGAATGTGTCTGTTTTTGAAATTGAATGTGTCATTTGAGAAGCATGCGAATCGCTATCGATTTTAAAGCTTCTCTGATAACCAATTTTATGCAATTCTCGTGATCGTATTATTGTGACTCATTACAAGCTTTGGGATTGGGTTCTTCAAATTATTTACAAATAATAAAACCATTAGATAAAATGTCATCGAAAAGAATGGTGAGTCATACTCAAATTGGATTTCGGAATATCTCAGAGATTTATTGAATAATCAAATTCAAATTGTATACTGGAAATAGTTTTAACAAGTTACACAAGTGTACCGAATTTCACTTTGATCGAATTATGATATCACCTAGATTAAGAGCTAAAAGCAAGCAAAGTCGATACAGACTTATCCCTTTGGTAAGAACCTCCGATATCAATTAATATTATTGTACTTTTGATCCGAACCTCATCCTATATAAATAACAAATGATTCAAGTATTTTTTTGATTTGTTCAGATCCTTTAATATTATTATACATTTGATCCGAACCTCATTCTATTTAAGTGATTTCAAGAATTCTTGAAAAAGTTCTGGGAAAGAGATTCCTTCGATGAAAGTGAATGTACTTTATATGGTCTATTTCCTTCTAAGCTGAAAGAAAGGAATGTCGAGAAGACCCCAAAATTATGTAAATTTATTCTACTTTTTTGAACTGCCCCAGTTTACTATGCCAAATAAATGTAATCTACACATTCGTGATCAGCATGGCAAATAAACTTTCTTTGGCATCACGAAGAAAAAAAATTGTTTATAAATGATTCTAAAATGTTTCTAATTAAATCAGAAAAAAACGAATTATTTTATAATAAAAGTGAATTAATTCTAATTTTAGGTTAGTTTTGTAAACATTAATTAATTTGATTCGCCAGATTACGCAAATCTGAAACTTTAATCAACATGCACGGTATTTGTTATATTATAGAGTGAGAAAATTGGAAAATTAACACATGCAACTGGCAATCAATAGTGACCCACAGGCCACTTAAATCAAATCAACTACTGACAACAGGTCATGCTGGTTAAAAGTCGAAATGGTCCACAGTCAATTGAGAAATACTCACGAAATGTTCAATTGAGATGAACGTACGCAGCCTGCGAACACGGCGCACGTTTGGCTCTAAAATTTGCCTTGAACTTCCCCGCAGTCCACTAAACTAGAGGGGACTCTTCAATATGCCTAGGCATAGGGAGAGTTGGTCTATATCTAAGGGGCTCTTCAAACTGTAAAGGCAGAGAAGACAAAGAAAATGAAACCATAGGCAAGGTCGACAAGGCATTGGCCGGGTTGGGTGGGGGGTAACGGCTAATTAGCTAAAAAGTGAAAACAAAAGCTGGCAAGAGCTTAGAGCTGCCTTGACTCGGGCATCACCCACGCGCAGCAGATAAAAATATTCTTCACCATTTTTTGATTTGCATGCGGACTCTTTTTGCATACGAACTGAGGCAGCTGAGGGTATTGCGCGTTTTTGCCAAGCGCGTGTCACGATATAAAATGCAAATTAATTTGATTTATATGCTGGTACTGAGTAGATCAGAGAATCGTGCAATTGCGCAGACGGCATCTTGCACGGAGCTGCCCTTTTGAAAGTGAAAAGTGCAAGTCGAGGAAATTCATTTGTGTAAACAATAAAATTAAAACTTATTTAAAGCCAATTAAGGCGATTGAGTAACTTTTATATGAACAAGTCGCTATGCGTGACAGTGTGTGTGCGTCTGCCTGTGTGTGCTAAAATCATTGCCAATACATATCTTTTTCGCACACATTATATTCTATTCATACATCTATTTGACTTTCAGAGTTTGTTATTTTGTTGTTTTTGTTGTTTTTGTGATAAACGAGTTGTTTTTTTTTGTTTGCCATTTAAGTACACGCGCACTCGACCGAAGGCAATAAAAGCAAACTGACAAACAGTTAAACAGATAGTATACCCATCTTTTCTTATGTGTGTATGTGTGTGTGTGTTCAGGTACATGTAAATAGATAAAGTCAACGGTGAACCAAAAAACTTTGCACTGTTGGGCACTTTGCGGGGTTTGTAATATAAGTGAGAAGTGACCGGTGTGTGAGAGTGTCTGCATGTTGTAATTATAATTTTTGTTTCGATAGAAAAAAGCAAAATAACGGTGCGGGCGAACGGGCCACTCGGACTGTGTGAGAAAGCGAGAGATCTCGCAGAAATAAAGTGAATGAACGGCAACATGGTCGTTCGTACTCACTCACGCACACATGCAGACACATTTGGTCCGTTATTTGCTGAGTGCGAATTGGGTGCACTTTAGGTGCAGGTGTACTCAGTTGATTTGTTGGGCCTTTGAAGCTTTGCCTTAGGCTGAGAAAAGTCTTATTGGTACCTAAATGAAAACAAAATTTTGAATGACTCAAATTTGATACAAAGTGAGTCACTTGAAGGGAATGAAAAACATTGCCAAAGAGACTTAGAAAACTTGATAAATGACTGTTTGTATACATATACATATATATGTGTGTGAATATGTGTGCACGGGTGAAATGGTTGCTAATATTTTCGCACGCAAACGCAAACTGAAACTTACCTTTTATTATCGAAAAAATCAAATAAAAAAGCTGTTTACAAAAAAATTGGTGGGCTCTGGCGCTGTTGCCCTGGCAAGTCACTACTTTTGATGTACTATGAGATATAATCGGTTCGTTTATTGGCTTGGCATTATATAAAGACTCTTTTAGCCATTATTTTCACAACAATATTATTAAATACATGAGAGTCAGCGATGACGCGAATTTTAGGTACGCGTGATTTGAGCAGTATTTGTTTGTTTTGAGCACTTCACTACACTACTTCAATTTAAAAACAAAAGAAAAAAAAATTGAAAATTATTTATAAATTTATTTAATTGTTTTTTATTAAGTGCTTTCACAACTTTACTGCGTCTTCTTTTCTCGCGAATGAACTCCGTCTTTGTTTTTGCCTTTTTATTATTCGCAAATCCAAAATTAAAACACTTAGACTGTGGTCTATATTTAATACATATTGTTTTGTAGAAAACTGAGTCCCGAATGAATAATGCGGTTCATGTTCACAATTGGAACCTCTCGAACTTAAGTGCTGTAAAATTCTTGCATAACAGTAAAAAGTCTTGTATATTTTGTGTTTACAATAAAAATCTATATGTAAAAGTTGATTTTAGGTAACCATTTTTAATTGGGCTTATTAAAAATATTTAGGTTAAAAAAAAAATAAATTATGATAACGCTTAATAAATTTACAGTGAATGCCAACTTGGTTTACGTATCCGTGTGAATGGCTAAGAGCTACCGCCAAAGTAGTTTCATTGCTCGGGCACAACAAGTGCAAATTCTCTAAATTTAAAAAACTGCTTAGTTTTTTCCTTAGGAATATTTAATTTGGTCGAACTATGACAACATTGTGCTGCTTGGTTGTAATATATCCACAACTTCTAAGTAAAGGAAGCTTGAAATAGGTCGCATATAAAATGACATTCAGCTCTCAATTCACTAATTTTCAAACACAAATACTTCTTGATTTCATGAGCTTGCTTTTTTCTTTGGTTTCTTTTCCTACCCAATATCAAATGCCATTTTATATCACTAATATTTCTTCATTCCAATATTTAAGCAGACAAAATCTAAAAATTGTCTTATACTCTTATTCTTAACATGTTATTGACGATCTACTGTAATGCTATCAAGGTAGAAATAAATCAAAAATGCTTCTTGAAATAAAAAATATAAATTATCTCCGACCGTATCATTGATTTCTTTCATCATTTTTGAATTCTCGGAGTCATATTGACTTCAGATTGATTAATGTAACTATTTATTTAGTTGACAAAATGAGAAATCATGAATGCCGTCCATATCATCATCTGGTCCGCAACATGAATTTATTTGCCTTAGATCTATTAAAATTTAGAACCTAAGCAAATATGGAATTGCCCTCACGTAAGTCTTTATAATATTTTAATGAGTCAGAATTGGAAAATCAAAATATTGTCTAAAGTTTACAACGATATCTGTATTGAAATCAATTCTAACCAGTATTTCATTTGTACAATCTGTTAAAATATATTTTTGTTAGCATGATCCTGAGTTTGAAACTAGGTGGGCCGCTAATTTCTTTATTCCAATGGTTTAAAATGAGAACACAAAATGCATCGCGTATCTTATGTCAAATACAAAAAGGAATTCACTTTATTACCAATTCTTGAATACATTTCATTTAAAAGTTCCTGAAAGAATGAAAACAATACAAAAAAATTAGGAGACGCACAAATTTGTCGAGATATGATTTAAAACTCACTTGGTAATGAGGCCATCCTTTTTGGCCAGACGCACAATGCAATCGTCCGACTCGCCCATACGGCGGATTTCACCGCAAATAGCGTAGGTCTTGGAGCCATCGGTCATGCGGCCAGTCTCGGGATCAACATCCACAATGTTCAACTGCACCGAGGCGTGGTCCTTGGCGTGGATGATTCTGTTGGATGCCGAGCTAGAAGCCAATCAGTAATATTTAATTGAATTGGAAATTCTGGATACCTGGTCAGAATGGGAACACGTGTTTTACTCACCACTTGCGGGGCACGTACAAATCAACATTCTCACCGGCGTCGTTCTCCATTTTATTAGGCTGCAAAATAAGTGGCACAAGTTAAACAATATTTTCGCAATTTTTAGGCAGAGTTTTCGGCCATTTTACTTACTTTTTGTAGAAATTTACAAATCAAGCGACCGACACTCGTCAATGGAGGTTAAAAAGAGAAAGAGAGAAGAAATGACAGGCAGGGATGAACAGAAAATAAATTCGATAAGTTGAAATGTCATTTGGTTGCGGGTCAAAGCTGGCTGCTATGCGAATGTTTGAATATCGTAAAAAATTTTTTAAAGTCATATACTTATTTTTTAATCTTCTTGATGTAATATAGAATCTTGCAGTAAAACTAATTTTTATTTACAAAATGGTATTTAGTTTTTTTTTTGGTTGCCAAAGCATACAGAAAATTTAAATTTTAGTTAAGGCCATATGCGCGCCCAACTTATCGATAATAGCAGTAAATACGTTTTTAATATACGGTCACACAGCCCAAGAGACTGCGTGCCATTCATTTTATTTTTGTTTTCTCAACGGTAAAAACGTATCCTGCGAAATATATTGGCACAAAAAATAATCTTACAAATCTGTTAATAAATTATTTAAAATATATTCTTCTATAAATACTTATTAAATTACCTTGTGCTCATATCTGCTTGGATATGTAAGTATTGATTTTATAGTAATTCGCAGACAAAATTCGTGATTTTTTTTTTTGGTTGCTGACCTCGCTCGGTGTCAGTGGGTGGGAAAGTGTGTTACTTTTTGCATAAATGAGGGGTTCCGTGTGTGTGCGTTTTGCATGTGTAATTGTTTTCGTAAAGCTTAAAGCGCGCAACGGCTTAACATTTACAGTTCATGTTCATGTTGCCTATTTTTAGGTGTCGTTGGGCCCTGCGCGTGCAATTCATGCAAATAAACATTCAATGAACTTTGTTGGGCCACGGGCAACAAAAAACGTCTGCCGCCGAGTGTACGACAAGTATGTCTAGCGTTTGTCAGTATGTGGCGCCTTGTGGCATGCAAGGCTTTTTTCCACATCAGTTGGCTTGAAAATTTAAATATTGATGAACTTTCCTACATTCATAAAGCGAATGAAACGAACTTGTTTCTTTTGCCAAGCAGCAGCTGAGTAAGAGAAGAATATTAGCAACAGTCAATTACAAATGGTACATTTTAGGTACCTTTCTCTGCTTTTGGGTACCCAAGAGGCAATCTCTTTATTGAATTCATTTTGAAGAAAAACGAGTGTTTTCAATTTGTTCCGGATTGGCCCACTAAATCGGTCTAAGAAATACCTTACGCTTACTGACCAGCCCCATTCGTATGAAAAACTTTAAAAAGAGTCTGTAATCTTCGGCACTCCAAGTCGGAAATTTCTCTCAAAAACTGCTAGAATCTATCTGGAAAAAGGCTAAATTGAGTAAACTTCTCCTCTCTTAGGTACGATCTTAAATTAGTACTTTCGCTTAAGGTTTTAGTACTTTTGCTTAAAAAGCGCTGCCAACTACTCAAAAAGAAAAAACAATCTGTTTTCTGGCTAGAAAAGCTGTTGCTGCCTTAAAAAGCAAATCGCGATCGCGAGCGGCGTTGACTGCGGTCGCTCGTCTCTTTTGAAATGGTTCGGCCTGTGCTTTTCTTAACTTGTACGTAATCACTTGACCAAAGTGAAGAGACGGCCTATAAGTTCCCATAGCACCGCGCCGGGTGTTGGTCTGTCAAGTCGGTTGCCTGTTGACCTTTTTCTGATAGTGTGTGTGATATTTGCATAATAAAAAGCTTTTTAATTTTTATGTGCCAAATGAGATCATTTATCCGGAGGAGAAGAAGAAGACTAAAAACAACAAATTGTTTCTATTTTTAAGTGTTTGTAAACATGAACATTAAATGTGCAATAAATATCGCCAGCCCGGGCATATAATAAATCTACAAAATTTTAATGAGAAATAAAACGAGAGAATAAAGTTTCGAGATATTAAACAAAGTGAAACTAATTGTTTATTTGAAAAAAAAAACAAAACTGAAAAACATTGAAAAGCTTGAAGAAAAACAAATTATCTGATTAAGATTAGATTTGTTTTTTTTTTTTTTATTTGTTTTTGAAAAAGAATCGTTTAGAATAAATTTTTCATTTTTCGAAAAATTATTAGTTTTACAATTTATTCAGTTTGCGTGGGGTCAAAATGATAAATAAAATTGAAAATTTCTCGTGTGCGTTCATCAAGTTTTTCAATTAAAATTAAAGCAAAAACTAAAATAATTGAAAACAATTAAAAATACTGCCTTTTTGTGGTAAAAATAAAATCTCTAATGAAATAGAAAAAAACAAAAATGATGTCAGAGCGCCCAAAGTGCGTGGCCGGTGGCTGCAACAATAGCAACAACAACAACAACAAAACGAAAGCAGAGAAAGAAGAAGAAGCCGAAGCGGCGCTGCTCTGACTGTACTCGCCTCGAGCTGGCCCCGCTCAAGATGATGAGCAGGCCAAGAAAAACCCTAAAACGAAAAATGTACTTTTTTCTGGGTCAAAAGTTGAAAGGCAGACCAAACACACACACACACACACACACACAGATAGTCGGGCACTGTGCCAGAATGAAAAATGTAATTAATAAAACATTGAATCGCTCTAGTCAGGCACCGTTAGTTGGTTTTGTTGATGGACAAGTGAACTATTGATTGACTGGCAGACCGACCGCCCATCGATTTTCGCAGTCAATCAAATTTACATACAAACCGAAAATATTGCTCCATTTTTGTTTTTCCTAGACTTTGGCAGTGGTCAGGAAAACCACAGAAACCCCAAAAGCCACAAACCTGTTGCCATTAACATTTTTTTTCGTATGTTTTGCAGAGCTTGCCAACTTCGAACTGGTACCGATGGTTACGCTGTCGTCGATGCAGTGCATCTTGTTCTTGTTATAGCTCTTGTTGTTGTGATCCGAAACGATTCGATTCACCACTTGTTACCTAGCACTTTAAACTTGTTGTTCGGATTCTCTCTCTTTCGCTCGCTAGAAATATCGGTCAATGGAAACGAGCTGGTAAACAAGTGCCCCCACAATCAGCGAGAAGGAATAAAATATGTCACTAAAGGTGAGTGGAGACGTATTGGCCTAAATTTTATAAATTCCGAAAGTAGTCTAGTCGGTTACTTTGGGTTCTAAGCAAACAGAAACACCAAAGATCTGTTTGGAAGAATTTGGAATCATCATTTTATTTAACAAGCCTTTCTCACTTTGCTGAAGATCATACTGATCCACCAGGAATCTTGGGAGGTATTATTTTCATTTGAAACCCTCTGAAAAATCAAAAATATTTCTTTGATAAATAAAAAAGGTTCGAATATTTCCAAAACAAACACTTGAGGTTATTTTTCATAATTAGCTTATAAATATGTTCAGTGAATGAGCTGATAAAACGCGAAATAATATAGATAAAAAAGTATTAAAAAAAAGCTGATAAGGTTAGTCTGGTAAGCCCGTCTGTCTCTCTTGGTTAGGGCAATTTCTGGTCTCGAATACCAAAAATATCTCTGAGATCTCAAATCTCAAAAGAGGTGGCACCAAAGTGCCTTTGTTTGGGGCAACAACAAGTGAGGCAAGACAAGTTTCTGTCTAGGTGAGAAACACTTTTAGTGTTTCACCTGCTGACATTTCTGACTGCCTATAAATATCATCATCATCATCATCAGCGTAATTTTACCTCATCATTGCTGTTGATTCCCCATCAACATGAAGAGCTTATTCATTGAAGTGCACCAGCATTTGCATTGTTTCTTTTCTACTATTTTTCTTGGTCTCTGGGAGAATGCTTACTGTATCACAATGACAGGTGCTTAACCCCTTCACCCCTCCACCCATCCATCCATGCACCCATCTCGACGGTAGTAATTCCACTTAATTCGCTTCATTAATGTTGTGTTGACATTTTTCTTGCTGTTTTTGTTTTTTTTTTTTTGTTTTGTTTTTCTTTCGGCTTAAATATTTCTTGTATTTCCCTTCATTATATGCATCCGAGTTTACTGACCATCATCATTAGCTGGGGTGACGAGTACAATGACGGAACTCATGCGAAAATTCAGACTGACATTAACCCTAACAGGGTGACGAGAGTCTCAATTGAACCGCTAGAATTGAGACTAACTTAGTCTTGATTTATTAGCTTTAAATAACTGTAAAAATATTTGAAATTCTCAGAATTCCTTGGGGAGTTAAGAAAACTTTATTGTTGGAAATTACTTTATGGATATTTCTATATATAAGTGATAAGCTGTTTCTCTGGTTCCAAATATGGTCTAAAGTTGTTGGAACCAAGACAAAGCCACAAATCCAATTATGGTCCCACATCGGGCCTAAGTAATACCAATTTAACCGATGTTAGTCCCAAGTCAGCTATGGGTTAATGCCGACTATGGTTGGGCACAAGTCAAAGCGTATTTAAGTTTTCAAAACATTTCTGAAATGCCCCCGAGTGCAGTGGTTGCGAGCGGTGGCAGCACTTCCGCAG
This sequence comes from Scaptodrosophila latifasciaeformis, assembly GCA_037075145.1. Taxonomy (NCBI): domain Eukaryota; kingdom Metazoa; phylum Arthropoda; class Insecta; order Diptera; family Drosophilidae; genus Scaptodrosophila; species Scaptodrosophila latifasciaeformis. The sequence goes on along the minus strand of JBAMCM010000217.1, from coordinate 21,139,082 downwards.
TGCCTCGCACTTTTTACTGCCGTTTCAAATGACATTCTGCCTCTGCCACCCTAATGGCTTGGCCCTAATAGGCGTTGGAGTGACGCACTGTTTTGGGGGCCCAGACTGGGGCGTTTCGGGTGTCGACATTATTTATCGCCTGATTTGACAGCTGACAATGTTTTCGTAGAATTTCGTGTGTGCTCTTTGACTGGTTAATTAATTTGTTTGTGTTTTGTTTTCAGAAGGAGACCCCTTCGGATGTTATGTTGCATTTGGCGGCGCTACGGGGTGATGAGCTGAGCCTGCAACGGGTGCTGGACAGCGGCAAAGTGCATGTGGATAGCAAAGACGAGGTGAGTTCGACATCAGCAGCAATTATATATAATTGAGCTTTTAATAGTTTAAATTGCAATTTGATTTGTGCAAGTTTCACTGGTCAACTGGAAGGGGGTTCGTGTCGATTTGCGTGCGTGTAACGAAACGAAATCGTTGAATGCAAATTGGACTTCCATGGAAATCCCCTAACTAAACAAAGTCACGTAGTCAACAGCTGTAGAGACCCACATTCAAAAAGAAATTGCCGCTTTGCTCTACCCTTTCAATACTCTTTTCAAAGAAAACAAACTTGGACTACCTGAGACATTCTCAAAATACTTAGCTAATTTCATAGAGAGTATTAAATTTGTTTCGGTTCAGATAGATTTTTGGGGATAACTACATTATTTAATGCCAGACTTAAGTCAAATTGTATATTTGGTTTGTCTATATTTAGTTATCGAACCACTTAATCATATAGACCCCAATCAGTTTTGAATTTATCTCCAATCTCAGCCAAGACAGAGGCTTTATATATAGACAGATCTGTGTATTCCTATTATAAATATTTACCCAAAATCTATTTCTGGAAATATCTTCCAAATTGATTGGCTATTTTTGAGGTATTTCTAAAATTATAATGATATAATGATTTGAATTCAATCAATCCACATTTGATATTGTCACATAACCAGCTACCAAGAGAAGAGTATCCAAGCTTTGGATTTCCTCAGAGAAAAGTATTGCACTTTTGTTTTTTGTCTGCAATCGGTCAACAATAACAAGCCTTAACCAATTGGGGAGGGCGATCGCCTCCCACTCTGTAAACAGCTGACGTTCGCTTGACTGAATCTCAGAGCAAGTGAAATTTAATTTCATTTTAATTTTTGTTTTTTTCATTCGAGCTTTGAGCTGCATTTCTGGCTTCTTTGCCAATTGGTGCATAGTTTGGTAAACAATGGATAAACGTTAACTGGGGCTTAAGTTAAAGTCCCAGAAAAGTGGCATGGGTCACGCTTAGACGATTAAAGAAGTTGTCGTGTTACATTTGTTTTTTTTTCACAAATTACATAAGCTTTGTTTTTATTTTTACCATTTTGTATTAATTCATGAATTTGGTACCGTAATCATCTATACATTTGGAGCTTATATATAAATATATTCGCAAGTCTTTGAGTGCTTGTTTTTTTTCCAAGAAATTGTTAAGATTTTTAACAGATTTTTCTTGAATATTTTTAGGATGGGACAACCCCTTTGATTCTGGCTGCTGCTGGTGGACACACACACTGCGTGCTCGAGCTGCTGGATCAGGGCGCCGATCCGAATTCCCGACGCTCAACGGGAACAACTCCGCTCTTCTTTGCTGCTCAGGGAGGCTATCTGGATGTGGTCAAGATTTTGGTGAAGGCCGGTGCGAGTGTAGACACGCCTTCGGTGGACGGTGGCACGCCTCTCTTCGTGGCCGCCCAGGGAGGTCATGTGAAAATTGTTAGAGAGCTTTTGGATTGCGGTGCTAATGTGAATGCCTGTATGAAGGTGGGTGGAAGGTGCATCTATTCAGAGCTTGAAGAGTTTAAAATCTTTCTTTGAATCCCATAGGACCGGGCCACGCCGGTTTTTATAGCTGCCCAAAATGGTCATCGCACAGTTCTGTCGCTGCTCATACAGGCAGATGCCCAGCCAGATATCAAGAGGATAGATGGCGCCACTCCCCTTTGGATAGCTGCCCAGATGGGCCACGACCATATATGCAAGGTACTGTTGCAGAACGGCGCCAATGTGGATGCCGTGCGCTGTGATGGAGCCACCCCCCTCTTCAAGGCTGCCCACAAGGGTCATGCGGCAGTCATTACCGTTTTGCTGAAATACCGACCCAATTTGGGCCTGTTGCCCAATGGCGAGACGGCCCTGCATGCCGCTGCCATGTTTGGGCACATGACCGTGTGCAAGCAGTTGGTGGCTGCCGGCAGCGATATCCTGCAAAAGAACCAAGAGGGCCTGACAGCTCTGCAGCTGGCGCGTCAGCAGAAATACTCCTCTATTTGTGAATACCTACAGGACCGCTTGCGGGCAGTAATGGCCAGGAATGCCCTGGCCATGGCAGCCACGGCATCTGCGTAAAAATTGCAGTAATCAAAAAGTGTGGCCAAAACCTCTAAAGTACCTTTTTGCACAATAAGTTGGCCTTTTCGGTTTCTGTTTAACGATTAATCAAAGTGGCACAATCCACACCAAAATAGGAATCAAAAACTTATAATTAACCCACAACTACCACGACACGTCCAAGCAGAGCATAAGGCTATTTACAAAATATATTAAAGATTATACATATATATATATATCGATATATCAAATATATACAAAATTATATATCACTTACTTGGAGCTTGAATTTGAATTTAAATTTATGTATGTACGTGTAAATTGTTTAGCGCCCAAAGCTCTTACGCACACACACACACACACACACACACACACACACACACACACACAAACCACACAAAGAACCCCAAACTTGTTAAAAATGGATCGCTTGGCAAAGTGTGTATCCTCTGTATATAAATAATATTTATTATTGATAAGAATTTTTGCATTGACCCTAACCCTAAGCAATTGTTGAAAGTGCTTTAAGTTTAGATTTTTAATAATTATACAAATCATTTTTGTTTCTTTTCGATTGAGCAATTTATTCTAATGTTAAACAGAGTTTTTCCTTGGCTTAAAAGTTATTTATATGGTAATTGAATTACTTTATATTCTTAAGATTAGCCCATTCATTTTTAGCAAAAACACAAATAAAATGTCACAGTTAGTGAAAAATTCAAGTATTTTTGCCAATTGTATTTTGCCAATTATTTGTTTTTGCCACTCTCCAGAATGCCCTGAACTTCGTCTATGGACTTGCCTTTGGTCTCGGGTACACAGAAAAGAATAAATACTATGCAAACAATAGCAACGATACAGAATATGAAAAATGTAATTCCAGAACCCAAGTAGCTCAGCGAAATCGGGAATAACAAAGTCACCATGAAGGCAAACACCCAATTAGTGGTGCCAGCTATAGCTCCAGCAATCGGCTTGATGTCTTCGGCAAATACTTCAGCAATTGTCAGCCAGGGCACAGGTCCGAATCCGACTGCAAAGCCAATAACGAATAGACAAACTACCAAGACTGGCAGCCAGTTGACATTCTCCAAATCGAATTGAAAATATATTCCCATGATGAAAGTTGTGAGGGTCATAAGCACAGCCGATACCAAAAGCAATATTTTTCGTCCCACCTTATCTATGACCACCACAGCCACAATCGTCGACAAAAGATTGACCACGCCAATTATAATTGTACAGATTGCTGGACTTAGTCCAGTGCCAGCATGCTGGAAAATGCCGGTCGAATAAAACATAATGGCATTGATGCCAGTTGCTTGCTGGAACAGCATTAGCATTATGGCTATAAGGAAACCTTTTTTGGAAGATTTGCGGCAAATGGCTTCTCCCAAATCAACCTTCTGTGTTTCCCCCTTCGTCTCCTGCTTTATTTCGGGTCCGGTGTCTTCGCCATGTAGCCATTTAATGGCTTTTTCGGCTCTTTCTTTCTTGCCCTTCTGTTCCAGATAGATTGGTGACTCAGGCATCCAAACAAATACCACGCAGAATATTATCGACCAGATTCCGCAGCCTATATTAAATAGACGATAATCCAAAAATGCTCCAATTATAAAAGCATACAAAATGCCAATCACAATAAAGAACTGAAAGAAACTTCCAATAGTTCCCCGTATTTTAACATCGGCTACTTCTGTGGTGTACATCGGGGCGCACACACAAAATGCTCCGCCAGCCGCTCCAGCGACAAATCGGCCTACCATTAGCATAATGGCGTTTTGAGCAAAATAAATAAGTAACCAGCCAACGAATAATACCGGGCCCAATATCAACATGGTGACCTTTCGTCCAATTTTCTTGATGAGAATGCCCGCTGGAATGCACATACAGGCTGCACCCAATGTCATAAGTGAGGAAATCCAGCCCCATTCGTCCTTTGACGGCTTAAAACCGTAGCATCCGTCAGTTACCACAGCTGACTCAATAGGTCCGGACCAGCCGATGACACAGCCCAAACAGAATGCTCCCAAGGAAGCCGCGGCACCAGCAATGTATTGTTTTAAGACACCCATTTTGAGTTATTGAATTAAATCTTACAAAATATGTGTTGTTGTATGTTACTAAACTAAATTTCGACAAATATCAGTTAGACGTGGCTATATAATACTATAAATCAAAAGGCTTCCTTTGTGAAAATATTTCAAATATGAATGGAATAGCTTGGACGACTCGATATATTAGATACCCTTTACCATTAGAGCCGAAAATAAATCCAACAAGTAAACAATTAAATAAGATACCATTTATCGGCAAAAGAGGTGATATTCAAATTGAGAAAATCCAGCGGTATCTTCGAGAGCCGAAGATTACAAAGTCTTTTCGAAGTTTGTTTGTCGCCGTAAAACATATGACAGGGATTCAGTTTGCTATATGATTATATTATAATTATATTAGCCCACATGTGAACTTGTTTGGAAGTTCCTAAATACCAAATTTTAAATAGATTGCCTGATAAATGTGGAAGTTATTATGATATAGTGGGACGCTCCGGCTGGTTTCGATGTATATGAGAAGGCTATCTTTAAAACTGAGGGACTAGTTTGCATGGAAATAGCAACTTACACAAAAATTCAAAACTGAATATTTCTTGAGCTAGAATTATATTCGGTGCAAGTGAGAATAAAGACTTGGATAATACCGAAATAAATAGCTTAAATAGCTTACGCTAAATCGGATTTCCTAGTCATTCGGATCAAATTCATATTTCGCAGTACGTTTAACGTTTAAGCCTAAAGTTGTATATAAGTTAAATGGTAACCAGAATTCTTTCAATATATGGGAAAAGCAAATTATCTAAAGGATTAATATAGCTTAACCAAGACAGAGTGAGACTCCTCAGGTAGATCAAAATCAGCGGCGTCTATTTAGTCTCTGAACTTCGTCAATAATAAATGATACTAATAATTATTTATTTTCAATTATATTTGGGTTAAAAAATAATAATGGTTAAGGGCTTAAGATTGTGACATGTCAATAAAAAAAGAAAAATTAAATTTACCGAATTCGGGTTTCAGAGTTCAAAATCTGTTCAACTTCGTCAAGGGACTTGCCCCTAGTCTCAGGCATGCTGAATAAGATGAAACTGATTGCTATGAGAGCTACGATAGAATACAGGAAAAATGAATCACCAGGTCCAAGCTCATCTGCAGTGAGGGGAAAAACCAAAGTCACCAAGAAGGCAAAAATCCAATTTGTGGTTCCGGCAATTCCTCCAGCAATCGGTTTGACTTCTTCAGCAAACACTTCAGCAATTATAAGCCAAGGTACAGGTCCTAACCCAACAGCATATCCAACAAAGTAGAGACAAATGACCAATACAGGTAGCCAGCCCATGTTTTCGAAACGGAACTCGAAATAGATTCCCATGGTAAAAGTAGCTATAAAGACGATTAAGCTAGATGCTAATAGTAATAATCTACGTCCCACTTTGTCTATTAGGACTATAGGTAAAATTGTAGCCACCATATGGACGAAAATCATAATAAGTGAAGTAGCTTCGTAACTGATTCCTGTAGCAACCTTCTCGAAAATTTCCGTAGCATAGAACAAGATGGCATTAATTCCTGAAACTTGCTGGAAGAACATTAATGAAATGCATATAAGCAGACCTATTTTTAGGGATCGGCGAAATATGAGGTCTCTCAAATTAGTCTCTTCCCATTCACTGTAATTTATAGCCAATGTTTCAGCTTTTTTATCATCATGTAACCAATTCAAGGCTTCTCGAGCCTTTTCCATCTGTCCCTTTTGTCGCAAATAAATCGGTGATTCTGGCATCCAAATAAATATCACAAAGAATATTATGGACCAAATTCCACATCCAATATTAAACTTTTTAAAATCCAATCGCGCCCCAATCAAAAACGCGTACAAAATGCCAATCACAATGAAGAACTGGAAGAAACAGCCAACAGTTCCACGAATCTGAAGATCGGCCACTTCCGACGTGTACATAGGGGAGCATACACAAAAAGCTCCACCAGCCGCACCTGTAATAAATCTTCCCACCATTAGCATTATTACATTTTGTGCAAAATAAATAAATATCCAGCCAATGAGTAACAGCGGAGCCAATATCAACATGGTGATCTTTCGCCCAATTATCTTGATAAGTATGCCTGCTGGAATGCACATACAGGCTGCCCCTAATGCCATGAGAGAGGAAATCCAACCCCATTCGTCCGCTGACGGTGTAAAACCATAGATTCCCTCGTCAACAACAGCTTTCTTACTTGGTCCTGACCACCCGATAACGCAGCCCAAGCAGAAGGCTCCCAAGGAAGCTGCCACGACGGCGAGGTATTGCTTCAAAACACGCATTCTGGACCTTTGAAATTGAACTTATTTATAAAAATAAATTCCACGGACTAGAAGATAAGATCCTTAGTTTCGTATACATTGTTAGAGGTATGCTTTAGATTCCAGAATTGGGAATTTGAAAACAAATTTAACAAATTTTTGATTTATACTGAAATGGTTTCTGTCACTATATACATATATTTAGGGTAACACAAGTAATACAACGATGGAGACGTAAGAGGCCCCAAAAAAGTAGCCACAAAACGATTACGGAGCATAGAGAAATCGATATAGCCATTTAAGTGCAGCTGACTGTCTGTTTGCATTTCGTATGATTTTATTTGAATTTCTCCCCCCGTCACTGGCTAATGAACTGTCGGATATCTACTGTATTGTGAATAATGTGTGGTTGATTTCCAAAGGAATATTAGATATACAGTTTGTATGTAAATGTAATGTATTTACTTTTCTATTGCTGTCATTTTAATACGACAAATGGGAGAAAAGTAATAAAATTATTGAATACTTGCACTAAATGAATATAAATGCTGATACCTTTTAAATCGAAATAAGTAAACATTGGCGTTTCTCATTTATTTGCTCATAAAGGAGCCAACATTTCAGATCTAGATTCTGTTGTCTGAAAGTCTGAAAGAGCCGTTTAGTACAGCCGTTTGGTCGTAGATTCGATCCCCTTTCGATTCGATATTCACCTTTTAAAAATATTTCACATATTGTAAAATGTATTAAAAAAAAACAGAACTTGACGTTTTTTTTTTTTTTTTTTGAATATTTGTACATACTTATTTATATCATAAAGTGACACAAAAAATATACACCGCAAAAACATTTGGCAATATGAAGGGCTTTATGAGAATATTGTTATTGCGAATAATTTTCCCTTTTATCTTGGGCACTGGTAAGGCTTAATATTCGCCATTATAGAGGAGAAAGAATTTAAATTGGTTCTTCTTTCAGCAACATATATGCGGCCTGCGGGTATAGGAATGGTATATTTGGTGACTTTTTTTTTATCGCCTTTCTTATTTCAAAAAGAAACTGGCCTGCAATATACTTTACTCAAAGCTGTTTTGATGTTTCTATGTGTTATGAGCGTAGTATTTGCTATTGGTCATTTAACAATAAATATTGTTGCCCTTATTGAAAATGGCTTGAGTGTGGAGGTGTGTAGAATCCTGCGGAATATAGGATTTGTGGATCTCTTTCAGTATCGGTAAGGCGAAATGCATTCTGGTTTAAAATAAATCAAAAAATCCCAATGTTATCTTCGGGGTGCCGAAGATTACAAAGTCTTTTAGCAGTTTTTTTCTGCTGTAAATCTCATTTACGCGGTTGGTCAGTGAGTAGGGTCAATCTACCAGTTTATATGATATAGTGGTTCGGTCCGGCCAATTCAGACAAATGTTTCCATTCCTCTATGAATTCTAAGTATTCTGAAGATGACATTTGGGGGTCTACGATGAGTTGTTCTGTGCTTTAGAAACATCAGAGCAAAACTTGCCCTTTCCCGTGTCCTCTAGATTCTTCACACAAAATTTCATAACTCTAGCTTTTGTAGTTTCTGAGAGCCTTGCGTTCATACAGACAGACAGTTGGACAGACAGACGGACATGGACCAATCGATTTCTCTAGTCACCCTGATCATATTGTGGGTAACTTTGGGGGGTCTACGACGTCTCCTTCTGGGTGTTATATACATGCACAGCTTTCCAGTATACCCTTTCCCTTCGGGTACAGGGTATAATGAATATACCCTTTTTTCTTGGAAAAATGACAAAATTGTTTTTTGCAGCACTTTCGATTATGTTTACTGGATAGCACCGGAGCTTCTTGTGTTTTGTACAACATTACTTCTGTTTATATTAGCAAAAATCGCCAATAAACTATCATCGAAAGATTCAAAGAGTCTGAGTAGTGAATCTACTTACCGCAGTATGGACCAGCCTGATCGCAATCGCGCGTTAGTTGTGAACATGGTGCGTAAATTTTTAAAAACCAGTAAGTCTATAAATATATCACTAAATACCGAAATGTTGTAAAATGTTTTTTTTTTTTTATTTTCAGCTTCCATTTTCTCATTGTTAGTTTTATATATTGGCGCCAGCGTAAGACCGTGTTTGCCAGGATTTGTATATTATATAACATTTATTGTGGTTGGAACTTATTGGGCTTTACATAAAACCATTAAATCGTATGTATGAAAATTTCCTTTATTTGCACTATTAGTTTTTTGGGAAGCAAATTCTGAAATGAAATCCATTTTAATTATTTATTATTCTTGATTTATTATACACCGATTTCAGTGGACTAAATTACTTTTTGTTTGGAAATGTTGTTATCCTGATGATTCATATAGTTGGAATATTAGGTTTTCAGTTACCAATAATGCAGGAGTCGGTAGATGTTGAGGGTTTTTGGGCCAGGTAAAAGTGTGTTTTATCTGACAGAATGCATCCTAATTTTTGATATGCTTTTAGACTTCTGGGACTTGAGGTTTTATTTGTTTGCGATTTTAGAAAAAATTGCGATAAATTGTTTTCACCAAACAATAACTTTTATGCGGATTCTTATATAAGTCCAGTGGCTTTAATGGTGGCCTTTTATGTCACCACAATTAATGTGATAAATCGGTATCACGAATTGTCTAAGAAACCTAAAATCGATGAGAGCTTTATTACTCCACACGATACTGAAAATTATACGCATACTGATCCCTCTTTGTTGGAACAATTTTTTTATATGATTTACGATGTGACTAATTTTATTTATAAAAATAGTTATATATTACACAATATTATCATGATGGTAAGATGATTTTGGGATATTACGAAAGCCACTAAAGTTTCGATTTTCAGATTTGGTCTATTGTCTATCATAGCTGGCTAACATTTGTCTTGCTCATTTGGGCGAATATTTTATGGATGATACCACATCAGCGACGGTCCATGATGAGCTCTAGTTTCTTCGTTGTGATCTATGCGGAAATTTTGGTAATCATTCAATATATTTATGCGATGAACTTGACTGAATCGGAACTGCCCACTAAATCATCGGTTAGTAGAATTAAAAAGAAGAAAAATAAAATTGAAAAAAAAATTCATTACTTTCTTTGTAGAGTACTGGTATCAACTTTGAGCAAATTGGTTTTGAGCATCCGCAAAATAAGAATAGGCCACCTTGGTTACCCATAACGGTAAAGACGATTTTCTTATTTGTTTTCTGGGTTACTTCCCGACAATATTTCAAAGAAAAGTACGAAAAACCAGGAGAAGTAAAAAGTAGGTCACATTTCGGTTTAGGCAGTTCAATCCATACACCTTCTTCATATTCAATGTTTGAGAAGGCTCAGGCCCCTCGCGTCGTTATTAATATCTGTGAGACTGTTATGAATTTTATCACTCGAATTTGGATGTGGATGTTGATATTTCTAATATTTTTGTGCTCTATGTTGGATATGAATATGACGGCCTTTCGGATTTGCTATATGTCGCTATTTTTACTATTTTTCATGGTTTTTCAAATGTCCTTGAATGTTTGGATAAATTTCTTATACGGATACTGGATGTTTCTCATTTTTTGTGCCATGTTCATTTTGACGGTGATATATACCTATCAATTCGATAACTTTGAACAATATTGGGAAACCTATTTGAAAGTGCATCCGAAACTGTAAGTTAATGTATTATGAATATTATATATATTAATATATATATTATTTTTTTAAGTCAAAGTGATATTGGCCTGCGTCGTTACCAGACCAAAGATCTATTCTTGCACTTGCTCATACCCACACTCACGGTAATATTCACCGTTGTGGAGCTACACTACTTTCATGGCCGTTTCATGACATCCGTTTATAATCCAAGGTCCACAGGTCGTCTAAGTTATGTCTCTCATGGTTTTAGTATGGCCACCGATGCCACAAATGCGCAAAATTTGAAAAAGAAATCGAAAGTTCTATATTTTTTATTCGTTGTTTACCGGAAAATTCGTTCTAAAATTCGTCGAAGTTTTCGCCCCATCAAATACGTTATTTGGCGTTTCCTCGAAGTCCACATGATCAAAGCGGTAATTTTTACCTCATTTACCTGTGCGGTTTCCGAAATAAGTCTCTTTAATGTGATAATTGTGATCTTCGCTGTGATAAGCGTGTGTGTGAATCGTTTGTTACGACGTTTCATATTTCGAATAGTGACCTGCTGGGTTTCGATTTTGGTTCTCATAAAAATGGTGAGCTTAACAAATGCCTTTTTTATTATTTATTTATTTTGATATTTACTTAAATGATAGATGTATCAAATCAAATATATCGAACATAGCCGTTACGATTCACCTTGTGTAAGTGCAAAAAAAAAACCCTAAAAAAATGAATCAGTAATATCGCAAAGTGCTTCTCCCCAGCTAAATAGTACGGTTAACTTTGCGGAGTGGGTGGGATTGAGAAAAACCACACAAGCTTATGGCAGCATGATTCGTTATATTTCACCTTTCATTATTTATCTGGTAGTAACTTCGTTGCATGCTGTCGTAAAACTAAGGGATCACCTCTTGCGTCACGCCCTGGATGATAAAAAGGAACATCGATTGCTCTTTGTCCAAATAGAACGCATGGATGCTGAGCGTGGTCTGAGTGACATTTTAAAATATCTTGGAAATTACGGTTTCTATAAATTCGGTCTCGAGATCTGTTTGATTGCCATAGTGGCAGCTATAACTCAACGTCGTGATCTTATTGGTCTGTCTTATGTGGTATGGTTGATTCTCTTACTCTGCCTATCACGTGTTCAAAAAGCTCGTATATGGGACATTCTTCAGTTGTATTTTGTGTTTTCCATTGTCTTGCAATATTTTTCTCTACTGAGCTTTCCTCCAAGTCTGTGCGTGAGTAAGTTATCATAAGTAGTGTCTTTGGCTTCTATCGAAATATCACTTGTTTGAATATTATAATTTTTCAGCCACCCAATTCAATACGCCAAATATGATGGAATATCGAACAGTTTGGTCTTTGCTTCCCAATGATGTGCAATCCTATTACAGGTCAAATTTAATCGTGGATTTTTTGACACTCATGTTGATTTCACGGCAACGTCGGGCCTTCAAGAACGAAATGCGTCATATTAATAATCCTAATTATCCTGGAGGCAGCAACAAAAGTGTGGTTCATCTCATTGCTAAGCTGGGTGTTGTATACTTTGATAATCCAACTCATGATTTTTGCTCCTATGTCCGGAACTACGGCGATGTGCTGAAGACGGCGGTGTTCTCAAGTTTTCTCTGGATTACCGTGGGGATTATTTTTATGGCCGGTGTTTGTGGGCTAGAACTGCTGTCCCTGGGGTATTTGATTTTTGCCTTGATATTTTTACTCCAAGGCTCGGAAGTTTATTTGCAAAGAATCCATCATATCATTTATCGCTGGCGATTCCTTTTGGCCTTCAATATTTTTAACATTGCCTTCAAGTGTTTTTTTATGGTATTGGGTACTCTGGTACAATTTGAAGATTTGGAGAAAATCGAATTCGTCATTGGTCTTAATCAATACGCACACTATAGTAGCGATCAACTCAAAAAAGGATTACTAAAGTCAGGTAAAACTCGAGAACATTATGGTCCAGATACTTTTATGTTTAACAACACAATGATTTGGCATGCGATTGTTTTCGCATTCATAATCTTTCAACTACGTATCTTTCGGTCATTTTATTTTTGCCACATCATAATAGACACTCAGGCTAATACATTACTGGCCTCTCGGTAAGAGTAATCAGATCGATTCCGTAAGACATTTGAAATAATTTGTTTTTCCTCAGTGGTGCTGCTATAATTGAGAACTTGCACTATAAGCAAATTTACGATCGGCGACAATTTGAAAGAATGGAATTGCAAAATGTCAAGGCCAAAATGGAAAGAATACGGGCAGCCAATCGGAAGACAGCCATGGACACAAGCACTAAGGGATTGATTGCCAGTATGATTCCCCCGAATAAGACTCGTCTATCAAATACATCTTCAACGACCTCCATCCATGTGCAATATAAAGATGGTATTCCCGTGAAAAAATCTCCGACTGGCTCTGAAAATACACTTGATTCTAAAGTAAAGTTTGCTAAGATCGAGAGCAAATTCTCAAACATTCAGGGGCAGAAACGTCGAGAATTTCGCCTCCATCCTCAAGCCATCCGAAGGGGGGACTACTATATGTTTGAAGAACTAGATGATGATGACGATTTTGAAGCCTATGAGGAGTGTGATTTTCTGGAAAGAGAAGAACTACGGGCTCGGCAATTGCGCTTAGCAGTGAGAATGATTGTATGAAATAAATAAAAAAGTCAAAACTAATCCTTTAAATCCCAGAATGAGCGAGCTGGTAAAAAGGAAACATGTGTCCAGGATGCTGCCTCAAAATATACAACAGAATCGAGTATTCTTGAAAGTAGCACACCTCTTGAAAGGAATAGTTCGGATTACACATCTTCAGATGAAAATGATTTCGATACTCATCCATTGGTCAAATTGACAATAGACCTGATAGTCTTAATTACATTGAGACTTAATCGGGTCTCACGAAACTATCGTTTTGTGCACAAAGTCTTATCGAACGAAAAGAAAACACTGCAAGAAATAAGCATTATGAACCGTCTGGGTCTAACAAATACCGCAGCAATGTTTGACCTATTAAATCAATCTTTGGTTGCGTGAGTATAGCAATGGTAAAGAATTCATCATAAAATTTTAATCCTCCCTTCGCAATATAGCAAACGAAGACCTTTTCCTATAGAAACGCTCGATGCGGAACACCAGAATGAAGAGTTCACCACCCGCGATCACAATGATTTGGTGAAAATGATAATTGCCATTTGGTACGCCATTATTGCAAACACGGAAGTTGCTTGTTATATAGCTGTTTTCGTGAATCAAGCAGCCAATTCCTCGATAGTCTCACTACCCTTGCCTATCTTGGTACTCTGCTGGGGAGCTCTGACTCTGCCGCGTCCCACGAAGTCATTTTGGGTTATTTTGATGACCTATACCCTGGCGTTGATCTTTGTTAAATGCATTTTACATCAAAAAATATTTTTAGTACATAAATTATTAAAGGAGACAATCACTTCGGAACTCATTATCAAGCAGGGTTATGCAGTATTCGATCTGTTTCTGCTGGTGATGCTATTCTGGCATCGTTTTATGCTCAAGAAGCAGGGTATTTGGGACACTCAACAGTCAGGCCGTGTTCAAAGCCAATCAGATCGAAATCGTAAGTGAGAAATAGTGAAAAAGCATCACTTTTTTTATACTTTCCATAATATTCAAATTCAGGTTCGAAAGCCAATTCTGATAGGCCTTCGGAGGTCTTAAACCGTTTACGGTAGGTCTGAGTATCAACTGTTTTTGTTTTAAAATGAATACATAGTATTATTATAATTTTAAGACAAGAAGCTGGTAGTACAAGATCGGAAAAGGAGTCATTTCGCTCCAGCTTTGACGACTTTGATCGCGATATGGTCGATGTCTTGCGAACCGGTATGGGTAGTAAATATGCCTATAAGAATATTGAATCTGAGCATTATCGCAGATCTATGGGCCACCTTGAGTAAGCTCAAAAATAATAAACTTATTTTAATCACGAACAATAACTATGCTTTTGTAATGATTTAGGCGTACTGGTGGCTGCTGTTCTGGCATAAGGAAATTCTTTTTAGCCGTGCGCTATAAAGCTCGTCTATCCGCCGATGTTTATACTTTAATTTTCCTCTGTGATTTTGTAAATTTTTTTGTGCTTCTCTTTGGGTTTCCCAAATTTGCGGTAAGCTTTTTGCGGCTTTTATTTTCAGTGTAAAAATAAATATATATATATTTTTTTATGTAGTATCGATACAAGTATAGTACAAGTGTACTTCAGTCCTACATACAAGAAAATAAAGTTCCTATAAGTTTTCTCCTTATGTTGATCGTGCAATTTGTCACGATCGTGACGGAGAGAGCGATTTATTTGAGAAAAGCCCTGATTCATAAAATTGTATTTCATTTTATTACTATTATTTGTATACATATTTGGATGTTCTTCCTGATTCCCTATATAACAGCGCGTAGTTTTGGGGCCTCTGCTCCGGTGATTTTTTATTTGGTCAAGTGTCTGCATATGCTGTTATCCGCCTATCAGATTAAATCCGGCTATCCGAGACGTATTTTGGGAAACGTTTTCACCAAAAGCTATTCCTTAGTGAATTTGATCGCTTTCAAAGTGTGAGTTGAAGAAATAGATTCGCAAACAATTACCTTTATTTTTATTATTTTTAGATATTTGGAGATTCCATTTTTATATATTCTTCGCACGATGTTGGATTGGGTGTGTATTGACACGACATTGACTATAATGGAATGGATTAAAATGGAGGATATTTTTCAATCCGTCTTCATAGTGCGCTGCTATAGGCAAATGGATACAGATTTCCCAGTTATGCGTGGCGAACCCAAGGCCTTGATAACTAAACTTTCCGTTGGGGGAACAATTATAGTTGTTCTGGTAATGCTCATTTGGAGTCCTCTTTTTCTATTTGCCTTGGTAGGCACTGTGGGCAAACAAAATCCACCTGTTGAGGTTGATATTTCTTTGCGAATCGCGCATTATGAACCTGTCTATTTATCTAAGAGCTATAATAAGGTTTCTTTTACTGAAGCGGACTTCCAGTTTCTATCCGAACAAACTGCATCTGACAATTATGCGTACGATCATATTTTGAATTACGACTATACTGATAGTACAGCTGTGAAGTTTGATTCCAATTCACTGACTTTATGGAATATGTCACCACCAGATAAGAAACGTCTGATTGCTGACTTAAAAAAGGGTAAGCCCTCGCATACATTTCTAAATTATTATTATTAGTGAATGTAATTTATAGGCAAAAAACTGGACATACATTTGTCTATATCTGTCGTTTGCACCAATTCACCGGATAAAATTCAAACAGAAATTACCTCCACAATAACCAAGAGCAATGAGAAGACTAGAAAACAATTAATAAGTGCTTTATCCGATAACACAGGGAATGTCGAGGTCGTAATACCTAAAATATTACCCAAATTTTTAACCATACTTTACAAACAAATAAACCCTCAGATCATTCATGACTCTGATGGTTGGTACATATTTTCCATATTTTAATTCATAGTTTCAGCTTCTATAAATTATCTATATATATTATTATTTTTAGGTAATTTTGCACGTCCACTGGTCTTGCAAAAGAAATTTGGTGAGGACAAAGAATGGTGGGAGATGCATGATTACTGCGACGACAAGTTTTACACAAAATTTCTAAAATTTCTACCTGGTAACCAATGCGATGGTGGTATTGTAATATACACTTTCAGCGACAAAACGTTTCCAGCTACTATTAGTTTCTTAGCTAAAGCCGGGTAAGAAAAACGTAAGGTATCTCTAAGTCCTTCATACTTCAATTAAAACAAAATTTTCCACATCCAATATGTCCAATGTACTCATAACAAATTATTGTTTATAGGAAGTAGATATTCTCCTTATCAAGGTTGTGATTAATTTGAAAATTAGAGACCAGTTTGTCAGGTCTTATAATTATAATTTCTAAAGATTAGTAAGTTTAATTGTTCGAGTTCTTAAGGTCACCAATATTCTGTAAATGATATACATTCTTGAACTTTATTGTCACAGAAAAAAGATACGTTTTTTATATACTTTAAATACAATAAGTTCTTCTTGATTACTAAAATTAATAAATTTTCACAATTACAGGATTATTGGACTCTATACAACATTTGTATTTGTGGTGTCGCGAATTATTCGCTCTTTAATTGCCAATAATCACAGGCGCATTATGTTTGAGGATTTACCTTATGTGGATAGAGTCTTGAAACTTTGCTATGATATTTATTTGGTGAGAGAGACACGCGAATATAGATTAGAGGAGGATCTCTATGCTAAATTGCTATTCCTTTATCGTTCGCCGGAAACGCTGATTAAATGGACACGTTATAAGGTCGAAAATCCGACTGAAGAGACGTTGAGCCGTAGAGACGATGATGATGATAATAGTTCTATAAGACGTCCATCCGGGCCACCTCCAACTCCCCCACCACCACCACCACCAGGTCCACCACCGCCACCGCCACCAGCTTCCGCACCCCCATCAACATCACAAGGATCATCATTAACTGTATCCTACGATTTGCCAGTAATCTTACCATCACCGACGCAAGAGCAAGACGATTCTCCGAGCAATACACCTAACCCACGTCGTTGATATTATTTCAATTATAATTTACACATCCAAGTTTATATTTGTTAAAATTTTGTATAGCAGAATAAAAAATGTAAAAAAGCTAAATTCAAGCAATCCATCAGGTTATTCTTGTGGAACAATTTCTATAATGGGTGAAGGTACTTCTATGATCACAGTTCATTTGAGTGCTCTCATTGCTAGACTGACGCTTGAAATTTATTGACGGATACACTTCCTCCCACTCCGATTCACTGCGGCTGAGCACTCCACGCGTTCTGGTCCCCTCAGACTTTTGACTGCCTCGACGGCTCCTGTTCTCTGGTGTTGCATTAGCCAAGGGCAGCGGATTGTTCAGCATTTGTGTGACACTTTTGGAAAGACGTATTGAATGTATTCGATTATAGCCACTCCCCATTGGCTTATAACGTTCCCATTTTGAAGTTAGTCGAGCCATTTCTTGACTCATCCATTCCGGAACTGCAGATGGACGCATTTTTAGACGCCGTGTGCAAAAACTTGACTGACTGCTCGTAGGTTTGTTGGGGCCCTTTTTATACCTTTCATTACAGTGATATAAGTCTCGAAGCAATCGATATAGTTCTGTTAATGTTGCTGGCGTTGCATAAACTAAGTTCACGGTCTCTCGGAATATTTCAATTTGTCATTGCAAGGGTTTCACTTTCGCTGTAGGCTTAGTTTGAGTATATTTTTCTCTTTCCTACAACATTGAAACTTGGCTATTGACCCTATTAACTAATCCGTATAGAAAACATTTTATTGGACCACATTAAGGCAAGGTTTTTTCTAGGGTGTGTAAAAAAATTCTTGAATTTTATTATAGGAATGCTATCAATTTCATCAGGCTAATTGGTATATGAAAATCTAGCTGACGAGAAATATCGATAATAGATATGTCCGACCATATCTCTCAGGATCTCTGAGATTTATAGCTATCGCTTCGGTATTTTTCAGTCCGATATGAACGGGATTTGAGCTACCAACGAAATCAATAGAAAACAATTTTTTTTTTTTAGATTATAACGGTACTCAAGTTAAACTTAAACCATATCATATCAACAACTTGACCTCACACAGTATTCCTCTATATACAATAGTTTACTTGAAGGACTCTCTTTATTCTTTCAGCCCAATTGAAACCAGTGAGAATCATTTTGTTTTGAACAAGTTTTTATAATATTCATAGGATTTCTGTTCTTTTTTTTTTAACAATTATAGATTACAGGACTAAAACATAAGACAATGAAGTTTCACATACACTAAAACAGGTGTGCCAGGCAAAAAGGGATTGAGGTAAGGAGCGCCCAAGAGGACGCGTAAAATAGTTAAATAATTTATGTAATTTGTGCATAAAAATTCGATTAAAATTTCAAAGACTTTGGTGGGGATTGCCATAAATAATCTCTCAGTTAAAAATAAAATAAAGATACATTTTCTGTCCTTGTTTAGGACACTTTACAGTTGTCATCGTGCAAATGATCACCATCGAATTGTACATCCTCTTCGGTAGTGGAGAAGATGCCGCCCTGCAGCACCTTGTTGACAGCCGCTCGGGCCAAATAACCTGTGGTCTCCGAATAGGGTAATGAGTATAAAGCGGTTAGATCTTCATGATTGGGTTCCTGCTGTTGCTGCTGGATATTGTTGTCCTTGCAATACATGGAGAAGGCTTCGTGAAGTATGCCATCCAGGTCGAGAGCCTGTTTGAAGTGCAACTCAGGATTGCTGGAAAAGTAAAATTTTATTTTTTTTTTTAATTTGAAAACTCTGAAAAGTTATCTGTCAACTTACCGATTCAAAATTGTGGCCACTATGCAGAGTAACTCTACGGTGATTTGGCGTCGCTCTGGACGATCAATGCAAATCAATGTCTCCTCGACTAGCAGATTGAAAGTCAATTCACCACGACTCATACTGGTCAGAGTTGGAGTGGCGGGCAAGTGATGGCCCTGGGTGAGGATGCCCTGAGGCGTGCGCTGCAATATCTCCCAGATTTTGTTGTAGAAATGCTTGGGTACACGGCAGAGACAGCCCTCCAGCTGGCGCCGCTGTAGGGTCGTGAGTCTGAAATGTACAAAAACTTATGAGAATTTTGTCCACTCGCCGCTAAAGTTAGTTGATTTACTTTTCTTCCATAGCCCATTCACTGACCGTCAAAACCTTCTGCAGGAGTATGCGCACCTGGAACGGTGATAGATTATCCACATCGATGCTTTGTTGTCCTGAGATTTGCAAATATATGCGCATAGCTTCTAGCACCCAGCCTATGCGTATTTTAAGTATGCCACGGAACATGGACGGATTTGTGGCTATCAGGCGGCCACAATACAAAACCACCTCCTGCTGCAGCACCGCCTGAATGACATCATATGGCTGGACGCTGGTGTACATGACATTTTGGATTTCTGCTGGTGTCATGGGCTTATCGAATACAGTTTCCTTTTGGCCAATTATGCCCACTGTGAGTTCCTTGCCGTTGACCAGTACAGTTGTGATAAAGGGACTGATGGAGTCCACAATGTGATGCAACAGCGAAGAGCAATAGCGCACGGCCCGCCAATAACGCAGGGAACCAGCCCGATGATAAAGCTGTGTCAGGGCTGTATTCACATTGAGGCCATTCACTTCGAAATGAGGACCTTCCCGGTTGAGTAAAATGCCCCACAGCTGGCAAAGACAATAAATAGATTCGGTGCTGCGCAGGGCATTAATAATATCCGGCGTGGGTTTGTTATCAAAGTGCTGGAAAGATCAGAGATTCTGTAACGCTTGAAATATTCACTGCTGATTTTTTAACTCACCGCAAATGAGATTTTCTCCTCGACATAGGTGAGTGCTTTGGGTACATCTGTCAACGATTGATAGCCAATATATTCATGGTTAATTTGTGAGAAGGCATTCTCATTGTCCGTCAAATCGCTTTGGTTCATGAAATCCAAATGCTCAATACACGAGCTGCTGATTAAGTTTTGCAACCGTCCTATGCGCACTTTCATGCCATCACAGTAGCCCTTCTTGAGCATGGCCAGTAGGTCGAGCATCTCCTTGAATTGAGGATCCCGCATGTGTTCTTCTCGTATCAGCAAGCACACCGTGGGACGACCCGATAGACGCCAATACTTTCCCACGAACTGCAGTTCCGTTTTGATGTCATCAATGAGCAGGGCCATATCGCGGTATAGATAAAAGTCGGATACCTCAAAAATTAGAGGGTAACAGAGCACAGTCATGCCGCAAATGCGGTAGACTTTGCTGGTGCCCAACGAGCCTACCGGACGAGAGGGTCTGCCGGACAAACCGACTTTGTTGTTGACACCCAGATGTTGGTAGACCTTGATAAGCTCCGTAGAGGACCAGATCTGCACGGGTTCCACCTAAACAAATACAAAGGGTTTGATTATTTTTCCAAGGATTTCCCAAATTTAACTGACCTCATGTGGAGTCTGAGTTTGAATGCCATAAGTGGCCATCATAGCCTGCAATCTCATCGACTCGGCTATTAGTACAATTTGTACAACCAAATCCGTGGCAGTGCCCTGTAAATGTTTTAGTTTTACATTAGAAAAACTTGAAATTTTTAAATATTTTTATTGAAATGATTCACAGCTTATTATTTTTGCATGCCTCGGCCAATTTGTGGACATTGATTTGGTCATGTAATATGTGACTAGAATGCTCTAAAAGTAATCATGAACACACAACATAATTAGGGAGAAATAGGATTGGTAGTTTATACAAAAAAAGGCCAGGAGCGAGCAGGGTGAGGGAAATCTTTTTGGGATTCAAAAAATTGGGAAAAATAGATATCCAAGGGAGTGGGAATAGTCATGCCAACAAATATTCTTTTTACATTCAGAAATAAACTATATATATTTTATAAAAGAAAAACTATCTAGAAATCTATAAAAATCATTTAGGGCCAAAAAATTATAGTATTTTTTTTTAACTATATAAATTATATATCCATAACAATTAAAAAACTGAATTTCCAAAAATTCGCTCCACGTTCAACCAACTAATTACCTTCTTAGCGTCCTTGATTAGCGGTATCCGTGGTTTCTATACATTTACAGTATAATAAAAGCATTTGTTACAGGGGAAATATGATAGCACAATACAGTATCAGGAGAATTGGATTAGTACTAAAAAAAAAAGGCTAAGCAAAGCGACTGAAGCATTTTGTTAGAGATCTTTCAAATGTCACCCAAAAGAGTGGAATCAAAAACATATATGAAACCTGAAAGACTCTTTAACCCTAAGGGAAACCTGGTCAATAATGAGTGATCTTTAAATGGATAATTAATTCGGTGAATTGGACCCATGGGATCTATAAGATATATCCAAATGCTTTTGTCTCTCTTAAATAAAAAAGATTTAATTGATAAAGGCTTATAAAATTAATTCATCATATAGATCCGATATTAAAAAAATATAATTTATATATAATAAAGATTAGTCTCCCAACTATATTGTGTCCTGGAATGGAAAGGTTCATTTATATGGTTGGATATATATCGATTCCCCAAGTTTGAGCTAAATCAGACTTCTGGATTTCTCTATTCGTTCTAACCATACTTTTGCTATTGCTTTGACACAAACTGAATATACCCTTTGCGTTTGAAATTATTTACAAAATTTTGCTGCTTGCTTGCTGTTAGCTACAAATATTAAAACTAAGATTAGAATAAACGAATTAAATAATAATTATAAGAACAAGAACTGAACAAATAAGTGAAATAAAGGTGAACAACTACTGTGAACCGAATCGGCTGGTGAGGAATTACTTACAGTGCCCGGTTTTGCCTATAGAGCGTGTGTGTTTATGTCGGTTTAAAACAAAATATGCAGTAGATATACATACATATATAGACAGAAAGAGAACCGAAAAGAGTAAAGATAAAAAATAATATTTAAAAATAAGATCGGTCTTCGTTCAAGTGCTTAAACCAAAAAAAAAAAAAAAAAATACAAGAAAATAATAAAAAAAAGTATTTGGTGAATTTTGATTATCTGCTTGTCTCTCTCTCTCAGTCTATCTCTTTTTTTATATACATAATTTTGAAAAATAAAAAATAAATATAAAAATTTTGAAAAAAAAATTAAAAATTAAAAATTGCAGTTTTTTATTTTTAAATGAGTTTTACTTTTGCAGGTTAGAGGGTGTATGCTTCTTTCGGCAAATAATAATAAAATATGGCAATCAATTTTGAATATAAATAAAAAGATATATATTTATATATATATATATATATGTTTTAATTGCTTGCATAAAAAGCTTGAACTAAATGATTGAGCAATCTAATATGGGGTGCTTAAATATTTCAAAATGAATAAATAAAAAATCATAATTTGCATAATTTAAATTTTGTCTACACAATTTTGATAGTTTTAGAAGATTTGAATTTGTGTTTGAAACTTCTACTTACTTTGTGTTTATCATCGAATGCTTTGCCCTGTACAATTTTGTTTTCAAACCGATATATTTTTTTTTTAATTTGTTTTGTTTTTAAATGATTTGATTTTTTTTTTTTCAATTATGAATCGAATTGATTTTGATTTTTGATTTTGTGGTAGAAGTTATGCAGAGTGGATAATAGTAGTAGTTGAGTTGAGTAGTTGAGGGTAGCAAGGAATGGACAAAATAGATATATAAAATTAAATATATTCATATATATATATATATATATAATGTATGTAACTATATGTATTGAATGGATGGAGGATTGATAAATAGGAAATATGATTTAAATCACTTTAGAGCCAATTGTTGTAAGCGCTTTATCGATTAGGCAAAATCAATAGTTAACAATTCACAAATTATTTCAAAATTAAGAGACCAATTTGAGAGCGAAATTCAGACACACACACGCACACATATACACACACACATCTATATAGATACAGAAGCGCATTTATTGCCAGCCAAATTGGTTTGAATTTAGCTTGAAGATTCAACCGCATAGCAAGCCCATACGAAATTTATAATCTTGCCCAAAGAAGTCGTCATTAGTTTCAGTTAGACTACGTTGATTATCCGTTTTCATTTGACGGACAGAATAAGATAAGATCATTGATTCGGCCCTCGCCGCGAAATCTTAGAACAGCCAACTCACCTGAAAAGCCGAATAGCGCCCGGCCCGTCTGGGGCGGTTGTAGCTGGGCAAGTAGCGGCGTATAGGATCCAGTTCATTTATGTGCAAGAGTCCAGCAGTCAAAAGCTGGGCTATGATGAAGAACGATTGTCCCCAGAGGAACAGTGATTGGGAGGGTGCTCGCATATAGGAACCTTCACCGTCGGGGGCGTAGTACATTGTGACGACAGGATCGCCATTCATGTCGGTATGCAGGCAGCGGCGCAAGTCATTCTGGTATTCTTCGATCTGCTCATTGTTATTCTTGAAGACGCCGTCAATGATCATAGCTATAAAGAAGAGCGGCCATTCGCATTCCAAGCCCTCGAATTCTTTGAGTTCACCAGAGTGGTAATAGCGACGAGTCTTATCTTCGGTTTTGCTGAGGAAGCCGTCGCGAGTGAAGCGTTTGAAGCCTTTTTTGCTACGCAAGCGATTCACGACGTTCTGTTTGGTTTGCTCCACCAGACGATCTTCGTGTGAAGCAAAGGCTGGAAAGGAGAGGGTTAACAGCAGGGAGGCATCCACACCCTTGGAACTAGATTCGCGTGGCAACATGGTCTCAAAGATGCTGCGGTTACGATTATGGGCATCAATATCTACATAGACCACACTCCAGGAGGCACCCTTCTCGCCAAACAAGTTGCAGCCATTTATGGCCTCCAACGCGGACTTGGCCATGCCTGTAAAAACAAACAATAAGCAAGTGGAAATTGAAATATTTGTAGGCTGCACTCACCTATAGAGGAGGCATGAATTTCTGGAGTTCCATTGTTGTACTTGGAGCCCCGCTCCCACATGCCAAAGTCAGGTGTACGATAGGCACGCTCCACATAGTAGACTAAATTCTGCACAAAGGCCACCTCATCGTGGGTGTAAATAATTTGTAGACCCGAAGTGATCATCTGTACCAGAAATATGATATATAGCGATATTACATCGATTTGGAGATGATTGTAGAGCTCATCGGAGTAGATTTCCTCGCCCGTGTGGAGCTGGAATTTGCTGTGCAGGGCATGCTGATTGGACTGACGTTGCTTGAAGAGTTCCACTCGTGAGGCCTGCTTCACCCAGCACTCCAGTATGCCTCGCATGCATTTCACCGTGCTCTGACCCAGCTCATAAGACTTGCCGCGATCATCGTCTATACGTCTGTAGGCCTGGTATAAACTCCAAACGGCAGCGGCGCAATAGACACTATCTCGTACTGAGCCCACCACCTGGTCCGTGCTCATGACGGGAAAGAGACCCGTGATGGGGCTCTGGTAGCGCAACAATTGGCGCTTAACTGAAAGTGAAAAGTGAGAAATTAATTATATTGATTCAGAAGGTTTAACAAGTCGTTTATCAATTTGTTTGACCAAGTGTGAATGGCTTCTTTGGACACGCACATCAAACCCATTCCCCTGCCCTTGCCACATCTACTTGTTGGTCAATGCAAATAAACAAATTCAAGACGCTTTGCGTGTTGCGGAAAGCGAAATTTTGCTTTCAAGCAGAAAAATCAACTTAAATTATAAATAGCGAGATGCGATGAAAGAATTTGTTTGTGTTCGTGTGTCTGTGTTTCGGGTCTCGTGGCATCAATTGCTTGTTTAATTGGCTACCCTATCGGAGCCTCAAGGTTACATAAAAGAATGCAATCTCAGTTCCTTTCTCCTTCCTACTTACCAATGCCATAATAAATATCCAGTTGTTTGACTGTGTCCTCATAATTGGAGGTCTTCAGGAACTGATCCAGGTTGATGTCTTCCAAGCTGTTGTGGCGTCCACTCGTGGATACACCACTGTCCGGACCACTCGCACTTCCGCCCGGAGTGGTAACCATAAGGCCGAGACTTTTTAAATAAATAGAATATTTACTTTTCAATTGAATTTAGCAAAGTCGAAGTGCTAGTTACGTTTTCGGCACATTCCGCATTTCTCCGAGCTTCAATTAGACGCGTATTAACTGTCTTTGGCTATTAATTAAGCGAAAAATGTATAACAAAAAAAATATACAAATACCCTTCAGCTGAGCCAGAAGTCAAATGCGAATTCTATACTACGTTTCCACTAGGCCAGTCTGCAGAGTTGCCATCTCGAAGGTAGCAACTTAATTCTTTGTTTTGCTGCAGCAATACTTTTAAGAATTAGTTAGAAATTAAGAGTTTTGTTTTAAGAGCTCATTTGATAACCCAATTAATTTATAAATGGAAAAATATATAGCAAAATTTTTGCTTATATTATTCATATTCCAAGGCGACCTGGCAGCCCTTTAAGTAGTTGTTTCTAATCAGCTGTTTTGATGCCAGCAGCCAGCTGTTTGCTCGGAAGCAGGTTTTGTTGTTCATTTTTGCAGCTTTGCCAAACTTGATGGACAGCTAGTGTTAATAATAAGCAGCTGAGGCTAAGACAGCTAAGAAAAAAATCTTAGCATCATAATAATCTTCATCATCTTCGTCATTAAATCATTCCAAAAGCAGCAACAAAGTGAGATCATCACAAAACGTGTTCACTTTGCCGTTCATGGTCAATAAAATGCAACTGGCTTTAAAATTAAACAGAAAGATGCAGTTTTAAGATTGTTTTTCCTACAACGAAGTACTTAAAAGCAGTAACAATGTTACTGTATTACTTAATACTCATGTCTTGGTGTTTGCTGTGCCTTACTTGGGCACATGCAGAACCAAAACATTTGACCTTGCCAAATCTACCGGAATCTCATTTAAAACGCTACCTCAATACATTTCCCAAGCTTCAAGGACTACAGAATACTAATGGAATGACCGCCGACAAAGCCTGCTGGGGTCATGAAAGCAATTGCACTGCCGAGGCACGGTTTCAGACACCGCAATGTCTGGGAAATCACACTGGCTGGGTCCAGAGCAAGGAGGCCCAGATAAGGACTTTTTACTACCAGGCGGACTTTGGTTACATACAACAGCAACTAGCGGAACTGACGCCACTGTGCATGCCCAAATATCTTACGGATTCCTCACTTGAGTGCTCCAAATATTTGAGATTCTGTCGTGGCCGAAATCTTCTTTTTGATTTTCGTGATTTGCCCAAGCGGGAGGAGCGTATACGATACCACATGGATGTCTTACGTCCCGGACAACTATTGGGACATTGTGAGCTAAATCGCACCCGATTAATTGAGGAGCTAGAACATATGGGAGCGCTGCAGTCTTGGGCCCCAGAACTGCGAAATTTCGATGTCTTGCCACAACCAGTACTAGCCAGTGGCTACTGCGATATAGTCGTGGATACGCCCACTTTTGTGATGAAAATCGATGCCACATATAATATGTATCATCACTTTTGTGATTTTTTTAATTTGTACGCCTCGCTGTTTGTTAATCAATCGCATCCGGCTGCCTTCAACACTGATGTTCAGATACTCATTTGGGAGACATATCCGTATGAGTCACCGTTCCGGGAGACTTTTAAAGCTTTTACACAACATCCGATATGGACTCTCAGTGATGTTGAAGGCAAACGAGTTTGCTTTAGGAATTTGGTGTTGCCCCTGCTGCCACGAATGATTTTCGGTTTGTTCTACAACACGCCAATAGTGAGTCGAGGAAGCTTGGGGTTCCCTTTTAAATTTTGTTTGAATTAATTTGTCTTTGTTGCAGATTCAAGGTTGCTCTAATAGTGGCTTATTCCGTGCCTTTTCGGAGTTTATTTTGCATCGTTTGCAAATTCCTTATCAACCTCCTTTGCCAGATCGAAAAGTGCGTATAACTTATCTTTCCCGTCGCACAAAATATCGTAATGTGCTCAATGAAGAAGATCTGCTGGCGCCGCTGGAAAGCAATTCAGATTACCAGGTTCGGAGAGTTTCTTATGAGCGGTGAGTTTGGTTTATCAATCGATTTGTGATATATTTTAATACAATTACTTGTTATTTCTAGGCTTTCCTTTTCGGAACAGTTAGCCATCACCCGGAATACGGACATACTCATTGGCATGCATGGCGCTGGTTTGACGCATTTGCTCTTCTTGCCGAATTGGGCTGTGATTTTTGAATTATTTAATTGCGATGATCCAAATTGTTATAAGGATTTGGCCCGTTTGCGTGGAGTACACTATGTGACATGGGAGCATCGAGAATTGGTTTATCCACAGGATCAGGGACATCACCCAGAAGGTGGAGCACATGCCAAGTTTACAAACTATCGATTCGATTCTAATGAATTTGTAAGGCTTGTCGAACAAGCTGCCCAACAAGTGAGGAACCATAAAGATTTTCCACAGCCAAGCAATAAGCATGAAGAACTTTAGTTTAGTTTTGTGATCAAATGCATTTATTTTCAAGTATTCGTCCTCCAAATAATTATTAAAGTAAAATTATTGAAAAACCAGAAATACGCGCCTTTTTTTGAGTCATGCAAAAGCTGACTGCTCTGCCAGAGGGAAAAAATACTGATTTGCAGAGTGGCAACGCTGGGAAACAGCTGACGTCGCTTATTTTTGCGGCATTTCAGTATTACATTTTTGCTAGCTTAAGTTTATTTGTTTTTACCGGCAAACAATGGCTGAAAATAATTTGACTGCCACAGACGGCACACAGTGGACCTTTTACAATGGCTATAATTCTTCCAGGCACTGCTTATTGCAGACGCCACTACAAATTTTTCAACTCAACATGTGTCCGCTTCAAATAAATGAGACTTTTGATGATTTCCCTGACAACAGAAGTTGGAGCACTCTAGAGGAGAGCTTTCGCTCTACCATAGGAATTTCCAACACAATTTTGGGGCTTATATTATCCTATTTATGCACAAAAGATTTGCCAATTTTTGCCGCTACGCGTTTCCTGTTGGAGTTCTTTCTGACTTCGTTTATATTACTTTGCTCTGCCACGGTAGCCCAGCCTTTGAACTCCCAGTATTGTGCCGGAATCACTATCTTATTAGTTGGATACACTTGGCGCTCAAGATTTTGGAAGAAGGCATCAAATTTCACCTTTACCGTGGGCAAGCGTCCTTTGGTATTTACGCTGCTGCGGGCTACTGCTTATTTAGGTACTTGTGTTGGCATTTTGGCTATAGATTTCCCCAGTTTCCCCTTCGAGTATCGCAAGAGCCGAATCTATGGAGCCAGCTTAATGGATTTTGGCATTGGATTTTTTATATTCAACATGGGACTGGTTTCACATCGCGCGCAAAAATTGAAAGACATGCTAAAGCTTGTGAAGGTGGTGGGTCCATTACTTGGCTTGGGGCTAGTACGCACTGTGGTCATAACGCTGATCGGCTACTATCAAGATGAGCATGAGTATGGCAAGCACTTAAATGCATTCTTCACTTTGGGTTTAACCAAACTCATTTCTACTCTTCTGACTTTGTTTATCAAATCCGATAGGCAACTTTTAACCTGGTCTGTGGGTGAGTATAAATGCAACCAGAAACATGACTTTCACTAAGATATGTATCTTTTCCCCCACAGCTACTTTGTTACTGCATGAAGCAATTCAAAAACTAGGCGTCTTTGACTTGGTCATATCAAAGAGTGTAGGGCGTGACACATTTTTCTTGGCCAATCGGGAGGGCCTTTGTTCTTTGCCTGGTTGTATTGGTCTTTACTTATTTGCCATGTACTACGCCAAGTGGTATATGTCAAAATCAAAACTGAATTATTATGAGCTGAGGCGCAAGTTGATGCAGATGATCCTGATAACTCTAGGCGCTTGGTCTCTGCTGGTTTTGACGACAACTTTCTTGGGGGTGGTGCGAGTCATCTTTAACTTATCCTATTGCATTTGGATATTCGCCGGTTGCCAAACGTGTTTGCTGTTCTACGAATTTTTCTTTATTTTGGTATTACCTGTGGACGACTTGCCCACTGAAAAGCCTCCGGTGGTGGGTGATACCCTCAAAGTCTATCACGTTGACCAAATAGAACTACCCGTTTTGGCTCAGAGTGTGGGAGTCAACGGCCTGACTACCTTCTTGTTGGCCAACATACTGACTGGGCTGGTGAATATGACACTGGACCCCGATAGCCGAAATGAACTGGAAACGGTTGTCATCCTTACAATCTATATGCTGATCTCTGTAGGCCTGCCCTACGTTTTATTTAGGAAACAGATTCGAATTGCCTAGCAGAAGAAATACTGCAAGTTTTTATATTTTAAGCGAAACACGACAATTGTCCAGTCATATTAAACAAAGACAAAAAATATATATTTTACAAAAAATTTCGTTCTCTTTATCAGTTGAATGCGGTCTCTGTCTAGTTTGGATTCACAGTTTCAAAAGGCATGATGTATCCGTTTGGTAAGACCAGGAATATAATGACAGGAGCATTTCCGACATCCAAATTGTCAGGCGATTCCTTGCTATTCGAGTCTTTGTATACCTCGTACAATTTGCAGCCATTTTTCTGGCTCACCATGCGCGTCCACAGCCACTTTTGTCCTCCGCCTGGTGTGGTATACCCCGAGCTCAATCTATTCTTCATGCGACGACAGGTTATGGAGCCCATTGATAGAGTGCGCATCATACGCTGAGTTACATTGCCCCCACCAGTTGCAAGATCCACTGGATTAGCAAAATCCACTCGAGGTGTACGCTGGCGCAAAGGAGTTGGCGAGCATTGGGGAGTCGAAGACTTTGGACAAGGTACCCGCTTGGGAGTGCAATCCATTGCCTCAGGAGGGTCACAAGGCACTGGCCTGCAGGTGCACAAGCTTTTGTGTGTGGTCTTGCTGCTGCTGCCGAGCACGCTGCACGAACTGCTTTGCTGCGGTGGGCAGATCGGACTTCTGGGGCTGCTTTTAGGAGTTATTTCGGTGGCCAAGGCACTTAGCTCCATCATGTGTTTGACTTTGCTGGCCCCGCAATAGTAGAGCAGACGATCCAATATAGTCATGATCATTTCATCTGGATAGGGGCCTAGGGTATCAAGAATCGGGGGTCTTGATCCTCTTTTAACCTCAGCCGAGGGCTGAGGACCGCATGCGCACTCCATGGTGTATTGAATTTAAAAGATTGAATTTTCTAGCTAACGCAAAATATTTTGAAATCGTTTGTTATCGACGTGTCTATGTGTGTCGGTGTCACTGTGAATGTGTTTAGCTGGGCTACTTTGGGAACGACTCTTACTATGAAATTGACTAAGCCACCCTCAGTTCAACCAACAGATGTCAAAGGTGCGATATCCGGCTTAGCGCTTCGTCTGCCTACACAAAAGATAAAATTTCTATTAAGGAAATGACTAGAAATTGTGACCATTGTGCCTTTGGCCAAAAGGCTCAAAAGGTTAGCTTAAGGATATTTAATTTGATGTGAGCAAATAAAGCCAAGACAATGCCGACGACGGGGTACCCGAATGACCACTTCTTCAGTTCTTTTTGTTGGCCATGTAATTACAGCAACAGTTTCCGCTACTCAGCTCTGATTTTCTTTCCTTAAATATAAATATATATTTTTTTTTGAATGCGCTTTTACTCCCATTCCATCTGCCGGGATAGCTTTATCTGATTTGGCTGGTAAAATGCAATTTCCGCAATTTTCACAAGCCTGCCAAATGACGATTCATATTGAGTTAATAGATCAAATCAAAATGGGACTAGCGGATGTCCCTGTTTTATGGGCCGTAATCATATTCATTTCAGGTTGCTCTCTCCTTCCTTTTTGTTTGGTCTGGTGTTTGCCAAGGGTGACTCTTGACTGCTTCTGAAGTTACGCCCACCTGTTTTTTATTCTACTTTTTAAAGAGGTGAGATTGGGGTTGGTCGTGTGCCTAGCTTTTTTGTCCATTTACTTTGATGACAGATTATTTTCATTAGCAGACCAGCACACAACTTTGTTAGCACACAAAAATGCAAAATTCTTAGAAGGTTTTTTTTTTATGCACAGAATTTTATATACTATTTTTTACTGTTATGAGTCAAATTAATGAAAATAAGTCGGATATTCCATAAGTTTATTTTCGCTTTTAGGTAACACAAATTGATCTGTACCTTAAAAAGAATCTATAATGTTAAGTTCCCCTAAAAATAAATATTTTTCAAAAGACTTTGGAATTTGAAAGAATAAGAAACTCCAAATTTTGATTATATATCTCAAAAGACAAATTTTCGATGTGGGCATTCCGTTAAAGCCCAATGTTGAACAAGTGAGCTGCCGACATTGAGAGAAACTGTACCTGTAAAGGTGGTAAATCTGTATTTTCGATATACGTATTTTTCCATTTGGTCGCTATATAAAAATGTATAACAAATCTACAAATATATAAGCCATTTTAATTCGATTGCATTTGAGTTTGTCATAAATATTTACTATAGAAAACTGGCTTGAGCTATATTTGTTTTCTGACTATAAATCACAAGAGTCTGATATCTTTACCGATTAGTCTTATGGGAGCTATATGATAAAGCTATCCAAATTGAAAGACGCACAACAGGAGGACATGGGTAGATCGATTTCCCTAGTCAACCTAAACATAATTTAGGTAATTTAGGAGGGTCTTCGACGTGTCCTTCTGTATTTTACTTATATCTGCACAAATTGAATATACCCTCTCTTACCAAAGGTACAGGGTATACAAGTTTGTCTACATTAATTATTATTTTTCCTTTTATTATGTGGAGCTATGGAATAGTCGATATATTCATTAGAGAATTTTATTCAGAAAATCGAAGCTAAAGGGGATGAGAGAGCATAACAGTTTTTGCCCTTTCAAGGAAAACCAATTTGTTTCTGGCTTTGTACATTCTTTGATTTGGTATACCTCATTTTTTGTGTTGTATTGTAGCCCAAATCGGATTTCGTTCATTTTTACACAACGTACGCCGAAGCTTTTGATAAAAATAAATTCAGCAAAAATACAAAAAAAAAAAAAAAATATGAGAACTGAAAAAAAATGTGCATATGCATGAGTGTTTCGATCTGCTTGAAGTTGATGGACTGTCATACAAGAATATATAGAACCATAGAGATATACGTACCCAAAATCATGTCCATTTGTTTACATGTGTAGAGTTTTGTAAGCATGTGTGTGTGTGTGTGTGTGTATGTGTGCGCCGAGCTACAATCATTGCCAAGAGGCTTAGTGAGCCCAAGGGAAATCGCTTAAGCCGTTCATAATGAATATTATGCTTGTGTGCGTATCGGAGTGACTGAAATGAATTGCGAAAATCGAAATTTGGGCTCAAAGTAAATGTCTATGATATTTGCAAAAAGTCTTTTTCTTTATGTCCATAAAAATAAGTTTATTTTCCTAAGTTATGGTATAGAATGGAAATTTGTTTAAATTTAAATTAGAAAGCCTAAAAAGCCCGAGAGCTTAAGTCTTTGTGGACAATTTCAGTCAGCTTAAAGAAAAAATTGTCTTCACTAAATAGTAGGAAGATCAAATTTTATTCTCAAGCTTTCCATGCATATTCCTAGGCTTTTGCTTTCTGTTAGCTTTATTTATTTCAAGAAAGGCCAGAATTGTTCTAATCATAATTAATTACTCAGTAATATCAAATATATAATACACTTATCTATTTTCAGAAGGTCTAACAATTTTCTTCTTGGCAAATGCACTTTTAAGGCTTTCCAAAATGGCTGAGTTATTAATCTATAGAAGAAGTTCGCCAAACAAGAGCTTAAGCTGTATTTCATAACACAAAACAAAATACTTATAGACAGAACTGAATGATTATATTTTGTATGGAAAGGTATTTTTATCGTTTTCTCTCTCACTTGGGTCAGATTAACTGCCATGACTGCCTGTCAGCGATTTCGAAGGATGGAACGGTAGAATCCTGAAATGTTTGGAATTATTTCGATAGCTTTAAGTGAAGTGAATTGCGCAATTTTCATGGAATCAATGCGAAACCAAATAAGTGTTGAACGAATGCCAAAAAGGAATAGTGAAAAAAAAAAATAAAAGGAAGCAAATGGTAAAAAAGAAATTGTGGAAAAAAGAGAAAGAGAAAAATGCATAAAGAGAATGGAGTTGCCTTGGTTGGTTGCTAGGCGCTCAAAAGAAGCGAAGTCCTCTCTGACCATTCTGTTCTCAGTTCCCTGATTGTCTATCGCTGCATCTTTAGCTGTTTGTTGGTCTGCCAACGGTTATGGGCTGCTTAATCGTGCAGAAGCTGATATGATTATGGTTTCCCCTGGTTACACTCTTTCCCATACCCTCTTATATTTGTTCACGTTGCCATGACTTTTAATAGATACAGACAAGTACAGCAATTAAACGGTCCTCCGAATCATTATTCACCACCCTGCCTAGTTGGGCTTGGAAGTCTCCACCGCATTTAGCCAATCCTATTAAGTGATTTAAAAAATATAAGTCCAAACCAAAACGATCTAAACTTAAAGGCACAAACATTAAGAAGATTAATTCACAAAAACCGTTGTTATTTTTATACTCCCACACACACACACACACTCAAATCTCAGATAACGTTATGCATCATTGTGTCAGACATAACAAGCACAAAGAAAAAAAAAAAAAAATCCACCCATTTCGACAAATCTTTGGGCAGAACCCAACAATCGCTCTAAAGAAAGCAAAAACGCAAGGAAGAAAAAAAAAATTGGAACAATTTCACATTTAAAGTTGAAATGTGAAACTCCCCAATCGATTTGCCAGAAATCATTAAATAAAAAAGTTTACCCATATGTGTAGAGCGAGGGACCAAGTTGGCGGGGTTTGAATTTCTAAGAAAACAAATGAAAGGAGTTTGATAAACTCCATCAACAAAAGCGGCGCCAAAACACGAACAACAAAAAAACAACATGACTAAAAAATCGCAATATAAATCTAAGACAGACCAACAAACACACAGGCCAAGTTCCCACATCCTGCAGTTGTTGGGCCCACCCTCTATTTACCCTCTCCTTTGAAGCCATCAAGGCTTTTCACAAGGCTCACAAATGAAATGACTTTGCCACAGAAAAGTCAGCAGCGTAACCGCAACACGTTAACGGTCTCGGTTTCACTCTGTGATTTCCAGCCAACAATAACAGCGTGATGAAACATCCCCAATCTGGGTTGATGGCTCACTCATGTGTGAAAAGGTACTTTTGGGCTGTATACTGTCATCAGTGTCTTTGGAGATTTCTAATATTTCCCAGGGAGTTGTTCCTGAAAGCCAAGCTCCGAATGCAACTCTGAAAACTGCAATTTCCGCATGCACTGATAACTTTTTTCAGTTATCTACGAGTTGCTTCAAGAATTTTCGAATAGACTCGAGATAAATTTTGTAAGGCCCCAACTTGTAGGACAAACCTTATCGGTTTAATTAAATTCATTTATATTTATATCACTCGAATTAAGATTTTCCTCCACGTGCCAGATAAAAGAAGTCATTCAACTTTTTCTCTTGCCAACTTTTGAAAATATTTCAAGTGCTATCAGGCGGGCAGCTTTTTAATCCTGCATATATTAAGAGTAAATTGCCTTTGGAATTTTCCTGTAGCCGAGTTAATAGAAATGTCTGGCAGTTAATTTAGCGTTATGAAGTTACGTTTTATTGTCAAAATGAGAGTCCAGGCAACCATTCGCTGGTTGCTTTGGTAATAACCAACCTGGAGCTTGTTCTTCCAGTGGAAGTAGGAATTTGTAATCAATTTTAGGAAAATCTATAGTAGATTTTATCATTATTTATTAATTTTATATTATTTAAAAAATTATTTCTTATTTATAAATAAAAAAAAAAGAAAATTAATTTGTAGGCATTGAGAACGAATTATAAATTGTTGAGGCATTTGGTTCCCTCAGCTTTTTAAGTTTTGTCTCAATCTTTAACATTGTTTTTCTTGACTTATGGACTACAGCTCGTAATTGTCTTACAGTTTGTTCCGTAACATCATAGTCATACATGAGCGTGCTGTGGAATAGTAGTCCGCCCTTAGCTATAAGCTGTTGGTTTTTAGCTCGTATTTCGGTCTGCTTTATTTTCTCGCTATACAAAGCTTTACGTAAGGCTACCTTTTTTTCATGCAATTTTTCCAATATGGACTTTTTCATCTGAAGAGTTGATAGAAGAGCCTGAGATTTTTCTCGCACATGGGAGAGTATGTGAATATCGTAATTGCAATGCAGTCGCATAGTTTCCAATCCTCCGGAACGTTCTGTGAATGTTTAATTAAATATAATACAGTAATTGGGTGATATCTTTGATTTTTAATTTACCGTCATGTCTCTTGCTTAAACGCAGCACTTCACGCTGAATATTCAAAAACTGACTCAGGGTTAGATCGTCCGTTATATTCTCAAATTCATTAATGCGCTAGAAAAAGATGACTTTGAAATTATTTCGATAGGTAAAATTGAGATACTTTGCATCACCTTGTCAAGTCTACCCAATGTATGACTTCTTGTAATTAGAGCCAGTCTAGTGTCACTAAGATCATTGCGTATTTTCCTCATTAGTCTCAAGTCGTGTTCAACCACACGCCTTAAGTATTCCGCTTCTTTCCTGACCAAAGAGCGTCGTATGAGATCTTCGAGAATATGTTCAAGGGCTGAAGACAAATGCTGCCCATATTGTACTGACATCTGCGAATTAGCCATTAGCTTGGTGATTTTAATTTTCATTTGTTCGGACAGATTTTTCTGATGGTCTAGGTTGGCCAGAGCCGTCTTATATCTGTTATATTGTTTATTTCTTTCTTCATCTGGCAAGACTGTTATGTGCCGGTAGACTTTCATGCGTTTCAAATAATCTGTAACCTTTTGGCTTATTATCTCATTATATTGCTTTTCAATTCTATATTGGTTGACATTGGATATCAATTCTGTTAATAGTTTCTCCTTGTCCAAGTTGAACATAAGCTTTTTTGAAGGCTCTAGAATTTCCACTGAATCGACTACTTCATCGAAAAGAGAAATCAAAAACGTTTCAATTAATTTGTCGAGATCTCGTTTGTACTTTTCCATGGCAATATCCTTTACTGGCTCAGCCTCAACGATAGTCATCTCTTCCATATTAAAGATTATACCAAATTCGTCTTCAGGCGGTGGCTTTTCATAATCATCGCGTACAAAATCATCTTCGGCAATTTCTATATTTATATCCTCGCTCTCTTCTTCTTCTCTCTGTTCTTCTTCTACTGCAATGTCTCCTATTGTGGCTTCTGGCGTGGAGGATGAACTGGACTCGGTTTCACCTGTTAGTGGGTTTACAAATTTTCCAACTACATCTTCGTTCTCTTCATCGTCAAAGGTTCGTACGAGTTCCTCTTCTTCTTCTGGTTTCTCTTCTTCATCCGATGATTCTATATCAGATAGATTGGGTAATGTGTCAAAATTACTTATGAATATATCCTTGTAGTCGAAGGTTACGCTCTTTTGCTTTTTAAGTGTTGCCTCATGTGAAGAGCTCGATGATAGTATGCTAATATCGTCATCAGCTTCCACTGCCTCTTGCAATAACATTTCGTCGTAGTTACTTTTTAGAACAGACCGGGACGTTTTGCGAGCTGGTGTGTTTAATTCGTTTTTCTCCTTTTCAAAATGTTCCAGGGCCATTTGGTAGTTTTGTTGTCTTTCTTTGTACTTCTGTTTTTTCTTTTCTTTTTCCATTTGAATAATATTTTCCAGGGTTATTCTTGAAGTCTTGGGTGCTTCCACACTATCTGATACCACATCCTCTTTAATACTTGCTGTTGTTGCTGTTGCTGCAGATTCAGTAACGCTTCCAATAGTACTGACATCATCGATCTGGATTTGTATCGCTTCGCTAGATTCTTGAACACTTTCAACGGATGATGTTTTCGTGACTTCTTCCACAGGTTCCGAATCTTCTTTTATGATGGGTTTCTCTTCTTTATTTTGTTCGTTTTCCATGCTCTTTGGAAATTATAGTTTTATAAAAATAAATATACGTATATTTTTTAAGCTTTCGCTTAATTTACTGAAATATAAATGGGTAGGTTTTTTTCACAAAGCTTTTTAAAACTTATTGTCATTTTGAAGCTTTATTCATAGTATTGAGTATATATACTATATGTTCATTACAAGACAATAATTAAAATGAATAAACTACCGTGGTAGCTCGGATGATTATGTAAAAATAAAAAGTGTACAACATGTTGTCAGCATTTTAAAGAAAATATTACTAAAATGTTAGTAGAACATTTTTTGGAAAACTGGTTGAGGAGGAATCTGGAGAATCCATTCAAAGACCCTCATGGTCATCTACCTTTTAATATCGAATTTTTATAGATTTTATTAAGAAATGTTAAGTATTAAAAAAGGTTTCTAATAAAGTTTTCCATGGATTTGCTTTGGTTTGAATTACTACATATTTCGTAACTCTTACACTTTTCTAACTTCTTTTTTCACTAAATTTCGGATCGCGCTATATATAATATTTATTTTATCTGCCTTCAGTTAAAATTATAAAAATGTGATAGGCCAAATTACTAAAAGAAAAATAAAAATAAATAAATGAGAGGTTGAAAAAGAAAATACAAAATAAATTAGCTTGATTTTGACAAATTCTTTGGATGCTTAGTTTCCATTAATATTACCTCAAAGATTTCTTTTCAGTTCGGTCATTTCAACCAATCATTTTTCACACTAAAACTTGACAGCCGAAAATAACTGCAAAAGGTGTGAGTATATGGCCGATAAAAAATCACATGAACTTAACTATGGTCTGACCTCAGTGCTAAGTAGTTCTGGTAGAGGAGATTTTTTTTCTCATGTGGATAAAAATGTCGTAGGCCGGAAATGAAGAACGTGTGTCGCCGGCAAATAGACTAAAAGCAGTCGCACGCACAACGAAAATTATAGCCGTGAATTTTTGTTTTGTGACTTGATGAAACTGGAGCTAAAAAATAGTATTTCTGGTATGTGTCTTACTGTTTCACTGGAAACTTTGGAATTGAAAGAATTGTTATGCCAAAAATGCATACAAAATATAATGAATATAAATAATTGAAGCAAGAAAAAGCCTTAATAACCTTAAAAACCCCAACTCAATATCTGTTTTATGATCTAATGCATTGTATTGTCTATCAACTTTACGGTTTTTAACGCTCGCTAAAAGGGCTCATGTGCCTTTGTAATACGGCTGAATAGATGGAATGAAAGTGATTTTGAGTGGTTGAAGGAAACAACAACCCCTTTGACAGAAGGACAAAAGCAGCGCCGTCGACACTCCATTAATTGAAGCCCGTGGATTACGCTAAATTGCATTGTCTTCACCCGTCATCAGCCCCCTTGGTTGGTATCCTGAAACGGCACGGACTGGCACGGCGTGGCTGTGCATGAAAATGTGGACAAATCTTTATAATCCTTGATAATTTCGTAAATGGTTTTAATCATCCAGGAGCATCAATCTCGTTTTTCAGCCCTTCCAACTAATTGCGGATTTTACTTTAAAGAATCTTTAACTATGCCTGATTTGCTTTCGTAGTTTCCAATAATTTTTAATTTAATTTTTGTAACCTTGTAAGGCTAGAAAAATATTTAAAATCGGGCTCCTCCTTTTCAGATTCGCAAGTGTTGAAAAGTCCTTGCATCGAAAAGGTCGCAAAGGCATATATAAAATACAAATCCAAAATGAATATGTACCAGCACATATATATATATACTACCAATTAGATACAGTAACATTTGTATCTTTGTCTCGGCATGAAACTCAACTCACCTCGCAAGCTCATTGCAAACTCAACACACACACGGGAAAGTTTTTGTCAGCTAAATTTTCACCCTACGCGAATGAAGAGCTTTCATCATGACATGCTCCCAGTTGCCTGGCAGCTATAAAAAGGTCCGTTACATGCTTGGCGCCAAACACAAACCAACTAGTCGAGCTGGGGGTGTGATACGCGGTGGTGATGTCTTGGAGCGGGCGTTCTTTGTGGCAGTTTTGCCGCCGCAGTCTCAACTGGAGAATGGGTCCGGACAGACAGAAACAACTACCCGGCCCTTTAAGCGTAGAGCTGGCCTTCTACAGGAACTACAAGCGGATTCTATAGGTCAAAATTCTGGATTAAGACTTAAGTAATTAAGTCAAAGTACATAAGCGATGATTTAAAAAACCCCAAACCTAAAGAATATCATTGAAACATCATATCAACTCATATCTACTATTTAGTAAAATATTTAATAATACGGATAAATGTGATTTTAATTTATAAAAATTAAATAGTCAAATATGTTATTCAAAATGCATTAAAATTTCGTGGTTTTAATAAGAATTGGGAGTTCGACAATATTATATAAACTGTATTTTTGTTTTTTTTTGATAGATTGGATTGCTTATATTAGAGGTATTGAGATCGTGCATAGATCAGCTATAAACTAATGCTTGGATTGCTTACAATGCACAGAACCAAATACCATAGACTTCCAAAAGTTGACTGATTTGTTGAATCAATTGAGTAAGATCAGTCTGCCTAGAAACTAAATTGAGTACCATCTGGAATCGGTTGGATCAGACAAATATATCTTATAGCTGAAATTCAAAACATAATCGGTTTTAGATTCGTAATTCCGTTAATTAAAAAGAAATTTTTCAATGATAGATATAGGAATACTTAAATGGTGCTATCGAGTTTTATATAGCAGCTATACGAATCTAATGTGGTCTTATGGGAATCTGCAACAGCTATGGATGGATCTCATTCAAATTTTGAATTTAGAATGTTTATTTCGGGATACATTTGTAACGTTTTGCTAGCATTCAGATGCTGTTATATGTACTACTAAAAATCGGTTGTGGAAATATCAAAAGCACTTCCTGGCTAGTTAATTAAAGTACGTATGAAATATAGATCTCTGAGAGCAGAAGAAAACCTTCAAAAAAGATTTTTATAAACATAATATAATAATTAGTTTAGTTTCATGAAAACTATCAAAAATTGTTTTGAACTAAGAGAAAGCAAAAATCGGTGGTATACAAATTTAGCAAAATATCTAGGAAAGCTCTGATATTAATAAGGCAAAGACTAAGAATCTCGGGCTCTCTTTATCTTTGAGTAAGACAAGTTTTGGAGAGGATCTTTTAAGTTGAAAGCCTTCCAATGGGGTTTGCCCAAATTGTTTATAAAATGTACAAAGTATAAAAGCTTGGTACAAGCGTAACCATTAACGTAACCATCCACCCACTTACTTTTCAGACAGATATACATAAAAGCAATCAAAAAAGTTCCAAATGCGCGTGCAACCGAAAAAATTTGCATATGTCAACAAACGCTGAGAAACAATCGTCTCAGACCAAACATCAGTAAAAACAGCGAGTCCACAACTCATTCAGATTTTTATTTATTGCCATTGCACTCCACCAGAGGGGCGGCAATGTGAAATCATTGAACCACAAGAGATACATTTGCCTGATGATGCCTCAGTAGGTAAACAAGAAAGCTGCTTCACCAGGTCCCCACTCTTCCCTTTTTTTCGTTGAGCATCAAATTGAAATGTTAATTACATGCTAGAAGAGACCACACAAGCAGGTCTCAAAACTCAGGATACCAGTTGCGAGATTTCAGATACATCGCAAACAGTTTAAATAGCAGTGAGTCGAGTTGTGTCGAGACACAGGCTAAGTAAACAGCTAGGGCCGGTGATTTGTTTGCTGAGCTCTCTTAATCAGTGGAAAAAGTTGGAAGCACTTTTTATTGACTTCCTCCCACTTGCCCCCGCCACTATGTTACTACGTCCTCTAAAAGCAGTTTAATAAAGCCGCTAACCTGAGGCCAACTCGGAATCACCCTTCGTAAATGCTTGTCTGGGGGTTGTGATGTGGGTGTGGGGTTTCTGGGAGGCTTCATGATGATGATGCCTCTGATACTGCTGAGGTGTGAATGTGGATGCTATGCGTTCTGCAGGTTTTTGTTTTACAGCCAAAGCACTCGAGGTTAATTGAATTTCTTTTGCATATTCTATGGCCAAGGTTGAGGCTGTCATTTGTTATTGTTGTTGTGGTGCTAAATTGAAAGCGCTTTTATGCTTTTAAGCTGGTCGAAGACAAAACTCATAATAGTACTATAGAAAAAATGTTAAAACCTTTACTGATTCAATTAATTAAAAAAATTATATTTAAAAACTTTGTTTCCGCAATTCGATTTTTTTGGTCTTGATTAATTTATAAAATAATTTCAACAAAAAATTCTATTATTTGATTATAAATTCATTTAATTTTTTTCTTTCTTTTTTTTTGTCTTTAAGCCTCATTTTCATTTTGAAGTTGGCTACTCAGTCATGCTTCTGAAAAACCCGATACGATTACATTTAATTGAATTTCTGGCTTGTTTGCCATTGTTCTATAATATTAAAAGAAATGAAAAGAAAAAAAAATAAGAATAAATTTGTTGTATTGAATTACCAAAAGAAGAGGAATAAAAATTCACAACGCAATTGAAAGAAAACGTGACGCTGAAAAATGTTTGCGTATTCAAATTTCCTTCTTCTATTTTTTCTGGCGTTAAGTCGCTAAAATTGGCAAGGCAATTGAAATGGGGTGGGTTCCTGCCAAGAAGAAAAAAAATTCAATAAAAAGCATCGGAAGATTTTGTTTTATTTGTAAAGCCCCGAACGAAAAAGAACTGAACTCTCATCAATTATGCAGCCTTATAGTTTAATAAAAGCCACCGAAGACCAATCAAAACTATAGGCAATTACCTGTTGATGATGTGGATGGCAACACGCTAGTTTAACCCTCAATTACCAGCAAAAATATGTTGTGAAGAAATCCTCAGGGGTGAAATTGAGATGGCCACAAAAACGCATGCATATAAACATGTGGGCCCAATGCCCCAAGGAGGCATAAAATTTTATTAAGTGGGCCAAAGAAACCTCGATTGTTGGCTGCTGATATCTCGCTTGTGTGACACTTCTTTTCTTTCGGGTATGGGGGAGTGAGGTCCTTGGCAGTTGCAAATTAAAAAACACTTTCACGTTAAATCAATTTCCCATTTTTATAAATCTTCATTTGCACCTGAGACGTGCCTGGCGGGCTTTCAAAGCCACAGGTGGTCCCCTTGCATGGAGAGGAAGAAGGAAATTCTCCTTGCTCAAAGACTTAGAGTTGATCCCAGTGGAAACGTGATAGCTTAACAGTTTCAGGGATTTTTTTGCCAGCTAAAATTTGTATTTCTATTTATTTTTGTGCCACCTTTATTTAGTTTAGTTTGTTTCTATTTGCATTTACTGGATTTTCTAGTTCAACC
Source organism: Scaptodrosophila latifasciaeformis (assembly GCA_037075145.1). Classification (NCBI taxonomy): domain Eukaryota; kingdom Metazoa; phylum Arthropoda; class Insecta; order Diptera; family Drosophilidae; genus Scaptodrosophila; species Scaptodrosophila latifasciaeformis. Next base: position 21,096,776 of record JBAMCM010000217.1, on the reverse strand, counting down.
TTTTCTGCAGACTTTGACTCAATGGAATTCAGGCAATCCGACTTCAATTAGCTAAAATGCTTGTTCACACCATTTGGCTGATTGTTTGTCTGGTCCAAAATTGTCCACACATTTTAAGGCTGACCAAATGTGTGGGGTTCACTGGTCACTTGGCTAAAATGTGTGAGGGGTTTTTTTTTTTGTTATTTTTAATTTTTGTAATGCTTTTCCATCCGCTTCATTTTGATTCCTTGAACTGGTTGAAGCGTACTCGTGAGGCTGGACAAGCTTTTAAGAAAATTATACAATTGCATTATGACGCCGTATTGACTGCTCAACTCTGAGAAGAGCTAAAGTGCCACTAGACTTTTACTATAACCATTGAGAAACTGATGATAGCTGTCTTCACTGTTACTGAGATTGATAGATGGAATGGGGGCTCTATGTCTGCTGCCATTGTCGCCCCTTCTGCCAATTTGTGTGTTCTTAAAAGTTTAAATTTCAGTCATATATCAAACATGAATCTAACAAGGACAGCCAGTGGAATACCGCCCCAATCGACCACCTACTGATGTGCGCAACCAAAAAGCGCAATCGTCAACAAAAAAATCATCCTCCTCGCTTTTATTGTTCTTGCTGTCGTTGTTGTATTACAAATCGTCCGACGGGTTGCACGGCAGGCGGCCAGTGGGTGGCATAATTTATGGCGCCCGTGCTGCTCTCACTTGCAACTCTGTGGTTATTAAAATGCTCAATGGCAACACTTACCCAAACCCAAGGCTGTAGAATCTCCTGCCAGAAGGATACTCAGACAGAGCCGCAGTAACAAAAAGCGTAGCATACTCGCCGGCGCCGCGTAATGGCAACTCAAGAGGCTGCGCTGCGCTGCGCTGAGCTGGCCTGGACTGGCATCTTTGCTGATAATCAATAAAATGTTTTGGCATTTACTTTCATTGTTTGTTGTTGCTGCTGCTGTAGGGCCACGCCTGCCACGCCCACACTTCAGCTTCAAAGATATTTGCATATTTGGCGAGTAGTCTTGCCATGATCCTGTCATCCTGCTGGCTGTTTAGCTGCCGTGCTCAAGTCCTTAACTGCTTGGCTCACTGTCGTCGTTCATTTGGGTTGATGACGACAACGGCTACGGCAACTTTGAGGACAACATAAAAGTCGCTTAATCTACTTAAATGTCTTTGAATTTGAATTTTCTTTACGCGTATACTTTTTCCTTCTTGTCTTTACGCAAGCAAAAATAAAAAGGGGAAGACTTTGCCGGGCGTTATTAACAAGGATTTATGGCATATCCTTGGCCAAACCCAGATCCCTTATTAGCCTGTAGCAAGATGTAAACAACCAAAGACGCAGAAAGGAAGACCTCAACACAATCGCTGATTTGATTAAGATGTTAGCAACTGTTTCAGTGTCCATACTCAATTCATATGAGCTTCCTCTATTTTATATCAATTACCGATTTGTCTTTAAGATATAAAAGGCAAATAGGCAGAAAAACGTGGAACTTAACTCCAATCAAAACGGTAGGTAGATAATTTCAATTAAAAACTCCCTTTGAATATAATTTTTTTCTTGCTGTTGTTGTTGCCACGATATCAACCCTCCGACTCCTTGTCTCTCTGCCAACCATGACAAAAAGAGAGCCCAGTCCAGCCAGGCCATCTCCTTTCATTGATGTCCTTATACGAGGGCTGCTGACATATCAGAATTTCAAATCAACTCTTGGGGGAGCAAAGAAATACAAGGACCTGGATACAGATGGGAATGTCGCTAACGTTGCTTTTAATTGAGTTTCGCTTTGACGGCAACCGCATAAAAGACAACTTTTAAGTATTCCTAGCAATTAAAGCCATTGCAACCGTTGTAAAAGCTCAAAGCTGGAATTTAATATTCTTCCTAACAAGATGGGATGATGAGAAAAAAGTTCCAGCAGTTGAACAGCTTCTGTGGTTTCTTCACACAATTGACCACAAATCAAAACTGGCAGAAGGCATTTTTCCTAGAATTTTGTTTGGCTTGCCAAAAATGCGAAACAAAATTTTCCAGAAGAAAGCGTACATTGGTAGGAATTATAAAATATTTTAACATTTTTGTTAGAAGTAAATAAGTAAATAAAGATTTTAATTAAAATTTTTAAAATCTAAGTGACACCCTGTATATAAAATAATACATTATTTATAGGTATTTTTATGGACTCTCATATTTTATATATGTAGGAGTCTTTATTGGAAAAAAGACCGAAGGAAATATAAATCGGTCTGTCGTCTATCTTCCCCGCGATTGAACTAAATTTCTTCTGTTTTCCGAACAATCGTTTTCATTGTCATCGAACTCGTTTTTATTCTCTCAATCGTTGTTTGGGTTTGTATACAGACTAAAAAAATCTATAGAATAAAAAAGTATTATTGAAGCTTGTCCCCAGATTAGATTAGATTTTACCAACCATTTCCAGCCAAATCAGTGGAATCAAGCTTTCATATCACAAAGCTTGCTTCCAAACTAAAATATATAATCGATATAGATACCACGGCTTCAGTGGGATCAAGCTTTAAAATCACAAATATCCCTTCCGAATTAAAATATATAATCGATATAGATATCACAAAAAGAGTATAGCTTAGTCGGCTTCTTTTGGATTCACTGATTTCGATACCTCAATATATTATGTTCTCATCACAGATTTTCAGCAGGGACAGAGCGGACTCCTTACGTCACAGAATAAGTATTAAAATATGATGATGATTTTGTTGTTGTTGTTGTTGTTGTTTTTGCTTCGTCTGCTGCGCTTGTTGATGACGCTGCAAACAAATTTTCACAATTTTAACAATGGATTCCGTTGGCTTTTTGTTATCCCACTCGCCACGCTTGTACGCCTGTCTCATCATTCTGTTCATCAAGTCAGCCAGCAGTCATTTAGTCAGTTTGTCAGTCGGCGAGAGAGCAGTCAGTTCCTGCCTCGTTTACCCCAGGCTTATTCAGTTTGATGCTTGATGGCAACATAATTGATGCACTCGAGCGTAAGTGATTAGATTCATTACGATGCCAGCCTGGGAAGCTTATAGATGGACAGACAGCTTTTCAGACTGGGTGTCAGGTGTCTGGACGCAGGCTCTTTAAAGTTTGTTAAAAAAATATTTTCAAAAATTATATTTGAAATGGTTAAACATAATTTTTGCAGATCGACTATAATGTTCTTAAAATAGGCAGACTTCTTGGTATTGCCAAATGATGTGTGACAAGATTTTTATTGCTTTTTTCAAGCCGCACGACAGTGTTCGAATGGGGCAGGAGTAAAAGCCCGGGCCTGCCAACATTAATCAAGACATTGTGACTCTGGGATATTTATGCATTTTGAGGGTAAAAAATAGAAGAAAAAGTATGATGAGAAGGACACACGCCGGGCACAAAAAGCGTTGTTTCCGGTGTGTCGCCCGGGCCGTTGGCTTTGGTGGGTCTCGAACTGGGGCGAGCTTAGAAGGGAGGGTGTGTGCATTCTAGCTTAAAATAAAGTTGCAGCTTTCATTATGGGTTTTCTCTCTCGGTGTGGGTGTTTTATGTTTTTGGTCGTTTTGTTGTTGCCACTTTGGCTTTTGTGTCGTTTTTCATTTGTATGGCGAAATAAAAATGTATTTTTGATGTGATGGAAAAAGAAAATACTAGAAAGGGTTTCTGGGTAATTAAAGCAGATAGAAATATTCTTCTAATAAAATGGCAGGTCTGCTACCTTAAAGACTGCAAACCAAAAACTCTATACGAGGAAAAAAAACTAATAACTCTGTAGCAAACAACAAGTTATACATCTTTACCCCCGTGGGCTGTGCAGGCGAACTCGTATCTTTTTTGCTTCCAGCTATTTGCACACAAACAAAAATAAATATCAACGAAATCGTTTTGTGCACAACACCCTCAAAATGCCACTTTTGGTCCTCCTACCCCGACAATCGTTTCAGGTTTCAGTTTACGTGGCACACGCTTATCGACCAAATCCAAAGCTGTGGCGTTTAGTCAGTGATTGAGTGGGTGGACGTGTGGATTGACAGGATGAGTTGGCTAAATCAACAATCAGAATTCCGAGGCTTAAAGACAGACAACAAACTCTCAATGGTAGGAAAAGCCCAACCGCTTCATGTCTTTCTTCTTAATATTAAACGTATTTAATAAAATCTGATTGTTTCTAAACCGGGATCCCAATTTCTTGAGATTAAAATTTTTCAGATTTGTCAAACTGGAGTTTATTCTAGTCTAGATTTATTTACTAAATTTCCTTCAGTGCTAAAATCTTAGCTCTGAAAATTTCTTAATATAAATTGTATGAAAAGTCTATTGAATCATGCTTAAGATATATTTATTTGTAATTTCCAAGTTAATGAGACTTTCCTTCACTCAAATTAAATATTTCAGAATTTAATTTTATAAACTTTCAGTAATTAAAATCGGAGTGTAATCCGAAACCCTTTGCTGATGGTAATCCGCAAAAACTCTTTCCCCCGACTTTCTGGTTTTCCTTACCGTAGTTGGGCCCACTGCTGAGAATCATTTGCCGCAAAAGCCATACATCATACGCTTTAGAAGTTGAGCAGGCAGACACCACGGGGAATCCCATCAAATGACATAGAAAGACAAAAAAAAAAAAAATAAGCATCAGCAAAACAAAATCCAAGCTAGAAAAAGTTATTTTGTAATTAGTGAAGAGCTCAAAGAGAAGAGAGAGTGAGCGAGATAGAAAATTTTAATCATGGTGACAAAAAAATTGAAACAAAAGTGCTCGAAATTCAAGCTGACTTCCTGGCGTTGCACTAATTACCGTTGACATGCGCTCAGAGTAGGCCGAAGACAGCTGACAGGAGGCTGGCTGGCTGCCTGGCGCCGTCGGACTGTCAACGAAAGTTTGACACTTTTTTCGCACGATTTATGAGGGGCGGAAGTGCCTTCCATTTTGGCAATGACATTCAAGCCTTGATGGCCCAGTCGCTACTTAGTTTAGAGTTTTATGAGCGCAATTCGATTATTCTTCATTTATGTCAATCAATCTGATTTCTGTTGTCTGCTCAACTCACCCTTGATAAATTTTGTTTAAATAATACAATAAAAATGGTCATACGAAACTTTTTTGGGCTCCAAAAATCTTGAAATTTAATATTCCTCGATGGGGAGAAATCATCTTTGTGGTTTTTGCTATTTTTGTTGTTTTTGTCGCCACTTTGTCTAGTTGACTGTCTGGGTTTGCGCCTTGCCATGTATCTGTATCTTCTTTGTATGCGGAGATTTTTTTCTTTTGCCGGAAAAATGTGAAAATCCTTTGCAGCGTTACTGGCTTCTGCTTTGTTGATTTTCATTTCATTTCATTTCAATTTTTTTCCTTCTCCGACTATTGTTGTTGTTTCAGCTTGTTTATTTCGTTTTGCTGTTTACTTCCGCAACTTTATTATAGCTTTTAGCTGAGTTGCAACTGTTTGCTTTATGCTTATGAGGGTTAGACCAATGCCAATGCCCTGTATTAGCAACTTGGCAAGTCCCTGAGAGTAACCCAACACAGGATAGAATATTTACGGATATCAGTGTTTGTTTGGGTGAGTGGGTGCTATGCTACTAGCATAGGTTTTTATGGATTATGAATAGAAGGATGCTGAGTGTGTATGAGGAAGAGCGTTCGTGCGAATATCTACTCTGGGCTTATTTAAATTCGTATTTCAAAACTTTCATGTATAAAAAGAAAAATTACAAAATTCTATATTGCGAATTGTAAACTTAAATTCTTTTAATACGTGTCAAAATCTCTTTTAATTATTTTTATTTGCGCTTTATTTTATCTCTACCCTTAAATTAATATACAAATAAAAAGTCGAAAGGTTAAGATCGGGCTCAGCCGAGTTTGATTTACCCTGTACCTATAGGGGGCCTAGTCGGTATTTTCTAGCGATTTTTCCTAGGAGGCTATACCATATAAAATTTTTCACATCCTTTAAATCTTCCAGCTACCGAGTTCAGTGAAAATATCTCTAATTTGTGTGAATAAGCCATTTAAATATTGTAATTTATTTTTTGGTGAAACAGCTGTATGGGAGCTATATGATAAAGTAACCCGATATCAAAAAAATTTGGTGCTATTAAAATCTTATACAAAAAACTGTCTTGTGCATAATTTGGTTGTGATTTCTTCCTAAATAACCCGTTAAAAAAAGTTCTGGTTTTATGCTTTTTATTCCGAACTTAAATGGGATATCGGGGATTCCTATGGGGCCTGTATAGCTTAGCCTTTCAAATAGTTATATTGTACACTCCAAACACAGTGGCTTGATAACCTGTACCTTAAATAAAGGGTATATTAACATAAGTTTGTGAAGGACACAGTCTGTCGCTCCATCCGTATGAATGGCTAAGCCTTAGAGACTATTAGAGCTAGGACAACCAATCTTGGCATTCGGACTCCTTATGTGTGTACTCTGGTAAGGTTGTACGATAGATGGCGAATTTGCTTACGTTTTATGTGATCAGGGTTATCACCTTTTCTTTTTCAATTCCGTCTACTAGGTAGAGGGTATCCCAAAATCGGACGCGCCCGAGCTTAACGTGAATCTTGATTTTTATTTTATTTTCAACAAGACCCACGTTAAATTATAGAAAGTTTCTGAATTTGTTTGAGTGCTTTCCGGTTAATAATTTTAAACGGGCCAAAACAATTTCACCCATTATTTTAATATTTTTTTGCAGGGATAAGACGATAATAAATTCTTTGAATAACGGTAAAAATGTAAATAAATTTATGAAAAAGTCTACGAGTTTAATTTTAACAAAAAATATTTTTTTTTTATTTATTAATATATTTTTTTTCTTTCAAATGTTTATTTCTATACATTTTATTTTGATATGTACAGCAGGCAGAATTTCACCCCATCCATCATTTTTTTAATGCTTTGTTTTATTATTCTATTCATATTATACATTCAATTAATCCCATTTTTATTGGACCCTTTGATTGGTTGATCTGTTGGTCATCAATACCACAAACGTTTAAATATCATATCGTCGTAACCGTATAAGTATCCCCGTAGAGTAGAGAAGAAGAAGAAGACCGTATATATATTATTCATAGTTTTTCATATTTCAATTATAGTTTTCCTCCTTTATATCTTGTTTTTTTTTTTTTTTTGTGGTGCTATCCACCAACACAAGCCGCGCCGGGAATTGAAAATCCAGTATATACCCGCTTTGAAATAGTGTCCTTGAAGTGTAATGGAATCAGCTCAACCAAGAAGTGGGAGAAGGAGAGCTGAAGCACAGTTTTGTAAGGTCCTCGAACAGCCGACGAGGGGAACCGAACCACGAGAAGTCGAGAAACTATCCCACCATTAGTAGTCATGTATTCACAGACTGGGAACGGAACATTTTGCGTCCCAGTCCAGCCCTGAACACAGTCGTGTAGATTTAAAATGAATTTCAAAAGGCTAGGCTAAAATGGTTTTTTGTGTAAAATTAACCAGAAAAGACGGAAAGTATTCCAAAATTTGAAGATTTCGGTACATGCTTTTTTTATTCTGGTCTGAACTATAAATTTTTCTTTGATTTTTTAATAGCGAAAACGTAATTATTAAAAAATTTTTTATTATTATTTTATTTATTTATTATATAATTATTTTGGTATTTGCAATATATTTTAGAGACAGTACAACGTCTCTAATCCTTATCGATACTTATATATATTTATATTTATCGATTGTTAAATAATAATAAATATGAATTTAAAGCTGCAGAATAGTCGACAAAAATTTTTAAAATTTATTGATGATTGTACCCCGGACCTAGCTTTGAGTATCAGGGTGACTAGAGAAATCGATATAGCCATGTCCGTCCGTCTGTCCGCCCGTCCGCCCGTCCGCTTGAACGCCTAGATCTTAAAGACTGTAAGAGGTAGAATAACCAAACTTGGGACTCGGACTCCTTATGTGTGTACGCTGGTCAAGTATATTGTTTTTCTCCCCCAGCTTCGCCTTCCACCCCCTCACTTTTTCAAAACCTTGGAATTTCTATAGCTTTAAGATTTTGGTATTAGTTGTTTCCAAAATGTTGTTAGAAATCTAAAAATCTTTCGATTGATATCAAACATCGCCATATTTATGCGAGATATACCTAAAATATATTTTTAGACTAAAGATATTAATTCCCCTTGCCTAACGGTCGAATAAACAGTCCGATAGATGGCGTGTTTGCTATAAGGCGAGCAATGTGTTGTTGAATTTAAAAGAATATTAAGACCAAAAGTTGTATGTGAATGTAGCTGTTAAGGTTACCACCCGAGTAGGGGTGCCACCTTTTCTTTTTCAATTCCGTCTACTAGGTAAAGGGTATCCAAAACTCGGTAGCGCCTGAGTTTTACGTATATTAATCTGATCTTGTTATTAATTTCATTAATAAACCGTGGCTTATTAAAAAATATATGACCTAACAACTTTTTATTATTTTCTTGTTTGTAGAAATGCGGAATGCCCAAAAAAAAAAAAAATAATAATAATAATAATAAATAAAAAAGCGCTTTTCAATTATTACTATTCTACTATGATTGAACTCTCAATTTCGTTACGTAGTACATTGGAGAACTTAAATTACAAATGCTCGTAAGTATTAGGACAATCATGAGAGTGAGGGAGATCGATTACTCATGCTCTCGTAGAATATGGAAAAACGTACAGATATTTATCTAGGGTGTATTTAAGATTTGTCGCTTAAATGAGAGATTGATCGATTTTTATAGCCATCCTGATCATACTTAAAGCTCAAATTTTGAATCTGTGGTAGTGATATTTGGTATAATATATTTGGTATTTTACTCGGAAGCGGAGAAATAAGCCAATATATAATAAAATACAGCAGTCAGTCAAACTTAAATCGTTTTTATGGAAACCTCTGGAATTCTTTCCCTTATCTCATTTTAATATGTAGAATACTTGATTATATGAGGATAAACAAATGTGGTAAGCCTATGTAGTCTAAAACTTCCATATCGGATCAAGATATATATGCAGCGCTTACTAACCAAAGTCACTCAAATGAGTTTTGACTGAAAGCTTCAAGAAAGTCAAGGAACCCGAAAATATTACCGCCCTTTCTTTTAACGCAGTAATATATATTCTAAGCATGACAAATTCTATACAAATATGGTCACAGAAATATGTTGGAAAAGTGTTTTGTTTGATCAAACTCTGAGCGGTTGCAAAATCAATATTCATTTCGAACAATAAAAGTCAATTCCGACTGAATAAGCTGAAAGGTGAAAAAATGGATAAATGGAGATGAGTTATTTCAGTTATTTCTCAAGTTGTGATATACTTTATGTAAGCTTGACGAGTCGTTATATTTTTTTTAAACTTCCAAAATTAGTTAAGCTCCACGTAAATTTCAACTTAATCAAATCAATGAATATAGAAAATATATTTTCAGACTATTTTCTAAAGCCAGTTAAATAATATTTATCGAATGTAATCAATATCTTTAATTTCTGCCAATATATGAATAAATTGTGTATCATAAATCTCAGCTAAATAAAATTCCAACCCACGGACACATAGATAGACCAAGGGACAGACTCCTCCTTCGCACAATAGCCTCCACTTACCAAGGAGGCTATTGAAAACAAACAGAACAAATATTCAAAATGGCTGACATTTCTATTATATATAGAGTTAAATACACAATCACACAAGCGTTGACTGAGCGACAGACAGGGTTTTCCTAGGAGAAGGCAGACATTTACAATAGCTTCCATATAACACGCCATACAATTTAGTTTGGTAGATGCTACAATAAATGAGCGAAACAATGAAAATTGCTAGGCAACATGTTAATAGCATTTCACGCACGACTGAGATTCACATTCATAAAGTACTCGCACAGACACAACCCCACACACATTCACTTTTCCAATCCCCAATTTGTGTGGAGCTCTCTTTGTATATAGAAAGCCCTGTAGGTAGGCAGTCGCTGGCCCTGATTGGTGCTTTGAGTACAGGTGGCCAACTCACACCATCAGGGCAGCGCAACACCCACACAACTTGCTACACTGTTGCCAGCAACCCTCGACCAACGAGCTCTGCGAAATTCCTGCACGGCCTCCAAGGCTAAGCGAACTGGAGTCGGCGCATTTGAGACGCTCAAGCTTTTCACCACACTTGTTCTGTCCTGCCTTTTTCGATGAGTGCAAAAGGGACGAAATGATAATTATGTTGCTACAGCATAATTTGGTCCAAAGGGGCATCCTTTGGCTCTAGCTGGCTGACTGGCTGGCCAGACAAGAAAGGCAAATGCCGCTGCCGTTAGTTTCACTTCGTGCGTTGTCCTGCTGTGTGTTCTCGCAGTGCTCTGAGGCCAAGCGAGTGCCGAGCTTCGTTAGTGCCAGTGAGAAACTATATATATTTAAGCAAATTAAATCAATATTTAATTGAACCAAAAGAATAATTATTTATTTAAATAATTCATTAAAATAAATCAAATGTTTGATTAAAGAAATTTTTCGTAATAATTTCAAGTGCAAATTGGAAAAACTGTGGATTTTCCCAAGCTCATGTGCTTTCCAGTTGTCGAAAATTTCCAGTCCCTAAATATATACCCAAAAATACAACCCCTCTCCTTCTGCTATCAGTTGGCTATATACTTTCCAGTTTACCATGCCCACAACCGACTGAGATGGCCGATGAATATTACATAAGCCTGTCGCTCTCTGACTCTGGCTGGCAGTGGCACCTGACGTTGAACCACCAGAGAACCACCACCAGAGCGTTTCCCACTCCTTTCCCCCTCCTCCAGCTAACATGACGATAGCCTGATCCTCGGCCAGGTCCACAACGGCACTGGGCCTAACCTGGCTGCCACACAGTCTTCAGACAGAGTTGAATTCGGATCGCCTGGTCCTGATTTACCGTCGCAAGCTACAGCCATCCTCCGTGGTCGTGGACGTGGTCAACTCTGTCTGAATGGTGTCACGCCAGTCAAAGTTTTTTTTTATACCCTTTTTTAATTTAATTTAATTTTCTTGTGTTCACCTACACCAAAGTCAAAAGTTTCGCGGAAAAGTGAGATTGAAAGCTTATAATTAATTCAATAAAAGTGTTTGATAAGTTATGCAATATTCCAAGAATATGAAATTTCATTGAATTTTTTCTCTGCAGCTTCATGTGCTATGTGCTAAGAGTTATGAAGGCAAATCTTTGATCTGTGTACCTAATTTGTGATATCAAATAAAGAAATAATATAAATCTACAAAAGTTATTTTAAAAATATTTTGTTGCATAATTATTTTTAAAAACGAAAAATAAAATACAGAAATTCTATTTCGGATTACATTGTGTGAGATTACATAACTCTACAATAGCTTTGGAATGGATTACGCAACACTTGGCAAAATTGTAAGTAGAATGCAGAATCTCTAAAAATAATTTAACTAAAAAAGATATAATCCTTACTACAAATCAATTTAAATTTATTTTTATAAAAGAAGATTTGGGAACTTGCAGTCCCACGGCTCTAATGACAATATAATTGATTTTAACATCAAACTCAATCTTAACCCTTAGGTTTACTTAAGAAAAATAAATAATTAAAATTATATATATCAGAAGTTGGACTGTCGAATAATTTCTATATAAATACAAAATTAAATTTGACTAAAAAAAATCAAATATTTATTAAGTACAGATTTTATCACATAAAGAAAATTATTTATAATCAAGACCACAATATTTAAAAAAAATAAATAAATAATAATTATAGCCAAGCCATTTAAGAAGTCAAACAAATTTTCCATCATTATATTATTTTTGCCATTTTCCTTTAAAATCTAATTATAGAATATAAAAAATATTTTTGTAAATTATGTATAAATTTATTTTCTTAAATTTTAAAATATTTATGCTTCCCAAAAAAAGAAAGTAAATTTTTTATTTCATCAAAAAGTTCAATCAATTTTTGGGAAATTTTAATTTTTAGTTTAAGTACCTAAATGGCTCACGTAAATTACTAAATAAAATAAATATGAATTAAATTATAAAATTATATAGGTGGGAATTTTTTCTCTTGAACTTATAACCACGCAATCGGGTTCCCTTGCCCATACCCTTTTGACAATCGACATAAAACGAGGAAGTAAATTTATGGACATAAGCAGCTTAACAATTGGCAAAGTGGTAACCACCCCAGACCCCTCTAAGTGTTACAAATTATGAAATTCTGTAGGATTTTCTTATCAGCAACAAAACACAAACAGGCAAAACACACACACGCTTCCCACATTTAAACTCAGACATTTCTAATTGTGGAAATCTTTTATTTGCAGGCTCTATGAAAATGCAATACAACCAACTAAAGCACAAACACCAACAGCAACAAGAACTCCAACAACAATTAGAAAAAGCCACGTTGACACAGCAAAAAATAAATTAAATGGCGGCCAAGTGAAAAACCTCAAACGCACACTTGGACAGACTCCGACTCCAAGCAAACTCGAAAGCCAACCAAATTGAGCTATAAAATTGGACTTTTTACCGGGGTTCAGAAAATTAGATTCGACACGGTTTTTTACCTCCAGTGTTCCACAAATATATTAATGAACAAGAGTGATAGCAACAACAATAGAGTCGGTGCGTAAAAGAGCGATCAAGGAGTTGGAGTCCGGAGTCCGAAAAATCATCGAACCGAAGCCGAGAGACAAAGCGCAGGAGCACATTCAAATCGAAGCCAGACAACCCGAGTGGCCAATATGAAGGGCTTGACGGCGTTTAAGGAGAAGGCGTCGGGTGTTTTTAGCGGGTGAGTAGACCCCAATCACAGTTTCAGAGTCCGTGCAGAATCAAAACCATATTTTTAAAATATGATTGCAATCAGGGCGGCAAATGATATCATTCTAAAATTTAATTTAACGCTAGGTTGAATATTTAGAAGGAGAGAGGAGATGCTGTCGTTACACTGTTGCCGTCTGAACTTGACCATGATCCGGGGCTTTTGCTTGAAAGCCGCAGCCGTCGCGAAAGTTGGGCACGTGCGGCAAGAGCGACGCAGCTTCTCCGTCATAGTCTATTGAAGCGGAAAGTTGTAAAAATTATTGGCATGCTTAACAAGTCATTAATATGGCGCCTTTCTGCCTTATGCGCTAACCCAGTGTCACCTGGAACTGAAGAGTCCACTCTTTACACTCCTGGCCAACTGCTTGGTTGACAATGAACGCCTCGGTATGCCGGCGTTTTAGGAATTCCGGGCACGTTTCAAGCACGTGCCCTCTCGGAAATGCTTACACGTTGTACAGTGGTGCAAAAGAGCGGATATATTGGATAAAAGTTCATAAATCTTATCTGAATAAACTATTAATAGACTTTTTCGTTTGGCTCAGGGAAATAATAAAACGAAATTGGTAACGAGATCGTGATAATATTATTATGACTGAAATAATTAATATTTGCAAATAAAAATAGCTATGAGTTACTCAGCACTTGGAACTTTTTATTTATTGAGAACTGCACCAGGCTAGAAATTCATTTATTTTTTGGTAATCATTTCGGAACTTCTCTTTCAAGTTTTGTTGAAATACCGATGAGTATGGCTTTGAGAAGAAGAATTGAGAATTAGAAGCTTACCTTCGGTATATAAAGTTATTTACATAAATAACTTAAATTTCGGATCCACTCAAATCCAAGAGTCTTGAACTATAAATATAAAGGTGATTCCAAAATTAATTTGAAAATGTCCAACAATTTGAAAAAAGAAAGAATTATGACAATGTTTTAGTGTGTCTTACAATCAAATTATGTATCAATCAAAATATATATTCCATGGAAGTGAAATCTCTAAAAAGTAGCTTAGCAAAGTTATCGAAGTACGGAAGTGCCTTTCTTTCTACGCATTAAATGTAATTATCTGAGTTCTGGTTCCACTGTTCTTGGTTGCATTGCATATTTTTAAGGGGTTCTATGTAGTGAAATACACAATAAAAACTCTATAAATGGTTGGTACGCATATATTTGCCAAATAACAAGTGAATCTTTGGCATGCCATTTGATGAGCACATCGATTGCTGATTTCTCAAGGACCTCATCCTGCAGGCGTGTTAAATTAGAAAGTGGAACAATAGGTGAATCGATGAGCAAAAGTGAGTCAGCTCTATTTTCATTAAATCTACGAAGAATTCATGTGTGGGTGCAAAACATACCCAAACAAAACAAAAAGAAAAAAAAGTGTTGCATACCGAGAATAGGCGATGGCAAGGACAACGAAAGCCAACTGCTTGAAATTCAAAGGCTGAGACGGAAGCTGTTTCTCCGCAAGCAAATTAAATTGATTTTTATTCATGCCTTGTGGCAGGCATTCAAAGATATCAGCCTCAGCCACAACAACACAGCCAAGCAAACCAGAGCAGAACTGTAGTTGAAGTTGAAGTGTTCAAGTGGCAAGGCACTTGTTGTAGAGAGGCAGAAGGTCCAAAGAAATGAAATTGAAATGCCTGAAACATTACGACACTGATATTGTCCTCATTGTTGTGGGCTAAACGGTAACGCGAAAATTGAAATTAGAATTCTCAACGGAGTCGACTGCTCCTGACAAGTGGCCCAGTTGCCAAGACAGCCGCATCCGCGCCAACACTCATCAAAGAGTGTGAATTTTAGAGTTCTATATAAAATTAAATCGTTTAACTGCTTACTTAAGAGTGTATTGGCGAATTAAAGTATCTGCCACGCTTTGGGAACTCAGCTCAGTTGTGAACTGCGAAAGCATTTATTTTTTTTTGCGAGTGGCGCCAGTTAGCCATAATCAATGGGGCGCCTCAAAGTCTGCAAAATTTTTACTCCAAAAACATTGAGATAAACTTGCAAAAACAAGTGGCTGAAAAAAAGTTGTGCTAACATTAGAAAAAAGCTATATACCACATAAAATTGGCGTCAGACATGTCGGTATTAAAGTCGGTCAAGGCACAAGGCAAAGGCTATGAAATAAACGATGAAGACAGCAAGCATGGAGATGAAGATGAAGATGACGACAATGCCAAGCCAACTTGCGTGACCAGACAAGGGTAGCTTTGGCGGCAGACATTTGAGTTATGTGACAACAAACTTTGGCGGAGGATTCACTATGCCAAACTGCCGGTTTGCCTTATTAGTCTGTATTGCCTTTCAAATTTTTTTCTTAGCAATTGTCTGGATATTTATGAAGAAAAATGCCAAGCCAGTGAAAGGAAGACCAATGTAAGTGGGCAGGAAATATCAGGGAGAGGGCAGAATGGCAACTGGCTTATGGAGTTGTTAAAGTTTTCTGTGTGGCCTCCGTTTAGATGAGTTTATCAATGGTTGATCTGTCATTTAGGGGGCGCAGGGCCGAGTGTTCCGATTTTTCACAACCCCGTCAACGTTGATCATCAATCAAGCCTTGACAGTGCAAACACAAGCAGGAGAATGAATTGAGAAATCAAATCTAAATAACAGGTAAAAATAAAAAAAAGTCAACAAGTCAAATTTAAAGACCTGCAAAACGACTATCCAGAGATATCAGCACTTAATAAAATTGAATTTCATTTCAATTGGACACGTCTGCCCCATCCCCTAATGAGACCAAGTCAAGGCAAAACAACCACCACCCTCAGATTTGCCAGCTTCTGTGTTTTCAACCTCATCATCATCATCACCGCAATACCTTTGGGAAAACCACACAAACGGAGATACGATTACACTTAGGGCTGGTCTGGGCTATTCCATGTAGTCTCCCTTCTTGCTTTTCTTGCTGTTCGACTAACAACATGAAAATATTTGTGTTTTCACGCCCTTTAAGTCTTTCGGTCGCAACAGGTGTTGAGCTGAACTTTGTTTTCATTTTTTTTTTTTGGGTATTGCAATTCCAGCTGTCATTTAATTGGCCTGAATTATTGTCTGAATCTCCCCACTCACACTGTTGTTTTCTACCTTTCAGCATACGACCCAACATAGAGAAATTCGAAATATCCCAGAGCTATCATGGTGGTCACGGCGGCTATGAGGAAATGGAGGGTGGCGAACGGGAGGGCACTGGTCCAGGCGGTGGACATGCCTATGATGATGACAGACTCGACTCTCCGGCCTCGTTTGAGGAAATCGAGCGACCACCTTTGCGAAAGATTGACAAATACTGTAAGGCTGAATGTCCTTGTATGCCGGCTCGTTACACTATCGCCACCATGGCCTGCATTGGCTTTATGATAGCCTTCGGCATGCGTTGCAATATGTCGGCTGCCAAACTCAAGGGAGAGCACAATGGGGTATGTAGCAGATTCCATATTTTATTTGCCAGTTCTATCAATTAGCGAGCTCCCGGCATATGTCACGTATTCAAAACTCCCCCCTACCCTAGCTGAAGCTTCCATGTTTTATGATTTTCCAGCTCGTTAAAAATATCCTGCGGCATTTCTTAATGATTTTTGCTCTTTTTATTGTTCTGTGGTTCCTGTTTTCTGCTGCTTCCTTTAGACTGTTTTCATGAACTGGACTGTTGCCGTGGAAAGTCATGTGGATTCTTCATTCTTCTGGGGTTATCTGGTTACTCAAATACCCGGCGGCTTTATCGCTTCCAAATTTCCAGCCAACAAAATCTTCGGTCTATCAATTGTTTCCTCGGCCACTCTGCATCTCTTTGTGCCATTTGCCATGACTCTGATGCATGGACATGTGGTGATTTGTGTACGCGTTTTGCAAGGACTCTTTGAGGTAAGTAATTTAATATATACGAATGTTTAAGCTTGGCCTCTGTCGAGCTTGATATACTCTTTGTCTATAGAGGTGCATTGGAAGTACTGTCTATATTTTCGATCATTTAAAAATATATGTATCCATATTTTGTTAGCTGGTAATTTGGTAATTTAATATATACGAATGTTTAAGCTTGGCCTCTGTCGAGCTTGATATACTCTTTGTCTATAGAGGTGCATTGGAAGTACTGTCTATATTTTCGATCATTTAAAAATATATGTATCCATATTTTGTTAGCTGGTAATTTGCTTCAATAATAATATGTTTTGGTTTTCTATTCTTCCGAAATATGTTTAGACTATAACCAAATCTATAGATAGAAATTCCTTAAAAATATTTGAGTCCAAAGAGGGCTTGGATGATACAAAGACGAAAATTAAATCACTCTTTAAGCTATAAACTCTTGTACCGAGAGATAAAATATAAATAAAGGAAAAGAGATCGACACTCCTAGTTATACTTTTAACAGCCTTAGTTATATTGAGTAACTCTTTCTCTTAATACGCCTTTGAGATGTAGATAATAAACACATCAAAGAAAAGGGGGTGGATTTTTCGATTTTATTTTGGCAATTTTGATTGTATTACTCGCAGAAAAACGAGTATATTCATTTTGTTCTGATGTTTGTAAAGCACAGAACCAAACATCGTAGACCCACAAAAGTTACATCTAAAATATTTAGATGCACTACATGAGTCGATATAGCCTTGTCCGTCTGTCCGTCTGTTTCAGTTTTGAAACTATTTTAATGAAACTTGGTATGTAGCCTTCTTTTCTTTTTTGAACCGGCTGGATCAAACCACTATATCATATAGCTGTCATACGAACACAAATCGGCTTAAGGAATAACTTCCACATTTATTATCCGACCCTGTTCAAATCTGGCATTCGTATATTTTATGTAGCAGTTAATATATGTACCAAATTTCGTGAGCATCAGACTACTATATCATATAGCTGCCATACGAACCGAAATCGGTTTAGGGAATAATTCGCACAAAACTCGGCAATCACTTTTTTTACATAAATATACGCGTTTGTTCTGAATTTGATTAAAATCGGACTACTTTATCATATAGCAAACATATAGCATGCAAACGGCAGAAACAACTTCGAAAAGAGTTTTTAATCTTCGGCACCCCGAAGATAACGTTGGGATTTTTGTTTTTATTCCTTATACAATTGTTAAATTTCAGGGTGTTACGTATCCCGCTTGTCATGGTATTTGGCGTTTCTGGGCTCCACCAATGGAACGCTCTCGTCTAGCGACCTTGGCATTCTCCGGTTCCTATGCCGGTGTGGTGGTGGGTTTGCCTCTCTCCGGCTTACTGGCGGATGCTGTAGGCTATCAGGCTCCCTTTTACGCTTATGGGGTCTTCGGCATTATTTGGTATTTATTCTGGATCTGGTTGTGTTTTGAAAATCCCCGCAAGCATCCAGCCATTAGCATACCCGAGTTGAAATATATAGAAAAGTCACTGGGCGAATCAGCTCATCCTACTATGCCCTCGCTGAAGACCACTCCTTGGCGTGAGATGATGCGTTCTATGCCGGTTTATGCGATTATTGTGGCAAACTTTTGCCGTTCTTGGAACTTCTACCTCTTGGTATTGTTTCAATCTTCGTTTCTCAAACATAAATTCGGATTCAAAGTGGAGGAAGCGGGCTTTGTGGGCTCTTTACCGCATTTAATTATGACAACTATTGTGCCCTTTGGAGGAATGTTAGCTGATCACCTACGTAAAAATGGCATCCTCTCCACAACGAATGTAAGGAAGTTGTTCAATTGCGGTGGCTTTGGAATGGAGGGTTTATTCTTCCTCTTTGTGGCGCATTCCTCAACGGCGGTATGTCCAAAAGAATCACTATTTTTAATAGAGAGCGACTGATTTGTTTTTTTTTCCGCACTAGACTGGTGCCATGTTTGCTCTGACTTGTGGTGTGGCTTTCAGTGGCTTCGCCATTTCTGGCTACAATGTCAATCACTTGGATATAGCTCCCCGCTATGCCAGTATTCTGATGGGTCTCTCGAATGGCATAGGCACTCTTGCTGGCATTATAGTACCCTACGCTCTGGATGGTCTCATACAGGCAAATGTAAGTTTATAAAACCTTTAAAGAAAAAAGTCTTATTTCTTTGTGATTTTAGCCGAAGGGTTGTTGGACTACGGTGTTCACTCTTGCCGCCTGTGTTCATTTAATAGGCTGCACTTTCTATGGCATATTTGCCTCTGGCGAATTGCAGCCCTGGGCAGAGCCTCCCGCCGAAGAGCAACAGGTCTGGGCTCCTCCCGCGGGTGCTATAACCAACGATGATCCCAGCCAGGCAGGCATGTTGGGTACCTACATGAAAGAGACTTCATTTGTGAGTTTCCCCGGAAAATAAACCTAAAGTGCTCTGTCAGTTAACTATACTCTCTCATTCCCTTAGGGCGCTCCTGAATACACCGAACAAAGTCAAATGCAACAATCAAATGCCATTAGCTATGGGGCCACCGGGCACGTGGCCAACAATCCATTTGCCATGGCATCGGCGGCACCCATAGCCGAAGAGCCTGTCCAGCCCACGGGCTGGGCACCTGATGTGCCAGGTGGCTATTCCTATGAATACACGCAGCCCCAGCCACCGACAACCACAAACCCCTACGACCAGCAACAATCCTATCAGCAGCAGCAATAAATTCCTCGTGTGGGTCACGTGTCTCTTGGCGTGTCACATGGCAGTCACTAAACCTAAACGAAGTATTAACTAAAAATAAACGACACCGACCGATTGATATGAAACAGAACAGTACACAAATCACTGATATATCACAACTTTTACTTGTAGTCCAAAACTAAAAGAAATAACAAAAAATTGTTTACTGTTTATGGTTTAATTGTTTGTTCTTGATGTGTCGTTAAAGTTTTCCATTATTTGTTTGTTATGCGTTAAGTATTATGTATCTTCATGGCGTTGCAGTGTATATACGAAATATATAGTTAAAAACAATATATTTAAATGTATTCTAGATATATTAAATTATTAAACCAATTACAATGTTCAATACTCTAAGAAAGGAGAGGTCACTCTTTCGACCTTCAAAGTATAAACGAATTTTCATTTCACATATACACAAATCACACACTCACACACTAAGGAACTAAGTACCTAACAGACAACAAATAAAACTTAAATACAAGCATACAAAAGTTTACCATATATACTCGAAGTAACAAAGTTTAACTGAAAGGATCAGTAGCATCTGAGAAAAAGGATATAGAGTAGGATACCACTGCTTCGGCAAAACTATATTTACAAGCTCAAAGGCAAGGAGAGAAAATGAAAATTTGAAGGAATTAAAATCAACATTTGTGTATATCATTGAAACATAATCCAGACATAAAGCACATTTCATTATGTAAATTATATAGAAAGAAATACTTATATATACAAATAATTAATGACTTTTATTTTATGTTATTGAATTAAAGCCCATAGCAGAAACTGCTAGTTTTATTACCGTTGACGATATTATATGTATAATGTTCAATAACTACAAAACGAAGGAGAAAAATATGAAAAGCAATTGTTAATGTTCGGCACGAATGGCTAGATATAAAGGTAAAACAAGTAATCAAACATAAAGTATATTAATAAAACTAATCTAATAATTAATCAAACGAAATGATAATATTTCTTGCCTCTTTATGTATTCGGAAATTGAATATAATTTATTGATTTACTTTGTTAGATGCACTGTAAGCTGCATTAGATTTAGGCCCACCCAAACTAAAAATGTTCTATGCTTTTGTATCTATCTTAAAATTTTCATAAACCGAGCAAGACATGTTATATACTAAAGTTAGATATATCCTAGCTAGCAGAGCTGTAGACGCATACAAAAATATAACCTCAGAATTGGTCTTCATATGCTGTTCAAAACATTCACAAAGTCTTCTTTTGTCCTCATATTTCTCATCATTGCAAATTGCGAATACAGTAAATTAAATAATAACATAATGTAGCTAATAATTAAACATATTAGATAATACTTCAAACATTCCAAAGAGATGCTTAGATAATAATTTGTTGTTATAATTTAGAAATTGCACTGAATATTTAAAAAAATTTGAAGCACTTTTCATTTTTGTTCTTTTATTAAAAAAAAAGTTTGAAATTCAATTATAATTAATTTTAAAGATTATTAAATATGTTTTTGAAATATAAGAATTTAATTATGACTATAAAATATTAGAAATTTTGATAGTCTATAAATTTGGAATTAATTATAAATGTTTATTCAAACTTTTAAATTGAATTGGTAATTAAAGTATTTATTGTATATACATAAAGTAACAATTTAAATTAGCACTAAAAACTCTAATTAGTTGCACAGATTTAATTATTTAGACCCTTCCTTACTTTCGATTATACCAAAGAAAAAATTCAAAATTATTCTTATGCACCCGTTTATTATTTTAATTTTTAAGCACCAAACTTTTATTTTAACTGCACAATTAATTTTTATTTATTTTGTTTTTTTATTTCGACGCACTTTCTTTTGCACTCAACTGAAATATATAGAAGAATATTAATATGCACCATATTAAATGTATCATATAAATTTATTGAGTAACATAAAATATATTATACCATAAATATATTTAAACTAATATTAAAAATAAAAATTATTCACAATTAAATAATTATGTATTAAAAATGTGAACATTTTCTAACTAAAAGAGTCAATTCTTATACCGTAATTTGTACAGCGCAGCGAATATTATTAAATATTTCATATAGCCCTTAGTAAATAATTGAATCATAAATTTTAAATGTTAAATATAAAAATTAATTATTATATCAGCAGATATACAGAAAATATTTATGAAAGTTTGTTGCATGAGCCGCTCGAAATCTAATAATCATAAAGCTCAAATAACTTGCATAACAGATTTTCTGTTTATTTAATAAATTATAGCAAAAGTGCTAAATCAAATAGCCAATATAATAAACTGCTTGTGAAAGCGACAATACCTAGTTCAATAAGATTAGTCAATAGTCTAAGCTTATTATACGATACAAATCCTAATTTAAAGCCTTTTCTCTTTTGTTTTTGAAGTTAGACAAAATTTTTGTACTTCTGTCTCTCGGGTGGAAGTTTTCAATACAAAATTTTGGCCATGGGGGCAAAAGTGTAATACTAGCGTAATTCAATAGCTTGATGTATATAAAAGTGAAATCTAATATGGTAAATTAACATTATTTTAATATAAATATTTATGTGTGATGTTGTTTAATTCTTTCTATTCGAAATCATTTTTCGAACAAGATTTTAAATTTTGACAGATTCTTTGATTCTTTGAGAGAATTCCATGAATATATAAGAAGCTCTCAAGGCTGTGTGGACAATAATAACGAAATGTTAACCATAAAAAGCCACAGTGTTTTTTGATTTATGATAATTCATAAAACTAGGTAAAAATATTTTTTAGTAGAATTAATAATATTAAACTAAACTAAATAATTATACATATTAAATATCACACTGTATATAAAATTTGGAACATCATTAAATGCTTTTGTGAATAATTTAGGTGTACATAAAATGAAAGTGCATATTACTTTAATAAAATATTAATCGTAGAATGAAATAGCCAAAACTATGATGGATTTATTTTCAGGTGTTTATTGTTTAGCTTCTCATTTTATTTGTGTTTTTGAATCATCAAAATAGACGCACAAAGATTCATATTCAAAAGTATTTATTATATAGGAAATGTATCTTAGAAATTAATTTAAATTAATGTATTTAATTATTAACAAAAAGAGAAATCTAAAAACAACAACGACCGAAGCGTTGCTACTTTGAATTGGCAAAACATAAAAACTCAACCGAATATAAAAACGTTAATTATTATTTAAAGGCCAGAAGATTGGATAAATACACAAACAACAATCATTTGAAGCCAGTTATTCCAGAAGTTTAAGCTTTGTAAATACAAATTTAAAAATTACTTAAATGTACGTGGACAATGAAAAGATTATTTCTGTTTTTATAATTGTTCTGTAAAAAATGAAATCAGCTTATTATAAAAAAAGAAAATCCCTTTGGCAACACCCGCCCAAGATTGTTTAATTTAAATATATACAAAATAAAAAATAACCATTTCAGTGTATACTAAAATCATTATTAAATCTTTAGAATCAATATACATTTTTAAACTAATTAAAGGCGAATCAAATATAATAAGACTCAGCAGAAGGAACAACTTCAAATGTAATTCAAACTTTATAAATTCTGTTTTGTTTTTAAAGTTCGCAAAAGAGATTTTTCCGTACTTTCAACTTTCTGTCTTTATTTTCCAAGTTTCAAAAGAAAAATAAAATCAAAAATTGCGAACACCTGCTAAATACTCTAAAAACGAAAGATCTGGATCGAGCAGATATATACAACTAAAGTTAGAAAATAAAAACAATATACATATAAAAGCCTAAATATTAAACCTAATAAAAATATATTTGGAGATTCAATAAAAATAAAGGCAAATGTTAAAAATTATACAAAAAACAACAAAGAAATTTAATTTTTTTTTTTTTCGTTGATGAATTTTCAGCTTACAATTTAATGATTAGAAAATTTGTACAGGTCCAACAGATTGGAGTGAATCGAAATCACTCAACAAAATTTTGTCTCAGCCGCTATAAAAACTACGAACAACATTTTTAATATAAAATAATAAATACAAATTATAGGAAATGAACTAAAATCACATTAGTGCCACTGATATCTATTGCCATGAACTACAATAAACAAATAGATCAAAAATCCCAGTCCAGCCCGATCTGAGAGCATAGAATTTTCCAATCATCTCCGTACGCCTTGATATTCCCCATTGGAGCGGCCCTTTCCGGGGAAGCCGCGAGCAAAGGGGGCCTTGGCATTTGTGGTCACATAATAATTACCTCGAGCTCTAAAATTTGAATAACCATTAATAACCATTTTATTAATATATTTTGGATTACTTACTTGTGCGAAACATGTTCCCCCATAAGCACATACTCGGAATCCTTTGGCTCACACCAACCAATCAGATAGGTAAATAAATTTGCACAAGGCCCGGCATAGAAACCCTTCTTCGTTGTTATGGACTCTATGAAATATGGCGTAACTTTGGTGTGATCACAGGCCAAGGTTTCTAGTTAAAAGAAATTCAGATTAATGATTTGAAAAATAAGAAAATATTTATTGAAACACTCACGAAATAGGGTGGCGGAACCCACGCAGGCAGGCTGACGAGTGCCACCATTCACATAGAAGTCCGCATGGCCGCTGGAATGCCATTGTCCTAGGATACCAGCCCCGGTGTGCAGAACGTCCACAAAGTGCGCATCACTGGTATCCAAATCCCTTGAATTGTTAGCCCCAGCGTAGAAAAATATCGTTGGGTCCAAGGCTGTAATGCGCCCTAGCTTGCCCTCTTCTGGTTTCAGATAATTGGCCACCAGCCCGGCTATATGAGCTCCCACACTATAGCCTATAAAGTGCAAGTCATCTGGCTGCACGCCGCGGGGGTGACGAGCCAAATACTGGACCAACTGCGAGATGCAAAGACTGCCAAAGCGGGGAGCCCACTCCATTTGACTCAGACAAGGCTCTTTCACTGCGTCACCATAATGCACAATAATGATATTGTAGTCTCCGATACTAAAGTAGGCTTCACGCAGATCTGGGCTCGGACTCAGAGTCCTTCCACCCCCAAATCCGTGGATGATAATCTTGGTTGGATGCCGTGGATTGAAGTGGGTAAAGTAGAGGGCATTGCTATCCAGCACATCGATGAATTCACCCTCTTCTTGGGTGCGTCTCGTGTACAAATAGAACTGGATTTTCGGATGGGGGCATCGATAGGGCTTCTGTAGGCAAGAATCGGTAACATAGACTTGTGTTTGATTTTGTCCAGCTGCCACGGCCTCCGCAAAGCCGCCTTGATTTTGTGCAACTGCAAAGGAAAATTTTCAAACAGATTAAATGTTAGTCGCCAAACTTGTTTCCACACTTAATTGCATAAGCATAGACGTGGTTGGATATGTGATGGGTGGAATGGCCCGGGGTGACATTGAATGTACGATTTGGCGCTCCGACAAATGTCATGCGAATGTACATTTTCAGTGGAAATAATAGCAAAAGTAAAAGTCAGCCAACGGAAGTATCACGAGTGTCTTTTCGTTTGCTTCAATTGTTGGTACATGCTTGTTTTTCTTTAGTTTTTGTTGTTGTTGTTGCTTTTATTTTAGTTGCATTGAATCACAGTGGCTGTGGCATTGGGACCCAAATAAACTATATGACATAATAGGAAAATGCCGTTGAATATACAAGTACAGTGGATATATCCTTGGCGGAATATTTTTACCATTTAAAAATTACTTTGTTGTGACAGCAAGTAGAGCCGACTTAGGTTGGGATGATGCTAATGATTGGTTTGATGCTAGACACATATACGTATATCTATGTGAGAAACGTTTGTGCCGAGTTTGAAAGAGATCAGCCAATAAACAAGGGAGTTATTCCTAAAACCAATTTAGGTTCGGCTGACAGCTATATGATAGTGTCAGATCCTTATAAAAATCGCAAGACTAAAATTTTACAGAGATCCGCTTATAAATGTGGGAATTATTTGTTAAGCTGCTTATTGTTCGTATGACAGATATATGATAGCTTTTAAACAAAGCGAGTTCATACCATAGAAACAGACGCATAGACGAACTTGACTCAATCGATTTATTTTTTAATTCTGACTAATATGGGATTAACATCAGACAAAAATGAATATACTCTTTTTTCTTCGAAAAGTGTACAAAATGAAAAAATTATATTAAAAAAATAAAAGCTATTTAGAAGTTCGCTTACCAAGTCTGGTCGGTTACCCCAAAATAATAAATGTGACTCTAATATAACTTTAAAATAAAATTAGCTATCAATGATTCAAAATAACGCAAACGCGGCATCTATCGTGCGGTTCTAACAGACAGCATAACTGCTTCCTTTGATTTGGTTTTGAGCATCTATCAAATAAATTATATTGAATCAAAATTTTAGAACTGTAGATGGCCTTAGAAACAAAGAAGGAAGAGAAGAAAAAAAATATTAAACTTGTATAGGCTACCAGCATAAGAAGTCCGAATATAAAGCTTTATTGATGAAGCTCTGATAGTCGCTAAAATCGGACGGAGGGACAGACAGAGCTCTATATTGGTTTTTCTATACACCATGATCACGTTGAGGTAACTTTGCGGGGATTTCTGAAGTTTCCTTATCTATGTTATATACAATTAACCTTATCAATAAAATTTGATATTACTTATAATATTTAAATTTACAAATAGCTAAGGCCGACGAGTGCTTCTATTGAATGATTACTGTCTTTCAATCCATGTGAATCATGTTGGAATCATAAGGAAACTCCAGACACCCATAATAAATGAGGGGATCACATGTTTATTCAACCGCTTTGGCTTAGGTGTATATAATAAAGTTGTGTTTTGCATTTTTATGGCTAAATTAATTTCTGAGAATCGGCCTTGATTGGCGCCTGCCACCACGCTGTCCCCCATCTAAAGATAGAGTGATTTGGTTTTGTGGCTTTGGTTAACTCGAATTGGCACAATTGTCGGCTAACAAGTTGGCGGATTAGGCAATTTATAACCGGTCTTCAGTTGCCATCGGACAACAAAACAAACATTTGAAATTGCAATCGGAAATTGAAAAAATTTGAAGCCACATTTGAGAAGGTTTTTTTCTCCATATTCGGAAAATAATACCAAATTAGGAATATTAAATGTTTACAATTACCTCATAACATAGTGAATTAAAAGACCCATAATTTTTTTCCTCTTTCTCTTTATCATTTCGCGGACTGCAGAGTAAAAATTTTGTCATTATGTGTTGGGCCTGTTAGGTGGAGTTTGCCCAACAAATGATCCATCATAGCAACAAATTTAATATGCAATATGCGATCTACTTTTTTATATAAGCCTTGCATTAATTTAGTCTTTTTTTGTTGGCCCCACCCTCTTCTACTTTTTCTCTGAATTCGTTGACCGAAGTTGACCGCATCTCATAACGAGCCCAAAACAACAACGACGATGACAATCATCGGGCGGGCCCGGCGAGTCTGAGTGTGGTCATGCCTCAATTGCTTTGCACATGGCAACTTGGCTTGGCATTTCTTTTTCGTGTGCTTTGTGGTTTATTTACAAATGCTTATCTCTTGCTCTTGTTATAAACAACGAGCGGGTTATATAACCCGCAAGCCTGACCAAGCCAGCTGATCGTGGCAGCTGCTCCAATAAGCCGCATTTTCATTACGCATGCCAATTAAATGCTTTGGCATGCAATGAATTTGTGTTGGTTTATTTTCTATTGCAACTCGTATAAATTAAGTGGGGAAATAAGGAAAAACTGTACATAAATGACTAATACAAATGAATAATGTAAAAAATAGAAAAAAAAACAAACACCGAAAACCACAAAACAATTCGGCAAACGGAAGTCAGGCAAATGCGGAAACTGGGAAAGCAAACGAAAGGCCGCCATGGTGGCACAAAAACCAAAGATTACTACAATTTGGGGCCTTGAGCTAGACCATTGGCTTTAGTTTAATCGGTCTGTGGACAGAGAGTGAAAGAGGTTTTGTTTTAATTTCATTGTCATTTTTATCTTTCTTTCTATTTGATTTTTCTGTGTTTTATGTTTGTTTTCACTTAATTGTTTGCACTAACCTATTGAATGTTGCCACAACATGAGTCATAAGTCATCGTTATATGGTGGTCATCAATACGGTTGGCCAATAAATGTCTTCAAAAATGACTGGGCCAACAGATGGCTATCAATGAATGTAGGCCGCTCTGGAGTGAATTATGTGAAATGTGTTTGGACAGACAAATAAATGGAGAACTCACATAATTTTGTTTAGTTTTTATAAATAAAAGCTGGAATTTTGTAAACAAACCTTAATGGAAATTTTAGCTCAAATCCGAAAATTATAAGCCTTAATAAAAATTTTATCATCCACATATCGCCGAGGAATAAGCGAAATCAATATATCAAATATATATAAGAGTACTAGTCGTAGAAATGAGCCTATCTCAAGGTAAGAGTAATACAAGGAGGAGTCCAAGAGACACTATAATATAGCAAAATCCATGTGACTGCAAAGGCTTTACTACTACAATAATAAAAACTTTTAACAACAGGTCACTCATAATCAGACACTAATTTTTCGGTAATGAATCGGCATATCTTATATTCCTTAACCTTTATTCAATTTCTCGATTTCGAAAAAAAAGATTATATGTATTTTTCACTGATATTTCTAACGCAAAGAACCACTCATCATGGACTCCTTTAGAAAGCTTGGCTTAAAAATCTATTTTGATAAATCTTCGTATATAGCCTTCTTTTATACATTGGCTGGAGATTTGTCGGAACCGGCCGGATCCTATAGCTGTCATACAAACCTAAATCGATTTAAGGAATAACTCTGACTTTTCTTAACTGATCCTTTTCAAGATGTCTGGTTTCATTAGCATCGGACCTGCATACTGTCATACCAAATCGGCCCTACCTATGGATAAGCATCGTTATACATTTCAGCTTGATACCCCTACTTAGTAGTTTTCTTTCACTGTAATTTTTTTTAGTATTTTTAGTGCCAATAATTAATTCCAAAATATCCGACTTTCCATTTATTTATGAGACAGGCAAAAATAGCAATATAACTATTTATAATTTGCGGTTCTCCTTAAGATCGCTTTTGACTCTAAAATTAGGGACTAATATTATTATTTACAAATTGCTATATCCAAGAGTAAATGTTGCACGAATCCATCTTACAAAATAAATGGAGTTCATTGTTCAGTTCTCTCAGCAACCTCGGATTGCCACACCTCCAACTCAATTAAATTGTAGCCTTATGTCAAGTTTAGTATCATAGTTAATGCCACAACTCCAGAGTCCAGTCGAGTGGTAGGTCAAATTTTTGTTCGTTTTCAACACGCAAAAGTCTGATAGGCTGAATAGCAACACACAGCTATACTTTTGATGGTGCCTTCAAGTTGTCAGCAACAACAACGAAAAAAGGGGCAACATGATGCATGCTTAATTTTGTTAAAATAGTTACTATTGCAAAACAAAGAGTGTCAAGGTATTTAAAAAAAAGCTCAAATTATGACACCGAGTCGAGTGAAAAAAAACACTTAAATTTATAAGCTTGAAATTTAAATTAGCAATTAAAATTTTAATTTAGTTTAAAACGGCGCCAGCAGTGGCTAAATGCGTGTTAATAAAATTGAAAAATAATTTACCAAAACAATTAATAAGCATGCATAGGTACCTGAAAATTTAATTATAAAACCAAATGAAAATAAAGTAAAATAAATAAATAAATAAAATACGAATAAAAAATAATAAAAATTAAGCTATTCGGTTAGTGAAATATTTTTGGCCAACTGACCTACAGCTTGCCCTATTCAGAGTCTTGACCATGCCATAATTTTATTTTATTTTATTTTTGTTTTTGTGATTGTTTATTTAATCTATCTTTTTTTTTAATCCCTCAAGTGTCAAACGAGACACATAAAGTAAAATATAAAAATATTATGATGTGGGCTTTGAGCACCTCAAAAAAAACCCAGAAGCCGTTTATTTTTTTACTTTGTATTTTCAAGCAAGTTTGGCTGTTGTGGTTATTGTGTGTGGCACTTTTGCAGGCTTCTCTGACAAAGAAAAACCTTATGCAAATTAAATAAAGTCAACAATAAATAAGACCAAGTCAACCAAGCCGCACCCAAAAACTAAAGAAAAAGAAAACCAGAAGACTCAACAAAAAACAACAACATCAAAAGCGAGATCAATAATATATACCATAAACAACAAGTCCAATGACAATACGAAATACCCCAAAAGAAAGGTAAACGAAGTACCTAAATAAAAGCAAAAGTCAAAAACCCATTGAAGCATGGCAAAAAAAAACAAAAAAAAAAAAAAAAAAAAACGGGCGAAAGTAAAAGTATAGCTTAAGTTTTTTGGTATATACACATGTTTTAAATTTTGGTAAAAAAATAAGAAGAAGAAGAAGAAATACAAACCGGCAAAATTCACTTGAAAACTGCACAAGACCAGACAGAAAAGCCAACATGTAAAGCTGATTTTTTGTGTATTGCAAACTGCACTTAACTCAAGAAACTTGAACATTTTTTTTTTTGTTAATATTTTTTTTTTTTTAACCAAGCCGAATTACACAATTTAAATAGAGCGCGCGCGCTTCATAAATAATCGTGGTAAATATTTGTTAAGTAGTTTGGTCACAAAAGTTGCCCACAATTTGGGTTAATTAGATTTAATTTAGCTCTCTTTTTTTTGCACTTATATAACAATAAAAATATTAACAAGCACTTGAAAATAAAAAGAAATAAACATCTGCTTGAAGCAGTTTTGTACAATTGGAAATATTAATCGTGGTTCGCTAGGTCAAGGTTTCCGAATTTCGATAAGAGGTCCAAATATATGCAGATGGTGTGCGCGTAGCAAATGTGCCAAAATGTGTGGCTTGGCTAAGTGATCGTTTTGGGTCTGGGTCTGGTCATTGGACTCAATGCACAACACGTTGACGAAGGCGACGCATAATTCCGGCTGTCTTGGAAATGATTTAATTTTTTGTGTATATTATTATTATTTTTTTTTTTATTGGCGGGAGGGGCGCGTGTTCGAGAAATTTAATGTAATTTGCTTTCACGTTAACAAGTTGTGAGGGGAAAGGCGGGAATTGAAATGTGCGGGCTTAGTTTTTATTTCGATAGGTGAGAAACGCGTGCGCAATGTTTCAAAGCCGACGAGCAACTGAATGACACGTTCGTGTCTTAAGTCTTTCGTATCGTGGGCTTGGGCAAAAGCTTCGTATAGCCAAAATAACCCAAAATAAAAGCTTTCGCTTGTTGATGGTTGTATAAAAATTTATTTCCAATAAAACTAGAATTCCGCTGTGTCCATTTCTACTTCGATAAGTGGACCCTTGGCGAAGGGATGAGTTTCGTGAGTGGTGAGAAAATAAGAGCCCGAGGCACTGTGAATGGGAAGTATTTCATTAGAAAAGCTTTTCAAAATATTTAAGGATGCAAATACTTCTCTGGCACAAAGTAGCCCATTGTTATATCTGGCATATTTGCCTCAAAGCGAGCGCATCTCTGCATTAAATAGTCCGTCCAGCTGCTACAATGCTGTGCCCAAAATCCACGTCCAGTGATTATAGATTCCCCATAATAGAGGGCCGCCCGATAGTGATTACAATTATAGAAACGCCAATCGCTGATATAACTACAGCCCAGTTGATTCAAATGCACCAAATTGGGATAGAAATCAGCATGACCCATGGGCGGCAGTAGTGAAAAGAATAGGGGATCTGTGTGTATCACGTCCACAAAGTCAGCATCACTCGAATCGAGCTTGTCATTGTTCCAGGCAGTCATAAAGCCCGGACCCGCCGGATCCAGTCCAGTTATGCGAGCTAAGGGTGTCTCGACATAGTTGGCTGTCATTCCAGCCACCTGAGCGCCCAAGCTGAAGCCAATTAAGTGAATCTGATTCCTTTGATAAATACCAGCAGCCAAGAGTCCATCAATAAACTGAGCCAAGCACCTGGAAACTATGGGAGCGTTTTGCAAAGCCCAGGGGAAGTAGCAGGGCCAACGCACCAGACTTTCATAATCCACTGAAACCACATGGACTGGCTGTGTATCAAGCAGCACATCTCGCACCTCCAAATTGGGACTCAAGCTGCGATTTCCAATAAAGCCATGTATGAGTATTTTGAGTGGCAGACGAGGCTCATACAGACTAGCCAAGGGATTCAAAGGATTTAATTTTACAGGCTCGCGAGTATTGCTGAAGCAAAGGTAACGATAGATAAATACAATTGGATTATAATAACCAAATATTACTCACTTCCGGTATAGCCAAAAGCTTATCCTAGAGTTCGGGCAGTTATTCTCAGCAAAAACACAAAGTTCTGGCAGAAACCCTTGAGCCTTTATAAGAGTAATTGAGGAAATAAATACCCAGATCCAGTTATTGCTCATTGCTCAATACGATTCAAAGCCTTAGAATGTTATGCGGCATAGATTGGCCGGGCAGATTCTATTAAATAATTTCCACTCTGACATTGAAAACTGCAATAGAAATTAGCACCCGCAGCCAATATCATAAAGATAAACAGTCAAGGAAATTGCTTGTTCAGTCGGTCAAGGTCACTCGAAGTGGCTTCTAATCCAGTGCGGGCGATATGGCAGCTTTTATGGGAATTAGAATTTACAGCTTTAAGGCCCGCATAGCTGGGCGGGCATATATAGTTATTTACAGATTTCAAAATTAGCAAGTTTTAAAGTATAATTTTAATGGATGACTGTGAAGCTAGAGTTGAAAAAATAAAATTTCAGAGGTTTCGAATGTTAGAAAATCATACTCATCAATTTCAAATAAATATTTCTGCCTTAAGTTAAATTATATTTCGGTTAGGGAATAAAGAAATACTAAATACTACAAAAAAATAAAATCAAGATGGAAATACATGACACTTGTCTCAAATTAAATGACGAAACAAATTCAAAAATGAAAGAGTAAAAGATTTTTATTTGAAGTAAATTTTAAGAATTATAAAATTTAAAGTTGAGTGAATAAATTAAGAGATTTTATTTTACGAAAAAAATTTCAATATTGTTATCACATAAAAAAAAGTTTTTTTTTATAGTAATTGCTCAGTGGGCACTTCTGCTTCACTCTCAGATGCCAGGGCCTGCTCAAAGTATTGGGCCTGAGCGGGCTTCAGGATACGATACAATTGGGGCTCAAAGTCATGATCGATTTCATTGAGATCCTCGTCTAAAATAAATTTAGCTAGAAGTTGCGAATTATCTGCTTGCGATGGTTGGCCCATGGCAAAGGGAGTGGCATTGGCTGTCTTGAGAAAGAATAGGCCTTGTGAGTCACTTGATACTTTGTAGCCCATTAGGGCCTGTGGTGCTTTGGTGGGACACAGGCCAAATAGATAGAACAGCCAATTGGAGCACTTGCTTCCCCAAAAGCCCAGAGTGGAACTGATGGACTCGGCATAAAATTGAGGGGCACGGTCGTGATTGCAACTACCGGGATCGTCGGGATTTTCTTGTAGACAGCCCGGCTGTAGAGGGCCAATATTGGGATAGAAATCCACATGACCCATTGAGCGCAGCATGCCACGACCCAAAGTATCGGTGTGAATCACGTCTACGAATTCGGCATCACTGGGATCTAAGCGGCGCGAGTCACTGCCCAGGATAAACAGCGGCTTGGCTGGATCCAGGCCTGTGATCCTTTTCAGCTTGCGCTTGACGTAGTTTGCTGTTTGACCAGCCACCTGCCCACCCAGGCTGAATCCTATGATGTGAAGCTGTTCATTTTGAACAATGCCTCGTTCCAGGAGATTGTTGATCAGCTGAGCCAGACACTTGCTCACCAAAGGCAAATTCCGTACTGCTTGGACATAACAGGGATAACGTACCAGCGGACCATAGTCGATCGATATAACATAGACATCCTCATTATCCAGCAAAGCCGGTCTTATATGAGAACTTGGCGAAAAGTCGCGGTAGCCCGTGTAGCCGTGAATGAGAATTTTAACCGGGCGTGGCGGCTGGAAGTCCCATGGATTGAGGTCAAGAGGGTTCAATAAGATAGGCTCATCACGGGTTTCGCTAAAGGGAGAGGGATTTTGCAAGTTTTTAATTTACCTAGAAGGAAAGTGTGCAAAAGTAATACTTGGAATAAAGCCAAAAGGTAACATTTTTATTGGGGCACTCTCCGGTGACCACAAAGCAGGCAGGATCCACTAGGCCTTGCAAAGGATTGGCCCATGTGACAGAAGTCAATGACACTGTATAATTTTTATAATATTGTGGATTATTTATTTATTTTTTGATAATGTCAATTCTCACCTATTAGAAGAATGAGCGCAGTTTCTGCTGTCATGTCGTCTAATGAAGAACTCCCGGTTGAACTGTGGAGCGTTAACAGCATGTGTCTTCTATTTAAAGCCTGGATCTATCAGGGCTAGCCATCAAACGTGTGGCATATCAAAACACCCACACCCAAAAAATTGTTGGCAAAAAAAGTTTCATGAAAGTACGATTAAGCTCAAACTACTTGGAATCGGCTTATGTTTTTTTTTCTCAGATAAGACTATTAAGAATGAAAGTTGTCCTACATTGCGGTAATTCTATAAGCAATTTTTTTTTTTAACATAATTACTTTGCAAAATAAAATTAAATACTTAACAATTGGCGCACTAGCGACATCTATACTTCAGTTACAGAAATTGATTAGTTGTTATGTTTCTGCAGTATTTAGCTTTTGTCTATGTGGTGACTTGCATAATTTTGTTTTTTTCAACATTACGGCTTCCCTCAACGACAACGAATATACTTGAAAAAAATGAAAAGCTTATTTTAATTGTGTACCTCAAGTTTATTATTGTGCATTTATGCCTAAGACCTCCTCTAAAACCTTCAGATCTACTGAGGGACGTAGGAAGAACGGCTCAAACTTTTTATTGATTTCATTTTGTTCACCAGTTAAATTATAACTGTCAACTAATTTTTCATTTTTCTTTTTCTTCACAACACCCAATGCAAAGGGCTCCTCACTATTGGTGCTTACAAAAAATAGACCTTCACTGTTATTAGATACCTGGTATCCCATTTTTGAGGTAGGAGCACTTGATGAACACAAATTCAGCAAATAAATGAACCAGCTATCACAGCCCTGCGCCCAGAAACCAATCTTCGAATAAATAGATTCTGCATAGTACTTTACAGCACGTCCCTGATTACAGCTACTTGCTTTGGGATCTTTGCCCGGGCAACCAGGTTGAAGGACTCCAAAATTAACATAGTAGTCCGTATGGCCACTTGGATGCAGCATTCCAAGCTCGAAAGTGTCGGTATGTATCACGTCGACATACTCCGCGTCCTCTTGATCTAAACGCCGCGAGCTATTGCCTAAAAGAAAGAGCGGCTTAACAGGATCCAGTCCTGTAATTCGTTTTAGTTTCTTTTTTACATAGTTTGCAGTTTGGCCGGCTACATGGGCCCCCAGACTGAAACCAATCAAATGAAGCTGGTCTTCATTGATAATTTCCATATCCAGCAAATTATCAATCAACTGGGCCAAACATTTGCTTATAGAAGGAGTACTCTGAACCAGCGTAAAATAACAAGGCTTACGGGCGAGTGGTCCAAAGTCAACATTAATAACATAGGCGTTTTCGTAGGTCAACAGTGTCTTTCGTAGAAGTGTCTGATATTCATCAGAGCTATTGCCAGGGTAACCGTGTATAAGTATTTTAATTGGCAGCCTTGGCTGAAAGTCGTCCGAATCGAGTTCTTTCGGATCCAAGTTAATGGGGTTTTTGTAAGATCTAGGTAGGTAAAATGTTAGAATTTTTGGATTGGAGTTTTTTAAAGAGCGTCAATACTTACTTTTTATATAGCAAAAAAGAAACATTATTATTAGGACAGTTATCTTCGATTTTGAAACAGGAGGGGTCCAAAAAGCCTTCGAGCTTATCATTATGAGCGAAGCTAAAAAGAACTAGAGGTGAATAGCTTATACTATCGATCGTAGAGAATTTTAATAAATTTTCATACTAATTATTAAAAAGCACGTAAGCTTCATCCTCGAGATGTTGGAGTATAAGACTCGTGAATGACTGAATGCAATAGCGTGTTAATAAGTGTAAAATAAAATATATAATCACTTTAAAGCAAATCCGTTCTGCCTTAAGAGGGACTAATTCAATCAAATATTTTTGAGACATGGTAGCACTGGCTCACAGCTTTTTTAAAATCTTATTTAAAAGTGTCTACAATATTTTTGCTTAAGGTTTCAATTATGAAATTTTAAATAGGCACATTTGACCGCGCAATGATTACTCACAAAACGCTTCACAACACTAACTTTAACCAATGCTGCTAGTTCTTTCAGCGAACTACTTCAATCTGTTTGTTCCGGAACCAATTATTGTTTATTATCTTTGTTTTTATTTTTATTAAAATGTATAAAAAAGAAATTTGGGATCACATGCGTCGTGTTTACCTTGAGGCGGTAAATTTTGTCCGCCCAGAAAACGCCTTAAGTGAATTAAAGAAATTTGATTTAAAACCGAAATCCCATCAGGATTCCAATGTTGTCTCAATTCGGCTAGGCGGCAATGAGTACGACATTTCTAACAAGAAGTGTCACGTTGTCGGTTTTGGAAAGGCTGTGCTGGGCATGGGCCATAAAATACACACCGATTTGGGTAGCTACTCTGCCGGTGGAATATTGAGTGTGCCCATAGGCGCTTTGGAGAAGTTTAAAAAAACCAGCAAGATGCAGATCGATAATAATCTTGTCATTTACGAAGGTGCCGCAAATAACCTGCCAGATGAATCGTCCCTTGCAGCGGCCACGGCAATCAAGGATCTGGCACAAAGTCTGACTCATAAAGATATTCTTTTTGTGTGCATCACAGGCGGTGGCTCAGCTTTGCTGCCATTGCCAAAGCCTCCAATGACTTTGGACGAAAAGAAGCTTATCACCGAACAGCTGAGCAAACGTGGAGCCACAATACAAGAAATAAATGCAGTTCGCATAGCCTGTTCCCTTCTCAAGGGCGGTGGACTGTCAGCGATTGCTTCGGATGTCTGCATGTTGGTCACCTTTGTAGTGAACGACATTATAACAAATGATTTAGATTTGATTGCCAGTGGTCCGACGATTCCCATTAAAGCCTCTTCAAAGTCTAAGAATCAAGCTGAGGAAATTCTCAAAACGTACGAAGTATGGGGTGGCCTGCGAACGGAGGTGCAACATATTTTTGAAAAATATGCAAATGAAAAAATTCCCTTGTATCCAAAACAATGCTTGACCTTCGTGATGGGTGACATCGCAAAGGCGGCTAACAAGGCATTAAGTGCGGCCAAGGAACTCAACTATGCAGCGTGCTTGCTCAGCTGCGAGATCTCTGGCGAAGTGGAGGAGGTGGCGGAGAATTATAAGAAGCTTCTGTTAGCAATTGTGGCTTTTAAGGAGAAGCAAATAACTGAAAAGGACTTGAGAAGTCAATACACATTTGATTTGGACAACTATCCTGCCTTTCTAGCCGCTGTTTGCAATCACATTGATTCCAAACGCCCACTTTTTCTTATCAGTGGTGGGGAACCCGTTCTAAAGGTATTGTAGTTTCACAGGCTCACTTGACAAGAATTTGTAAATATCTTTTATATTTCTAGGTTTGTGGCAACGGCAAAGGAGGGCGCTCTCAGCACTTGGCCTTGATATTTTCGAATCTTTTATACGAGGAAGAATCTCTTGCTGGTTGTACATTGTTTGCTGCAGGCACTGATGGTATTGATGGACCTACCGATGCAGCTGGAGCAATTGGTGATAGAAACGCCATTGACTCTTATTTAGCCACACACAAAGCGGAAGACTTGTGCAATGCCATCAAAAATTGTGATAGTTATAATTTCTATAAAGAGTTGGAAGGAGAACTTCAAGTGGTTACTGGACATTCCGGCACCAATGTTATGGACTTGCATTTCTTAGTGATGCCAGCCGAAAACAAACGCGAGTAGCTCCTACTCAACGGTCATCCTAGTCTTAAAGCCAAATTTGTGTTATCTATTTTTAAGAGAATTGTTAAACAGGCTTTGAGATATTTTTATATTGTAAAAAAAAAAGCAACTAATTTTTCCGAATTTCCTTTGGATGTTCCAGGTGAATTAGGAGTGGAAGGCTGCAAAATATGTAACTTTTTATTTCGAGAGTAATTATTTAAGGCATTACAAAAATGTCCAAAAACACAGCTTGGGATCATATGCGCCAGGTATACGATGAAGCCGTGAGTTCTGTGCTGCCAGAGAAAATCTTTTGTGATTCAAGGAATTTCGATGTTAGGCCGAATATATGCAAGAATGCAGGAAGGATGACGATCAGATTGGGCGGTAGAGATCATTGTATTCTTAATAAGAAATGCCATGTGGTCGGCTTCGGGAATGCCGTATTGGGCATAGCAACCAGATTACATAAGGATCTGGGGGAGCATTCAGTTGGAGGCATCGTGAGTGTACCGATCAATGCCATGCAGCAGTTTCAAAAGACACGTAATACGACAATTGATAGGAATATTATAGTATACGAAGGTGGCGTAAATAATTTGCCAGATGACAGGGCCCTTACTGCTACCAAAGCCATTAAGACCTTGGTCGAAGGTTTGACGGACGAAGATGTTCTTTTTGTTTGTGTTTCGGGAGGAGGCTCGGCCTTGCTGACTTATCCTAAGGCACCTATGACCTTGGCTGGCAAGCGGGCTATAATCGAAAAGATGTATAGTCGCGGAGCCACTATACAGGAAATCAACATAGTTCGGATCGCTTGCTCTGAAATTAAAGGAGGTCGTCTGGCTGGGGCTGCCCAGAATGTGTATATGCTGGTCACCTTCGTCTTAAGCGATATCATTGGCGATCCTTTGGATCTGGTGGCTTGTGGGCCCACCATATCCAGAACCCAGGCTATGGAACGAGCCGAAGATATTTTAAAAAGGTTCTCCATTTGGGATGACTTAAAGCCAGATGTACAATTCATGATTACTTCTTTCGGTAGTCATAAAGAAAAGGATCCTCCAGCTAATCACCACATCTATTTAGTAGGCAGTACATTAAAAGCCGCTCTGGCAGCTGTAGAATCGGCTAAAAAATTACACTATGTACCCTGTATAGTGAGTGTCTCAGTGAGTGGGAACGTAAATAGCGTGCTGGAAAACTACAGAGATCTGCTGCTGGCTATAGCGAACTTCAAGGATGGCACCATTTCCGACGAAGAATTTCAGGAAAATTACAGATTTGAAAGGGACCGTTACAAGAGTTTTCTCATAGCTCTCTCGGAGCATATAAAATCAAAGAATCCGCTCTTCCTCATCAGTGGGGGAGAGACCGTACTGGAGGTGAGACTGAAGAGAACCATACTTAAGAGAATCTAAGCCAATTATTTTCAGATCACCGGCACTGGCAAGGGTGGACGCTGCCAGCATTTGGCCCTACTCTTCTCCCAAGTAGCCTATGCCAATGAAAGCATTTCGGCATGCTGCCTGCTGGCTGCTGGGACTGATGGAATCGATGGTTATAACCCAGCTGCTGGGGCCATAGGAGATAGCGAAGTCATTTCCAGATTTATCGAGAAAAACAAACTATCCGATGTGGACGATTGTATTGACAATTTTGATAGCTACAATTTCTATAAAGATCTTTCGGACGGACAGTTTCAAATAGTCACAGGACACTCGGGTACCAATGTAATGGATCTAATTTTTTTAGTTATACCCTTTGTTATGAAAAACAAAGAAAGGGCCAAGTTTAGTACAAGTCTACGCATGTGTTCTTAGCTCATTATATAATCTAGAATATCGCTCCGAAAATTTGACTCTTCTGGCTTAATTTGTTCATTGCTGAATTGCTTTAATAATTTTATGACACTTTGCTTACATTTTTTTTCGTTGTTGATTTTTACGATTTTCCTGTTAATTTTCATAAATTGTTAACGACTTTTTCGTTAATTTTTTGTATGCATTAAAATATTTGTATTTGTTGTTGTTGTAGCGCTTTAAGTGACAAAATGATATGGCAATTAGTTTTAGCATTTTTTTTTTTTTACTATGCCAATTTCATTTTATGGGATTTTTACGAGCAAAAAAAAAAAATAGTCTAAAATATTCTGAACCAATTTTCGTTTTAAGGAAAGCAGATAACTAATTAGGCCCAAGAATTTAATTAGAATTTTAAGTGGTGTAACAATTTATAAAAATAAGGAAATATATTAAAGCTATGACAGATCGGCAAACATAAATAATTTATTGGAAAATTCGTTAAGCTATTGCCTTTTGGTGTTAGGAAAAAATGCGGCCAATAAATCATTTTAATTGTATATATTTTTAATTGCAAGCCAAAAGGCGCGTGCAAAGAAAATAATAATAAAAACAAAAACGGTAGCAATGCAAAAGTCAACAACAATAAAAGAGAGCTCAACGGCGATAATTGCAATTAAAAATGTAAATTTTTTATTGTTTTGTGTTTATTTTTAGCCCAACAAACGTGGACACAGACAAATAAAAAAATGAACAAAAATAATATAGTACTATATTAAAAATAATAAGAAGACCAACATCGAAAACACCGAAGACTAAATACCTTTTCGATTTATTTCTTTTTGTGGAAAATCTTAATCAGTTCGGGGCTGACTGTAGGTGGAACAGATCATTTCATTTTGAAATATAATAAATAATTTCATGTTGATAGGAATTTTCGGAAACTAATTTTTAAGAACATATTTATATTAGGTTAGGTTATGCTAGGTTAGGTTAGGTTTAGGTTAGGGTAGGTTAGTTTAGGTTAGGTTAGGCTAGTTTAGCTTAGGTTAGTTTAGGTTAGGTTCTGATCGGTTGACCCCTTCAGGAGAGTCACAGATAGATCAAAGTTAGGTCCTTAGTGAGACCACAAAATTATTATAAACAAAGAAATTTAAACCTATTGTTTAGATCGACTCAGGTGATCCCTAAAACTCACCTGTACTTATCGGCTACAATTACTATTTTTACTATTACTATTTTTTCCCTTCTTGGTCGATAGTACTCTAAATTCATTCAAGATATATTATGTTATATATAATGCCCTTTAAACTTGGCATATTGAACATTACCAATCTAGAGGTCTCCCTTGAATTCACGCTTTCTTCTCGTTAAAAAGAGTATCAAGAAGGCGAACGTGCTCTGCTTGAAAATATTAACTGACACTTGGCTGCATTTTTTTATTCTCATTAATTGCATTTTCTTATTTTTGTTGTTGTTGCTGCTACTCTTTTTTTTTGTTGTCTATTGTTTTCAATAGTAATGCACTTAATTTATTGTTGTTATTTGTTTTAATAAGCTTATTTAGCGCACACATTTTATAATGTGAATGTGTTAAGATTCACTGCATATAAATTGCTGTCAGTTTATTGTAATTAGAGTTGCATTACCAGTTTGAAGACGGCAAGTGTGCCTTTCGTTAATTTTTTATTTCCCCCTAAACGAAGATTACAAGAAGAGACAAAGACGCCCACGCCGAGATCAATTGGAGTGATTAGAAACATTTCCGTTTCCGTTGGAAGAGAAATGTGAGAGTTCTTTTGGCTTGTGTTTTGGTTGGCGCAGTGCGATATTCTCAGAATTCAGATGATTGCCATCAGCTTCTATATTTAAATTATTAACTAGATTTTCCAACAATTGTGAGAGCTTTGCTTGACTCGCTTTGGAATGTCGCGTCAATTTGTCTGCCTTTTTTTCAACTTTTGATTGCGTAGCAACAATCACAGATCAGAATACAGAACACTAAACACAAAGACAAAAACACTCACACATCTGCTGCGCAGGCGCTTCACATACTCTCCCCCTGCCCCTCCTCTTTCTGCAGTAGGAGCAAGTGCTGCGTTGATTTATTAATTAAGCATTCGGGCAAAAAGACT
Organism: Scaptodrosophila latifasciaeformis; assembly: GCA_037075145.1. Lineage (NCBI taxonomy): Eukaryota > Metazoa > Arthropoda > Insecta > Diptera > Drosophilidae > Scaptodrosophila > Scaptodrosophila latifasciaeformis. Next base: position 21,055,429 of record JBAMCM010000217.1, on the reverse strand, counting down.
GAAAATGTGGCCGCTGCTCGTGGCAGTGGAATCGATGTTAATGAAGCACTCGCTGAAAATTTTAATTAACATGCCGATGCCTCAAGTGCTGCAACCATATCAAGACACACACACACACACATGCACAAAAGCCCAGTTGACATGTTGACTTATGACATCACACAAACACACACAGGCTTACTCCATTGTCTATCTCTAGGCTGGCACGCGGCCTGTTCAGCTTGGCCAGACAGGCTGACGACGCTTATCAGTCAGTCGGTCAAAAATCTAAAAAAAAAAAAAAACACGACGATTTATAAATCAAATATTGCGCATACGCAGTGTTGAGCATTCAAACAAACAAACAATCGAGAATTTTTAATCAAACCGATTCTATTCACTGACAAAAAATAAATTCTCAAATTCAATAAATAAAAATAAAATTTGCCATTGTCAGCTTGTGCATCGTTTTGTGTCTGTTCTTAATTTGCTTACTAGACAAAGACGACTCAGAGTCAAAGTTCATGATTTTATTCTCTTTAACTAGGCAAGTCAAATTGGACTTTGTCTATTGCTAATTTAGTCAAGTCAACTTACCGAGAATTACAAATAGATGATTCATCCTTTCGAGAGTGTCACTTGGCAATTTTGCTTGCATGTTCGAATGGAATGTGAATCCGAAATGTCTTAATTTGAAACATCTGTCGAGAGAAGTGCAGAGAAGTTTATTCAACTAAAGCAATTAGTAAGTGATTGACTTGGCTTAATTTTATTGACCAAGCCTGTGGCTTTCTTTGGGCTTAATCAAATTTATTTTTGAGACATTGCTTTGATCAGTGGAGAGGCAGACCTGGAGGTGCCATGGCTCCTCTCTCACTGTCTACCTTCAGTCTTCCACTTAGTCAAACTCTCCATTCTGCTCTGGCCAGGAGCATTTACTTCTGCCTGGCAGGCCAAGCAGTAGGGAGTTGATCGAGCCGGCAGACGACCTCAAGTGTTGCCAACAACAATCGCAGTGGCCTGGCCAAAGGCTTGAACGCTTCGTCGCTTGGCCGCAATATGCGCAGTTAAGTGCAATAAAAACAACAACAGCAACCACTTCAACTCGAAGCAGTTCAAGTTTGCGCTCTGAGGAATTCCTTGCCGCTGAAATAATTAAGCATTGCAACATTGTTTATTGTTGCTCTTGCTGCTCTGCCTGATCGCTGTTGTTGCCTCGTAGTTGCTAGTTGTTGCTGCTCCTCTAGTTGTTGTTGTTTTTGTTGTTGTTGTTGTTATTGTTATTGCCGGTGGGGTGTTGCAGGCTCGTTTAACAAGGCAGGCATTTCAACAAGTGCTGTTCTACAACTTTTTTCCCCATCATGTTGTAGTTACTCTTTTTTTTTTTTTACTACTGCTTCTGCTCTTGCTGTTGTTGTTGTTGTTGTTGTTGTTGCTGTGACTCTAGTAAGGAATTTTCGTTTTATTTACATTTTAAAAAATGCGTGAGGAGCTCACCATCCAGCAGGAGTGTAAACATTTACTCAGTGGCCAGTTCAGGCAGAGGGTATACTCGGTTCGGGAGAGTCGAAAGTATCGAAAAAATTAATCGAACAAACAATATTTTTTGTTTGTGTTTTTAACAAACAAAATTTATTTCATAAAAAAACCAAAAATATGCATAAAAATTGATGGTTAAATATTTTTAGATTTTTTCTGATTTTTTTTTGTTTTGGTTGATTATGAAAACGAAAAGCATACAACAGCAAACGTTATAAAAAAAAATTTATATAAAAAATTATAAAGCCAGCATAATAATTTAATTAAAGCAAAAAGTTGTTTTTCCGCTTTGTTTGTTCGCTTTTGACTTAACTCGAGATATACAATATACGATATTTTATTTATGTGCGTATATATGCGTATATATGTATGTGTCTGTGTATGTGTGTGTGTAACAAATTGACAGGCAACACTAGCCAGAGTTGCGTGCCTCTGAGTTTGTATGTGTGAAAGGCAAAACAGCTCATAAAAATATATAGAAAAATAAGAGAAAAAAAAGCTTTGACTTGGCGTTAATAATTAAACGCTTTTGCCTTCAGTTTTATGCTTGGCTTTTGAAAATTACTTAATTATAGTAGAAATAGTTAACATTTTAAATAACTTCCGCCTTAGCCGGAACTGCAAAGAAAGTGCAAGAAAAGCGAAAAGGATTTTATAGTCAAATTTACTCCTGATTACAAAAACCTCAAAAAAGAAAGAAAAAAAAAATTCTCGCAATCTGAATGCGTGTGCCACCCTCGGCTGCTTCTCGGCCTGCCTCACTTTGGTTAAGCCATTTGGGTCTCTGATCATCTGTCGCCATCTGCTATGGAAAGCACACGATGCTATTGCATGTCTCTCCTCTCCTCCTTCGATCCTCGCCCCTTCCCTTGCAATATGTTGTCTGCGTTTATTGATTTATTAGAAAATTCCAATGAACAAGTTTTAATACACAATTTTTTGTTATCGTGCCGTCGTCGTCGTAGTCGTCGTCGTCGTTGTCGTCTCTGTCGCTGCTGTCTTTGTTGTTGTTGTTGTTGTTGTTTTGATCTGGTGCTCTTGTTTTTTATTGTTGTGGTCGCAGGAGAAAAAAGACAACTGGCAAAAGTAACAAGTGCAATATTTTCAGCCACAGCTTAACAACAACAACAACAATATCAACAACAATAAGTGGATTGCCTGCCTACCTTGCCTGAGCGGTGTTGCATTGATTTTATTTGTTAGCGTTGCCAGATGGTTTTCTTTTATAAACACGACTGCTTCAGGGCGTATACGTAATATTTCATGAATTTTCAAGTTCTATGGAGTCGAAATTGTTACCTGTAAGACTAAATTGCAAATGTCTTTTTGTTATTTTTAAAAACAATTTTTGAGTTTTTATTTCTGAAAATTTCTTTGTTTGATTTGAATCGACTCTGGCAGCTCTATTTTACCACATGGCGTATAATTAATACAATCATCTCAGCTGTGGCTCAAAGCAGAACAAAAATAAAAAAAAACACTTGGCAGAGCTTACTTTGGTATGCGTGTAACTTTAAGAAGCACACAAACAAATATAAAACAAAGCGGGCAAACCAACCAACTGACAAACAAACAAACTGAAGGCAAAACAAAAAAAAAAATATAAACAACTTTGCAATCAGTTTAGATTTTCATTAGTTGCAAACTTTAGCTGATAAATGAAGGCGAATGAATGTGATGAAGGAAAAGCAACAACAACAACAACAGCAACAGAAGCAAAAACAAAAACCTAGCTAGAAGAAGTTGGATGAGAGGAGAACCAGTTGAGCAGTTGAGTTGGCTTAGCTTAGCTGGCTGTCGGAGTCTGACGATCGTTTGGTTGGTTTAGTTTAGTTTGGCTTGTTAGTTGATTGGTTGGCTGTGGGCCAGGCTAGGCTAGGCCAGGCCGGGCTGAGCTAGACCGGACCAGGGCAGGTATGCCTAGCTGGAAATTCCTTGAGCCGTAACCACAACAAATATGCTTTTAATATGTAACAACCGAACCAGAGGCAAGAAGAAAGTTTTCATTCTCAAGAGTCTGGAAATTGCAATTGTCCAGATTGTCCAGATGCTTTTGCTTGACTTGTTGTTTGTTGTTGTTGTTGATTCTTTTTTTTTTTTGACTTGATTAATAATTAATCGCACTTACACTCAGCACAGACACACACACACACAAACACACTCAGACACATCTATAGAAATAAAGAACATGCAAATCGCTGCCATCGCCATAGCCACCGCCACCGCCACAGCCACCGTCGCAGTCGCTTGATTTTAATTACTCAACTTAAATGGCGCTTGGACGACTTAAGCAACTTGATATGTGTTATATGATTGTATTTGTATATACATAAATATATGCATGTATTGGTAATTGTAAAAATATGTGTGTGTGTGTGTGTGTGTGAGTGTGTATTTGACTCTCACTACTACGAGCTCAAAACTAACTAACTAGCTCGCTGGTACGCTGGCATACGCTGACTTGCTGGCTGGTTCGACTGACTGGCTGACTTCGCGGGCTCGCTTTGCTTGCTTGGCTTTTGCTGGTTTCAGTGAATCGGTTTCGGTTTGGTTTGGCTTGGCCGCCGCCGCCTGTTTGCCTTGCCTGGCCGCATTGGCCGCTCATTCAGTTTTTTGCGCTCAGCGATTGTTGTACGGAACACCGCCGAAGTATTCGTTAAGTTTTCTGCCGTTTGTCGCCATCGCCATCATCATCGACGTTGTTGTTGTCGCCGTCGTCGTCGTCGTCGTCATCGTCGTCGTCATCGTCGTCGTTGTTGTCGCCGTCGTTGCCGTTGTCGCAGTTCAAAAATTATTAAAAAAAAAAAAAGTATATACCCAAATATTTTTAAAAATCTTTACAAAACCTAAAAAATCGGAGAATCCCAGCAAACAAGAAAATATTTTATGAGTGTGCCTCTTCTTCTTTAATTTTGCAATCAAAAACCGCAGAATATATGTATAAAAATTTAAATACGCCTCATAAAAACAGTGATATCAGTCGAGCTTAAGACATATTAAATCGAAATAGCCGAAACGGTTATAGGAAAGTCGAAAACAATAACAACAACTCAATCAGATACTCAAAAATCTTTGGCTTTCTCGCTAGAGAGAGAGAGACAGAGAGAGAGAGAGAGAGACTTTTCTTTGTCTTATTGACAACTTGTTGTTCAGTGTTCCTCACAGATTTACATATATATTTTTCTTATTTAATTTTTTTATTTTTTTCTTTTTTTTCGCCATAACAATACTTATATGATTTCTCTAAATCCAATCTAAGCCGATCTTCACTTAACTAAATATATTATACAATTCTTATATTGTGTGCTTTTATGTGTGACGTATTTTACCATTTGATATTTCATTAAAAGAGAAAGAAAAAAAAATAAAAATAAATAAATAATAAATCCATACTAATTCAAATCTTTAAAAGTGTGTGTGTCTGTGTGTGTGTGTTTGGCTTGATCATTTGCCAAGAGCGTGTTATATAAAGAATACATTTCATCTCTGTAATGTATTACATTTTAGCGATAAAGTGTTCTGCCATGTGAAGTGTCAACATTCTGAGGAAAACTTTCAACAGATCGATCGGCCATACGGTTTCGCTTTCGCTCTCGCTTACGGTCTTTAAGCCAACTGATCGTGAAACTTCCTTTGCAGTGAATAACCTGCCTCACTACGTTGCCCCCAACTAGGATGTATGCAACGTTTGTGAACTGCTCAAATTGGTTGCTGTTGCAGTTGCAGCCAAAGGATTTGTGGATACTGAAACACCAGAAATACTGATCATTTCTGTCACCACGGGACGGGTGTGTGCCGGTAAGTGAAACACATAAGACTAATAAAAATCGCTCCCCACCATAGCCGAACTGAAATGTCATTAGCCCATAGCCAGTTAAGACTCTCTGTTTGCATGACTAATTAGGCGCATCATCTGGCGAAAAATATTCAAATTATTGTTTCACACTTGTGCCTCTCTCTCTCTCTTTCTCTGTCTGTCTTATTTCCTTGGACCTTTAATGACCCTTGAAAATTGCTGTATCTTAATTTATATTGATCATGCCTTATTGACAACATTCCAGGCCATCAGAAAGAGAAAATGTCAAGCTGTCATTGTGTCACTTTGTCAATTTGTCTAGCTATCGATTGCCCTTTTTGACAGGTCACTCGATTGATGCTAATTTATGGCGCCACTTAACTAATTGAATAATTAACATGGAATGGATTGCGAGGGGCGTGCTATTTCTTTCTCTACCTCAGATGCTTGGATCGGATTGAGTCGGTTCGGTTGCATAACCATTTTCAGTTCCACATTCCTCAGTCGCTTAGACTGATGCAATTTTGATGAAGTACTTTGAGCTATGCTCACCCTGCCATTGCCATGTCACTCTCAACGATTTGGTTAATTAATTCCTATGAATATTTGATCTGTAATATGGTCAGTCTTTTTTTTTCGCTCTGCCCCTTTTGTCGGGTGTCGCTGTTTTGGGCCCTATCGTGTTACACGCCATTTGATTTGCTAATCGCCTGAAAAGCCGTTGACGTTTATGGTTGCTGCGTAAACAAAATACTAAATCAAATCAAACTGTACAATTTATGGTGCCTATTTGCATAGAACTTAAATAATAAGGCTAACTTAAGAAGAGAGGAGGAAAACTGGGGTACCAATTGAAATAAGGACAAATCGTTTTACTTCTAAAACACCAACATTTTTTTAAGGTTCAAATCAGATATTTAAAAACTAAAGTCTTGGGAGAGCAGAACTTTTCCCAATCCACTGCATTCCTTATTGTTTCCATTCCATTTTGCTACTTCATTAATTTGTACTGTCCGAACCGTTAGCCACGCGACAAAAGTTTTAAAAACCATAACCAAATAGATAACTGAGCCAAGAGACTAGCCCATCCACATGGCCATAAGCACAACGAACTGGCGTTGAATTTACAATTCAATATTTTAGAAAACAAGTTAGTTTGGCTAAGGTGTGAAAATGATAGACCCCGCTTCCTCCGCTTCCTTCCCTTGCTCATCACCACCAGTTGAGAAGCTCGAGCCAAAGCCTAAAAAATGCTAAACCTGATAACAAACTAAGCGGTCACAACAACAACAACAACAACAACAACAACAACAACAACAGAATCGCTTATAAACTCCACTATACAAAATTTATAAAAATAAAAAAGACAAAAAAAAAAAAAACGAAGGTCTACCACTTTCGGAAATTCGACAAAAAAAAAAATGAGAAAAAGAAGAAAAAAAAAAAATTATACAAATCGTGAGCACGATGAAGCAACCTGCTAGACGATGAACTGAAACAGGCAGTTGGTGGGGGGAGCGGGGAGCTGCGGGGAGACTTGACTGGACTGGACTGGCAAATCACGCGCTGATAACGATGCCAAGTCGGTGAGGCTGCCCCCATCTTCTAGCAATGCGGCAATAATTTTTAGTTTCTGTTGTCGTTGTTGTTTTTGTTGTTGTTGTGGCCAGATGTGCAATAGCCACAAATCGGCTACTGGTCATCAGCATCACCAGCAGCAGCAGCAGAAGCAGCAGCAGAAGCAGTGGCCGAGGCAGAGCTCAATAGTTGAGTTAAAGTCACACAGCCGGTGGAACTCAGTGGGCCTGAAAGTTTACCGATCTCCCCTCGGCTTCAAGCCAGTTGGGGCTTAGATGGCCAGCAACATTTTATCAAAAGTGGTAGCATTTGCCTTAGTAGCCGTGGTCCAAGTTGTTGCTGTTGTTGGCTCGCATGCAAACGAAACTGGTCACACTGGGCAAAGTTAGTTGTTTTTTTTTTTTTTTTTTGCACAAGTATGCGTGTGTGTGTGTGTGTGTGTGTGTGTGTATACGGAGGCAACTTCCAATAGTTTCACTTATTTTACACGCATTTCTTAACGATAAATAAATTCCACAAGCAGATGAGGCGGCTGCTGGTTAGCCCAACCAACTGACCAACCGAAATGGTAGACCGATTCATCGGCTGCCAATTTGACTGCCAACAGCAAAAACAACGACAGCAACTTTTGCTAGCCACATTTTCATGCAGAAAAATTTTCATTGGTATTTGCAAATGTACTTGAATTTAATTTTCTAAGAATGTGTACATTTGTAATAGTCTAAAATATATATGTATGAGTATGTTTGAGTTCTTGTATTTGTATGGGATAAATAGGCGCCAACCATAAAAAATTTTGTTATTTTTCTTTGGCTGCAATTTTATGTTGCCGCCACTTGATTTGGTCAACTTGTCGGCTTTGATTTTTTTCTCTTTTTTTTTGTGTGTTTACAAATCTTTCTTGTTGACCAATTGAAGTTTTTTTTGTGGACTTTGTACTCTCTTTGAGTTTTGTGCATTTTTGTTGGCTTTAATTTTACACATTTCCGTCTAGCAAAATGCATTTAACTCGTGTGAGTTTGGTCTTATCGAAATATTTGGAATATCTTTTATTTTTAAGGACTATGAAATTTATGAAGTCATTATAATTAAGAAGGTGTATAATTGATATAGATCGATCAAATAAATTAAAAAAAAAATAATAATAATAATAATAATAATAATAATCATAATAATAATAATAATAATAATAATAATAATAATAATAATAATAATAATAATAATAATAATAATAATAATAATAATAATAATAAAAATAATAATAAATGAAAGACAAATTTATTTTGATAGATTTTCTTAATATTTTATTGGAACTGAATCTTTAATTTCCATAAACTTTTAGTTAAAAGCCTTCCTCGTAGCTTAAACTTTTAGAGGGAATTTCTTTAATTTTTTGTGGAATAATTTTAAGTGTTTCTTTTAAGAATTTTGCAATTGTTATAAGCTTAATCTTGTATATATTTTAAAGCAATTTTACACGCTCTTCCTGTTTGGGTTCTTGAAAATTTCTAGACTTTTTCTTTATCGGTTGTTCTTAAATTATTTTCTTATTTTAGTATGAGCTACGCAAATACTAAAATTCAAGCGGAATTTGATATGCTTGATATGTGGTCTACATTTTTTTTTTTTTTTTTTTTTGCTTTAAAAATCCCGTTACCATTGCTTTACCAGAAGCTTATTTCAAGTTTCCTAAAAAAAATTAACGTATCTTTAAGGCAACAGCTGATCTGAGCAAATCGCTTGAGAGTGAATGAGAGAGCGTGTGAGAAATAAATAAACAAATCCCTGAGTGCAGCAGCTGCTCCCAAATGTCATCATAATATACATAACTGTAAATTGTATCTCCATTTTTGTCTTATCGAAATGAACGTGCGCAAAAATAACGCATAAATAAATAAATAATTAAAATGAAATATACACTCACTCACACACTGGCAGAGGCCGAGGCAGAGGCAGAGGGAGGCACTCGTATTTAAATAAATATTTAAAAAGCAAAAAAACAAGTTGTATTGTTTGCAGTGGGCAAGCCTGGCCATCACATAGTATGTATGTGTGTGTGTGTGTTGTGTGTGTGAGTGCCAAGTGATTTGAACTTTGAAGGCAAGACAAGTTGAGAGCCGTTGTGCTTATGAATTTATCTAAAATCACAGCATGTTGTCGTTATTTCAGTTCGATATTATTGCCGTTGTTGTTGTTGTTGTTGTTGTTATTATTGGAGATCATTTGACAAGTGGTTTGGCCAAAGTGTCAGACATGATAAATCATAAGTGTAAAATAAAAAAAAATAAAAATATGATAAGCATTGAAAATATATTTACCGTTAGCTCAAGACTATGCAAATTAGGCGCATAACGTATACGCAATGTTAGCTCACTTAGGAAAAGAATAAAACAAAACGTTTGACTTTATCTTGGTCACTGGGGGCTTTCCACTACTGATTATACAACATATTCAAGAAATATAAGTATGTATTTAAATATTTTTAAGTACTTGTAAACAACACTTGACTTGAAATAAAATTGATTAAGAGTCAAGCCATAATCTAAACTAAATAGAACTATATATATGTATAGGCGAACTAAAATCAGGAATACTCTGACTAACACTAGATACTCCTTTCTCTGTTCGTAGTTTGCTATATTCATCCATCTAGTCCAGAAGTAGTTCAGTTGATTGGCCATTAATGGAATGGTTATAATGTTCCAAATCTCTTATCAATTTGCAAGCAAAACAAGCACAAAACTTTGATCAAAACATTTTTTAAAATAGAAACAAATCTCTGGTATTTTATTAAAAAAAATATTGTGTGTGTGTGTGTGTGAGTGAGTGTGTGTTGGGTGTATGACTAAGTTAAAGTAAACGACACGCGTTCAGTGACTATCACTTGAGTTTTGCCACAAGCAGCAGCCTCACTCAAGATTCAGATTTTTTTTTTTTTTTTAGTCGAATCAGCCAAGCAAGCAAGCAACCCAGCCATGGACCCATCGACAGACCGGCTGGCTGGCTGGCTGGTTGGTTGGCTGATAAGCGTTTCTTCTTCTGCTTTGCCTTTAGTGCTTCTGCTGGCTTGAGCTGGGGCTGCTGCTGCTGCTGCTGCTCGCTGGCTCTGTTGTTGAGCCTCAGTTTGGTTGAGTCGAGCTGAGAGTCTCAGGTCTTGGTCTGGGGTTGCCATTTGCGCGCTTGTTTAAGTGATGCAAAAGGTCTTCTTTGTTGTTGATATTGTTGTGTGTGGCTGTGTGAGAAAACAGCACGAGGTTTGTGCGGCGCTTGTTGTACCAATTTACAATAACAACTACACATACTATGCATATAATAAAAATCACAGCAACAACAACAAAAGCAACAACAACAACAAGAGTAACCAGCGTCATCGACTACTCCACAACGAGCGACGTTGATTGCCACGGAATGCCGTCAAACAGGTTAAAAATGTAGGTAGAAATTCAATTAAAAATTGGTTATTTATTTATTTAGTATAAAGCATTCAGACACCCTCTCTTTCTTACACTCTCCACACACTCTTGTCTTTATTTTTTTCTTCTTCTTCTTCTTCTTATTTATTTATTTATATATATGAAACAAAACAAAAAAACAAAAAAATTTTATATATTTAAATCAGTTCAGAGTCACAGAGACAGACAGACAGATATATGCATAAATAAATATATTACAAATCAAATAACAACAAAACATAATCAACTAATTTAATTAAGTTTTATTTATGTGAGGCTTACTTTTGACAGCTTCACACAAAACTGTCAATCAAATTGTACGATTTTGAAAGTGAAAACCAAAAGCACACAGCATGTGGCAAAATAGCTAGTTTGAAAACTTCGCTCCTTTTGTCACCCCTTCCGAACAAGTGACTCTTTCACTATAAAAGTTTCATTTCAATTTCAATAAAATGACGCAAATTAATGAAAAATCTTACAATTTGCATGGAAATCAATCAAAAACTGGATATGTCTAAATGCGATTTGCCGTCTCTACAGATTCAGATTCCGATTCAGATTCCGATTCAGATTCAGAGTATAGGTAATTGAATTTGCAAGTATCTATCTATGAACGAATCAAGCTAACTAACTATCGATCCATCTATTTATATTACAATTTGTTTTTCTATTCTATTCTATTTTATTCAATTGAATTTGATTTCGATTTGATTTATCTATAAGGCCAGAGAGCTGGCTATTTTCATTTTTTCAGGGCAGGGCAAGGTACGCGAAATTACGAGCATTTGTATACTTGAATATTTATTTAACCGCAACAAAGTTAATTTTAGCTCAAAAATAGTACATACTCTGAGCTATTTATAAATGCGGCCCACTAACAAAATAATCACACTCACTTACTTAATGATCATTGATCATGCATTGGCTTTTTATTTCCATATACGTAACCGTAATCCCATATAAAATACATAATATATATTTATTTCATATATATATATATTTATATATATATATATATAAATCGAATATAGTTTACAGCCCATAACTGGTTGCATTTCTTTTCAGAGACTGCCACTGCCCTGGCAGCTTTGGAGATCTTTACTCAGTCAGATTCTCCCAGTTTTTTTTTTTTTTGTGTTTTGATGGATCGTTTCAATTTGTGATCGTGTCAGGCCTGATTAAGATACTAATGCGGTTTCAAAATCGATTCACTGAATGCAAAAGCTGCTGCTGCTGCTGGTACTGCTTCCGATGATCTTTAGCGATCTTGACTGATCTTCTTTTGGCATTTGAGGCCAACCAAAACAGACGAATATCTTTGGCAGCATAAGTTACCGCTCAAATTCGCTTGAGTGATTCTGTTCTTGTGTATTTGAATATCTATAAAAGATTGTGGATTAAGTTTATTGGCAACAATGAGGGATTATATCTTTTTTCGAGGAAGTAATAATAAATGGGTCTATCAATCTGATAACTTTCAAAGGCTTCAATCGACCCCGTACATATTTGTATTTATGATGGAAAAGTTTTTTCAACACATTTGTTTTTTGGGGAAAAATACAAATACTATCTATCTCTTCATCTATCTATCCAATGCCAAATGGTCAATTTCAATAAAATATGACTTGCAATTTATGCGAGTGTGGAGCGTTCTAATGTGCTAATATCCCATGAAAATTGTGAAATTAAGGTGATTTTTCGGCAAGTGAGAGAAATGAAATTGATTTTATTATATCTATACATATATACTATATGGTATTTTCCAAATAGACAAATACTTTGTGGTTATTTTTTGGCACTTTCCTCTTAACACACTGAGCCAAGCAATTTTATAATAAACTATGACTGCTCTGTTGATTTCCAGAAAGTTGGAAAATTTTTAGGAAACCGTAATAAATAGATATTTTCTTGAAAATCAATTGAATCGGGAATTTTTCTTTAATACTTAAAATTATCTCATTTAAAAGAAAAAGAAAAAATTTATGAAATTCCAACTAAATAATTGAATATAGCTCAGTGGATTTGGGAGAATTAAAATTTTCTTGACAATTTAAATTAAGAATTATTTTCTGATGCAAATTATGTTCTTCGTCACCCTCTAATCGTTCAAATAAAACATATACCAATTAAAATAAGCTAAATAAATTCCTTTGGTGAACACCTTGAAATGCCTCAGACTACTTTGGAGAATGTAAATAAATAAACCAAAAATTATACACAATAATTTGCAAACAACTTAACAGTAAAACAATCAAATCAAAAACTTAATAAACTAGAGAAAATAAAGTAAATAAATACATATAAATATCATTTATGGCCTCACTAACTTACTCAGGCCCCGAAATTAAAAAAGATAAATTTCAAATAATTCAAATACTTGTGAAATCTTAATTGGGCGTTGTTCATGTTTAATGGCCAAACACATTTTTTACCCATAGGTAAACTCTTACTCATACCCAAATAATTATTATCGCCATTAAATTTGCTTATATAGAGATAGAGATAGACGTGTTCCAAATTGTATCTGAAAGTACCTTTGCCGGCCGGCAAGTCCCACATATGTATGCAATATGTTTTTTGTTGTTGTTTGTTTTAAACCAATTTATCTATTTTATTTGTGGTGAAACTGGCGAAGCTGGCGAAGCTTACCCCCCAAGGTTGGCATAGACCAAAAGTGTTTTCCCTTGGAAAACGCATTTCAACGCAAACACAAATCAAAATTTTTGCGCTGCAAAATATTTAGACAGTTTTAAAATGAATTGAAATCAATTTACAGGTGGGTGGCTGGCTGACTTGCATAAATAATCATTTCTTCTTGGAGGCGAAAAATCTCTGCTCTCTCCTCAATTAAAATGAGTTGGGCAATTTTGGCGAAAAGATTGCCGTAACGATTACAGCGACTGCATCCCATTTGCCTTGGGGTAAGTCAGTGGTGGAATTGGAGATGTTTAGATTTGCAGTAGTAGCGTGGTCAAGGTTAAGTAAATATACATAAAATCAAGTCCAACTGGCCTACGTGTCCGACTGGCTAACTCTGCAGGACATCGGCCAACGGCGCACTTTTAACGATTTCAACAAAAAAATATTTCGTTTTTCGCATTGGCTCATTAATTCGTTTCGATTAAAAAAAAAAAAATATATATTTTCTTTTTTTTTTTTTTTTTGACCTGTTGCTTTTGGCTTGTGAATTGGCCGCTTGTTATGCATAAAAATCCCAGCATGTTGTCAATGCCACAAATACACACAAGTCTGTACATAATGAGCGGGCGAAGAGGCAGGGATAAAGAGCCGGAGAGTAATGATTTTTTTCGTTTTTAGAGTGAAATAAATTGAGTTAGAGATGATGAAATTTGTATAAATTCTTTATTATTTTTTACTTAATAAAAACTCAAACGTTCAGTGGGATTTTCTCAAGAAACCTCAGAGCTTTGCTGAAATCAAATTGTTGCGTTTTAAGGAAAGATGAACACATTTTTTTAAAAATAATTGATTCAGTCTTTTATCAATAAATACTTTTTTTAAATAATATTTTATTTCATGAATATTTCAGATTGTATTGTGCAATCATTTAGTTTAGTTTAAAGTCATCTCCAAAGAGCAAATACTTTATTCTTATACTACAAATTCGGATTTTATTTAAGAGCTTTATTTGTTTTCAGAATGGTTAGAAAATCTTCCTCTTGAAATATAAAAACCTAAATAAATTGTTAAAATTATTCTGGATTCTTTTCTAGACAATTAATCAGATTGCTTATTATTCGTTAATTATTTCTCTGGCTAAAATTGTTCTGGATTCTTTTCTAGACAATTCATCAGATTGCTTATTATTCATTAATTATTTCTCTGGCATAAATGACCACTAATTTTTATATTATTTCTAAAGATTTAAGTTTTCAAGTTTTATTGAAAAAAAAAAAATACAATTTATTTTACATTTTTATTGAAAAAAGCACAAAAGGGTTGACTTATTTACTTAGAGTTTAGAAATTAGTTGGAGCCATAAAAATATATCGATATACCCTGTCGATAAGTTTGAGTGATTGCTTGGTATCGAGACGCTATCTTGACAATGGTATCTAACGATAAGTCAAACACTTTTTTATAGACGATTTCATTTAAAGTTTTAAACTAGTTCTGACTAGAGAAATGCCTTTGCTTTGATGAAAAGAAATGAAATAAATAATTTAAGATGTTCATTCCTATATTTCAATAACAAGAACATTTCCAAGTTGTTAAATTTTCTCATATTTCTTAGTCTGTCGAGTTGTGTTTATTTTGTTTTTCTTTTAAGGGGAATTCTTTTCAGTGCTCCTTTGGCAAACAATTCTGTCTAGTAATAACAAACAAATTGCCTCTGTTGCCTCAAAAAAAAAAGAGTACTGATTTTTGCTTGTTGGCCTACAATTTTTTTTTTTTTAGCAAGACTTTTGTTTAGGTTTCCAGCATGTATACTATATATAAAATTTTACACATAAACATATCTTAATTTTCTTTCGCAGTCGAAGTGTTTGTTATGAAAATTGCCGTCGATTTGTTTTTTGTGTTCAACACTTTTCCTATATTTAAATATTAGATTCGTATGTATACTTAATATTCGAGCAGATGAGATGATTTTGTGTATGTTGAATTTTATTTAGTTATTAAATTGCATTTTTCCCCGACTTTCTCAAATTTTAAAGGAATATTTATGGCTTAAGCATTTTCTAGATTTTTTTGCAATGCATAGAAATAAGCACTTCATCCCATATACAAATAAAATATATAAACGCAAAGGCATTTTATGGTTGCTCACATAATCAATGAAAAGATTTTGATGGAACGAAATATTTCGTTTACTTTAATTTGCCAGAAAGAAGAGATTATATTGTAAGTTTGTGCTAATAGAAAGCGTTTTGGCCCACTTGAGCAAGCGTTTGGCCGGCCTTAGCAAACATCACGTATACGTTGTGTTGTATCTGACCGATTTAACGCTTTCCACAAACAAATCAAAAAAAAAAAAAAAAATGTGTAACGGGTCGGGAAGAAATGCACTTAAACGCTCATTACTGTGCTAATTAATGCTCAACTACTCACGAAGGCAATAGGAAAACAGCTGAAGTTCAAAATCATATACCATATATATGTATGTGTGTATGTATGTATATATAGTTTTGTATAGTTGCTCTAATCGCTCGAGTGGCCACGACATGGCCAATGGTTTGGCTAGGGGCATGGACACCGTAATGTTTGTTATTTTCTCAATAACAAAGCAGGGAGGCAGAGATCTGGGCAAGGCGGCCGATTGCTTCTTACATAAATTATTAACAGCTAAAAGCAAATAAATAAACAAACATTCGAGCAGAGCAGTGCAGAGTAGCAGCATCTTTCTTTGGCCCGCTCGTTGATCATCGCCAGCGCTAAAGCTGTCATCATTCATACCTGCTGCTAGTTCCCTATAGCCAGAGAGATCTCTGGCCAGGTCTGCCTATCGGTCTGCCAAAGTCATACAAACTTTGTTGTGGCCCTGGCATTGGTTGTCCGTCCAGGTTGTTGTTGTTGCCACTAATTTGCCTTAAGCTTTGCGGCCTGCAAACAATTAATTTGCTTACCACCGACTCACGGTGATGCCTGCTTATGTGTGTGTGTATGTGTGTGTGTGCATTACCAACTACTTAACAGCAAATCACTAAACACTGACAAATATTTTTCAAAAAGCAAAAAAAAAAAAAGACCATCAGCTCAGCAGCACAAACAAGTTGATTGAAGCTACTGGCCAGAGCAGAGTTTATTTTGACTTGTTTACTTGTGACATTTTGTCGGCAAAAATCTAAGGGTTCTTGGCCAAAGCAAGCCTTGGCCAGTCTTCTTAGCCTTGACAAAAGAAATGAACTGTTTTAAAGAGTCAGCGGGAAACTACAAAACCAAAAATTGAAATTGAAAAATCATCAACCTCGTCAAGAGCAACAGCAGCAGCCACAGCCAAAGCCAAAGCCGTGCAGCCTGAGCCTACTGTCTTTGTCAATATTTGCCTAAGAAATTTTTCACATTACCAGTGAGCCCAACCAAGTCAGTGTATATGTGTGTGAGTGTGAGGCGGGGTCCAGGGCTGAGTGCATCTTGTTAAGCTGTAGAGTAAAATGTTACCAAGATTTGTACATGCGCCAGACCTGCCGCTGGTTCTGCCATTGTCACTGCCACTGGACTCTGGCCAGTTGCATTGTTTGCATAGCAGTGCCGAGAGTTGGCCACAGTTTTGGACCTGGTCTTAAACTTGGATTGCTTGGGCTGCTTGGGCTGCTTGGGCTGCTTGGTCAACATTTTGTTTGATGTCGGCCTCGTTAAGAGCCAACGAAGCCATTGGAAGTTGTTGTTGTTGTTGTATCTGCTGTGGCTGGCTCTCTTGTTCTCTGGCTGTTTGGCTGTTTGCTTATGAACAGTTCAGGTTGAATATCATGGGCTCAGCTCAGTCGCTTACTTTGCATTAAGTTATTTTCATTTTCAATAGGCCGTGGCTAGAGAGATTTAGCTGAGACTCTGGTGGTATCTTGGGCCGGCTCTGGCATTCCAAATTCTGGAGTGTTTTCTCTATATGCACTCTGATGTAGATTTAAGTGGTCTCTCCTAAACTGTTGAACTTCACTTGTTTTCTCGAGCTATTAAGCCACTTGAGTGGGCATTTTTATTTTTATTTTCATTTTTTTTCGATTCGATTTTAACATTCCGATTTCCCGGAATTATGCAAATTTTTCACATTGTAATGTTCCATCGTGGAGCGTGTGATTTATGCCTAGGATACTGGACTTGAGAGTGTCTCGATTGTACTACAAAATACTTTTCCTGCTTTATTGCATAATTAATGTTGATCAAATGAGTGGATGGTATTTCGTATGGAAAGTGTGGGAAAATCTTTTATTTGCCTGCTGCTTCATTGTTATTCTTTCCTCCTCAAGACCTTCTGTATCTGAATATTTTTTTTTTGTTTATTTTAATTGAGAATTTCGCCCGCTCAACGTGCAGCAAAGTTTTGCAAAAATATATCCTCACCTATCGTAATCACTTCACTTGTTTGTTCTCTTGTCGCGGAAACTGAAAAATGAAATTTGAAATCAATGAAGCAAAGAAATCAGCGCAATTATCAAAAGTAAATTGAGAAAATAAAAAAAACAAAAATTAATTAATTTCTTGGCCGTAGGCACACGGCTCGCGACTCAACTAGCTACCTGAGGCCACCCCACACCTGCCTCCCTTCAAGTCATTTCGACTCGTAAATTAGCAATTAAATGAGCTTGTGCGAAAAATACACATTTTCCAACTAAATATTGAAACGCAAAAAGGCATGCTATACAATACGAAACAATTAAACACACTGGACCTGGCATATTTGTATCTGAAAATTATAGCAAACGCTTGTAGTCAAGCAAAGCTGTGAGATGTTTGAAAATTTTCCAACCACTGTCCATTTAAATAATCTAAGAAATAATATAGAAAAGAACATATGTTTATTAAAGCCACTAAGCAAACACTCAGAGAGTAGAAGAGCCGTTGTAGAGACGAGACAGACAGATACAGATACATATGGTGGGAAGAATTGCGCTGCTCGTTTTTGGCGCGTTTGCGTATTGCGATTAATGCGCTGTGTAAATAAACAATAAATATTAAGTGCGCTACATGCCGGGCGCAAAGTTCTCAGAAGTGGCCACAGTTGTTGCGTTTCAGCCGCGCAATTAAATGTATCAGTTTATGCTGGACCAATCTGCCAAAGCATTCGATTCAATCTACAAAAAAGAAAAAAAAAATATCCCAAACAAACTCAAAACCTATTCTCATCATCATCACCATGACCAGCGGTTTGCTGGTTCCGCCTGATCTGCCCGGCAACACTTTCCAATTTTCTGTGATATCGCACGAGCGTATCTCGTCCATTGTGGGTGGCATCCATCAGGTGAAGCTATTACGCGTGCCTCGGGTCTGTGGTAAATCTGGTTGTTTGCTGAAATGGCCCACGTAGCATGGTCATGTTCTCTGATCGACAAGGTGTGCAATTTTCATCCATATTGAAAGGCGCAAATCACAAATTTTATTGATTATGCATTTGGTGTAATTTTTTTTTTTTGCATTTGCGAAATCTTCTTCTTTGTCTGGTCATAAATTTCATTGATTTGCGAAGCAATCTGTTTGTTGTGTAATAAATTAATGTACTTGGCTTCGTTTCAACGCTTCAACGATTCTTGGTAGAATGTATTTTATATTCCTCTAAGCGAAACTTATGGTCATTTGGTGTAGTTTCACAATTGTGAAAATTACCAGGACCTGTCAGTCTTTGACGAGTTGAAATGTGCACTTTTGAGAGTTTCCAAAAGGGGCAAAGAGTTTTCTGTTTGTTGTGTTAATTTTTGGCTGGCCCAAAAAAAAAAGAAAGGGAAAGAGTTTCCCCGAAATTGTTAAGTAAATATTTGCTTATATATTGTGTAAGAAATAAAAGTTTATAGAACAAAAAAAAAAAAAACCCGCTCGAAATTCGTAGAAAAATTCTTGTGGCAATCAAAGGTCAGCGAAGAGAAACAAAATACAATCATTTTCATATATATTTCCAAGTAGTTTTGTTGTTTCGCTGGAAAATCTTGCAAAAATATTGACAGGCCAGGTGGTTGCTGTTATTGTTGTTGTTGTTGTTGCTGTTATTGAAATTACTTGATTAAAACTGGCAAGTTGACCAGATGTATTAGCCAGATACTAGTGAATACCATATAAATTTTAGATACACGCATACATTTTGTATCTATCGGATCTGCGTAGTATTATTTGGCTTTGGGGGCCGCTTTTGATGTTGATTAATTGCAAATTTTGTTGATTGATTTTTATTGCAAATATTGATAAAAAGTTTTGTATTAATTAACGTGAAAAACACGCGTTTTGTGTTAATTGGAAAATGGTTATTGAAACTAAACAGACGGCGCTCTTTTCACACAAACACACACACACACACACACTCATACTCACTCTCAAATGAAAAAGCACCAACAACAACAAAAAATAATAATACTAGCAGCTCAAATAACAAACAAACAAACAAACAGAGCGTGAGATACAAAATACAAGTTGCATTTTGTAGAATGTACAAATTAACATACATGAAAAAAAATCAAACAACTACGCACAACCAAATCAAAAAAAAAAAAAAATTGGAAAAAAAAAACAGCCAAGATTTGATTTATATTCAACTTTGATATTTACCGGCCTAATAAACAAAAAATTAGATAGCCAAAGAGCCAAAGAATTTGATCTTTGTATCTGCATCTACAAATCTCTGCGTATCTGTATCTGTATTTGTTGCTATCTACATATATTTAGAAGTTAAGCCAACTTACTACAGAATATTCGAATTCAGCGCACTCTTTGATTTGATATTGATGGACCAGGGCCTGCGTCTGTCATTGGGGTAATTAAACAACATCAGCCAAAGTCATCCAAAGTGGCTGTTTCGGTGAGAAGTGCCAGTGTGCGAGGGATAAGCTTCAGGTTGATGAAATGCTTTGCGCTAATATTTGGTATTTGTTTGTTCTGAGATGCCATCAAAGGATTCGGCACGGATCTCAAGAGATCTTTCTCTGAAAGATTGAGGGGCCACCAGCGTGGCGGAAAACCCCAATTGAAAGTGGTTTCGATATTCGAAATTTAATGGAAATAAATAAAATATTATGTCGACTACCATATAAAACAGATAACTTACTATTGAAAACTCAGATCTGATAAGAAATCCTGAAAAACTCTTAAAAGCCATTAGAACAGATAATAAGAAAAAAGTATCGAAAAAGGTATTTTCTGAGATCGTAAAGGAAATGCCGATAACGATATTCTTATCCATAAGTTTTCATATTTTGAATATAGTTACTAATGTACTAAAAATACAAAGAATATTGGATTAAAAATTTGACAAATTGGGTAAACTATCATGGATAAGGTAAACAAACTGATCAAGCTCGTAAAAAGGTTTCCAGTGGTAATAAAGATGCTCTCAATTAATTGACTTCCCATATGGATATGTATTTCTTTAAAAATCCTTAAAACTTATCTCAAAAAACATGACTTTATTTATTTAGTTACAACAATTTATTTTATTATACCGAAATAAAAAAATTATCGATCGATATTCAGCAATTCAGCTATGGTAATTTTTGATAGACAAATATTGAATCTGTCCCACTGTAGTTGGGTAATTAGTCAACTAAAGTGGCCAAAAGGCACATCAGTCAACACTGACAGGCGGCATGCCTTGATGCTGCTCGTCTATTCGTGTGTTGCTTCAGTGGCCAGGATCCAAACAGACGCCTCAACGTCTCACCAAAGAGAAACTGCCAAGACAACAAACCCACAGAGATCAGACCTGGAGCCCTTTGGACCCCTGACAGCCATAAATCAAAGGTAGTTGTTGTGCTCTTTTTGTGCTCAGTCCAGCTAGTCAATTGTCATGGCCAAATGTATGCTGGACTGGGCCGGGCAACTCATAAATTTATTAATTTTTAATTAGACCAACAAAGCGATTTGCGATTAAAAAAAAAATAAATAAAAAAATTATAAAATTCAATCGAGTCTGCTACTTTGGCCTTTTATGGCAGTGCAAAGAGCAGGAGGGAGGAGCAAGGAGGGTGCGGTAGCTGCCCGGAAACAACTCATTATCCTAATTAAAACGTGCGCCAAGCGCGCCCGTTGCCATATATGAGCAATGCACGCGATCGGTCCATTCGGATGCACCGCGTCTGCCAGGCCAACTGCGCTGCATGCGAAATTAGACAACAACTGACTGACTGACTGACTGTCTGACTGACTGGGCCAGCAGCTTAGTAGCTGATAGACAGTCGGACAGACAATCCGCTGGACCAATGAACCAGTTGAAGTGAGGCTGTCTTGATGCTTTCCTTCATTCATACGCACCGTGGCCATTCACCAGCAAAACCGTCAGTTATGCGCTTTAAATCAACCAGAGCTACTGCGGCTGCGGCTGCGGCTGGCCGAGCTTGTCCTGCCCAAAACGAGCAAGGCGCGTCGTTCATTGTCATGCGTTGCATTACAACATGCCAGCTGGCTGAGTGGCCAACTGGTAGGATTTTGTATGCGCAACTACGTTGGCCAATTGGATAGAACAGAAGCGGCAGCGATTGCATAGTTCCAGCTACTTGCAACATTGCGGCTGTTCAACAAGCTTGCAGCGCCATGTTGCATACTGATCAATCAGTTTCCAGCAAGCACCAGCACTAAGGCTCTGGAGTCAGTTGAAGGCAAAGCGGCATCTCTTTTGCCACAGTTGACATGAATGACTTTAACCATTTTTGGTCTCTAGTTGAATGCACTGGCAGCCAGCGACAACAACATCTGTGCTAGTCGAATGCAATTGCATTCATAATGAGGCAACTTCTGCAACAAGCCAAACAAACTCAACAAGCATGAATGAATGTCAGCTTGATCGGGCCGGGGATGGCTGGGGCTGGCATGGGGCTGGCCTGGGGCAACACTCCAGAGTTGAAGTGAAGAGATCAGGGGACTGCCGCTAAATCATCTGCTTCCTATTCGTATGAATGCCACACATAATAAAGTGCAGATCTTCTTCTGGGCTTGTCGTTTTTGGCCAAGTTTATAAATTCTCTAGCAAAGTTTATAAATTATTTTCAATGTCAAACAAGCGCTTATAAATAAACAAGTAACAAGTTTGTGTCTTCTTTAATCGAAAACTAAAAATAACCAACGAATGGGATGAAATTTAAAGAGATCTCTCTGCCAATTTGTATCTTTATATCCGCAACTGCATCTGCATCTGCATTTGTATCTGTGTATTTCATTTCAGTAAATATTCCCAAAAGGCAACAACAGAAACAGTAACAGAAACTCAAAACAAACAAACAAATTACAAATTTGCAAATTGAATTTCAGTTGCGGTTGCACTTAATTTGGCAATCGTTGCAATAATTTTGTTTACAATTTACGACTACAAATACTACAAATGACTAACACACGTGTGTGCGTTGGTGTGTGTGCGTGTGTGTGTGTGCGTGTTAGCTTCTGGCTCTCAGCATTTGTGGTTTTGCGATTTTCTGGGCCCGTACAAAATTTATGGCGACAAGGTGACAAGATTCTCAAACTATTTTATCATCTTGGCAACAAAGTAGGCAAAAAAAAAAAAAATTTACGAAAAAAAAACGGAAAACAGAATACCAAAATCTTTCAATATGTTTAGATCAGGAAACAATTTCTTTGATTCCAATCAAAAATGAATTTAACGAGGTCGCTATTTGAAAAGTTAAATTGAAAAACTGAGGGATTTATTTTGTGGCATATGTTTGCTTTTCATTTTCCCCATAAATTTATGTTGAGTTCAAACTGAGCCAAGGATAAATATCAAAGCAATATAAGCAGTATCTTCAAAGTGTTTATTAACTTTACATAATTTATTTTTCAAGGAACTCTGGTTTCTTGTACATTCTTGAGCAGTCCTTAGCTTTATTATAGTCTTAGTGGTTCTCCAAAAGTTTTGCCGATCCTTAAGACTAAATAATCTTAGTGGTTCCCCAAAAATTTTGCCGATCATAAATACAATATATTTGGTACTTGATCTCCTCCGTCTCTACAATTCAGTGATATTGATTCCATAAAGTGGATTTATATAGAATTTGACCTTAATTTTACTGACATTTCTTTTTCGAATTGAAATATGAATGGAAATACTGAGTGTATATTTTAATTGATCTTTTATTGAATCACTCTGAAATTGTTAAGTTATTAAGCTCAAGGATATGTAAGATAAGCAAGAAATATAAGATATATAAGATATATGAGATATATAAGATATATAAGATATATAAGATCTATAAGATATAGAAGATATATATATATAATCAAGTGATTCAAGTTACCGAAAAACTTAATTAAACTAGATGAAGAAGGTTAAATTGAAAATAACCAGAAAAAAAGAGATTCTTTATTTTCTTTAAAGACACAAATTCTGTTGCAATAAATATTCCTAAATAACCATAAATAAATTGGCTTACATTTTGGTTATCAGCCTTCAGAACTACGCAATAATTCTGTAAACAAATAGAACTATAATTTTTGTGCTCAAATTTTACAGCAATTAATTAAAAATTTAAGGCCACTTTAGCCCGGTTAAATAGCCCAACTAAAACGCAATTAAATTAATAAAGTATTATAAAAACCATAAATATTGGGCAATAAGAATTTTTATGTAAGTAGGCTAGAGCTGTGTGCCAATTATTGCGCCATTTAAGGTATACAATATATATAGAGTATTTAGTAATACAGAAAAAAACAAAAAATAAGAACAACAAATGGGAAAAAGTGTTTACTGAAGTGGCGAAGGGCAAGGGAGACCCAATCAACTGCATGGATCTTTAAATAAACAAAAAAGAAACCAAAATTTCTAGATTAACATCATGTAAGAGACTGAGGGAAATTATCGAAAGACAATTGAAAATTGAAATGTGTGTTTAGATTGAGGAGAAGAGGAAAGACTGTGGCGACGAGTTTTGCTGGTAGTCTCTCAAATGCCAAATATTTATGAAATCATAAAATTTGATGTTTCCTCTAAAAAGGCTACAACTATTTGACACTAATGTGCCATTTACAATTTGTCGATGCTTGTGGCAATTGTTGCACTATGCCCTGTTCATTGTGGCACGGTGGCAGCGCCAGTGTTAATGATGATTTTGATGGGCAGCGAAGTGATGTGGCAGATTAAACTGGAGTTCTTCTCCTTTCGGGTAAAACGATTGCCGATTACGAGTGAGGCAGTCTTCAATTGTTTGTTTTATGCCACAACCGATTTGTTGTTGTTGTTGGAAAGAGTTGTTTGCCCAATTGCTGTAAATAAATGCTTGGGAGCCGAGATCAAAAGGCCTATCAATTAGCACCTCCAGCGATTATGTTGCATGTTGTTTTCTGCAGTTGAAGTTTTCCGGATTTTTTTTTTTTATTCTACTTCTTTTCGCTGCAATTCACACCCAATTAGTAATTAATTTTAATGCACACACACACAGACATAGGTAGAGCAATTTTCTCTTGGCCGGAATAGGTTTGGCCAGAGTAGGAGACTTGGCATCGGCAATGGACCATAACACTAACAGTTATGGGGGCCATTAAATTTTATTAAGATGCTTTCTTTTTTTTTTATTCAGGTGATTTCCTCAGCGCCACCAGAAGTTTCGGTGAATGGAAATTGGAAATTGGGCAAGTTATTTTGGCCGTAGAATTGATTTGTTTTGCGGCTGCACTTGAGAAATTGGCCGACACTTTTACATTTAGTCTTTGATTTTTTCACACATACCCCCTCCCCCAAAACCACCCCCTCTCTGGGCAGAAACTCTTTAGAATTTAGGGCCTTCAGTTTTGATTGCAATTGACTTTTAATGCTCCATAATGTTCGGTCTATAAGGTCGTTTTGGTATGGAGTGGAGTGGAGTGGAGTCTCAGGCCGCTCCCGCTGTGTTAATTTGAATTCAAACTGTTTGTTAAGTGCTGCCCCGGCCATGTGTTTTTGTTTTGTGTTGTTTTTATACACAAGACCGCCCCGCAGGCGGCGCTTAATGCAATTTACAACAATTAAAAGTTAAGAATATTGTCAATAAAAACAAGAAGAAACAACACAATGACAATGACAACAAAAGGCATTTATCGGACTATAGAATTCACATAAATCAATTTATAAATAAATTTGTTGTATCAAATAGAGAGAGAAAGAGAGATATGGGGAGAATCCTTTAACAAAGCAATGCCCAGTCCAGGGAAACCTAAGCAAACCAAACTGTTTTGGTACTCTTTTTAATTAACAGAGCCGAGAACTCAAAGGTCTCAAAGACTCTCGGAAGTTTCCGCTTAATTTTTCTGATTATATTAGATAAAACCGTTTCGATTAATTCCTGATCGGTCCTTTCTATGTTCTAGATCAACGAAACCCAAATAGTATGCTATAAATACGTCATCAATTTCCAAAAAGAGTAAGTGATCTTCGGTCTTTGAAAGAAACCCTACAACACTGTTTTTTTTTTATGTACTTTTTTTGGGCTTTATAAATGCCGCCAACCTCATCTTGCACATCATCATGGGCATTATTATTATTATTACGATCAAGGTTTGTTGTTTGACAAAAGAACAACAACGGATCGGTCGGTGGTAGGCATCAAATTACCACACGAGAGGCTGAGACCGAACCAACCAACCAACCAATCCAGTCTGAAAGGTACCCTCGATCCCGTTCGATCTGTCTTACAAAACGTTTCAGACCTGGTCAATTCAGGCAGGCAGGATCAGCTTTCACAACACAGTTTTCGAGTCCCCAATGCAGTTCACCGTCAACCTGACAGTCACTCAGTCAGTCAATTGTTTTGGCCTTTGGCAATACAATAATAACGTTTTAATTGAACAAAAGACAACGACTGGTTTGGGCTGACAGACCTATTGACTGGCTCACTCTCTCACTCGCTCATTGACTCACTTATTGACTGTTTGTTTGTGGCGTTTGGTTTGCTTCTTCTTCTTCATCTTTTTCTTTCTTGACTGCCTCAATTCTTCTTTTGTAGTTGATCGCTTTTTCTTATTTTTTTTTGTTGTTGTTTGTTGTTGGTATTGTTGCTGTTTAACTGTCACCTTTCCATCAACTGACGGTGCCGGTGGTTGGTGGTTGGTGGTTGGCAGTGAAAGGTGCAGAACCACGTGCCACACGCTCATTCGTCTTTGACTTGGTCTGTCCATTTTGCCATTCCCATTCACCGTAGGATTTGGATTTCAAATTTAGTTTCGCTTTGTCTTGCTCAACTTTTGTTCAACGTTAATTGATTAGGTGTGGGCTGCTTCTGCTTTTTCTTCTCTTCAAAAGGAAAAGGGTGCTGTTGAATTAAATGATTCCCTAAATGTTATCCATTACTCAAATCGATCTTTCATCCTGATATTTTTGAATCTGATCTTAAATTTGAAATGACATTGAAAGGGGTGCCTAATCTTTCTTAAAATGAGCTAACCAAATTTGATTAGCCTCACATACATAAGACATCCGATATATTTCTGTAATTTTAAGTCTGGTTCTGGTTTAAGCGAAAGCTTCTATAGGAAAAATCATAACTTAAAGATCATAACCTCTATCAAAAATCATATGCTGGTGGTGTTCCAAGAGTTTCGGGTTAGAAGCCACTTTAAAGTCAAGGAAAGAATTTAACTTTTTCTTTTCAAAAAGTCGAGATTATTTTCACCCAAGAATACAAATAAATCCCGATTCGAGCTGAGTTCCTTTGATTAATTTTCTGTCTAAAACTTTAGGTCTTAGCTTCATAAATTCCTTGAGACTTCTACTCTTAATTTCCTTTGAGCAAGTCTCTTGAAATTCTTGACACTCCTTACTTCCCTTCACTTGTCTTTCCTGTTGCGAGTCCATAAAATCCAAAGACAATCAACGGACTGAAAAGGATCATTATCCTGCTGTGACGAAGGCACCAAACAGGCCTGGCATGTGGCCAATTGACTTCAGAAATCTACGATTCAAGGAGTTCGTTTTGGCAAGACTGCATTTGCGGCTAATTTTATAAATGACAGACACACACACACACATACATTTCGAACCAATTGATAAATGAATCGTTGCTCTTTGCTTGGTGTGCAAGTGAACTGATAATGGTTTCTGGGCTTGACAGTGAAAGTAGCGCCGCCCGCCGGCGTTGCTCTCCTGTGCGGCCCATTTAAAGATACAATTTTGCCACTCTCCGCTTTTGGGCCAGGCTCTGGCCATCTTCCCAAGATAAGCAATTTTCAAAAGCAAAAAAAAAAAGTAATTAAATGCCATTAAAAATAAGGGCCAGAAACGCCATCATGCAAACGGCAAAGGGCAGCTAAAGAAAAAGAAAAAAGTATCTTGTTTATCTGTCGGAGTGGCAGAACCGTCGTCGAGTGAGTGTAGAAAAAGAAGCAAGAAAAGTCAGAAAAAATGCGCCCTACCACAAGTAAGTGGAAGAGAATAAGCAGCTACAGGGCGACCAAAACGAGGAGGAGGAGCACACAAAGCAACACACACACACACACAAATTAAGACTAACACCAAGACATTCACAGATAGAGATGCAGAGATACAAAACCAAACAGACAGACCAACTGGCTGGCTGGCTGACTGGCTGGCTGGCTGGCTGGGTTGGGTTGGCGGGCCCAGCAAAGATTAACATACAAAAGGATCTGGCGTCTGCGAGTATTTCTTTTTTATATTTTGGGGCCGCCTTCTTTCTGTGTGTGAGTGCGTCTGTCCGTCTGTCTGTCCAGCCAATGGGCATGAATCATGAGACGGAGACTGAGCCAAAAGAACGCCACAAGACGATCGAAAAGGCGGCGAGAAGACGGGACTGCATTGTCGTTGGAGGCGCAGCCATCGAGACGACAGAATGTGAGAGTTTGAGCAAGAGAATGTGAGAGCGCTGACCGTGGTGGGCCAGGCAATGACTCACGCAGCTGGAAAGTATCTTTGAGATACATTTTGTATATTACAAAACAAGTCTGGCTCTGGTGAGAGTTCAGTGGAAAGTGTTGCCTTAAACAAATTTATAAGAAATTCGAACCACACACACACACACACACATACCCATACACTTAGGCAGTGCAAACAAACAGACAAAAGAAAACGCGGCCTCAAGTGCGCTGACAAGGGAACAAAAGCAAACGGAGCTACTTAAGCAGCCCTGGCGCCAATTAGGCACATGACACCATACGCATGCACCGAGTGCTTGTGTGTGGCACAGGACCAAAGCCAGAATGTCTGGCAACGCTTAAGTTGCCAGACAGCAACGTTGCCCTAGCCAAAGACCGACGCGACCATCGACGTCGCCAGACAAATGAGCATGCGCCACATGCCCTGACCATTGCGCCGCCACCACAATCACCACCACCACCACCAGCAACAACAGCACCGCCTTCAGTGTCGCCGCCGTGCTTAGCTGAACAAACAAAAGCCAAAAGCAGATACATCTGAGATACATGAGCAAATCCACATTAAAACAGCAAAAAAAAAAAAATAAAAATAAAATAATAATAAAACTACACCAACAAGAAAAAGAACCATAATAATAGCTCAACAAAGAACCAGCTACAAAAACAATAGCCAAAGCAGTCAAGTAAAAACATGAGGAAAAATCATGTAACCAACTGAAAAAGCCTTAACAAAAACGAACTGGGTGCTCCAAAGACTCCAATAAAAAAGATCTGAAGTGGGGAAGTATGAAAAATTTGAGAATCTGAAATTTATAAAAATAAGTTGAAACTTAAAGAGGAATATTTTGAAATTTTCAATTTTTTTTATATTGCAAAAACAAATACTATGAACAGTTATATTATTAAATTAAAGAAAAAGAAATAAAATTTTGAGAAAAATATCTTTTTATTTTTGATTTGGCATAAAAACTTAAGGATCCGAAAAAATAATTGGGTATGTGAAATTTATAAAGTATTGAGAGAATTAAAAGGAATTGAGATACCAATCGAAAAAAAAAATAAAAAAAAAATCTATATATATTTTTTATCACTTGGAATATTTAAAAAAATAATAATTTTGTTATTTACATATATATGTTTTCTTGTATGTCTTAAATAAATACTTTTGTTTTCCTTTTTTAAATAAATTTTCCAATTTTTTATTTAAGAATTTTTCAAATTTTTCAACTTAAAAGAACACAAGATATTTTCTAAAAAAAAAAATTAAATCAAAATATTCTGAAAAGCTCAAATCGAATACAAAGTTACCTTCTGAGACACCCTTTACTTTCGAGAAGGCCAGGTTGGTTGTCTTGGCCAGAAACTGTGATATCATGTTGACTGTTTTTTCTGCAAGCCGGCAAACCTCACGTAGTTCAAGGCAAGCTCTGAGCAGGCAGGGCTTTGGTATCTATCTCAGTGTGTGTGTGTGCTTGAACAGCTCCACCTACAAAAAAAAAAAAATTAAAAAAACAACAACAACAACAACAACTCACGAGCAACTCAGTCTTTATTGTCGTGGTTGCCGACTTCTTGGCTGGCTTTGGCGTTGGCGCAGGCGCTTAGTTGGCTGGCCTGTTGGCAGCAGGTGCGCTTGCCAACGACGACAACATCAACAATAACAAGAAAAGCAACAGAAGAAGAACAACCAGTCAAGACCTTTTGCAGCCAAAACAGTTAAAGCGTTGCAGTCACTTTGGCTGCCTTTTGGGACTGCGCGGGTGTGCCAAGTCATCTCCACAAATACATCGAGTCTCGGCGAGTCGCTGAGAGTTCAGAGTTTCAGAATGTTCGAGTTTGTTTGAATGGCTTGTGTTTGTGTATAGTTTGCATTGACTCGAAAGGCATTTTAGGTGTTGAGGTCTCCATGTCTTCTTCTTCTTCTTCTTGTGTGTTTGTCTGTGTGTGTGAAAGAGTCGGCGAGTGTCATTCTTTTGGGCCTGGTTATCTGCACTCTGCCGTCTGCCGGCCAGCCAACCAATAAAAATATACTAATTCCCGACTTTTTGATTTTGTTTTTCATTCTTTCTTTGCTGGCATGCCTGAAGGATTTCACACAATCACACACACACACACACACAAACACACAGACATGCAGACATAGAAACAGATACAAAAAACTATTAAAAAAAAATACCTCGAGAATACAAAAAAGGCAGACATTGTCTATCTGTCTGTCTCTTTCGCACGCCCATTCCAAATGCCGGCATGGAGCTTATGCACGGATCGGACTGGCCAGCCAGCCCGAGGAACACTAACGCTGTGATCCGACGAGACAGTTTGGTTTTATACTTGGTTCACTGCGTGTCTATTTATTCTCATAAACAAAAACCCCAAAATTAACGTCGCAACTTATTATTTGATTTGAAATTAATTAGAATATTTGGAAATATTGAAGTCTTAGGAAAAGTGAGTAAGCAAATTACTTTAATTTTTTAATTTAAGCTTTATTCTAGGCTTTTTGGGTTGACCAATTTAAGATGAATTTTTCTAGTTACAACAAATTTCGTAATCCCTTTAAGGTTAACTGGCAAGGTATTTTCTTATAAGCCAGCAAGCCCGCCTTTTAGTTTTCTGATTAAGCTCAAGCTCAAGGAAGCTGAGTCAGACTCAACATACTCCAGACTCTCACTCAAAAGTAACTCAACTGCGACGTCGACAGCGCAGCAACTGCTTCGTCTTGACCAATTAACCAACTCAGCCTGCTAGCATGCGAGTGTGTGTGTGTATGCAGCAGCAGCGCTGGCGGCAGCAGAATTGAGTCTTAAAAATCGATTTCATTGTTTTGAGTGAAAGAGAGCCACGAACTGCGCAGACGACGCGCTGGCTAGCAGCGAACCTGGCTAGCTTAAACCCCTCTCCCCCAGCCAGGAAATACAAATCGAAAGCCCTGCCAGCCAGAAAGAAGAACGTGCGTGATATTTTCCAGAAGTGAATATCAAAAGAGCATGGCAGAGGAGTAAAGAAGCTCAGAGAGAGAGAGAGAGAGAGAGCCAACGCGAGAGAGAGAGGGAGCCAGAGCGCCGGCAAAACCACGAAAGACTCCACAAACTGCTCCATGTGTGGAAATGGGTGGTGTAAACCGCGCTCTCCGCCACAACAGAGATGTCGGACAGCAACGAAGATCATCAGAAAAACTGCCGAAGCAACCCAGTCAACAACGACGGTAAAGACGACGCCAAAGACGACGTTCGTGCTATTCGGTGTATCTGTATCTGTAACTGAATCAGGTAGAGGTAGACAGGCAGGCATTTTAGTCGTTCTACAGCGCTGATCGAGTTTAAATCTATTTGCTGAGCGAGTGAGCGAGCGACGTGCGAACGGCGCTACCGCAAAATACAATAAAAAAAAAGTTGAAAAAAATAAATAAAATACAACAAAAAAGCACACGGAAAAAGAAATATTAATTTTTTTCAAAATATAACAAGCAACAACAAAAAATTATGTAAGGGTGTGTGCAGGTGCGTGTGTGTGTGTGTGTTTGTGTTTCTGTTAAATAAAAAATAAAAACAAGAAAAAAATCAAACGAAGCTGAAATATTCAAACCAAACAAACTCGAACAATTTGTTTAAACAAAATTTAAATCAAAAGTAATTGTAAATAAAATGAAAGCACCGCGAGTGGAAAATATACATTTTTTCGAAAATACAGATTGCTGAAAACTAGTTGATTTGAGTTGAAATCTCCAGCGTCTGGTCGGCCCGGACCAATGGAATGTCAACTGGCAAGTTGTAAAGGGAAACCCTGAAACATACAAAGCATAATCTGCATAAAGCCACAACAACAATAATCACAATAACTCCGGCCAAAGCAATAAATAAATTATACAAATTCAAATCAAATCAAACTTTGCATACAAAAAAGCCTCAGCCCAAGACCCAGCCGGACCCAAAAAAGTGTGTGGAAAAAATAAATACTGAAAATAAAATCTCCATAACAAATAAAAGGGTCCATCTCAAAGCAACAAGAAACAATTAAATTTATCTACAATAATAATTATTTGGGAGTTTGGTTTGACATTTGACGTTTGACGAACTGGCAAATATTATGTGGATTACTGTGTCAGCAAAAGCCAAGAGAGCCGCGACCACCACAACCACACAACAAGAGTGACAACAACAACTACAACAACAAGAACCTTAAATTGTCAGGCGGCCGCGCGTGAACAAATTTTAACTTGTAATCAAATACAAAATAAAAAAAAAAATACCAACAAACCAGCAGAAGGAAGAACCAAAAAAAAAAAAAAAAACAAATTTTTAAATCAAATTTTTTGTAATTTAATATCAAAGCCAAACCAAGCAGCGTGCTCAACTCTCGGATTCTGTGCTGTGTTAAGCTAAAAATAAGAAATAAATATATATAAATTGAATTCATTCCAACAGATACGCTAATTGCCAAGACAAACTTGACAAATCAAAATATTTTACTCAAAAAAAAAAAAAAAAAACAAAAGAGAAAAAAATAAAACAAAAGCTTTGTGCACGAATTTTGTCAGGGAAAATATATCCAAGTTGTTGGCAGCTTCGGGCTGATCATCGTCATTATCATCATCATAATTATTTAAATAATAATTTGTTGCCGTTGTTATCGTTGTTGTTGTCATGCCGTGCCGCGCCGTGCGTAGCAAGTGGAGGGCAAAGGCAACGGCAATTGAACAACTGCTGCAAATAAATGCAACAGATGCAACAGACCAACACTGCAACAGCAAGAACAACTACAATAAAAACAACAACAACAACTCACAAAGACAAGCGCCAGAGCAACAAACAAGACTTACAGCGGAGGCACAGGCAGCGCCTAGAAAGCTGCAATAAAATTTTCAACAAAAACCTAATTTACTTCATCTACAATTACCGCAAGCGAAAACAACAACTTCAACTGCAGCAACAACAACAACACGCTACAGTAGCTGGAGAAACTGCTGGTATGATTATCTGATATTTACCCAAACGTGATTTATTTTGAATGAAACTCTCCTCCGACTTACCAAAAACGGAAGCAGTCCGAAAGGCAATCACCACCCATTTTTTTTTTTTTTATCAAGAAACAAAAAAACAGCTGTAAACTGTGCAAATATCCATAAAACCAACTCAAGTCGAACTCAAGACGTTTCGATATCATTTGCGCCATCATAAATTCCTATGACAAGGTGTCAAAATCATAGCCAAAGCGATCCATCAATATACGCGGCTTTCGAATTATTAAACTGTATAAACAACGGATTAGATTAGAGAGTGAGTGGGACCAGCACTTGCTCTATCCATAAGAGAAAGAAGAAGAAGAAAAACTATATATATTTCCACTAGACTAGAGAGAATAGAAAATCCCAGATACAACAGCGTAGGAAACTTTACAAGACTGAGGTGAGTGGAGGGAAATATCTGTAATGAACTAACCCAACCATATACAGCGATCAATTATAAAACCCTTGAGGTCTTGAGGGCTTGATCTAGACTACTGTGTGAAAATTTGATACAAAAAATAAGTGGGCCTGGGACGCCACTTGATATCGAGTGTGTCGGACACAGAGAACCAGTTGAAACTCTCTGTAAATTGAATATGGAAAAGTATTTCAACGTTTCATGTAATCTATACTATTGAATAAGATTTTGACATTGAGCTGGGTAATTTAAATACACCCAAAGGTGTCTGTTCAAAAAACTTTATAAAAATTCCCTCAAAGTCCCTAAGAGGGCGTGAGGAGCTCTCTAACTCCGTTCGACTTGATCAAAATATTTCCACACATATATCATAATTGAATAGTCTTCAGTCATGCTGTTTATTCCAGGAATTAACCTTTGTTGGTTATGACTCTGAGTGGTTAGTCTTTTTATTTTATGACAAATAAAAGAAGTACCGTATTAACCATATTATTTTACGGGCTCCAAAAGAGGCGGCACACAACAAGCACAAAGAAAGTGTCAATGTCCCGGGGACATAAATTACCAGGCGAACCAAAAAAAAAAAAAAAAACATCTATTTCTATATCGATTGTGTCTGGTCGAGGGTCCCTTCTATTCTCTGAGAATCTCTTTCATTGTGCAGGAGAGACTCAGAGCAGAGTCCAGGGCCAATCTTAATTGCTGACGCTATACTATATATGATGAAAGAGCTCTGGAACCGGAATTAAAAAGTGCTCACAAAAATGTGTCAATTTGCGAAACATTCTCTTGCTGATTGTTGATTCAAACAAAAAAAAAAAAAAAAAAAAAAAAAAAAATTGTTGAATGTTATTTGATATGCGACTTTGCGTAATACAGAAACAGAAATACTAGAAACTAAATTCAGCCGGTCTAGCTGGCTAAACAGAATTTGAGACTCGGCCTCAATGGCACGGCCAAATGGAAATTCCCAAAAAATTTTTTTTTCTTTCTTTATCGGGGTAAGGGGAAAGCCCCGCTTGATGCCACTAAAAGTCAGGTAGACTTGAAATATGTTTTTTGGTTGAGAAAACCTTCTGCCACACGCACGGAAATTTCCAAGAACATATTAAAAATAAACAAACAAATTATGAAAATTCATATGTGGCAGAAAGAGATACAGACGAATCTATAAAATAAATTATTATTATTTTTCCAAAGTTATGAAAATTTCATTCACCCTTAAGAGGAAATTGTCGTCTGATCGTCTCCTCCTGGACTTATCAAAGTCAAGAATCTATACTCACTTCAAATACCGACATGCCCATACCCGAGTATCATTCCCATTTTCTTTTCCCAGCTCGGCACCCCCCAGCGTGTGCCAAAGGCGGAGGAGGTAAATTCTTTTTGGTCAAAGGTGCATCTGATTTTCTTCTTCATTCGTTTTCGATTCCTTTAGGTTTTGCGCCCATCATATAACAAATTTTTAGTACAAGATAAGATTTTAATCTTTATGTGAAAAACAACATGTAATTTGTTGTACCGACTACGGTGTTTAAAATATATATTTTCCAGGGTGTTTGAAAGAGATCTATCGGGGAAATTGAGTATGTTGGTGTGTGTGTGTGTGTGAGTGAGTGTGTTTCGTTCTGCTTTTTGGGCTCATCTTGAGATAGCATCTCTGGGTGAGGAAATTAAATTTATTGCCTATATTGGAAATATATAGAATACTTGTAATAATTTTCATAAATTTCTCAGATAAAATTCGAAAAATTCAGTTTATTAAACAATTTTTTGATTTTGGATTTCTAAGCGAATGCCGCCTGGCATAAATCAAAGCCAACGATAAGGCCAACTGACAAAAAGTGTCTCTTTTTAATAAATATGAAAAATTATGACACGGTCTTTTGGGGCTGTTGGGGTTTCTAATAACCAAACCGAACCGATCCGAACGAAGCCCGTCGAGCCAGCCAAGACAAGCAACCAACCAACCAGCCAGGCAGGCACTTTATTGAACCCACTTTGGGTTTAGATTGTCTTGTGACTTGGGTTTGATTTTCAATTGGTTGGGGTAGGCGGGGCGTTCATTTGAGTGGAGGGGCGGAGGGGGGAGTATAGATATTAAATTTCTAAACGTAGACACAAATCGATTGGTATGCGCGCATTGCTAGAGATCGTATGACCAGAGTACCGGGACTGAAGAAGAAGACCAACAAAAAGGTGCAATGTCCGCGACAAAGTGTGAAAAATTGCAACAGACAATCGGGCAGGGCAGCGACGGAGACGGAGACAGCGACGGTGACGGCGACGGCGGCATAGGTCGCCATTTTTTAAGGCCTGGAACAAAAGGGATTGAACAGCTTGGCCCTGGCTAAGCAAGATTTTCATGATCATAAAATTTTTGGCAAATGCGCGTGCGACGCTTATAAAAATGGGCCAGAGCAAAAGGAAGCTGCAGCTTAGGGATGTATCAGCCGCAGCAGCAGCGGCTGCTGCTACTGCAGTTCTGCATCCTTAAAGACGCTCCCACGCATACAAACACACACACACATACTATATAAGCATGTATGCATTTACAGACAGACAGGCTACCTGCTCAATGCTTGCGTGTTTGTGTGTATGTGTGTGCGTGAGTGCGATTGAAGACCTTACGGGATTTTCCTGGGCTGTGAGTTGCACGCGCTCTGCTTAGTTGAGCGCCGCACGTCGTCACACACGCACACACTGACGCACGCAAGCAAGCTCTGTGAGATTGCTGAGAACAGAGCTGAGTAACGGTGGCCGCAGCAGAATTAAATTGCTTATACAGTTGTCTCTTTCTAACCCATGGCTAAGCGGAATTGATACGATTTTGAGTGAGTTGGTCTTGTCGGCTCGACATGCACAATTCGAGTGAGAGAGGGCTCAATAGAGAAATGCTCAAACACAGACAGACACATACAATAAACATTTTGGTTGGTTAACCCTTTGACTAATGCTAAACAATTTCCTATGTTTTTGTATCGTTTCAGAGTTGCAAGCGACCATGCGCGCATGGCTTCTACTCCTCGCAGTGCTGGCGACTTTTCAAACGATCGTTCAAGTTGCTAGCACCGAGGATATATCAGGGAGATTTATCACAGCGATAAAGCCAATTGAAGAGCAATTACAACAAGAACAACATCAACAACAGCAAGCAATAGCAGCAACTACAACAACAGCAAATAATAGCAAAGCGACAAAAACTAAAAACAAAACGACAATTAATACAGCAAAAGTTAAAACAATAACAACAACAACAACAACAGCATTAGCAAAAGCATTTCAACCATTTAACGAGCTGCTGCCCACATCAACAACAACAACAACAATAGCAGAAACAGCTTCAACAAAATTGGTTAACAATAAAAACAAGCAAAAAGTAATAATAAAAAACAGTGATAAAAGTGATAAAAGTTACAACAACAAAAGAAGTAAAAACAAATTAAATAAACATAAAAATATAAGCAAAAGTGTTGACATTTTTAAGCAATTCAAGCAAATTGCCAACGAAGTGCATAAAGCATCAAGAACAGACCAATTAGAAAATTCCAAAAATAAGCCTAATAATAATAATCCACATAATATTAATAATAATTTAGTTAATAATAATAATAAAGCAATAACAACAACAAACAACAATAACAAAATGGCTGTCATAGAAATTCGGCAACATCATAATCAACAACAACAACAACCACATCATCATCATAAACAACAGGAGCAGGAGGAGCATCTTCATCAAGACCCTCACCAGGATGTCAAGTCTTTAAGAGAATCTCAAGAAACAACAACAACAACAACAACAACTACACAAAGGCCTGAGATCACAGGAGCCCCAACATCATTATCAACAGCCTCATCCACCCACTCAAATAGTACCGATAATGAATCGGAATCCTCTGCGGATCTTGAGGAAATCGCGGCCGAAATACAAGTGCCAGCCAATGCTGTCATCGAGGAAGATGAGCCCCCCACATATAGTAATAAAGAAATAATTAAGGACAAAGTTAAACCAGATCCATCAACTCTAGTCGAAATCGAAAACAGTCTATTATCGCTGTTTAACATGAAGAGGCCGCCAAAAATCGATCGCTCAAAGATTATCATCCCCGAGGCGATGAAGAAACTCTATGCCCAAATTATGGGGCATGAGATTGATTCGGTTAATATACCAAAACCCGGCCTGCTAGCCAAATCAGCCAACACAGTGCGAAGTTTTACACATAAAGGTAAGTTTCAATCGGTTATATAATATATAGGATGACTTTAGTTTCTCTTCTTATGAGTTGGTATAACTTTTTTAAAAGATTTTCTCTCTAGATTTGTTTTCATAAATTGGTTAGGCCACCTTTTCAAGTAGTTTTTTTACTCACTTACCCAAGGCTGCTTTTCATGAAAGATTTCACAATATTTTGAAAATTATTTTCCATTTATTTTTTTTAAATTGGTTCGGATAACTCTTAGCAGTTTTTTAAAGCAAATTTTCTTGATACACTTAAAATTCTTACGGAATCTATTTCTACCATGTTTTTAAGGTATTTCACAACCTGATAAATATAGCTTTTTATATTGTTCATCTTAGAAAATTTAAGACTACTTTACTCGAATACTTTAGGTTGCGGTGACTGTACCTTTGACTTAAGTTTTGTGTAGTCTTGGTTAATTGTTCGGGTGTTCCTTTCCCAGACTGGAATAGTTGATTGATTGAGTTTGCCAGATTTCCCCATATGCAGGGCAGTCACAGCTTGCAATTGAAGAGCTCCTAGGAAATTCCAGAAATAATGTTTCACAATATTTGCATACCTGATATGAGAGAATCCAAGAAATGCTCTGCATCATTCAAGCAAGCGTTGAAAAATCACGCGGAAATTCCGCAGCTTCAAATGAAAGACGCAGGCATTCGGCAAATAAAAAAGAAATAGAAAGAGAGAGAGACAAATAGAGAGGGAGAAAGGAATCTGAACAGGTCGAAGGGACATGGACGCAGTGCAGTGAGTGGGTACACTTGTACAGGCATTGCAGTGTCCTTTTACCTGGCCGGGAATGTTAACCCAAACGTGACCTTGAAATTTTTCGATAGAATTACACCAGAGACGTTTAGCGCATGCGCTAAATGGCTTTTATATTGTATTTGTAAAAATAACAATTATTATTAAAGCGTATTTCGCATTATTTTCCACAGGATTAGAGGGGATGAACAATAAAAGCAGTTTAGCCAAAAAGGGAAGAAAGCCGAGAGCGAGGCAGAATGAAGTAGTAAAGAACTCAAACAGACAGAACAGCCCAGACCAGACCAAAGAGTCCGCCAGCCTCGGTGGCACGGTCTGTGGCAGGTATTCTCTCGAAAGGGCCCTGGCAAAGTGTCTAAAGCCAAGCCAACTAAGCCGAACTGGTCCGACTGTCGGGCCGGACCAGGCCAAATCAGAGAATTTACAATGTCCTTTTGTTCGGAGCACTTGAGTTTTGGTGGTGATTCAAATTAAGATTTCTGTTCGGTGCAGATTGCACCTTTGCCGATCCTGGACTCGGCTCTATGCGCTTTGTTATGGTAAAATTAGTGAGACGACAACGACGACGACGACGTCGAGCAGTTTGAGTCTCTGGGTGGGTCGGGTCTTTAGCTCAGGCGCCAGTTGTAAAAGGCGGCACAAAAGCAAATTTAACAGTTTTATTGTAAGCCAAAAAAAAAAAGGGAAGACCGGCAGACACCAAGCCGACCAGCCTCCGGCGACGCCGTCTGAGGTGTTGACAACAAAACCAAAAAAGGTGGCAATTGAAAATGTGTGATTTCTGCTTTCTTTATTTTTTATGTTATGTTGCCTTGACCCTTTCCAAACAATCCAATAAATTCAAGCAAAATTAATTTCTTTTTTTGCAGATAGTAAAATCGACGATAGATTTCCACATCATCATCGGTTTCGTTTGCATTTCGATGTGAAAAGTATACCCGCCGAAGAGAAGCTGAAAGCGGCCGAGCTGCAATTGACCCGAGAGGCGCTCAGCCAGGCCGTGTTGCAGCCACGTCAGGCGAATCGGACGCGCTACCAGGTGCTCGTCTATGACATAACACGGGTGGGAGTGCGCGGCAAACGTGAGCCCAGCTACCTTCTGCTGGACACGAAGACGGTCCGTCTGAACAGCACCGACACGGTGAGTCTGGATGTTCAACCGGCTGTGGATCGGTGGCTGGCTACACCGCAAAACAACTACGGCCTGCTGGTGGAGGTGAGGACGATGCGCTCGCTGAAGCCGGCCCCGCATCATCATGTGCGCTTGCGCCGCAGTGCGGACGAGGCGCACGAGGAGTGGCAACACAAGCAGCCACTGCTCTTTACCTACACGGACGATGGGCGCCATAAGTCGCGCTCGATACGGGATGTGAGTGGGAGGAATCGGCGGCACCAGAGGAAGCCGGCGCGGCGCAAGAATCATGAGGAGATTTGCCGGCGGCATTCGCTGTATGTGGATTTCTCGGATGTGGGCTGGAGTGATTGGATTGTGGCGCCGCCGGGCTACGATGCCTTCTACTGTCATGGCAAATGCTCGTTTCCGCTGGCTGATCACCTCAACTCCACAAACCATGCGGTGGTGCAAACGTTAGTCAATAATATCAATCCAGGGAAGGTACCAAAGCCGTGCTGTGTGCCCACCCAATTGGAGGGCATCTCGATGCTCTATCTCAATGACCAAAGGACTGTTGTGCTCAAGAACTACCAGGACATGACAGTTGTTGGCTGTGGTTGTCGCTAGACCTCACCAAGAGTCATCAAAAACTTGAAGAGTCACTGAGAAAGAAACAGAGAGAGATAGTGAGTGAGAAAGAAAGAGAGAGAGAGAGAGAGAGCATCAAATGCTGTTTGGTTCCAAGCCGTCAATGCTTTAAAACAAGTTTAAATTTTATTAAACGCAACGCAAACAAAATGGACTGAATATTTGAATTTTAAGTGTAAATCGTAGACTTTAATTGTATTTAGAGCAAAGAAGCCGACACGTATCACCACCCACACACCAACGTCATCCCCAAACGAAAAAAAAAATCCAGCCAAACTCATGAGATTCCCTCAGCAGATCTCTAACTGTCGCTCTCCACAGCCAGGCTGTTGAGATGTTGCACAGGCCCTGGAGTTTGGTCATTTGTATATAGCTAAGAATTAAGCCAAATGTTCCCCCACCCCTCCCCCGAACCCGCAGACCAGAAGGCCATCGACAAAAGCCATAGAACATGTCCTGAAAGCCCACGCAGCCCCGGCAGCGATCAGACAACTTCTTAGATCAGCCATATAAGAATTAAAAGAAACCCTCACCATATGTACCATATTATGCATACGACTTTTGATAAATATCTCTATAAATATATAACTATATATTATATTTTAAACTATAGAATATATAAAGAAAATTAAATAAAATCAATAAAAACTCCACTCGAACTTCAAGCTGCGCGCGACTTTTGCATTATGAACAAATTGTATAAATAATAAAAAAAAAAATAATAATTAAATAAATATATATATAAATATATATATATATATATATATATATATATATGTGTTTAATTAGGAATAACCAATCATTAAATATTAATTAATTAATTATTAAATTGTCTGGCCTATAGCGAATTAATTTAAATGTATCTAAGGTAAAAGAAAGGAGGAAGGAATTGCCTTTCGTGCTTGATTATTATTTGATTATTTTTGTTAATAATTTTTTAAATATTTTTGTAAACTAGATAAACTAATTTAAAAACAAAATGCTCTAAAACAAAATAAAAACAACAACAAAAATCCGGAAAAAAATCTAAAAATCGAACGCAACAAAATCTTTTACTATTTTTTCTTGTTTTTTTTTTTGCTGTTTTTCTTCTCTAAGCTGTAACTTGTTGTACATTGTATTTTACTAAATATATCATATTAATATATATATTTATTGAAATATATAAAATTATTGACGCAACGGTATTCAACTTCGTTCCAAACTATAAAAATAAATTTGTAAAAAAAAATATATATATTTTTGAAATCAAAAAAGATTGCTATTAGTAGCTCGTTAATGTCAAAGCGAATAAATATATAAATAATTTAATTTAGATTAAAAAAAATTAGCTTAAGGACAGAAAATGTTTTAAGCGAAGCGAGTGAAAAAAAAGAAATTTTAGTTAGTAAAAAAAAAAAAAAATGAAAATCGTGCTTGAAAACTCTTGATGCCACGACTTTGTATATGTAATATTCATATTAAATTTAAATTTTTTATTTATTTAAACAAAAACCAACATATTTTTTAATACCGATGAAGATGATGTGCAAATGCTGATTAAGCGTTAACGATGAAAAATGAAAAAAATATATAAAACAAAAAAATTATTAAATAAAATGACCTTTTATTCCAAAAAAAATTGATCTCATCCTTCGAGCCGGATTTGAACCAGCGACCTATGGATATCTACACTCTCTGAGCTCAATATCTCAGAAGTCTTTGTCTTTAGCTTTCTACAGTCCACCGCTCTACCAACTGAGCTATCGAAGGTCTTGAACGTGGTGGCTCCAAGACCAGGTAAAATTCATTATGCCAAATTGCAACTATTTTTAGCTGACTTATCAAAGAGATATGGGAAAAGCAAGCACACTCGAATGCTTATCAAAATCGGCAAAGCTCGAACTACTCTGACAGTTTTGTTGATAAGCTGGCTGCTTAGGTAATTTTGCATAGACTAAAAAAAAATTATTGATTTCAATTAAATCAACTGGAAATAATTATTAATTAACTTTTCCATTAAATAATTTTGACTATGTCAGCATTTTTGTAGATTCTGTAATTAAATTATTATGATTTTGTTAAGCCGCCCAATAAGCCGTATTTTGTGCGGCAATTATATTGGCAAATTACTGGCAAAAACAAAAGCTGATAAGACGAAATCAACTGAGTGGGTTCACTGGGGCAACAAATTGCCAATCTCAAACAAAAATTCATTGATACAGATGTGAAGTGAGAATTTCATTCTCAGACATAGTGACATTTTGAAAGACCTAGAAATAACCTCAAGCTATTTTTAGTTGAGCTATATAAAGAAGAAGAAGAAAAAACTACAAAATCATATGCAATTCATTAAGTATACCAAATCATCCGATGTATCTCAAAATTAATTAAAAAAAAAAAAGACCACCATCAGCTTCAGTTCATCCCATCAATATGAAGTCAATTTTCGGCTCAATTAAATGACTCATCAGGTGGGCCAAAGTAAGATAACTAGCACAAGATTGAAGTTCCGAAATTTTCTGCTAAAATTGTCAAGAAAAAAATTCCAATACCCAAAAAATTACCGACTTGAAATTTCCCAAGAACTTGGCAAGAGACAAATGCAATTTTCTAGATGCTTGACCCTTGATAAATGCCAACCCACATACAAAATGTATCTTTACCAAAAAATTCATTCATTTGCAGACGTTGTGCACACTAAATCATCAGACGAAATTGATACCTCTTTTGCCGCCCTCTCCCAAACCCTGTGGGTGCTTTGGATCAACTAGGAAAACCAACATCAAACCTTACACAAAAATACCGCATTTCACTATATCTATACTCTTCTCGACTAAAGGAGAGTATATTGAAATTCCTATGAAGCTTGGCTTTGGACAGATCAAAATCGTAAGAGAAATGAAATCATCTTAAAAAGAGTAAGCAATCTTCAGCACTGCGAAGACAGGGTTCTGTACTATTTTCATTTTGGTCAAGATCTTTTGGTTTTGATAAGCGCCATCAGAGCCAAAAAGTGCAGGCGTCCAAACAGACTAAAAACTATTTGAGTCATTCTTAAAAATTATGAACATTTGTTGTAACATACCTGAGCAAATTACAAACACCAACATGACAGAGAAAGAGAGAAGCAATAGTTGGCCAAGGGCCACAGGCAAAGTGGACAGACTCGCAGTTGGTTGCCCTACGGGGCGCTACCCAAAAGGGCAATCATTTTCTTATCTAACAAGACATTTTGGGCAATCGATCCACTCACTTCTCCACTTCCATATACATACAACACTCTGTTCTAACCTTACTCAATGGATCACACAAATTGCCGCTTGATGCTTCTCAGCTGCCGCTGACCAAAAGAGCCACGACAGATTGTTTTTTTTTTTTTTTTGAGAAGTCTCAGTCCCAGGTAAGTGTGTGTGTGTGTGTGTGTGTAGATGTTTTTGTCGGTAATTATCCGTAAGCTGTCAGTTTTTTCGCTCTGCTTCCTCCAGCATTCCTATATACCTTTCCATATAATGGAAAAAAAGAGATATATAAAGGGGGATTTATATATAGATCGACTGATATGCTTCCTCTGCTGTCTTCTTGTTCTTTTCTCTATTTTTTATGACTTGCTGGGTTTTTTTTTTTTTTTTTTGAACCCTCCACTTGTGTGTGTATGTGTGTGTTTTTGGCATCCTAATTGGTTTGTTAAGTATTTTTTTTTTCATTCTTTGTGTTCAAACTAACCGTCAAAAATTACCCTCTTCTCACTGTCCCGTGCGTGTGTGTGGCGCTTATCAGAAACACTTTACGCCAGCCGCCTTCGAACCATTTGGAAGTCATGGCCCAGACCTTTTGGTAGTGGCAATGGTAGTTTGTTCTAGACCATTCTAGCCAGGAATTTACTGATAACACACACCAAAGGCGAAATTTGTCTTGTGCGCATGCTTGGGGTATGATTCACTCCTGTGAATCATCGTCTCATCATCATCATCATCATGGAAAAGCCAGCCCCTGAGCATCCTCCAAGATCGTAGGTGGCCCGGTTAACTCTTCCCCACTGATAACACACGACTGTGCATTTTGATTCGTGTTCTTTGCCTTTGTTTACACAGCCAGCAACTGTCCGGTTCATTTGATGTTCACCGACCGCTCGTAGCATAGCTCGGTAATGCATAAAAAGCTCAGCTCATTCAAGACAGACACGCTCGTAAAGCTCCGCTCGACTCGACTTGAAAAGTTCAACGCATTTGTCGAATTTGCTGATAAAGTGAATTTCGGTTTTACTGTTGTTATTGTTGTCTTGGTGGCTTTTGAACGCAGATTTTGACGAACTATGCATATACCTTCGATAGCTCAGTTGGTAGAGCGGTGGACTGTAGAGAGTTTAAAGCAAAGCTTCAAGCTTTGGGACAAGTAGAAATCCATAGGTCGCTGGTTCAAATCCGGCTCGAAGGATTGGAGTAAAATTTTTTTGTATATTTTTTAAAACTATTATTAAATATTTCGATTATATGGAATATTTCAGAAATTAGAGTTCAGTTCAAAAAAGTCGTAGAAAATGTTGAGTAGTATTTCAAGATGAGAGAGCTATTGGATTGTCAACAGAGAAGTTCTGGAAGAAAACATAAAAGAAAATTAAACATTAATAAGCTATAAATTTAGATAATTTTTTTTTTTTAATTGCAACAAAAATACACTTTGATATTTTTTAGGGGTTCTCGGGATCACAAATTAAAATAAAAAATCTATTAAATGGATATTTCTTAGTATTATATATTTTATTTCACATTTTTTAATAGCTAAATTGATTTTCTATTTTTAATGATTCCCGAAATATAGGAAATATATAGCAAATTTTAGGTACACCTCTCGAAATATTGGATTCTCTATTTAGATTCAATTTAACATTTTTATTTCAAAGATCAAGGCAAAGGCTGGATTAATCTCAAGATTTTGGATTCCTCATTTAAATTGTAATTACCATTTTCAT
Organism: Scaptodrosophila latifasciaeformis; assembly: GCA_037075145.1. Taxonomy (NCBI): domain Eukaryota; kingdom Metazoa; phylum Arthropoda; class Insecta; order Diptera; family Drosophilidae; genus Scaptodrosophila; species Scaptodrosophila latifasciaeformis. The sequence continues at coordinate 21,010,495 of JBAMCM010000217.1, read as the reverse complement.
TTCATAAATTAAAGCAAAGGCTGGATTTGTTAAGTTGATTAATATTAGTTTAAAGATAATAAAAAAAATATGCAATGGGATCTGTTTGAAATGGCTGGGTTGAGTCGTCCCTGAGCTTGATATCAGTCGGTTCAGCCTTTCACTTTTCATGTCTTTATTACAATTGTGGCAAGCCGCGCTTTTGTCTTTTATTTGAATATGCACAGTCTACTCATATATTTAATGCGCTAAAAAGAAAAGGTAAGATCAAAAATCCGTCAAAAACAAAAGTAAGAAAAAAAAAGAGACACGTCCTGGCCAAGGCAGAAAGACTTTGAATGACTGACTGACTTGGTTGCTCCCAAACAGATGCTATCAATACATCATTTGCCTTTGTCTGGCTGTCACAAATTCATTCACCTGTTCTCGGCCGGCTGGTGATGCTGTTGGGTGACTGCCACTTCCACTTCCACTGCCACTGCCACTGCCACGACTTCATCAAGAGGCCGCCAGAGCGTAGTCAGAGTAACTCAGAGCAGACAATTATACTGCGTTGATCTCCAATTAGGCTGTCGAAACTCCATTTACACGGCCAGCAACGTTCCATACCACCATAAAATATATGAGAGACTGCGACTGCCTTTTTGCGTTGAGTTCGCCTGCTCCTGCTGCTTCTGCTTCTGCTTTTTTGTGTTTGACTTGCAAGTCATCATCTCGGCAAGGTAAAGTAAATAAAAATATGAATGAATCGCTCAGTGGTTTTGTATATGGATCATCATCATCCTCATCATCGTCATCACAGCCATCATCATCCATTGTGTGTATTTATCTGTGTGCGTGTGTGCGTATGTGTGTGTGTGCTGAGTGTTCTGTAGCTCCTTAAGTGTTTGCCCTTTTTATTTATTTATTTATTATTATTATTTTTTGTGTTGTCTGCCAAGTTGAGAACAGTTGCAGTTTGCAGTTTTCGTGTTTGCTTTGTCTTAAAAGAGAAGAGGAAGAAAACTTTCAATTGCTCCATCTTATCCAGACAGCCTCAATTTCAAGATGCCACATTCCTGCCATAGATCCGACCCGATCTGATCGAAGCCGTGACCAAAATGGAAACCTCAGGCACACTTTTTCCATGTGAGTTTGCTTATGTTTGCATATTAATTAGTTTAGTCACCCAGAGATCTCCACAGATCAACTGGTATTCATTAGAAATTCCGAAAACCACAGGCATTTCGTTTTTATTTGTTTTATTTATTTTTATTTTTTTTTTTTGCATGCCAAAGAACTTAATACCTTCGAGTCATACTAGACAAAGTCAGCAGAGTTGTTCTTTTAGTTGTTTTTGTTGTTGTGGATAATGTAAGTCTTGTTGTTGTTGTTGTTGTTGTTGTTGTTGACGACGTTGGCACGCATAAAACAACTTTTTCCTCATTATTGAAATTCCTTTAGAAATCGTAGCATTTGATTTTCTCCTTTTTATTTTTGCAGACAAAAGCATAAACTATAAATAGAAATAATTTTTTTTTTCACAGTGCAACCTCAAGTAAATGGTTCTTAAAAGATTCTGAGGAATAACAAAAGAAGAAATTATTATATTGAAATAAATTGAGCCAGTTCTATCATATCATTTTCAATAAGTAAAGATCTAACAGCCCTCTTAGGCTGTTTTGACTGTAGATGAAGATCAGTGTTAATATAGAGCGCCACACTAGCTGGGGAGACAGGAGGGCAGACAGCCAGCCAGCCAGTTGGTACGTCCATGCAAAGCATCAAAGTCATTGTTGTTGTTGTTGTTGCCGTCGGTTTGTCTACCAGTTTGGAGCTGGGCAATCTGCAGCGCTTCGTGGGTTGCCTGGCATGCAAAGACTCCAACTAGCAGGCCCCCCCTTCTCGAGTGCCCCATAAAGTCGGAAAGTTTTGCTTTCTCGACTTGCATGCAGCGAAATTATGCCACCATCGGTGGACTCAACCGACAGCAAAAGCAGCAGCAAAAAATCTTATTAAAGCGCAACTAAATGCCACGGATTAATGTCTAACAGCCCAACAGGTGCTATGCATAAATGCCAGTTTAGTGGCTGGGCTGACAGGCGGGCCGGGATCGGCACTGGGTTCGGGACCCCACATGGCCAGTCCCCGAGACTAAAAGCGGCAACAACCACTTGTATTAGCATATAAGAGACAATAAAGAAGCAACAGCAAAAGCAACTGCGACAGCAATCTGACTAGGCAGCTGCTAGCAAGTTCGTTGCCTAAGTCTTTCGTTTTTCTTATGTTTTTTTTTTTATTCCAGAAACGGAAGTGTTTGCTACTAAAAATCTACTTGGCCTAAATCAAGAAAACTGCAGCACCAATAGCAATAACAAACCAATTAATCAGTTGATTATCAGATTCTTAAGATACAAAACAGTCAACTCAAGTAAACTGCTGCTCTGGGGATTTGAATAAATTTATTGAAAACATTCACATTTTTACTGGAAAGAACAGTTTTTTACAAACTGGCAGAGCCCTTGTAAATTCTTTATCTTCTTTTTTTGCAGAAAGAATGCTATTCGAGTTGAAATTATTTGGACCTGAAAAGCTTATCAGAACTGGCTGCCTTATTTTTCAAAAATTTAATTTCGAAAATTTCATAGTCTCAAAAAATCCTCTTTAATAAGAGTATAGTAAAGAGTATTTCCTAGTCCAAAAGATCATCGCACGCGTTCATTGCATGACATTTAAATAAAATAAAAATAGTTATTCATATGCGTAATTAGGAACGTCGTTTGTCGTTTGTTGAGGCCGTTATTTATTACCACACCCCTACCCTCGCTATCATTCTCTTTCTCTCACTCTGTCTCTCTGTGATCAGAGCCACTTGAATTGCTTACCCGTTTTGTAAAGCTCCTTCCCAGCAATTGAGCAATTAATAACTAAAGACTGCATTTGAATTTTTGCAATCGACCAAACAGCTAACCAACTGATTGAGTGACTGGATTGCATTTGCATTTGACTTCTGCGGGGGGGTGTTTTGTGAGGCGGGTGTCTTAGTTTGCCTGCTCAGCTGCCGTTTGACTCGCCCGTTGGGTGTTAGTTTGATTTATCATTTGCTAATTGAAAAATTATACTGCTTGTATTTGTCAAGCAGTTAGTTAAAATGTTGTCAAGTTAGTGGTGACGACGACAATTGTGGAGAGTGTCCGACAATGACAATTGCAAAAAAAAAATAATAATAATAAAAATAGGTATTATAAATTGTACATTTTTGTATTATTACTAAGGAATTTTTCCTAGGAATTTCGATTGACTTAATTAAGCAAGTAACTCATATGCAAAGCAAAACAAATAAAGGCTGAAAAAATCTGTGGGCGGCAGCTTCTAAAAATAACCTACAACTTGGCCAGTAAAACAAATGAAACAATAAAAGAATAGCCAACTGGCCAGCTGCTCATTGTCTTCTATACTCTCTTCAAAGCCAAATGAGGGTCCTGAGACATGGAAGATGACCAAACTTAATGGACACAAGTCGATGTCTTGGGACATTAATTCGATTCAAGTCATCTTCAGGCAAATCATAGCAAATGGGCTTCAAGTTGTTTAATCCATGGAAAAGAGTATGTGGTCTTCTTGGAACCAAAGATCCATGTACGCACTCGTTTTTTGGTTTGCTTTGGTTTGGGAAATTTATAAGCTTACCAAGCGAATTAATGCACATAAATAAGCAAAATGTGACGTTGAGCGAAAGACAAGCACTTGAAATATTTTAATTGTCTAAATGCCAACGCTGCTGATGATCAACCCAGCCAGAGAGCAAGCAGCCAGCAACTCTGGCAGCAGCAGTGGCAGTGGCAGTGGCAGTCACGGTCAGTTCGAGTGTCGATTGTCGAAATAACGTTGCTGACTTCAACTGGCAAGCTGGTAAGCTGGCTGGCTGGTTGGTTGGATGGGTGACTGGCTACTGTGTGTCTTGCGCCTACTACAATTTATGTGTTGGCTTGAAATTTCTCACAGAAAACAAAGGAAATTCCAATCGTTAAGGAATTTTCAAGTGAGAGCCAAGAGCTTTTAAATAAAAAAAAAAACTCGATTGGTCTACCGCCGCCGCTGCCACCGCTGCAGCAAAAGTCAATGTTGCCAATGTTGCCGTTGCTGTTGCCGCCTTCACTGCTGACATTTTGCATTTCGTGCAACGCATTCCTTGGGGCGCTGGGCGCATGCGTACCACACACCAAGGAGTAAAGGAGCAACATTTCGCCAAACCGACTGCATTGACACTGATGAGCTGGCCACGGACAAGTCTCACTGGTTGTTTTGCTTGCCATTGTTGTTGTTGTTTTTGTTGTTGCTGCTGCTGCTGCTGTACCCCAGGCTATAGCCGTTTTGACTTGCATCTGCCTGAGAGTTCTTTTTTTTTGTTTTTTTGGTTTTTGTACTTCTTTTTTATACCAAGGTGGTCACCCTAAATGCAACACGCAACTACACAAACAACTTGTGCTGTGCGGCGTGATTGTTATGGCTACGTTTCCAGTTGTTATGGCTGTTGTTGTTTCCACTGTTGCATTGTAAATTCGTAAAACAATAAAGAAATAAATTACTTTCGGCTTGCCAAGCAGCAAGTCCAAGCTCAAGAACTCTTGTACTTGGCGGCGTGAGTGTGAGTCCACTGCACAGAACACGGACGGCCTGACAAACGGACAGACAGCCACAGACAGAGACAGACAAAGAGACAAAACCTGGACCACCGTTTCAATCCCAGCCGAAACACCCTACCCCACCCCACCCAACCGAACCCCACTCTACAAGGGAAAGCAAATACAAACACGACAAAGCGTTGAAATCGTCGTGGTTCTTTTTTTTCTCTCTGCCATCCAGAGGAAAATAAAAATGGCCGGTTGGCCAGCGCAGCCAACTCGGCCCCGACGTGTACACCTCCTACAATTTTCAACAAGCACATAATGTCTGACATGAACTTTGTGGCAGCAGTAGAGGAAGTGGCAGCACCAGACTCTCTTCCTCTCTTCCTCTCTCTGCTCTGGCCCAGCTGAACTCAGCTCAGCTCTTGTCTTTTCTGTTCTGGACTGGGCCTGAAATTGCAATTTTAATGCAATTCGTGAGCTTCGTTCGGTCAGCAGTTGAACAGTTGAAGCATTTGGCCCAGCCAATCGTTCAAGTCCAAGTACAATTGGTAGACCACCCTGATGTTGGATTGGTGTTGCCGTTGCAGCCACGGCTGCTGCTTAAGCTTCCGCCGACACCGCTGTCTTTGCCGTTAGTCAAAGCTCTCGAAAATAGGGTTGTCTCACTTGAGTGTATGTGTGTGTGTGTGTGTGTGTGTGTGGGTCTGCCTAATTAATAAAATAAATAAAATAAAAAATTAAATTTTTAGAATTTGAAAACAATCAATTAAATTAAAGTAATTTTCAAAGAGTTGAAAAAATCTAAAATTATTTTTATTTACATTTAAAACGAGTCTAAATTGAGCTAGAAATTAGATAATATACAAAATCTGTTGATTTTCTATATACTGAAATTATTTATAAGATTTATGAGATTCATAAATTCATTATTATTTGAATTTCATTAAAAAATATGAAATAGTATCAGCATTTTGATAAAATAATTAAGTTTTCAAGATACCGAATTTTCTATATACTTAAATTATTTATATGATCTATGAGATTCTAATTATTTATTATTATTTAATATTCATTAAAAAATGTATAGATTATTATATAGACAATTCGATAATATAATAAAGTCTTCAGAAAAACTCTAACCTAGTTTATTTCTTTCTATTTATCTGGAATAGTTCCGATATCTAAAATTCTTCTTTTAATTATCCCCAAAAAAGTGTATTAAATTTCTTTATATTTTGTAACTTAAAGCATATATATGAATATGTATATATATTTTTGGTTGATCAGCTTCAAAGTCCAGAGGGTGATTTTTAGCAAACTCATTATTTTCAAGAGCTTTGTAGAACTATAAGCAAGTCTTTCTAGTGCCATTTCAGGGTGATATTATAGAGTGTTCCACTCCAAAGCGTAACTATCACACCCGCGCCTCTTAGAAGATGCCACACATCTACAACAACAACAACGACAAGATACACACACAAGCAGGCAAACAAAGTTCCATGCTATTTATGCTTTTTGGCCTGGGGGCCCCGAACATTGAGGCTAAAATACAAAAGCGTTTGCTGCCGTTGCCAACATGTCTGCCATGACAAGCAGCGAGCGAGTATTAAACAAACCAACAACAGCAAAAACAGAAACAACACTGTGGCTGAATATGATGGTAGTGGCTGTGGTGGTGGCGGCGGTGGCGGTGGCGGTGTCGGTGGTTTCAACAGCAATCGACGACGACGACGACTGTCATGAAATGCCAAAATGTCTAGCTTCGAATGCTACACGGGCACCCGAAAATAAAACAACCACAAAAACAACAACAACAAAACACACAAAAGCCAATGATTTCAATAATGAACGGTTTTTGTTCTGCACATATGTGAATTGATCTGTTAGTATGTCGGTGAGTGTGTGTGTGTGTGTGTGAATTGCCCGCGAGGGTTTAATCTAGATAAACAGACACAGAGCAGCAGAGAGTCCCACAAGATCTTGAAAACAACAGCAATGAAATCAACAAAAAAATCAACTTCAAAATGAGACAAGAGACTTGCCAGAAATAAAGAAGAAAATCAGAAGAAAAAAAAATTAAAGCTTTAAACTCGAAATTGTTTCAAGAAATCGTGCGTTTCCAAGCCTAAGAAACAGCGCCCCCGCACTTCTTCCATTCTCACCAAACTATCCAGCAAGCAATCGCCAGGCAAAAACAAAAAAATAAATAAATAAAACAACAACAACTACAAATATATTGAATACATTTTGCGTCTTTTAATGGAATTCTTATCGTGCAGCAAATTATTGTTATTAATTATTTTAAAGCTGTTTATTTTTACCTTTTTTTTATATAATTTTTTTCTTTTTGCGTCGCCGATGACATGATGCTGTGGATCGATTTTAACCAAAGTGGGCAACTCATTAGCCCAGGAGCTGGAAACGGCGGAGGGCAAGCCGAGCCAAAGGTAGAGAGCAGCAATTGCTCAAAAGTATCTGGGGAGCGACACGCTGTCTGAGCCGAGAGTCAAGCTGAATTAAACTGGGCAGCTCAACTGTTGGCAACTTGATTGTCAGTTTACAAGCATAAATAATTTAATTATAAAATAAAAAAAGAGAAAAAATATTTATTTGTTATAGACATTTGAGTGTATATGTGTGTGAGTGTGTGAGTGCTTGTGGTGGCACACCTTTTTGGCGTCCCAGGGTCTAGAAATTGCCGGCTTGATTGCGGATTAGCCTCAAGTTAAATGATGTTTGACTGATTTGTGCCAGTTGCCTTCCCTCTCATTTATTCATATTTAATGTTAAGATATTTCATCATACGAGTACAACATATACATTTTCTTTCTTTCAGCTTTGTCCCAAAAAAGTAAACAACAATGTAAGCTATTCATGACAAGCTCTGGCAAGCAGCCAAAGACAGCCCGATGCTTGGCGGTGGCCTTTTTGATTTCTGCTTGAAATGTTAGTGGTAAAAAGTAGTCAAGCGTTTCCTTCAAGTCACTCAATGCGGTGTGAGTTACAAATTAGAAAAGCCAACAAATACCGGATCAGCTCTGTAGAAAAAAAACTGTACAGGATGCCATTCACATGGGCACACACAATCAGACACTCTCTTTTTTTTATCCACATACTCTTTGAGTTAATCACTGTGTGACTTTTGAGATCATTTATCATATTCAATTTGCAGGCGTTTTGCATATTTCAGTTTTTTCGGTTTTTGTTGGCCTTTTATGACAAGCAGAAATGCCATAAATTTTGTTATAAACAATACAGAAACGAAAATCATATATTGTATATTATTTTAGGAATTTGATATGCTTGTCAGTTTTGGAGGTTTTTTCAAGTGGTGTGATCTTTGCACAGAATTTATTGCAAATGTTTTCGATTCATTTATGCTTGTTAATTTGGCTTAAAGCAAAGATTGGGGTTAAAGATTTCATTTCTAATGGAGATATAGAAATTGAGGCCAATAGGTCAACAAACTGAATCTCCATGACTTTTGTACTTGAATTTGTTGAAGTTAGAATTCAACTTGGTTGGGTATTTGTCAGGATTAAAAGTGGCCTTAATTTGATCATTGAATAAACTGTGCTGAGTTAATTCAATCGCCTGTATGAAAAGATTTTAAGTCTTCCTTTCTTTGCTAGCAAATTTATTACATCGAGAAAAAATATTGGAAATTTGGACTTGGTAATTGGCTTTATTCGCGTATGACTAAAAGCTTGCAGTATTTATATGAAGGGTATATTAAGTTTGAGCAAATATCGAGAAGAAAGAGTCACATTTTCCCCAAAGTTGCCTGGAGCAAGACCGTCTATATGAAGGCTTGTTATTGGAAGAAGCTAAAGAGTTCCGGCTTGGTGCTAATGATTATATATAGCGTTCAGGCTAGATCAATTTTAAGTCATTTTCTCTAAAACTGCAAGTTGGGAAAATACTTATAGATATCGAATTATCTATATAGTATAACCTTAAATTAATCTTTACTGCTCCCACTAGAACAAGGTATTTAAAGCTCGGACCATGCTTATGGATTATATTTATTCTCAAAATTATATAATTTTAGTCAATCTCTCCTTCGGCATTCCGAAATCATACTCACGTGTCATTTTTGTCCGAGAATATTCTTTGAACATTTTTGCTTTTGTCTTTTCACTGGGTATTTTTCCATCGTTGACAACTGTCAGAGTCTATCTAGTTGGCTGGTTGCAAATTAACTTAGTTGCCTGCATTCAAAATCAAAATGCAATCAAATGACAAACGGGCGTCAAGTTTTGCCGGTGTAGCCGAAAAACCTAGTTTAAAACGTAAAACAAGTTGTGTGAATCAGTCAAGCAATGCAAAATAAAAAATAAAAAAAAGCAAATAAATATGCAGTAAATCGAAAATAAAATTCGTTGTTGCCAAGAACAAATTGCTGTCAGTTGAGTTTTGTTGCCAAGTGCATTTGGCCTAGATGAATTGCATAACAACAATAATAGCAACAAGACGATGGCAAGTAGCTAAAAATAGCCGGCCGTGGCCAACAAGTTCGTTGCCTAAGTCATTCGATTTGCAAGCTTCGCAAATGTTTTTGGTTATTTTTATTTTGGTTGCCCAAAATGATTTACGGCAACAAATTAACAACTTCCTTTCAGCTTTTGACACCCTCTTCAAAAACCAAAAAAAAAAAAAAAATAAAAATTATTGATGCCCAAGGATTTTGTGTGTGGTCCTGAGGCGTTTATATTTTGCTAATCAGCCTCTCAACCAAATTAAAATATAAATTCCCAAACACATATAAACTGCACAAAAAAAAGAGAACGTCCATCGAGAAGATTTGGGCAAAAATAAAAAAAAAATGTGTGGAGCTTATTAGCGTCTCAAATATTTTAGCAGCAAACAAATTAGCTCCACTTAGGCGGTCGAATGCGGCAAACCTTTCATGGCCCCTAAATTATTTCATCAAATATTGCTAACACACACACAAAATTAACCCATTAAAGGCAAAAAGAATGTTTTTCAAAATATTCAATTCTTTTAAAATATTCTTTAACCTATTTTGGATCAATTGGATCAGGGAAAAAAATTTATTAAAAAAAAAAATGATCAAATAATCAATTTAATGGGACAACAGATCTAAAGTAGTCACAGTCAAAATGGGTTAAATAAAAGCGAAATCTTGTTTGCTAGGAAATACAGCGCAAAATATATAAAAAAAAATATATATGAAATGAGAAAAAAAATACTGGCAACACCCAAAGTGTCTATGCGCACACCTTGGACTGCCTATGCGAGAGAGCTCAGCCAAGCGGGCAACAACAGCAAAGACCAACAAAAACAAACACTAAAGACAACAGAAACCAACAATACAAAATGAATAAAAAAATAAAAAAAAAACCAAATCATATAAAAAATCGTTAATAAATTTCAGAAACGACAAAGCGGACAGACAAACTCACACAGCTGCAGCAATGCAAACACACATACTCGCACACTCATATAAAAAAACAGAGCTACCCTTTTATGTGGTCAAAGAAAGACACGACCAGTCCCAGATCCCAGAGTCAGTCAGTCAGAGACTCAATCTCCCGAACCCAAGTTTCCAGTCTCAAAAGGCCAAGAGATAATCTAAAGTAAAACTCTTGGAGCATAAATAAAAAAGAAATTACTTAATTTCTTAATAATGTTGTGTGTCTGTTATATGTTGTTGTTGTTGTTGTTGCTGATGTGGTTGTGGCAATGTCTTGTTTCGACAACTTTTTTATAATCCTTTTAGGCGGGCCGATACACTGCAAGAAATCAATGTGTGCTTCCATTAATCGACACTCTCGGCTGACTAACTGGCTGGTTGGCCTCTGCGTTCTGTAGATTTTAACGACTGGCAAAATCTTCTCATACACACACACACACACACACAGACATGGGGAAACACTGAAGAATCTCCTGATCTGCCGGCAATTGCGTGGATACAAATCGTCTCAACGAAGGTGGCCTGCACGGGCTCACTGTTTTACTTTCTGTTGAAATGAAATCTTTATTTCCTTTCGTGACTATAATTAATAATTTTCGTTTCGTTTTGTTTTGTTTCGTTTTGGTTTTTGTTTTTACTTTTCTGCAGGCTAAAACAAAAAGTCGAAGAAGAAGGAGGAGGGTAAGAGAACTACGATTCGTAATCAAACGGTTTTTGGGAACCGCAGGAACAAAACCACACACACGCACCACACTGCGGCTGCGGTCATTTTGTCTGCCGATGGGCGCGTCTTGGCTCTGGCGAGTGAGTCAAGGGAGCGCTCAGTTAAATCTTTGTTGTTATCACAACAACAAAAAGAAGAAGAAAAAATGTTTTATGCCTGAAAATTGTTTTGGAGTGGTTTGTTTGTTTGTTTGTTCTTTTTGGTGGCTTGGCAGTCTTAAATGTTTGCATGGTGGCCAGCTTGTCTCCCGTGGCTTGCATTTTTTTTCTTTTTCTGAAGTTTCATTTTCTCAGCTTCTTCTTTTATGTTTGGGCTTACCCGTGTGGTTATATGGAAAGCATTAAACGCACTGATTGTGTAGTAAATCATTTGCTAATTAGCCAAAAAAAGTTAACTCAACAGAGCCAAGCCTAAAAGGGAGGAGGCAAGTCTTTAAAAAAAAAAAAAAAATTTGAAAAGACTTAGAAGTGGTCATGATTTTAATAAATTTAAATGGAAATTGTATTTTAAGCCCTTTTCAAAGCAGCCACCTGAAAAAAATCAAATTTTCGATTCTTTCATTTCAAGTTCGTTGCCTAAGTCTTTCGATTGTCGTCACCAAACAGGTGGAACTATCAAGTGCGGAGGCCCATCGGGCTGATGAAATTGACATACTCTTTTTGAAAACTTAAGCGTATTTTGAATTATGTTGTATATGTAATACAAATGGTGCTTGGGACATCGACTTGGACTTTTAGTAGTTCGATCCAAGCCGAGTTTGATAAATCAATAAATCAGATAGTATAGAATCAGACTCACGTCAGCTTAATCTGTTCGCTAAGATCTTTATTCTATTCAGCTAATAATTTCTCTTCTGAAAAAGCTTCACTTTCAAATGCTTGTAAACTTTCGTCTCCCCTCCCTTACATTCTAGCTGTCTCACAAACATTCCTTTCATTTGTTTTTGCTTACTTCATTTTAAGCATTTTTTTTTCATCGTCTTCTTCTTGTCCAGAATTAATGTCTTGCGATAGCAAATTTAATTTATTACGATAATTTTTCATTTTTGTCAACAACAACAAAACAGAACAAGCAGCCAAACTGGCACGTAGACCAAAATCCAAAAAAAAAGAGAGAGAGACAGAAGAAGCAGATGCTGCCCATCAGCACCATTGAAATTTGAGTACGTGTCTTGGCCAGTATATATACGTGTATGTGTGTATGTGTGTGTGCTGAAGTCTTGTGCGATAAGCACGACTAATAATGGCTAATAAGCCATTAAAAAGGCATAAATTGTTTTGTTGGCACTTTTAATAAATTCTCCAACAAATTGTTTCACTTGAGGCATTCGAAACGAAACCAAAAGGAAACAACTTTTTAAAGTTTTCAATTTTAGATTTCGAATTCTTTTTGCTTTCCTTTAATTTATGTTAATGGCTGATCAGCTACAAATTGCCAACTGGTCCAGAAGAACACTCTTTGTTTTTAGCCTGGGCTAAAAGCAGCACTGAGAGCGAAAGTAAATAAGTTGAAGTGGAAGTCTTTTTTGTTTTTTTGGAAATAATTTAAAAAATTTGTTTTCTTGTTTTAAAATGAAGTTTTGTCAAGTCCTTTATCCTCAGAGGTTCTCACTCCTGCTCCATCTTTGTCCAGCTCATCCGTTCATACTTCACTGCATTATCTGTGTATCTGAGCAGATTTTCTTGAGTCTCTCCGCAAGCCTTTTGCCTTGGCTTAATGTTGTGTTGATCGGTCACATTTTGTCGGCATTTTTGTCTTTGTTCTGCAACTGCTGCGGCTGCTGTTGGTCATAAGGACTGTTGTTTCGTTGTTATGGTTGTTGTCTTTAATCGATTGTTCATTGTTTTTTCTCTTTTTTGTTTTTTTTTTTTTCTTGATGGCTCGCAGCAGTTGTTGTGTGGCTTAATGTGGCAGGCCGCATTTATTATTTCGACATTTTTAACGAACTTCAAATTTATGAGTTATACAAAAATAAAAGGAACCATATAGTTAACAGGGTGGTCAGCATTCCAGCCGAATCAACGAAAGCCATCAATATCAGCATATGTATATGGAAATATATATATTTTGTTCTTTTTTTTTTCTTTTAAAATAAAATTTTTATATACCCTTTATATGGCAATCTGGCAATTTGTTGTTAACCGGTTGTGGCCATAAACGGGTGAAAATCGGTTTTATTTTTATTCATAAATTACATTCTTAATTGTCAATTTGCACTTAATTTTTCTGTATAAAAAAAAATTCTTTTTGACTTTAAAGCATTTCTCTTTTTATTTCTTTTTTTTTTTTAGTAATTAAGCCATTCACGTCGAGATATTTATATTGCGTATACGCAGTGTTTTTTTGTCTCATTTAAAGCTCATAACAAAATTTCAATAATTCCACAATAGGCAAATGACAATGGTAAATGGCAAACTTAACCTTGTTGGTATTCCCAGTATTCAAATTTATATTTTGTTGATTTTGTATTTATAGTTATAAAAACTATAATAAAACTATAAAAATTTGGCCATCAAAAACCGACATATACGGGCTGATATGATGAATCAATAAACCAATAAAAATATAAAACAAATTCATGGAAAAGAACCGATCGAGGAAGACAGAAATCCACCATCTGAAGTCTCCACATTGTCTAGCAGCCAAAATAGAAACATTTCGCCAAAGGCCTCCACAATTTTTATGAATTTCTGTTGGCTTCGCTGTTTTGGTCATGGCAGAAATTCCAAAACAACAACACCAACAAACAAAAGTTTTTCTATGAGTTTGACAAATGTTTAACATGGGACAGCTGTTGACCAAATAAATCCATTAGCTGTACAAATAAATAGTCTGCCAAACAACAGCAGAAAGAGCCAACAACAAAGAGCTAGATAACATTCACCGATAGACAAACAGCAACAACAACAACAACAATATTATTATAATTAACTTGACTTGGGTGTGACAGTAATTGTGAGCTTAATTTATCATTTAACAAAGCGCAAATCGTCATCAAAAGTAAAAAACAAAATGCACAAACAATAACTAGAAATGCTGATGAAATTTCTATAAAAATACAATTTTTATTTTTTGTTTAGGATCACTGAACAAAGACAGCATAAAAGTTAATAAACAATTAACAGACTGCTAAAAAATGTCAAGACTTGCTAAGAAATTCTTGAAGAAATTGGAATGTTGTGTATTTTTACCAAGCCTACAAATTGGCTTAAATTTGTTGGTGTTATTTTTAAAAAATCATTTTCCAAATTTTCATTTCCTCAAAATAATTCTTTCAGTGTATAAAATTGAAAAGCTTTGAATGTTGTTTACATTCAAAGGCAAATAAAAACAATAACAATCAACCCGATCAATACGGGGTTGCTCAGTAAGATAATGCGCAAATAGTTGGGGTAGACAGAGATGCGCCAGTCGAGTGCACTAGGAAAATAAACAACAGCATTTGGATTAACATAAACGGAAATTTCTGGGTTGACAAGAGCACAGAGAACTCCTCAAGCAAAAAACAAAACGAAAGACTGAGGCAACAAACTTGAAATGCCAAGATGAGCATACCGACTGACACATTTCTTTGATAAGCTTAACTAGGCACACACACAAACAGTTATATGGAAGGGTAGATTCTTGAGTGTATTAATGTGTGTATGTGTGTGTTTGTGTGTGTGTGTAGCCGAGCGTATCTTATCTGGCCAATCAATCTTTGTTGTTTTTAAACACGTTTCATTAAAATTATTTTTTTTATTTATTAAGCAAAATCATTTTATGGCTGACTCTCACAAACACACACACACACACGGACAAGCAATAGCACACACTGACATAGTCACAAGCTCACAGAGGGGAGCAACACCTGCTGAGACGCGCGCCCAACATGCGGTTCATTTCATATTAACATAGCCCATTTAAGCCGCTGGCTCCCTCTATGGCTCTGTCTCTGTTTCTGTCTTTGTCTCGCTCTGCTCCTCAACTATCTCTTTTGCTTTGGCTCGACTATTCCCTGACTCTTGAATGCTCTCTTCGGCTTGTTGTTGTTGCGCTTTTATCATATGATATCATCACCCGAAATTCCTCGCTCGCAAATAAATCCTATATCTAAATAAATTAAAAATTCTTCTTCTTCTTCTTCTTCTACAGCTTGAGACTCATTCAGTTTAACACACACACACACACTCACATACGCTCTCACACACCCCGCTGGTTTGTTTGCATAGTGAAGGCAGCAGCAACAACAATAAAATCATCATAAAATATTAATTAATTAGTTTGTAGTCTTTAGGTTAGAAAGCGCAAGCACATTTGAAGACTGAGAAACATTTCTTTCACACACAAATGCAAAGAACGCTCGATAATCGGCTGCTGTGAGTTTTGTTTGTCTTTTTTTGATAGTAAATTTCGATAAGCTTTACCATTAATTTCTATTGTATTTGTTCATAGACCAAAAGCGTATTTAGTGATCAGAACCACATCATCATCAGAATCATCGGAATCATCGGCATCATCGGCAGCAGCAGACAAGGCAAACATGCTCCAAAAGTCAATCAAGTTTAACTTTATGAGCTTTGCTTTGTGCTCATTCTGATTGTTGTTGCTTCTTCGTTATACACTTGCTTTGAAGAAGTTGTTAAAGTTCTGTTATTGACTGTGTATAATTTTTTGTTATCTGATAAAACAGAGAAAAAAATAAACGACAGACAACAATGACGACAACATCGAAAACGGAGTCAAATCAACACGAAAAAGAAAAAAAAAATATATATATGTATATATAGTATTATTGTAGATCTGATTTAGGCGATAAGTCGTTTTATTTTTATGCCATGATTTAATTTTTTGGTGTGTATATTTTTTTTTCGGCTACAATGGCATTTTATGTGTATCGTAAACTCGTTTTAACTAGAAGAGATTACGTTAATTTCTTCATATGATATACAAAGCAAAAACCCTCATAAATTCTAAGAAAAAAAATATACATATATAAAATAAACATGTTGACATGCGTCACCACGGGGCGTATGTGTAATAAAACATTTCAATTAGCCAAGAGACATAAGGAAATGCACTTCACAGAAACGCCCACCCAGACTTAATCATAATCCATTTGATTCTTTCACAAACAGATTAACTTGATTTTGCTTTTTGCTAATGGTAAATTTATAGCTACCCACACACTATGAATTAATAAAAAATAAACAAAAAAAAAGAAAAGAATGGCAAGCCAGATTTAAATTAAAACAGAAAAAACAAATATTCTTGTTATAAAATAAATAAAAAAAAAAAAAAAAAAAAATGACATCGGACCAAAAATGCGACAAACTTAGCAATGGCCAATTAGTCAATAACAGCTGCAACAACAAAAACATCGAAAAATTGCTAACAAATTACAAAACAATTAGACAGGCTGAAAATGGCAAAAACAACTGCGATGCGCTCGTCAAGCATTTTAAATATATGTTTAAGACAAGAGCAACAACAACAACAAGCAAACAGCAGCCACGATTTATAGGCAAACAATTAAATAATAAGTGAAAAAAACAACACAGACAACGAATTTTAAATACACTTTAGGTAGAAAATTTAAAAATATCAGACTAAATTTTAAGATTCAAAAAATCAAACAAATTATTTATTTTTTTTATTTATTTATTTTTTTTTTTTTTTTTTTTTTGAAAAAAAAAATCTTTTCAAATTTCTTTAATAATCCCCAAAATTTATATTTACTTTTTATAATTTTGATTTTATTTAATTTAATTTTGTAATTTTTACTTACTTGACATTTTTCCAAAGATCACTCAAGTATTTTCCAATTTGAAAAGGTTATTCTTGCAGTCTGAAGAGACTCTCTTTCGAAATAAATCAAAGTGTATAATTATTTCTGGCATTTGCCGCCAGCATTTTTTCCTCCATAATCGTTCAGTTCTGACATTCCAATAGAAGAATTTATTAAGAACCGCTAAATTAAAATAAAGCCGTACATTAAACTCGGTCGGGACCGAGTTTGGGATACCCTGTACCTAGTAGACGGAATTGAAAAGGAGAAGGTGATAACCCTGGCCTGATGGTAGCTCTGATCGGATACATTCACTTAAGTCATCTGGTCTTAATATTCCTTTGAAATCAAAAACACATTGCTTGTCTTGAAAGAAACACGCCATCTATCGGACTGTTTATTCATCCATTTCCCAGTTAGGCAAAGGGAAATAAAATCTTGATTCTGAAAATTTGTTATTCGATTACTCATTTTTGTCATAATTTTTATACCTAAAAACTTTTCTAAAGCAACGAATTTGATATTCCTTGAGCTATAGAAATTACAAGGCTTTGAAAAAGTGTGGAAGGTGGAAGGTAGAAGGAAGGCCGGGGAGAGACATAAGGAGTTTGAGTTCCATGTTTGGTTGTCCTAGGTCATACAGTCACTAAGATCTAGGCGTTCATACAGACGAGCAGACAGACGGACAGTCGGACAGACGGACGGACATGGCTACATCGATTTCTGTAGTCTCCCGGATCATATTGTGGGTAACTTTGGGGGGTCTCCGATATCTCCTACTCTATGTTAATTACATTTGCATAAAACCCTTTAATATTCACTCAGCTTTAAGTTTGTTCGAAGTGGGTTAGTGTTGAAAATTCTGCAGCCTGGAACTTAAGCTGCTTCTATTTAATTTGTGATCCGATAATTTTACAATCGATAAATAAAAATATATTTCAGTACCGATAAGACTTAGAGACGTTGTACTGTCTCTAAATATATCGAAAAAAGTCTAAAATATTTTCTTTCAACAAATAATTTTGTTGTCTCCATTAAATTTACAATTTAAGAATAAAAGAAGCATGCAAATGTTCACATTTTTGAGAAAATACTTTGTTAATTTTGGATTAAAATCGAAATTAGCCTAGCCTTATTGTGTTTCATTGTAAATCTAGACGACTGTATTCAAGGCTGGTATAGAATACCAAGTGTTCCGTTTCCAGCCCCCCGGGCGTTAGAACCGCCACGCAACCCAACCTGGGCCTTTTTCCCTGTCGCTCGCCTTCTCATTTAAGGAATACACAAAACAAGACTGCGCGCAGCCGCAACTCTGGTCCATCCCGCCCCTGACTCACTCCCGAATTGAGCCAAAGACTCAAAATCACAAAAAAATTATATTAATGATAATAATAAATTGGTCGAATAAAATATTAAAAATATACACATTTTATTATAAAAAAAAACTTTTTCGGAAGTTTGTTTTAACTTTCCAACGTTTGGGTGAAATTGTTTTGGGTTCTGTAAAATTATTACCAAGGCAAACAGTCAGTCATACAAATACGAATAGTTTCAAAAATTTAGATGTGGTTCTTATAAAAATAATAATTTTAAAAAGTGCGCCATCTATCGGGCTATTCTTACAATTGCAATTGCGAGATTGCCTTCATTGTGTGCCATAGCTAAGCCAATTCTTTTTATTTCGGATATATCACAGACTGGCAGAGCCATGATGACGCTTACATTATAATTTCACTTACCACTCAATACAAATACTTAAGATGTATTCACATCGGCATAAAATCCTTTAGCATTTCGACACACAACAAATCGGGTCTATTAGGCGAAGAAACTAGCTATGGCTGACGGTTCGTTGGAGTCTGGAATCCAAGAACCTAAAATTGTATGAAAACTTAAAGGAATATTTTTCTGTCTGAGTGCCATTTGCGCTTTTGCCAATTCACCAGAGACAACAGTATCCACCTGTATTAAAGATTTTTAAAAACAAAATTCATTCACATAAAGACAAACCTAATATACCCTTTACCTTAAGGTGCAGGTTATTATAAAAACAAAACAGAAATTAAAAAAAAAAGCTGTTTTTTTATTTAAAATTTGTATGGCTCCATTCTCGACGCCTGGCGCTACCAAAAATGCATTTTTATAATAATTCTAACGAGCTTACCTTATGCGGCAAACATTATTGTTATTCTTGTTTTGTTGTTGTTATAGTTGTTGTTATTGTTGTTGTTGTTGTAGCTGTGGTATTCGCATTGTCGGTGGTCTTTCAAATTTGTAACTCACGACTTGTGTTTTCCTCCTTCCACGACGACAGCCCCGACAGCAGCCACAACGACTTGTTTCAATTTTCAAAAACACGTCGAGGGGGGGCTGGGGGAAAGGCAGGTAAACGCCGTGAAAATATTTCAAATAGTTTTCTAATAGCCTCCACATGCTTGAATGAAATTGTTTTGCTGTGTTGCTGTTGTTGTCATCATATTCATATTACTGGCAACATTTTGGCTGGCAATGCATTTTGTTAGAAAATGCATTTTCATGCCATAAGTGATTAAGTGGTGATCAAAAATGCTACCAATGCCTAAATTATTTGATTGATAGCCAAACGATTAGAAAGAGAAAGAGGGAGGATGTTGTAAATTTTCTAAAACATTTTCTATCAATAGTCTCTAGCCAAATGACTGAGCTGTTGACTTGCTCTTAATAGTTTATTATGATTCAAATCTGCAAACACCTGCTCCATGATTCACAAAGCAGACTTTGATCGCTTGTATACAAAATATGAGTTAAACAAAAACAAAATAAAAATGTCAACCACATCAAAGGTTGTGAAATCTTATATCCAACGGCCAAACCAGCTGTTCTGTTTGTTTACATTGGTGTCTGCCTCGAGTGCACATGCACTTAACCAAATTCCCCAAACAACAAAAACAACAGCGAGTTGAGTAAAAGTCAGCAAATTTTGTCAGATTTTATTTATATCACCCAAAAAAAAAATGTGTATAATCAAAAAGACCGCAAGTTTTAGACTACTCGATGAGTAAACCCTTGACTCTGGTCAAATGGGCAGACAAATTGTCGCCAAAATAATATTAGCATGTTTATTTATTTTTTTTTATATGCCAGACGTGCCGTCAATTGTTTTGGGATTTGCCAACGAGTTCAATTCGAATTATCTTGGGCGGTCGCCTTTGCCAGTGTTTGAAATTAAATTCCTTCTTTTTTGACAAGTGTCAAAACAACAGAAGTCAGAAAGTTCACTGAATTAACAAAAAAAATGGAAAAAAATGAACTTCATAAATTTTCACAAAATTAACTCAACTCGAACTTTGGCAGAGCCAAGGGCGCAAGGGGGGGTGACCAACGCCAGCTAAGGGGAGCAACTGAATTTTTTTTATATTCTTTTTATTATTAATAAATAAAGCTTAGTGCTGAGCTTGTCTTTGTTGTTGTTGTGGCTGCTGTTGCCGTGTCGGTTTTTAGCATTTTCGGATCTTAGTTCGTGAGTCTTTTTAGGTGGCTTTTTTTGTTGTTAAAGAAAAAAAAAATAATAATAATAAATAAATAAACAAAAGGCGTGTGCGCATTGCCAAGGTTTTGACTTTGAAAATCGTTTAAGCGGATTAACCCATGCGGATTGGGTGTGTGGTATCGAAGGGGCTGGGAATTGGGCGGTCCGGGGGTTGGGGCAGTCAACTGCTTCTGCTGTCGCTGCTGTCATCGCTTAAAAATTTCGCCAGGTTATTTTGGTTATTGCTCGGGTTGCTTTATGCTTCTTCTTCTTCTGCCCTGACGCTGGTGCTGCAGGGTGTGACAAATGATGTGGTATGAGCAGCCAAAATAAAGCTCAAAACTTCAACGCTTAAAAAAATATACACACGATTAACAGCAACAACAACAACAACAACGACAAGTCAAAGAAGCTGGCGTAAAAAAAAAATATCACGACGAAAACTTGTGGAGCCAAATTGTCTGGTTGGTTGTTTGTTTAAGTTTTTTGCTTAGAATCGTTGTTGCTGTTGTGCTGGGTTTTGTCAGAGTGTGCGTTGATAATATTTAATTTATTTAAACTATAATTTGTATGCATAGAAAGCGTACGAAAAGAATGAAAAAAAAATATGTGCTTGTCATCTTTTTTTTCCAAAATTTACCACGCCTGATTATTTCAAAAATTTCTAGTTCCATTTAGAAAAAAAAATAAAATAAATAAATCTATTGCGTCTCGCTTTTTAGCAACACTTTCTCAAATAAATTTATGGAACTCGGGGGAAAAAAATATTCAGAGTTTTGGCTTACATAATTCCAAGTCAGAAGAGATGGAAAATTATTTCTCCGAATTAAAATTCATTGAATTTTTGTATTTGTTTAAATGACATTTATCTAACCAGTTCCAAGAACAAATAACTATTTGTTTATTTTTAGCAAATTTTGTCTAAAATTCCATCAATATTTATTGTTAAATATTTTAATTCCCATTCTCACACTCTCGCCATATTATTATTCTCTGCCTAATGATAAACACAAATCTGGTGTGATATTTTCAATCATAGCCAAATTGGCGACCAAACAAGAGGTGTGTATGAAATGTTAACAGCAAAAAAAAAAAAAAAAAAAACAACAAGCCAAATACAACTTTTTTTTTCAAATCAATAAATATGAGTATGCTTTGACACATGTGTGTGTGTGTGTGTGTGCGTGTGTGTGTGTATTTGCCTGTTTGTATTTATAAATAAATTTTGTGCGATTCAAATAAATTGGCAATAAATAAGCCACTGCTTATTGTTCTATATTTTATATGAATTTATTGAATTGAATATTAAATTAAAAAAAAAAAAAAATGAAGAAAAAAAAATTTATTTTATAATTTGTTATTTTGTATAAATATTTGTTTTGCTGCTGGCTGCTGTTGTTATATAAATGGGTCACTAAGTGTGACAGTTATGGACAATATTGTATTTAAAATGATTAGCAAGCGAAATTAACAAAAACAACAACAACTGACCACACAGGCAAATCAAAACCGAAACCTATGGAAAACAAAAGACTTAGGCAACAAACCTGAGGCACACACACACCCTAGAAACGCGTGTGCCGACCACGAGCAGAACACCCACGCGATTTTTATAGCCACTTTAATGGTCAAGACCAATTCTCATGCTGATTCTGGTGGTGATTTCGATTCTTTGGCTTGTCTGACTTGCTGACTAGCCGATTGCTAGGCTGTCCATTTGCTGACAATTACGCATGCAAATCATGTTGTCAGCGTAATTAAATCGTAATCGCCAGGCATCTACTAAAGCCTGAAAATGTCATAAACAATCAGTCTGACAAAACTACAAGCAAATGGAAAAAGGCACCAAAAACCCATGCGGAAGAGCATATTCAGGCTGCCGAAGATCGCATACCTTTTATATATTTCCGAAATATTTTAAGCATTTCAGAGTTTTCTAACAAATTCAATATACTTGTTTTGCTACAAAAAGTGTATGGCAAATGTCACAAAACATAAGTTAGTCTCGGTCTATAGTAAATAATATCTTAATGGCAAATTAAAGCCACAAACGCGTTTACTGGCAATGATCAGCCACACTCACCAACGGCACCAGTTTCACAGAGAGTGGGTCGGGGGCCTTAGAGGGTTAAGCCGTGTAAGTGTTGGCCTGACACCAAATGAGGCAGTTACCAACCGCCAGAAACTGCCTTGAGCCGACACTGCCACCACAATCAGCAACAGCTACGTCACACTGCCTCTGCCCTTGCCACCCGCACTGCCGCCTCATTTACAGTTGACAATCTATTTTCGTATTGCGGTTTGCGGTTATTGCTTTTTCCATAGCTACGATTTTTTTTTCTCAATATTGTTTATGACATAATTCTGGGAATGAATGGCTAATTTGACCATATTTGAAATTGATGGCATTTGGTCCAGATTGATAAATGACTGGAAGCTTGATCAGTAATGATTTGCTCCATTCATCAACGAACAACAATCTAGCTGAAAAGGTTAATTCGAAAATAATTCAGACAATGTATAGAAGTGCTGACAAGTCTAATCAAATTCATCAATAAATATTTTATATTTTAAGCAATTGGCAAAGCATTTCAGCCATTTGATCAATTTACTCACTGTCAACCATTTGGAGTAGTTGAAAATTCACCAGAAATCGACTGTGGGCAAAGTCCAAAGACAGCGAGGGAAAACTTGAATAATCAGCAGGATTGGATGACAATTTTTTGTTTACGATTCGTTTACTTTTTACTTCATTAGCATTTGCAAGTTTTCCCCAAAAACAAGTTGAGAGAGGGCTATCAAGGAGCTGGCAAGTCAACAAGTTGGTCAGCTGTCCATTTTCGAGTTAAGCCGAGCAAATCGTACTGGTTTTTCCGTTTATTAAAGTCAACCCTGAGCAGCTTACGATATTACTCATACGACGCGTTGCACCTGCCACTCTTGGGCAAAACGGCAGCAAATAAAACTCAACTTAATTACTAAGCAGGAAATATTGCTTCGAAGTTTTTTTTGGGGGGGTATTAAGCAAATAAAACTAATGAACAAGAAATATTAATTTAACAAAATAGAGAAAAAAAAACCAACGAGACAGGCAAAAATCAACAGACCCAACGAAACGGCTTGCCTCTTTGACAGAGGTGAGAAAAATAGACAGAAAATGCAAGAGAAGCGCGCCAGAGACACATGCGGAGACGGCCAGTCTATTTGAGAGGCTGTGAAAAACTTGAACATGCATTTTAATTGCAAACGAATGGAAGGGAAGCAAGCCGCTTGCCACAATTTGTACACCACAATTTCAACAGTTTCAAATCAAGTACACCAACTACAACAACAACAACTACTACAACAACAACAACGAACCAAACACTCAAAAGCACAAGACTGTTTAAGCAATTGTCTGCCTGGGATGAGAGGAAGCCAGGGGTGGGCGAGGCAGGAGGTGCCCGAAAATAGAGTTAAGCAATCAAAAAAAAAAAAAAAAAAAAAAACTAAAAACAAAAAGTAAAAGAAATAAATAAAAACTTTGTCACGTCAAATGCATGTCATTTAATTAATTTTGTTTACTTGCCACAACATATGAGTCTCTCTTTTTTATGGTTGTTGTTTGGCAATGTTAAGCAAACATTGCCTTAAATTTCGTAACCGCAATTTATAAACAGAAATTGAGAGTATCTTAACTCCATCTATTTTGTTAAATAAAAATGTTAACTTTAAAAAGATCGAAAACAAGCCTTGGCCTTGGGAAAACCCTTCCAAATAATATAGCAGGAGGCATTCATTTCCTTACATTTTATAAGTGAATATTGAAAACATTTTATAATCATTCAAGTCTTTAAAAATCCTTATTTATTTTACTCGCTAGTCATAGGCTTATTATTGGTCTAAGCTATTCCGGAAATTCTATATTATAAAATTAAAATCTATGTGACTATGCAAATAATATACGAGTCGCTGAGTCAGATTCATATAGGTACGTTTTCATTTAATCGGTATGTGAAATACTTAAATTTAATTTCAAGTTCTCTGAGGTATGATCTGCATCAAATCTCGGTTACAGCCGCAGACACACGATCAAATATATATATAAAGATTTGGGAGCCTCTTAACCTCTTTTTTCTAAATTAGATAAATTCATTCAAGCTTTAAATAAAATAAGGTTGTCTGTCAGTAATCCTGGGACTGAGAATCTTGAAATCAAGAAAATTAATTCTTAGTTTATTTCAGAAAAACACAATTAATCTAAATTTTGGAAAATATCGAAATCAATTTTAATTCGATCCATTCGATCTCTTTTTAAAAGCCCCCAAAGTCAGTAAATGGTTTATAAGTATTCAAAAGAATTGTTTTTCCTTTTATAATTTATATAAATCTGCCTTTGACTTGAAAGAATATTTTGAATAGTGTTTTTTGATTTTTTTTTCAATCCTTTGATTTTTTATAAAAGCTTTGCCGCCAAAGGCTTGAAGACTTGTCAAATAAATGTCGCTTTATTCAAATTACTCACGGGACAAAGAGGAGTGACGAAGAGGTAGAAGATGAGATAGAGGAAAGAGGCTTACCAAATACAAGCCAATTCAGAATTCCTGGCAAGTTGCCAAAAAAAAAGGAAGGCTTCTCACTAATTGTTGTCTGCTTGACACAGCAGAAAAAAAAAACGAATTAAGAAAGGGTAAGACAAAAGAATCTGGGAAGACTGCTGCCGATGACGATGCTGATGAAAGTAAAGTGATCACAAAATACTTAACAAGCCCAAAAGCCGACAATCTGACAGCAGGACAAGCGCTCTGCTCTGCCAGCCAGCTCAGTAATTTCTCAGCTTCTCCTGTGGAGCTCAAGTGCAGATTAGCAGACAGAGAGTGGCTGCTCACAGACTTTCTGTCGCAGGCTCATTTAAATTTTGCCCAGAAAGGCAGCCGGGTGGTGTGGGGTGAGGTTTGTGGGAAGAGCTCAATCAACTTTCGATCAAAACGTGCCGCTCGTCTTTTGTTTCTTTAAACTGGAAGGACTGAGGGGTAGGATGCAATCCGGCCTTTTGGCGGCATTTTTATTCATGGCTCATTTGATTTTTGTTTTAGATGAACTGTGATAGAGGCCACAACTGACAAGAGATACGCCATTTCCAAAAAAAAAGAAGCAGCTTTTCTCTCCGATGTCGGCTCATTCAAGTTGAAAAACGGAAATTATGAAACGAAAGCAGATATAGGCCAGCTCAAAATACCACACCGGATGTCTGTCACAAGACCCAGGCGAAAAACAAAAAGAACCTTCAGCGAACCAGACAACCCGAGAGAAACTGGCAAAAATTCCTGGGAGGTAGATTTTGATGGATCAGCAGGAGCAGCGCATCCTGATCTGCTTAAACTGCGAATGAGTTAATTAAATCTGTCAATACACCAAAAAAAAACAAAAAACAAAAACTCCAAACACCATTTAGCCATACGGGCAAAGCGAAAACCTCAACCCAGAACCATCAAATGCCCGTCATCAAGTTCCCATCCCGCCTGGGCACCCATCAAGCCGACAGCAGTCACAGCAGCAGCTTCATTGCCATCAGTGGTAAGTATTGCCAATAAAAAATATAGCGCACCATGTGCGGGCCCAATTCCAAGGCTCTGCCTTGGACTCTGGTCTCGACCTCTTGGAATGTAACTCGATTCCTATTAACTCATCAACTTGGCCGCTCCGAAGAACAGGACTTTTTATTTTCGTGTGTGTGTTTTCTT
Organism: Scaptodrosophila latifasciaeformis; assembly: GCA_037075145.1. NCBI lineage: Eukaryota > Metazoa > Arthropoda > Insecta > Diptera > Drosophilidae > Scaptodrosophila > Scaptodrosophila latifasciaeformis. Next base: position 20,984,747 of record JBAMCM010000217.1, on the reverse strand, counting down.
TTTTGAAAAGCAAAGCAAAAATTAAATCAGTTTTGGCAAAAAAAATTAAAAAAAAAAAAAAAACCAAACGAAAAGTGAAGAAGGAGAAAATCTTGAAACTACAAGAGCTTAAGGCAATTTGTAGCCATGTGCGGTCTTTTTGGTGCAATCACACACACACACATACACTATACCTGGCAGGACTGCAGCTGTATGCGTTGGTGTGCTGCTGCTGCCTTATAAAAGCAAATATGTTCACACACTTTACTAATAGCTTCATAAATAATAACCAAAGAGGTCAAAATGTTCAGCCAAATACACTGTGAAAAAAGGATTCAAATATCATTGAAAGAAAAAGATCAAGTTGGACCCTTTAGTGTAGGTTACCAAATGTATCCTGAGATTTTCAGAACTTTAAAAAAAAAAAAAATTGTTAAAGGAAATTCACGAGCTGTTAGTGTGATATTTCTGGTCCGAGGGATCCTTATAAGACAAGTAATGGACCTACATGAACCTAAGAAGATCTTAAAGATTGTAAAAGTACTCAAGCTTTATAAACTGTTTTTTTTAATAATGACAAATCCTCATTACATTATTTATATATTTTACAGAATTTCTTTGGATAAGGTCCTAATAATTACTTAATAATACCAGCAATAATTACCAGGGAGCCCCTTCTATGTTTCTCAAAATTTTAGACTGGTAAGCTTAATAGCTATCTATGATCTCTTCATTCCGATCTAGAGTTGAATATTATCTTTAATTATTTATATTCTCCTTCTACTACGAGGAAGTAATAGTTTTCCGCCTAAAGATATACACATCGTTTTTCGGACTTCCATATTTTTTCCTCTTGACTTTTCCATATTCTATATATAACTTTATATCTATATAGAACTTTCCCTTTCGATACCCACTGCGAAATTCTTTCCACTGTAGACATTTTCAGGAGAGCAGAAGGTGTACTGCCAAAGCGAAGATTCTCCTTCTGCGGAACCCTCTTCTGTTCATGGAGCCCCGTTGCAGCTTGCTCGTCACACGTTCAGGCGGTCAGCTCTTTACCCCACACAGAGTGCCTCTGCCTGTGCCTGTACCTGTGCGTGTGCGTGCGTGCGTGTGTGTGTGTAGTAGATGAAGACGTGCCCGTTTGTCTGACTGTCTTTGAGTTTGACTTTCAGTGTCTCAGGTTTTCAACAACAAGCTATAAGCCAATAAAGGAACAACAAAAACAAGAACAACAACAGCAACAGCAAAAACAGATCTCAGCCAAAAAGGATTGAAGGTGAAAAAAGACAAGCAACAACAGCAACAAAAAGAAAGCTCAGCCAGAAAGAATACCTTAATTACGGTTAATGGAGCGTCTCAAAACTGTTGTGTCCCGAAACGTATATGTGTGTGTGTGTGTACGAAAGCCGCAAAATAACTTAATCACATTTCCAGACCACAAAAATTTGCGAGCCATGTTCGTAATTTTGTATATAAATGAGCTGCGGCCACCTAATGAGCCTGATTAACCACACAAATACACGAACCAAATGAAGACCCAAAAGCACACACACACACACATGCACACATGCATACACGCACACAGATATACGAATATTTATAGTGATATATTTCAGGATTGGTCCTCCCCGGGCGGTCTGGAAACATTTTTAAAGTTGTGCCAGTTGATCGTTTCATTTTTTTCTCTCTCTCTCTCTCTCTCTCTCTCACTCTTTCTCTCTGTCTCTGTCTGTTTGCCTTTTTGGTGTGGGTTTCTTTCGGTGTTTCATTTAACTGCTTTCATGCCACAGATTGTGTCGAATGAGACGCGTCCTTTTGACCCCAGCGCAGGCGCAATTCTCAAAGTTTTTTATGGGTCTTTATGTTTTGGTGATGCTTTTAATTTGCATATGATGTGTCAATGATGTGGCTCAGTTACGGTCTCCGAGCCTCCACACAAAGGAGAGCAACGCGTGTGGCTTTTCGCTTATTGTTGTTGTTGAAGTTGTTGGTATTTTTGTGTGGTAATAAAAATCAGCTTTGCCTTAAATGCCATAAACAAAGCTCTGGAACATTTTTGCTGACAGATGTCTTCATTGAATCCGAAGAGGGCAAGAGTGTGTGGACGGGTAGGCGAGGGTTCACACCAGGAGTTTTGGCCATGTCAGGTGGCTGAGTCGTGAGAAAGTTGCTCAAGCTCTACGGATCGGCCAAGTTGTTATGAAATTTTATAAGCTGTACTTTTTTTCTTTGAGCTCTTCTTTTTTTTTTTTTTGTTTTGGGATGTTCAAGTTGTTGTTGTTATTGCTTTAACGCTTAGTCATGCTTTGGCTATTTGCGTTAACTGCCTGACTTGGCCTTTGAGTCATGTCCCTGAGGGGAAAGAAGCATAACTTAATCATAACTTTTTGGGTGGCCCACTCAAATGGAATGGCCAAAACAATGCTGAATTGTTCTCTCACAAAACCAAACTCACACACACACACACAGACACACACACTTTGATATCAATCTAAAAGGCCGAGTTAAGAATATTGTGGTGAATTTGTATCATTGTATTTCAAGGAGCCGCTGCCGGAGTCTCAGCCAAAACCTTCACCAGCTCCACAGGCTCCCTCGACCACTCTCTCTTTTTCTTGCTGGGCAGTGTGATTGCTTGAAGCAGCCATCATCGTCATCATCATCATCATCATCAATGGAGCACAGCTTCTTTTGGCTCACCAACCTCAAAAAAAAGCACACAAAACACACGGCTTTGGCACGCTGAAAATTTTATGACTTCATTTGTTGGCCACCAGCAGAGTTGGGTGCACGATCAAAAAAAAAAAAAAAAAAAGAAAAGAAAACGCGAAAGAACAAAAACAATAAGCCAAGGACCAGACAACAAGAATCACAGAGAGCAACTTTATAATAGGACTCATGCGTTGAGCTCTTATACCAGCTAGAATATACCAGATATCTTTGAGATAGTCAATCTGTGCGTTTGTTTAATACTTGGAATTTCCAGGCTGGCTTACTTAACAATAGACTCCCGACCAAAGATTCTTTGAATTTGGAGCAACATTTGATTCGGTTCTTCTTTGAAAAGGCTTTGGCTTGCTTTAGTTCTATAAACATTTAATTAACTCAATTGCGAAATGAGAAAAATTCAATTTTACTTTATATGAAAATGCTTCCAAGTCTTGTTAAAGAATTTCCCTTTCAGATCTAGAAAAAATCTTAAGAAATTTTATTAAATAAATTAAGAGTTCAAAAACACTCCTTACTGGTGAATTTCACAATTTGGTGTAATTATTTGGCAACTTTGAAAATAAATGCAAGTAAATCGGAATTTAAATAAATTGGAATTTTCATTAAAATCTTGAAAGATCTTAAGTCATGTAATAGGACATATTTTATTCCTTAAAAAAAAAGTCAGGATCACTAAACTGGTGTAATCATTTAAAAGCTTAGAGGATTACCGAACGATGTTTATAAACAGAAATCTGTACGATTGGACAACCCATTTACCAAGTAAAACTTACAATAAAATAAATTAAAATTTTAAAAATAGAACGACCTTTACTTAAATTAGCCAATCCCTTAAGATATTCAACAAGTCGAACTAAAAAGAGACGGATGGAACTTATTTGTAGTACCGTTAAGCTGTTTATAAAACTAGAAAGAAATATAAAAGGTTTTTGATTTTTGCTTAGAAATGTTTTATACCTAAAATTGTTATGAAAAAATGTTAATCTTTAATTTATTGTTTGATTCAAGTTAAGCTTACTTTTAGCGAACTGGATTCTTGACATAACCTTCTTATAACATATAATGTAATAGTCATTTGATTAGGAACGAAACTTTAATGCATCCTGTAAATTAGAGAATAGTAGAACCCAGGATTTTTCAGGTTTAGTTTGTAGCCTAGGTCTTAAGATATAGATATATAAATAACTAGCTATACCCAGTATCTTAAGGTTAAGGGTATATTATCAGAGACCCTCCAAATTGATCAGAAATAAAATCAGGGAGTATAGAAAAGTGTATATTGCCATATTCATTCGTCTGACCGTCTGTCGATTCGTACAAACGCCTAGGTCAAGGACAACCAAACTTGGGTTTCGGACTCCTTATTCTCGCTCATGACGAAAGCTAATTTTATTGATCTATCTCCGGAATTTCTTTGTATTTTCTACAGCCTTATGATTTTATTCTCAGTTGTGTCGGAAGACTTGTTCAACATCTAAAAGTCTTTCGATTCATACCATTGCTCCGGGCATACAAGAACTCGAGAGATTCCAGAATTTCTCAGGATTTTCATCAACAAATGACTATATTTTCATTGAAATTTTCACAATTTTTTTTTTTTGTATTAAATGAAAACCCTTTCCCTTTGCTGCTACCGCAGTAAAATTACTCTCACACTTTGGCTTGTGAATTGGCCTACCCTTTTATGTTGTTGTTACAGTTCTGTTTTGCTGTTTTTGCTCTGGCTGTTGTTACCCACCTCAAAGTTAAGGCCACAAACACGTATCGTTATCTGTAATTTATGCACTTGTACTTTGAATCACTTAGTCGTCGTTACTTTTCATTGTTGTTGTTGTCGTTGTTGTGGCTGTTGCTGTTTTTGATTTTGTCACAGGGAGTGAAGGAGAGGAGAGAGAGAGAGGGAGAGAAAGACATTAAAGTCTGATCTTATCAACAATGCGCAACGATCAACAGCAACCACAACAACAACAGCAACAATAACAAAACAAGAGCAACAATAACAAAACGGTCAGCACTTGCCCTGGATGGGATGGCACAGAATGGGGACACACACGCAGAGCGCCGCAACCGGCGAACCGAGGAAAAAAAAGAAAGAGACCAGGAGAAGGGTTCTTAAAACCCAAACAAGGCGAGGCTTCAAGGGTTGGCCAGGAGTCAAGGGCCACACCACACCACACCACACCAGATTGGAGGACTTTGTGCGTGCGTAGAGAACAGCTTCATAAATGTAAATTAGAGCTCGTTTAGCATTGACTATGCGCTCGTAAATAAATGCCAAATGACATCATTATCATTCTTCTTTGTCTCCTTGGCTTGTGTGTGAGTGTGTGTGAAGGAAGTGGATGCTGGTCTGGGATTTTTGAGAAAGATTTGAATTGGTTTTGGCTTAGTGGTATTGAAATTGACGATCGATTCAGTTGCTCTCGAGCTCCTGTTTGATTCGTTGTCCCCGTCCAATTTCTGGTTGGGCTCGTTATCGTTTTTTGTTTGACTTGTAGACTCGTTTTGGTTTCTGTTTCTTTGATGTTGTTGATGGCAGCGCTGATAAACGAAACGGCGTTCTCTCTTTTTCTCCCCCCTTCCCCCTTTTGAGCTACTCTTCCGGCCGCAAACGGACTGCCTGTCTTATCAGCTCTTGGCCATCAAAGGGCTGGTGATAATGACTTGTAAGTACAAAATGGCTTGTCAGTCACAACAAAAGACAGGAGAGAGGAGTGAGGAAATGTCGAGAATTTTGTTGGTTCAAAAAAAAAAAAAAGAATAAATAAATACTTTTTAAAGCACAAACCAAAAATTGCCATCAGAGTCACTTCAATTAATTTTCTTACTTTAATTTGCGTTTTGTATTTTTACTTAATTCTTTTATTTTTTATCCCCTTTCTCTCTCGCACACATACACTCCTTTATGTTGTTGTAAAAGTTGTTGTTGTGCCTGTGTCTGTGCGGTTTGGCTTACAAGCAAATCGTGCTCAACGGCGTCCGTGTGTCTAAGTTGGTTCATTATTTTTTTGCGTTGTTGTTGCTGTTGCAAGTCCAAGGAGGATGCGCCTCTTGATGGCTTACAACAAACATTTCTGGTGCTTCTGCTGGATCATGAAAAATGCATTTTCAATTTAAAAGCCAGAAAGAGAGCGAGCCAGAAAGAGAGGGAATAAAGACAAAGATGACTCCAGCAAACCTCGATGACTCCAACTCCGCTGGACGACATGGCAGACTGGCAGACGCGGCTGCCAATACGACAGCAGCGGCGCTTGAGCCACATGTATAAGTGTATATGTGTGTGTGTGTGTGCGTTTGTATTTTCTGTCTTTGGGTTTTAACTCACTTAAAATTCTTGAGGCTTGTAAGCTGCTCTTACAACCTTCGACTGTAAAAAACTTTTTCGAGCAATGTAAAATTGTTTGCTATATGGCAGGGAAGCCAGGGGGCAGCAGCAGAGCATTTCTACCTTTCAGAAGAGAAGACCCCAACCAAAGAAACATTAACAAAAACAAAAGGCCTGCCTCTAAGGATGAAGCAGTTGATGGTAATGACCACAATGATGATGATGATGGTGGTGGTGGTATCCGAGTCGAGTCTGTTGAGAATCTTACGCAAAAAGCTCAAACTTATCAAATAAATCAGGAAAGCTGTACACTCTTTAGAGCTGAGAAAAATATAGTACCATAGTGCCATATATCAGACTATGAATAATATAGATCCCAATGTACAGCAGACCTAACCTCAATTCAATTAAAAAGTCGTAAAAAAAAATAAAAATACTATTCAAAAAAATATATATATTCCTTTATTTCAATCAACTATAATTTATAAAATATATATTATTTATATACCCAATATCTTTAAGTATTTTTATTTACCTTTAAAAAGATGAGTTCCTAAAGGTTTTATCTCTTAGCAAAAGAGTATATGCCATAAAGTTCAGAACCCCCAACTTGACAAACCAAAAACTCAAATGACGACGATAATCGACGTCAAAAGTTAATGGCTGCTGAGAGGAGGGTTTTTGTTTTTGTTGTTTTTATTGTAAGTTGCCGGGCTTAGCGCCAAGCACATGGCCAGGGCCAAATGGCCAAATGGCCAAGTGGTCAAGTGGTGTTTCAGTTTTTCCTGGAAAAACGTCGCCCACATAATATTCAATTTGAAAAATTAAAAAAACAAGAACGACAAAAAGTAATTTTTTTTTTTTTTGTTTTCACTGGTGGCATCTACCGGATGTTGACGATTTTAATGCATTCTAATTGTCCATTTGAATTTGAAAGCCCGCTGAGTAGACAGACTGGTCACCCAGGGCGGGGGTCACTGAGCAGGGCAGGGGTCACGTTAAGAAGAAGCGGTCAAGTGTGCCGCAGGTTGTGCAAGGTGCATTCAACATTCAACATCTGTTGCAACAAATTTTCAGGCAATTAGTAAAAATGTTTCAATTTACCAAAAAAAAGAAAACCAAAAAGAAATTCAGAACCAAAAATAACGAAAATGATAAGCGGGAAATTAGTGGAATGAAGACATCAAAGTAGCAGCGCGGTTAGGCGTGCCCTGGCCAGGGTGAGGGTTCCGGAGGTTGACCATCCTAAAGAAGCCGGCGCTAATGGCGCTACACACACACACACACATATATACACATATGGAGACAAGCATACTGGCACACAACAGGTGATTAATTATAAACACTGACAAAACATAAAAATAAAAAATTAACCAAAACACACAAATAAAATTTCTTGATGGCGCACTGGGTTCCCAGAGGGGGAAGGTGAAAAGTGAACGCTTGTAAGAAGAAAGTTGAAAAGGCCAAACAAATTGGTTAAGGAATTTTTATGAGTGCACCACAACAGCAACAGCAGCAACAACAACAGCGACTATACCAGTTTATTATGATGGTTGGTTTGGTTGGTTTGTTGGTTCTTCATATGGCTGAAACCCTGGCTCTGTGTGTGCGTGTGTGTGACTGCCCATTAATCGCCATTAATTGCCTACAAAGCAGCCAGCTAATTGCCGATAGCTAAAGATCCCAACAGAGAACTGGGGGTCACTTTAATGAAGGAGTTATGGGAAATTCGGCTACTCGGCAATACCAACTGGCAAAGAGACCCAGGAGAAAGAATACAAAATTTCCAACGAAAGTTGAGTTTAATCAATAAAAATATTTTAGGAATAAATTGAATTTTTGCTAAAAGTAAATTAAGCTTTTTAACAATTAACCTAAAATTCAATGAAGAAAGCAAGATAATTATAATTAATATAAAAATGAAGACGAACGTTAAGCACTGACGCCGCCGAGTTTGGCATAGCCTGTACCTAGTAGACGGACATTAGAAAAAAAGGTGGCAGCCTTGGCCCTGTGGTGACTATAATCGGCTACATTCATATAAAACCTCTACTTCTCTAATTCTAGTATGGTCCGATTAGAGTCATATTTGATATCAATTGAAACATTTTTTAAAATTCTAAAATCCTCAAGCTGCAGAAAATATAAGGTTTTAAAAAGACAAGGGGTAGAACGAAGGAGAGGATCGAAAAAGAGCCCGAGTCCTGAATTCGGTTGTCCTGGCTCCCATAGCTCATACGGGCGTACCGGCAGACAAACGGAAGGTCATTGATTTATCTGAATTTCTCTATACATTCTAATCATATTTTAAGTAACTTTGGGGGGCCTTCGACGTCTTCATACGTTTGCCCAAACCTAAGCTATCATTTACCTTAAGGTACAGGGCAGGACAGGACAAGCTTTTTCACACACATACACACGCAATGTAACACCCGACCTGTATGTGTGCGTTTCTATAAAATTTCTATGAAAATTCATATAAGCTTGACAAAAAATTGGACTTTGGCATCGCTTGCAAGTCCTAAATAAAGACTAAAATGGGACAATAGACCAGAGATAGCTTTAAAATTCTCCGGAAATTGTTTGCCATATGTTTTAAAAAAATGTATAGTTGTGGTGTGCGTGTGTGTGGTATTACATTGCTGGAAAATATTTCAATATTATCAATTTATAGTCAGCATATTGCCGCGTGCTCCAGTTAAATGGAACATGTTTAAAACATAAATAAAAAAAAAAAAAAACTTGAGGTAAAATATTTTTCCAATTCATATTAGATTTATAATTTGGGCTTTAAATATATACATAAAAAAATGTGTAAAAAATCATTTTTAGACTCTTTTCGAAGAAAAAGGAGTCTATTCACTTTGCTCTGATGTTTGTAACGCATAGAACCAAACATCGTAGACCCACAAAAGTTACATCTAGAATACTTAGAATCACTAGAGGAGTCGATATAGCCATGTCCGTCTGTCCGTCTGTCCGTCTGTTTCTATGCGATTTACTCCGTCGTCTTAAAAGCTATTTTGCTGAAACTTGGTATATAGCCTTCTTTTTTACCTAGGTAGTACACTAGTTTGAATCGGTCGGATCGGACCACTATATCATATAGCTGTCATACGAACCTAAATCGGTTTAGGCAATAACTTCCACATTTATTATCCGATTCTTTTCAAATCTGGCATGCGTATGTTTTATATAACAATAGATAATTGTATCAAATTTTGCCCGGATCGGATGACTATATCTTATAGCTGTCATACGAACCTAAATCGGTTTAGGCAATAACTCCCACATTTATTATCCGATCCTGTTCAAATTAAGCACGCATATGTTTTTTATAGCAATTAATATATAAACCAAATTTCGTAAGGATCGGACTACTATATCATATAGCTGCCATACGAACCTAAATCGGTTTAGGGAATAACTCGCACATTTATTGACTGATCTTTTCAAAACTCGTCTAACACGTTTTCTACTTAAATATACGTGTTTGTACTCAATTTTATTAAAATCGGACTACTATATCATATAGCTGTCATACAAATCGAAATCGGCCCTATTAACTGACCAACCCCGTTCATGTGATTTACGGCAGAAACAACTTCGAAAAGAGTCTGTAATCTTCGGCACCCCGAAGATAACGTTGGGATTTTTTCAATTGTTATTGCTTTGCCAACAATTAAATTGCAAATTCATGTTATGCAAAAGACCAAAAAAAAAAAAAAAATAAAATGAACGGCCCCAGCATTAGGTGTGTCCAAACATACGTGACAATGGCCGGGAAAATTCAATTGCATTTGGGAATTGACGTCTGCCAGACCCAATATATTTTGAAGAATGTATCTATAGCATCTGACCGAAAAGAAGAAGTTAAAATGACGACGAAAACTGCTTATTATACGGAACATCTGGGTAAAGTTTTGAATTTATTTATAAGATATTATTTGTGTATCAATTCCAAATCAAAAATCATAATTAAATTGTTAAAAATTCTGCAGCATTGCAATCAAGTCGCTTCTATTTCATTTTTCGTTCCGATAATTTTACAATCGATAAATAAAAATTGAAATCAGTACCGATAAAGCTTAGAGACGTTGTACTGCCTCTAAAAAATATTAAAAAAATTGCAAAATATTTTCTTTTAACAAATAATTTTGTTTTCACTAAAAAAAGAAAAAATATATATATAAATAGCTCTGACCATTACGTTTCAAATGAAAGAATAAAAAATGCATGCTCCAAAATGTTCAATTTTTGAAATACTTTCCGTCCTTTCTGGTTACTTTTAGATAAAAAACATTTTAGCCCTTTTGAAGTACATTTTAAACTTAGACGAATGTGTTCAGGACTGGACTAGGACACAAAATGTCCAGTCGGTGAATGCATAACCTTGCACAGCTCGGCTACCGTGGTTCGGTCCCCGTTGTCGGTTTGGGCACAATGGCGTTTTGTAACTTGTGCTCCCTACTCTCTCCACACATCTCACGGACTTTTGAAGCTGTATCCCCTGTAACCCCTAACCTTAGCCACAAAAGATGGGAAGGATTTTTGAATGGGGGGGTGGTCATGCATATATACCGCCTCACCCACACACCAGCCAAAAAGCAGCAGCACCCCCCAAAAAACACCCCCCCTCCCCATCGTCAACCCCACCAAGAAGACCTAAAAAAACAGACCAAAATAATTCTACTTTAATTTGATAAATCCCCATTAATCATCACACGCAATAGTGGTGATGATGTGACATCCGGATGAAACTTACCCACAGCTCAAGAAAAGAAAAAACTCGGAAACGGCGTACAACAAAAAAAAATCAAGAACAATGAAGAAATTTTCACAATGATAGAGAAAAAATTATGTAGTATAATGTCTAATATCTAGAATATAAAATAAGACAGACATCTACTTATAAAAAGAAAAAAAAAGCTCTCCAGGAATCGAAGAAGAAAAGGCCAAGTAGAATTAAGATTTTGAGAATATGAGAGAATATATATCGGTATACACATTTCTAGTCTTTGGAGGTCAATATAAAGAAAATAGAAATGCAAAAATAAGATGAAGAAAACTAGTTTATATATCCAATAAATATATAAAATAAATTGTACTTTAAAGCGTGTGCTTAGAAGGGGTAAGAAAGGGATAAGAAATTTGTACACGACGATGATTAAAAATCCAATAATTTGGATATTTCCTTGGTTGAATATATATGGTGAAGAAAAGAAGAAATAAAAAAAAACTAATGCAGTGAAAAATTACTACCTCTATATAGATACATATAGATATATGAATTAAATAAAAACTGATAAGATGGATGGATGGGATGAATTGTATTTGAATATGTATTGAACTCGATAAAATAAAATAATAAAAAATTTAAAAAACAAAAATGTTTTTTGTTAGAATGAAACTCATAGACCTTTTTCAGAAGTTTATTTACTATTTACTGTTGGTTCTTTATATGGCTGAAACCCTGGCTCTGTGTGTGTGAGTGCCATTTAATCGCCATTAATTGCCTACACCCTTCATCGTCCAGTCGTATTCAGATGGTACTGAATGATTCTGGCGAAAATAAATATTAAAAAAAAAATTATAATAATAATTGCCTACAAAGCAGCCAAGCTAATTGCCGATAGCTAAAGATCCCAACAGAGAACTGGGGGTCACTTTAATGAAGGAATTATGGGATATTCGGCTACTCGGCAATACCAACTGGCAAAGAGACCCAGGAGAAAGAATACAAAATTTCCAACTAAAGTTGAGTTTAATCAATAAAAATATTTTAGGAATAAATTGAATTGCTGCTAAAAGTAAATGAAGTTTTTAACAATTAACCTAAAATATAATGAAGAAAGCAAGAAAATTATAATTAATATAAAAATGAAGACGAACGTTAAGCACGGACGCAGCCGAGTTTGGCATAGCCTGTACCTAGTAGACGGACATTAGAAAAAAAGGTGGCAGCCCTGGCCCTGTGGTGACTATAATCGGCTACATTCATATAAGACCTCTATTTCTCTAATTCTAATATGGTCCGATTAGAGTCATGTTTGATATCAATTGAAAAATTTTTTAAAATTCTAAAATCCTTGAGCTGCAGAAAATATAAGGTTTTGAGAAAGACAAGGGGTAGAACGAAGGAGAGGAGCGAAAAAGAGCCCGAGTCCTGAATTCGGTTGTCCTGGCTTCCATAGTTCATACGGGCGTACCGGCAGACAAACGGAAGGTCATTGATTTATCTGAATTTCTCTATGCATCCTAATCATATTTTAAGTAACTTTGGGGGGCCTTCGACGTCTTCATACGTTTGCCCAAACCTAAGCTATTATTTACCTTAAGGTAGGAGACAGGACACGATAGAAAAAGCTTGTTTCGGTTCGGAGAGGTACCTTTAGTAGGTGGAACGATCCTGACCGCCATTTACCGGGTAATGGCCAGGTCAATTCCTTTCCAGAACCGTTAAAGCAGCTCGTGACCTCCGGCAATAGGCCAGGTATCCCCTGGATAGTTACTGCACGACCGTGCAGTGCCTAACCAATAGGAGAAGGCACCTAAGGCTGAGCCCAGTAAAGCCCTAGGATCGAGTACTGGAAGCCCCTTTTGGATCTGTAGACCCCCTGGGCTGACGGTCAACAGTATTCTAGCACCTGAGTACGCGGAGTGACATCCTGCTGAAATGGCTACTAGGCTAATGCTGTTACCGCCCCGTCCCGTTAAAAAATGGCAAATCTCTGAATACGCTCCCTATCTCGTCGTCATTCAGTTGACGCGGATCTGGCTCTGAACATACGACTCCATAAGGGGGCATGTCAACCCTAGCATGGCCTCCCTGCTTGCAAAGATAAGCATGGGATCATTAAAACGCGAATGTGCAACGGTTAGGGACAACGGTTCTGAGTTGGGACCCAACAATATGAGTATACCAAATTCAACCCCGGAAGTAAGGAAGGAGAATGAGCCACAGAATGTGGCAAACCCCTTCGCAAGGAGTAATAGATTGGCAAGATCGCCAAGCGACGATCTGAGCGCCAAAGCGAAACCGAAGACGATGGTTCCGGGAAGGAACCGCAAGCCGCGTCCTGTGAGGCCAAAAGACTCGGCTTCAGCTCTCTGCGACCTTGGGCTGGAGATAGCTGAACTGGTGGAACCATCCAGCAGCCCATGCGAGATGCGATCGAAAGCATAAGGGTGCTTTACGAACTGGTAGCCGTACAGCTCCACGATAACGTGGCCAAGGAGGTAATAAGAGCTAACCAGGCTTGCCAGACTTCTCCATTATTCCGCAGCTCACTGGAGCAGAAGAGGAAACAGGAAGACGGTGCCCGGACACCATCGACAAAAAGGAGCAAAGATGAGATAAAGTCCTGCAGTAACGTAGTGGACAAGGCGAACTCACCCGCCATCCCAGGAGTACCACACGAGCCGCATAAGGCGCCGGTTCGAGCAAAGGAGGACGAAAATTGGAAGATGGTGTTTAAAAAGCAACGCAAGTCCAAGAAAAAACCTAGCAATCAACTTAGAGAGCGTTCAAGGGCAGATGCCATAATCATCGCAGCTAATGGCGAAAAAAGCTATGCCGATATACTGCGACAAGTCAAAAATAACGGGAAATTGGACACAGTGGGCAAAGCTGTAAATAGGATCAGGCGAACCCATAAAGGTGAGCTACTATTACAGCTCAGTAACTCTGGTGAGTCTACAACAACTTTTAGAGAGTTGATTGGGATGGCACTAGGTGAGCAAGTCACAGTAAGGACGATGACGCATCGAGTGGTAATTGAGTGCAGGGATCTCGATGAAATTACAACACCGGAGGACATTATGCAAGCCCTTAAAGATCAGGCGAAGATATCCGACATATCTTTAGAGGACATAAGACTTCGAAAAGCCTGCGGCAGCACACAGATTGCGACGTTAAAGATGACAGCCGAGCAGGCAAGATCGTCGCTCTCCCTGGGCAGACTAAAAGTTGGCTGGGTCAGCTGCCGGCTTCGGGAAAGGGTGCCTGTCACTAAGTGCTTCAAATGCCTTGAATTTTTACATCTGGCAAGACAGTGCAAAAGCACGGTCGACCGATCTGATCTGTGCAGGAGATGCGGGCTCAAGGGTCATGTACAAGACGCAAGGCACATAGCCGGAAGTGGGAAATGCCCTCTTTTCAGGAGCGCACTTTCTAGTCAATCATGAAGTTCCATCAGATTAACCTAAACCACTGTGAAGCAGCAAGCGACCTCATGGAGCAGTCGCTGCGACAAAATGGAACAGACGTCGCCTTAATAGCGGAGCCATATCAACGGAAAACAGGAGGTGGCTGGGTTGTGAGTGGCTGTGGCAAAGCTGTCATATGGTCCCTCAACACACACCCTCGGGAGGTAGACTCAGGACAAGCAGGGTTTGTAAGAGCCAAGCTAGAAGGAGTCACCATATACAGCTGCTATGCACCGCCGAGCTGGAGTTTAGAGGAGTTTCAAGAAATGCTAGGGAGACTCACGGAAGACGCGAGAGGCAGGGCTCCTCTTATCATCACGGGTGATTTCAACGCCTGGGCGGTAGACTGGGGGAGCAAGTAGAGGTACATGTCTGCTAGAAATGCTAGCGACGCTGCATTTGTGTATTGCCAACGATGGAAAGGATTTGACCTATTCCAAGGCTGGAAGAGGTTCCATCATTGACGTGACTTTTCTCAGCAATTCACTAATTAGAAACGTTGCTTGGAAAGTCAGCCGTGAATTCACTAGCAGTGACCACCAGGCTATCCACTTAGGGATCGACGAAGAAAACAGGAGTAATCATCAACAGCCAAAGCTGACGGGACCTAAATGGAAGGGCGAATTCCTTGCAGAAGCGCGATTCTTGTAATGGTTACACCAAGCTACCTGGAGGTCGGGTGACGCCGAAAGTTTGGCGAGCCAGCTTTCAGGTCATCTGACAGCAGGCGATAAGAAAGTCCCAGGACCGGATGGTATCCCGAATAAGGCAATCAGGTTGGCAATGACAATGAATGTTCCCGAAGGCATGGAAGACTCAGCGGCAACTACTGCTACCAAAGGGAAAGCAGATGCTCGACGACTCTTCGGCGTTTAGGCCAATCTGCCTGCTGGACATAGCCCTAGAGCGCGTTATATACAACAGAATAATGAACTTTCTGGAACCGAACAACGCTATCTCTGAACGACAGTACGATTTCTGCAGAGGACGCTCAACGACTGACGTTTTCCAGTCAGTAGTGGGGATTGCCGCAGAAGCAATCAAAGGCACCCGATGGAGATGAAGGAGTATTGTGCTATTATCACTCTCGACATCCGGAATGCCTTCAACTCGGCTAGATGGACTCGCATTCTGGATGCCGTGGAGCACAAGGATATACCTACCTATCTGAAGCGTAAACTATCAAGCTATCAGACGGACAGAGTCCTCGAGTACGATACCAAAGATGGACCCGGAGATACAACGTAATGGCAGGAGTACCGCAGGGGTTGGGTCCTAGGTCCACTCCTGTGGAACATAATGTATGATGAGGTGCTGCGAGTCCAAATACCACGTGGATGTACCCTCACAGGATTCGCGGACGACCTGGCACTAACGGTGGTAACAAAAAATGTGGTGGACGTGGAAATTGCCGGGAACGAAGCAATTGCTCTAATCGGAAACTGGCTAGAAGGAGCCGGAAGCTGTGCTAGTTTCTAGTAGGAAAATAGTTGAGCGCGCACAATTCAGAGTAGGTGAAGCAATAGAGCTGTCAAAAGAGGCCATTAAATACCTGGGGGTCATGATTGACAGGAGGTTAAACTTCCGGGCGCACATTGACTACGCGAGCAGTAAAGCAGCGAAAATCCAGGCATCCCTGACACGTGTCCTGCCAAATACCAGCGGTCCTCGGATTGGGGCCAGGAGACTACTAACTGGAGTAGTGACTTCGGTCCTACTCTACGCGGCTCCGGTATGGGCCATGGCGCTGGACAAAAACAACGAGCTATTTAGAAGACTATCGGCACCCTTCCGCCTGATTGCAATTAGAGTCATTTCAGGTTTTAGATAAATCTCGGAAGATGCAGCTCTCGTGCTCGCCGAAATGGTACCCGTAGACCTACTAGCGAGAGAGATGGCCGCACTCTACAAAAATAGACTAGATATGGGAGGAATAGCACCAAATGGTGCGGAAAAAGGGGCAGCACGGGAAGCGACGATAGCGGCATGGCAGGCTCGATGGTGCGAATCGCAGAAAGGTCGGTGGACCCATCGGCTGATCCCCAACATAGAAGACTGGCTGAACAGGGAAAGAGGGCTCCTGAATTTTCCCCTAACCCAATTTTTTACAGGTCACGGTGGATATAGGGAATACCTATTTAAATTCAGGCACGAGGAAGCCCCCTGGTGCCCAGTATGCCCGCAGTATAAGGAAAACCCGGAGCATGTGATGTACCAATGCCCGAGATATTTAGTTAAAACAGCGGGAGCCCCGCCACCAGAGGACCTCGTGGCTTTCATGCTGGAGTCGGAGGAAAAATGGAAAGGTGTGAGTCGTCTCATAACATGCATCCAGAGTGATCTGAGACATACATATATACACATATTAACACCCGACCTGCATATAGACAAGTATGAGTCCCGTATAATTTCTTTACTCTTATTTCTTCTCATTTGTGCGTATGTGCGCGTTTCTAATAAAAAAAAATAGACTAAAATGGGACAAACCGGAAATTGTTTGCCATATGTTTGAAAAAAATGTATAGTTGTGGTGTGCGTGTGTGTGGTATTACATTGCTGGAAAATATTTCAATATTATCAATTTATAGTCAGCATATTGCCGCGTGCTCCAGTTAAATGGAACATGTTTAAAACATAAATTAAAAAAAAAAAACTTGAGGTAAAATATTTTTCCAATTCATATTAGATTTATAATTTGGGCTTTAAATATATACATAAAAAAATGTGTAAAAAATCATTTTTTTAAATGTTATTGCTTTGCCAACAATTAAATTGCAAATTCATGTTATGCAAAAGACCAAAAAAAAAATAAAATGAACGGCCCCAGCATTAAGTGTGGCCAAACATACGTGACAATGGCCGGGAAAATTCAATTGCATTTGGGAATTGACGTCTGCCAGACCCAATATTTTGTAAAAAGGAATGTATCTATAGCATCTGACCGAAAAGAAGAAGTTAAAATGACGACGAAAACTGCTTATTATACGGAACATCTGGGTAAAGTTTTGAATTTATTTATAAGATATTATTTGTGTTTCAATTCCAAATCAAAAATCATAATTAAATTGTTCAAAATTCTGCAGCATTGCAATCAAGTCGCTTCTATTTCATTTTTCGTTCCGATAATTTTACAATCGATAAATAAAAATTGAAATCAGTACCGATAAAGCTTAGAGACGTTGTACAGCCTCTAAAAAATATTAAAAAATTGCAAAATATTTTCTTTTAACAAATAATTTTGTTTTCATTAAAAAAAGAAAAAACATATATATATATATAGCTCTGACCATTACGTTTCAAATGTAAGAATAAAAAATGCATGCTCCAAAATGTTCAATTTTTGAAATACTTTCCGTCCTTTCTGGTTACTTTTAGATAAAAAACATTTTAGCCCTTTTGAAGTACATTTTAAACTTAGACGAATGTGTTCAGGACTGGACTAGAACACAAAATGTCCAGTCGGTGAATGCATAACCTTGCACAGCTCCGGCTACCGTGGTTCGGTCCCCGTTGTCGGTTTGGGCACAATGGCGTTTGTAACTTGCTCCTAATCTCTCCCACCGCTATCGTTGTTGCCTTTCCTTTCTCTCAATCACACATCTCACGGACTTTTTGAAGCTGTATTAAACTGTGTGTAACCTAACCTTATATAGCCACAAAAGATGGGAAGGATTTTTGAATGGGGGGGTGGTCACATGCATATATACCACCGCCTCACCCACACACCAGCCATCAAGCAGCAGCACCCCCAAAAACCACCCCCCCCCCCCCCATCGTCCTCCACACCAAGAAGACCTAAAAAAACCAGACCAAAATAATTCTACTTTAATTTGATAAATCCCCATTATCATCACACGCAATAAGTGGGTGATGATGTGACGTCCGGATGAAACTTACCCCACATCTCAAGAAAAGAAAAAACTCGGAAACGGCGTACAACAAAAAAAAAAATCAAGAACAATGAAGAAATTCTCTCACAATGATAGAGAAAAAATTATGTAGTAATAATGTCTAATAATCTAGAATATAAAATAAGACAGACATCTACTTATAAAAAGAAAAAAAAGCTCTCCAGGAATCGAAGAAAAGGCCAAGTAGAATTAAGATTTTGAGAATATGAGAGAATATATATCGGGGTATACACATTTCTAGTCTTTGTGGAGGTCAATATAAAGAAAATAGAAATGCAAAAATAAGATGAAGAAAACTAGTTTATATATATCCAATAAATATATAAAATAAATTGTACTTTAAAGCGTGTGCTTTAGGAGGGATAAGAAATTTGTACACGACGAATGATTAAAAATCCAATAATTTGGATATTTCCTTGGTTGAATATATATGGTGAAGAAAAGAAGAAATAAAAAAAAAAACTAATGCAGGGAAAAATTACTACCTCTATATAGAAACATATAGATATATGAATTAAATAAAAACTGATAAGATGGATGGATGGGATGAATTGTATTTGAATATGTATTAAACTCGATAAAATAAAATAATAAAAAATTTAAAAAACAAAAATGTTTTTTGTTAGAATGAAACTCATAGACCTTTTTCAGAAGTTTATTTACTATTTACTGTTGGTTCTTTATATGGCTGAAACCCTGGCTCTGTGTGTGCGTG
Organism: Scaptodrosophila latifasciaeformis; assembly: GCA_037075145.1. Lineage (NCBI taxonomy): Eukaryota > Metazoa > Arthropoda > Insecta > Diptera > Drosophilidae > Scaptodrosophila > Scaptodrosophila latifasciaeformis. The sequence continues at coordinate 20,965,870 of JBAMCM010000217.1, read as the reverse complement.
TGTGTGAGTGCCATTTAATCGCCATTAATTGCCTACACCCTTTCCTGGTCCAGTCGTATTCAGATGGTACTGAATGATTCTGGCGAAAATAAATATTAAAAAAAAAATAATAATAATAATTGCCTACAAAGCAGCCAAGCTAATTGCCGATAGCTTAAGATCCCAACAGAGAACTGGGGGTCACTTTAATAAAGGAATTATGGGAAATTCGGCAACTCGGCAATACCAACTGGCAAAGAGACCCAGGAGAAAGAATACAAAATTTCCAACTAAAGTTGAGTTTAATCAATAAAAATATTTTAGGAATAAATTGAATTGCTGCTAAAAGTAAATGAAGTTTTTAACAATTAACCTAAAATATAATGAAGAAAGCAAGAAAATTATAATTAATATAAAAATGAAGACGAACGTTAAGCACGGACGCAGCCGAGTTTGGCATAGCCTGTACCTAGTAGACGGACATTAGCAAAAAAGGTGGCAGCCCTGGCCCTGTGGTGACTATAATCGGCTACATTCATATAGGACCTCTATTTCTCTAATTCTAATATGGTCCGATTAGAGTCATGTTTGATATCAATTGAAAAATTTTTTAAAATTCTAAAATCCTTGAGCTGCAGAAAATATAAGGTTTTGAGAAAGACAAGGGGTAGAACGAAGGAGAGGAGCGAAAAAGAGCCCGAGTCCTGAATTCGGTTGTCCTGGCTTCCATAGTTCATACGGGCGTACCGGCAGACAAACGGAAGGTCATTGATTTATCTGAATTTCTCTATGCATCCTAATCATATTTTAAGTAACTTTGGGAGGCCTTCGACGTCTTCATACGTTTGCCCAAACCTAAGCTATTATTTACCTTAAGGTAGGAGACAGGACACGATAGAAAAAGCTTGTTTCGGTTCGGAGAGGTACCTTTAGTAGGTGGAACGATCCTGACCGCCATTTACCGGGTAATGGCCAGGTCAATTCCTTTCCAGAACCGTTAAAGCAGCTCGTGACCTCCGGCAATAGGCCAGGTATCCCCTGGATAGTTACTGCACGACCGTGCAGTGCCTAACCAATAGGAGAAGGCACCTAAGGCTGAGCCCAGTAAAGCCCTAGGATCGAGTACTGGAAGCCCCTTTGGATCTGTAGACCCCCTGGGCTGACGATCAACAGTATTCTAGCACCTGAGTACGCGGAGTGACATCCTGCTGAAACGGCTACCGTTAAAAAATGGCAAATCTCTGAATACGCTCCCTATCTCGTCGTCATTCAGTTGACGCGGATCTGGCTCTGAACATACGACTCCATAAGGGGGCATGTCAACCCTAGCATGGCCTCCCTGCTTGCAAAGATAAGCATGGGATCATTAAAACGCGAATGTGCAACGGTTAGGGACAACGGTTCTGAGTTGGGACCCAACAATATGAGTATACCAAATTCAACCCCGGAAGTAAGGAAGGAGAATGAGCCACAGAATGTGGCAAACCCCTTCGCAAGGAGTAATAGATTGGCAAGATCGCCAAGCGACGATCTGAGCGCCAAAGCGAAACCGAAGACGATGGTTCCGGGAAGGAACCGCAAGCCGCGTCCTGTGAGGCCAAAAGACTCGGCTTCAGCTCTCTGCGACCTTGGGCTGGAGATAGCTGAACTGGTGGAACCATCCAGCAGCCCATGCGAGATGCGATCGAAAGCATAAGGGTGCTTTACGAACTGGTAGCCGTACAGCTCCACGATAACGTGGCCAAGGAGGTAATAAGAGCTAACCAGGCTTGCCAGACTTCTCCATTATTCCGCAGCTCACTGGAGCAGAAGAGGAAACAGGAAGACGGTGCCCGGACACCATCGACAAAAAGGAGCAAAGATGAGATAAAGTCCTGCAGTAACGTAGTGGACAAGGCGAACTCACCCGCCATCCCAGGAGTACCACACGAGCCGCATAAGGCGCCGGTTCGAGCAAAGGAGGACGAAAATTGGAAGATGGTGTTTAAAAAGCAACGCAAGTCCAAGAAAAAACCTAGCAATCAACTTAGAGAGCGTTCAAGGGCAGATGCCATAATCATCGCAGCTAATGGCGAAAAAAGCTATGCCGATATACTGCGACAAGTCAAAAATAACGGGAAATTGGACACAGTGGGCAAAGCTGTAAATAGGATCAGGCGAACCCATAAAGGTGAGCTACTATTACAGCTCAGTAACTCTGGTGAGTCTACAACAACTTTTAGAGAGTTGATTGGGATGGCACTAGGTGAGCAAGTCACAGTAAGGACGATGACGCATCGAGTGGTAATTGAGTGCAGGGATCTCGATGAAATTACAACACCGGAGGACATTATGCAAGCCCTTAAAGATCAGGCGAAGATATCCGACATATCTTTAGAGGACATAAGACTTCGAAAAGCCTACGGCAGCACACAGATTGCGACGTTAAAGATGACAGCCGAGCAGGCAAGATCGTCGCTCTCCCTGGGCAGACTAAAAGTTGGCTGGGTCAGCTGCCGGCTTCGGGAAAGGGTGCCTGTCACTAAGTGCTTCAAATGCCTTGAATTTTTACATCTGGCAAGACAGTGCAAAAGCACGGTCGACCGATCTGATCTGTGCAGGAGATGCGGGCTCAAGGGTCATGTACAAGACGCAAGGCACATAGCCGGAAGTGGGAAATGCCCTCTTTTCAGGAGCGCACTTTCTAGTCAATCATGAAGTTCCATCAGATTAACCTAAACCACTGTGAAGCAGCAAGCGACCTCATGGAGCAGTCGCTGCGACAAAATGGAACAGACGTCGCCTTAATAGCGGAGCCATATCGACGGAAAACAGGAGGTGGCTGGGTTGTGAGTGGCTGTGGCAAAGCTGTCATATGGTCCCTCAACACACACCCTCGGGAGGTAGACTCAGGACAAGCAGGGTTTGTAAGAGCCAAGCTAGAAGGAGTCACCATATACAGCTGCTATGCACCGCCGAGCTGGAGTTTAGAGGAGTTTCAAGAAATGCTAGGGAGACTCACGGAAGACGCGAGAGGCAGGGCTCCTCTTATCATCACGGGTGATTTCAACGCCTGGGCGGTAGACTGGGGGAGCAAGTAGAGGTACATGTCTGCTAGAAATGCTAGCGACGCTGCATTTGTGTATTGCCAACGATGGAAAGGATTTGACCTATTCCAAGGCTGGAAGAGGTTCCATCATTGACGTGACTTTTCTCAGCAATTCACTAATTAGAAACGTTGCTTGGAAAGTCAGCCGTGAATTCACTAGCAGTGACCACCAGGCTATCCACTTAGGGATCGACGAAGAAAACAGGAGTAATCATCAACAGCCAAAGCTGACGGGACCTAAATGGAAGGGCGAATTCCTTGCAGAAGCGCGATTCTTGTAATGGTTACACCAAGCTACCTGGAGGTCGGGTGACGCCGAAAGTTTGGCGAGCCAGCTTTCAGGTCATCTGACAGCAGGCGATAAGAAAGTCCCAGGACCGGATGGTATCCCGAATAAGGCAATCAGGTTGGCAATGACAATGAATGTTCCCGAAGGCATGGAAGACTCAGCGGCAACTACTGCTACCAAAGGGAAAGCAGATGCTCGACGACTCTTCGGCGTTTAGGCCAATCTGCCTGCTGGACATAGCCCTAGAGCGCGTTATATACAACAGAATAATGAACTTTCTGGAACCGAACAACGCTATCTCTGAACGACAGTACGATTTCTGCAGAGGACGCTCAACGACTGACGTTTTCCAGTCAGTAGTGGGGATTGCCGCAGAAGCAATCAAAGGCACCCGATGGAGATGAAGGAGTATTGTGCTATTATCACTCTCGACATCCGGAATGCCTTCAACTCGGCTAGATGGACTCGCATTCTGGATGCCGTGGAGCACAAGGATATACCTACCTATCTGAAGCGTAAACTATCAAGCTATCAGACGGACAGAGTCCTCGAGTACGATACCAAAGATGGACCCGGAGATACAACGTAATGGCAGGAGTACCGCAGGGGTTGGGTCCTAGGTCCACTCCTGTGGAACATAATGTATGATGAGGTGCTGCGAGTCCAAATACCACGTGGATGTACCCTCACAGGATTCGCGGACGACCTGGCACTAACGGTGGTAACAAAAAATGTGGTGGACGTGGAAATTGCCGGGAACGAAGCAATTGCTCTAATCGGAAACTGGCTAGAAGGAGCCGGAAGCTGTGCTAGTTTCTAGTAGGAAAATAGTTGAGCGCGCACAATTCAGAGTAGGTGAAGCAATAGAGCTGTCAAAAGAGGCCATTAAATACCTGGGGGTCATGATTGACAGGAGGTTAAACTTCCGGGCGCACATTGACTACGCGAGCAGTAAAGCAGCGAAAATCCAGGCATCCCTGACACGTGTCCTGCCAAATACCAGCGGTCCTCGGATTGGGGCCAGGAGACTACTAACTGGAGTAGTGACTTCGGTCCTACTCTACGCGGCTCCGGTATGGGCCATGGCGCTGGACAAAAACAACGAGCTATTTAGAAGACTATCGGCACCCTTCCGCCTGATTGCAATTAGAGTCATTTCAGGTTTTAGATAAATCTCGGAAGATGCAGCTCTCGTGCTCGCCGAAATGGTACCCGTAGACCTACTAGCGAGAGAGATGGCCGCACTCTACAAAAATAGACTAGATATGGGAGGCATAGCACCAAATGGTGCGGAAAAAGGGGCAGCACGGGAAGCGACGATAGCGGCATGGCAGGCTCGATGGTGCGAATCGCAGAAAGGTCGGTGGACCCATCGGCTGATCCCCAACATAGAAGACTGGCTGAACAGGGAAAGAGGGCTCCTGAATTTTCCCCTAACCCAATTTTTTACAGGTCACGGTGGATATAGGGAATACCTATTTAAATTCAGGCACGAGGAAGCCCCCTGGTGCCCAGTATGCCCGCAGTATAAGGAAAACCCGGAGCATGTGATGTACCAATGCCCGAGATATTTAGTTAAAACAGCGGGAGCCCCGCCACCAGAGGACCTCGTGGCTTTCATGCTGGAGTCGGAGGAAAAATGGAAAGGTGTGAGTCGTCTCATAACATGCATCCAGAGTGATCTGAGACATACATATATACACATATTAACACCCGACCTGCATATAGACAAGTATGAGTCCCGTATAATTTCTTTACTCTTATTTCTTCTCATTTGTGCGTATGTGCGCGTTTCTAATAAAAAAAAATAGACTAAAATGGGACAAACCGGAAATTGTTTGCCATATGTTTGAAAAAAATGTATAGTTGTGGTGTGCGTGTGTGTGGTATTACATTGCTGGAAAATATTTCAATATTATCAATTTATAGTCAGCATATTGCCGCGTGCTCCAGTTAAATGGAACATGTTTAAAACATAAATTAAAAAAAAAAAACTTGAGGTAAAATATTTTTCCAATTCATATTAGATTTATAATTTGGGCTTTAAATATATACATAAAAAAATGTGTAAAAAATCATTTTTTTAAATGTTATTGCTTTGCCAACAATTAAATTGCAAATTCATGTTATGCAAAAGACCAAAAAAAAAATAAAATGAACGGCCCCAGCATTAAGTGTGGCCAAACATACGTGACAATGGCCGGGAAAATTCAATTGCATTTGGGAATTGACGTCTGCCAGACCCAATATTTTGTAAAAAGGAATGTATCTATAGCATCTGACCGAAAAGAAGAAGTTAAAATGACGACGAAAACTGCTTATTATACGGAACATCTGGGTAAAGTTTTGAATTTATTTATAAGATATTATTTGTGTTTCAATTCCAAATCAAAAATCATAATTAAATTGTTAAAAATTCTGCAGCATTGCAATCAAGTCGCTTCTATTTCATTTTTCGTTCCGATAATTTTACAATCGATAAATAAAAATTGAAATCAGTACCGATAAAGCTTAGAGACGTTGTACAGCCTCTAAAAAATATTAAAAAATTGCAAAATATTTTCTTTTAACAAATAATTTTGTTTTCATTAAAAAAAGAAAAAACATATATATATATAGCTCTGACCATTACGTTTCAAATGTAAGAATAAAAAATGCATGCTCCAAAATGTTCAATTTTTGAAATACTTTCCGTCCTTTCTGGTTACTTTTAGATAAAAAACATTTTAGCCCTTTTGAAGTACATTTTAAACTTAGACGAATGTGTTCAGGACTGGACTAGAACACAAAATGTCCAGTCGGTGAATGCATAACCTTGCACAGCTCCGGCTACCGTGGTTCGGTCCCCGTTGTCGGTTTGGGCACAATGGCGTTTGTAACTTGCTCCTACTCTCTCCCACCGCTATCGTTGTTGCCTTTCCTTTCTCTCAATCACACATCTCACGGACTTTTGAAGCTGTATTAAACTGTGTGTAACCTAACCTTTAGCCACAAAAGATGGGAAGGATTTTTGAATGGGGGGGTGGTCATGCATATATACCGCCTCACCCACCCACACACCAGCCAAAAAGCAGCAGCACCCCCCAAAAACCACCCCCCCCCCCCTCCCCCCATCGCCAACCACACCAAGAAGACCTAAAAAAACAGACCAAAATAAATTCTACTTTAATTTGATAAATCCCCATTATCATCACACGCAATAAGTGTGGGGTGATGATGTGACATCCGGATGAAACTTACCCCACAGCTCAAGAAAGGAAAAAACTCGGAAACGGCGTACAACAAAAAAAAAATCAAGAACAATGAAGAAATTCTCACAATGATAGAGAAAAAATTATGTAGTATAATGTCTTAATATCTAGAATTATAAAATAAGACAGACATCTACTTATAAAAAGAAAAAAAAAGCTCTCCAGGAATCGAAGAAAAGGCCAAGTAGAATTAAGATTTTGAGTATATGAGAATATATATCCGGTATACACATTTCTAGTCTTTGGAGGTCAATATAAAGAAAATAGAAATGCAAAAATAAGATGAAGAAAACTAGTTTATATATCCAATAAATATATAAAATAAATTGTACTTTAAAGAGGGATAAGAAATTTGTACACGACGAATGATTAAAAATCCAATAATTTGGATATTTCCTTGGTTGAATATATATGGTGAAGAAAAGAAGAAATAAAAAAAACTAATGCAGGGAAAAATTACTACCTCTATATAGATACATATAGATAGATATATGAATTAAATAAAAACTGATTGATTAAAAGTTGTGTTTACGATTGCCATGATTAAGATAAGATGGATGGATGGGATGAGTTGTATTTGAATATGTATTGAACTCGATAAAATAAAATAATAAAAAATTTAAAAAACAAAAATGTTTTTTGTTAGAATGAAACTCATAGACCTTTATCAGAAGTTTATTTACTCGCCTATTATATACAAATAATTTTAAATACTTATTACCGTATAAATAAAATACAAAATCATTGCAAGAAATTATTAGATTAATGAACGAAATTTTTTTCGGCCTTATAAAATTATAAATACGCAAGCACTAAAAAAAATTCTGTAACTTTCTATAATTTACATGTGAAAATAATATAAACGTCAAACTCGGGCAAGGTCGAGTTGGTCGGGTGGTAACACTGTTCGTCTACATTCACATAAAACCTCTGGTCTTAATATTCCTTTCAATCCAACAACTGATTGTTCAGAATAATGCAATCACGCCACCTATCGGACTGTTCATTCGACCGTTTGTTACTTAGACAAGGGAAATTAAAATCTTGACTATGACATTTTGTTTTTGGTATATCTCATCTTATCTTAGCAACTTTGCTGAAGCAACTTATATCAAAACCCTAAAGCTATAGAAATTACAAGGTTTTGAAAAAGTAAGGGGGTAGAAGGAAAGATGGCGGGAGAAAAAAAAACTTGACCAGCGTACACACATAAGGAGTCCGAATCCCAAGTTTGGTTATCCTAGAACTTATAGTCTCTAAGATCTAGGCTTTCACATATCATAATCATATAGTTGGTTTTTTGGGGGGGTCTCCGAAATCTCCTTCTCTGTGTTACACAAACTTAATATACCCTTACCCTTAAGGTACAGGGTATAAATATACACACAAGCAGTCACTTTTCCAAATAAGGAATCAATATTTTCATTGACTATACAGGTTTTCTTGTTATTGGAGGAAATTATGAGCACTTTAAATGTGTGAAATTTAATTCAATTTATCTAAAGAATTTATTTTCAAAAGACTAAAACATGCTCACAGTTTGTACAAGTTGGAAATAGAAATTTATTAATTATTACTTCATTCAGATTTAATTAAATTAAGTCAAACTAAATGCCATATTGAGTTTGGCAAAGCCTACTTTGAGATAAGACAAAAGACCAAACTGAACTGAGCCATCTTATGGCCCATCATCAAGTTCTACCTTTAATCATCTCAAGCACAATTGTAAAAGCAAACTCTCCACTTAAAATTCAAACTTAATTACTGAAAACAGCAACAACAACAAGCATCAGAGTCCAAAGCTCTGCACACTCCAAAGTCACTGGCAGATCTGCTCTCGAGGCCAACATGGACCGGGGAGGCCAATCATACCCACACACAGAGAGACAGAGAATAGTTTGAGTGTTGTTTGCCGCATGTTAGTTCGACTTTATTATGCACGAAAATGAACAACGATGAAATGAGCAAAGAACAAGGAGGCAACTGACTCTCGGACAGAGTGACGAAATGACGGAATGACTACCAAGACTGGCTGGCTGGACCAACTTGGCAGACAAGAACGACAATTCTATGGGCTCACTTTGGTCGAGCCTGCCTTGACTTACTTGGCTGGCCAAGTTGGTCAGTCTCCCAAGGCAAATTCTGTCTCTGCAAATCTTTCTCCGACTCGCTCGCTCCGAGTCTCTCTCTCTCTTCTCTAGCATTTTTAGTGTTGACGGCAGACAAAGCGGTGCGTGCAGCCCCAGCCAAAGTGCCGTCAGTTTGGTCTGCCTTGATGGCTGGAAGGGTCTCCGCAACATACTCTCGGTTCAGCTCAATTCGATTTCTGGCCTGATGGCTCTTTGGGCTGGGACATATGCGCGGCATAAATTGCGCATAAAACATGGAAAATGAAGCGATAAACTTGAGATACGCGATCGTAAAGCAAACCAAAAAAAAAAAAAAAAATAAATAAATAAAAATAAAAATCAAGTCGCCTCCCTTGGCCCTGACTTTGCTGACCCACACACGCTGCTTGGTCCAACTTTGCTGTGTCTGTCGACCGTCTGATCCCTGGGTTGGCCGTCTAAACTCGGAGTCCAAATGTGGCCCATGTCAGTGTGTTTGTTTATGTTTGATGAAGCTGTTTTCTGCTGCTGTTGGTGGCCATTAGTCCGGGCCCAGGGCCCCAATGATGTCTTCTTCTTCAGCGTTTCTTTTTTTCTCTCGAGGCCCTCGGGCAGGCAGGATAATGACGCGATGCGCTTTGGTTTTAGATCTCTTCATGCAGTTACATTTCTGTGGATTTTTTTTAATGATTCTCAGTCAGGAGTGCTGTTGTTGTTTTTGTTGTATATATAAATTTATGCACACGTTGTGGGCGTGGCCGTGACTGAATAATACCCTCTCAATCTCAGTCTCTTCTCTTTCCCTCTGCCATGTTTTTTTTTCTGGTATTTCCACACTCTTTCTTTTTAAGTTGATGCGTCACGCAATCTTTTGGAGGTTTTTTGAATCGTTTGTTTATTGTTTTTAAATTTCAGGAAATGGCCAAAAGCCATAAAGCATAATATTTGCTAAAGATTCACTACTTCTTCCTCCCCAACTCCATTTTTTTTTTTTTTTTTTTGCTCTTCTGCTAACAAGCCGCTAACAAAGGCTCCTCAGTCCCAGCTCCCTGCACCAGGTTCATGCCCATATAACCCCTTGGGAGTATCTTTAGTTATGGCTGCTCCTTTTAACCTAACCGACTAACTGATCAATCTTTTGAGTCCCTTTACCCTCTTCCTTTTGGCTTTTTTTTTTTTTTTTTGGTGGCAGGCAAATATTTGGCTGATCGTTTTTCGGGTCTTCTCCACTCGACGTGTGTTTGCTTTATTATTATTTGCTTGATTAATTAACAGGGCGAGGACCACCCGAAAGTGTTGCCAACAAAACGCTGACAAGGATAACAAGAAATAAAGGCGCCTCAACAATAAACAGAATAAATATAAAAAGAAAAAGAGCATCAAAAACAGCAGCCAACAAATAAGAAACCTGCCAAACTGTTTGTCGGACAAATGTTGCATTAAACGCCTTTAGGAAGTGACATTCGAGGTGAGAAATCGACTTGAAGAAAGAAAAAATATTTGTAAAAGTAATTCAATCCTCTCTAAGGTTTGAAAAGTCTATGGAGTTGTAATGGTTTTGACTGAAAACATCGGGAAATTTCCAATCAAAAAGACGAATTTAAATAATCCGTCTTATTTCTGATCAGGGAAAATTCATTGGGCTGATCAAAATTATTTGTGAACGACTGATATGTAATATGAAAAAAGCTCCTAAATGGCTTTAAATTATATTTTAGAATACTTAGATAATTCTCTGAATAAATTATAATTATTTTCTTCATAAATCTGGTTGAGACCCAGATTAATACTGTTTCCATCTCGTAATAATGAATAATATTTAGTTGATCTCTTAATAGTTTAAGACGATTTGAAATGACGCACTAATTTCACGGGTCTAAGACACTTGTTTCCTTTAAACATTATTTAATTGATTTAGAATTGTTCGGGTATTCATAAGGTCGAACCGTAGTCCGTTTACTATTACATGTATGTGGAATGATGACTGTACCTAATTTTTTTGTCACTTAATCAAAAAGGAAGTATCTGTTTCTTTTCTTTTTTTTTACTATCCGAATTCTTCAAGATACAAACTACGATATTGCTCTATATTTACATATAACCCAAGGTGAAAAATATATATCTGGAATAAGCTGAAGTTACTATAGTAAATTGGGTTAACAAAACTTGATCAGTAGCAATTTCTATATAGATTGATTAGGACTATAATCTGTAAGATAGGTCAAAATGTTATCACTCTATAGGGAAGTTTGCTTTGAAAAGGGAAATTCTAAAGGGGAAATGAGATCATTTATATAATTTATATCCTTTGATCTTCTGAAAAAGTCATAATTTTTGTTCATAAATTTTAAAGAAATTCAAAGTATTTTCGAAAATTCTGATCAAGTTCTTGAAGTATTTTTAAGGCAAAAAGCATTACTCTGCTATTTGGTATAGCTCGTAGCGTTTAAAGCTCCCTCAGCAAAGTATGACCAGAATGTATGGGAGTACCAAAATCTCAAGAACATACTCACACACATAAAGTATACTCCGTCTATAGAAATGGGTGGAAAGAATCTGGCAATAAGAAACTCTTTTGGGATAACTTGACCAACTTCAGTTTTCAACTTTAAAAGGTTGTTTTATGGCAGCTGCTTAGCATTGTTGTTGTTGTTGTAGCTGTTAGTGTAGCTTCATTCATTCCAAACTCTCTATATCGTATATATAAAGAAGTACGTGTGTGTGTGTGTGTGTGTTTGAGTCCACTTCATTTTGTAGTCTCACTGTCAGACTGGAAGCTTTTTAGTGTTCTTTTTGTACGTTCTGTCTCTTTCGTACCTTTTGTGAGTTTTGGAATTTGTTTTGCCTTGTTAAGAGTTGTTAAGATTATGATATATGTATGTGTGTGTCACCCCCGCACCACTCTCTCTCTCTCTCTCTCTCTCTCTCTCTCTCTCTCTGCCCTCTTTCATTCTTTCTCACTCTCTGTGTCGGTCTCCGTCTCTTTCACTGTCTTTCTGTTCATTTGCTGTCGACAGCGGCGGCCATTATGATTCCCAGCAGGAATGTGGGAAACGGCGGCCAAAACCATTTTTTTCCAACTACTTCTCCTGCTTCTTCTGTTTCTTTAGCTTTACCTTTCTCTCACTCCTCCAAGTGGTGGGCTTTTTCACACACACACACACACAGACACACACTCGCACTCACATAAGACTTCACTTTGCTTTAGTTGCACATAATCGATTTATGTGTTTGTTGCTTTTGTTGTTATTTGTTTCTTTCATGTTTCGTTTGCTGTTGCTGCTGCCACTGTTGTTGTTGTTGTTGTTGTTCTTTAGCATTTTTATGATTTGTTTGAGCGCATCTTTCCTCAACATATTTCTGGTATTTTTTTTTTCTTTTTTGGTTTGGTTTGGTTTGGACCACCCGTGAAATCAGTTTTGGGTTAACCGCTGCGCGTCTTTGGTTGCTGCTGCTTTGGCTACTTTTCTGCCTGCCACTTCCCCACTCCTTTCATTCCCCCTCACTCACTACCTTTTGTTAAATTGCTCTTGTTTATGTTAACATTTAAATTGTATATGCTCCATGGGTAGCCAACTGACCAAAAAAAAAAAGTAAAAAAAAAGAAAACCAATATTTAATCTTTGCCTCGTTGTGAGTTTTTCGATGGAAGGAGAGCTTCATTCTTCCTTACCAAATATGAATGAATATTCATCGTCATCATCACAGCCAGCTTGATTGGATGTGTGTGGAGCGCTTTCAACATGGTCATCATTCAAGAGATTTACGAAAAAGTGTTAATTGGCCAGTGTTGGCGCATTCCGCATTCTCGGAACTCGAACTTCATTTCTACTCCCCTTTGGGCTTAGCTGATATTGTTAAGGCCCCCTCCACTTCTCTACTACTCCCTCTACACATATACCCATTTTATTTTCTTTCTTATCTAGTCAAGCAATACAGTGGGACAAGTTCATATTTAGGTTGCGATATGATAAACTTCAAGTAAAGCCAGACTTAATTGGGTCTGATATAGGCTTGGTTAATGTTCTGATTTCGTATTACGGATTCCCTTTTAATTTATTAGTTCATTTGGTTTTATTATAAAAATGTGTTATAAGAGAGAAAGGAATCTTTACTTTCGATACCCAAAAAGCTATAGGCCCAGGTCAATATTCATCCACAGGTCTCAACTTATCTAGACGGTTTGATTAGCAAGCCGATTTTTGATTACTGGGGAAACCCTCTCTTGATTGGCTCTAAAGCTCGTATGGTTATAAAAACGTATTGCATATGAAATATGAAGAAAGAAAATACCTCAAAAGATATGACCCTAAGGAGATATTAAATGGGCTTCTCTTATTGATTGAAGACTTCATTATAGGAAGGACTACTAAGTTCTTTCTCTTTTTCAAATTAACCAGGCAAATAATCCAGCCGATCAAGGGGCTAAGTCTCGAGATATGGATAGCGGCCTGGATATTGTTAAATGACTAGTATATTCCTAGTGCTAGGAAGTAATGTAAAGATTTACAAGAAGTGGCATGATTAGATCGACTGATGAATCCAAAATTATTATTATTATCCGGTGAATCCATTTATTAATAGTGTGAAAAAGGCTTCTCCGATTTTCAAAAGGCCTTAGGTAAAAAAGCTGTAAACCTCTAAAGTAAAGTCTCAGTTCCTGACGCCCATTTGTATAATGGAGAGTATTGCCAACCTTTATTTTAGACGGCAATTTGGAGCTCTGCTAAAATTTAAATAATATCAAGAAATGTGTAAAATTGTTTTCCTAACTGATTACTGAAATTCTATAATGGTTTGTGGTTCCAGTTTCCTAATTACTTTGGCATATTTCAGCCCGATATTAGGACTTTCCCTTTTTTAATTTTAACAAATAAAAAGAAAAATGTTTAAAAAAGAAAAATTTTTAATTGTTTCAATTTTGTGGCTTCCGAGTCCCGTTGAGCCCACTGTGCCTCGGTTTGAGTGTGTGTTAATTGCTAATGAACTATGTGTGACTGTTGGGCAAAAAAAAGGGCTTTGTCCCAAAAGGGTCTAGGCCAGAATATCTGTTGTTGTTGCTGTTGTTGTCAATGTGAGTATTATTGTTGTTGTCGGTCAATAATTGTGGTAGGCGCGTAATTGTCGCGTCCGTCACCTTGGCACGACATCCACATCAAAATCAACATCAGAGCACGTCTGTTGTCATTGTCGCTTTGGTGTCGGTTGTCTCAGTAGCAGTTGTTCTGTTCGGTTGCCTTTGTCAGCTGCCCATCAAAAAATGGCCAAAGCCAAATCAAGCTGGTGTTAATGGGCGCCTAGAATGTGCCACCAGAATGGATTGCCACAAATGGTGGAGTTTTTTCAGAGCTGCGGCAGTTTTTTTGTTGCCGCTGTTTTCGAACACTTTGGACACGTGTTTTTGCTTGTTGTCCTTTGGGGATACCTTAGTTACGCCAGAAGGAGTAGCCGAGCAATTGAGTTAATTGCCAAGGAAACTAAAGCAAATCTTCTCACTTTTGCCTGGGAGTTAATTTACTTTATTTTATTTCACAATTTATACTATGTATTCTATGGGTTGTCCCCTGTTTTTTTTTCATTTGTTTTTTTTTTTTGGAAGTTATTTTTAAGTGAAAAATCTGCTTAAGGTAAACGAAGAAGTGAACAAACACACGCACGCACATTTTAGACACTGAACTTTTAGTTGACTTCTGCTTATTGCCGTCATCATTCAACAACACTGCCAGACTTGGAGGGCCTGCGGCTCGTCCTAACTGGTGGTTTGGGTGGGGGCTTGGATCTCCTTGCCCAGGGCTGAGAGCTCTTTGAGAAACTGCCTGGCATTGGTGAGAGTAGAGGCGCCATAAATGATTCTTCTGTTGACATTGGAGCTCTGCTTTTGCTTGATGAAATCTACCAGATTCTGGTATTCAATGTAGTTGCCACCGCCGACCATGAAGACCACAGCGTCCTGGAATGGAGCCCGATTCTTGGGCAAGACATCGCCACCCTTGAGTAGCTTGGGATCTAAATAGAGATAGTCATCGGTCTCGGCATTGCTGCGGCACTCCATCACCTGTTCGGTGATCTTGGTGACAGGCAGATTCTGTAAGGATTTGAGAGTTCAAGCAGAGGAATGGAGAAGTTGGGTAGGGGTAACTTACATGTCTTTTGACTACAAGATTTTTGACACCCTCCATGACAAAGGAACTGCCCTGGGAGACGAGCTTGGTGAACATGGAAACGGTTTTGGTACCGCCGCCTTCGTATTGGGCAGCCTGGTTGAGGCTGGGTGTGCGATTCATGATGGCCTTCCAACGCTGAACATAGGTCAAGGGACTCAGATCACAGCCGGCTGCTTGGAGTGCTTCTTTGAGTCGCTCCACTTCTGATTCGGGCAATTGCTGGGCGCAAATATAGTAAATGATATACAAGCGCATCTTGTCCTCGGACTGGCCGAACTCTTCATCTTTGAGCAGCTCCAGGAGAGTGCGGTCCAAGGTCTGTTTGGACATGATCTTTTCCTCGATTTCGAAGTAGGAATCCAGGCGGCGGGCTTTGATGAAATTCAAAATGGAGGTGGCAATTTTGGTGTGCATATCGATGAGCCGCTTTTTCTCCATCAGTTGGGGTAGTGAATTGACGGCGTTGGTTAGACGAGCAGTGGTGTCATTGACCAGGGAGAAGGCAATGTCGGATTCACCCTCTATGCCCATGGAAGTCTTGAGGCGTTTGATTTCCTCTTCGGAGCTTCGATAGGATTCGAGTTCCTCCTGGATGGCTTCGGCCACAGTGGGAAAGGGACTGCCCTTGTGTGTGGTCCAAAAGCGATCGCTCCGATCCAGGTCGCAGGCTTTGGGTTTCTTACGGGCTCCTGTCTGGGCACCTGCTGTGTCGTCCTCCACATAGACTAGATTCAGGCCCAAGTCAAGAACATCGTGCACCAAGGCCTGGTAGGACCAGGTGTGATGCAAAGGCGTGGCCAAATCCATATTACGATCCAAGAGCAGTAAGACAGGCCGCTGGAAACTGAACACACCGCCACCGGCCTGGGTGGCGTCCATGTGAAAGAGATTGGCTCGGGCATCCCAGAGATTCTCGCGCAGTTTTTTTTCTAACTTGCGGGCCACCATTTCGGCAGCACTGTTTCGCGGACAGCGTATAATGGGTACATTACCCAGTGTGACAAATAGGGCAAAGAGCGAGTCCACAATTGAATCCATTAAGGCCTGCATTTCCTCATCCCGGGTATTGGCCCGATTGATGGCGTAATAGGAAAGCTGGTCGCTCTGCTGGTGCTTTAGTATGAAGAAGTCATCTTCCAGGCTGATAAAGTTCACATACTGATCATAGACCCGGTGAATGTTGGCCACGCAGCCGGCATGGAGGGCGGCGGCCGCGAGATGTTCAATTTTGGTGCGTGTGATAGGGGCCAGAAAATTGAGATGATAGATGTCGTAAAGGCCATTCGAGAAGTCCTGTTGTATGCGATCTAGATTTTCGTCAGTAGGCAGGCAGAAGTAGACAGCCGGCACATCAGGTATGGAGTCCCGATCAGAATGCAGTTGTCTAAATTGAAGATTCCACGAACAAAGTTAGTTTCTGATAGAGGGGGTGAAGGTCCATTTGTTTGTTATACTCACACATGTAACGTCACGCCCAATTCGCGCAATTCTTTAATTGATATTATTGGGGAAATTATATCTTGCCCCACCCGGTCAAAAATTAGGATTTTCCAGACTGGCTCAGCAGCTAAGGCCTTTGGCTGTTGGGAGTTCAAATTAAGCATTTGCTTAATTGCATCTGGAAAAGTAGAGCAGCGACGTGGTAGCACATGAGACACAATTATTTTAATTGATAAGTTGGCAAAAAAATTAATTTTGGCCCAATCAGCTTATACTCACTTATTTGACGTTCCCGTAGGGTTAACATGATCAATAACTAAATTAAAATGCGGTTATTGACTAATTAATTAATGAATTGTGTTATTTATAGGCTATAAAACATATTTTCAACACTTTTCAAATAAAAAAACAAAATGTAAACACGTCACGTAGCTAAAAAGCGTTTTGGTCTTATTTAGGGCATAGTAACTGGATCAGCTGATTCTTCGAAGTGCTGCCCATCCGTGATGGTATGCCAACTTGACTATTTACCATATATAGAGACTATGTCGAAATGGTTCCGGAACGAACGAAATCATGTTTTCTCTTAATTTTTCTCTGTTCTCTTAAGAAGAAGTTGCCAGATAGGTAAATAAATAATATATATCAATTTCGAATGAGGGGTTTTGGTAAATAATTTGAAATTCTTTTGGGATTTCTTATTTATTTAGTTTCAAAATAAAATTTAATTTTTATATTGTTAGTACAAAATAATTCTGTCCGTATAAAATAAATTACTCAGAGTATTGCCCGTAATATATAAAAATATAAAAGTATAAGTATAAAAAAAAAAATATTTGGCCATTTTTCCCGCCAATTTTATGAAAAGCGAAATAGACATTGCTGCAAGTTTTGAAATTAAAATTTACCTAAAGTAAACGTTATTTAATTAAAAGAAAATCATACAATTCGAAATGTAATTTTATCTATTTTTCATGTATTGTCAAGTTATTGAGTTTCTAATTCTGTTAATTGTGATTTCGTGCCGTCTTTTCTGTATATTTTGCGTACTATCTTTTGTGTTTTGTGTTCAATTATGGTGATTCTATATTTGTACTTTAATAAAGATATTTCTTGCTTAGGAGAAATGTCAAGAAAAGGGGTAATCATCGTCGCAAATTGCCGATTTATTTATAGGTAGCACGGATGATCTTGAGTTTTCTGCAGATGGAGAAAGCGATTATTCTCCAGATGAGAAAGATATGGATACGACCGAAGATGATATCGATATCACCAATGTTGATATTTCAGATTTCATAGTTGAGAAGGGCGCAATTAATAATGAAATCAAAAGGAACTTGTTGTGGAGGAATCGCAATTTGATTTTAATGAAAATCATCTGCAGCTGTTTGCGAGTACTGCGTTGCCTCCTGAATCCATGGAGCTTTCGGAGCCTATACAATTTTTTTTTATATCTACTTCCAAATCAATTATTTGATCAATCCCAAGAAGCCTCATAAATGGGGATTTAAGATAAATGTGCTAAGTGGTATTTCTGGTTTCTGCTACAAGTTTGAGATAGACTCAGGGAAAGAAAACGTTTTACTGCCTAATGAGCCAGACTTGGGTGCAGCTTCAAATTCTGTTGTTAGATTGTTTTAAAACTGTTCAAATAATACTAAATACTATTCAACACTATTTAAAATTATGTTAGTTGACTTTTCAGGGGAAAAAAGATTTTATTTTCGCCCAAAGCATATTTGATGCATAGAGCAACAAGCCAATTATACTTATTAAAACTGGTAAAAATCAAAATTTGGAAAAATTACAAAAAAGTGTTTTTTTTTTTTAACGTGCTAAAAAGCTGTGTTCTCTTAATTTTTCTGTCTCATTCTCTTAAGATGGAGTTGCCAGATATAGAAACTATGACGAATTTGCCCCGGAACGAACGAATCAAAATTCTTCATATCGAAGTGATAAATTTCGATTCAGTTCTCTGTCATTCTCCGAATTTCGGACCAGTTTCGGTTTACTCTTAATTTCGAGTTTACAGTTTCGGTTTACTCTTCGTGGAAGTAAGTTCGAAATTGGTGGCGTCGCTGTTTTGTATGTGCGACGGCCGATGCGTATTTTTAGAGATAAGTCCGGCACAAAGATTTCCACAAAAGCATACGTGTGATTGCCTAAGTGTATTTAAATCTGTGTGTCTGGCAATCGAAGCATAGAAAGTGAAAAGTATGATACTCGAACAAAGTCACGCGGTGCCGGACTCGCGCTCCTTTCTACAATCACCAAAATGGCGCTTAACGCATCCTGAACTGGCAACAGATACCAAAGTGGCATGCCGCATCAAAGAACAACGACAATGTTGCGGCAAGTGTGTTAGCCGTGGCTCTCTTTGGTTTGTGCTGTGCAATTTATTACTGGCATCAGGCAGCTCACAAGCCCAGCTGTTGATAAATGTGCAAAATCAGGTAATTAGAAATGAGTCAAAACGCCGGCAAAGTGGAAACTAAATATAAAATAAATTAAAATGTGGTCGCCTAGCGCACTGATAAGCAAAGTTACCTCATTTAGTGAAAACAACAAGAACAGCAGACAAATAATAGCGCTGATTTAATTCATGTGAATGTCAAAAATGACACAAGCAACAACAACAACGCCAACAACAAACAAAGCTATGAAAACAGTGCCATCGTTTGCTTTTCGAACTTGAATTTCGAATTTGAGTGCGCGAGTAAACCAAAACAAAGAGTGTACAAAGAGAGCGCAGTTGTTTTTTATTTTTTACTCATCAGCTGCGAATATTACAACAAAAAGTAATATCAAAAAATAAAATGGAAAACATTTAATTCTGTGAATTTATTTACTAATTTAATAGGGTAATGAGGTTGCCACATAGATGTAAAATAGAACCAAGCGGAAACCTCTCCTCCCTGCCTAAGTCTGCTTGCCGTAGCCTTGAACTTGTTTCATTTTTTTTTCTTCAGATGCGAAAACTTTTGTGACGTAGCCAAGTCTGCAAAAACGAAAGTGAAAATATTGACATTTTTCGACCTTTCTATAAATTTTAAAGCAGCGAGAAGAAACTATTTCAAAAGAAGGCATTCAGCTTATTAACCTCAAAAGGATAACAAAGTCTCATAAATGAGATTCTATCCGAAAAGATGCTCATCTTTGTTCGTATGTGTGTGTGTGTGTTGGGCCATGCTTGCTTATTTGTTTACATGTGACATGGTTTTCGTTGTAGTGGCTGGTTTTTTTTTTCGAATGTCCCTGGCCCCAAAATGTCTACTGGTTTTACTGTGGGGGCTTCTCTGGGTTCCCCCTGTCCTGATTCAGTTTTGTTTACATGCTCTTTGTGCAAACAAACACAAAACCAAACAACACCAGCACACTCACAGGCTCTGATGTTTTTTCTTTCTCTCTGTCCCCCCATCACTTGCATAGATCTGTCAGTGTCCTTTGGGCTACACTAAAAACACACGTGTAAAAGAATTTTTTGTGTGTTTTTGCTTTTGCCCGAAGAAAATGTTGAACTACATTTTCAGTTTTTCTCTTTGTCGTCATCGTCATAGTCATCGTTGTTGTTGTTCTTGTTTTTATTCTGTGTTATCTTTTATTCAGTTTGCCCTTTCTCAAATCTCTTGACTCTAATTTGGTTCAGGGCCGCCTGCCAGTTAATTTGTATGCCAGAGAAGGCAGAGTATTGTATTATTTCTCTCCTCTCGAGTCTTATAAATATGCAAATTGAATTCAACTCAAGAATTTTCTCGGACAATTTCAACTTGTTGCTTCTCTCATTGAACCCATTTTCTCTCTGTTTCGACCTGTCAGGGTGGCGAGGTGATACAGGAGAGCATTACCTCCAATATTGGCGAAGATCTCATAACACTGGAATTCCAGAAGACAGACGGCACCCTGATTACCCAGGTCATTGATTTCCGGAATGTAAGTGCCAGAGCGAAATTCCTTGCCTCCCCAACTTTGCCTTAAATCCGAGTGTCTTTTAGGAGGTGAAAATCCTGAAGGCCCTCGTCCTGGGCGAAGAGGAACGCGGCCAGAGCCAGTATCAAGTGATGTGCTTTGCCACAAAATTCAACAAAGGCGAATTCATCTCATCGGATGCCATGGCCAAGCTGAGGCAAAAGAATCCCCACACCATACGCACACCTGAAGAGGACAAGGGTCGCGAGACTTTCACCATGAGTTCCTGGGTGCAATTAAATCGCTCGCTGCCCATCACCCGGCACCTGCAGACACTCTGTGCTGAGGCCATGGATGCCACATATGTGAGAGATGTCGATCTAAGGGCCTGGGCGGAACTGCCAGGTGAGTGCAAATTTCCAGCATTCATTCATTTCTTTCTTGTTTCATTTTTGCTTTTCGAGTTTTTCGTTTGTTTCAATGCATTTTCTTGTTCTTTTTTTGTTTGCCTTTTTCGTTTTGGTTTCGATCCGTCAGGCTCCTCAATTTCCAGCCTCGAGGCAGCCACGGAAAAATTCCCCGATGCCCTTTCGACGCGCTGCAACGAAGTGAGCAGCCTCTGGGCCCCCTGCCTCTGCAACCTGGAAACCTGCATAGGCTGGTATCCGTGCGGACTTAAATACTGCAAGGGCAAAAGCAACAATGGCAACCCCATGGGCGGCGATGCATCCGGACCAGCTCAGCAGACAAATTATCGCTGCGGCATCAAGACCTGCCGCAAGTGTACACAGTTTACCTATTATGTGCGCCAGAAACAACAGTGCCTCTGGGATGAATGACGACGCGGCGGGCTGCAGATGCGCTGCACGGGAGGGGGCGGGAGCTTGACGGGACTCGATGGAGCAGATGATGGCATACAAATGCAGGAGCAGCTGCAGCAGTTGAGGGAGCGCAACCAAACCCGGCACGACGGAGGCCGAAGTAGTGCGGATGTTGCCTGCTCTACAGCGATGATGAGTGGCAGGCCAACTCGGGGATTTGCAAGCGAAACAGCCGTCAGACCAAAAGCAACGACAATAACAAGAACAAAGACACCAACAACGACGAGCAGTACAAAACAAGCAGCAACTACCACCATCACCACCACCATTACTACAACAACAACAACAAAGACGACAGCAACAAGCAACAAATTGCGTCAGTTGCTTTTGCTGGTCCAACAGCAGATGCCTTTTGCTCTTTGGAGTATTCCGGTCCATCACATTTCGCATCAGGCGAGCCAAAGTCACATCGGAACCCCACAGCCGTCAACAGTGACCGCGGCTGCTGCTGCCGCTGCCGCGGTTGGCATCGTTGCGTGATAATGGAGTCTTTGGAGCCCAAAGATGGATTGTCCATTTGAAATTGGCCAAATCGAGTTTCGAAACACAAATGTAAGTTTTCCTCGGAAAACTCCACTAGCTCTCTTTTCTTTCTGTTTTTTATTTATTATTATTATTATTATTTTTTTTTTGTATAGAAAATGTGAATTTTTGTATATAGTGTGTAAATGGAATTAGTTATGTAAACTTTTAGGATTAAGTAAGACGAACTCTGACAATTTCATTTCCTCAAATCTAAAAAAAAAAAAACTCAAAACTTAAAAATTTCTTCGTCTTAAAAATAATTCCTTTTATTTGAACCAAACTTGAAACTTGAACTTTTTCTAAGACTTTTAAATAATTTTCTACCGATAAATATATGGCTCTTTCCTTTTTTATTATGTTTTCCTTGTAAATCAGCTCAAGAATAAAAGGTTTATAAATAGACAAAAATAATGAAATCATAAAAAAAAAAAAACAAATAAATTAAATGTGGCCTTAGAATATTTAATGAGCGCTAACTGAAAATCAAGAAAAACAAAAGTGAATTAAAGAATTTGATATATATACTCTAGATTTAAATCAAAGTTTCTAGAAATTCTATAAAAACCAAAATTATGCTCACTGAATACAAAAAACAAAAGAGGCTTAAAACTCAAACTCAAGAGGCAAACAGAACCAATTAAAACAATTTTTTGATATTTCTTCGAGAACTTTGAAATTTCATTTTTTTATTTGTTAAATTTTCCACTTGCCTCGCCATGTGAAAATCTTGGAATTTTCATGGATTAAATGACTGCCGCTAAAGCTTCTTTGCTTTGAACTTTTTCCTAGGAATTCTCAAAAAACTCTTCCATTTTATTTTAATCCTTAACTAGCTCTCTCTCTTTCTCTCCTTCTCTCTCTCTATCTGTAATTTTCAAAGTATTAAAAGCCTAACTGCCTGCATATTTCTTTCGATTATTAACAAAAATAAATAAATAAAAAGAACCCAGAACAATAATCTATTGTATAAAATTCAAAGTAAACCTAGATAACAGAATGTAATCTATTTAAATGTTAGAAAAGCTATTTTCCTATACTACCAAATAAAGAGAAAATTGAAATTTTTCGGAAATAAAATGAAAAATAAAACAAACGGTGATAATAAATTTTTCTATACAAGAAAAACAAAAACAAGCGACTTCTCACTGTAAAAAAAATAAAATAATAAATATAAAACACAAAATGTGCAAATGTCAACAAACAATAAAGCATTTACCAAGTTATAAAAAAAAAATATATATATATATATATCTAGATATATCTGCTATATAAAGAGAACTAAATGATCTGATCCTTGTAAAGCGTAGTCATAAAAATTAATAAAATAAACTATATACTTTATGGCCTAGTCTTAAATAATGGAGAAAACAACAACAACAAATTGTAGACATATAAAAAAAAAATAATAAATAAAGAAAAGAATGGAGAAATTCTACATTTTATAGAAAACAAAAGTAAATATTATTAATCAATGAAAAGCACGTAGCTCGGCGAGGGAGTTGAAAAATATTTCACGCCAAATTGGAAAGCCAACAATTGGCTTAGGGGCCTCCGAATATTATATACTCTTTAGTTTTTACTCTATTGGATTGATTGAAATAATTTATACTTGAGAATATTCCATTTCGATCCTGGTAAATATCAAAGACCTTCAGAAGGACTTGAGAATGTATGGATCCTGGTAAATCTTAAAGATATTCAAACGAACTCATTGAGAAACCATCTACCATCGTATATGCTTATGTTCGCTAAAAAGAGTATGTGAAAAAGAAGGCCTTTAAAATTCTTGAGAATATTCTATTTCTATCAAAAGACTCTAACTGAGACTGATCGAAATTCTTCTACTCCTTTTTGAGCCTACTGCATATGCTTATATTCGCTAAAAAAGAGTATTTGAAAAAGAAAAAATCACAGTGCATTAAAATTCGAAGCGCGCTTGATTCGCTGTCTGCTCGGCTCTGTGGGGGCGCAACTGGAGTATGTGTAAGTAAACAATGCAATGTGCATAAAGCCGGGGACTACGGAGTCTCGCGTAGTTGGCGAACGCGTTCTGCTTGAGCCACTGGCAAATCCTTTATGCGATTTGTAATTCATGAGCAGAGCGCACAGATTCTTATCATTTATTTTAGTGGCGCTGCCATCGTCGTTGTCGTCGTTCTCATCGTCTTCGAATGGTAACCGGCATCATCGAGTGGTCGCCACTTTACCACTCCACGCACACCGATAACTCAAGCACCCGGGCAGAGCAGAAGCAGTAGCAGGAGGGGGGCAAGAACAAAGCCAGACAGACACAGACACTTGGGCACCCTAGTCAGCCAGGCAATAACTATATTCATGGTGCTCAATTTGGCCGAGGAAGGGCGGCAGGGGAGGAGGAATGGAACGCTTGGCGCTGGCTTAAGACGTGCGGAAACCAAATCGGCGTCGTAGAAAATTGAATTTGCTATTTTTGTGTTGACTTGGAATTGAGATGGCAAAGGCATTCCATTGGCCACGTGGAGCACAATTGGGTGGGAAGGTGGGTTGGGAGTCACGAACCAAATGATTGCGTTGAAGCAAGCGTATGTGCATGTCTAATGAGCCATGAAATGTTTTTTGGACCTGTTTTTTTCATAATCAGGGCGGTGGTGGGGGAATTCTAATGAGTGACAGATGGTGGACAGACAAATAGACCGAAGGACAACCTCTTAGATATTCATTGTAATAGTTGGGTAACTGAAGGGGCGCCGTATAAGTTTATGAATATTGCCGGCTGCCAGAATAATTTTTATCCCTTTCACCGAAATCGAAATAAAATCCTACATTTCTTAATCAATTGCATAATTAAATACCGAACCGGTAGAGCTCAAAGCAAATAAAATAAGTCCTGAGTGAAAGTGGTGCTCTTTCCCCTCGTCTCTCCTCCTCAATTTAATTTGGATTGAGTCCTTTGCTGCTTTACTCTTAATTAAGTTTACATGCCAGCAATTCAATTCAGCAGGTTATCCAAAAAGAAACAGATCAATAATAAAAATAACTGAAAGGCGACTAAAATAAAATGTGGTTTATGGAAAGGATATTGGAATTTTTATGAAATATTATAAAGAAAAAAATCTATAAAGATATAGGAAAGGTTCAGTCTGGATCTTTTTGTTGTCGGGGAAATTGTAAAATATTAAAAATTAAGGGTAATTTAACAATGAAAACATTTGTTCAGACCAATAACAAATGAAGAGAAAAGTGTAATTATTTTATTTAAAGATAAGTATATGGACAGTACTGTGATTACCATAGAGAAATTACTATATGTCCTGGAAATTATTTATTTTAGTTAAAGATAAGTATAGACTAATTTCCAGACTATATTTTTTAGTCCCTTTTAAATCAAATTTGACACGTTTGTCACCTGCCACATTTGCATTCAATGTGTATGAATAAACCTTATCAGCTAGTATAAAAAAGCAGCCTACTCGAAAGATACACACTACCTGCCTTTTTTCCCCCAACTCAAATACTGAACCGCTTTCACTCTCTGCATACTCGGCTTCCATTACCTGCTCCTTGTCCTCTTCAGCCCTTTGCCGGTGCTTGTGTGTTTGCATTTTCCCCCATATTGACTTTTCAGGTCAAAATGCGGCTGTGCTCTTAACATTTGCATAACTACTTAAAACATGTGCAGGTCAACACAACACACTGCTTAAACAACAACCAAAAGTGTACAAAAAGAACCGAGAGACAGGTTGTCTTTAGGGTGCCGAGGATCACAACTTGGGCTATGTCTCAAATCTTATACTATAATCAAAATTATATCTAAATAATTTCAATGCATATCTATCTATTCTTCAGTGGCATTGACCGATTACGAGAACGTATAGGAAGAAACTTACATTTATCAGGACAAAATTTATATACTCCTTTATTTTCAAAAAGAGTATGGGAAAGTGCAAAGCTTTCCAAGGAATTGTCTAGCATGTCAATTGAGATCTTTTTCCTGTTCATTGTCAAACCTAATCTCTTACTACTCAGGTATCGTTTCGTCTACTACAGTTGGAACAATGGTTACGGAGTCATTGTTTATGAGTTCGTAAAACAATATAGTCTATGACAGAATTCGAGAATGGGATTAACTGAAATAGACACGATAATGTTGATGTTAAATTCACAGCGGTAAATTCGATATTATCTTTGGTTGGTTAGCATCTATCTTTGGCTTTGCTTGCTTATCCGGTTCTTTAGCTCATCTGAGTTCTGAAATCCTAAAAATGTAATCATAAGCTATAGCCAACTGCTGCTCAATCCAACTTTACCTGTATTTAGTGACGATGATCTGCAAGATTGTCGACCATCAAGATCATCGGTTGTCCACTCTAAAGACAAGTATGGCCATTTCAAGCCACCTAAGACAAAGGGATACGTGGACTTTTCTCTGCCGTCAACTCTATTCGCAGATTCCACGAATGCTCTGGGCGAAGTTTTCATTTTTCCCATCCTCCCTCTTGGAAAAACAACTACATTTAACTCCACTATTCCATCAGTATCTGGATGCGAAGTAGTTCTTCCAGATCGAAACGTCGTTTTTTTCTCATCTAAGATACCATTGAGGTCCCAGGATAAGAAGTTATACTCCTCCGATTTACCATTACTTGTAGGTGTCAAAATGCTGAAGTAGGCCGGATTATTTCGCCGAACTTTTTTCTCGTACTGGCAGCTTGAGGACAATATGCTCAAGTCGTACTGGGCACTGCCACGCGCTTCGATCAGCCAACCTGTCAGATATTCCAAATCATCATATTCTAAATCCACGTTAGCTTTCGTCGAAACCTCAAAACAATGACCGAATTTTTCGGCCACAGCTGAAACAAACCACCAGGGAACATTCCAGCTATAATGGGTATCCATCCATTCGAGATTCACATTTTCAGGCAAGGATGCCTGGTTCAAAATCCATCCCCACAACAATTGCAAATTTCTGATGTCTACCAGTCTGTTGCCATGCGAAGACGATCTGACCACGAAACCGTTCGTTAGTGAGGGCCACAGGTCCATGTAGTCATCGGGCATACAACGCCATCTCTTCCCCAAGCGATTGTGCTCGAAAATTGTGCATCCCAGCTCAATGAACGCCCAGCTTGTAAGCCCCAATAAGGCTGATGCATATGCGAGTATCGTGTTGAACACATCTACTGGTCCTTGGAATTTATCTCTATTCCTTTCGCAATCCTGGGAAAATATCCCACAAACACGTAAGATTCTCAAGTTTGACGAGCTTGTCGATAGCTTATATTGTGAGAAACCTGCTGTATGTTTCCACAGACATGGGTAAAGGGAGTCGTCTGCTTTTACATCGCCAAGTCTGTAACACTCTAAGGTAGTTGAGCCTGTCTTCACTGGTGAAATCTGACAAGTCCGGTAGCTCGTAGTCGCCTATCTTTACCCCGTGCTTTGAGTTAAATTGCGCCACGCCAAACAGGTGGTTTCTTTTTGTTTCTCCGGGTTCATTGCGAGTCGAAGGTTGCTCAGGATTAGGATAGACGCCATTGCCGTTAAATCTCGATGTTGATAACACCGACGCCTTTAATTGCAGAACTCTGAACTCGGCTAGGGTGCACATGTTTTCGATCATGTAGTCGAGAGCCTGAGTTAAGTCATTGGGGTCCATTCTTTCTACGCTATCATTGTCCAATCTGCCCAAGTAAGAATACACCAGCTTAGAGAACTCAAACTCTCCCGTTCGTTTGGCAGTCACTCCCCTGCACACGGTATAGTCTTGGGATTCTGGATAAACATTCCTGTTTATGTCGACTATTACCAAACATATTCTTGAATGCTTCCCGGGTATATAGGCTGTCGAGCTTCTGGGTAAAAAGCTTCCCTGATACTTTTTGCCTTCCACTTTTGCATCATCTGTCTGTGAATATGTGACATTGATAGAAATTGCGTGATTCCACCAGGCCGTCGTGGTGAATGAGAGTATGTATGGCATCAACCAAGCTTGGTTTGTCCAAGACGATTTCACGGGTACAAACACCACATCTCTGATTTCGACGTGAGTTTTATCTTTTGTCCAGAGGCAAATGTCTTCTGTAGCAGAACCCGATACTAATCTGGCGTATTCATCAATTGT
Source organism: Scaptodrosophila latifasciaeformis (assembly GCA_037075145.1). Taxonomy (NCBI): domain Eukaryota; kingdom Metazoa; phylum Arthropoda; class Insecta; order Diptera; family Drosophilidae; genus Scaptodrosophila; species Scaptodrosophila latifasciaeformis. The sequence continues at coordinate 20,938,136 of JBAMCM010000217.1, read as the reverse complement.
TCTGTATTACAAAGTACTTGATTCGGACGAAGTGCCTATTTGAAGGTTATCTGAGCTGTCAATCGGAGGTGTCCACACCAGTTCACAATTAGACCGCTCCACGTACGTGTTGATACTGAGCTGGTTGACGACAGTTGACGCGTAAACCTGTTGCACTGGATCCATTGTGGCAGTTTGCAACAATAACAATCTTACTATCGCTGCTTCATCCAGTCCAGTGAAGTGGTTCATTTCCATTATGGTGACTATCGCGTTTATATCTTTCATCTGGGCCCTGCATGAAGTGAACGGATAGCTCCACTCATTGACAGATCCAAGTCAGCTATAACTTTTATTTGGGCTCCGAGAGCGGACAACTTTAGGCTATTTCCATTTATAGTGCTATTCACGTCAACCCAAATTGCGGGTATCTTTTCTAATGCATCCTCGGATGTGTCTATTTTTATCTTGTACGGAATAAGAGGATCGGCCCACAAAACAGGGCTGTACCTTGCGTAAGCTTCTTCCCGCTGACTTATCAATACCTCTGTACCTGAGGGCAAGTATTTTACTCCTATTGGCGCAGGTTTCGGTAAAGGATCCCTAAACATCTTCTCTATAGCAGCAAAAACTGGTGCAGGTGATTCAATTAGGTGTGCGCACCTCTGCGTTCCGTGGCTCAGCATTTTTTCCTGAGCTATCTGAGATTATACTAAACTGGACGAAAATTCTCCAAGTTAAAATTCTTTTTACCTTAAAATTGACAAGCTGGGAGTTGAGAGTATTTCACTTAAATATTTTTTCCCCAATTCGAAAGAGAAATTCTCTCTTGTTCTTGATTTCAGCCTTCCAGTGCTGCCTAATGCTAAGTTAGTCAGCTGGTAAAGTAAGTGTTGTTTCGATTACCAATTTATGTGCAACCCAGTGATCAAAGTCTGATGAGTTGAAACATTGAAGCATACTTTGAGGCTGAGGTAATAAATTGTCATAAATTGTTTTAGAGAGAATTAATTTCCTAGGGGCCTCACTATCCAGCGCAAGTTCATATGATCAGGGCTCATAGTTCACTAAATCTTCTATGAGAACTTGTAACGTATTCAGACGATAATCCTGTAATCCAATCCTGCTCACAAAGAACCAAAACAACTCATAATACCCTCCAAAATCAGTTTTTAGAGATCTATTTAAACTGCGCTAATGGATGCATCTAAGGCATAGTTCTCAGTGGGAGAAGCCACTTGCTGTGTTTCCTTTATTTTCCCCCATTTAAAAGTTCTGTCATTTACCCTTTATCATATTCCACACTTATCTTCAATGATAAAAACTACATTGCTTTTTGTACAAGTTGTTTGTATCTTGGCGAGAAATGAAAATCACTCATACGCCATGTAATCACAACGTGTCCGCCGTGTATTCGCCTTAAGGGAGCCTTTAAAACAGCGGAAGGGGGAAAGAGTGTGTAACAAGGTGTGGAGTGTGAAGACAGACGGGCGGGGAAAGTTATATAAAGCACACTTTTCAGGCGGGGCCAAAAAAGTTCAAGGCACACTTAAAGCCTATCCCATAGCGCACTTTTGACTGGTTGGCCCACGCTAATTTGGCTTGGTCACGTACAGCGTACCAACAAGAAAAACAAAATAACAAAAACAAGAAGAATGTGTTACAACAAAAACGCTGACAACTTGCCAACTACTTTGGCAATGTAATTTTCACTTAGCAAAAGTTAAGAGGGACTCATGGAATGGAATGGAATGATTGGCAGGCAGACTGACTCACAGACCAACTGACTAACTGACAGTGTAGTCAAGCAAAAGGGTTGCTGGCAGTTTTTCTTTTGTAATTGAAAATTTTAACAATTAGTTTTGCAGGCTGCCCTCCTTTCCTCGATTAACTTGGCCAGGCAGCCAGCTATTTTCATACGATTCACTTGACAAGATAGAAAATTTGCCTGTCTGTTTGACTGGGCTTGGCTTGCCGGGAATTGCTGTGACTTGTGTTTTGTGGCACTGAAAATTTAATGCAATTTTAATGAAAATAACTCCATTCGAAATAAAATACTAAGGAAAGAAACCTTTTATTTGATTTGCCAATAAAGGCCAAAATTGAATTGTTGAAGAGCTCGACAAAATGCTGAGTGAAAATTCAGTCAACCCAAAATTCTTAATTGTGATTTTATGTCGTTGTTATTTGATTTAATTAAATTGTTTTGTCTGATTTCTATGACCCTCGAGGCGGTGAAAAATACATTGAGACTGTGTTTTAGTCATTTGAGATGTTTTTGGAGACGCTTTGTCTTGCTTATCAGACGGATTATGCTCGACAAGAAGATGACCGAAATTCGAAACCCACACACACACACACACACACTCTCGCATATATACATGTGTACACATAAATCAACGACAATCAAAATTCATTTCGTTTTACTTTGATTTATTGCTTTTGTTTGATTTGCCGAGCGTAGAGCTCACAGACAGATGGCAACAATGTGGAGTTTGCCTTATCAGCAGCGCATATTAATGTGAGTTATATAACTGAAATAACAACAACAACAGAGCCACAAAATTCTGAATATTTCCCATTCTCAGCTAAAACAAAAACAGAGAAAAACCAGAAGAAAAATGAAAAAGTTCTCTGATTTGAAATTTTCTGAATTGTTTTCCTTTTTTCAACTAAATATTAAACAAAACAGAGAATAGGAGGAGTGAGCTTTGCTTTTACCTTTTTATACATAACCTTTTTGTGTGTGCTTTTGAAGGGGGTGTTGGGTACGGAATTCCTGCCAAAATCATCAATCAAATTCATACGATTTGCTACAGTTCAAATTTCGCTCGCACTTCAATCATTCAGCCATTCAAGCAGAAATATAAATATTTGCTCTTCCCCCCCTACCCCAAAAGCTTGGCGGGATGTAACGCGAGGAGCATTGCTGTTTTAAAGTAGGCGTGGTCACAAGTGGCGCGTGTAAGCAAAAAATAAAATAGAAACGTTTTCCACAGTGCCAACTTGGCAGCTGATTTGGCTCAGCCTTCGTTGAGGCCAAGGTGACTGGCAGAGCCACTAACTAGAAAGGAGAAGGTCTTCGAGCAAAAGGGTAATCGAGCAGCTGGTCCAGATGTTGTCTTTACTGCTGCCTAATCTGTTGTGTGATGTGCCAGCCACCTGTTACATTCAGACCCTCGGCAAGAATGCCAAAGGTTGAGGCAGAATGGTGCTTTTTCTTGAACTACTTTGGCGTCTTTTTGTGGCAATAGAACACAGTTGAAAATGCCGCAAATAAACTGTAAATATTGCCTTTATTATTTCAAGGACTGAAATTGGTTTTCATCGTTCAATAACTTTTTAAGAGCTTAAATTTAATTAGATTACAAAGCAAGAATTTGTTCTTCTAAGCAACCAAAATCTGAAGGAAATCAAATGGTTATAGGACTTAAGCAAAATGGGACTATATAGTTTGGTTATCTAAATATCATATTCAGATTATATTAAACATTTCATAGTACGAATTTATAAAAAAATTCCAACTTTATCTTGTGCCGAAGATTACAAACTCTTTTCGCAGTTTTCCTGCCGTAAATCACATAAACGCGATTGTCAGTTAATAGGGCCGATTTAGGTTTGTATGACAGCTATATGATATAGTAGTATAGTAGAAATGTGTGTGCAAGTTATTCCTAAAACCGATTTAGGTTCGTTTGACAGCTATATGATGAGAGCCATAGCTTGCAAGCATAAGATCGCCCTGACCATGTTATAGATAATTTTGGATTTCCCCCATATCGTCTTCTTTAGTTTTCTTATAATAAGAAGTACTCGATTCCAAGTTGATAAGTAAATTGTGATCTGTAAATCTCAACACATTATTTATGATTATATTTAATAATTAGATAATCCATTGAATTGGGTTTTCCAATCCAATATTTCTTAAAACCTATACTAATCAGTCTTGTAGTTTCTGCTTAATTTTATGGCCACAATGATGATTCCATTTCCTCGGAATGCTTTTAAATCCCACATTAATTCAACGCCAGCCAAATCCCATTTGCCATCATTATGCATAACCATTTTTGGGGTATCAAGAAGAGACAACTGCACACAATTAGCTTTTCGGCTGCCAGACTCTGCTGCTATCTCGGTCTGCTGCAGTTTCTTTCCCTCTCTCTTTTTCTTTGGGAATACCAAAGCAGCCACTTGAAGTGCTTCTCGTTTGCTCTGTGGCAGCTGAAGCTCTGACAACAATAAAACGAGTAGAGAATACGAAAAGTTCGGTTGCCTTTTTGAATTGTTGCCAAAACAATTTATGTAGCATTTCTGAATTTTGCGCACAATTGAAAATTGTTCAATTGCATTTGTCTGCCAAGACGATAGACGGACACAATAAAAGTGACGTTCTCTATGAGAAAGTGGAAAAGATTTTCTCTCTCTCTCTGTGTGTGTGTGTGTGTTAGAGAGGACTTCCTAAGGGCATCCATGAGAGTCTGCATTCCCAGCTGCCTCAGCTGCCAGAGACGTCAAAGCGTAAAGTTTTGTGTATTTAAACCAGAGGAAAACGAAGCCTGGTATCGAGCAGAAAGCGAGAAGTGTAGCAAAGTTCTCACAGTTTGCCAAGACAGATTCGAAGCAGCTAAATGGTAAATAAGTTTGGCAACAGCTGCTTGTGCCGACTGCGTTTTCTGCTATAATTAAAAATTAAACAACAATGGCAAAGTCACTGCATTCTGGCCCCCAATCCTAATTGTTAAGACTCTAGAGACATTGAAGGCAAAAGAGTTGGAAAACGGATGTATTCACACAACAAAAACAACAACAACAACTGCACTAGAAGCGCGCAACCAAGCTTCCACAGACACACAGCAACATAAATCTTTGAAGTGCACACTTAGCTTCGTAATTTTCGCTTCTTCTTCTTCTTCTGCGTCTTCGTCTTGTTCTTTCTGTAATTTCTCTCATCTAGAGCCTGGTATACTGTTACTCTCAGACTGGCTGGGCTTCAAGTACATTTGCTAATGACAAAGTCAAACAAGCGACTCTGGTGACGCTGCCGTTTTTTCCTTATTTTTATTGTAGTCTACTTTCAGGCGCGTGTTTAAATATGGCCGTCCCTCGTGCCCAGACAATGCAGCTTTTGTATAGGTGAGTGGAACTGTGCATGTTTGTGTGTATGTGTGCGTGAAGTAGCAATTTACGCGTCCATGTCCACCGTCAAGTGGTAAAAAAAAAAACTCTTTTTCCACCACAGAAACCAGCCGAGTTGTTGAGGACCAACTCAAACCAGCCGGCTCAGCCAAGTCCAAAGAGGCCGACGAGCTTTGTTTGTGGCGTTGACTGCATTCAACTTTTCCCTTTCTATGTGTATGTATGCGTGTGACAAAGCAGGGCAGGCGAAAACTGGAACTGGTTATGGCAAGTGTTGAAAGCATGTTAATTGCTTACGATAACAATAACAACACAGCGCGAGAAAGCGTCAGCTTGGTAAATAAAAAAAAAAAATAAATAAAAAAATTGTATGAGCTATGGCCTGGGAAGGGGTGTAAAGAAATTCAGGCATATTTAGAGTGTTCTAGTTTTTGTTCGCAATATAAAAGGCAAACAACGTCAACTGGTTTCAAACGCCTTTTCCTTTTGTCCTCTCCTTGCCGCGTACCTCTGGGTCCCCTAACGACATTTACATGTGGCAACAGGAAGTGCCCATTGACAAGGACGTTGGCCAACGGAAGGCGGGATTGCGAAGGCATTTTGGTGGGTGTGCTCTTTCCTCTTCCGACAGTTTTGATAACTAGACGAAGGCGAGCGCGTGTTGCGACCACAATTTGGGACACTTTTTCTCAAATTCTTTGCGGAAGTATTTGTCCAGATTTTTATCGTCCATTTCAGGCTGGACAAAAACAATGAGCACGGCAAAGCCAAATTCAACAGATGCCAGAAACTGTCAACAAATTGAAGCAGGAAACAGTAAAAAAGAAGAACCTTTAATTAAACGAAAAAAGAAAAAAATTTCATTTAATCAAATATATTTATATTGCTTAAATTTTTTCTTGGAATTTTAAAGATAAATTTAATGCCTTTAGCCCAGAATTTCCAAATTCTCAAGGAAATATTTTTTATCGATTTCTCAACTTTTTCATCTTTATTTTTTTTAATAAGAAAAAATTAATCAACCTGTCCTTCAAGCTGCTTATTTATTACACATTTTTATTTGGTTCCTTATTCATCGCGTGTCTTTAAAATGCAAACATTTTTAACATTCCACCTTTCTGAGTCAGATTCAATTCCCCCATAGCACTCTCCTTTGGCCACATCTTTTCATTTTTTTATGCCAGCGTTTTGCATGCAAATGTTTCAGTGCACTGCATGTTTTCTTTTTATATAACCAAGAGCGGCGGTTTTCTTGCCTGCCAAGATTTAATTTGGAAATCACAACAGCAATTTAAAAAAAGTCAGAGGCGGCAAAAAAAAAATGGTTAAGAGAAGAGAGAAAAGAAAAACGTGCCTGCACTTAAAAATAAATAACACGTTTTTTAAACAACTTTAATGCTCTCGTTTTCTTCTCTTCTTTTTTTTCCAGATAGACCATAATTTTTTAATTAAAAAAAAGCCATGGAAAGACAGAGACAGAGAAAATCTCAAGTACATAATCCTTTTTAATAGCAAAAAAAAAGCTCACTTTATATATAGGTATATATCCGAGGCAGAAAAGGCTCAAAAAAATGTGACGTCCCAAAGAAAAAAAAATGGCAACAGAGCACAAATTAATTTGTTTATTTAGGCGAAATTTTCTGCAGCTGCGTTTGCACTTTTCTTCATTATTTTTATGTAAAATACTCTTTATACATATAAGTGAATATTCTGGGGGTGAGTAAAAAAAAATCGGTTAAAGATTTTGCTTTAGTTGAAGGCCAAAGATAACGTGGCAGCTGCTTCGATACCTACGCAAGAGCTTTGAATATAAAAGTATCGATTGGAAGTATCGATTTATTTTCAATCCAGCAAGTCATCTCAAAGTAAACTTGTTGTGCTTCTGCCTTTTATAACTGACAAGTTTTAGGATTTTTTTATTTTTGTATTTTTTTAGGATTAAAAAAAAAAAAACGAAAAAGTCTTCGAATTGAATTTAAATGAGCCAAATCATCTAGCTAGTTTATGAAGCTGTTAAACCAAATTACCAATCTTAATTTTTTTCCCATCCGAAATCAAAGCAAATAAAATGAAGCAGAAAACTTTACTTTTTACCAACAATCTTGAGGCAATAAAATGCTAAATTTAGTGGGTTGTACTGAAATAAAAGTTTTATGTAAAAAAAAGAGGATCTCTTCGAAGCCACATTTACTTTTTTAAAGAGGTTAAATGAAGACCCACACAGCAGTCTTGTTTTGGGCATTTTATTTTAGTGAAACATTTTTTACTACACACAAGATTCGCCAGCTGAGATAGAGAGCTTGGCAAAGGCGAAATAGGGGAGAAAAAAATTTCATGCTTACCAACAAATTAAACGGGAGAAAGAGAGAATGAAAAAAAAAATAGAATAAAAGTTTTAAAGCAATTTCGCATGCACGCATAAAACCATTTACAAGCACTTAGTTTGCACATAACCTCAATATAAATACACACACACAAACACACATACACGTGCACCAACAAAGACAACCTCACAGATACATAGCTTTTTTCTCACACATTTTACATATGAAATATGCATGAGGATGGATGAGATGAGCAAGATTCGACTGAGTTTTTCTTTTTTTTTTTTTTTTGAATTGTCACCAAGCCGCGTGGTTGTTGAAATAAACATAAATGTAAAAAAAAAAAAAAAAATAGAAATAAAAAAATGCTGAAATTGCAAATGACAAGTTTTTAGCACTAAGCAGCAAGGCAAATAGAATAGTGGAGAGGAGGGGAGAGAGTGGAAGGGCGAGGGTAGAAAGGCAGATCAGCTCGGCATAGAATGCTCGACGCTTACATTGACACACTTATTGCATGATGAAGCAAAATGAGTGACAAACTGACTGCATGACGTCGCCGCCATAGTTGTCCTCGTCAGTAAGCTGCTTATTAAGCGCCAACAGAATTTCCTCTTCCACACCGAAGGACCCAAAGAAATGACACAGAACGTGGAAAGGGTCTGAGGCAAGGGGTCTCAGAAATAGCGAACGCGTAAGTCGTAAGTCAGAGGGAAAGACAGCCAAAGACAGTCGGACAAATAGACTGATGACTGCTGCTGCTGCTGCTGCAGCTGCTGTTGCTGCAGCATTAGCAACAAAAACAGCAACAACAACAACCGAGACTTCTGCCAAGGGACTCACTGAGCAGCCAAACTGACTGACATATCAAGCAGCGGAAAACATTTTCTCTAACTTTAGTTACTCTGTCACTGCCTCGCTTTTCGCTTTCTCTTTCTCGTTTTAGCCAAGCAAACAGCAAAAGCTCGGTACGTCACATTTTAACACAACAATTTGCAGTACAACTCAAATTATGCAATGTCTCTCAAAAAAAAAATACTGACTGAACCGACTGAGTGACAGATTGTCTAACTGACAGACCGAGTTGCTGGCAGTCTGATTTCCCTTTTCTGTAATTGACCTAAAAATATGAAGCTGTATGTGAATTTAAATTGAAAGAAGGCAAATATTTTCCGTACTCGAAAGTTAGGAAATTGTTTTTGAAACTGAAAACTTTAACTGCAAAAGCAGATAATAAATCCGAATATAAATTTAATACAAAAGTTTTTACAAGTTTCTAATTCAACTACCGAAATTTTTTGGCCAGATTTGTGTATATTTGGCAAAGAATTTCGAAAGATTGCTAACAATTACACTTTTGAGCTATAAGCACACATTTCCTAATTTATTTCTATATACCCTGTAGCCGAAGGGAAAGGGTATACTGGAAAGTAGACGTCAAAAACCTTCTCAAAGTTACCTACTATATGATCAGGGTGACTAGGCTAATCGATCTGGCCATGTCTATCTATCCGTCTGTTTGTCCGTCTGTATGAACGCAAGGATCTCAGGAACTACAAAAGCCAGAGCTATGAAATTTTGTGTGAAGAATCTGTAGGATATAAGAAAGGCACATCTTTATTTTTTTATGTTGATCCGACATGGCTTCACCTAGGCTAAAATTGTAATAACCTGGAATATCCCGAACACTAAAAGAGATGGAATAACTAAACTCGGACTGAATATTAATCTGTTAACAAGAAAGAGTTGGTTGGAATTTTTTTACTGTGAAGATCCCCAACCCTCTCTACAATAAACTGTAACTCTCAAGACCAGTTCTTCCTAAAGTTTTCTATTAACTGTTTTCTTAAGTTCCAAAGAAATGTGTGCAATCAAAATTCCTTTTGATTGAGACCAAGACTGTAACTACAGAAGTTATTAGCCAACACATTCTGAGACCTCCTTCCCTTCATAGTAGCAAGCAAGCATAAAATGCTTAAATAGACCACTAGATGGCGCCTTAAGTTTTTTTTTCATAAAATATTTATTATTTTTAGTTAGAATATGAGTTCTTATGTGAGTAGACCAGAGTTGCCTCTTTGCCCATTTGTATGTGGGGTCTTATTGGGTATATTGGAAATATCCTACTGCCTCTAGTGGTACAGGGTATTTTAAGTTCGGGGACCTCCGAATTTAGTCCAGGCATAGTAAAGTCTTGCCCTAAAGATGGTTGGATTCCGAGCAATCAGGGGTGCCATTTACACTCAAAAATAAAACAAAAGCAAAGGGGAAAGAAAAAGCCAATATTCTTCGAGAAGGCCTAAGTAATAGACTGTCTACTACAGACTAGTCGAAGCTGAAAATATCTGGGTTTCATTGCCTTAACTTGGCAAAAGAATTTGCTTCTTTCTCAATTCATTGTAATGTACATAGTAAAATTTTTAATCAATTTAAAAATATTTTTATTTTTTTTATGAAATAAGAAAAATAAAATTTTTGTTTATTGCAAAAAAGAAAAAAAAAAAGATTATTAATTTGAACTAAGAAAAGAAATAAAGCCCAGAAATGTACCCAAATAATTGTATTGGAATAAGGTAAGAAACTGAGACTTTTGCCAGGTGTCGATCAAACTCAATAACAGATGCCAAGTATTTGAGTACTTTTGAAGAGTATCTCTGTCTCTTCTTTATAAGCTTAGCGATGCAGAAAAACCAAATAAATAAATATTTAAATTTGAATTGCCTTACTTTGTTGACTTTAATACATCATGGAAATCAGAGTTAAATCTTATCAAACATTGTCAAAAGGGAATGCCGTTCTCCATCTTTAAGTCATTTTAGCTGTTGTTGAGCCTTTAAGAATGCCTCTTTTTTTTTAGGGGGAAATAAATGAGCACAGCTTGATGAACTTTAAGTAAATAAATGGGTTACTTTCGCTGTTAAGTTGCCAGCAGAACAGAACAAGTCATCCATTTCTGAGAACCTTCGCTTCTCTTCATTTTTAGAAGGAAAGAATCTCACTTGAATCTCATGTAAGTCTCGTCCTTTTACTTCGTTAAGGTACCCAAATCAATGTCAACAGGCGTTGGCATCTTCTGAGTTGGCTCGTTCCGAGTTTCCAGCCAAGCGTTAAAATGCTTAACGCAACTCTACGCACGTGCCTCGAGGTGTGCTCTTGTTGATGAAGTTGCCAAGTCTGGCAGCCCAACAATGAAAGAGTTAAACAGCGTCTAACTGGGCTTTAAAAAAAAAAAAAATCCAAAAGGAGAAAAAAAGGTTTCCTCAGCACTGTGATTCTGATTTCATTCCTTTTCCTGTGGCGGCTGAAAAGTTTTCTTTTTTGCTTTGCTTTTCTCATTACTCTACTCCACTTTCAATAAATAACAAATGACGCGTCGAAAACAAAAAACTTTTTGGGCAACTTAAACTTTAAGCAACAACAAAATGAGTATTAAACTTAGCACACACACACATACATAGACACTGATGCACACACAAAAACTCAAATCAGCCATTTGGAAAAAGAGAATGGAAGAGGAGAGCAGCGCAGGGCCGAAAAGAGTCGACGACTCGCTGACATGTGGAAAATGCGTGCAAAATGTTGCCATTAATTTGCCAAAAGCTATAACAACAACTACAACAGCAACAATAACACAAACACTAAAAGCATCAGCAGCCGGAAGAGTAGCTGCCACATTGAGCCTCATTTTAAATTTTAGAGATTTGAAGTCTGACAGGCAAAACAGGCAGTTAGACAGGCTGTTGCCATCGCCGTTGGTGCTGCTGCCGTTGTTGTTGGAGATTTTGTTATATCTGCTGATGTTAACGAGCATTTGGCAACAGTTTTAAGCATCCTGCCACTGTTGCCCGGATATCGGTGGACATGTACCCGTAATAACATTAAAGGCATTGCACATACGCCGTGTGGCACCGCCATCAAAACTAACGTCACCAGCAACACCGCACAGCCTCATGACATCGCAGCATTAGAATGCAAAATATGTTGCTGTCTCTTTTTTACAGGGTGATGACAAAATATTTACTAAGCTTTATTTATTTCTGGTCTTCCTCTTTTTTTCATGACACTTTTAGTGATGTGTGCCTGATAGCGGAATGAAAATAATTTTTCACATCAGTGGTCCTAAATTATTTGTAATTCACAGTGTCAAAGAGGGAAGTTTTATTTGTAATTTTTTAAAATACTGACTCTTAATTTTATTGAAAAAAGAATTTAGAAAGATTATTATTTCTTTTGGATTTGGAAATTAAAATATTAATCAAGCTTTCAGGAAAAAAGTGTAACTCAAATTATTTAAACATTATTTTGCTTTTGACAAATTTTTGAAGTTTCTCCTGTTTTTTTGGGGAACAACTAGAATCAACTTTGTATTGATTGCAGTCGTAGGATTTCCAATTGTTTAACGTTTCTGCAAAGTTTTTAGTTGCTTTGTTTCAGCTTGTCAAAATTTCAATTCAAAACCCTCTCAGCTACTCAATCAATCAGTCCTCTGTTTTCGATTTCAATTGCATTTACTTTCAATCATATCACTTTGCTCACTTACATTCACTTGAGCTCAATTCAGCTACCTCTGACCTCCCGGCTCCCCTCGCTCTCTCTCCCTTTCTTGCACTTTCAGTTTGTTAGGTTTCCAATTTTTTTTTTTTTTTTTTGTTCTTGCTTACGATAAACCAACAAAGTGCACTGAAGTGCAAATGTAATGCGAGTCTTTCATGAACGCCAGTGCCAGCAGCCATTTTGTTGTTTGGTCGTGATATTGAGGAATTGGGCTTGCGCCTTGGTTCTCTTCCCATCCCTTCGTCATCCCCTCACCATTGTCAAACTGTCGTAAAACTTTTGTCTTAAAATTTCATTTACGCTACATTGCTTTGAAATATGATTTTTTTGTTTTATTTTTTTATTGTATTTTATAGTATTTGCCTTGTCAGACAAACAACTAACAAAGCGCAAAAAAATAGAAAAGAAAGAGAGAGAGAGAGAAAATTCAAACATTTCTTTCTTGTACTTGTATTGTGGTGTAGATGATTTCATGCTCTGTGCTAGTCAAACCCCTTCAGCTTTAAGCATTGCCAAACCCACTCTAGTTGAAGCTGCTCCAGTACCACTTTTTCATACCCAATTTCAGTCATTTCCATTGGCATTGCTATCGTCATCTAGTCATCGGCATTGCCTTTGTTATATTGGCAGTTATGCTTTACTGGCAACGGCCTGGCTGGCTCTGGCATTGGCTCGGGTTCTGCTTCTGGTTCTGGTTAAGTTCAAGCATCACAAGCTGGAAAAAGAGAAGTGGAAAGAGAGAGGAACAGATCCACCAGCAAAGTGCATTTTGACATTTTCATGCGCTTCGTTGATTTCCAAAGTTAATGAAAACTCACGCACACAAATGGAAAAGCGACGCAGGAATCTTTCTTTCACAATGCCAAAGTTAAAACTGGACTGTTGTTTGAAAAAAAAACACCAACAACAACAACAACATACAGGCAAAAGCTTCCAAAGGGCTGGAGTACTTTTGTATGTGTTTTTGTATGATTTTGGGTAAAAATACCCCAATAACCAAACAAAAGCTCGAATTGTATTGTGCCAGAAAAATGAAATAACACATTTCTACCTTTTCACAAAAACCTGGTCAACTGGGGCCGATCTTTGAATCGGTTTGCCAGTTGGTTGCTATGTTGCTTTATACTCGGTCGATATGAATCGCATTGTGTTTGCAAAGTAGAAATTATTTCCAAAAAAATGTTTGCCAATTTTGCAGTTTTCCCCAGTTTTCCCCAGTCCAAAGTTAAGCTTTCCTGTTTGAACTGAAATAATTGAAATCGGCCGTCAGATCAAAAATAAAGGGCTTTCATAAAGGAGCCTACACAAAAGCCTCTATAATGAGCTTCCTTATACAAGCGATACCCATAGTAACACTATCAGGAACAGATTGTATCAGAAAATTTCAAAGTATCTTATAAAAACTATACTACTATAAAAAGATATAGAGATTTCTGAATGAACATTTTTGATACTGAATGATATAGAATTATTTTTAGCCGAATCTTGATTCAATAAATTATTTTTAATACCCTGAATAATAAAGAACGGGTTATACTTTAAAACTGTGCGATATTATTCCCAGATGGAAAAGTCGGACATGCCTGGATCTCTGGAACCTTAAAAGCTAAAGCTATGAAATTTTGTATAGGCAATCAACAAGACATGAGAAATTTAAGCTTTACTGGATTTTAAATGGAAGGTACACTGAAACCTTTCAAAGCATTTCCTTTGATGGCTGTTAACCAATAGGTTGATGGACAAGTAGTTCTCAAGGTTATCCAATTTGCTCAGATATGCTAAAATCATAGGAGGGAGCATTGACAACAGCCTATAGATTCTGTTTCCATTGCTTTTAACCAGGCAGATTTAATTAGTCCTAAATTTGGATAACTTGCTGAAGACAGATTGTTTAGCTAGGCATTTTAATCCAAGCCTTTAACTCCTTACAAACAAATCCAATTTTACTCTATGTCTTTTTTTTTAGCTGTCTGTTTACCTGAAAATTTCGGACCTGAAGACAATTATTTTCCCCTAGGGCTTCAACAATCAGCCAAACTGTGGCAGCAACTCAAAAGAGTCCTTCATATTACCCTAGCGACTGCTTATTCACACCGGCTGTGTCTAATTTATTATAGAATTTATTTGCTTGAATTGCTGAGCAGCCCTCAAGGCATTAATCACACTTTGTAAATTAATTGCTCTTTAATTTCCACCCAGTCGGGCTTTGAGTGGCTCATGCAATGTCTGTACGACTGGTAAAAATATCAGGCCGGTTACCAATGAAAACTTTTATCAAAGTGCCAGACAGACAGACACCTTGCCTCAGGTGGTACTCCGGGGGCAGTGTTAATGCCTTTCGGGGCGTTAAGCCACGCCTCTGGCTGATTCAACACTGTTGCTTGGTCACATTAATTTTTACTTATGAAATCTTTTTATCATATAAAAAAAAAAATAAAAATACAATGCCTGCAGTACAAAATCCGTTTGTGAGGCCGCTTGTTCTTCTGCTCCTTCGCCATATACCAAAAAAGACAAAAGTTACGCATTAAAAATTCCTTTTTTGTTTTGCCTTTGGAAAAGTCGTAAAACTCAGTTTTATGAATGCGATTAAGCGCGTGAACTGCGCCATAGCATATTTTCAACTCTTTCTTGGCCCCTGCCCCCCCGCCCTGTCAGCCTCATCATCATCATCCACAATCGCTCTTCCAATCTCTCGCACTCTCTCGCACTCCCAATCTTTCCCTGTTGAGCGCTCTACTTTGTTGTTTGGTGTGCCCGGAATTTGTCATTTTTAATGACTGTGAAAAAGAATGCTCTCGTAATTACATGGCAAAGAGAAGAAAGCGAAAAAAACAAAACTTTTTACTATGTGGTTGGGTATTTTATTGTGTCATAAATTATTCCTACATATTTATACTCTTCTCTACTTTTTCCACAAGAGGAGGCGCAAAAATGCGTAGCTGGAATGCAAATTTAAATGGGGTAATTTATAATGAGTTGCTGGCGAGAAAAAATTAAAAGAATTCAATGATACAAAAAAAGTAGATTGTGTTTTGGTCTTTCAGCAAAAGACTAATTAAGCATTTAGTAGAAACAATGCCAAAGCAAAAACTATTTCAAAAATTCATGTTTTCATTATTTTTTAGAGCTACTGGGTTAACCAAAAGGAAGAATTCATAAATATACCTATATCATATAATGTTCTATATCTTGATTTGATTGTAAAGATAAATCCATGAGCTCTCTGAGTCAGTCATGGGCACTTCAGTGTTATAATATAATCTATGATTATTTCATTTTAGATACCACTAAATTCCATGTATCAAGTTTATATAGTTTATTTCTGGAACTATTGAAGGCTGCCTGAACTGATAATGATCGGTAGGTAGCCTTGGCAAGCTAATCGAAAAACTATTTCTATTTTAATGAAGGTGAAATATAAAAGTACAGAAAATTGAAATAGCAAAGCCTAAGTGAAAAAATTTATATTATGTATTCTTAAAAAAGGCTTCGTGGGTGATTTTATTAATTTGTAAATATATAATTTCAAGTATGAACCTACCAATTTGATTAATTTAAACCTAGAAGAAGCTAGAATGGAAAGCTGTTTGAATATTTCCTGAAACGATCTTCTTCTTTCTTTAAGAGTCTGAAAAATTTCAGCTACTAAATTAAATTAAATTTGAATTCTAGTTTAATTGAAAGACTTGATTTGTTCTTCTAAATATTCCGAGAGTTTTAAAACATTAATCAAACACTAAGTTGTACAATTTCAAGTGACTAAATGGCATAATCCAAGCTCTCGGCATTAGTTTTTTATAATTTTTTTTTTTTTTGTCTTTCTATCCGGTATTGCCACAATTTAGCATTGTAAGCGCTCAGAGACGGCACTCAAGATTGTTTTTCAACTGCTTCTGATTCAGTTTGTCTAGGTTCTCGACTCGTTGTTGATTCCAACATCATCATTTTGCTGGCTGCAGACTGACTTCGGGTTTCTTTACATTTGCTCAGTTTCGCTTGTTCTCTCATTTTCCGAGTCGCCTTATTCACATTTTTTTTGTTTTCATTTGCCGAGTATTCGCACTTAAGTGATTTTGACACTTGTCCTACTTTCCATGCGTTGATTTTTTGTGTCAGCAGTGGCGCCCTCGTCTTCAACTTCCGCCAGGGCTCTGACAGTAAAAAGAGGAAAAACAGAAATCTACTCAATGGTTTCGGTTTATAGAGTTCTGGTGGTGGGGGTGGAGGTGGACTTGGGTTTGGTCTTGTAAGTCAGTATGGAGGCTCTGCACTCTGAAGCAGTTTTTCACCTTTCAATATGCAGAGACTAAGAGAATTCAAGTTGAAAGGCTGTGCGGTGCCTAAAGTGGCAGCAACTTCAGATGACTTTTGGTTTCTTCATCATTCTACAGTTTTTTTCAATCCTTCCTTTTTTGTTTGTGTTCGTTAACCGTGCAGTGTGGCCTATTGTGGCTGTTGTTGCCATCATTCCATTTGTACTTCCCAGCAAGATGGAGTTAGAAGAAGATGATTCTTTGGATGCTCCAACTAGCAAGCTGAGGAAGAGGGGGGAAGCCACCAACACCGCGCTGAAGTGCACTTTTGTGGATTTCCTAGTGATTTCTCAGTATGCCTTTCCTTGTATGAGTAAGATAGTTCAACTGTACATCTTGCCAACTCTCTGTCATTTTGGCTTTCCCTGTTTGTCTTAGCTGGAGTTCAGGCCGCATTCATGTTGTCACTTGTACTGCCAACTCGACTCACATATTTTCCTTTTTACTTTCTGGTTTGCCTTTTAACCGACTAAATCTTGAGCTAGCTTCCGCCTTGTCGACTCCCCTCTGCGCAAAGTTTCTTAGCTGTCAACGGTGCTCAGACATCATAAAAGTATTAGATATCTTCGTGTGTCTCCTTGTTTGTTTATTTATATTTTCTGTCAAAGAGAAACTATCAAGGTATTTTCTGAGAGCGCTTCTTCGGCAAGTAATAAGCCTTCTCAAAAACTTTGCCCAAATAAATCTCAAGGTTTATTTATTGAAATACTGTAATTTGAGCAAAACAATTAAAGTATTTATTTTGTCTACTTTTTATGAAAGTATTTGTGGATTAAATTTTTGCACGAGTGAAACTTTTACCGGCCCCAAAAAGTATGCTTTATTTTTGTTCGGACTTTCTTAGACTTTTGAAAATCGCCGAAGAATATGACAGGAATTGTTTAAATTAAATCATTTTATGGTTGCCAAGGAAAAAAGAAAGAAAGAAAGAAAGGAAAGGGAAGAACAAAATTAACTTTTAGCTAAAACGAAAACTTTCTCCAAGAACTTTTGGTTTTTTCATTTACTTTCTTTAATCATTGCCGAAGGCGAGCCGTACTCTCTTGTATGCATACAAAGTCATTTTGGCATTAAAAACTAATTTTATTTCTAATTAATTTTGACGTCTTGGCATTTGTGGTTAAATATACGCAGGGCGCAGCGGAGCAAACCCGAAAGTCCCGGCTGAGCCATTTCAAGGCTCAAGAAAGGAGAAAAAGGAGGGAGGCAGAGGAAGTCTTTAAAAAAGTTGTGGGCACACATACATATATGTATTCACATGAGCACACTCAAAATGGCGCAAATTTGAGCCAGGAACTGTTCAAAAATGTGAGCTCCTTGTTAGAACTGTGTGTATGTGGGGTGTGGTGGGGTGTGTGTAGATGTATTTGTGGATTTAGTTGTCAACGACAGTCAGCGCCAGACTCACCACCAACACCACAACCGCCAATGGCACCACACATTTTAAATGCCGCAAATGAAATTAACAAAGAAAAGCCGTAAAATGTCACCACAGCAGGTGAGCACACACACACACACCACACACACACACACGTCTACGGTCTGAGATATGTCATAGCCTGACGTTACCTTTTGAAGTAACTAAAAACTCGCATATCAGCAGTACCGGTGATTTTGACGGCTTTTCCTTAAATTTTAGATGAAGTTGAACTTTTGGGAGCCAACTTGGGCCTAACCCTTCTGGGCCCCAGCCAGCCACAAAGCCCATATGCTCTCAGCACAGCATTGCATAAGTCATGAAATAAAGTCATCTACTCACACTCACACACACACATATGCATAAATTTTGGCCTTTGGTATAGTAAACTTTTTCGTTTGCCCAATTGTTTACTGTGCAATGCGGCGTATGCGTTATATTTTTTGAATTTCATATAAAAATTTTGTTGTTTTTATCTTTTTAGCTCAAATGCAAAATTCAAAAGAACCGGGAGGCTATCTAGCTGAAGGTGTAGGTATAGTGCGACTGCAGCATTGAAACTAACCGGCCAAGCTGTGTAAACAATATTGTCAACAAAATGCCCGATGACAAACAAAAAACCCATATCAAATTTTATGCCAGGGCTGGAAAAAACTTACGAAATATTTAAATTTTTATAAATTATTTTAAGGATATCTAGATTTCTAAATATTTAAGCTCTCAGTTGATTTGAAATAATTGAATACATTCAAAACAAAATTAGATTTTCTTTGACCAAATTTGTCTTAGTCGTCTTAAAGTTTTTTGGGAGAAATTTTTGAATATTTCTTGAATATTTAAGAGAAGTTTTATTAGACTGATAATGGGATAGCTCAGGGACGCCGTAAAAAGAATTATAAGAGGAGAGTATCTACTTCAACTCCAACTTGATAACCGAATTAAGAACCAAGTTTTTTTTATAGAACTAATCCAGTATTTGTTCTAATGAACTTTGGTTCTCTGTTCTCATGGAATAATCTCTGTTCCTCAATATTCCACTTTTAGTAACATCGATTTTATTATGAAATTCCCGAATTGAGCCAACCCTGAAGTTCACCTAGCATTCATTCACTTCTCCACATATGTGCATGTGTACATGCATTTGCGTGTGTGTGCGTGTACTCAGTGACATGTATGGGCAAACAAAAGAACCGGTGGTCTGTTCATGTGTTTTTGTGTGTGCGTATTTTATTTGCTCTGCTCAAAGGTTTACCAAAAGCGGTCGCATTTTTGATACCTCCCCTCAACAACAAAACACACACCAAAAAGACCAAAACAACAACACCAAAAAAAAATAGGAAAAAAATTCATGTCCCAAAAAAAAACAAACAATAAGCACAAAAGCCTCAGTCACTCAGGCCTTTTATAACACAAACGAGGCTAGGAAAAATTGCCGAGGTCAGATGTTAAAGCGCTTAGTGTCTAACGCTTGTTTGTTTGCTTTGGGTAGAAGGCCTTTCTGTTTTGCTGTTTTATGGTTTTATTAAAACTAATAAACAATGTGAAAAACGGCCAAAATTTAAGGAGAAAAAAAAGGTACACGCACCTCAAACGAGCCACTTTGGCAACACTTTGGGACTGAGATTTTTAATCTCTGATCAAATCTGAGCGGTGCTCTTGCTTCTCCTAAGTGACCCCCATCTGTTTCCTATTTTCTCCACTTAAACTCCTTCCTGTCTCTTTCTGTATTTTTTAAGCTCTTTTGTTTCAGTGGCTCCATTGATGGAAATTCCAGACATATTGGTGCAATCAGACAATGCTTGGTTGACAAGGCTCATTTGTTTCATTCATGCAGTTTTATTTACTTAAGCCCTGTGGTAAACAATTTATTAATGCGCTGCACTGAACACATTTCCATTCACATTGACAGTTGCATGTTTGTTTTGTCTTCTCTCTTTTTTTTTTTTTTTTGCCTGAAACAAACAAACGCGCGTGAAATATTCAATTAAAGTTGTTAAATGAAACAATTACCAGGAGTCGGGCATACACCTCTTTGCATACAAAGTGAAAATGAAGCAATGTCAACATAAAATTGGCGCAATCCTCTACTCCGACCCCTTTTCAATTTCATCCGTGCCAAACAATCCACTCAATCCAACCGTCATCACCGACTGCAGCGGCAACATCATCTCGAGGTTAATTGGGAATACAACTAACAATAAAAAAGAGTAGAGTAGAAAAAGTGAAGTGAAGCAGATGCAGATGGAGCTCTGATGGGATTGGGTCACTTTTATTTTTAATTCCATCAGACTCTGGCAATCAATAAATTTCCACTGCCTCGTTTTTTCCGAATGTCTCGAGAATTGCGGTTTCGAATTGGCTCATAATTAAAGCTTTTGCAAATGTGCGAGGGAGCAGGATGTGAAATCCCCAGAGAGGAATTTTTAATATACCCACAGAAAGGAAAAGCTGTGTTTTTGATTTTAACAATTCAACAGAATTTTTAAAAAAGGTGAAATATTTTATTTTTATTCCTCATTTCCTGAATCATTAATATGATCTGCTGATTCAGATTTCATTTCTTAAATTTTTTAGTGTCTATCGAAAATTGAAGATTGGGTTTTTTACCTTTTTAATAAATTATAGTTAAAGTTTTAAGAAACCATAATATCAATAAATATTATTTTGCCAAAGATTCAACCATAACCATAATAATCATCATAATCCTGTTTTCTACAGCTTTAGGAGTTTGGCTTTAGTTGCTTCCAAAAAGTTCTTAGAAATCTAGGAATCTTTCGATTGATATCAAACATATTTCCATGAGATTTCAGAATCAAGATTTGAAGTTGTCGAATGAACAGTCCGATAGATGGCGTGCTTGCATAGTTGTGAACGATTCAAAGGATTCTTAAGATCAGAGGTTTTATGTGAATGTAGACGACCAGGGTTACCACATTTTATTTCTCAATTCTGTCTACTAGGTACAGGGTATCCCAACGTTCGGCTTAATTTTAAATTAAAGTTTTAAGAACCAAAAATATCGGGAAATATTATTCATTTTTTCCCATTTCCCAAAATATTGAAATTGAATTTTATATGGATATGGATAGCTCCTGTTTTGTCCATATAAAATATACTTAATTTTCACATAATTTAAGTCAAAATGGAATACGCAAAACTGAATGCACAAACACATTTGCCTACTCCATCCCACCCCGCCCTGGCAGTGCAGCACTGCACTCTTGAAAGTGCAACCTAAGCCGAATATTTTCTGTGTTGTCGTCGTCACTGCCACATAAATTAATGAAAATTCATTTATACCCCAAAAAATATATGTATAAAAAAAAGAAAAGAAAATTGCAAGCCAGAGCAAAAAGACTTGAAAGAGTTCTGATAGACAGAAGGAAAGGGTGGGGCGAGTGGTGAGAATATCAAGTGAAATACTTTCCAGTGCATTAAGCAATGAAGGCAACTCAGCTCATATATATCACTCAAAGATATTGTTGTCGAGATGGTATTCAGCCAGTCTCTTGCAGCACATTCCTCTGCCAAAGTTGCTTCCCTCTTCATCGCTCTCTGAGGACACATAAATTTGCCAAACAAAACATGAGCAAAAGTCATGCAACAGCCAAAATGGTGGCTGGTACCAGACGAGGTGAGCGGGGAGTGATTTCAAGGAGACAAGGTTTGCCAGCTGGTTAAAAAGTTGAAACATCAATTTGTTAAACTTCAATACAAAAATTGCTGCCAGTGGAAAGAGAACGAAATAGAGAGAGAGAGAGAGAGTGATGGCAAGAGGGAGAAGATGAGCAGGAAACATTTTGGTAACCTTTTGATAATATGCTTTTGTGTCAGGCAAAATATTTGCTAGGATAACACAAGCACAGGTGTTTTTGTGCTATAGATCAGATCGCCGGGAGTTGCAACAACAAAAACAACAACAACTAATTCGAGTGCAACATTCGCTTCGTTGGGGCTTCTTGACTGAGTGACTGTGACTCTGCCAACGAGTAGCACGTTGGTTTCTCCTCTCTCTCTCTCTCTCTCATTGGTCGCTCTTGTTATTTTCTCCACCTCTTCTTTTTTTTTGTCAGTGTCGTGCTACAAAATGGCTTTTCGTGCAGCTTGCCAAATGGTCAACATTACATTTCCTGGCAACGGTTTTCGCTTGGCTGCCCTCCCTTGCTTTTTTCTACTTTCTACACTTTTTTGCATTTCTTGTTTTCTTAGCCCTCTCCTCTGCTCCATATATTTATTTTTTTTTTTTTTTTTTGGTTGCATGCAGTTTCCGCTTCCGCTTGGCTACGTCCCCAGCCATTCGCCGCGCCCTTGTCAACTCAACTGTCCTGCACTTCTTTCCGTTTACATGTTTTGCATGTTGTCACGCGCTTGCCTTCTGACTTTCGCCATTCTCTGTTTCTTTTTTTTCGAGTTTTGTCCCTTTCCAGTTGAATTGCACTTATCTTGCCTGACTGCTTTGGCCATACACTTCTAAAGCTTACAGAGGTTGCTATTGTTGTAACCAGAAAAGAAAGAAACTAACAAGCGTTTTAGTCCTCACTTTGTTTGACATTTTGTAGCTGTTTTGTCGAAAATGTCAACAAAATCAAGACAAAAATGCAATATGTTTTTTTTTTGTTCCAAAGCGAGACAGACAGAAAAAGAGATGGGAAAGAAACTCGAGAAAAAAAGGCAGAAAGAACTGATCTCCTTTATCTTGTATTTTCCCTTTTCGATGTTTCGACGTGTTTGGCTTTTCAGGGGTTTTATGTCGTTTTGCCACATCATCAATTACACATTTACATGTGTGCCAGCACACACACACACTAACAAAAATATACAAAATTTTACAACTTCTGATATGTGTCTGCTCTCTCTATCTCTCTCTCTCTCTTTTTCGCTGAGCATTCTGACAAACATAAATCAAACATTTCCCACGTTGCAAAACAATTTCCGCTGCTCAAGTCGCAAACACACTCACACACACACACACACTCATTCATATGTGTGTGTTTCCCTCGACTTTATTCCCTTTGGTTGAACTTCTTTTTGCCTACAATTGTCTGGCTGTCTATCTGCCTCGTGTCTCTCTCTCTCTCTCGCTCCCTTTCTGTCCCGACTGTCTATCTTTTTGCTGAATTTTATTTATGGCATCCGCTGGAGCAAACACACACACACACACTCACATATTCAAACTCATATAGCCCTGATATATAGACCAAAATGACTTCAGTTAGAGAATTTACAATTGCTCTTTACTTGTTACATAATTGTTGCTGAACTGTTCGCAGCCGAAGCTAAATTTGGGGTCTCTCCACTTGCCTCCCACTTGCCATATTCTTGTTATTATTGTATTTTATTATTTTGCTCTTTTGTATTGCATTTTGATTTGTGGTTTTGTTGGCTTGTGTTGGTAATAAATTTTTGGCCTTGCCATTTGCCATTTGCATGCCCAAGTCTTGTCTATTTCACCAGCAAAATATCACTGCACGAGTATGTGTGCTCTTATCTTTGATTATAGCTATATTTTATTTATTGTTTTTGTTGCTGTCGTTGTTGTTGTCTCTGGTCTCAAAACTATACAATTTAATTAAATGAAATTAAATGTTTAAGCAAAGCCAAATGGAAAAATTGCCTATATTACGTATACGCAATGATGACCATCAGTCAGGTTAATTGAATTGTTTGCTTTTATTTTTATTACAATTTTTTATGTATGTATGTGTAGACACACACACACATGGCACAAAGAGTGTTATTTAGCTGCTTGATAACTTAATTGAAAGGTGTAAACATGTTAATTTCATTTTCAATTTAAATAAAATTGTGGAAAACTAAAAGCTTTTGTTAAGCCTACAAAAAAAATGTAATGGCCTATAATTCTGTATTACTCGATAATAGAGAAATCAAAATAAGACATTAGCTCTGACATTTTCTTCTTCGAACTATTTTCTGAATATAGCGAGATTTTTAAAAGGGAAGGCCATATAAGGGTTTAAAGAGACAGAAGGCTTTATCGAATTTTCTATATAGACTGATGATCATTTTGTGATAACTTCGAGGGGTGTCTGAAGTCTCCTTTACCATAATACACATATAATCACAGTCTTAAATTTTTTTAAAATTGAATATAAAAATCTTAGAAATATAATTTTGGTTTTTGAATTCAAAAACATCTACAAAGTTGTAGAGCACAAAGTGCATTTACATTTAGAAACCTAATAATAATGATTATGATTAATAAATATTTTGAAGAAAAAAAAAACTAACCAAAAATTCCTAAGCCTTTAGTTTTTCATTGAAAACATTTCCAGCATACAAATAGAAAATTCCGCCCCTCAAATGACTCAATTTATTTTGTAGCTTAAACAGGCTAAACGAAACTTAAGGCCAACTTAACCGTAGATTTACTTTTTCTTTTCAACCTTTGAAAGGAGAAAAATTTCAACCCTATTCAATCAGGGAGCCTGAGAACCTACAGGTTGCCACAGCCAGGATGGTAGTGTCCTGTCAACTCAAGCGAAAAGGAATTCATTTCATTTCAGCAGCACATTTCATTCATTTCATTCCTTCATTATTTTCATTATTGGTCACATTTTATGATTGTTGGCAAGGCTGATCTCAGCGCCAGTCCTGAAAGCCTTTTCTTGCCTGCCATCCTTTCGCCCCTACATTCTGACAGTGCTTTCGCCATTTCTCCATATATATGTGTGTGTGTGTGTGCGACCCAATGCAGCTTAATTTAATATGCCTTATGCTCTCTGGTTCTGATTCTCCTTGGTCTACTGTTCTGTCGGCTTGGCCAAAGGCCATTTTTATATATGCCATATGTTTTTTGTGTGTTATTTTTTTGGTAGGCTGCTGTCGCCAATTTCTTTGTGCTGTCAGCTGACAGTTGTGTTTTCTTTATTGTGCTCGCTTTATGTGTTTATTTGGCTTAAAAGGGTTTTTTCGGCCAGCATAACCGAACGTTAGCTCCTTGATTCTAGCTTCCTCGCATTCCAATTTGAGTGCTTAAATTATTTATTAGACATATTTGGCAGCAGCTTACAGTCTTATAGGCTTGCCAGAGACGAGTCGCGTTTGTCCTTGGCATATGGTTGGTTTTTGTTCAGCTGGCCGGACTGGTTTCTAATAAATTAAAATAAGCAACTCACTTTTACTCATTACTTGACCCTGGGCAATGAATTTTAAACGAATCAGTCTCACTAGTCAAGGAATTTCATACAAGTTTCTCAAACATGTCAATAAAGTTTAATTATTTATATCAAAAGCTTGCGTTTAGTTTCATAAGTTATTTAAAATGTCAAATTGAAGGAATTACAAAAATGTTTTATTCATTAGCTTAAATTCAGGTGAATTGACTTATGACTAAGAATTTTGAAAAGTCACAATAAGAAATATTGAAAACAAATTAAGTGGTCTGTGAATAAATTATTATAATAATATTATAAATATTCAATTAAAATAAATAGTCTTTTTTTTTTTTTTTGGTATTCAAATTAGTTTTTGACCACAAAATAATTTCTGTATTTTTGAGAGTATAAAATAAATTTATTTATGGTCTACTTGAAATTTAATTTAATAATATTCATTGAATTTTGTTTATTTCTTTAACTTCTGAAAAAAGCCATCAAGCTTGTTACTCGAAATAATTAAGTTTATAAAATCGTAGACAGTTGGTTTGCGACTTGCTCAAAAACTGAATTATTTATTTACTCTTAACAGGGTTATTGCTTTTCTTTTGCTTCTGAATCTTGATCAATAATTAAATTTGGACAAATATGTGTTTTCTCCATATTTGTAGTTTGATTTGCAAACACAACAGAGGCAAAAGTCAATCAAAAATTTTGCCAATCAGTTTTGGTTTCTAATAAAAGGCAACAAATAAGTTTTTGTTTGCCTAAAAAAATGAATTGATTAGTTTTGGCAAGTCAAAATAAATTAAATTTCCCAAGGCTTGGGGAAGCAAAGGCACAATGGGAGCTTATTCTAACTGACCTGAAGTAAACTTAACTCTGGAGAATTCAGGATAACTCAAGATAGCTCAGGATAATTCAGGATTTTCAGGCTTTAGAATCAGAATATGTAAGAAGTAATTTGATATATTTTTTTTCAAGGGTCACTAAAAACCAGATTCCTCCCGAAATATCAAAGTCTTTAATATAAATTAAGAGATGTCTTTAAGAAGGGTTCAATCAGAATGGAATTTATTTGAATAAGTCGTTAGGCTTTATGGCCTGAAATGAAGCAATTTCAAAGTTGCCTATGACAATATATTTGTCAGTAAATATTTATTTGCATTCCAGGGACAGAACGTTTCATTTATCCTTTTTGGATTTAATTATAATATTTATTTTAATTGAACTGTTGTTGTTTTTGTTATTGTTTACCAAGCATAGTCAAACATTATTCGCAATTGTATTGTTTCGGCTGGTCAGAAGCAAATACATTTAATCCATGCTAAAATTTCAATGTTGCAAATATTAACAGCTAATTAGAAATGCAAATTAAATTTTCTATACTATTAAAAGCGATCATTTTTAATTTAGTTTTTCAACGAAGAATTAAATTTATTTAAAAATGCATAAAGAAAATTATTTTGAAATAAATTGAAAATAAATAAAGCTCAAATTATTTTCGATATAAATAAACAAATTTCAAAATTATAGAATCAAACTGGTATTGTTTATCAAACAAAGGGATTTCAGAAAGGTTCTTAAGACTCCTAGAAACCACTTGTTTTTCATTTGCCATAAGACCCAGCTGATTAAGCTTGTTATCTAACTAATTAGTGCACCGGCCTTAGATACCAATTAAATGTTGACGCAGACAATCTTAAGTGAACTGAAAGGCTCAAACAGTACCTACGAACAAAGCCATTCAAAATTGACTCAAATAAGGACACAAGCAACTCAAGCATTCTCAGCGTACAAATATGCAAGTGACTTACTGATGAGAAGCAACAATAGAAAATGCCCACAGGCTGACAAATATTCAAACAACCCACACATACTATCTCACACATTCTTGAAGCAAGCCATAGTTGCTCTGGACAGACCGACTGACAACATGCCACACAGTTAATAAATTTATATAACAACACGACCAAGCTCTACAATTCATACAAGATGTACAAAAAAAAAATAAGCAGAATCATAAAAAGATAGTGAAGCAGGGAGGGCAAGGGAGCAGAGAAGAGAGCCTCGTGTCTGATAATTTCCGGTTTTAAATGGGGCCAAGGATGTGCCTTGAAAATGTCCATCAAAATGTCAGCAGGCATAGCTGTGACCACCGCATCAACTGATAAGAGATATGAAAAGCAATTTACGTAAACTGTCAACGACAAATACGTTTTGAAGTGCCCAGCAGATAGACAGACTGTCAGGAAAGCAAGCAGACTTCAAGGCAGACCGAAAGCTAGAAAAAAGAGCCGACTCCACTCGATGATGGAAGAAGAAACCATTTTTATTTTACTTTTAAAATAAATTAAAGTAATTATAGTTAATGAGATCTTTTTGAAAAGGATTCAAATACCATTCATCTTTCAATTGATTCTCCTTATACAATGATCAAAGAATATTACATCTCCATACATGGTGGATGAAATGATGTTTCGAATAGAATTTCCAGAAAATTGGCATTGACATTTGGCATTAATGCAAATGTATTGATGATCTCCACGATGCTTGACTAGAAGGCTATGTGAACCAAAATTCACAATTTGAAAGTTATCCGAATCATTGAACTCGATGTGGCTCTTATTCCAATCGCAATAGCTGAGATCTTGAGGTCGCGGCTCAAGCTTAACCGTTCCAGCGAAGATGGCCTTCCAATCGAAATTACATCGAATGCTTCTATTACGTGAATCCCTCATCGATTGTTCTAGGTCAATAAAGCTGGAAATTTCAAAGCCATTCGAAGAACGTGTCAGTAAGAAGACTATGGTCGATAGTTTCTTTCGTATAAGATCTTGTTCGCGCTTGGCAAAATGTCTCACAACGCGATCTTTGACACAATCCTTGCCATACAACACCGTGTCTAGTAATGTAGGCGGTATAAGTTCTTCCCACATTTTCTTCTTTTGGGTTTCAAAATTTTTGCGATCCAGCAACTGTCCTGCGCATGATCGACAGCCCAGAGCTATAAGTCTTCTATTTATTCGTGTGTTGCGTATATATCTCACATCTTTTGCATTAATGAAATGATCAAGGTAATCATCATAGGTTTCAAAATCTATCAGATTCATGGTTAAGTATTTTCCTTCTCTTCTTTACTTCCTTTAAAATAATAAATTAAACAAACAACAAGAAAACAAAAACCGTGTGAAGTATTATATGTGAAAACCAAATAGAAACTGAGATATATTTTTAAAATGCCCGGAAGCTTGACACTACAAAACGACTGAAAACTCAACGTTGAGCTATACTTTAAGGCTTGACTAGTTTGTTTCTTTATTTTTGATATATGCGATATGATAAAATTTTAATAAATGACAAAAGTTTGCAGTGAGCCGAGTCTGCTCAACCCTGCTGTGGCCCCAAAAGTTTCACATATTTTCAATTAAAGTTTTCTCAATAATGCGACGTATTATCCACACACACACACACGTAAGCTCAGTAACATTGTTGGTTGACTGGCGCATAAAACTAATTACTTCATAAACATTTAACTTTATAGAAATTGAATTTTATTTTTCCCCAAAAAAGTAGGCAACAGAAATTTCTCTGCTTTTGATGCGAAGAGCCGGAGAGTAAAAGTTTTGATTCGCAAGTTTGGCCAACACATATTTAAAGAGATTTTGTTTGTTCAATTAAATTTAATTTAAAATAACATAAAAAAAAAATACCTTAAACTTAATGGAAGAAATACTTTTCTTTTTGCGACTCATTAATTTTGCAAAATGCTTTCGATGTGAGTTTCGAATTTGGTTGATGCCTTTTTGACTTTTTCAGACAAACTAACCCATTGCAAGGCTTTTTTGTTTCGTTGTTGCTTTTGCCATTGTTAAAACATCTAAAATGCTGCAATTAACATGCTGCCAACACTTGAAGGCATTTCACCTTGGTGTTCATTTCTCTCACTTGACTTGCCTGGTGCCTCCACTTCTGCGTCTGCCTCGCTTGCTTAGTTTGCCTGTCCTGCCACGCTTTTGTGCCTTGTCACTGGTGCCGCACCAACTGCCAAGAAAGACGCACTGTGCCACACTGGTTTCCGCAAGCAGCACAATTGTCTTCCACAGCAGGCAGCCTCTTGCATTCTCTCAGAACAGCTGCCTGGCCCTTACCCCCTCACTGGATCCTCCTACCAGCTGTGCAAGGCGCGTAAATTGCTACTTCAAAGTTGCCCCTAACCAAGCCTGTTAGATTTTGTGTCACGCTGCTATTTCCACTTTACTTCAGTTTACTGCCACTTCCACTGCCATGGTCGCTACTAATTCTCAACTCCTACACACACACACACACACACACGAACACAGACGCTTTATCTATGTTGCTGTAGCTACGCGTCGCCATTGTTTGACTTGGTCATTAGTAAATGTACTTTTCCTGGCGTAAAAAGGAGTTAAGAGTGCACTCTAAGGATTTATATATGAGTGTGTGTGTGTATGTGTGTCTGTGAATTTGTCTTGATGCATGTGTCTGGCGGTAATAAGAAGTTTGCTTTTGG
Organism: Scaptodrosophila latifasciaeformis; assembly: GCA_037075145.1. NCBI lineage: Eukaryota > Metazoa > Arthropoda > Insecta > Diptera > Drosophilidae > Scaptodrosophila > Scaptodrosophila latifasciaeformis. Next base: position 20,908,764 of record JBAMCM010000217.1, on the reverse strand, counting down.
TTCTGTTAAAGTGCATATTTTTTTAATATTTGACCAAGACTAGGGGAAGATTTCTTTAACAATTAAAAATACTAAAAGATGTCTTTATCTTTTAATAATAATATATGATTTAAATAGAGTTTTGAATCGATTTAAGAATGAAATTACATTTATTTTAAAAAAATTTACGATCAAGCCACTTTTAATGAAATAATTGAAACTCTTTTTTAAGTTAAAAAGTCAAAATGAATTGTATCTCTAAATTGACTGCAATTATTTTAAGCCTATTAAATATATATAGAAATCGAAATAATAAAATATATTCCTAATATATATAAAATATGCTGTGTTTCCTCATATGACAAATTGATTTGATGTATTTCTGGAAAGAACCTTTTGACCAATTTGTATAGTAAAACATATTTTATTACATAAATTGACAAACTAGTTTGATATCTCCCAAGATAGTTGGATCGATTTATATTTCCAGAAATTTCCTAACCAAATTAAACTAATATCCTCAGTGTGATCTGAGAGGATTCATTCAACAAAAGGCTTTCGCAAATGCCCATTTATATGCATTTGCCTACATAGACGAAACACAACCGGCACACCATCACATATACGTACAAATTATCAGGTTTCAATAAATTGCCAGAACGAGCCATGGAGGAAACTAACTGGGCTTCGACTACGTCGGAGCGAAGCTAACAAACCAACCAAAGAAATCAAAGCCACATAAATTTTATAAATAATTCCACACATGTGGTGCAGTGGCACTCAAATCAGATAAGCTTCGAATAGAGAGCAACGAAATTCGAAGGATAAGGACAGAGAGAGAGAGAGAGAGAGAGAGAGCGCGCGAGAGCGAGAGAACGAGTTGTAATAAATTTTGGTATTGGCCTCTAGATTGGTAAATGGCAGCCATGGAAATCAAATCCAGAGCAGGCAAATCTTACCAAGCCGAGACAGAGATAGCAGCAGGGCGAGGGCAAGTGAGATACTCTGAGTAGACGATGACGACGAGCTTAAAAAAAAACAGAAAATATCACCATCACTTACAGTTGACCGCAATAGCCACTGTAAACTGATTCAAGCAAACCAATTGACACGCCACCACCCTCTGGTACGGGACACACTGAGATATATACATGGATTCAAGGTCTACTCTTATCTCATGGTCTGGATATGTTGTGGTGTGGATCTGCTTTTGGCAAGGATGTCGAAAGGATGCCGCAATCGATCAAATGGAATTATGTCTCAACACAATTGTAAATAAATCTTTGGGGCCATGTGGACACTGAATGCACTGGCAAAGGCAAGGCTCAGCCCATATCAACCATAACAGAACGCCGTGTCCACACACACACATACACATATATGCACAGAGTTATATGCATGTATATTGAGTGGTAATGTGTGCAAATCTAAAGCTCTAACCTCAATGTTGCCCTCACACACTCCACTACTCATCTTCATCAACAAAATAGGACCGATGTTCTTCAAAGTTGCCAATGCTACTCTTGGTTGTTGCTGTTGTTGTTGTTGTTGTTGTTGTTGTTGTCGCTGTTGACATGTTGGTAAATTGGTCCTTAGCTGATTGCATCGATTGCTACATTTTGGTCAACCAGTCGAGCTGATTTTGTCCACTGCTCTCCATCTGTTTCTCTGTCCATTTCGTATTATATCTAAATACCGGAAATTAATCTGCTCAAAAACAGACACAGACCCAAATGCATACATACACAGGCACTGACACACACACACACATACACAGCTAGATAGAATGCTATGCAAAATGATTTTACAAGTGTCGTTGTCATTAGGAAATTACCTAAAAGCAGTTGAGAGAATTAAATCAGAAACAGGCTCTTACTGGGAATTTATTTAGTTGAATAATTCAAATTTCTAAATTTCGAGTTTTGGGAGTATCAAGAAACCTTTTAATATTATTAAATTGTTGGGAGCACCTGAAAATTATCTTTCCAATTTTATAAGATTAATGTAATTATTTTCTTGCCTTGCCTTTGGCTAGAAATTATTGCTTTGATTTAAGACCAATGATTTTCTTATTTTCTTACAGGAAATTCTTTGGCATTTTTATCGCAAATAAGAGAAACTGTATTTGAAATTGATTGCCGAATTTCTAATGCGTATCGATAATGATTTGTAATTTAAGTCAGCTACCCTCAGTAAATAAATGTGTATCCAGCCATTTCCAGAGGCTTTTCCTAAAAAAGAAAAACTTTGAAAGTTTCTGTTAAAGATTTCGTTTCCCTATTTGTTTTGAGGCTGTTGTCTGGTTTTTTTTTTCCTTTTAGTAAGCCACAAGATTTTTATCGCATAATCATTGAAGATGATGGTGGTTTTGAGTTGAAATAAAGGCGAAACAACGAAGTATATTTTTTCGTGTTTTTCTTTCTTTTTCAACATTAATTTGTTTCTTGTAAAAATGCCGAGGGCTTTGTGCAATCAACGTAAACGTGTGCGATGCCGTTGCTATCTGCTCGATAAATGTGTGTGTGCTGTGTGTGTGGTGAGGGTGGAGTGGAAGGAAGGTCTTCTGGTCCCCTTGTTGGCAAGTGGAAAGTGGCAGGAAGCTTTTTAAGGCTGGCGGAAATTCGATAGCACTGGATAAGCGAAGACAGGCAGAATGGCTGGCGTCAGTTGGTCGCCGTCCAACGCGGCGTATGTGTAATGAGAGTTCACCAAGTGACGGCAGCGAGCAACAGATAAGCAGCCTGCCAGTCATCCAGCCAGACTGAAAGACAGACATCCACTTAGCCATATTGTCGGCGGCATAAGTAATGTAAGCGAATATCTACTCAACTTTAATCACAGAAAGAGCAGCTGCTGAGTCTCCCTCTCCATCTACCTCGGCAGTGGTTTTCCTTGCTCTTTTGTCTTACACTAAGATTGTTATTACAAGGAAACCGGCTTCTGTCAGTTGCCCTTGCTCTTGCTGTTCTTGTTGTCATCGTTTTTTATGTCAACTCATATTAATTTTTTGCCACATTGATGTGGGCTCAATTGATAGACAGGCGAAAGCTTCAGCGCTGAACCTTGAACCATCAACACTCTCAACGGTGATCCCGAACGCCTTCGGCTCTGTCAGTTGTCCAGACACGTGCGCGTCTCTTTTACCGGTTACGTGTTATCACTTTCATGTAATTTTCCCCGTTAATAACACACACACAGACATCAGTTGTCTGAGCAATTAGGCGAGACTTGCGGTCTGAGGAAACTGATTGAGAGCAAACAAAAGCCAAGACACGAAAAAAGAAGAAATTATCAAAAGAAATGTTCAAAGGAATATTCTGATTTGAAATCTAAATATTTCCTTGATTAATTCAGTCTTAAAGATCTGGAACGTATATTTTGGAATTCAAGTCTTCCGAGTTCATTGTTCAATTTAATGTGGAGAATATTCGAGTGCTTTGAGTATTCAATGGTTTTGATAAATATTTTCTTATTTTTAAGAACTTAATAAATTACAAAGAAATAAATAAATAAACAAATAAATATAAAATAAAGCTCACACAGAAGACACATTTTTCCAGTTAACCGCACAATTTAGTTTTTCTTATAGGTCAAAATTTATTCAAGTTTGCCAAAGAAGAAGCTCAGCTGGTGTAGTTGTTGTTGCTGTTGTTGTGCCCACAACAGACCAAGCAAACATAAAAAGAAAGCAGAACATTTCTGTTTAGCTGTCAGTGCTCATTTGGCTGCTAAAATGGCTAGGAAAAAAAAGGAGAGAGCTCCTTTGCACACAACACACAACACCAAGGACAAATGGTCTATAAGCACACAAACACATACATTAAGCACTTAGCTGGTTAAATTGAGAGTGGAATGAGGCCAAGACTGGGCGAGCTCAAAGAAGTTGAAGGCTGAAGGCTTCTAGCCAAAATTTTGGTCGAGTTTATTTTAAGGGCATTTTTCAGACTATCAAAACAAAAGTGAATAAGTTGTTCTTATGGAATTTATGTTGTGTTTACTTAAAACTACAGATGCTAGATGGCACAACAACAACGACAACAACAGTAACAACAACTAGCTACACAGAGAAAAGTGGCCAACTGCTCTCGACTAAACTGGCCAAAAAGCCTTATCAACTTCCTGTTGGGTCTTTTGGCTTGCCATTTTCCAAATGTTTGTAAAGAAAAAGAGAGAGAGAGAGAGAGAGAGAAGAATAACTGACCCAAAAGGCTTTAAATACATATTTGATTATTTCTGGCTTGCTGCAGATTTTTGCCACTTGTCCACCACATGGTAATAAAGTCTATTCTATTCTTATTTAACTTAATTTGGGTCGTTTTAAAGACCACTATTTATGCATTCGGGGACGCAGCAAGTGTTATTTTAAGCTTTATTCTGCTGGCTGGTGGAAACAACAAGTTTCTGGTGATTTTGTGCCGCTCTTGTAGCACTTTTGTCGCTTCATTGCAACTGACGCGCTGGCTTAATAATACCCAAAAGCGTTTCACCAAAATTGAAAACTCGTGCAAATAATTTGCATAATGTGCCAGCGGTGTTGCCGCCATAAAGCCAGACAATGAAGCCAACACACACACACACACACACACACACTCTTGGCATCATACACATAATCCAACTCAAAAGGGAATTTCCTTGTACTTGGCAAAGGCGAGACCAAAAGAAGAGAATTGCTGACAACATACTTACAGCTTTTTGCTTCATATTTATATATACACAATTTTTTTTTTATTTTGATTATTTATTCATATGCCAACAACAGCAACAGAGACGTCGCCAGCAACAACAAAGCATATTTTGTTAAAGTACTTTGGTTAAGAAGCCATTTAATTGGCAACAAGCTTCTTTTAATTTGGCAAATATATATTTGTTTCGAGGGAAAATATATGTGCTCGACTAAATGGAACTGCTTTGTTGATAAGTAAAACCTGGTGAATCAACCAACTTCAGAGTATTTTTGAACCTCATAAAAAAATATTCCTATTATTTGAGCTATTTTTAGATAAGCACGCAAAACTTAAAAGTAAAAAAAAGACAATCCAATATATATTTTTTTACAAAATTAATTTTAGAAATAATTTTTAAGCCAATATTAAGAAGACTTAATTCCTAATAAATTAATTCCAAATTCCTAAAATTAATTCCAAATTAAATTTAGAACTAAATTCAAAGCTAATATTAGGAAGACTCAATTTGACTTAACATTAGGAAGACTCAATTCGACTTAATTTTAGAGAGTTTTGTTTAGGGCTTTTCCTATCTTTTTCAACATTCCTTATAACACATTTTCTAATCCAGTTGGTCATTTCAATTCTTACAACTTTGAATATTATTTAAATAATTTTAGCTGAAAACCTTTACTGCCGTTAAATCAATAATTAGATAGAAATACTTTCAATATAGACCGCCATTTATTTATATCCTTAAATTACCATATTACATACCACTGTGCAAATACAAATATATTTTAATATGCAAGAAACGATGATGGCATATTTCACAGGCAGAACGAAATTAGCCTTAAATTGCTGCCGCCAGGCGACATGGTTATTAACTACACACCGACACTCTCGCACATACACACACACAAACACAAGCACTGCTTGCTTGTATGTGTGAGTATCTATGGCAAGATTGTGTATACGAAATAAATGTGTATATTTTATTTATTGCTCGAGTTGTCAGTTTAATGAAAAACTTGCTCCTCCTTTACCTCAAGTTGTCCACTTGCCAATTTATAGTGGCCGAAACTGTAGTCGAAGCTTCTCAACTTGTTATGGTCATTTTTCTTATTATTGTTGTTGTTATTATTATTATTGTTTTTGTTGTCATTAACCTGAATTTATTTGTATGGCCAGCAAGAAAGTGAGCAAAGTGGGTGGCCTAGGCTTGGCTGGGAAAAATAAGTGACATCTCCGCGTGACTCTTGGCACTCGGCGTCAATAATTGCTGCCAAATTGCAGTCCAAGCCTGCAGGGCCTGGCCAAATGGCCAAAGCGCAGTAAATGCAGCTAGGGAATTTCTCTAAGAAGAAAAGACAGGAGCGGGCCTAGTCAGACGCAAGAGTTAATTGAAGTGTAAGCGCTTTTGAGTGGTAGCAAAAAAAAAAAGAAGAACTGCAAAAGAACGAAAGAGCAGATGCAATGAAAAAAGTAGTTGACCGGAGGTAAGAGTGCCAAGCTGAAAAACTAAATAAAAATTGTGGGTAGAAAGCAAAGTAAGAAAACCCAAATTGTCTGCCTTAATGGATTAATTTACTTTGTCGCAGTGCCAAGACATCAGCCGCAGTGGAAAGCGCCAAAGAAGACTCCAAACTAGGAGAAGCCGGAGTAACGCCACTTGAAATTTTGCCGGCCTTTATCTCTCTCTCTCTCTCTCTCTCTACCTCTCCTTTGCACATCAAAGCACTAAAAGCAAGCTTTGGCGGGAAGTTCGGAGGCCGGGGCAAGGGCAGTGTCTGGAGAGTCTCTGACAGTCACTTGGGCGTGTAAAAGGTTTTTGTGGTTGGTGGCAGAGTCCTAGATTCGTCTCCCTGCTCGCTTTCTCTGCCGCTTTGACCAACCATTTTATGACCTTGCCACGGCCAGTCTCAGACAAAGCGGCCGTTTGGTAAGCGCTAATGGCGAACTTTATTGTTGTTGCGGTGGCTCTATGTGTGCTGCTGTTACCTTTTCGTTTGTGTGTGTGTGTGTGTGTTTTTATTGTTTTACGCTTTGAACCTAATTGAAATGCTGATGAAAAGTAAATTGCTCTTAAAAAAAAACACAACAATAAAAACGTTTGCACAGGAAAACACCACATAAAAGGCCAAAAGGAAACTAAGAAAAACAGAGAAATAGAGAGCCAGCGTGAGGGAGAGACTGAAGTGGAGGGGAGGTTCTTGTTTGTAACTATGCGGAAAAAGTTATGCAGACACATATTAACTGGCTAGAGCCAGGCTCACACACGGCTCTCATGGCGGGCTACTGCTGCACACACACATACACAGAGACTCGTAAAAAAAAGACGAATCCAGCTCAAAACCGAAACTAAAACCAAACTGGCAAAACAACACAGACTAAGCGAAAATAACAGGAAACAATGTTACCCATTGCGATTGCCATTCTCACACCCTAAAACCATTATTGTTTGCCACTGGGCGGCCGCCCTCTGACTATCTTGTTGTTGTTGCTGTTGTTGTTCTCACTCGACGCCCCAGCTAAATAGCCACCTGCAGATACAGCACGAGCCGCACAAAAACAAGTGGCCTTGTCAGGTTTTAGAATTGGCCCTAGACCACCCCATCCCCCCTACACCATCCGCCTACGCTCCCAGGTCTGCCATATGTTGGTCAAAAAATAAATTGAAGTGGTTTTCCCCACCACTCAGCTCGACTTACATGAACATATTTCACACACACACACACACACACACACACACACACACACCAGGAAGGCAGCAAGGTGGCGCAGACGACACCGCAGCCCAGCACAGACACTGTCTGAGTGAATAACTCCTTTCAACCCTCTCGTGCTGTCTCTTTCTGGATCAGTTTCGCACTCTCTCCTTCTCTCTCGCTCATCTCTGTTCTGCTTGGTTATTTCAGTTGATATTTGTGTGTGCCACAGCACCACAAGCATTTAGCAAGCGGTGCCTAATATATGCAACATTATTTCAAACAAAAACACTAAACAAATAAAAACCCAACAAGAAAAACCCTAAAAGCACATAAATTGCTATTTCTATTAAACAAAGCTGACTATGTATACACTTTTGAACTTAAAACAATGCCAATTATATAAATATTAAATACAAATTAAAATAATATATGAACAATTAATAAAATTAATGAAATTAAAATGAAACAAATCAAAATCAATCAAAATTTGAAAAGTTTGAAGTTAATACTATCGAGTTAGAGCTTTAATAAATAAAATATTTGAGCATAGAATTTAAAAATAAGTTTATCATAATTAAGTTCAGAAATATAATAAAATATATTTTCAAGGAAAAATAAGAAAATTCCTTTGAAGAAACAACTTTAATCTTAAAATTTTATATAATAATTTCCAGAATATTTTATTTTTATTTAAAAACTACAGTAAATAAATTACTTAATGAAGAAGCTCATAAATAATATAAAAATATTTATTAATTTTATAAAATTAATCGAGAACAAGAAGGTCTTATAAGTATTTTGCTTTCATAGAAAACCAAAAATAAATATTAAAATATTTGAGGATATTAAAAAAATCAATACATATATATAATCAAGTCAAATATGTTTTGAGAGTATTCCGATTTAAATACGTTAGCCCTTTAACCTCACACTTTAAGTATTAAAAAAAATAATAATATATTCATATATATATGATCAAGTAAAATATGTTTTGAGAAACTTTCAGATTTTATTATTATTTTTTTTTTTTTCAATTTTAAATACGTTAGCCCTATTTGCTCACACAGTCAAACTACCCCAACCGGGTTTCCTTTTAGAGTATGAAAATTCCTAAATAAAAACTGTGAATATACGAGCGTCCTGAGAGACGTTTTAACATTAAATTAGGTTGGCTCAACGCCTGCTCGTATGGACCTCAAAGACCCGAAAAAGTTCAGGTGGGCGAGGTCCGTGACAACAACGATGCTAAGGGCAACAACGACACGGCTTTCTGTCTACTTGTGGCCATGTTTTCTGCATGTAAAATACAGTTTATTTAGTTTCCCAAACTGCTGACCTCTCTTGCCTATTTGCACTTTTCGCTACCATCGTTGGGCCAGAGTTTAGCCGACAAACCCAGGCAGCGTCATTCTCAACGTTTGCTCCATTTGCCGCCTGCGAGTGCATCATTAATTTTAATTTGTATGGCCCAAGGAAACTCAACACGGCACGGCCATCAACTGGCGGTGATGGTGGTGGCCACAACACCTCAAAACACACACCTCGGAGGGCCCACTGAAATATCATCAAACCTTTTTGCATTTTGTTTTTGTTTCGTTTCACCTAAAGTGGCCTCTTTGTTGTCATATAAGTCGGTCTGTATTTCTCCTTCTTTCCCTTGGTATCTCTCTCCCCCCTCTCTCTCTCTCTCTCTCTCTCTCTCTCTGTCCCTTTGCCAGTTTGAGCAATTGGCCTTTTTTCCAGTCAGCTTGCTTGTGTCTGTTTAAGTCGTAAAATTATGAATAATGAAAATGTTTTTCAAGCTTGCAGTAAATTTTCTTGCTCTCCTTTATTTAGAATTTTCCCTTTTTGATTATTTCTTGGAAATGCACTCAAATTGCAAATACCAAATTTATATTTTATTTACTGCTGCAATGCGGAAGGTGAAACTGATTTTAACTTTGGACAAGACACTTTCCACAAAAGCAACACTTAAATCCGGTTCATTTGAATGGTTGAGTATTTTTGATTATCTCTACCCTGTTGAAGTGAAAAGAAATACAAGTTTTTGCGGACTTTTTCATTTTATCTTTTTTTATTCAGTTTTGGCTTACAATTTCTTATTCAAGTTGGGCAGAAAAGCGTTGAGAAATAAAAACATTTGAATTTGTCCATTCCAACTTTAAAAAGTTTTATTTTTTATCGAGTAACTTTTTCCCCATTTTTCCTGGCCATAAAATGTAAGCCACCTTTAATCGTAGTCGAAAAAAAGGCTATTCCAACCATTAATTAGACACAGGACTCATAGCTATCATCAAAGAAAACGATACACATGGATAAGCACAAATAAGCAAGCAAGTAAACTCCGAAAAGTACACTCCCCTCCAACCTAGTAAAACATGCTAATTTTCATTAAGTTTCAGACTAGCCCAACCAACTAAGCTTCACTATTGAGACTAGAGAAAAAAAAACCCAAAAACTAGAGTAAGTAAAAATCCCGAGCTAATCACCGCATAAATGCCGAAAAACTTTTGGCAAATGTTAACTGCTCGTCTATAGGGTTGAGTCCTGCTAAGCCTCCCCCTTTGCAGTCCCAAAAAAACAAACCTAATTCCTGGCAAGCTCATACCCTTTTTTGAAATCTTCTTATGAGGTCTGTCAGATGACATCTCTACGATATAGGTTTTCCCAATGGAGTACGGATCAAAATCGTACTATAACTATCTTATTTGTTCCGGAATATTTTGGAGCTATCTTTGATATAACAACGGCCTTAGCCAAACTGATTCTGTTCTTGATTCCTATAAAAAAAGTATTAATGGCGAGGCTTTTAGTTAGTCACATTCACACCGTCACACACACCCAATTAGTACACTTGTGTATGTGTATTAAAATGTTCTCTTTTTTGTGAAGGAAAAGAAGACGATAACATGAACTGAGCTCGTATAAACTTGCAATCAGCGGTTATGTAGAGTGCCCCCCCTTCAGCCCCCACCACGCACACCACAGCAACAACATAATTACACTTGTCAGTTCATTGTACCAAACACGCACATACACATACACATGAGCAAACTGATAAACTTACACTCATGGACAGGGCCTGGGATCAGGTCAGCGTCCGTAGGCAGCTGGCGGCATTGACCAAAACAGTCGGCAGCCGAAACTCTTGCTAGCTTCATATGGCTGGTGTCGCAGTTACTGGAACTGATGATGATGACGATGAGGACGACGACGACGACGACGACGACGGCAACAAGGACCCACAACTGGTGTTGGTTGGCTCAGTTTCTGATGGTAATTTGTTGTGGCTAATTGCGTTAAAACCGCACACTCACACGCACATGCAAGCGGAGGCGTATATGGACACGCACAGGCACACAGATACGGACATGGTTACCCAACGCACGTTGAAGGAGTTTTTGTGGAAATACCCACAACTACATTTTGTTGGCCATGTGACACAAATTTTGTTAGCCTTGTTGAAAAACAATGTCGAAAATCACTCGGGCGCTTCATATTGCCAAGCAATAAAAATCGACGAAAATATTTCCAAACAATTTATGGCTGAAATTTTCCACCAACAATCCCGCCTCTCTCTCTCTCTCTCGCCCTGTCTGACTCCTTCAGTTTGTGGCAATGGCAATAAATTCATTATGCCAACATTCTAAACACTAAAAACTCTTCCAATCAATGTTGACAACAGAGAATGCCAAAAGTAGAGACACTTTTCAATGACAACACACCGCGAGACGTGTCACTTTCAATCAGCTGAGCAGTCAGTCAGCCTGCATGACAGTCTATTCGACTGTCAAAAAGTCTGTCCGTATGTCTATCCTTCTGTCTGGCAGTTGTATTGGCAAAGTCGACGCTGTCGATTCAATGACGCGTACATTCAAACAATTCGGTCTGGCAATAAATTTATCAAATTTATTTGTTGTCTTGCTTTCTGGTTTCACTCTCCCCTCTCTCTTTTTGTTTCTTATTTGTTATGCCTTTTGCAATTTTCATTTTTTATTCAAACTCAAAGGAGGAAAGGCAAAATACAGAATCAAGAATTTATAAATTTCGCACAAAGAAAAACTATTTAGAATTTACCAAATCAGCTAAAAGATTTATACAAGACTTAAGATATAGTTCTAACTGTATAATCCATTGGAATTCAAAATACTATAAAAATTTACTAATTTTATAAACTAAATAAAGCAAATAAAGAATAGAATAAATGATTTTCATAGTTGATTGGAATTAAGGGCTTAGTCAGATATTCAAATTTTTATCTATAAATTCAAATACAGTGGAACCTGGATAAGGGAGGGTTCGAGTGACCTTAATCTGATTCTCGCTTATAGATGTTTCTCAATATCCAGAGTTTTTCGCTAATACAGGTTTATGTGGACCTTCCGACGTCTAAAGAGTACCCACCAGCTCTATAACATAAGTTTTCAAATTACTGTAACTTACCTAAAATACTTAGATTAATAAATACTATTAAGGTCCCAATGTACGATCATTCCCCATCGCACTTTCCAGCGTCCAGTTAAGTTCAGAAGATAATTTACGATTTCGGCGCAAATATAATAAATCCCAGATTTCTCTCTTATAGAGGTATGCTGAAATGGTAAGTCGAAATTCATGCACCACGTAATATTATTTTATTTAGAACTTATCTATATGGACTTTTTTTCTTTGAATTATAAATATTGTCGAATATTGCTTGATCAACAAATGCCGCGAATTGTAAGTACTGATGGACCAAAATCAGAATCAACTCAATAACAATGGTAGAAATTTTAACGAGAGTTAAGAATGGGTGATTATATAGAAGAACCTCGACTGTCGCCTAAAAAGGTATAGATAGGTAGATATGAAGGGGAAAAAACTCTCTCTTAAAGAGGTTTCTGTGGCTCGCTAATAGAGGTTTTGGGAGCCTAAAATGGCGGGTCCTGGGCTGAACTCTCACTTATAGAGTTCTCTCACTTACCCAGCTTGCGCTTATCCAGGTTCGACTGTATATACACATATATATTTTAGATCCTGTGGAAGATAATTTTTTGTTTTCACCACATATGAAAGATTTATTGACACTATTGTAATAATTTGTAATAAAAACAAATACATGTCGGAATAAAATGTAAATTTTAATTTCAATTTCATTAAATTGTTGCGCCGAATGTGGCACAACTCAAATTGGGTCATCTCGACTGTGACTGGCTATTTCAAATTTCAAAACAATTGAAATTTTAAAATCAAAATTTCAACAGATGCCATTTGGGGTCAAAACGAAACAAAAAAATTCCTAAAGCTTAAAATTGAGAAAGTTTTATTTTAGTGAGGAAAAAGATTTGATATCAAAATGAAATTTGAGTAAAGCCTATAAAAAGGTCTAATGAATTTGGGTCTTTAACGAATACAAGCATTTTCACTTACGGTAAAATTTCTAAAACAATTTTATAATCTAGTAAGTTTGGTTTTATAAAAATTATAAGCACAGGTGAGACAAGCTGGGCGAAAGCCTCTAGCTAAAATCTTAATATACTTTTGATGGAAATGCCAATCACTGAGACCCACAGAAACAACTACAACAACAGATAAACTAGAACAATAAAATTAAAGAGAGGGAGTAGAGAAGCAAAAGGAGAGGAGAAGAGAGAGGAGGCAAGGATCACGTGTCTTGGCCTGTGGCTCGAAACTGGAAACTCATTTCAATACAACAACACAAATTGTTGATAGACAAAACTTTATACACTGTCTTGTGGTAGGCCATATATTTTTATTGCTATTGTTGTTTTTGTTTTTGTTTCTGTTGAGACGTGTGTGTGAGTGTGCACTTTACCGCGTTGCCAACACACACAGACAGAAGCAGGAAAAACAGTTTGCGCCATAAATAAAATTTAAGCTACACCTCAAAGCTGGAGGAAACAACAAAAGCAACAACAACAACAGCAACAGCAATGACGACAGGTAAGTTGTCTTTGTATTGGTTCTCACACACATACATTGTGCACCTGCAGCTGTATTGGTGGGCATGTGTGACAGTGAGTGTGCCTGTGCGTTACTTGGCTGTGTATATTGGTGGTCTCTTTTTGAACAACAAAAGGTACATACGCGCCGCACTGGCGTTTGATTTATGATTGCTCAGACCAAGAGGTTAAGACTTTGAAAATATTTTCATAGACGCAGAGCCAAGACACATGCCCAGCTATATAAGGGCAGGCCTAGATAGAAACTCACAAAGAAAGAGAGAGAGAGAGAGAGAGAGAAAGAAAATAAACCAAGTTCATTGTCCTCCAAGTTGGGATTCGCATAATTTTAGGCTTAGCTCCAAGTCAATAATTTTAATCTGTAGAATAATTTTTTCGATTTTTAGCTACTTTAGTTACCTGATTTACTTTACCGAGAATTTTTCTAATAAAGAAAATTCTAGGAATTCTTGTCGAGTATTTCCAAGTCTTTTCATTTTCAAGATCTAAAATTGAATGAAATAAGCAATCATTTACCTGAAGTATATCAGCTTTTTTCACTACACTCTTCTGGGCTGAAAAGAGTATCTATGAGTTAATTTTTCACTGCCTCGTTCAGTCAAGTTTCTTATCACAGACTGAATACTTCACTTTCTTCCATTCTTCGAAGAAAATATATGTTCAATGCCATCTTATGTGTTCGCCATATTCCAATATTCTACATAACCTCACATATTATGCACAGACGCACCGAGGTAAACAAAGACAGAGGGATTAAGGGGAGGTGCAAGAGAAAATCGGGAAAATTTGCCCAAGAATTTCGCACGCTTAGGTTGAGCGTGCACTTCCGGCTCAACGGGAGGGCCTGAAAGGCAGAGAGAACTGGAACGAGTAGCTGGAGAATTTTGGATCGGCTCAATGTGCCTCGACTTGACTTGATTCCTCCCTCCACTGCACGTGCCAGTGGGCTTTATCGGGCCAATAATGTGTTTGTGTATGTGTCTGTGCATTTTGAAGTTTTTAGCATAAGTCTCGGTCTTCCTCCCTCTGTCGCCCTCTCACTTGGAAAAGTTGGAATCTGCTGGTGATGTTGGTTTGTTGATGCGGTGGTTTTGCTGTTCCGCTTGTTATTCTTGTCGTGTGTGTGTGTGTATGTGTGCTTGTGTGTATCTGTGTGTTGGCTTCGGCCACATTATGGCAAATAAACTTGCATATTTTATCGTTTTATAGACACACTCGTTTCACTTAACTCGCCTGTCAATAGTTGTCGTTGCCAGACACATGCGAGTACTTCAACCTAACACACACATACACCCAATTACATACAGTTTTATAGTCATTCTTACACACACACTCACACACATACTCACTCACTTGAGCACGTATCTGGCAAATTTGCTGTTCCATATGCTTAAAAAGTATCAACGGTTTCCGTTTCTACCAAGTTAACTTTTTGTTTCATTCAAAATGAGACAAGACGGCTGGCTGTGTATGCATATGCGAGTGTATGTATATGTGTGACAAGCACAACAGCAACAACAACAATAATAATAGTATTTAAGCTTTATTGCCGCAGTGTGGCTATAAGCCTTTTGAAACAATTAAAGTTCTATTAGGCAGCAAATGCAAATCGCTTTGCCTCGTTTTCCTTCTTTTCTTTTTTTTTTTTTTTTGCATTACTTTGCCTTCATTTACTGCTAGTTTTTTTTTTTTGCGAGAGAAGGAAGTAAAATTTTTAAGCTGCTTTTTATGTTAAGCAAAGCCAATGCCATGGTTATCTACACACAAACAGGCGGGCAGGAAAAAGGCAGATCTGGTTTGCAACTGGCGAGGGCCAAGGTTGTTAACTGCTGAGTTGGTTTTTTTGGTTGCCCACTGTTATGTGTTTTCTTTCCCTATATAAGCCATTTTAATTGTTTCATTAAATGTGAAAAAAATTAAACAGAAATAACAAACAGTAAAAGAGTTTCCAGTTGGTTTCTTCTAAAATTCACAAAAATTCTACTAACTCGTTGGGAACAAAATACTTGGCTACTGATATTGCGTTTCAATTAAAGAAATATTTTTATTTTTTAATTTATAAAATTTACGGAATTTGTGGTTGAAAATTGTACCAAATCTAATGCAATTACAACTTTTGTGAACTTGGCAAACAGAAATGCGAAATCCTCACATTAGGGCGAGCCAGAGCTTGGGAGGTGCCAAATTGGGCTATGATATCTCTTGGCAAACTTGATCTGCCTATATCAACAGAAGCTCATTAACAACAACCCGACTGTAATAATTTGTAAAACGGCCGAATACACATAGCTCAATAATTTAATTTTTAATCGATTAAAGTATCGATTAATAAAAAACACCACATTATCGATAAACCCTAGAGACGTTTGACTGTCACTAAAAAAATTTAGAAAATTTCAAAAGTATTTTTTTAGCAAAAATTTTGTTTTAATTTTTATATAAAAAAGGAAAATATGTGTAACATTTACCAATTAATTTAAATATAAGATAGTTAATTTAAAAATCGTTTAATTTTTAGAACACTTTTCTTCCTTTTCTTGTTAATTTAGGACAAAAAGCTTGTATCAGCCTAGCCTTTTGTTGTTCGTTTTGAACTCGTCAGATTGTGTTCGGAGCTGGTGCCGAGCGCCAGTCGTTCCGTCCCCAGCTGTGCGAACGCATAACTCACACACAACCATCCTCTCGTGGTTCGATTCTGACTTTATACTGTTTCCGTTGTTAGACAGTAATTCCCTTTAACAAGTCAGCGCAATTGCAACAACAACAAAAGAAAATGTAAAACAAGCGAAAACAATCCTTCCTTCTTCAAGGGAGGAGGCTAAAAAAAAAAAATAGATTATAAATATATATAAAATTGTGTGTCCCCCACCACACAATAAAAAAAAAAATCAAATCAAATAATCAGTCCATAAAGGAAAAAAATGAAGATTATATATATATATGACGACAAAAAGAAAAGACAAGACCTCTTCCGACCCGCCGCGCCGCTTACGACCAAGAGTTTTTGGGGTTTGCTGCCAGAATACGCAAGAAAAAAAAGAAGAAAAATATGAGAAAAAAAACATACATGGCAACCGGGAAAAAATCCCTCTACTAATTAATAGAGAGATATTAAGAATTTTGACTATATTAAACACACACAAAATATAAAATCGATGCTGTTTGATAAAAAATAAAAATACACCCCACCACCACAACAAACAAAAAAATAAAATAATAATCCAATCATGCCAAAACCAAAATCTGGGATAATAATACGACAAGTCTTCTTCCTTAGAATCAATCTAAGGTTTCACAAACAACACCTCATCATACATCTCTTATCATCTTAGCTATATAAGAAATCAAGAAAAACCCATTAATGCGCCAGGAAAAAAAAACACAAAGAAAAAAATGGAAATATAAAACTTTAACCCTCTGCAAATGCTGCAGGCATACACAAAAAGAATATGGATGGATGAATTTGTAAAGAAACGAAAAACGGAGCAGAAAAAACCAAAATATGAAATTAATCTATGTAAGGCATTCCGAAGTTATAAAAACAAAAATCAATGGTTTACCCCTTGTTGGTTTGGGGTACAACACAAATAAAAAAAATCATATGCATTATAAATGAATAATAGTTTCTAAGAAGACACAAATTAATACACTGAAATGGACACGGACACTTACAAATACAACTATTGGAAAGAGAACACACACACTGAATAATTTGTAATGATATTGAAAAAATGTGCACAAAATAAAAAACTTTTTATAATCCTAATATAGAAAGGGGAAGAACATCCTAATCCTAATATAGAAAGGTGAAGAAAATTAAATATGATTATATTGGATATGCTTAAACAATTTATTCAGGATGTTAAATGGATAAGCCATGTATAACCAATAAAAAAAACGAAATATTTTTAGCTTGCTAAGATCTGTCAAAGTAGTTGGAAACCAGTGAGGGAATTTTTGGTGCTCTATTTCTTTTATGGTTTGGCGAAGCCTTTTTGGGTTAGATTCATCCAGGTATTCCATTTACCTCCTTTACCTCTGACAACTGAAACACTTAAAAGAACTTGGGCAGCTCGTTGATTCCAAATACTCCCCGGTCTCACCTATAATAGGGGGAATATTGGAGGCGTCAGCTCCCACTGTTATTTGGGTGTCCACCTGGATCGCGAGCTAATCTGGAAAGTCTCAAAAGCTTGACTGGCTCCTACGGTCAGCCTGGCTACAACTAGCAACCAATTGCGTCTAATCTATTTGGACCTACGTTATCCAAGTGTGGTGCACCGCCTCCAAACACCAGCTTGATAGACTGAGAGCTATCCAGGCACGTGCTGCCATCCAACTTTTCATCGTCTGGTTCACAAAATACTGAATGACTCCAGCTCAAAAAAATAAATCCAATTATAATAATCTAATAATCTTGAAGCAAAATACAGGGCTCTTAAAAAGTAAGGGGAAAAAGGAATCCCAAGTTGGCATAGCATCGAAAACCTAGGCGATCATGCTAAATCGAACTTTCTGTACAACCTGAACATATTGTGGGTAACTCAGACCGCACAAACTTAAGACCTCCGTAACCTTTAAATAAAATAAATCTATGAATTCAATGGTCAAAAGGCTGGGAAATAAATGATTGGGAAAGGGCGACAGAGAAACAGATAAAAAAAAGAAGAAACTAGTAACTCAATTTGTTTAGAGTTCAAATTCAGGCAAATGTTCGTCAATATGTTTTAACAAAATGCCAACAATATTTACACATGCATAAATTCTCCATCTATTGAATGCCAAAGACCACAAAACGGGCAGACTGAGAATGTGGGAAACATGCAAAAATGCTGGCTCTCTCTTTTTATTTTCTGGCATCGTTTGTTGTGCGTGTTGGTCCACATCCATTTGGGAGTTTTATGTTTGTGTCAATAAAGTTTTATTTTATTATTGTTGTATGTATTGCCAATGTCTATATATATACATATATATTTATATGTGTGTATGTGTACAGAGTCGTTTATATTGTGTGGCATAGAGTTACAAAGGAGCGGCGAGAAGGGGGCGTAGATGTGAGCCTTCTGGCCAAAGCTAGTCACATTGCTTTTCGCAATAGAATTTATATGCATTCCACACTCGCAGGGACACCTTTTCCACGCACGTCGCTGGCCAAATGAAACATGTTGCCGATTTCGACTGCCAACTCCTTTACGCCTCTGACGCCCTCTCCCTGCACTTGCATTTCACAAAACTGTGAGTAGATGTGTGTGTGTGTTTACTACCCAAACTTATCGAATTTATGTTTGCGTGTGTATTGAATTTTAATGTCGGCAACAATTTTGAACAGTCCATGGACCAGCAGCCACCTGACAGCAACCCATCCAGTGTAAAAAGCATTTCTATGGCTCGGCTTCGTTATCAACACATAAGTCAGTTTTTGGCGGGTTCTTATATGTTGTAATCGCCAGAGCCATGCCATCCACAAATGCTCTGGGAATTTGTTGGGGAAATAGCAACAAGCAAAATAGAAGAGCATCCGCAGCAGCAGAAAAACTACTTAAAATAAACTCGTCTTTTAAATTGGATTTTGTGTGAAATCCAAAAAGAAAAAACCGAAGAAGCATGTTCTAGGCAAATAACATTATGTGTGTGTGTGTGTGTGTGTTTGCGGCGCCACTAAGTATGCAGTAAATAAATTTGTCGGAAAAAAATCAACAACTTCCCAGAATAAAGAAAAAAAAATATGTATATGCTTTACAAAACATTTTGCCTGGCAGCTCTAAGCAAACGCAATCAAAACGAGAGAGAGAGCACTGGAGCCATCATTGCAATCATTGCAACTTTGCTTTGGTGACATTTACATGAAAGGGGAAGGCATCAACTGGAACAACAACAATGCCAAAAAAGAAAGATGAGTCTAGAAACGCCCCTCGTTTGCCATTAATGCGGGAATTTATGGATAGTTTGCAACAACGGCGACAGCAGTCAAAGCAACCAGCCCAGCAACAACAAGACTTGTTACCGCAACAACAACAACAATAACAACAATAACTAGTAGGACAACAACCACACAAACAACAATCACTTCTAATGTTCCTCATGCCGGCTGGTTGTTAGCAAATTCAAGTGTTCCTGCTTTGGGGAAGCAAGAGAAGGGCTACAACAGCAACAGCACCCGAGCAACATCAAAACCACAACAACAACGACAACAGAAATAGATACCCCGATAGCCATAACATTGAGTGATATATGTGCGCATGCAAGTGTGAGTGGAGGGTGTACGTGTGTGTGTGTGAGTGTGTTGTCAGCTTCATTGCTTAACGCAGCATAAGCAGAGGCAGCAACAACCGCAAGCAACAACGACAAGAGGGTTCTTACTCTATACTAATTATACAAGGTGGCGACAAATCGAAGAAGCAAATATAAGCAAATTAGAGCTATTTGCTCTAAGAGAGATGCGAAGTTATTAATTGGAATTTTAACTTGCTAAGAAGAAGACATATATTTAAGCTAACTCAATTCAATTCGAAAATCAATACTATTTTTCTATAATCCTGGATTGCTTTAATTTCTGACCACTTCGCCAGAGAAGCACTCACCATGCCGACACCTTATACAATTACTTTATGGGTCTTACTAATTTTTGCTGGATAAACAGTTTTTTACTTACAGATACACACACACACACTTTCTGTCTTTCTCTCTCTCTCTCTCTCTCTCTGTCTCTTCATATTTGTGTCCCTCTTTGTCTTTTCTCTGACATACACACACGCACTCATGCAGTCAGACACGCATATCGCTGTACCTAGATCACTGGCAAGGCACTTGCGACAGTTTTTAAATACACTTTAAAACGGACGTGTGTAAGCAGTGAATTATCATTAGCCTATAGGCTAAATCCCATCAAATATTATAGTAAATATAATAAATTGAATACAATCGATGCAGAATTTGTGTTGCATTCATGTGCAATCTAGAAATATTTAGAGGAGAATTTTATAAATATTTCCTAAGCATCTTTTGGATATTTCTCAATGTTACCGATCAGCATCATATAATCGAAAAACTGTAATATCTGTCTGTATATCGTAGCATAGTATTCTTTATTGTATATATAAACACAATTAAAATTTATACTTCTCTATATAAGATGTATCCAAAAATCCTGGCCTCCTGTGTGCCCCCACCTTATTACATTTTTCTTGCAATAAATAAATCGATATTCCGAAAGATCACAATTTTATAAATTCAATTTGGAATTTTTAAAAATTTGTATTTTTTATATCTTTACTACAAAACAAAAAAGAGTATTTTCATTTATGGTAGTCAAGCGTAAACATTTTTATCCTTTCAATTTTCGCTGATGTCAGCCATAACTTGCATATGAAACTGCTCCGCTGCACTGCAACGAACTATTGCATTAAGAATCCAGTGTTATGCTTTAAAAATTATGGATAATTTTTGGCAGAATGAAAAATACGAAAGCAAGGAGGACGCAGCTCTTGGTTGAGCCAGTCCAGACAGCCAACTTATTGAAAAATGGCTTTGCTGCTCAATCAATTTTATATTGCTCAACTGGGCACACAATTGCCAGTATTACGATTTCCGTGGACCCGACCAGGCCAAGGGAAGTGGGGCACGTATGCCTTGTAAGTAAATCGAACAATGAACCAGAATCACACTCACACTCAGAGCAGACAAAAAATAAAAAAGACCAACATTCGGATATATAAAGAATACAATATATCTGCGACACATAGAGAAACATCTATAGATATTTTGGCCATTCAATATTAGAACGTGCACAAGTGTATATATACTTTTTGTACAAATTTTCTTACAAACTTTTGTTATTTCAAACAGGCAGCAAAGGTTGAACAAAGAGAGAATCTGAGGCAGGGAGGGAGCGAGAGTGAGAGAGAGAGAGAGCCTTGTGGCTTTTTCTGTGCTATTGCAGCTGCCAAATGTCTGGCAATTTATTGAAGTCTATTAAGTTAATGTCTGGTAATTTAGCAAACTGTCAAAATCGCTACCAACTATGTAAGCGAATGGCTGCCAAAATGCCAATGCACATACACGAAGCATTCGTTCTTTTTCCACGCGACATTCTCGGCAGGACGCATTCAATAAGTTTTCTGTTTTATTTCTTTCACTCATTTTCTATTCCTTGGCTTGTTGTATTTTTTTGTTTCTTGTGTGTCACTTGGCTTTTATTGCCTGAGACATTGTGACTTGACGGCGGTGACGGCTGCTGCATTGCAGCAAAAAAAAAAAAAAAAATTGTAGGTATTGACCCAACTCTGACTGAAGAAGAAAAAGTAGTCGCGAAGTTTGTGGCAGCTACAACGAAAACTTGAGTTGATTGTATGTCCTCGGCAAATAAACTTAGACGATTGCTATATACAGACATATACAGAATAAGTAGATAAACAAGTACAGAATAAAACAGATAAAACTGACTCCTACATACACTCTAAAATGTTCCAGAACAAAAAAGTTAAACCCAAATCGGAATTAGAAAATATATTTTTTTTAAATCTCGAAATTATGATCTTGCAACTTCAAAGGTGCTTTATGACTATGATAAATCGGACTCCTACAAACACTCTAAAATTTTTAGTGTTCCAGAACAAAAAAGTTAAGCCCCAATCGGAACTAGAACTAGATTTTTAAAAATCTCGAAATTACAACTTCAAATCTAAAACCAAAAAGAAACTACTATATGACTGTGAAAACCTCATTGAAAACCAAGAGACTACAAAAGCAGGTATGCCTCTTGTAGCCCACTGCAAGCCATTATGAGTTTTGCAATAGATTTTATTGCCTGGCTTGTAAAAGGTTAACATAAAAGAGATTTTTTTTATGGTCCCCAAAATGGAATGCAACAAATGAAAACTTTTCCAGGGCAACTTTGGGGCTCACGTCAAGAGCAACAAAAGTTGTGTTTATTTTAATTTTTCATAATTCCCGTCGCACTTTAATGATATATATGCTTTGGGGTATTACCTGTGAGTGTTGTTTTGACCACTGGCATAATTACGAGAATAAATCCTGTTTCTTTGTGTCACTGGCTGTCGCCTAGCATTTCCTCGAAAACATTTGTAACTCTGTTTTGTCAAATTTGTTCTTTATTTGTATTTACATTTAAAATACTCACTCATGTTCTGCCACAACAACTGAAAACAAAAGCAATAAAATATAACGTTTCCTCAGATGAGAAAAAACATTTTCAAATATTTAACATAAACTTTGGGAATGTATTTTTATTTTCATTTATTTATTTTTTTTTTAACTTTTGGGAGTAGTGTTGCTTTCTGTGGGAGCTTTTATTTTTTAGATTTCATTTTTAATTTCATTTAAAAATATTTTTGGCCAACTTCCCCCCATAAGCCCCATCATACGAGTTTCACAAAATACTTTTACGGGGCACTTCCGTTTGTAAACAATCGGAAAGAGTAAAACCAAAAAGGAAAATAAAACATAAAAATTGTAAAAAAAAAATCCCAACGTTATCTTCGGGGTGCCGAAGATTACAGACTCTTTTCGAAGTTGTTTCTGCCGAAAATCACATGAACGGGGTTGGTCAGTTAATAGGGCCGATTTCGATTTGTATGACAGCTATATGATATAGTAGTCCGATTTTAATAAAATTTAGCACAAACGCGTATATTTATGTAGAAAACGTGTTAGCCGAGTTTTGAAAAGATCAGTCAATAAATGTGCGAGTTATTCCCTAAACCGATTTAGGTTCGTATGGCAGCTATATGATATAGTAGTTCGATCCTTACGAAATTTGGTATTTGTATTAATTGTTATAAAAAACATATGTGTGCTAAATTTGAACAGGATCAGGTAATAAATGTGCGAGTTATTCCCTAAACCGATTTAGGTTCGTATGGCAGCTATATGATATAGTCGTCCGATCCTTACAAAATTTGGTACATATATTAATTGCTATAAAAAACATATGCATATTAAATTTCAACAGGATCGGATAATAAATGTGTGAGTTATTCGCTAAACCGATTTAGGTTCGTATGACAGCTATATGATATAGTGATCCGATCCAGGCGAAATTTGGCACAATTATCTATCGTTATATAAAAAACACGTACGCCAAATTTGAAAAGAATCGGATAATAAATGTGGAAGTTATTGCCTAAACCGATTTAGGTTCGTATGACAGCTATATGATATAGTGGTCCGATCCGACCGATTCAAACTAGTGTACTACCTAGGTAAAAAAGAAGGCTATATACCAAGTTTCAGCAAAATAGCTTTTAAACTGACGGAGTAAATCTGATATGTACAGACGGACAGACGGACAGACGGACAGACGGACAGACGGACAGACGGACAGACGGACATGGCTATATCGACTCCTCTAGTGATTCTAAGTATTCTAGATGTAACTTTTGTGGGTCTACGATGTTTGGTTCTGTGCGTTACAAACATCAGAGCAAAGTGAATAGACTCCTTTTTCTTCGAAAAGAGTCTAAAAAACACACACGTTAAAACAAATGATGGCTTGCCAAACTTTTTATGATTTTTATTTTGAAAAATACTAAATTGATTTTATATTGAAAAAAGCGTAGACAGCCTCAGCAAAAAAGTTTGCTGTGAGAGCGGAAAAGGGATCTGTGATTTATCATGATTTTAAATGAAAATTGAACAATCCTGGAATTTTTCATTCTGTTTACTCTGAAAGAAATTATTCGCACACTAAAGTTTTTGGATAAAATTTACTTTAAGTGAATATTAATTATTTTTAGAAATTGGGTTAAAATATGAAGAGTATGTAACTACTTGGATAACCTTATAGCTGTTCGGACTAAAAAGAGTATTTGTTATTTGTCAAATCAATTTTAATTTATTCTGGTTGCTGTGGAGTCTCATATGTGGCTTTTTGGTTTGCCTAACCAGTCAAATAAATGTTGGTCATATTATAATTTTTGGGAGCTCTCACTCTAAATTACTCCCCACCGATGTGTTTCACTCATTTATTCAAAAAACCATAACAAATTTCATTTTATTCAATGCACAATTTCGTTTCCGTTCAGTGATTCAGTGGCCAGCAAATTGGTTTATGTTATTTGACCGATTTTACAATTTTGGTTTTTGGTTTCGGTGAAAAGCATTTTGTCATTTCTCATTATGCATTGTTAATTGCATTGCAGTCAAATATTGATGCCTAAATTTATAACCCGCAAATGCTCACATAATTTTCATTTTTACTCATTTTTCAGAGGCATGGCTGTATCAATAGAATAAGCAAAAATTGCATAAATAAAAATAATGCTCTCTTTCTGAATATTTTAGAAAATCACAAATTATTTCCCTGGGACATTTCAAAATTAATTGACTTGAATTATAAATAAATCATTTTAGAATATTAATTTCACAAAGAAAGTTGATAAAATAAGTTTGGATCAATTTAATTATGAGCCCAATATTTCACATATTTTGTTTAAAATTTTTAAATATATTAAATCAACGAACTTTTATTATCTTATTAATTATTTGTGTGAGATAAAGGCTTAATATATTTATTTAAAAATATTTCGATTAAAAAATAAATTTGCCACTAATTAATTTTTTTTAATCCAAAATTAAGCCTGTCTAAATAATTATAAAATTCTGTTAAATACGTAAAAAAAAAAAACAAACAATCTGAATTTAATCCACTTTTGACCCCATTTAAAAAGCGCTTTTCAAAATTAAATCCAGCTATTAAAAATTCCAATTAACCCATATCTTATTTTAATATCTTCTTTCAATTAAACTAAATGGTAAATTGTGTATTTAATACGCTCAAATAAACATTATATAATTGGTTCAAGTTGCGTTATTAGCCAATACAAAATTAAATAGAAGAAATGTGGAAGCTTTAAAGCGAAGCAGAGAATCTAGTATCCTTGGGAGGATTAAGATGCCAGAGCAAGTTACTTGGGATCAAACACAGCATTCGTTGTTTACAGCCTAACACGTGGTAGAGCAACAATAACAACACAAACGAAAACAATACCTACTGAGCTTTTAGCTTGCAATTTGTAATTGGCCTTACTACGTACAGAGAGCCGACCATAGAGCCCAAGAGCTTTGTTAATCATACGCCACGTAGCCAGCAGAATGCGTCCAGCTGGTCTGCTCTGCCCAGGGCCCCTAGGACAAAGTCAAGAGCATACACCAGTCCACAATTTGCACTGGCAGTAGAAACAACAACAGAAACAACATACCAAACTTTGTTGGGCTTCCGTTGGATGGCTTGTGGTCGGCAACCAATAAATTTTGTGGCTAGCACGTAAATTGAACTAATTAAATATTTACAGAAAGGCACCAAACCAAACTAAACCGAACAGAGCAGAGCAGAGCAGAGCCTGTAGGTTGAGCTTTTGACTGCCGAGTTAAGCCAGATAAATTTTGACTTCATTAGCCGAATTTTGCGGCTTCAAATACGCACTTGACGCGCTCATTCAAGTTAAAATTAAACAATCACAACAACCAATTCAGCAACTTTGCTAGCTGTAAATCAAATTTTCAACTTAATAAAGTTTTACTTAAATTACAAATGAATTGTGAATTGCAAGTTTCACAAAAGAACTTTATGATAAATGTGTGTGAACAAAAAGAAAGACTAAAGATTCTCGGAATAACCACAAAAATTTAGTTCACACAAATCACAGGGGTAAAAATAGTGAAAGTTTAATTTGAATTTGCAACTTAAAAGCCAAGTACCGCACAAGAGTCTGTGAGATCTGGAAAACTTGGCCGTCTTTTTTTGCTATTTCTATGAACTTTTCCCTCCATTTGCTTGCCTACAACATCCAATCCTCTTTCGACTTTAAGATGTAGCCAACAAATATAAATTGATTGCCACTCAGCCCTAGCCAAAGGCGGAGTTGGGATTGCGTTAGGTGTGAGGAATTGAGAAATGACTGGAATCAGGTGAAGAAGTGATTGGGTGGGCAAAATAATTCACATCGATAATGGCGCTTTAATCGCATGAAACTTCCGGCAATTTGTTTAAGAGTGTTGAAAATTCCTCAGCCCTTCGCCGCTTTCAATTCACTTCTACACTTTTCTCTCTGTTTCTGTCACCCTCATTGCTGGGTTTTCTGTTGTGTTCTCTGGCTTCCTGTCGATTTGCTTGCAGCATTTTGGGCAACTGTTTATGTTGTTTGCCTTCTACACACACAAATAAACAACCAAGCATACCACTCACACTTCCAGAGCAATAGGCAAGATCCTTGCCGGTTGAACGCCTTGCTGCGCTAATTTTGTTAATGTATCCTGTGCATAAATACAACACACACACACACACACACCTTCACACAGAAATACTCTAAGAACCTTTTATATACACCCAGCCCCTTCTGCCCTACTCTGGAGTCATGCTTACTGCGCCTTCTTAATTTCGTGTTTTTTGCTCGACTGTTTTACTCGTCTTTCTTTAGGTCTTTTTTTTATAATCTTTTTTCTTTCATTTTTTTTTTTTTTTTTTTTGTGTTAGGAAAAGTGCTTGGCTCTGCAACCATCTACAAATCCGCCAGCTTTGTGCAATCAGCGTTAACTTGTTTTTTTTTCCTCTGCTACTCTCACCTTTATTTCAATTTTTCGGAGTGTGTGTTTTCTCCTTCTCACTACTCGGGAGAAGTTTGTGTTTTTTTTTCGGGTACTTTGTTTTATCTTTTGTTCCGCACAGATAAATACAGATATACGCATACAAGCAGCACTGGCCAAGGTGGATATGGAAATGAAAATGTTTATTTAGAATTTGGGTTATTTGGGTAACAAGGCGGCAACAACAACAAAAACAACACCAACTCAAAAATGTACCATAGTAATGCTTTGAAGTGGAGAGGATGGGCGAGGAGAGGAGAGCTGATTGGAGTGGTGAAAGGCATGCCAAGCAGCAAATGTTTAGTAAATGGGAAGCCGTGTACTACAATGCGTATGTGTTATGTTTGGGCATGTGGCGTATGCGTAATTTCCAAATGCTTCGGCTTAAACACTTCATTAGCAGAATGTTCTGCGGGATAATTTAAATGCAAATTGGAATTTGAAAGGGAAACCAACAAGATACCAAATCATTTCGTTGCTGCACATTTCAATCAGCATAATCAATGAACGGAAGTTTTTTTCTCAATGAAATTGAAGGTTGGCCTCACTTTTAATGAATTCCTTTTCAATTCTAAATTCATGGTGTTTTTTTCGTGGTCACTAAAAAAAGTTTGTTTATTTTTAACAGTTTTGGGTCGATGTGTTCCTACATAAATTAAAAAAATAATTATTGTTTAAATACTTAAAAACTCATATGGATTTATCTTCTGTGGCTTTAAAAATCAGGAAATCACCGTGACTTCAAAACTGCTTCCTTTCTACTGGATTAATTAGTTTATAATTTGAATAACTCTCTATATAAGCTACCTTTCAGAAGACTATGAAAGTCATAACTTATATTAGGAGAATTAGGAGAAAACATTTTAGCATAAAAATTGTAAAAAGTTAAGTCACAGTGATCAGGATTTTAAGAAACCGATAAAGGATTTATTCTCCTTAGAGTCACAGTGAATTTTATATTTTTAAAGGAATTTTTTAGGCTTAACCTGCATAAATTTTCTTTTTTTTTTATTCCTGCTGGCTGCCAAAATTATTCAACATATTCGGCAATATTCGCCTCCTTATGGCTTTACTAAGTATAAAGAGAACTTGTGAACTTTTTCAACTTCTAGTGGATTTTGGTTTAGTTACTTCTTTTCAACCATTAACTGCCTAACTGACCCCATTATATTTGCTCAACTCAGAATTAACGCATGACTAGTTTCATATGACAAAGCGCACTCGACTTTTTGACTTTTGGAAGCATTGAGTTGGCCAAGAAGCACAGGGTAGTGGCTTCCGACAGCTTTCAACCATTTATTGCAGCAAATGGCAGTGCCAGTGAAATAGAAAATACTGAAATCTCCACACACTCTTAGAACTTGTCATCCAGACTCAATGTAAGTCAGCAATGCATTCTGACAGTTTCTTGAATGCCCGAATGAGGTGGCCATTGAGGTGGCACTAATCTAAGATTGGTTATGTAGGCAACACACAAAGTTTTAAGTCCTGCAGAGAGAAAACTATATTTAAGATGAAATTGTTGGTAAGGTTAAAAGATTATTAGGCTTGCCTAAAAAATTGGTTCAATGAAAATAAACATAGTCCTGGGGGGAAGAATGTAAACACAATATTTTTTCTAAATGCTTATGTGAAATTTTATAGAGTGTCCATGACTTCTCCAACCTATCCCATGTGTCACACATTATCACAAGCTGAATAGGGATAGGAATAGTATCTCAAATAGTTTTACAGAGATTTTTAGCCCTTCAATTGCTTTAACTCAAACCTCAAAAGTTGATGGATACTTAATTTAAGTAAAATATATTTCCAAAAGCACTTTCCAAGCATCTTGGACTTTTTTTTTGAAATGTTGCCAGATCAGAATTAATTCAGCATAAACTGTACTTTGAGCCTTGAACTAGGGTAAATCAGCTTAATTGAAAACACCTCCGAGAAAAGTAAATAAAGTAAATGAAAAGTAACTAAATCTAAGAAATGCATTTTAAATTACAATTTCAAAGTCGTTGGCAGGAACCCTTGTGGTTGCTTGCCTTAATTACATTGCAATTCAAGGTTTTCTTGTCCCCCTTTTATCGTTGGCCATTGTTTAATCTAGTTGAAAGTCTTTTCCAGAGTGTTAGCGCTAACGTTATTTTCATAGTCAAGTTTGTCATAGTCGATTACTGCCGGCTTCTTTCTTTGCTTTTTTGTTATATCTCCGCTCGAGGCTTCTGGGTAATTGAGTAAATTGAAACCATTTCAATAGTCAGGTCAAATCTTGTTCAACTCTGCCATTTAATTAACCCTAATAAAATTGAAGGAAAAAAAAGGAATAAAGAAATTGGCCTTAACTCTATTAAAATTATACTTACCAAAATCAACAACATTGAACTCGAAAACTTTTAGCGTCTGCAATGAAATGAAACCGAATGCAAAATTCATAATTGAAAACTAAGTGGCGAACAAAAATCGAGAGAAAGAAGACCAGAAAATAGAAAATGAAAAAGTTCTTTATAAACCACTTTGGCTAAACCTTTTCCTCTGCTCTCACTCTCACTCTCTCCGTGCCGCTTTCTGTCGGTCTCTTTCTTATATTTTAGTCCATTGGCGTGAAAAATGAAAATACACCAAAGTTTTGCATCGAGCTAAAAACCAAAAAGTTTCCGCGTCTGCCATCACCGGAGGTGGTGGTAACTTTTCTTTGTTTTTTCAGAACCCACTCTCGATTGGGGCTCGTTGTTATGTGGGCTCTTTAAACGCCAAAGCTTTTCAGCTTAAGTTTGCCTTTAAAAATGTTCAATCAAGTCCACCAGTACACTTTATTTTATGCATTTAAATATTTTTTACCTTTCACCTCAGCGAAAGGTACAGTCCAACTGGCTTGGCTTTTATTGAAAATGTCACTAAATATTGACTGAACACACAATTTGTTGCTTCAGTTACTTTTAAGCGGATTGCAATTCACAGCAGTATGCAGTTAAAAATGCACTAGATATTTATAAAGCATTGCCATGAAGAGCCCTTGGCACAGAGTCCCGACTGCCGACTAGTCCGACTAGCCCGACGAATGACTAACTGACCCCACCAGTCCAGCACGTCGTAGGAGTCGAGAGCTCGACAGTGTTTTCCATTGTTTTATTGCCATTTTAAAGCAGATTTATTTTGCCTTTGTCTGAGTCTTTGCAAGCGATATGAAAGGCACTTAGAAACATACACAGAAAAATAAAAGAGCGAGAAATGCTGCACTGCTCAAAGAAGCTTTTGATTCGGTTCGGAGAACAAGGATTGCAAGGTTTTTAATTATTAATAAATCATTCAGCTTGTGTCTGTGAAAATAAATATAAATAAAGAATTTTTCAGAAGGTAAAAGCTTCTCAACATATAAGCTCTTATTCTGCTTTTAAGGATTTTCGATTATATGTTCGAGCAAACATCTTAAATATATTAAGAAAACTTCTTAAAATATATTCTTATTGATGATTTTATTCATATTTATGAAATTTATAAAAGCATCAATAAATATATAAGCTATCAATTGAAACTAAACCCACCATAAATTTAAATAATAAAATAAAAATCGAAATCTGTGGAAGTCTTTTAATCTTTAAAATAATTTTCACTACTTCTAAGCTAAGAAACCTTGAATATAGATAGCTTCCTTTCTGCCTTATAAATTTATTTAAATGTAATCAAAAAATTAGCTTTAACAAAGTCTTCATTATTCCTATTGCATTCACATTCGTTCCTTAACAATTCCCTGAGATTAT
This sequence comes from Scaptodrosophila latifasciaeformis, assembly GCA_037075145.1. NCBI lineage: Eukaryota > Metazoa > Arthropoda > Insecta > Diptera > Drosophilidae > Scaptodrosophila > Scaptodrosophila latifasciaeformis. The sequence continues at coordinate 20,878,096 of JBAMCM010000217.1, read as the reverse complement.
ATCTAGCTGATGTCCCTATACACCGTACTCTCTGGGGTGTTACATGTACTTTATTTCCTATCTTATTTGCTTTGGGGCTACACAATTTTGAAGTCTGTCCGAGTCCTGCCAAACTGCCACACACATGTACAAGGCCAGGGCCATTGACCAGAAAAGCGAACCTAACGAACACAGAGTAGCGGATGGAAAAAATAGAAGCCAAACTTTGATTCCGGGTTGGCGGGTCGGCGGAAACGATAAGCAAGCTATTTAAGTCCCAAGTAAGAGAAAAAAATCTAAAAACAAAAAACAAGCTTCCAAAAAAAACTTTACAAAAAAACGAAGAAAAAAGTTACACAAACAAAAAGAAAAAAATGGACACAACAAAATTAATTGTTGTTAAAGTTATGTTAGCCCGAAGAGTACGTGACTAAGAGAAAATCATTTGGGCAATAATTTATAAATCAAATCAATAATAAAAATAAACAAACCATCGAAACTCTATAAAATGAAAGGAAATATGGAAATTATTAAATCATCAATCGGGAAATTTGGGAAAGCGACATTTGCCACTCACTCAACCAAGAGATAGAGAGAAATCAAACAAGCAGGCACATTTTCATAAAAATAATACAAACACACACTTAAATTCAATCAAACTCGGCCAATTCACATCATCAATAAAGCATTTCAATTCCACAGAAAACAAAAACGTTGCCAACCGACATTGTGGCAAGCCCAAATTTCACTCAACCCCAACCCGAAATAAAAGGAAAGCAAAAAATATAGCCCCTCTGACCTGCGACCGCGCTAAGCTCAACAGCCAAAACATAAATCAATCACTTCCTGCTGTTCGAGCAATTGCCGGGAACCCTCTCTAGCATCTCGCTCCCTCCCTTCTGCCTCTTGCCAGATATGTTTGCATGGCTGAGTGTCTGGCAAATTTTATTTATGGCTTACCAAAGCTCAAACACACGCACACACACACACACACACAGACGCAACATGCCCAATTGCATGCAATTGTTTTTGCAACTTTTGTTGGCTTAGATGAAGGGAGAACTCACTCATATTTTCGAGCTCCCTAACCCTATCGGAGCCACTCAACTCACTCTCTCATATATATTTTTGTTGCGTTTGTGTTGTGATTTGTGGCAAATAATCGTCGATGACGACGCGACAATGCCCCAGACCGACAACATTGTGAGGTAATAAATATGATTTATGTGAGATTCGGTACGCCCCTTCAGCCAGCCCCGCCACACGCTTCAGCCTAGCCGATACACTTTTCTACAATTTTAATAACACAGCCAATCCTCCGAGGACAAAACGGAAGGACGGAAACGGAAATGCACAACGAACGACGCCATATTTACAACCACAGCAACAAGAGGGCCCCGCCAAACTGGCGGCCTGGAAAGCGACAGTAAATTGTAATATGCATTTTATATGAAAATTAATGGCAATTTAATAAACTTCATATCGAAAAATGATAACCCGAAAAGTTTTTCGGCTGTGCTATTTGTTTGATTGACTCGCTCCTTTGGTCCTGACCCGCGTGTGGCTCTTAGGAGACAGTCTGGCAATGGATATGAAAGGAAAAGCTTTGGTGGGGCTTTGATGAAGTTAGCTGATTGATGAGCTGCTTGTGCATTGATTGACATTGATTTATGATTGCAAATGGCACTGCTGAAGACGACGCTGGCGACATTACAAAACAATGTAAATATTTCAATATTAAGCATACGCCATGTGATCAATGGAGAAATTAATAGAACATAGAATAGAAAAATGTTAAGAAATGTATTTCTTTTTTTTCTCTCTCCTGTTTCTTTAAGGGGGAAAAACATTAAATAGATTGAAATTGGTATTTGAATAAATTTATTGAAGTAAATTGTCATTGGACAGAAATTTGTAAATGAAATGAATTTTTGATAAAAATAAATAATTAAATTATTCAGAAATTACAGACTGTCTTTAGTCAATTAAACATTTGTTTTGTCTATGAAATCTAATTCAAATTAATAAATTCATTTATGAAAATGCTAATTCAATTCATTTTGTGTTTTTAAATCAAAAATTCATTCGCTTGCGAATTTATAATTTTGATTTTGGGAAAACATTCCTTTAGTCCTCTAAAAGAATTTCATGTTTAAGAAACGTTCTCCAACGTAATAATTTCATTAATTAAGGAGAAAATTTGGTATATTTAAAAAAGTATTCGCTTTGGCTTTTAAGCCTTTAGAAAATGCCAATTCTCTTCTGTTGTTTCTACATAATCAATTCATCAATTAAAGCGAGTTTTTTAGAATTTAAATAAACATGCATTTGCTCTTTTGAAACTCATTCGTTTGTATAGGATTTGCATTTTTAAGTCCAGTGTGTGAATGAATTTTTGTCCTTTGGTCTAACTTGGTCGGTCACTTAGTCTCTCTATTCTATATACTCTTTCACTCCCTCCTTGTAATTCTCATTCACCTGTCCAAACATGTCGCTGGTGTGAATGTAGCCATCCTGACAATTTGCATATAACAAAGAGCACATAAAACCAAATAACAAGAACAACAAAGCCCGACAAACAGCAAAAAATATACCACTTCAGTGTATTTCATTTCATGAGGAGCGGAAAGCCGGGACTAAAAATATTCCATTTGATGGACGGAGATGTCGAGAGCATGTCCAAACATCTGGCCCACTGTCTGCTTGCCAGCTTGTTTGTTTGCTTAACCATCATCTCGTTTCAGGTTCCAAGAAAAAAGAATTGTGAAAACCATTTGCTTTTTTCCGGTTTAAAATTTAATGCATATCGACATTATTAATAGATGCCAGATGCTCATCGCCATTTAAACGGAAATTTAATTTCATTCTGCGCCAACAGAAGCTCTTGGGCCTCTTTCGACTAAGTTGTGATTTTGGTTTTGTTTTTTCTTTTTTCTTTTGCCTTGGCCAACTATTTTTCGATTACCACAAAGTCGTTTGCTCGGACCAAAAATCCAACTAGACCAGACCACTCTCTGCCTTCCTCTCCGACTCAGCTATTTGCCCGCCGTTTGACTACATTTCTAGTTCATTTCCGGCTAAAAATGAGCTGCTGGCCGACCGGCCAACTGGCTGCCTGTCTGGCCTCATATGTGGCCAACTGTGCCGCTGGCATATTCGTGTGCAAAAACGATAAAATGCATTTACTTCTGCTGCTGCCTTCCCCTTTCTCCCATTTCTATTGGCGTGTGTGTCTGTGTGTGCTTAGCGTTAGTTTTCTGTACGCCTTTGTGAATAATTTTCCAATTACCATCAATAAATTGGCCGCTCTGGCAACAGTTTGCCGAAGAAGCAACCTTTAACTTACTGAAACCAATATCGAAATTTATTTTTTTTATAATTTAATTGAGTAATTATTGCACTGCAATAAATTCTTCTAATTATTGGGGGAAAAATTACTTAATAATCATCTTGGGGCATTTTTATAGAAATGATGAAATCGTAAATTCTCAAAGGAAAAGTCAGAACTTCGTTTATCTTTTTTTTAAATATATGAAAACATGAAATCCTTTTCGTCGTTGCAGCTAGTGTATATGATTATTTTATAATACTTTTTTAATTGCAATTTTTAAGACCAACCACAAAAAGGCAATTGCTTTAACCTTATTCTGAACAGGGGCCCTGCAGAGAGCTTTTTCTGCTGCCATCAAGATTTTCGAGTTCTTTTCTTCTTTTGTAAAAGCACAAATCACAGTCATCAAGCAAAAGTGCAATATGCGTTTTGCTTCAGCTGCTTTTGACTTGCGCATGAAATGAATACGAAATGAACACCCACACGCACACACACACAAGCCAAGGTACAACCAGCACATGGTATGCAAAACTAGAATCGTTATAGCACCTGTTGACCACCCACTCCACGGCACACGAAATACAATGGATTTGGTTTTCCAGGTAGGTGAGCTTAGTTCAACTCTTCTTGGCAGGACTGGCGCCCACTAATTGCCCAGTGCACGGCAATTATAAAGTTGGCCCTTAAAAGTAGGCAACGAAAATTGTTTCCCTAACAAAAGTCAATAAAAACAAAGAAAAGTGAAAAGTTAACTTTTGCCTTTAAGTAAAACTTAAATACTCTTTACACAAATTTTTGCTTTTCCAATTCTGACATGGATTTTAAGAGAAACCAGATTTGATGTAAATTTCCCAAAACATTTCCAAGACGTTGTTCCCAGATAATCTGCTTTTCTATTAAATTTGTTAAAAAGACTCGTAAACTTTGAGCATTCTATGCTTGAGAAAACTGTATTGAAAAGTCTTGCCCAACTTGAAAGTTAAATACCTCCAACAACAACAGCAACAACACTAAAAACACTAAAAGAGGCAACGCTATTTAAAAGTAAATTTTTGCCGCCTGCTTTAAATGTAATTTTGTTTACTCTGCTCGTCATTTTTTCTTTCTCCCTCTCTCTCTCTCTCTCTCTCTCTCGGTCTATCTTATTTTGTTTATTTTTTCAAGCTTTTTTTCGCGCGTTCTCCCTCTTCCTTTAACACTATTCTGTTTCCCTTGTCTACCATTCGTCTAACTTATCTTTCTGTGTGTATGTGTGTCTTTTTTGTAGTTCAACTTTTCATCGAAGTTTGACTAGCTCAGCAAAAGTTTTGCCTTGCTCACCCAGTTTCTTTCCTTGTCTTCCTCGACTCCCGAGGTAGTTGACGCTTTTTGTCATAAAGTCGTTGTTGTATTTTGTTTTGCAACTAACAGGCAACTGGACAATCGCATTTGCCAACTTCATTTTATTGTTTTGTTAAGCTGTTAACTTTTGTTTATTGCAGACCATCAGCCGGCTCATCTTCTACATTAAAAAAAAAAAACAATCTCCAAGCTCTTCTTCTTCTGTCTTCTCAATTTCACACAACTTTAGCATATAATTTGTCATTCATTTTAATGACTTTCAAAGTGTACTGGACGATATAATTGCAATAATGAAGCAAGCGCCTAACTAGAGACGGGCGCAAGTAGAAAGAAACAACAAAGCTTTTGTTTGTTAAACTCTTCTTATTTTGCGCCTTTTGCGGTGCCACGCGGCGTATGTGTAATTTACGGTCTGTTGATTTGCATTTCACCTGTACGAGTATTGTTTATTACGGTTCCCCTGGTGTATATTTGAGGTCCTAGTAATTTTTTAGTAATTTATTTGCCAGCCAACCGCATTGCTGGCCGTTTATTATGCAAATGTCTGACCCGCTGGTGTGGTCAGCAATTTGTGCCATTCCAACGGAATAAAGAAAAAAAAAGAAAGCAAAAAACAAAGCAAAGTAAAACAAACAAACGAACCACACAAATCATTTTCATTATTTAGCCATTTGTTGGGAAGCTAGGGAATGGCATTCCATGGCCATTAATTCAACCCAGACCCAAGCATCAATTTCACTTCCACTCGAATTCAATCTGACCTGCCCACTAGAAATAATAGCTCCATTTATTATTAATATACACATTTTCACTTTCAATTTATAATATATCAGTAACCGTACTTGATTTGTATTGATTTCTATTTACATTTACTTTTTTCTATAAACATTTCCTTTTTTCATTTATTGAACACGAATAATAAATGTGAAAATATGCAGAAAAAAAATATATATTATTTGATAACCACAATAGCCACATAAAATATTTATTTAAATGCTGCTTCTGATGATATCATCCACAGCAAAAATATATTGAAATATTTTAAGCAAATAACACAAAATTTTACCATTTCCATTTTTATTTGATAACATTTTTTTTTTTTTTTTTTGTTTGCATTTTAAAGTTAAGCTGACTATTATTTGCTGTTCGTTTCATAAATATTTCAAATTAACTGCAATCAACTTTTTTCGACATAGAAATTCTTTGTGGCATTCTTGGAAAACAATTGGAATTTTATCAAGCTAAATAAAAAATCTTTTGACTGACAGAGTTATTTAAAAATTGTGAAATCCATCAGAGTGCCTTGAGTCTTTCTGGTTTTGACAAAGCCCTCTGTCTGAAGGCGTCAAAGTCAGACAACAACTTGATACCCAAGACATTGTTTACAGCTCTGCTAAAGGTCCTTGCCCACATCCCGTTCTATTCACGGTCTGACTGGCTTAAATGCAGCAGCATGTAAACACAAAGACAAAGATCATGGCGATGCCTTCTTTTTTCTGGGCATTTATTTATTTATTACTTTCTAGCAAATCACTGGCAAAAACGAAGACGAAAGAGAACACAGCCACACACACGCATCTCACTCAACAATGTCAACGCTCACGTCAGCGCAATGTCGTCTGTGTAGCTTTTTCAGCCTTTGCCTTGCCTTCGCGCCATAAAGTGCTTTATGTTGGCGCCACAAAATATGCACTGCCAGGCCAAGCAAAGAGCAGAGCCATCCTAGTCGGTTTCTTTGACTGTTTTGCCTACGCATTTTTTAGATACAACGGTCTCTCTCTCTTTCGCTTTGCCTTCTGCTCGTCAGTCTTTCTATTTACTTGTTCCTCTATCCATGGCTTTCATTCCCTTTGACGCTCACTTCGCTTTTTCTATATATTCCTATTTTTGATTTATTCTTTTTTATGGTTTTCTTTTTTTTTATTTTTATTACAGCTTGTTGTTTGTTTTATTTTTTTTATACACTTGCCAACTGACTGCTTGTCGGTTCTTTGCTAGTCGCTTAGCATGTGGAAGGGAATTTCTGTCTGGCCCCCACAACCATCCGAAAAAAAACCGCGACAACTGTCGCTAGAGAATTTAATTAAAATTCTTTATAACTCATTACGAAAGTTAATCAAGCAAAATAACAGCAACATCTGTTAAGCTGATTTTTTTTTCACATGTACACAGGAATTCCCAGCTTATTTTCATTCTGTTTATCGGATTGTCTGTCACTCTACTCGATGACCGGGTAACTGCGGCTCTCATGGCGTATGTGTGATATGTACATTCTAAGCCGTTTATTTTATTTAAAATATTTCAAAAATCTTTTCGGAAAAATCTGTAAAATAATTAAAATAATTCTAATCTTTATTTTATTTATTTTTTTTCTGTATATTCTGGCATCGTTCACTTTCTTATGAGAGTTTACAAAATATATATAACTTTTATGTCATTCAAAAAAGAGTATATAATCTTTCAACTGAAAAGTTCTTTTAAATTTTTTTCTTATTTTTCAGCTTGAACGCAAATTGTGCTCAATTGCTTTTATAGACGCCTGAAGCTTTATACCCAAGCCTTTAGTTGAGAGACCACCACCTCTGAAGTCTCAAACCAGGCTAACTAACTCTGTTATGACTCTCAGACTTTTTCACCCACCAGCCGACCAGATTGTATGTCTGCCTGTCTACCTTTAAAGGCAAACACCCTGGCACCGTTGTCAGAGGCCGTTCTCTTATTTATGTATATGTTTGTAATAATGTCGTTGTCGTCGTCGCTGCCGTCATCGTCTCTGGCAATTTCATCGAACCAGTTCTGTCTCGAACTGGAGAGGACTGGAGTACTAAAACCATTTACACAAGCCATGAACACAAAATCGAACACCTTCAAAAGTGATGGGAGTGTGGGTTCTGGGTGAGACGGAAGTGGTTGAAGAGCTGTCTACTGTCACATATGCAGGCAGTCTGGCATTTTAGAGAGCTTAGGCTACACTTTGACCCACTCCACTCACCCAATCCAAGCTCACCCCCACTGGCTTCCTCTGCGACAGGACTTTCAGATTTCCATTGGGTCTATCGAACTTTGGCATGACTACGACTATTTTGTAAAGTTTTCGAAAACCCACTCGGCTTTGGCAAGCCCGGGGTGGCTCCTCCCTAATTTTTTAGTAATAGATTGAGGTTGGCTGGGAATAGGGCAAAATCCTAACAATTTTGTCGTTGAACTTATCGAAATAGTTTTTTGACGACGCCGATGGACTAAATTGCGTGTCAACAAACAACGAGGCGGACATGGACAGACCCGGACGGCCCTAGGCAGTATTAGACAGACATGACAAGACCCGGAAACAGACAAATCAGACAGCCAGTTAGACAGGCTGACTAGTTTCGTAACTGCCACTCTGATATCTTTATTAATAAAAGCTCAAGAGCATAATAAAATCAATAATAAAAACCTCATTTCTTCTTATCAAAACTCTTGCACACTCAATGATTTCTGTTTCTTGTTTTTTATATACTATCTATTCATAATTATTAAATAGTTTTCAGCATACGAAAAAAAAAAAAATAATATGCAAATCATTATTTTTATGTTGTCTTTCTTCGTGACCTTTTCATATTGGATTTTCTATTCTCCCACTTCTTGGTAATAATTTATTTATATGGCGGCGGTGATTTTCATTTCGGGTTGGGCAGTCGGGTTCGCCTTGGGTACGATAATAATTTTATAGTGTTAAATGGTCCACAAACCGAAAACCTAAGGGCAAAATTTGCTAGAATCAACAGAAGAAACCATAGAAAAGGGCGAGCTGAAGGAACAGTGAAAACCCTTTTTCAAAATCGTTACAGTACATTAACTTTTGGCAGACGCATTTTTAACAAAAACATATTTTCTTATCAAAGTTTTGGCCACACACACCCGCCCGGACTAATTTTATGGCCTTTACCAATGGAGGTGGAGAGGGAATAGAAGGCTGAATTTATGGACTCGGTTATTTGGGAAACATATTTCATTATTTGCAAGCTTCATAAATCATTGAAGAAAAAAATGCTAATTAACCGCAAATTCCCCCAAAACAAAAACTCCCTAGAGTATGATTAGTTAGACGGCCGCTTCCTTTTGCCATTTCTTAGGCTCTTCTCACTCCCTCAATTTATTTTCTTTGTCATTTGGTGCGTGTCAAGGAAACGTTCACTTTAGAGCAAATGATTTGCACTTTATCACCCCCCAAAGAGAAAGCGTCGTTGTGGCTTTTGACTTATTGGACAAGCATGTAATTTAATTTAGCCAAAAACACACCATCGGCATTTGCATTCAAATTGGCCATACCAAAAAAAGGAAATATAAAAATCAAAGTCAAAATAACAAGAACAACGCCAACAAAAGACAGAAACACCAAGTCTAAGTAAATAGCCAAATTGTTTTTTATGTACAAATAATGAAAATTCCTTGGCCCAAAGACGCAGAGCCAAAAAATCGAAGCAAAATACGCGATTTGTGCGTGACCGCATTGTAAAACGGGCCTAAACGGGAAACTGCGGGCAGCATAAAACATCAAAATGGAGGTCCTTCTTTAGTTTTTTTTTTTTTTTTTTTTAGGCAATTGTTTGATACTGCCAGATCAAAGACCAAAAAGTTAATTTGGAAATTTTTGAAATATTTGCAAATGAAATTTAAAGAATTTCTATACAGTAAAATTAAATATAAAAAAAAATCCCAACGTTATCTTCGAGGTGCCGAAGATTACAAACTCTTTTCGCAGTTGTTGTGGCCGATTTCGGCTTGTTTGACAGATATATGATATAGTAGTTCGATTTCAATAAAATTCAGTACCAAAAACGTGTTTGCTGAGTTTTGAAAAGATCAATCAATAAATGTGCGAGTTATTCCTTAAACCGATTTAGGTTCGTATATCAGCTATATGATATAGTAGTCCGATCCCTACGAAATTTAATACATACATATATCCGTTGCTATATAAAACATAGGCATGCTAAATTTGAACAGGATCGGCTAATAAATGTGGGAGTTATTCCCTAAACCGATTTAGGTTCGTATGACAGCTATAAGATATAGTGATCCGACCCGGCAGGTTCCGATAAATGTGCTGTCTAGGTAAAAAGAAGGCTATATACCAAGTTTCATCAAAATAGCTTTAAAACTGAGAGAATAGTTTGTATAGAAACAGACGGACAGACGGACATAAGTATATCGACTCCTCTAGTGATTCTAAGTATTCTAGATGTAACTTTTATGGGTCTATGATGTTTGGTTCTGTGCGTTACAAACATCAGAGCAAAAGGAATATACTCTTTTTTCTGCGAAAAGAGTATGAAAACATATATTTTAAATGCCTTCATATATCAACTTCTACAAAACAGGCTAACACACTTTTTTCGAAGCTTTTTTTTCTGCTGTAAATCATACAAAAATGATTGGTTAGAAAGCTCCGCAGATATTCTTAATCCGATTTAGGTTGCGATAGTAGTTAAATACGATATAGTAATCCAGTCCGGCTGAAATATGGTACACATGTAATGTACAGTCGACCCTGGATAAGTGAGAAAACTCTATACGTGAGAGTCACATTGTGGTCCGTTGAACTCTCGCTTATCCAGGTTCGACTGTATACCAAATTGGAATGAACTCACTTAATGTTGGTTATATTTCATAAAGAAAATTAGGTTGGTATGGCGTAACTAAACTAAATATATGTAGTAATCCGATCAGACTAAAATTTCCATGCACATGTGTATGTGAGTAAATATGAGTAAAATAGAATATATGAATTTTAAATACCAAATTTGAATGGGATCACTCAATAAGTGGTGGAGTTATTCGGAAAACAATTTAAATTTTTATATCTGACACATAATATAGTGGCCCGATCTAGCCGGTTCCGACAAAAGAGGGCGGTAGACTAATTCCATTACAATAGGTCTGAAGCTGAGAGATAAATTTGAATTCAATAAACTATTTTTTTTTTTTTTTTCTTGTCGAAAAGAGTATGAATAAGACATTTCTCATTGGGTTTCGTATCATGGACTATGCAAAGGCACAATTGAAAAATGCGAAACCCATCCATAAATTAAGTACAAAAGACACCTATAAATACCTGAGAAGTGAATCTAAGCAAAGCACACACTATGACAAAGTGAAAGTGTATCAATGTGTTTTTCCCTTTTTTTTTTTTTTTTGAGGGGAAAATGCCCCAAAGTTGTAGGCCAAGTCGCTTGAACTAAAAAGAAAAATATTCTACCATTCAAAAACTGGAAAATAACAACGCATGCCAAATGCAAGAATAATGGTAAATGCAGTAGAAATTGCAATTGCAACAACAACTTCTATAGTCCCAACAACAACAACAACAACAAGAGCATCGACAACAACCACTGCCAATAGCATTCGGCATTGGTAATGGGAATGTGTTTGTGTTTGTGTTTTATGCAAATTCAATTGTTTCCTGTTGCATTGCAAATTTGCTACCAGTTGCAGTTGCACGCACTCGAGTCTACGCCCATCTAAGCTCTGCCACCCCTCCGTCCACTTCTATCACCAACCCCTCTCTAACTCATCCTTCGCCTTCTGCTGCCTGTTTACGGTCGATGAAACAGGTTAGAGACGAAGTTGAGAACAGTTTTCAATCTGTTCTGGTACCTCTCTAAAGAGATAGCCGCAATCGTGTGTGTGTTGTGTGTATTTGGCTGGGATTGCATATGCATATTAGAAGTGCTTTTTGTTTGATTGTCTGTGGGTGTGTGTGGTTTTGAGAGTGTGCGTATCCATATTGCTTTCAAATAAGTTGCCTGAGCGAATAGAGTTCTTTTAATATAATTTAATAAAGCCGAAGTTCTCTAAAGTTACTGCAACTATTTTATCAAAGTCTTATCGAAGTCTTAACAAGCTAAAAATTAAATTGTACGCCAAAGAAGATTTATATTAAGCCATCAGAACTTTTGAGATTTTCTTGAAATACCGAATTAGTTTGAAAGGAAATTTTATAATCTCGAAATTATTTTATGATTGCAAAAGCCGAACGTTAATTAGGGACAGTAAAACGATTGATAAGTAATTCATTTACAGGCTGAAGCGAATCACAAAGAATGCCAAGAATCACATTGCTTATCGGATCAGCTCTGCATTAAAATAATTTTGAAATCTAATTCCTAAAAAATGGATTCGTTCGATCGTCCTTATGGGAGCGATATGATATAGCTGTGGCTCTATACCTGTACCCATTATGCCTAAATCCGGTATCGAAACAACTGAATAAACCTGAATTAACCTGCATAATGTGTGATTATTAGGAAGAAACCAAGTAGCTCTTGCTATTTATAAGACGGAGGAATTTTCACTCTAATCATGCTTTGGGGTGGCTTTTACATCTTCTTCTCAATGTTATTTACCTTAGGGCACAAGTTTGAAAAATAATCTACGAAACTTCCCGATATATCTTAAAGTTATGATTTAACTATAATAGGAATTTTGTGAGCCCATTGAAATATTTTTTTATCGCTAAGCACTCTCATTTGTAACTATTATTTTCTTATTTTTTATTATGCCCTGTATCTTAAGGTAAAGGGTATATTAGGTTTATGCATAAGTGCAGAAGACGGTGAAGATCCCCTAAAGTTACCCACAATATAATCAGGGTGACTGAGAATTCGATATACTAGTCATGTCCGCCCGTCTGTATTTCCGTCCAGATGAATGCCTAGATCTTAGAGACTATAAGAGCTAGGATAACAAAGGTTTTTATTCGGACTCCTTATGTGTGTAAGTTGATCCAGTTGTTTTTAATTATTTGTATATGATAAGTGAGTACAAGTGTAAATAAACTTCCAAAAATTTAAAACTACCAAAAAGGTAGTTCTCCGTTTTTATTTATTATTAATTTATTTCACTGAGACTTCAATACATGTTTAATTCTATACATCTTATCTTAATCATTCTTAATTATTATAGTATCAATTTTTCCCTTCCATTCCCCATTCTCTGAATTCGCATATTCAATCAATTACAAGTTCTTAGAAATATCCATTTTATTGGATGTTGGTGGTTGGGTTGATTCGTTCAATTTTATATTTTATTATATTTATTATCATATTTTTTATATATGCGCATATATATCCCCCCTCTATATTATTATAAGGTTTTTACATATTATTATATTTTATTATTATTCTACGATGATGATAGCTTCTTCTTCTTCTATTTGATGGAGAACTCCAATTATTTTTATTATTATTATTATTTTTTTTAGTAAGTAGATTTATCCCAGAATTATTTTTTTTTTATTATTATTATTATTACTTTTTTCAGTAAGTAGATGTGGATTTATCCCAGAATTGTAAATGTTACAAAATTTCCTCTTTTGTGAGTGGAGAAATTTTTTCATTGTTTTGTGATTTTTTGTTACGAGTTTTTTCTTTTCATGAGTAATAGTGTTTTGTCGGCAAATTTATATCTGGTTTAGACCTGGTTTTTTTGGGTGTTTTTGGGTTGGAGAGGTGGGGGGGAGCGGGCGCTGGCCCGGTGGGCGACACACCAAACACACACACACAACCAACGCATCCCATTCTTCCCCTTATGTTGTTAAACCCGTGCTGTTTATATATATAAAACCAGTTTTCTAAATTCCTTGAGGAGTGTGATTGAGAATCAATAACCAAAGTGTGGTGAAGGAGATTTGGCGGGCGCTGTTGTAACCGTCCTGGGCAGGCGACGATGGGAACCGAACCACGGGTGGGTGCAAGGAGAGTACAGAAATGAAACAATTTCCTTAGTAAGTTATGCATTCACGGACTGGACATTTTGTGTCCTAGTCCAGCACTGAACACAGTAGTCTAGGTTTAAAATGTAAATTATTTGTTATTTTGGAACATCATTATTTATTTAGAGACAGTACAACGTCTCTAAAAATTATCGGTACTGATATAAATTTCTATGTATCGATTGTTAAGTTATCGGAACAAAATTGAAGTAGATGCTGCTTGAGTTTAAGGCTGCAGAATTTTCAACAAAGAAATACTTAAAATTTATTTATGATTTTTGATTAATACATATATTAAATAATACATATATTAATACATATATTAAAATATTTTAAATAAAACCAAAACTTCAATCCTTTACCCAGATGTTCCATATTCTTAATGAGCGCTTTCGGCGAGTGCCAAAATACTTTAATACCAGTAATTTTAGCTGCTTCTTTCGGCCAGATGCTATTGTTATATTATTCAAAATTTATTGTGGCTGGCAGATGTCAATTTTCAAATGCGATTGAATTTTCTAGGCCGTTGTCACGTACGTTTGGACACACTTAATACTGGGGCCGTTCATTTTGTTTTTTTCTGGTCTTTTGCATAACACGAATTTGCAATTTAATTGTTGGCAAAGCAATAACAATTGAAAAAATTATTTTTCACACTTTTTCTGGATGTAGAGACGTAAAATATGTACATACATTTTTAAGTTCAAATTATAAGTCTAACATGGGTTGGGTAATATTTTTACATCAAGCTTTTTATTTAATTTGTACTTAAAAATATGTTCAAGTTAATTGGAAGGCGTGGTAATATGCTGACTATAAATTAATAATATGGATATTCTTTCCATCAATATTTGTTTTTTTTTTTTTTTTAGCATACGGCAAACAGTTTCCGGGCTTTAAAGATCTCTCTGGTTAGATGTATTTGTCCCATTTTAGTCTATTTTTATACCCTCTCCACAAAGTGAAAAGGTATACTGGAAAGCTGTGCAAGTATGTAACATCCAGGGTGACTAGTGAAATCGATCGGGCCATATCCTTCTGTCTGTCTGCCTGTCTGTCCGTCTATATGAAGGAGAAGGAGCAAGTTTGGTTTTTTATGTTGATCCGACACCCCGTCCTTCCAGGGAAGCCATTAGTTAAATTTGAATTTTTGTAAATATCTCAAAGACTAAAGATAACCAAATTTGGCTGGAAAGATTTTTTCGGCGGAGCTCCCCAAGCTCCTATACAATTAATTATTATTTCAGAACCCTATACGTTTTGCAGCTATAAGTTACCAGTATTTTTTAGTTTCGACTATGCGCAATAAAAAAATGAGTAAAATCGGACCATAAACACAGAAGTTATTAGTAAATGTGATGATAGGGGTGGGTACCCCTCCTTCTCTTTTTAATCAGTTGGAAGCATTCAATTGCTTAATCGAAAGTATCTCGGAAACTTTAAAAGCTAGAGCTATGAAATTTTGTGTATAGAATCTATAGGACACAAGAAAGGGCGCGTTCGTCTTCATTCTTATTTTATTTTTGCAAACAATTACAATCTATTGTTTATTTAGCTATTTTAAGTCATTCATATGGCTTAAAAGCTTTTCATAAAATTGAAAATGTCACACTAAAATCCACTAATTGCATACTCATTACATTACCCGCTGAGACTAGTCCCACAGCACATATACACTCACACACGTCCGCACAGAAATATACAGACCAACTTACCTCACATTGGCATATGAAAATCTGAACGAAAACAAAACCAAGCAAACAAATTAAGCGCCAATGACATGCAACTTTAGACACGCCCAATGAGGGCGACCAAAACACACACACAAATACAAAACACCCACATTAGCTCAAATCCACACACACACACACACACACACACGCATACTTAGTGAAAATGACGTAGCAATTTATAAATGCCATAAGCTCTGTCACAAAACTGGCTCAGCCCAGCAAGCCACGGCAGCGTTCTTCCCCCCCAGCCTCGGCCACCTTGTCTCCTCTCTTGACTCCACACTCGCGTGTGTGCTTGACAATTTGCATATAAATGTGTACACAAAATAAAACCCTGCCAATAAAAATAATTGACAACTGACAGTAAAAATAAACAAGCACAAACACAAACTCGCACACCACGAACAGAGCGAGCGGGAAGGGGGAGTCAAACAGAAATTAATCCTCATCCAACCCCACTCATCTGCGAGTTGGCTTAAGTAAACATAAATTATATAAAATATGTACAAAATACTGGCATGCCGGCATCACTTTAAAAATACAGCAAATAAACAAAATGTACAGCATTAAAGTGGAGAGAAAGTCGGATGAAGAAAAGACCCCCATAAAAGACTAGTTGAAATTTATAAACTGACCCCAAATAGATGGGATTTTAATGGGATTCAAACTCGGAAATCTAAAAAGCTTTTTAATTAAACTGAATAAGGTAGCAAAAAGGTTTTCGGATTTTTTATTTTATTACTTTCTGCTAAGTGAATTACACAATTTTAAATACATCATAAAAGGGGGAATCCGAAATGATCCCAAGCTAATTTGTTTTATTTTCAAAATAATCGTGAAAATTGTCTTATATATTTTAAGGATTGAAATTAATTTTCAATTTCATTATAATTATCTACTTTTGTTTAGATTTCATCAGTTTAAGAGTTGTTCACACTGCCAAGCTACCCGAATTAATCTGAAAGACTGTAGTCCTCTAGAATTCTGATACCTTTGGCAAAACGTTCTCGTAATCACGCCCAGAAAGCCATTACCATTTTGATATGGCCTGGTAGCTTAGAAGCCATAAATAAACCAATAAAACCAAAACCCTTTCAAGGAAGACCACACCAGACCAGTCGGTCAGAATAGAACCCCGCGAGGAACTAACGACAAACGACAATGAATAAAGATTACCCCGACAGAGACAAGAATAATGAAACTGGCTCAAAGCCATAGAATAGGTTGAACTGAACTGAGCCAGCGAATATGCAGAGTGCACTTCATTTAACTCGGAGAATAAGTACATTTTATATCCACTCACTCCCAATTCAAAACCCTCCGTATCACACTATTTATATACATTTATAAACAAACACACACGCACACACACACACACACACACGCATTACATTCGCCTAGCCAAGTTGGCCGCATGACGCCGCCGACGCTGCCGCCGCTTGCTACATGCTGAGTTGGTATTAAAGTTAACAAATAGGGCTTAAAAACTTGCTGGATAGACTTTTGCTTGTGCAAGTGGTATTGCTTTAATTAGTTAACGCGCTGTGTAATTAAAATAAAATCCACTTAAGTTGCTGCTCGCTTTAGTCTTCATTAAAAAAAAAGATATACCGGGGCTTTGGGCTCTTCAAATTGTTTACTTAATTATTTAATAACCTGTATGCCAATTCATAGTATTCCTTATTTCTATTTAATTATTTGCTCTATTTAGTTGACATATATATATAGATTTTTTTTGCCAGTAAAAACCACATATTAAAATATATTCTAATTAATTAGTAAACCAAAAGTAATGGAGCTTTGTGGCTATTTGGGCCCTGGGCAAGGGGGGGTGTGGCTTACAAAAGTGTCACAATGTCAACGTGTATATAATTGACATGCCATTATTGTAATTAAAATAACTTATACATCCTGTATACACAAATTTGATGGCATGTGTCTGTGGGGGACTTACGATCCAGTTTGGACTTCTGGCCTGAGGGCTGCGATGGTGAATGGAAATTTTCGGGTCATAAATCACTGATAACTTTGAAAGTGCGTGTAAATGAGTGTGTGTGTTCGTGTATCATTAACGTTTTATATATTTCTATACCAACCGAATAGGAATAAAATAAATAAACTAAGGTAAAAAAAGAAAACTCGAATCAAGTTAATTTGCTCCCCAGAGTTAAGTTTGGCCTTACATTTTGCTTTAGATGTTGTTTTGATTTTGTGGCAAAATAATTGTCGTTTAGGTAATAAAATCTGATTTATGTGGTAGGACACACTCAAGCACACACACACGCACACTTATACATTGACAATTTAATGACTCGTTGTTAAAAATAAAACCATCAAGTTCATCACTTCCCACGTAAACTGCCACTTGGCAAAAGCATAAATTTCATTTTTACGACAGCAAAAATATTATAAGGATCCAAAAAAAAAAAAAGAAAAACAGTACAAAAGCAAATTAAATAAAATACCAAAGTAACATGCAAAATGTCGAAATAAGTAAATGAATATATTTATATATTTTATTAAATCAGCCGAGCATATTTAATTTGACAGCCTTTCAGGTGGGTCACAATTCTCTAATTGCTCTCAAAAATAATTTGCGTCAAGGCTTCCGGAGAAATATTCTCGAAATCATCGTTAAGAGGAAGGCTTGAAGTAAATTTCCTGACATTGATTAATCTATTCAGAAAGTAGTCAAAAGATTTGCCATCAAATTTACAATACTGCCAAATTGTTAATCAAAATCAAATAACTGACAAATTGACGGAAATTTCACAGAAACTGAGTTACTATACTTTATCAATGGTTTGAAATGTTTACTGCAAGCCCAGTTGAATATGAAATAGTTTCAACTTTGAGGTTTAATTGAATACAAGCTATGCCAAAAATGTTTCCTCATGATGAGAAAACTGCAGCTGAAATAAAACTGAAATGATAAATGTTTCTCCACCACTTTTTTTGTTAATTTTTTGCTTCAGCATTCTTTCAGTTATTTTTGTGGTGTTAATTACGAGGCGACTGCAATGAGAGATCCCCAGATCCCTCAGCCATCAATTTAAATTGGCATTATGTGCGGTTTATCTGCAGTGACTGAAAATTGTGCGGTCAAGTGGATGGCTTCAAAAGTTTGTCTTGATTTTCTGCTCGACTAATTAGTGGGGCACTCAAGTGCCGTACCACACCCCAAAACTGTTAGGAGACCACTTGAAAAAAATATTCAAAAAAAATGTGCTTAAATATTTTCACCACTTCCTAAAGAGCCACTTAAATTATCGGATTTCTGTGGCATTAAAAAAATATATATATTAAATTCAAATTTGATACAGTACTTTATAAACTGACCATGGGAGGTTGAATAAAAATCACCACCACATTTCTTCGCCTTTCTATCTTTCTCTGTTTTCCTCTCCGATACTCATTGCTGGCGTTAATTGAATTTACTTTTGGTTAACCAGAACAACAACGGTAATAGGTCGAAAGAACTGAGTTGGGGTATACAAATAATTTATTGTTTAATTGCAGAGTGCAAAAAATAACCTGAAATTACCAGCGTTACCGGAAAGGCCAGAGCATTTTTCAGGCGACTACAGTGATATCAATAACTGTCAAACTGACCAAGTAAGGAGGAAGCGAATTAAGGTGCACATGACAAATGCCATAAATGTACGTGATAAATTTGTCACAACTATTAAAGGGGATAAGGAAGTACTGTCCAAGAAATTCAATTAAAAGATAGTTTTCATTTTAATGCGAAAGGCAAAGCAAAGATAAATTGCAGCAAAACAAACTTGGCCCGGAACAACAAATTGAAAAGCCATCAAACTGGGAATGAGACTGGCGAGGGAAGCCGATTTTCCTAATGGAACGAGTTTCTCCGCTTGCTGTGACTAAGCGGATCCTGGGATTTTATAGAACACAAAAAAAAAAAAACAAATAAAAAGCGTATTAAAAGGCGTTGCAACAAAAACCAACACAACAGAATGGAAGCTCCAAAAGTGTGGAAACGGCTGCAGATAGATTAGGGTAGCCTTAGTAAGGGGTCGGGTGGTATGAGCGGAATGTTCATGATGGCGACGAGAGCAATGATAACAACAACAAAAATAACAAAAACTATGAGAGCAATTCCAGCCCGCGTATTTTTCAGTTTTTCACTTTTAGCTTGCAGTTTTCTTCGGCGCTCCAGTTGGCTTTGATTTTTTTTCCGCTCTCTCCCTTTGTTTCTTGTTGATGTTTATTGTTTTCTTTGGCAGCCAATCACGCACAAAAAGCACACACAAAGGCCAAAGACAACAGATAGCAGATCAAAACGACAAAAAAAGAACAAATAGAAGAAAAAAAAAACTAAGGCAAAAATCTGTCAAAAGAAAAACAACAAAACCAGCAAAATCGAATGCAATTTATTTTCTAGTTACTGTTAAGCTGATTGCAATGGCCGCAGTCATCCCCCTTCCGCTTCCTCCCAGCCGTGTTGTTTACTCGCGGCCCAAAAAAAAAAACAAAAAAAAAAAAAAAAGAAATCCTTTGAGCCTCTGGATGGTTTGCCTCCCATCATTCGCCTATATTTGACCACTCGATTTTTTCCCCCTTCCTTTTTTGTTACATGCAAAAGCTTTTTGCATTTTTTGTTTCTATTTTAATACCGCTTTGACTTAATATAAAAGGAATGTATAGAAAAAAAAGATGAAACTGAGCTTGCCACTGATTAAATACTCTTTTTATCTGCTATATCGACCAAGCTAAAATATTCAGCGAATTTTAATTTTAGAGATTCCAAAATTCGAAACGGAATCTGAAGACTGAAATCTAATTCTGTAATAGAACTTATTTTTTGATTCGTCAATGATCTTACATTATCTATATATTGTTTTTTTTTTTAGTGGAATTAGACATCTAATATATAGTACGATTAACTAGGCCACCGATATCAGGAGGAAACCTGTTCTGTGCGGGTTTACCGATCTCGATAGATAGTATTAGACCTACCAAAGATTAAGTCTTATGACATGGGTCGTGAGAGAAATAATATACAGAGAGATCACTGGAGGAAGCAATTTACATAAAAATCTACAAGGAAATGTAGGAGTGAATTGATTGATGAACTCCGGGGAATCGATTATTTCGTGTATTAATTTGTTCTTAAATAGGGCTCTAAATAATATTCAATAAATCTATAAATCCTGTTGGTTAATCAACTATAATCGACTTGATTAAGATCAAAGTCTGAATTCCTCATGCATATTTAATACGAGAAGAGCAAAAAGTAAAGTAACTTTAAATCTATTAATAAAGTTAAACACCCATCGGCTTATTTCGAGGTTTATCAATAAAACTAAAGAAAATATTTTAGTCTGAAAGAATTCAAACTATATATAGTTTTCTTTAAGTAGTAACTATTGATTCCGATATTCTCGCCAATGAGTAAATATTTTTTCAATTCATAGATTCCAAAGATAAAAAGAGTGTACAAAAATGGAGAGCTAATTTTTCCGGAAGCTCCCTTAAATTTTCTATACGCATCAATTTTCGATTTTAAAGGCATATCGACAAACCATAACATTTTGATGTTTCTTTGGCTTTCATGTCGTTGGCTCCCTTTTCCCTTTTTTATTATTTGGCAATTTTACTGTCAATAAGAGACCTCGACGCGTTTGCATAAAAAAGCAATGCAAAAATTTCATCAATCGCAAATTCTACAACGCGTCAAAATTGCAAATCAAAGTTTAGTGCTCTGACACTATTCCGTGTGTCGAGTGTTCTATGAATTGCTTGATTGAATGGATGATTGACTTGGCCATCAACAGTCAGGACAAGCAGGGTGGGGTGGAGTTTGGGGACTGTTGTGTGCCTGGACAAAACTTTCAACTGAAATCATTTGATGACGTTGACCAGAGGACGCCTTTTTGGCCTCAGATAGAGAGACCAATGTATAGCCAGAACAAAAACGGTCGGTTAATTTGAGGCAATCAGCAGGCAATCACAAACTAAATTGAACTGGTCGGTTTTACTGTTTGCCGGGTTGCTGTGAGGTGACATTTTGTGTTTTTGGACAACCAACAAAAATCGGCAGAGACAGTAAGTTTTATAGTTTTAAGGACACAGCAAATAAAAAGGGATCAATCAATGGTGCGTGCTTTTAGAATTGCCTACTGATTGACTGGCCGACTGAAACAAGGACAAGCAGACGAAAACAAAGTTGGTAATTGAGTCTTTGGTCCTTTGCATTTTGAAAGGCTGAGGCCATGCGGTTAGTCGATGAAGATGATGATGAAGCTTGATGCCATAAAGTCAAAATGAAAACAAATTCATGGGAAATTGGTAAAAATGAATAAACCAAAAAAAGTGAAAAGTAAATAAAACGGAAAGAAAAAGAGAGCATATATTCTATAATCTTTTGAGCATATCAAAACCAAGAAATGACCAAGGCAAAAGGCTAAAATATTTGGATAAATATCACTATCTAGTCAGAATCAAAAAAAAAAAATATTACCTAAAGCAAAATCAAATTTCAAAAATTTAAACTAGGTTAACATAAATTAAAGTAAGCAGAAATATTCTAAAACAAAATGAGTCCAAGAGTAAAGGAGTCGAAGTGATTTTACTGCCAAGGCAACTGGGAATAAAATCCAATGAGAGGATTATTATTAAATGAAGCGGGTTAAAAGCAGCCGAGGCGATAGAGAAGGCAAGGGAATGGCGCGTGTAGCCATGTTGATTTGCATTTGGTTTAATGTCTTTTGGCATTACCATTAGCCCAGAATGCCTTTGAACTCTCTTATTGTTTTCAACTTTACATTGTTCGCGCTGTTGTTGTTGTTGTTGTTGAAGGACCTTTAAAGGCGCATAAATGGCTAAACAACAATAACGCCGAGAGTAAAATCAAATTAATTAAAAACCTGAAGAGTGTGAGCATCGAAAAGTTAACAGGTCTGTCAGGTCTGGTCTTGAGCTTTTGTGAGGCGGAAAGGAAGGCAAATTAAGGGAGGGGCGTTCGGTTTTTAGCTCTATTACGATGACGGCAGTCAAATCGAAAAGAAATGAGCCAAAAGCGTGACTGAATTGTAAAACGAAAGTCTCCGCACACGTCCAACACAATTCCCAAATGAGCAGAAATAGACCAGGAAAACCAATTCTTCCAACCAACCAGCTCTACCCTCTCACCAGCCTATTGTTTTCTTCATTCAATGTGATGTTTTTTTTTTTTTGTTCTTCTCTTTTTGTCAAATGACGCAAGAATATTTAATGCTTCTGACCGGTAATAAAAGCGGATTTAGTTGCCAACACTAATCTTGTTTGGGGTCACCAGGCCAATAAAATGAGTGGGCCAAGGAAGAGGAATTTTTTGGCCTCTTTTACTTGATTTTTATTCACATTTTTTTGTTTTATGTTTTTTGTTCTTTTTTGTTTTGTTTTGTTTTGCGTGTCCTTATGCCCTTCTGGTTGTTTTTTATTTTATTTTATGAACTACGGAAACATGCAAAAGCGGCCCCCAACAAAATCTCAACATCATAAAAGAAAGTTAAGCAAACTTTGTACAAGTAAGAAAAAGAAATTATTTAAGAGTTTTGTACTTGAGAGACAATCAATAAGAGCTGCCTTGAAGTTGGTACAAGCAAATAAATGAAATAAAAATAACTTTTACAAAATTGTTGCGAATTAAAAATTCAATATTTCAAATTGCTACACAAATAAAAAAAAGAAAAACAATCTGACCCGAATAAGTCTTTTGGCATCTTTCAGATTACTTTCAAATTACTCAATGGGCACTTTCAATAAAGCCAAAACACATACAAATCTGCAGAAGGAAGCCCTCTGCCTTTTGGAAAGCCTAGGAAAATTCTTCAAAACTTTTTCTTGAACAACTGACTTTGAGACATCGACTTGGCTTACAACTTGGACACGGTTTTCCTTGTCGGAGTGACTGACTGCGCTTTCTTCTTTTTTTATTTTCGAATTTACTCCTTTGCCGTGTGCTGTATTTTTGTTGGTTTCCTCAACTTTTCCATCTTTTTTTTCGAGGCATTCTTCCTGCCCCGAGGCATAAAAATAACAATCGACTTGCAGTTGCCTTGCCAGCCGAGACCTCAAGATGAGGCTAAGCAGGATGAGCGCTTGGCGGTGACTCTAAATGTGAATGGCACGTTAAAGCGTAGAACCATAAAAAAAAGCGAAAACGCAAGGCATCCAGAAAATAAAGAAAAACGAAAGATGCTCTCTTCTTTTTAAGACGAGGGTATTAAGTGGACTTTTAAATGGCCATTGGTTCGTTCTTTACTTTCGGCCACCCCTGGTGATTTCGCTCAGCTTTGAACCGCCTATGGGCGACAAAATTACCAAGCCCAGACTATTTTTAGAAACTGGCCGAGAGCAATGACCATTTGACTTTCGTTGCTGGGGCTCTAACGGGGCTTTAGCATTGACATGGACAGCACGTGCTAATAGGCCATTCTCAGAGTACGTTCGGAGGCGCGTCGTTCCGATTAGGTTGGGATGTGAAAGACTGTCTTGTGTGCCACATGTTGACAGTGGGTGGGGAGGGTGCCTTTTTGGCTAAATAGCGAAGACTTATAGCTGCAGATTTGTGTGATATAACAAGTTTGTATTTTGTATTTGCATTTGTTTTCTGTCTGGGCAAAGCTTTTCCAGTCATTGATTGTTTGTCAATACATTTCATTGAACAACTAGGAAATCTTGTAAACAGATAATCGATAGGCAATTGACGCATTAAAGGCGACTTAAAAATTAGCCACATGCTAAATTTAAATAACATTATAAGCATTAAATAAACGATTAATTGGAAACAAATTTTTGAGATTTTTTTTATTCCAAATACAATAAAAATTTTTTAAATGTTCTTGCAATTAACTAAAAATTAATTAAAATGGGAGCAAGAAGACATTACCTTCCCATAGAGGAAAAGGACAGAGGAGACATATGGACAGAAATTAGATAATCACCACCGATTCAAGCAGTTCCAAGAAAATTAAAATAACACGAGAAATGGAACACATTCTTCGTAACTGTCCAAATTGTTCCAATGGCTACTTTGCTGCCTATATAACTCGATGAAATGGTCTAACTGGTAACTCGGTGTGCAAAATAAACTCACTCAGCAATCAAATCATTTCAGTCGTAATAATGGCAAAAAGAACAAAACTATAAGCCTCTCATTGGGGTAAGCTTTGGTCAAATAAGACTACTGAGTTCCACCTTGAATTTGCTTGAGAACTTTTCCTTCGTCTAATTCCTTGTTCTTGTCCTACAATCAAGTGCATCAATTTGAAACCCCTTTTTAGTTTGCTACGAAAAACTTGTAAAGAGATTTCATGTTCATTTTCCAAACAGAAAGACTCTTCAGAAAAAAAAGAAAAACTTTTCAGAGTGCCACTTCACAAATGAACATGTGGTAGACATACGAATATTCTCATATATTAATATAAAGTTTCCTTTTGAGCAGAGCATTCTGGTCATTCTGAGAGAGCCTGCCATTGAGTGAGCCAAGCCCAAAGTTGGTTGAATGTTCTGCATGTTCAATTGCAGTTATAAATTTAAAAGAAAAAATAAAAGATGAAAAGTGAGTGTGGTTGGAAAGACGATTTCATTAATATTAAAAGAGAAGATGAAACTTTCGTTTTTTCACCAGTTTTTCTTCCTTTTTATTCTCCCTCGCCGAAAACTAAATGAAATGCTTGGCACATAACCACAAAACTTATATATGGGCTCCAACATAAATACAAACGAAGCTGTAGGGGCACAGCACAGCGAGTAGAAGTTGAAATAAAAGTATAACCAACCAGCTGTGCAATTTGCTGGCAAAACTCGACAATTTGTGTGCGTGCGTGTATATTTCAAAATCATAAGGCGGCTGGTCTAAGCTTGCTCATGTTGTTGCTGTTATTCGAGTTGGTGTTGGTGTTGCAGAAACATGGCCTGAAACTGCAGTGTTGATAATGGTAAAGCTCCTGCTGCGAAATGAAGTTTGCCAGTTGGTGAAACTTTTACTCAAGTGCTGCACAATTGTTCAACTTGTCACGGCAACAAGAACAAATGTGTGAATATAAAAATTAAAGGGGCATTCGAATTTTGGATACCCTGCATTACTAGTTGGAGGTTACAAAACTCCATATACCAATAAAATAAAGACGCAAGGTGACTATCCAAGTAGAAAAAGAAATCACACTCCTATTTAAATTTTCATCAATTCATTAAATACATAAAAAGAAAAACCGCCAGCACGCCATCTACTGGTCTATTCATGAAACTGAATGCTTGCTCTACTGTGAAGGGAATATATCCTGTATTTGTGGTCCGATCTTATTCGTGTTTGATAAAGAAACCTTGAATACTGCATTAGGTGGATAGTCTTATTCAACTAGGTTAAAACTTCTATTCTTGGGAAATATTAATTCTGGAATGTTTATTGAATTCACAACAACCAACCAAATAAAATATATTGTCATGTTCACTCGCCGTTCTCTGTCTGCATAACCCCCCCGTATGATTAAAGATATTTGAGACTATAAGAGTTAAAAAAAAAAACCTCACTATCAAGCTGGGCAGATCAAAATTGTGGTCTCCCCCGCTGTTCCTTCTTTCGATTTATTTCTAATAAAATATTTAAGGATCAAAAAACCTTTCGCTAAGTCCTTTCTCAGTAGGTACCTAGATCATAGAAGAGACAGAGAAAACTTCAACCATCCAGCTTTAGTCGCATTTCTTAGGTATTTATTGAATATTGATTGATGATACGATGTACACAATACGATGTACGATGTATATATAATATCTCTTGCATAAAATTAGTTTTTGATTATTTTTTAAGATTCCATTTTCCGGAACTTGATCATCAACTGGCTGCTGCTCCCCATTGAGTTAAGTTTCTTCCAAGTCCAAAACTATTGGTGAGTGATTTGGTGATTGTGGCATATGTGGTATAGACAGAGGCTGTGGAAAATTCTCAGGCACTGGTGCAAAACGTACCAGCGATTTGGGCTTAGTTTTCGAATAGTTAGTATGCTGTCGTGCCTGGGACGTCCTTGTGGGTTTCTTGGGAATATCTAACATGGGTTTCTTTGAATCTGATATTTCGCCCTCCTCTAGTTCACTGTCTTCGCTCGAATTGGTCAGATCAATAAGTGACAATTTACTTTTCAAAATCATTTCCAACCTAGGTCGACTTCTACGAGGCTTGACTAGCTTGATTGGCTCTTTTTCCTCCAGACAATCCAAGTTATCAGTGTTTTTGGGTATCCAGAACAAGGTCAACAGTTCGCTACTCACAAACATGGTATGCTTGGGATTAAAGCGCAGACAACGCACAGGACCAATGTTATTACCATGCAATATTGCTACCCGTTTGCCGGTGTCAGCCCGCCAGACATGCACTCGTCCTGCATCGGCTCCACACAAAACATACTTAGAGTCTGGCGTGAAGCAAGCCTCCAGCGCCGAATGATCCGCATTGGAATGACCAGCAAAAGACTGACAAAAGCTCCCACTGAAGGCATCCACCGTGAAGTTCCAGGCATGATCCGTACTCAACAGCAAGGTCTTTCCGTCTGGTGCAAATTTCAAATGCGTCCAATTGGCCTGATCGCTAGCCTGATAGGTGAAGCATTGACAAGGCCGCTCACTCAACATACGTACATCGTGGATTTCCAAGCGGTCAGAGCCCGAACTTACGGCAAACACCAAACCCGCTGGATCGTAGGCCAACAGCGGACGCGTATAGCCGGACATTTGGTGTGTATATGCAGCGACTCGAAAGTCCCACAAAAAGAGTCGCTTATCCAGGGCCGCACTTATAAATTGGTATTGATTGTAGGGCATAAAGGCCAGCCCACTGACATTTTTTGTATGTGCCGTAAACAATCTCACATGCATATGATTATTCAAGTCCAAGCAACGTACTCCAAAGTCCACCTAAAAGTGCAAAAACAAGAATATTATACACTCTATTCGAAGTGATTTTTTGTCTTAAATCAAAGTAATGTGGATGTGCCTAAAACCGATGTTTCTACATAATGATATAGTCATTTGATCCAAGTGAAATTCTATACATATGGTATTTATAATAACGAAATCGACTTAGGTTGTTATTTCT
Source organism: Scaptodrosophila latifasciaeformis (assembly GCA_037075145.1). Taxonomy (NCBI): domain Eukaryota; kingdom Metazoa; phylum Arthropoda; class Insecta; order Diptera; family Drosophilidae; genus Scaptodrosophila; species Scaptodrosophila latifasciaeformis. The sequence continues at coordinate 20,850,860 of JBAMCM010000217.1, read as the reverse complement.
ATATAATGATATAGTCATCTGGTCTTACTGATATATTATACACTCTTTTCTATGTGATTTTCTGTCTTAAATCATAGGAATATGAATTTGCCTATGACCGATTTAGGTTGTTATTTCTATATAATGATATAGTCATCTGATCTTAGTGAAAATCGATACATATATATGATATACAGTAGAGTCCGGTTATAACGACTCCTCTTATAGCGTTAGTCCTGTTATTGCGACGGAAACTCGATGGCTTGGTTGGTCCCCATACAAAGTTATATGAAAGGACCTCCGGTTAGTACGTCTCCGCTTTTAGCGACAAACCGCTTATACCGACGAGATTTTTCATAATTCAACCGGATATTGCGACGTGCCAAAAAAAAAAATACAGCAAAATAATGCCACCAAATTTAAGTATCAAGCGATCCTGTTAGAAATGTATGTATCTATCAGTGACTGACGTCACAAAAATGTTTACAGCGTGCGTGTGCAGACCTCATACCTATATTCCAGGAGATGTCCCGTTATATTTCTAGTTTTTTCTGTTTTTTTTTTCCATGAAAAACCTATGTTATTAAATTAAATTTACTAAATTTTTTGTTTGATTAAAAAATTAATTTGTTTTATGTTAAAACATATTACGAACATGGCAACCATAAAATAAACAAAAAAAAATTTTTTTCCACCTTTCTGTTAGTGCGTCCTCCGGGTATAACGACGTTAAATCGTCGGTCCCTTGAAAGTCGCTATAACCGGAATCTACTGTATATTATAATCGGCGAATAAATATTAAAGATATTTCTAGTGCCGATTTAGATAATATTATATAGTGGTTCGCTCCAGACGGGTCAGACAATTGACTTTTCTATAAGTACTTCTTTAAATCAAAACAAAATGAGTGTATTCTTTATAGTGTAATAAATTCACAAGGGCAAGGAAAACTTACACGCGTGGAAGTGTGCAGCACGCGATCCCATTGTTGGGTAAAGCAGGCCAATTCTGGTCTATATTGACTCAAGGACACTTTGCACAGTTCGGTAGGCCTGCGGCAATTGTATATAGTCAAGGCCGCCGCATCACAGACCAAAAGGTATTTACCATCGGCCGAGAAATCCAAGGAAGACTTGTGCTCGTCTGTCTCCTGGAATAGTTTGCCCACACGGAAACTGCTCATGACCTCGTCGTTTAATTTAATATACATGATGACTTCTTTAGCCAGCTAAAGCGGAATGAAATCGAAAATTAAATTTACTTTTTTTTTTGCAGTTAAAAAAATTCTCATTTCTTGACAGACAATTCAATGAGACTCTGTGCTCCTTTTTTTTTTTTTTGTTTATCAGCTCGACTGGACTCGCCTACTCCGACTTAATTAAATCAAATGTCCAACACGAACTACGCCCATTTGTGGCAGTTGCTGCCTCTTCGCATTTAATTTCAGTTCCTCTTCATGGCGCCTCATTAGTACAGATAAATGATGGCGAGCTGGAAGGGGTTTGTTTTTAAAAATCCTCAGCTCAGGCAGATGCTGTTGTCTCTGCTGAGTTGGCAAAAGCTAAAATGGCGCCAACTTGTTGACCAAATGCCAGCAGCTTGTTATTTAGGCCGATTTGCGTCATTAGTGCTGGAAAATAGTTGCGGCCATTGTTGTGGTGGAAAAAGGGAAGAAATGAAATGAGTTGCTCTCTAGGCTGGCTGGGCACTCAGCCAGAAAACCAAATATAAAAATATTCCATTAAATTTCCATAAAATTTTAGGTTCTTGAATTCCAGACTCCAACAAACCGTCAGCCATATTTATTTCCTTAGCCTAACAGGCCCAAGGAAATTTCAATTTGCATACATGTGCCGAAATGATTAAAGGATTTTATGCCAATGGGAATACATGTTAAGTGTTTATATTGATTTTTGTTTCTCTTTTATGGCTCTTGGTGTCAATCTTTAACAGAAATTGAAATTGAAATTTTGTACGTAGCCAAAAAAAAAAGAACGAAAATAAAATACGAAAATTTCCTTACAAGGAGCTTTTATCAAGTGCTAAGACCCAGCAAGACTTTCCAAAATCCCAAGAGCAGCCATAATGTGGCCCACGGTATCAAAACAAAAAATACAAAAAAATCAGCCGAAAAAGAAACAAGAAGCAAAGCAAAACACAGGTAAATGTAATTGTAATGTAAGCGGAAATAAGCGCAGCAAATACAGAAAACCATCCTCATCATCATCATCATCATGGTTCGCTCTCTGCCAAGCTATCTTTTTTTTGCGCCATCAGCACCGCGTACTTTAATTAAAATTTATAAGCCTTGGCCGGGGATTTAGCGGCACCATGCCAAAGTAGATCAGAGCAAGCCAGACCAGGACATGGCAAGCTCCCTGGCACAGGACCGTCCGCCTGCGTGTGACGTTTTAAGCTTTTAAGTTGCGGTGGATTTGTGAAGCTCGCCGACGGATTTTATGGGAAAATCAACTGCGGTGTGCATAAATTAAAAATCAACCCACAAACATTCCACACCCCCTCCTCGTTGACCCACAAATTTCCTCACACACTCAGCAATACAAAGAATAGGCCAAAAGTATAGACCCGCCACTTTAGACACTACCATTCTCTCCTCCTCCTTTTCCTCACCCACAGACTCTCATCTTGCACATTTGTAATTAATTTGGCGTATTAGCATTTCCATTATTATTATTTTTTTTCTGGGCTGTTGAGCGATTTATATTTATTATCAATGAAAACCACACAAAAATTGTAGTCAATTTCCGGATTTGTGTGTGGCTTTCCCCGTCAAATTTAATCTTTTTACTAAGCCCAAAACAATTTTGCTCATTATTCTAATGGTTTTATTCAATGAAATTATTGCTTTTATATATACGATTTCAAAAAGAAAGATATATATATTAAATTAACATTTCCAGATCTCTAAGCCTGATAAATCCAAAATAAAAATAATGCATTTTTTATTAAAAATTTTGATATTTTATAATAAACTAATGTACTACCTTTAGGCAGCTTAACTAATTGTAACTTAATGCATATTTACAAAGTTGTTACATTCATATATTTACATATACAGTCGAACCTGGATAAGCGAGAACTTGATAAGTGAGAAACAGACTGTGGTTCCTTGAACTCTCGCTTATCCAGGTTCGACTGTATTCAGTTTATACAATTATACGTTTTCGGACAAATTGTACATTTTCAGGCATTTAAAACAGGATTCTAAGCGACAGATCATATTGGTGGTGGCTCCTTTACCTTCTTCTTCTACTAAGTCATCCAAGACGTCTAGCAAGGGCATTGGGATGGCTGCCTAGTCGGTCCTTGCATTGCCAAGTCTCTTTCAATTTCTCGAGTACGGATATACCATGGAGCCTTGCTTTCCTTAGTATTTTGCTCTAAGCTATTCGGATTATATTTATGTGATTATTACGGCTGTGATTCCATAAACCTTCCGCCCATATCTCCAAATCGGGAAAGAATGGTTTTATATATTGTCACTTTGTTGCTGAGGATGAATTTATTTCTGGGGAATAGTAGCCACGACATCTTCACAGCCTTCGATAAATCTGTCTGCCTCCCAATGTAGTATGACGGCCCAACTTGAGTTTCCTATCCAATAGAATATCCAGATATTTCAAAAGGGATCTATGGAGGTTTATGTTTATGCCTAAGTTCCATTTGAGGGCTTACGTCTCAAAGGAAGGAATTATTCTAACAAAGATTTTGTATTTTATTTATACGATAAGTTTTAAATCATTTGTATATGATAAGCGAGTATAAGTGTAAATAAACTTCTCAACATGGAGTTTTATTATAAAAAAAAAATGTTCTTTGTTTTTATTTATTATTATTTATTATTTTTGACTTCAATACATGTTCAATACAGCTTCTTAATCATAGCTAAGCGTACCATCCCCCCTTTCTTCGATATAGTAGCAATTTTTCGCTCCATTAATTATATTTAATGCTTCTTTATTACTACTCCCTCCCTTCTTATATTAATTCAATTACAGTTTTTTAGAAATAACCATTATTTGATTTCTTCAATTGTACACATTTTAAAGCGCGCGCTAATGTGTAACTAAACTATTTTATATTTAGTCATATTCTTTATCCCCCCCTTTTTTATATACTATATTATATATTATATTATATATTGTAAGAGAGCATTTTTATATTATATTATTATATGATTATTAGTAGCTTAAGGTTTTAATCCTTCTTAGGTTCTTCTTCGATTTCTTGGAGAATTATAATTATTTATTTTTTTTTTTTTTGTAAGTAGACGTGTATTTATCCCAGAATTGTAAATGTTACAAAGTTTTTCTCTCATTTGTGAGAGAAGTAAGAACATTTTTTATTTGTGGTTTTTTATGATGTTTCGATATTATTTTCTTTTCAATGAGTAATAGTATATAGTTTTTGTCGGCAAATTTATATCCCCTGGGTGTGGTTTGCTTTGTCCCATGGAGCAGATAGTTTTTTATTCTAATAACATCAGGGTACTGAAATTTGTGATAATTGATTTATTTATAGGTAGTAGAAGAATTTAGTTGTTCTGGCAATTATGGGCTGGTTTCTTGGGTTGTGTGATGGGGAAGGAGTGGAGGAGAGAGGGCGGATATGCTGGGCCCCCAACACAGGAAGCAGCTTCTCTCCCATCCCCTTTTTTCTCTCTTTCGTTGTTAAGTTAAATACCCAGTACCAGCTTCTTCTACTAGATAAAGTTCTTGGTGGTATGGGATTATTGAGAATCTCAAACAACCATGTCGTCGCGGCGGAGAAGAGGAGGTGGCTCAGTTGTAACAAGTCTTGGCAGAGACGATGGGAACCGAACCACGGGTGGTGCAGGAGAGTACAGAAATGAAACACTTTCCTTAGTAAGTTATGCATTCACGGACTGGACATGTTGTGTCCTAGTCCAGCACTGAACACAGTCGTCTAGATTTAAAATGTAAAATATTTGTTTGCACTTTTCAATATTTCTTAGAGACAGTACAACGTCTCTAAGCTTTATCGGTACTGATAAAAATTTGTATTTATCGATTGTTAAATTATCGGAACAAAAATAAAGTAGATGCCACTTGAATTCAATGCTGCAGAATTTTCAACAACTTAAAATTTATTTATGATAAACTTCAACCCTTTACCCACTTGTTACATATTCCGCACATTCTTAATGAGCGGTTTTCGGCGAGTCCCAAAATATTTTAATACCAGTAATTTTAGCTGCTTCTTTTCGTCAGGATCCTATTGATATATTATTAAAAATTTATTGTGGCTGGCAGATGTCAATTTCCAAATGCGATTGAATTTTCTAGGCCGTTGTCACGTAGGTTTGGACACACTTAATACTGGGGCCGTTCATTTTATTTTTTCTGGTCTTTTGCATAACACGAATTTGCAATTTAATTGTTGGCAAAGCAATAACAATTGAAAAAATTATTTTTCACACTTTTTCTGGATATAGAGACGTAAAATAAAAGCCTAAATTATAAATCTAACATGGATCGGAAAAATATTTTACCTCAAGCTTTTTTTTTTTTTTAATTTATGTTTAAAAACATGTTCCATTTAATTGGAACAAGCGGCAATATGCTGACTATAAATTGATAATATGGAAATTCTTTCCAGCAATGTAATACCACACACACGCACACACAAACACATACACAAATACATTTTTTTTTTTTCAAACATATGGCAAACAGTTTCCGGAGAATTTTAAAGCTCTCTCTGGTCAGATGTATTTGTCCCATTTTAGTCTATTTTTAAGACTTGCAAGCGATGCCAAAGTGCAATTTGTTGTCAAGTTTGTATGAATTTTCGTAGAAATTTTATAGAAACGCACACATACGCACAAATGGGATGAATAAGAGTAGAGAAATTATACGGGACTCATACTTGTCTATGTGCAGGTCGGGTGTCAATATTGTTACACTGCATGTGTGTGTGTGTGTGTGTGTGAAAAATCACTCAAGCTTGTCCGTTCGGCTTTGGTTTTTATACCCTTTACCTTAAAATAGAGGATATTTAAGGCCTGTGCAAGCGTATGTAACATAGAGAAGGAGACTTCGAAGATATCACAATATGATCAGGGTGCATGGAGAAATCAAGATAAGCCCATTTCCGTCCGTTCGTCTGTCTGCCCGCCCATATAAACGTGCTCGGGCTCCCTGTTTCGCCCACGGACTTCGTTCAGCTTAAAGATTTAGGTATTAGTTCCCTCCAAAAGTTGTTCAGAATCAAAAATATATTTTGATTGATATCAAACACGACTGAAATTGGACTTTATTAAAATCAGAGGTCTTAAGTGAATGTAGTCTAGTCACCAGCGGGTGGCCAGGGCTGCCACCTTTTCTTCTTTAATTCCGACTGCTTGGTACAGGGTATCCCAAACTCGGCCACACCCGTGCTTAAGGTTCTTCTACATTTTTTGAGCCGTTGTCGAATATTTCAGCAAACAAAATTTTGTGCAAATTTTTGAAGCAAAGTGCAAGATTAAGCGGAGAATTTTCTCAGCACTTTCTCATGGTGTCGACGGCGTTTGGGTGGCTACAAAAAGTAGGTTCAACATTTGTTAACAACAAAAACAAAAGCACCATTAAAGGTGGTGGCAGTGGTGACCACAGAGAAAGAGAAAGCTCACAGTCAGATTCACACGCTATCGCCATCACGCCCACCAACCAGTCAACCAACATCAAGGGAAAGCCAAAGTTCAAACACAATTTCTCAAACATCCATGGTGGCTCTGTCTTGCCTGCTTTGCCTGCCAGTCCTGCCTGGGTGCTGAGACTTGCCTGAATTTCTGCATATGCATTTGTATATGTGAAGAGATATTACAGTTGGAATGTATGAGTGTGGTGTGCTGCACCTCTCTGAAATTGAATGCCGGCCTGGACTTGGCTGTTGGCTGGCTGCCTTTCATGCCGCAAAAGAAGATAAATGACAGAAGTGAGCCATATCAGGCACAGCAGAAGGCAGCAGCCAGTGGCATCAGTTGGGATTTGCAGTTCAAAACGAAAAGGGAACAGGCAGATACGTTAGACACATTCTCTGCCATCTTGAGGTAACAGTCAGTCAAACAGTCAGTCTGTCTGCGCCCGCTCCATAACCAGGGCTGGGCTGGTCAACACAGACAACTTTGCATTTGATTAAAAGCGGAAAACCTTCTGATGGATTATTGCCTGTCTCTTTCCCACTCACGTTGGACCTCAGCTTAATTTTCAGCAAAGTTAAGCATACAGAAACTCAACCACACTACGCATCTCACTCCTTCTTAGGCTCTTCATCACCCCAATCTCGACTCTGTCGCACCCTTGTTGCACCTGACGCTGCCTCTTTGTTGCACCAACACACACAACTCCCATGCAAAAATACATAATTTAATATTCATATGACTGTGAAATGCTACAACAGTTGAAAAAGAATAAACCACCCGTTATATAAATGAAGGCAGAAAAAAATTGTCGCAAAGTCGCATAACATAACCAAAAAATAAAAATAAAAATAAGAAAAGAAAGAAAAATAGAAATACAGCAAAAAGTAAATATGCAAATGCCAATGACGAAGCTCACATGCACTTTGATTTAAATTCATTTCCTTGTGAATTGGAACAGATGACTTTTCCACGATCAAAAGAATTGCTTCGCGGTGCTGCCAGACAGGCAAAATATGCACAGACTGTATGCTTACAAAAGCTCATTGATATGACTAAAAAAAAGGAAAAGAAATTGCCACTATACATTATTTAATAAATAAATGAATATAATGTAAGCTTTGACCACTTCTGCCTCTGAGGAGATCATTTGACAATCAACCATAAAATTAAATTTTTTTCTTTGAATAGATTTTCGGTTTATTTAATTTAGATTCTCATCATTCATCTGCCATGCACCGAACAAACCAACTCCTTTTTTATAATCGCGAAGAAAGTGTATATTTATGACACTGAGCGCAATGTCCTTGCCAGGCTTTTTGCTCGGCCCGTCATACGAAAGTAAACACGGACACCGTTCCATCGCCACAACCGCACCGTTCACCCAGTTGACAGTGGGCATGAAAATTTATTGCTTTTTCTGAGTCGGATTCCCCACTTCAGGGCGCATTAAATTTGGCAAAAGGTAGACAGTTGGATGGAGAAGCCAGAAAGCATCTCTGACGTTGGCATGCAGCAAAACGAAAAAAAAAAAACAGAAAAAACCCAGCACTGTGCCAAAGAAGTAAGTTGTTTGACAACAAGTAACGGCGCGGTATCAGTTACAAAAGCTGCTTTCCATGGCCGCAGATCCGCGAACTGTACAGTCGGGAAATAAAAAATTACGTAAGGTAAAATAAATACCGACGCATCAATGATAAAACGCAAAAATATCCTTATGGCAAAAAATGAACATAAAATATATACATGTATTTTTTTTTAATATGTATAAATTACGTACATTTTTATTATTTTGGCTGTAATTTTAAGCACCTAAAGGCTGGTATTCTACGTTATTTGGAGTCACTCTTTTTTAATTATTTACATGTGTGTTTTTTACCAAGAAGAAGCCTGTTTTCATCAACTCTATTTCACTCCTTTGAGTGATAAAGAAATAAGACTATAAAAATAAATATCTTAATTAGTTTCAATCATTTTAGTAAATCTTCAAGAAAAGTCAACTCCTCTTCTTTCAATTTTCAACTAGGTGTGACAGATCCAAAGATATGTTTATTCAAATTAATGAATTAATACCAATTCATTAAGTGGAAAGAAACCTTGTCAATTTAGTCAACTGAATACTGTCAATCAAGTGCACAAGTTTTTCCCTCAAGCTATCAAATCTGTTAATTTTTTTTATTCAAGAAGCCGTCTTTAAGTCTTTTTGTGTATTTCGATAATTGCACTTGAATAAGTTTTCGAGGGTTTTGTTCCTCAGCTAGAACAACATTTTCATTAATAGCAAAACCAGGGCGTGTGTGGGCCACACGTGCCGATAGCCAGCCTGCCTCCCTGTCCTGCATCAACTCAGGGCTTTTCAATATTTATTTCATCTAGTCATTCAGCTCTCACTACACAAGCAATATTGCCATTGAGCCTGCAAGTCGCCGACGTAAAGATGTTGGCAACTTCTTTAAGTTCTCCCTTTGTCCCACTGCCTCCGCGACTTACAGCATCCGGGAATAGAGACTACACTATTTGTTGATTGCGATACAAATATTGACAAGGCCGACCAACTGCCTGGGCCACTGCCACTCCCACTTCCCGGCTCACTTGGCAGCTCCGCAGAGACACTCCAGACAAACACACACACACTCGCACATACATCCAAGCCCACCGCAAGTCAGAGTCACTTATTCGTTTGGGCATATCATGTTTCATGTTGACGCACTAGCACAAAAGCTGAAATTATATTTAAAAGTTGCTTCTACTTCTTTTTTTGTTCTTTTATTTCATGTTTTTGCTGTTCCTTTTTGGTATTCCTTGCTAAATCTGCCGCTATAGTCTGGCATGTTATTTACTTTTGTGGTCATTGTGCGACGGCCCCAAAAGCCCCAAAGTTATAATTCTTAAAGTTTTTATCTGCCGCACAAAGCACAAAGGCCGATTGGAATGGGCACAACAAAAAGAAAAAAAATATATATATATAGAATTCAGTGGAATAGGAAATGTGCCAAAGTGTAGAAGTAGGAGATCTGAGCTGTCTGCCTCGCTGGCTGCTCAAGTGGGCGTATACGTAATATTCCAAGTTTTTATTTAAATGTATGGAACCAAGGCGTCGCCCAAGCACTTTGCATATTAATGATTTATGAATGGCCTGCCATGTCATCAAAACAGCAACAACAACAACAACAACAACAACAACAACAAAAGCAAAGAACATACCACCAAGAAACAAGAGCAACATCATCAGCATTAGCAGGCAACAAAGTTACTGTCTATTTTCATTTAGATTTCGCTTAATTTTCATTTGCGTTTGTTCGTTGTTCGCTAATGAAAATGTTAATGCGGCCGGCAGTGAGGCAAAAAAGCAATGGGTGGTGTGGCTCTTTCGGAGCCGGATGTAAATACACAGAGACTCTTGAGTCCTTGGTACATATTTTCCAATTTTAATTAAATGCTGGACCAGCCAACCGACCAACTTGATTTGTTTTGTCAGCTTCTTTTCGAGGGCAGATTGGGAGACGGGGATCCATGTATTTGCTTTAGGTAATTGGCGATTTATGGTGAAATGTCTCGCCCTGACTGGGCGAGATACAAAAGGAAAACAACGGCAAATAAACAAAGAACCGTATGTAACAACAAAATAGCAATTTGTTAGGCTAATGATGTCGTTTTTCTTAGCAAATTACCTGACCAGAAAACTCTCCGAATTGGCCAAACAAGCACACAATCTACACACAATATACAACTGGATTCATTGAGTCAAAAGCCAACAAGTCGACTGGCAACAATTGCAATCTGGCTAAAAACATATGGATAAACATTGGCCTGTTTGGCTAGTTTGATGTACACATTTATATAACCTTTTTATATGCTTTATATACTCCTATATGGCTCAAAGTGAGTCTATGTTTATTCTGGTGTATTTGTTTGCTTCTAATAACACAGTCAATTTCGAGTATGATGAACAGAACAATCAAAGATTCTTGGCTTGCTCAATAAGTTAAGTAAAGTTCTTTTCTATATCAAAATGATTCTATTACTTCGATCTGTGAATTCCATGCCCAAGATTGCTTTATCTAAACTCCCAAATCTTTTTATTAGCATTTTACTGTCTTTGATTTTTCTTACTCAACAAGTTGTGCCAAGTCAGCAAAAATATAATAGCCAAACATTTTTGCCAATTGCTCTGTTGGCCAGAATTACCCTTGTCCGGTGAACGTAGAGAATGGCGATTGTGATGGTGTTTGGTGATTTTGAAGGGATTTATTTAGCTTATACTTTTTGAGATTTTGTACTTGGCTTGGTGGCTTTTTTCAAATCAATATTAAGTAAAAGTAAATAAGCATAAAGCTTTATTTATTCGGAGAAATTAAATGCTATTTCAAGTTCTTTTGCAATTACCATTTAATTGGAGAAAGAACCCAATATTCAACTGCTCGAAAGTCAATTATAACAATGAAATAATATATTGGCCAAAAGTTGATTAAACATTTCGAAATAAACAGAGAGAAATGAGATTCTCTTAATTGGAAAATTCTTCTTCCCATTTTGTTGATACCAAAGGAAACTTTTATGGAAATTTAAAGCAAATTTGTTCTAATAAAAGAAACAAAAAAAAATTACTCATATTATTAAACAATTACGAAAAGAATCTGGTATTATTTCCATTATTTTCAGATTTGCTTAATAGTTTTTCAATTTGATTCAGATGTGCTTAATTTATTCTGCGTGCAGCACAAAAAAAAAAAAGGAAAAGAAAGAAAGCAAGCCAAAAAGCACATTAAACGCCAATAAACTTTAAAGTACTTGAGAGTCGTTAAAGTTTCCAAAGAGTGGGGAGACGGGAAGAGCGGGGTCACAGCCCTAGACAATCAAACAGTGAATGCAGCCAGTCGCAGATAGACAATCAGTTACAGACAACGAACGCCGCCAACACTTGTAACTAACCAGCCAAAACCAAAGGGGGAGAGAACACGCACTCCGCACCAGCAACAGGAGGGCAAACAATGCCAGTGGCACACACAAAATGGTGGAATGTCCGCACACGCCCCCCAGCCAAATGTAAACCTCGAATAAGATCCACCAAACTGGCTACTAAAGTGCAACATGCCAATGCACATGATGTGTTTAATGGTTAAATTGTTGCTAATTCCATTAGCCGTTTACTGGTGGCTATGTTTCGATATATGTCTACTTGTGTGTGTGTGTGTGAGTGGGTGGGTGTATTTGGGACCAAAGTGTTGCAGCAGCACCAGCGTGATGCCAAGAGCCACTGAACTGGCAACTGCAGACATCGACAACGTTTGAATGAGAATGGCCAGACAAGGGAAAACCCTCGACTGTTAGCCAGAGCTACCGAAACGTGCCCAAATTAATGCCACGTTGACGCAATGTTCGCATAGAGTTTTACCAAATGGCTACATTGTTGTTGTTTGGGCTTGTGTCACCAAGGCTACGAGATATGGCGATTGCAGAGTTTAGAGGTGGAGTTACTCTAAACCGAAAGGTGGCTATTTCGCATCTATTCAGATTTGTCAAATTGAACTTTTTTCTGTTTGGCTCATTGCCAGAGATTATGTTTCCCATATATCAAAAGGGCCAGGACTGGAGCTTGAGGGTTGAAATATTTCACTATTATTCAAATAATCAAATAAATCAAAATCAAGATTAAAGGAACATTAATATAAGGTATTGATTTCCATAGTGAAAAACTTAAATTTTCTGAAAAATTTAGGTGCGCAGCAAAAAGTTCGTCATACTCCAAATATCAGAGGTAAAGCTTAGACAAGTAAACGACGAATTATATTGATACTGTGTTGATCCGTTAATGTCGATATCAAAGAATGTATAATCTAAAAAAAATCGCTCTGGAAACCTGAATTCCCAATTGATAAGATTGAATCGATTAGAGCGCAAAAATCCAATACTATCTGAAAACCTTCAAGCCCCCAGCAATATTCCCCAAACATTGAACCATTCAAATATTATCTACCTTAATTATAGGGGCCAAATTTATACCTGTTCTAAGGCATGACTAATCCACACAAAGCATTTTACTTTCCTCGATTACCTCAATCTGTAATGGTGATGTACAGGTAACAGGGGAGAATATTAAACATTGAAACCCTTTTGAAAATTTCCGAATACCTAATTTTACGTCACTCGTACTATTTCCTTAATATTATTTCCTAAAATTCATCCCATTCATCCCGACTTAAACTAATTCCCAAGAACTAGTCGTTGTTACCTTTCAAGATCTCAGGGCCTATAAATTCTTCTAACTATTTCATCTATAGTTTTTTTGATCTCATTGAAGTCTTTGAAACTGAAAACTCAAAATAGTTTTATGATAGGGTATTACATTAGTTTTTATGGAAAGAACGATAGCTTCGATGCATATGAAGCTTCGTCTTAAATATTTCTGCCTTTAAAATCTAAAGTTCTCTTCTGTTCCCATAAGCCTAAAATTTTCATAAAAAGTAATTGAAATATTCTTGAATTTTTAGCTTGATCAATATTTATGAAAGCCTTAGGAAGAGTTTTAATTGAAAAGTCTTAACCATAAAACTTCAAAACATATAAAATTGGTTGAGCAGTGTAAACAAAAAACTCGTAAACTCTTTTCGTTTCGTATATGGAATAAACCAAATGTATTTAATTTCCATTAAAATTAAGGTTAAGGTGGTAAAACCGCGACATCTTTCGGCAGCCAGAAGCGGTTTTACAACTCTCTCCTTTGTGGCACCTACACCTGCCCCAGGTCTGGGTTACTGCTAAGCTTTCTCTCTCTGTTGTTTATATGTTCCACCCATGAATCCTGAGCAACTTAGTGCAGACAGTTAACGCGGTTTACGTACATTCGATGTTTGTTGCCTTTCGAAAGTCGTAGTTGCCACTTTTCTATTTATTTGCCCATTAACGCTCATTTGTGGTTATCAGGTAAATTGGATAAAAGCCAACGTACCATGAAGCAGGCAGAGAGCTTTCTTCAGACTTTGCTTTTCTCAGACTCTCGCTTCCTCTTCCTCTTCTTCTTTTCTGTGTTTGTTGGCTTGGCTTGGTCCTATCTGTCATGGTCTGCGGCTCTGTCGCTTTTAGTGGGACTTGCTGCTTATCTTTGAGTGTTGTTGCAACATAAAATGAAGGCTTTCGCGCCATTCGCTTCAGCCAGGATGTTGGTTCCGGGGGAATATTTTGCATGCATCTATTTTATTTTTATTTGTACTTTTCGTGAACGTTTAATGCCCAAGTCATTAACTTTCTATGCGATGGTGATGGCGCTGTCAGTTCGAAGAATAAGAGAAAACGAAACAAACAGGAAAATGTCGGTCATTTTCATTTTAGAAAATCCTCCCACGAAAAAAAAAAACATTTCTTGCGGTTGAAACACATTCAAAATTGAAAGTAAATATTTATAAAAGCCAGGTTGCGGGGGGAGGGGAAGAAGGATTTCATTTTAAAATTTATTTAAGCCACAATTTGCTTAGTCCAATAAATAAAAGGCATGTCATAAAATTTAATTTGCACAAAAGACAACAACAATTCCATTGCAACCAACAAAAATCCCGTTATGCATTTTTTGGCATTTCTGCTCAAATGTACAGGGAACACTTCGTAAGAGTGTGTGTGTGTGTGTATGTATGTGTGTGTGTTTGTGTTTATATGAAATGGCCAGAGAAAATTTAAATGCGCCATATTGCGAGCTCAAATGAAATTTTGTGGCTTGTTACAAAACAAAGCAGAACGAAAAAAAATAAAATAAAATAAAAAATAAACAAATAAATACAAATACAAAAAGCTGAAAAAATATAAACTCAAATAAAAACCAAAGAACAGTACATGAAAATAAAAAGCAAAGCCTGGAAAACTACTCTTATATAGGCAAGAGGAAACAGAGAGAGATGGGGCTGGGGTATTTCTGTGAGCTCTCTCTAGCGTCCAGAGCTGGTCGGTTCTGTCGTTGGATATGAAAAATATAAAGAAGGCAACACAGAGCTGAGCACTCCCATTGACTCCACTCCGGTTCGGATGGGGTGTTGCTGGGGTGTCGCCTTGGTGTCAGTTGGTCTGCGGTTGGTTTGCGCTAAATTAAATTTCGCTGCGGTTGGCCCCAAAAGTCCACAACACAACCACACACACACACACACACACACACACACACACGTAATTTAAGCACTCCCCAATCTCTTATGTGCCATATAAAGTATAGTTCTCCATAGTTTGTTTTACAAAAAGCCCGGAAAGTATTAAAAAAAAAGTACACAAATAATAAGTGCATACAAAAGAGGCATCCAATTGCAATGCCGCCAGTTGTTATCTTTATTCTTTTCGCTACTCAGTTCTTTAATTTAATATATTTCAAATCAATATCACCATCCAGATAAATTCCGATACCCGAATCCGAACTGAGGGGTACTTTTTTGGTTTGAACAATTTCATAGTGCGAGAGTATCCGGGCCACAGCCATTTTCACATTTAAGAGTCCTACACGTTTGCCTAAAAAAAAGATGCAGATAGTGAAAATATTCCTTCGAAAATCTGTATGAAAGGTTCGTAAAAGTTATAGACTTACCCAGGCAAATGCGTGGACCATCACCAAAAGGAAAGAAATATCCCGACTTAGTACATTCGATGTGGGCTTCATTATCGAAACGCTCTGGCTTGAAGACTTCCGGCTCAGGATAGTATCTTTCATCATAGTGGAAATGATAGGCCGGTATCATCACAGTCATGCCAGGTTCAACATCAACCTTCTTGCCATCCTCCACTTCAATTGTGGTCTTTTTTGTGCAGACTTTCGTAAAGCTACCAATTACAGTAGTAAGACGCATGGATTCTGTGAATAAAGTCTAAGATAGGCGATCTCATAAAAATGAAAACCCCAAAAACACTCACCATGCACACACTGATCTAGATAGGGTAGACTAGTAAGTTGTTCATAGCTTAGAGTTCCATTCTCAGTATCTTTAAGAGCGCTCAATATTTCATCGCGTAGTTTCGCCTGCTCTGCGGGATACTCACTTAGCTGATAAGTGCGTGAGTTTTATAAGCAAATGGAAAATTTTCTTAGCAATTAAAATTACTCACAGTATAAAGAAAATGGTAGAGAACAGCTCCGGAAGTCTCGTAGCCGTCCAAAAGTACAGTCAAGGCATGACCAACCAGATCATCCGTACTGGCGCCTTTCTGTTCCTTGAGTTGCAGCAAGTGGGCCAGGTAATCTGGCCGCTCTGACTTGGAACCCTGGCGCTCTTTGACAACATCTTGAACTAGCTCCAGATAGTAGGAATCTGTGTCTTTCGGAAAGAAGCGCATTTGCAAAATCCTACGTAGACAAGGCATAACCAGGGTCTTGTGGAAAACAGCGAAATTCCAAAAGGCCGCGGTGGACCATTTGGATGTGACCTGTTGAAACTTGTTGGGGGCTTTTGGCTTGCCACTCAGAGTACCCGAATCTATGCCAAAGATAAAGTCACCCATGGCTTGGGCCGTGAACCGGTAACAAAGCTATGAAACAAAATAAAACTAAGAAATTCTCTTTCCATCTTGGTCGACTTACATCTCTGGTTTCTATCACATTGCCATATGTTTGTATATAGTCTTCCATATAGCTAATCAATTTATCTCCAGCTTGCTCCCAAATGGCAAAGGCTTGTTTCAATTTACTGGAGGTGAGACCAGCGCCACCATCAGTTCGCTTTCTTTTCCAGTTTTCTCCCTTAGTCCAAAACGGATTGCGCATAACATATTTATCTGATTTCAGATGGCCCACCATAGTGCTAGTGATGGTGTCCCGAAAGTCACCGAAGTTCTCCACCAACACTTTATGGGCCAATTGAGGATCGAGTACCAAGATTTGCGGCTCACGAGTAAAGAAAACACCCACTGCCTTGAGCTTGGTCTTGTATTTGCTGAATGTACAAAAATGTTACTCAAGATCGCAAGATCAATAAGGATTATCTGGACTTACTTATAAACATCTTGAACATCTAGGATAAGACTACGGCTTTCTGTCAGCACACTCGGATAGCTACCCAGGAGGGAAAGTGGCTGTGCTGTGGTTAGGCCTCTCTTCTCCCAGTATTTATAGTGCCAGGTTAGGTAAAAATAGACCAAGGCAAATGCTATATGCAAAGCGCCAAGCCCCAAGGCAATTATTTGGATCATATTATAACAAACAAAATTTATTTGTTAATTTAAACTAGAAATTGAAGTGTTCAATTTCAAATCTAAAACGCTACTATTCTCTGATTACATTGACTATGCTGATAATAGACCACACAGACTGCACAGGCTGACATATATAGAAACGATTACTAAAAATATCTCAAAAGGCAATATTTTTTTAATTCTCTTGAAATAATTTCATTAAAGTCAAACTCGAATCAAAACAATTGATAAGAGTTCATTGAAGAAGATCTATATAAAAAATCATTCTCTTTAATCGATGTTTGTTTATTTCGCTCTTAAAAGAAATAATAGCTATATATAGAAATAATATATATTTTGCAGAATCTATATCTGTAGAATTGGCAGAGAGTATGAGGGAAACATATCAGCTTCCTTTTGTTTTAACTAAACAGAACAGAAGAATGAGAGGTATTTTCGATATCGGTCAAGTTTTAAATATTTTTTAGGTCACTTAGCCTTTAAATTTGATTCGTCTACAATATTATGAAAAATTAATAAATAAATAAATTTTCTTTTCGATTTAAAAATAGATCTGCTTTCACCATTTCTGGGAATGAGGTATTCACACAGAAAGACGAAGATCGAATGATCCTTCGATATCTCTAGTCACCGACGTCTCTATGTTATATAGATTTGGTAATTTGTAAAATATTCTCTTAAAATATTGAATGACAATATTTTTGAAAGCATATAGAATATAGTATCTCCCTGTTTAATTATGATAACAAAATTTAAAGTCTAAAAAAAAAAAAAATTAGTTGAAAAACCCAGAGAGTGTTTAAAGATAATGCTATCTATTCCAGGTGTTAACACTTTCAGATAAGACGCTTAGATATATGCTTAAATTATTTGATTCCATTGAAAGAGTGCTCTGCTGACTTGTTGGTATTATCTCACAAAACGACGAAACTCCAAATTGACATCACCCTGGAGCACAATGCCAAAACCAGAATCCCCAGCCACGGTTATCTTATCCTTGGAGCGCACAATCTGATAATCGCTGAGAATATGAAAGAGTGCTGATTTCAGAGTCAAAAGAGCCAAGCGCATGCCTAGAAGAGAACAGTTTAGAAAATTTTAAATAAACAAAATATAAAGAGCCCCCCTTTACCCACCCATGCAAACTCTTGGACCATCGCTGAAGGGCAGAAAAATACCCTGTTTGATAAGCTCTTGATGGGCGCCATTATCGAATCGTTCTGGTTTGAATACTTCAGGTTGTGAAAAGTATTGTTTATCATGGTGGAACTGGTAATTCGGGATCATTATTGTCATGCCCTCTTCCACCTCAACCAGTTTAAACTCATTCAACTGAATGCTTGTGGGACTCGTACAGACCTTTGTGTATTGGGGGATCAAGCTGCACAATCGCAGAGATTCTGTAAATGAACCAGTTGAATGAGGTTAGCCGGGAGATCTGATCATTGATTTCTGCTTACCGTATACACATTGCTCCAGATAAGGCATTGAGCACAATTCCTCATAGCTGATTGATTTATTTGTGCCCAAATTGTGCATTATTTCAGAGCGTAATTTTCGCTGAACTTCTGGGGACTCGGAGAGCTAGAAAGTATAGACATTATAAGTATTTGCCTTATGCTAAATGTTTCAGCTAACTGACATAGTAGAGAGCGTGGAGCAGAGCCGTTCCTGTTGTATCGTATCCATCCAGCATTACTGTCATGGCATGTCCCACCAGGTCGTCGTGACTGGCCTGTTTCTGGTCCCTCAATTGCAGCAGGTGTGAAAGATAATCCTTACGATTCGCAGCATCTCCGCTACTCAAACGTAGCTCAATCGAATCTTTTGTTAAATTCGAAAAGAATTCATCAGTTTCCTTGGGATAGAAACGCAACCGCAGCAGAAGACGAGTAAACGGAGCCACAATGGAAGCCATGAAAACTGATATCATATAGAAGGCATAACCCGTCCACTTAGAAGCCATTTCCTGAACCCTATTGGTCCTGTCTGGATTTGTCAAGGTGCCAGAATCAATACCCCAAATGAAATCAGACATCACATCGGCGGTATAACGAAAACAGAGCTGAATCAAGGAAGGCAAATCAAGCGATAATCAAGTCTTATGAAAGCAGAAACCACTCACATCTCTAGTCTCAATAATGCCATTGTTTAAGTTTACTTGATTTTCCATATATTGTGACAACTTCTTGCCACTCTGCTCCCAAATGGCATAGGCCATTTTTAGGCGATTTCCAGAGACACCAGCCTGGCCATCACTACGTAAACTCCGCCAGGTATCACCAGAAGCCCAGAAAGGATTCCGCCGAGCATACTTATCCCTCTTTGCATGGCGTATATAGGCACTGGTCAGAGAATCCCTATAGCAACGGAAATTTGTCACCAAAACTTCGCGAGCCAATTCGGGGTCCAAGACCAAAATCTGTGGCTGCCGAGTGACAAAGACACCCACGGCTCGATGCTTTCCCTTGTATTTGCTGGCAGAACAAAATATTATGGTCCAGATAACAAGTGGAACTTCCAATAGTCCTACTTACTCATACACCTTTTGCACATCTTCTACTAAATTCCGAGACCTAGTCAAAATACCCGGATAAGTGCCCAAAATGGTCAACGGTCTCGCTGTAATCAAGCCACGCTTGCGCCAATATTTCTGATTCCAAGTCAGGTACAAATAGATAGGTAGAAATATTAAATGCAAGACCACCACAACCACTGTAATTATGAAATACATATTTCCGCGATTCGATCCGCAGCCCCAGCCATTCGAATTATACTGCAATTGCTGGCGATTTCTTGGCATCATCAAGCCTATTGATTTCTCTCGTTTTTGCAATTTTCCAAAAGTGTTGGTGTTTTCACAAATATGTATATAATTTATTAAAACAAATGTAAGTCAAACAAATACTATATAAAATGTTACAGATTTTGATAGATTCTAGTTCTATTCAGTGCCTTTATATTTAGTCTAGACGGAGAGAAAATGAGAGAAGAATTCCCATTATCATAACAGAGAATCTAATTGATTATTATAAAAAGAACCTGAATCAATCACTTAATAAAGAATAAAGCTCTTTGAATGACTCTGTGAGCTCTTTTTAATACTTGACCGATAAGTTCCAGAGGCCAAAAGGATCTGAAGATATTGGGAAATTGGGAGCACTTGTGTATTACCACATAAATGTTCTAAGAATTTAATCTAGTTCAAATAAATCAATAAATGTTTGAGATATTCCTAGGATAGGTATATGATATGGTACTCCGTTCCAAATAAAACTTAGTACCTAAATGTAACTCTATATAAGAATTGTCTATACCGAATGAAAATGATATCAGTCAATAAATGTTAAAGTTATTTTTAGAAACGATTTAGATTCCGGTCCGGACGGACGTATAGACAGAAGAACATGGCTCAATAATCAATTAATACTGACTAATGTGGAGTTCTCTTTAGATGGTCCACAAAGTGTGACTGCTTATATTCTTCATAAACAGTATAAAAAGGATATAAAGACAAGAAGATCAGGAATGGAAAGATTAGAAAAAATATATATTTTTTTTCAAGAGAGCGTAGATAATATGTCAACTTCCTGGTTATAAAAGCTGATAAGTAGATGCATCTGTCACTCCAAAAGCAACGCAACCCCCAAAGAGCTGCTCCAGAAAATGTTGATAGCGATCGCAATGGTAATTGCAGTTTGAGCCCCCAAGCAATCGGGCTTTCCAATTAAAGCACTTATCAGCTCATTTTAATAAGTTTGATATGGTGTGCTTAACACACGCACACTCGCACACTCGTTCCCAGAGTGATAAGGTTAATGAAAAATTAAACACAATCGAGGGAGCTTAATTTTTTGTTGTTTTTTTTTTTTTTTGTAGAGAAACAATGATTTTTTAGGCATTTTGTCACGCTTGTCGCTGTCGTTCATTGTTGAATGTGTAAACAATTTGATTTATAATTTTCGTATATCATAAAAGTAAATTTTTCAGTTGCTATTTGTTATCAGATTAAGCACACAGACACAGTTAATCGAGGCTATAATTGTCGTTGGCCGATAAAAAGTTGCCACAACGCGCCCCTAGATAAACAAAGAATTTGCTTCAACAATTGCGTTTTCTGTACATTTTTTCGTTTTAATTATTAAAATTTATATATATAATTTTTATATATGTTTTTTATTTCCAAAAAAAAAAAAAAAGTTTATGTGGTGTTGTGCTAAAAGCACTTGCGGTTTAACCGCAAATCTAGATACGGAAAAGATCGACCAAACACACACACATTGACACAAACACACACACACATAGACTTTGACAACGAATATTGAACAATATACAGCTAAGAATCTCAGTACAGTATTTTACAATTTTTGGGGCATATACAAAAAAAAGAATCATATTAATATAAAAAAAAATTGCAGTGACGATTTAAACAATAACAAAAATTTGATGAAAACAAAAAGCCACGCCCGGGGACAGCCACCAACAACAGTTTATAATCATGCTATGATATATTACGGATTCAACAAGAGCCGGAGGACTTTGACAGTACGCCTGGGTGAGCACTAGCTGTGCTCGTATTTGCAGATAACGGCAAACATCTCGCCGCCGAGGTACTTGGCCAGCCAGCGGTTCTTTACCACAGCCAATTTTAAAGTCTCGCATTTGAATTGGGCATTGAGGTTGGTGTGCAGGGCACGACCCATGCCCTCGATGACGAGTAGATCAGTCTCATTGGCAGAAATGGCATCGCACAGTTCGGGGGATAGCTTACGCATGTCTAGACAGGGTCCAGTCTGTCCGTTGGCGTAAACTAGAAGGCGCTCCGTTGACCAGGCAGTGGAGAGAATGTTGCACTGGCAGGCGCAGTCGTCGAGCAGGGCGGTGAGCTCTCGGCTGGTCACATCGTTCAGGGAGGGTTCACTATTGGCACAGAGCAGCACTTTGGTACCTCGTTTGAGAAGCTCACGGGCAAAGGGCAACACACCTAGAACCACGTCAACGCCACTGTTGTCCACAAAGATTACGGCGCACTTGTGGTGTGCACTGCTGTGTAATCGTTCCAGCCAGGCGTCTAGGTTGTCTATAAGCCAGGGTCGCTTTTGAATGCGATCTAGGGCTGCATGGAGTCCAAAATTGCTGTCTTCCTCCAGTATGGTGGCAATGGCCTGGGCCCCCCAGTCGAACATATTGCCAGCCAAAACGCCACGTAAAAGTTCCGTCCAACGTTTGTCTTCATTAGCAATATTATCGATTTCCTCAAGGCGATCCTTCAGCCTTGCCTTGGCCGAAGCATTTTCCAATTCTTTTTGCCGCATCCATGGGTCTGTGAAACCGAAAAGCCGCAGTTGTGTTTCATTCAATTTGAGCAGCTCGCTGGTGCCCAAGATAACCCTTCCTCTGTTGTTGACTATGTTGTTTTGGTAATCGTCCAATTTCTGTAGATAGGCTGCCTTAAATTTGTCTGCTCGCTCCTCAGCTGTGCTGTCCTCATCTTTTTGACTGATGGCGGCTTGTTTGGCAAATTTCACGACCAGATCCCTAAAGCAGGGAAACCAGTAGGCCGCCGCTTTAGCATCTGTGTTGAGGTCGAGTGTATCCGGATGATAGGTGCTCACATCTTTTAGCAGCGTACAGCTGTACATGGCTTTATTGTTGTGGTTAAATTAAAATTATTATTAAAATTAATTAAAATTTTAGTGTAACTTTCTTTGGTATCTAGTTTACCCTTATTGGTATTTCAAATAGACAAAATGCGGTCACACTGAAACTAGAGATGGCAAACTTGGCGCCAATTTTCAAGGAGTCCGAATTTTCTAAAAAGAGTCCGAAATAATATTTCCAATAAGAAAATACGTTCTCCTTTGAACTTTCTGGATTTTCCTTTTTTGTTAGCTCAAAAGTCACCCCTCTCTCTCCTGTGAGGTGAATTAACTTGCACAAAAAGTTCTGTATTATTATGATTATTTTTTTGTTATAATTAACATATAATGCGGTCACACTGAAACTAGAGATGGCAGATCGGCATTTGATGACGCCATCTAGGGTTTATTTTTGGCATTAACATACGCTTGAACGCTGCCAACTTCACGCCATGCTTTTGACAACACTTCTCTTTCCTGTTGAATTTTTTGACAAATCAACAACTCTAAAATGGTACGAATTATAAAAAATCGTAATATATCACAGAAATCCGTTGCATAAAGCGCTTGAATATTCTACAGCATTACTATAATAGTAATTTTTCAAAGAAATGTACATCTATTTTTCGGGTTCTCTGAGAACCAAATATGAAAGTGGCAAAACCCGCCACAACGGCATACCAATTGTGAATTTGTGTTCTAATAAATTTTCATTTTGGTTTACATAGGCCAAGCGCACCAAGAAGGTTGGAATTGTAGGTAAATATGGTACTCGTTATGGTGCCTCCCTGCGTAAAATGGTCAAGAAGATGGAAATCACCCAGCACAGCAAATATACCTGCTCGTTCTGCGGCAAGGTAAGTCAAGCCATGAAATAATTTCTACTGCAAATAAAACTAAAATATCTTTGCTCTTTTAAAGGACTCCATGAAGCGTGCCGTTGTTGGCATTTGGTCCTGCAAACGCTGCAAGCGCACCGTTGCCGGTGGTGCTTGGGTTTACTCCACCACAGCCGCTGCGTCCGTGCGCTCCGCTGTGCGTCGTCTGCGTGAAACCAAGGAACAGTAAGCGAGCCGATAAGGATATTTCTTCGATTAGTTTACTTTTAATTTCCTGGTTTTTAAAATCGTTCCAACGTTGTCACTTCTTTGTGGTTTGCGCCGCGCCGGTCAGAAAAAAAATATTGAATGTGCTGCTTTAGTTTTTAAAGCAAAAAGTGAAAAATAAAAAATGATTTTTACTTAATCAGTAAGAAAAACCATGCATTTTATGTTATTTTCGATTCGGAATATTCAGGGAAATGAATGAAGCTCAAAAGAAGCTGTGGATATAAGGAATCCCCAGTTGCACCCAAATGAAAATCGCCATTTTGATAATTTCTCATTTCATTTTGTTTTTATTTATAAAATTTAAAAAGTTTTCTAAACAAACAAAAAATTATTAAAGAAAGTTATCTGGCCTACCTCATAAATATATATATATATATATAATTTTATTGTTTCCTAGACTCAGAAATGCTTGCTATCTGAAATGGAATGAATTGGCTCGAAGAACCAGTTCAAGCTTCCAGACTAAATAGGCATTTATGAATCGTGTTATAGCTTGATTTCCATTTTAATTTTACATTTAAAATTAATTATATTTAGCTAAACATATTTATTATTCAACAATGTTAAATATATAGGCGGTTTATTGTTGTTGTAATAGTATACAAATAGTTTATATCGACTACAAAATACGATGCACTACTTAGGAGATTTGTTTTTTTTTTCTCTGCATAGCAACGACCTTTTCATTTATCTCTCAGTTGCAGGCATGCACAATGATTGGATTGTTTTTATTTTGTTTTTTATGTTTATAATGTTTTGCCCTTTAGTTTGCTATTTAAATACTAAAATTAAAATTGCACCGTCACCAGTTAAAAGTAGTTATCATCTTAGTTAGACACTATGTTATCTTTTATATATATTAGATTAAATATTTGAAAATTTTCCATGTTGTTTTAAAAAAAAATTAATTTACCTAAAAAAAAAAGTATTTCTTGGCTGTTGCTATTTTTTCCCAAAGTTTAATTGAATACTTTTGATATTTACACGAAACATTTGACAAAAAAAAAAAAAGAAAAGTTTGATTTAGTTTTGAGCAAAATTTTTGTTTCAAGAGTTCCGCCTAAACATTTTCTTGTTAATTTAATTAAATTCTTAACAATTACGCCATTCACTTCATTAT
Source organism: Scaptodrosophila latifasciaeformis (assembly GCA_037075145.1). Classification (NCBI taxonomy): domain Eukaryota; kingdom Metazoa; phylum Arthropoda; class Insecta; order Diptera; family Drosophilidae; genus Scaptodrosophila; species Scaptodrosophila latifasciaeformis. Next base: position 20,826,194 of record JBAMCM010000217.1, on the reverse strand, counting down.
TTTTATAAACTTAATGGCTTTCATTTATATATATATATCTCGATTTTTGTATAGTACAATTTGCTTTGCTTTATAAATTTTATTTAAATGTATAATTTTTATAGCTACAATTTTCGAAATTATTTACAAGACTCTCTCATAATTAATTTTTATTTAAATTTTTTTTACACTGTATTTATGATATGCGTGCATGTTAATTATTATTTTATTTATTTTTATTTTTCATTTGAAATTGAATATTTGTATTTGTATTTAGGTTTTGCCCTTTTTGTATAATGATTATGGTTCCAAAGCGTTTATGATATGGAGGGGTGGGTATAGACTTATTCGTTTTTTTTCCCGAAAATTAAAAGAAAATTTTAAGAAATTCTTTATTTAATACAACCTGTCTCTGTGTGTGTGTGTATTTTTCAACAAATGCAAATTAATATTGTAGAACTCAGAAAATGCTTGAATTATTTTTAGGAATGTCTACAAAAATATTTAAAAACAAAATACATTAGATTTCTTTAATTGGAAGCACCTTATGCCTAAGAAGCAGCGAAAGATTCATTACATTTTTGCCTATGACACATTTTGGATAATCCTTTTGCTAAGGATCCTGCTCTTCCGAGCCTTACAAATTGGACAGTCGCGCTTGTCAATTAAATGCCAATTTATTGGTACATACTTGGTCGACTTTATATCTTAAAATACACACAAAAGTGTGCCTGTGTGTGTGTGTTAAATCATAACATTTTCATTGATTCCTTTTTGAACCATGTACGCAGTTCCTATATAAATGGTCTATGATTTTTCAAACATATACAAAAGTTGGGAAGACATTCGGCTGCCCGGCTTGGTTTTGGGGCAGCCCGTATAAAGTAAACAAACTATTGGCTTAAATTAAATTCAACTTATTCATTTAAAGCAAACGAACGATTGGAGTTGTGGAAAAACGCCAAAATTGGTGGATTCGGATAAACGGAGCAGATGGGGATGGGTGTGTGCGGAAGTTAGTGCGCCTGCCATTTGAATTTAGACTCCATGAGCCATTGTTGGCCCTTGGAGTAATCACAGGGACGCAGCAGCGGGGTGTTGGCATCATCGTGAGTGGAACGCTGCAAACATTGCCCCGTATTTGTGTGGCGTATCCATTTCTCCTGTGTAAAAAAAAAATTATCAGTAAATAAGCTTTTCAAATTGTTCAAGGATTTACCTCGGCATCGTACACCCATTCCTGATTGCCGCCCATGTTGTGGCAGCGCACCATGTTCACCGGGCCATTGGAGCTGGCCGCATCTAGGCAGAGATCATCGGACATGATCTGCTGGCGCTTTGTGTAGGCAAAGACCTGGTTGCCGCCCAGGCCATGGCAATAGCTGATGCCAACCTTTTCATTGTATTTGCGGCCCATGGTGTCCAGGCAGGTTTCAGTCTCCGAATTGCGTATCTGAAAAGATCACGACTTCCTAAGTGAATACAGCCCAACCCATTTACTGTCTGGAAAGGCTCACCTCGCCCAAATAGTAATAGTCGAGAGGCATTAAGCTCTCCGGATAGACATTTTCCAGATACCAGCGGAAGCTCTTGCACTTCAGCCGCTCACGCAGCGATTTCCGATCGCTCACATCGCCGGCCGAAGCTTTTCTTGCTCCTACAATAATTTGGGAGTTAAAAAAAAAAGAAGAAAATACATTTCAGTGAAAGTTTTTAACTTTGTAAAAAAATTACATTTATGTGTCCAAGTGTATTTCTAATGGCATTGGTGAGTTTGTTTCGTGAGTGTGTATGTGTGTGTGTGTGTGTGTAGGTGTCTTTTTCCAAGTGTAAAATAACAAAAATATTCTACATAGAGAGCAAGAGAGAGAGGGAGCTTTACGCTCTTCCTACTTCATATGTATAACGGTATAACAGTTGAACATGCAATGTATAACAATTAACGTAAACCAAAACCCCATAACTAGCACCAATTTTAATTGATTAAGCACACTTACAAACTAATTAGAAAACAAATAAACAAACGACAAAAAATACAAAAAAAAAATAAAAAATACTTTTACAAAAAAAAATGCATATTTGACAAAGATGGGGTGGGGGGTACAAAGAAGATGCTAAATTTGCTGGTTCGGTGTTTGTGGTGGGTGTTTTTTTTTTCGAGAAAAATATAAAAAAAAGTGGCTGGGACAATAAAATTCAAAGGCTAAGATAATTAGGAGGGGACAAAAGATACAAGAACAAAATATATAGAAAATTGCAAATCAAATTTACAAAGTGTACAAAATTTTAGTTAGGTGGTTTCGTGGTTCGTGATTTATGGTGAGGGGCAGGTTGCGGTGTTGGCCATGCCATTTGAAATTATATATCAATTTAAAACGATATACAATTATATTTAAACAAAAAATTATAAAAATAAAGACGAGACAAAATTGCAAAATGCAAAGCGTGCTGTTTGCTGTTCTTTTTCTTTTTTTGTGGCAAACTTTTAAAAAAATATTTGCTATGCATTTAGATAGAGAAAGAGTGAAACATTCTAGAGAGAAAGAGAGAAAGTTTGTTGTTTTTTTTTTTTTTTTTTTTGTAGTAAATTTGATTTAGTTGTTAACCTGGATAAAAACTGTAGTAGAATTCTTTCCAATCGTCCAGCCAAACCTCAACCAGACGCGCATTATTATGATTAACAATCTCCGTAGTGCCACCCGGAAAAGTGTACGGCGTAGACTTGCGAAAGACATGACCCACACGTGAGCAGGGCGCAATTTCAAGCACACCGCCACACATCCAAACCTGTCGATTGGGTAGGTAGTATTGTGTTTTTTGTGGTTTGTTAAAAATTCGCACACACGCACAAACACAACAAATTAATTGGCAGAAGATGTGTCAAAGGGGGGCAGGAAAACAAGCGTGTCGATCAAAAAGGGTAAAGAGAGAGAGAGAGAGAGAGAAAGAGAGAGAATTATACATTTTGACAAAAATCCATTTAAATAAATCGAGAAGCGAAAAGTGTTGAGTCCACCTCAGAGATGAGAAAGAAAAAAAAAAACAAACAAAAATATCAAAAACGAAGCTGACAAAGACTCGGCGAAAAAGCGAAAGCAACTCTGGGTTGCCTTTGAACCAGCGAGTGAGGCAGCTCGTAAGAGCTCTGAACTAGCGAGTACAAATTCAAAACAAATTAAACGGAGTGGGGAAAAGATCTTAACACAACCTGGCCTAAGCCTCTGGGGAGAAAATAAAAACAAATTAAATATTTAAATTAACCACAAAAAGGGGAAAATATTAGTTACAACTAAAATGTTAAAAAATTATATAAATAAAATAAAAAAAATTAAACTAACTAAATTTACATAAGTTTTACCAATCAATATTTTAACTAAATCAAATTAATAAGCAGAGATGTAAGTTTTATTGTTGTTACTGTAATTTCATCGGTTAATTTTATCTTAAATATTTTCATAAGCAATGTGGTTGTGTGTGTGTGTGTGAGTGTGTCTGTGTGAGCTGAGTTTCTTTTCAGTTTGCAAGAGCATCGAGCAAATAATTCAAACATTTAGAATTAAAAATTTTTGTTTTTTTTTTTTAATGGTAAAATAATTCCAATTATAATTATTGTTATTTTTTTTTTTTTTGTGTTTAGAAAAAAACATTTGCCAGTGCTTTGAACAAAAAAATCAAAATAATAAGAATGGTGAAAAATTTGCTTGACAGACAAAAAGCTGATTGCTCTGAGAAACAGCGCAAAAAACCACGGTGACCTTAACATGCTTCAAATTAGACTTGGTAGAATTTACTAAAAAATCACCGTGATTTTTTTTTTTTAGTCACTTATCCGTGCCAAGGCATTTCCAGACATTTTTGTGTTGATACATAAAAAAAAATAGATGTTTTTTTTTTTTATTAAAAATCTGTTGCTCATAACAAAGTCACTGTTATGGGTTATAATTGTTGTTGTTGTTGTTGTGTTAGTGTTTTAGCGCCTAAATTATTTCGAGCCTGGATAGTAGTTACAACAATCTAGAGTTATAGAGTACAAGTTAATTTGTTTGCTTGCTTTCGTTTGTTAAGACCAATTTTACATACAAATTATTTTTTACTTAAAATTTAAAATTAAATATTACTATCATTTTTTTTTATTAATATTTTAGTTTTAGTTTTAATAATTCTTAAGTATAAATTTTGGAATTGGTTTTATGTGAGTGTTGTTGTATTTTGTTGTGTGGATTATTATTAATATTATTAATTTTATTTTTTTTTTTTTGTATTTTTTTTTTCGAACCTGTGCTCATTGCATAATAGAAATCTCGCCATTCATCCAGCCAAACTTCGGCCACGCGTGCTGCATTATGCAGTACAATTTTGGCTACGCCGCCCGGGAAGGTGTATGGGGATTTGTCACGGAACACGTGTCCCACATGGGAGCATGGAATTATTTCTAAAATGCCGCCACATTGCCATATCTATTCAACGGTGTAGTTGTTGTTGTTGGTGTATTTTCAGATATAATCAATTTTTTTTTGTGAAATTTTTTGTTTCATGTGATTAGAAAAGATTTGTTGATAATTTTTTTTTATTAAAATTAAAATAATTAAATAAATGGGGGGGAAAATTGTAAATTGGAGCGGAAATAAATAATAAAAAAAAAAAACAAGTCAAAAATAATAGAAAAACTAGAAAAGGCAACACTTTCTTGCATCTTGGAAAGCTGTAAAAAACATAAGAAAAAAAAAAAAACGCAAGAATAAAATTGAAAGAATCATCTTACTCTGAAAGACATCTCAAGATTCTCGCCACCCCAAATGTCCATGCCCTCATCATAGGAGCCAATCTCATAGAAATAATCCTTATCAATGGAGAACAGACCACCAGCCATGGTGGGTGTACGCAAAGGAGCCGTACGATCATTATTCCTACGGGCCATCTCACGTTGAGGCACTCGGTACCTGACAAACCACAAAAATTAAGATTAAAAGGAAACCAGTTGATGAAATCAAATTTACCATCTGAAATTTAGTTTCCAGTTGAAACCACCCCAGGTGGAATCGGAGGCTGTGATATATTCAAAAGTCTCATCCGAAATCACATCAATAATGGGACAGACCACCGTACGGCGGTTCTGCACAATGCGAGCCAGCAGAGGCTCCAACCAGCCCTCTGTGCACTCGCAGTGGGCATCCAAAAAGGTTATCACTTCACCCTAAAAAATTCATTCAAATATTTCAATTAGATTTTGATCTGCCAAAAGGTAATAGGAATCCACTTACTGTGACATGTTCGGCACCCAGGAGACGGGCCCTAATCAGACCCGAACGCTTCTCTGTTCTCAGGACAAAGGTACGCACCGGCAGAGTGGCCACATAGTCCTCCAGTTTTTTACCCAAAAAGTCTGAAAAATTAACAATTTATAACATTTGTGTTCAACGAAGAATAGGTTATCCTTGCAGTGGCGAAGATTGGGGAAAAAGTGTCGGAGACACTCAACATATTTGTGTACATATGACGAATATAGTATTTTGATCAAGGTGAAATTTGGTACGTATTCGAGTCTCTATATGAGTATTCCAAATATCTAATTTAATTGAGATAGGTCAGTAAGTGGCGGAGATATCCCTAAGCCCGATTTAGGCTTGTTTTGCGCATGAATCGCATCCGTTACACAAAAATGTATATCTATGTGTATTTCTGATTTGGCTGAGATCAGTCAATACATTTGTATAGACGTAATTAAAATAGTAACTCTAATTTAGGTTGGTAAAAAAAATAACGGATATATCCCCAAATCTAATTTGAGTTAGCGTGACAGTTATATGAGTCTATCTGATTGGTCTTGACAGCTATGTTGCGAGGGAACCAAAGCTTACTTTAAGACATATTTCACAGTTCATGACTAGACTAACTGGACTGCTGATACTGACCAATCTGGAGCTAAAATTATGGGGCTCTCGGACGATTAGTTTTCCCTGCTCACCTCTTTCACTGGCATCATCTACCAAAATGATTTCCTTCAGCAAGCTGCGCGGAGATCTGTTTATAACGCTCCAAACTGTACGCAGCAGAGTTGTCCAGGCCTCGTTATGGAACACTATCACAATGGAGGTAGTGGGCAGTTTTGAGGGATAATGTTTGCTGCGGCAACTATAATGAAAAATATACAAATTATCAGACTGTTTGGTTAACCTTTTACATTTCACTCACTTTTCATGCCTCACATCTGTGAGCGAGCGATTCAATGAGATGATATCACTGGCCAAGAGATTGAATTGATTCTCCTTGAATTTCTCCTTCATGAGTTCTTTCATGTCGGCAGGTATTTTCACAGGTTTACCCATTTCACCGGGCTTACCCTTCACCTCTCGCACCGTTGGTGCCTGGTACCATTTTTTGAGGACTGTACTGCGATATGTCATGGAAATGCCTCCGGAGGCAAAGCCATTTCCCAGTATCTGTCCTCCGCCATCACCATCGAGTGGCTTCTCTGTATTGATTTCATTATCGTCGACCATTTGATGATCATCGATCAGACGCTCTGCGTTGGGTAACTGAAATTAAACAGAATGGTTAGTATAAGACTTATAACTGAATAATCCCAACCCTTTTTAATTGAATAATCTCAAAGTAATCTCTATTTTATTTAAATAATCTGATCAAATTTCTCCTTTCATTTAAAAAATGGAATATTCTTGACAGGTTCTTGATTTCTTTTACATATCAGTGACTGAGTCTAATACCTCAATTTAATATGAATTTTTTTTTGACACATTAATACAGTGATTATTACTAAATTGCAAACAAAAAGTCACTGTGATTTTTAATATCACTCAGAAGTCGTTAAAAGATAATTTCCATAAATTTGAATTATGAAATGAGAATCACAAAGGGTAATCGTGATTTATTTAAATTCAAAATTATAAAATCATTTTTAATATTTGAATTATGAAATGAGTATTATGAAAGTCACCGTGATTTTTTTTACTACCAAATTATGAACATATTTTTAATATTTGAAATGAGAATCACAAAAATTTACCGTGATTTTTAATACTTGAATTTTGAAATGAGAATAAAAAAAAGGCACCGTGATTTATTTAAATTCTGAATTATTTTCAATATTTGAATTATGAAATGAGAATCACAAAAAGTCATTGTGATTTATTTAATACAAAATTATGAATTTTTTTTATATTTGAATTATGAAAAGAGAATCACAAAAAGTCACCGTGATTTTTTTAATACAAAATTAATATTAATTTTTTTTTTTAATATTTGATTTATAATATGAGAATCATAAAAGGTCATCGTGATTTATTTAATACAAAATTATGAAATTATTTTGAATATTTTAATTATGAAATGAGAATCATAAAATCACCGTGACTTTTTTCAATACAATTATGCATTTTTTTAATATTTGAATTATGAAATGAGAATCATAAAAGATGACCGTGATTTTTTAATAAAAAAAATATGAATGTTTTTTTTTTGTTTTGGAAAAATTTGAATTATAAAAAGAGAATCAGAAAAAGTCACCGTGATTTTTTCAATATAAATAATATTTTTACAGTGATTTTTTTTTTATTATAAATTGAAATTAGTTCTAAAATGAGCGTTCCAAAAATCACGGACAAAATATTAAAATTTTTTTTTTTAAGAAATTGAAAGAATTACGTAAAATTCCCCGTGATTTTTTGGCAGTTTTTTTAAGAGTCTTTCTCACCTCGACATCATATTCATTGGCACGTTTACACCGCCAGCCATCCTTGCCTATGCAATCGGAGTAGTGGGCTATCAGCACAAAATCGAATATCACCCAGACGAGGGAGGTGAGCAGGATAATTCGGCAGGTGTTGGAGCGCATGCGTCCCCGGAGCTTTCGTGTGTAGCTGGCAAAAGTCATTGTGATGCCTTAGTTTTTGGACTTTTGATTTGTTAACTATTGATAATGTTTCTTAATTGGTTGTTATTATTGTTGTAATGCCTTTGGACAAAATTGTTAGCACCAGACGCGGTTTTTCTTCTTTTGTTTTGGGGAACTTTGATTTTTTTTTTCTCTTTGTTTTACTCCTGTTGTCTGTCGATATGTTTAGGTTGGGTTTGGATTGGTTGTTTTAGTTTTTCCTTTTCTCCTTGTTTTTTTGTTTTTGTTTATGGTAAATTGTATATTTTTTTTTTAGTTATCAGACTTTTCGTTTTTTTTTTCTTCTTTCTTCTTTTTAAACACGCGCCAAGTTCAGCTCTGCTCGCTCAAGCGTAAAATGTTGTTGTTGGTGTTGTTGTTGTAGTTGGCACATATGGGAGCTTCGATAGGTGATGATTGGTGTTAGCTCTCTGTGTGTGTCTCTCTCGGTATCAGTATCAGTCTCCTCTCTCTCTTTCATATGCTAGGCACAGGCAGAGACAAGCAGACACACTCTTTCAATTATGGCCTTCAACTTGGCTTTGTTACGGCATCCTCTCGTTAGCGTTGATAGCTGATCCATGGAGTCCAAAGTAAGAAATAATAATAATAAAAAATAAAAAGCAAAAATATCGGTTTCTGTGTCCACCACGTTACGTTTGCTTATGGCCGTGACGACGATGGTGTTCGCTTTGCTTAGCTGACCAACAACAACAACAACGACAACGGCAACAACGAGAGCAGCGACAAGGCATGCCTGCTTTGGCCAAACATTTGTTGTTATTATTGTTGTTGTTGTTATTATTATGTTTGTTTTGGCCAGTCAATCAGTCTGTGAGTCAGTCAGCCAACCAGCAGCCAACCGAAAGACCTTGAGAATTATCCAACTGCAAAGACAAAAAAACAAAAAAAAAAATCACATAATTTAAAAGTTATTTAAAAATAATTATAAAATTATAAAACACCGAAAAAAAATGAAAGCGCTAATTTTTTTCACTAATAATGGAGAGTAAATAATTTTCTTCTCAAATTAAATTTTGTTTTTTTTGGAAAGTTGAAAAAAAAAAAAATGACAGATAATTTGTTACAGTTTTTTTCGGCGTATTAGTCAAGGTTTATTTAATTTATACACAAATTATAAGCCATTTTCATATTTGATAACAAAAATTAAGCAATTTGTAATGGGAAATACAAAATATTACGTATACGCAGCGTTGACTTTTTATTCAAGAGGAACTTCAATTCCTGTCAAATTTGTGATTTTGCTAACAAGTTGAAAGCTATTTTAATCATTTGTCTTTTTTTATTGCGAAATTTTGGTATCCCCCCTTGGTTTGGGTGATTTCAGCTGTCGTTTCTCACACAAAAGCCATAACACGATTTAATTGTACAAGTGAGGAAACCCATGGCTATTTTTTTTTTTTGGCATAAAATACCATTGACAAAGGTCATAGCAACAAATCCAACTAGCTAACCCAGCCAAATACCAGCCAAGCCGGTCCAAAGAGGCAAACAAACGGCATTTCGCTGGCCCAACTCGTTTTTTTTTTTTGACTCAAGCCTTGCACTTTTGAATCATTCATAAGGTATGCGCATGCCTACTTTCAGGTTACCCAGCAAGACCGGACTAAGACACACAAAAAAGAATGCCTGCACTCAGCCAAAGAGCCAAGGCATTAAAAGCTTGCGAAAACGAAAAAAAAAAAAAAAACAGCTAAAAATCGCCGGCAAGAAAAAATGAAAAATTAACAAACCAGTTCCCACAAGAACTGCCAAAGACACCCAGGGCGATGGACTGGAGAAGTGAAGGGTGTGAGGGAGGGTGTGTGTGTATTTGTTGCATGTGCATCCGAGTTGGCGGGAGCCACAACAATGCCAAACAAAAGAAGCAACCAACATTTGTTAAACAAAATGCCAAGATGAGAGGCTCTTTTCATTTTAAAGTTTCTGTTTTTTTTTTCATTCTTTTCATTTTTTCAAAAGGTTCTTTTGATACGCGAGGACTCTTGGTGTTTGGGTGGAGTGAAAAAGATGATTAAAAATTAAAAATTTTGCTTGTCATCTCAATCATTCATTTTGGCCTGAAAGCCGACAGCAGCTACCAAATAAATAAATCAATGAAAATCCAAATTGATTGTTACAAAAAAAAAAACCCCGAGACATTTGGCCTGATAAATTTATAAATAAAAAGGCAAAAAAAAGAGAAAGAAAGAAAAACAATTGGAAATATAATTTTTTTTTTTTTTTTTGTCCAAACAAAAAGTTTGAAAAAGAAATTTAAGAGGTCTGTCGATTTGTTGCCTGATTTATGCAATCAGTTTTTTTTTGTTTATAAATATTTTCTGTGTTTATTCATTTATGATTTATGTACATTTATTCCCTTTCCCCCCCTTTTTACGAGTCACTCAATAAATTTACATAATTTGAATGGAAGCCTGCTTGATGATGCAATAAATAAAACAACAACAACAAATGAATTTAATTTAATTAAAAAAAAAATTCCTATAGGGAAAAGGAAATTTTTAAAGCTTCATGGAAAGCATGAAAAGCCCTCAGCCAAGTGCAGCCAATTTGACTAAAAATACAATAGAAAATTTTCAATCAAGTTTTTAAAGGTAAAAACAAACAGAACCTGAAAAAGCTGAACCGAGTTTTGGCGAGAAAAGCGCTTGACATGATTTTGTGAAACTTTGCAAAATTAATTACATTGGAAAATTTCTGCTGTCAAAAAAAAAAAAAAAAAATAGGTGAAAACTGGAAATTGGCGAGACCAGTTTCGCTTGACTTTCTTTTCAAAGAAAATATTTTTTATAAATTAAAAAAAAAAATTCGCAACATAAATGAAAGCAAAAAAAAAAAGTGATTTGAAAAGTCTTTAAAAAATTATTGAAACTTTTCTTTTGCAAAAAAAAAATAAATAAATTTTCACTCAAGTTTCCAGATTTTCTCGAAATCCTTTTTTTTTTGCAAATTTAATTGAGTTATGGAAAATATAAAAATTATTTAACACGCATTAACACTTTAATAAATAACTCAATTCAATTTAATTGAAGCCAACGCGATGCCAGTGGCCATTCAACTAGAAAGAATCCAATAAGCTGAGCAGAGCAACAACAACAACAACAACAACAAGAGCAAAGACAACATAAACAACAACACCAAAGTTGCCAGTCAAATGTAAACAATAAATAATACAGTGGCAAACAGAGAGTGAGAGAGAGAGAGAGAGAAAGAGAGAGTGAGAGCAGATAAAAGAGAGAGTGAGATAGAAAGTCCACTGCCCAAGCGAGAGTGAAGAAAAGAGAAATATAAAATAAATACAATTTGATGACTGCTAATGCTGACTTATGTGACACAACAGGAGGGGTGAGTGGCGAGGAGGGAGAGGGGTGGCGGGGGTCTGGCAAAGCCATGTCATCAATTGACTGACTGATTTCACTGACTTTGAACTTGTCCGTTGATTTGTTCAACACTCTTTTTTATATACTCTTCAACGGTTTTAGGTTATGTCTCGGATATTTTTAGCCCGAAAGTAACCTGTTCAAAAAGGTATAACTTGTTCAAATTGATGTAAATATATTTTTTAATTTGAGAAATAATTTTGAAAAAATTAACAATGCCTTGTTAATTGTAGACTCAGTACCTTGGGTCAGGTTTTATTTTTGTAAATTTCAATTTCAGCTTGCTTTCATTTTTGGATTTCGAATTTTCCAAGTATTCGAGAGAAATGTATGTAAGAATGGCAACGTTTAACAGTGGTAACACCCTCTATTTAATGAGCATGCCAACCCGCTGGATAAGAGTCAAGTTGGCAGTCGAAGTCGAGTAGAAATAGTCGTACGATCAAGTTGAAGAAAGTTGAAAAAGTCGCAGAACAAACACAGCCGAAAGTTGACTCATCCGATATGTATTAATAATTAAACTTCTATTCTTAATATTAATTAAACTTATAAATAAATATAAACCATCAATCCTTTACATATATTTTTAGGTTAGGTTAAGCTTGCAAGTCGTTTGTTCTAATGTCTGAAGGGAAGTACGATTAGTATTTCATAAATACATATTCTTTATTTTAATTTAATCTAAAATTCTCTTGGTAAAATACATTTGAATTATCTACCGGATTCTACCGGCTAGCTCCTTCTGACTTCTGGTGTTGCATATAGACCAGTTTTGAATAATCACAGTTATAAATTTCCTATCGATCGCTCTTTGAGCAGTCCTGGGCAGGGTTGCATTTTACTCGCTGCCTTTGCCTTTGCTTTTTACCAATTCTAAAAATACATTTAAATTTATTGACTTCTTTTTTTTTGGAGTAATCAAAAAAGTATATCCTATTCAGAATTGATGGCCTGAGACACTCACTTTTGCCTGAATTTATATGCAGGCGTGTGTTGGTGTGTGTTGTGGGTGTGTGCCTTGTTGATGTTTTTGTTTATCAAAGAATCACAGCATGCGTGTGTGTGTGTGTTTGTGTGTGTGTTTTGTCCAAAAAAAAGAAAAGGCACTTTGCATTTTTGTTGCTCGACTTTAATTAAAAAAAAACGTATTCAGTGTGAAATGGAAGCTGTGGCAGGAACTGTTTTTGTGGCAGCCCTGCCAGGCTTGCCGGGCTGCCACCTGATCAGCTGCCACAGACAATTTAGTGTAACTTTTATACGCGTAAAATTCACAGCACGTAAAATCGAAAAACTGTCAAACTGTCATAAATTGAAATGATGTTGCCTGAAACGAGTACACTCTAACCCCGCTCCCTCCCTCTCTCTGTCACTCTCTCTCTCTCTCTTCTGCTACGAGAGAGAGTGGGGCTTAGCCAAAGTGGGCAAGTGAGTTGGGCGAGAGCAAAGGAGCCAACAAAGCGGAAGTAACAATTTTACAAGAGTGTTGAGTCCGTTGCTTTGGCCACGTCATTTCGTGTGTGTCAGTGGGGGGTGGGGGACTTTTCTCTTGGCAACACTTGTGCCGCTCTTAAGCACGCTTGTTGAGTCCATCAGACGTGTAAAATGCTCAATCTCACAACAACAACAAAAACAACAGCAATAACTTTTCTAGGTTTCATTTTTTTTGGTCTGGCTTGGTTTGGTTTGTTGAGTTCTCAAACGACACAGCAATTAATTTGATGAAAATCTATGCCAAAATTTTATGAGAATTTCTCGACTGAGATAACAGCTACACCCACTCCGGTAAAAGTTTGTCGGCAAGACTTGAGTGAAAATTGAAATAGATTGTAACCAATTTGACTGATTATGATGACAACATTGTCGCTGAGAGCACTTGCAATTCAATTATGTATGATGAATTTTTTTTTTTTTTTTTTGGTCTTTGAAAAGAGCAAAAATTAATTCATTAATGAATTGGCGGCGCACACAAGCGTCAAAGGTCGCAATCAAATGTGACAACAATTAAAACAACAACAACAACAACGAGAAATTGGAAAATACACTCTTAACAAATGGAAATGTAACACAAAATGCAATTAAGCGTATTACAAAAAAAAATAATAATAAAATTTTAAATAAAAAAAAAAAAAATTGTAGGCAATTTGCCAACGTAAACAATTAAATGCAATTAATGAAATTGCAGAATTTGAAGAAGGCGGCTGAAAGGAGGTGGCTGGGGCGGTCTTTGTGGGAAACATGAGAAACATTTAAGGTGGGAATTGACAAACGTTAAACTAGGTTACAAAAAAAAAAAGCCGGTCAACACACACACACACACACACACATGGACACAGCGGATGAGGTCGAAAAAGAGCCTTTAATTTGCTTAATAAATGATGACACCGAGGAGGGGGGATAAGTTTTAATCGAATAAGGCTTTAAATATATATATCATTCTGGACACTGGCGGAAATCCAATTAACTTTTTTGCCGGCCCACTCGGCTGATATGCAAATAAAAATTTAATTTCATGGAAAAAGACAAAAAACATCATCCTTGAGCAGTTTGAACCTAATTGGGTGGATCACAGCATTCATTTGCACACGGTTAAAATAAGCTAAAGTTTTGAAAGGAACCAGTTCATTTGTGACAAACACACATTTGATTGAGATCCACTTGGGATCCACATAAAAAAATTGGTGAAAAATTATGTTACAATCAAAGTACCTCTGAAAAGTCGACATGATCAAGCACAACCAAGTTGTAATGTGAGAAACTGCACTTTGTATTTCATAATCCACTTGGAATCCACATGGATAATAAGTGAGACAAAACATGGCAATGCAATAAGGCTTTGAATATAGGCAATCAACTGGATTATTGGAAACTAAAATGTGTGGAAATGTATTTATGAAAAAATACTTTGAATAAATGTAATCCACTTGGAATCCACATATGTATTGGAAGAGCCTTAACAATATAAAAGGCAATTGAAATCCACAAGGGCAATAGCTATAATGTAAGCGACCAAATGAAATCCACTTGGAATCCACAAGTGTATTGTAAGAGCCTTATAAATATTAAAAGGCACTTGAAATCCATAAGGGCAATAGCTATAATGTAAACGACCAAATGAAATCCACTTGGAATCCACATATGTATTGTAAGAGCTTCATAAATATAAAAGGCACTTTGAATCCACATGGGCTAAAATTATAATAAATATAATCCACTTGGAGTCCACATGAAAATTGTTACAGAATAAAAATTTAGAAAGATAAAATTTGATTTTATATGTGAAAAATTAAGTCTTGAAAAAAAACCCAATCAATTTGAATCCACAAGTATTTTGTTAGAGCCTTAAAAATATAAAAGCCACTTGGAATCCACATGGGCAATGACTATAATACAAAGTAGCAATGAGGGAAGACTTTAAATAAATATAATCCACTTGGAGTCCACATTAACATTAAGAATAAGAATTTTGATATAATAAGAAATGAAAGCTAAAATTAGATTTTAGATTTATAGTCTTCGAAAATTCTATTTGTATATTGTTAAAGCCCTAAAAATATATATAAGCCACTTGGAGTCCACATGAGCAATAAATAAGATTTAAGGTAGCAAGGAAATCAGGACTGATTATATGTGATCTTGGAATACACATGGGTATTGTATTAGGTTAAAAACACATGCAACAATACTTGGAATCCCATAAGATCCCCTAAAAGTACATTAAGGATTTTGATAAACTTAAATCCACACACAATCCTCCAAAAGTCCAAATTTATGAAATTAACATTTAATTTCAATAGTTTCAAGCAATTTAAGCTTTGATTAAGCGATACACTTGGGGTCCACATGCCATCCACTTGGATTCCACACACCATCCACATGGAGTCCACACAATAATTAACATTCTACTAGCCATTCAACACCGACAACAAGGCAAAAACAATTTTCCGGCACACGCCTCACTCTGAACGCACCATATAAATCACTTTTTGGTGTTATATTTGGCGAAAAAAAATAATAAAAACAAAAAAAAAAACATAATTAAGCACGAACATAAACATCGCCCAGACAAATGATACTTAAAATAAGAAGAAAAAAACTCACTAAAATCCCAACGGATTTACATAAATTCAAATAGTTTTTGTTGTTTTCAGTTTCTCATTGAATTTTTTTTTTTTTTTTTTTTTTTGAAAGATTGGAAAAGGCACAGCGGGGAGAGGAGGGGAATGAAAGACGGAGGCGTTCAAATCTCTGCACTTGGCAGTGGCAGATCTCTGTCTGCGGCGAACTCTGAATTAGTGCAATTGCCTCTACTGTGTGTGAGTGTGTGTGTGTTTACATTAAGGAGCAAGTTTCTGACTGTGATTCCCATTGCAGAGCTGAAAGCAAAGACGCTTAATTTATAATGCACACAAAAATAAAATTTATTTCACTTACATGTCGGCATGCAAGAACACAGGCAACAACAACAACACCAACAATAATAGCAACAACAATAACAATAACAATGCTACAAATTAGCGCTATAAATACACACGAAATGAACCAACAACTCAGTGAATCTACTCACACTCGTTCACCCATTTCGTTTGCCGCAATAAATAAAAACAAAAAAAAAAATTTTTTTTTTTCAAATTTTAAATAAATTTTTGAGGTTAATGAACCGGTGAGCTGCGATGTCAACGGGCCAGTTGAAATCTCTGCTAATAAAATGTTAATTTCCCTACCGGCTTTCTGAGTTATCGAAAAGTTGTCTTTGCAATTAAATAAAACAGACAAATCATTGGCTAAACAGAGACAGAAAGAGAGCGAGACAGAAGGTGAGAAAGTGAAAAATAAAACAAAATATTAATAAGCTTAGAAAGCCGTCTGGCTGACCAAGACGTATGACACATACAACTTTTTTCGACTCGTTTTTAATTTTAATAAAATTTAGCAAGAAATTCTTGATAAAAAAAAATATCTCTGCACATTTATAACAATTTAGAAGCAACAGATTTTTGCCTAATCTTTTATCAAATCCCAAGAAATTGAGGGCAAGGGCAGAGGGGGATGAGGACAAAGCAAACATGTTGATAGCCATCAAAATGAGCATAAATCATGCGCCACTTGGCCTGACCCAACCCCACAACAAAATGCCAGTCATTCCTCTTCTTCCATCTCAAGTAAGAAAGAGATGGCACTACAGCCTAGAAATAAATTACACCAAATTAAAGAAATTTATGCGAGCAAATAAAAAAAGCAAAAAGAAATTTGCCATTTCTCTGGTCATGTCAGAATCAAAAGCAGACTTGCCAGCCATAAGCCATCAATATGTTGGCTTTCCAGAGACATCAGTTATTCAAGGCGTTGCTTGCCTCTCACTCAATATCTCATAAAGCGATTTTTGCGCTAATTTCCTAACCGTTTTGGCCAGAAGCCCCAGAGATTCCGCCAAGAATAAAACAAAAAAAAACTGCATGACACGCATTTTAATTAAAAGTAAATAGTGGCATTGCGGAGAGGGCGACTAGCTTAGATAGACCGAGGGCGGAAGAGGGGAGCGGTAAAGCAGAGCAAACGTGGCCCACAAAAAGCGTTAATGCCCACAATTTGTATGACTGAAAGAAGAAGAAGAAGAAGAGAAAAAAAAGCCAAATACAATTTGCAGTCGTCCCTCAACTGAAAACCTCAGAGTATTCTCATTTTTTTAAATAAAACGAAATCGTGGATAAAATTTAAGCTAGGCGATGTCGGCAAACAGGGTGGCAGTCCCTAAACTGGGCCACTGGGATGAGCGCCATTGCTGATTGTGCAGAGTTAAATGTACCAGAAATAAAATGAGTAGGGGAGTAGGGAGGGGTTAAACAAAAAAATAAAATATGCAAACTTTAGAAAAAACCGTTTGCATAGCAATTGCTCATTTTAAATAACAACAACAACAACAACAAAATCAACAGACACCAAAATAAAAATAACCTTTCTTTTTTTTAGACTTTTATTATTTCAACTTTTTTTTCGTTCCTGTGGTCTTTCATTTTATTTAAACTACTCAAAAAAATTGCAAAAAAAAAAATTATAAACTTTAATTCGAGGTTTGACAATTCGTTGGTCGTTTTATTTTTTATGTGGCTCATCAAATGCCTCCTCTGTCGCACTCTGCTCTCTTCTGAAGTCACTTCAGCCCGCATCATTAAGTTTTTCTTCTTCTTCTTCTTCTCTGTTTTTCTTTTTTTTTTTCTTCTTCTTCATACTCATTATTATTTAGGTACTTTGTGTACGAGGGGAAATGCTCAAGTTGGCTGAAATGGCCATATGCGTTTATACCGCAGACTAATCGGGATTAGCGAGATTAACCAAAAAGCTTAACGAGTTGGAAACACACAACTTGTGTGTGTATGTGTTTCAGTGTGTGTGTGTGTGTGCATTTATGTAGAACGTATGATAAGCCTAATAAAAAAGGAAATATAACTATTTGAAAAAAAAAAAGTAAAACGAGGAATTATTCTGTGAATAAAAACTTTAAGGAAAATAAAAAACAATTTAAGTCAAGCTGAATCGAAATAAGAAAAATAAAAATAAAAATAAATAGATTTGGCTACACTGAATGGAAAAAAAATCATTTGGCTGCACTCTTCCACACTCTTTTCGATTAAACAAAAAAAATGCAACTCTGGCCTGAGCGGGAGGGATAGCCAAATACGAAACAGTGAGAATAGACTGATCCTGCTATGAGGGGGAAATATTTTAACTAGGAAAAACTATTATTTATTATTTAAAATAAAAATACAAGCAATATAAAAAATGAAACTAATAAAATTCAATAAATAATTTATTAATAATGAATAATAAATTAGGAAAAATAATGCTAATTTCTTTTTGTTTATTTTGAAAATTTTAATTAGAATTTTAATATAAAATTATTTTTTTTTTTACATGAAAAAATTTTAAAGATTTATCTTGAGAGTATTAATAATCTTTTATATAAAATATAATTAAATTAAATAATAAATTTGGTGAAAAATCCATCATAATTTCATTGAGAAAACAGATTTTGTGAATGATAAAATATTTTTCTTTTTAAATAAAAATTTTTCAATTTTATTTCCCAGCTGAAATCAGCGCTGAAAAAAATTTCGAAAATCAGTAAAAAAAAAACAATACGAATTAAATTTGATTAAGATTAAGGAAAAACCTCAAAACCCAGTTAAAAAAAAAAGAATTAAATTTAATTAAGATTAAGAAAAAACTTCGAAAATCAGTAAAAAAAAAGAATTAAATTTGATTAAAACTAAAATTTCATAGTTACCCAAATATTTTTTTTTCGAAATAAATAATATTTTTAATTTCATTTCCCAGCAGAAATCGGCTCTGAAAAGCTTCAGTAAAAAAAACTTATTTATTTTTATTAAGATTAAAATAGTTTCAAAATAAATTTTGTAATATTTTTCCGAAATAAATATTTTAAATTTTATTTCCCAGCAGAAATCGGCTTCGAAAATCAGTAAAATTAAGCTATTGTAATTAAGACAAAATGGTTTGAAATTAAATTTTATAATTACAAAAAAATATTTTTTTTTTTAAATTTATTTCTCAGCTAAATTGAAGAACTTCGGAAATCTTTACTAAAAAAACTAAGCAAATTTAATCAGGACTCAAATTGTTTGAAAATTAATTTTATAATATTTTTTCGAAATAAATATATAATATTAATAATATTTTAAAGCTTCTAAAATCAGTAAAAAAAAACTAAGTTAATTTAATTAAGCCAAAAATTATTTGAAAATAAGTTTTGTAATTACAAAAATATCATTTTTTTTTTCAAATAAATTTTTTATATTTCCCAGCAGAAATCGGGTCGAAAAACTTCAAAAAAACTAACCTAATTTTATTAGGACTAAAATTTTGTAATTACTAAAATATAATATTTTTTCCAAATAAATAATGAATAATATTTCCCATTTTATTGCCCAGCAGAAATTGGCGGTGACAAAAACAAAACCGAAAATCAGTACAAAAGAACCCGCATAAACGTGGTCTCACATTGGGAATCGAGTATTGCGGTTTTGCCATTCACTGTTGGGTGTGCTCTTTGATGACACACCCCGCCCCTCCTCCCACAAAGAAAGGGCATCATTTACACTCACACACACAAACACATATTCTTTTATAATAATTTCAAACTGTAAAGGGAAAGGCAGAGGGAGAGGGGGAGAAGTGTGAGAGAGAGATAGAGAGAGTCATTGGCCAGAGTGGCAGCGATGATGACTGCCTACCGCCATTAAAATGTTATTTCCTTATTATTGCCCTTAACTTAATCGTTATTGTTGCAGCCTCTTTTGCCGCACTCTTCCAACGTTTAACGACGCCTCAGACTGGGCAGCCGAAAAATACAAATTCAAGGGGCAATTGTCTTCGAGGCAAGTCGGAGGGAGACTTGCTCACAGTTTTGGCATGTGACAGAGGCGCCTCAGCGCCCCCAATAAAATTACATTTCTATGGTATAAAAATTTCGACAGAGGGGACTGCCCCCTTTTTTGGGAGTCGGTCCCTTGTGCCCACTTACGAGGGGCTTCTCATCTGATTTTTGTCTGCCTCTTAAAGTAAAACTGCAAACAAAGCCAAAATAAAAAGGGGCGAGGAAAATCACATGAAATGCCTTATTATTCTGATTTTATAACAAAGCGGCTGATGTTGTTGCCTTTGTAGGGGATTATTTGGTTTGGCTTTTTTTTATGCATATAATATGCAAATGCACTGACTATGGGGGGGAGGGGGAAAGCACTGTAAAGTCTATTGATAAACACTTTAATGCGATTACACTTGACCAAGCCACAGAGCAGACCTCCCTCTGGGCCAGTTACCCGGGATAAAATCTGTTGAATTAAATAATTTTTTTCTATAATCCACTTTGGCCAGGATCTGAAACCCAACCAGGCATATGTGCTTTTTATTACAACAAAAGCAATAAAAACAAAAAAAAGTTTGAACTAATTAAAAGTCTCAAACTTTCTCAAGTGGCGTTCATTCTTGAACTTTGTCATTGTCTGGGCAAAAAACCAGCAAGCCAAGCCAAAGAGCAGAGTATCTGAGAGGAAAAAAAAAAAAAAAAATAGTAGTCGAGTAGCTATGGAAACAGTTGGTTGTAATTAACCCTGATGGCATGTCAGCCGATCCAGACCAGCAGCAGCAGAAGCATCATTATCACTACAACAACAACAACAACAAAAGTCAATTAGCCAAAGTGCAGGCTATTTCATTACTTCATTGTCTCTTGACAAACTAGACAAGAAAATTTCGCATAAATATTAAAGAAACTTAGATTTCCCGAATAATGGATACTCTCTAAAATAGTTCTGGAAATTCCTTTAAAATCATGAGTCTATGGTTTTTACTTTTTAGGGTCTAAAATAATTTTAAATATGGAATTTCAAGGTGATATGTCTTGACACATCAGAGATATGGCCGACGCAGATATCTAACCCAATTTCATATTTGACTTGTCAAATGACATGAAACTAATATGTTATAATTTTTAATTGATAAATACGGCTAATATGTCTAAAAGTATTTTTAGATATTTCTATATTTCAGACCCATCAAAATGTATAGATTTTGACCTTCTTCAAAGAAAATATTATATATCCCCAACTAATTTGATAAGCCATTTAATTCAGAAGTTCCAAGTGATTCCCGGACACTCAGAGAGTTGATTCTCTCTACTGGTAAAATGAATATACTGTCCTACTTTTTCGAAGAGTATATAAACAAATTATCTATTAAAGAAAACCACATAAAGGAGGCGGTAACCGGAGAAAAAAATCACAAAACATGCAGAATGATTGAGTGCAAAATCATGTAGAAAATATGGAAAATGACTACAGAATAAACGACTAAATGTTATTGCTTAAGAATCGAATAGCTATTTCCACCAACTTTTCTTATCACTCGTTCTGTGTTTTTTTGGTGTGCGTGTATATTTTCTGGTAGGTTCAATTGGGCGTGGGGCGTTGGGCGTGAGTTTCTCATGGCTTTTTTCATGCGCTAATAGTTTCTGACCTCCTCTGTCGCAAGCTTGTTGATGTTCGCTATTTTTTCAGAAGTTGATTATAATTCATGGCTAAACTGGGCAGCCAGCCAGCCCAGTGGGTTGTTTACTCTGGGCTTTGCATTTCTTCCAGTCTTTTTGTGTAGTCTGTAGTTTCGTAAACACAACCTTGATAAATTTGCTGTGCTGGCTGCTGGTCGGCTGACTGCGTTGGCTGAAAGCGGGTGGCATGGCTCATAAATTTATCAACTACCTTGCAAATATGACTTACAATCTATAAACAATACTCACAAATACAGTAGACACTCGTTGGAATATGATGGAATTGGACTTACTCATAAGATAAATTCATATAGACTTAATTTTGATCGAATTCGATTTGGATATATCTAAGTAATCTATAAATGATTCTTAACTAAATTTGATATTGGAAAAGTCTATAGTCAGTTTAATATGTATACCATATTTCATGGTTTTACAATGTCATTTGAAGACCAATAGTGCTTGGGGTTATATCTTCTCATTTATTGGAACCACAAACAAGCCTAGGTCTGAATCATGTTTGATTTGATAATAAGGAAAGACGATCCTCTTCCTTCTTTGTTAGCTCAAGAAATTCATACTGAACTAAGACCTATAAGGGGTCTCACCAGTCACCAAAGGAGTACCTTATCCCAGTAGGAGTAGAGCTGACCCTTAAAACAGGAAGGGGTCTCACCATTCACCCAAGAAGCAGTTTATCAGAGTTCAGAGTAGAGTTGACCTTTAAGTCAGCAAATAAGATCAAGTTAAGGTTCAACCAATAACTCCTAGATATGACAGACTCCTCCTCTCACAGTCTAACATTCAATTGCATGATTCAACCTCTAGATGGCGCCTTTGCACCAAGTATACTGAGTTTACCAGACTAGTTGTGCCCAAGTGGAAATATTTGGCTGGAAAATACGGCCCCAAATAAAATGATTCCACATAATAAAATTCTTGGATTTTATGATTTCAGTAATTCTTAGAACATTTACTATATTTTCCCTATACCCGCCAAGTGACTATGAACATTGCAATTTTATTATTATTTTGGGTAAGCTGCCAGTGTATTCATATTCAAATTAAATTATGCTTGTAATTCTCCTTCTGCTCACTTCTTCCTCTTCTTCTTCTTCCTATTTTCATCTCTTGCATTTTAATTTATGCTCATAAATAA
This sequence comes from Scaptodrosophila latifasciaeformis, assembly GCA_037075145.1. Classification (NCBI taxonomy): domain Eukaryota; kingdom Metazoa; phylum Arthropoda; class Insecta; order Diptera; family Drosophilidae; genus Scaptodrosophila; species Scaptodrosophila latifasciaeformis. The sequence goes on along the minus strand of JBAMCM010000217.1, from coordinate 20,803,701 downwards.
GTAAGCAGAAATTTTCATTTAACAAAAATAACAAAGCCAACCAAACCACTCAAAACCTCCTCTCGAACAAAAAGAACGCAAAATTTGAGTGATGCTGTTGTTGGTGTTATTTTTGTTGTTGTTGTTGTAGTGGGTTTTCTGTGAAAATGTGTTGAAAATGCGTAAGCAAAAATAGTCAGCATCAAGAGCAACGCTCAACTCGACTTTTGGGCGGAGGAGGCGGAGAAGTGGAAACGAAGGAAAACAATGAAACTCAAAACTAGCACAATTACAAATGCCACACAAAAAAGAAGAAGAAGAAGAACGAGTCGAGAAACAAGCTTCTTTTTTTTTTTTGATAAAAATGACTTTTTTGTCTATTGAGAGCTAAAAATAAAAATGTGCTACTTTTTTTTGTAGTTTTTTTATGAAATCACAAATTGGTTTAAATGGTGAAAAAAAAATTGGTAATTTCATTTCTGCTCAAGTGGCAAAAGCCGCGTAATCACTTTGTGCTACGTGATAAAAAAAAAAAATATTAGATGGCAATTTTATGGTTTTTTCCTTTCCCTTAAAAATAAATGACTTATTCAAAAAAGAAGAAGAAAGAAAAAAAAAGCTGTTTAAATAATTTGGGAAAAAAAAAATTTTTTTTCTTTATTTGGTTACATTTTTTTTTTTTTTTTTTTTATTATGACAATTGAAACAGTTTCTAGCCCACAACAAGAATTTACCAGACACACACACACATATGCAGACACGCTCAGAGACATTGTGGAAACAGCTAAAGAAATAAGGCCAATGATGCTTACAAAGTAATTGTAGACCAACCGGGCCAACTCAATGTCTGTGTGTTGCCAGGGCCAATCCAATGAGTCAATATTTGTAGCAATTTCTGTCTGTTTTGTTGTTGTTGTTGTTAGTGTAGTTGTTGTTAAGCGAGGGCGTAGATGAAGTGCATTTAAAAGCAATTTTCAAGGTAACGAGCAATTTTTGTGAGCTTATCAAGTTGAAAGCCAACGTGTCAATCGCTTAAGAGTCATTCAAGACCTACAACAACAACAACAAAAACAAGAAGAAGTAAAAATATGGAAACTGATGATGAGGCAGGTGACCAGTGCCACAGACACAAGCGTCGGCCTGGCCTGGCCTGGCCATGAGTGGCACAAACAAGTGCAACAACATCTCGAGATCTGGCAAATCAAGAGATGCAGATAATCTGAAAACTACAAATTTAAGCAAACAGGAAAACTCAAAACAGGCCTAACAAGCCGCCTTTTTAATACACTTTACGAAAAAAAAAAAAACTAATTGAAGAATTTTAAGTGCTTCCTGTGTTTTACTTTATGAGTAAAAATAGAAACAAAAGTATTTCTAAAAAAGGCACTTAATAAATTAAAACTATTATCTCAAAAAGATAAGAAAGTCTTTCTATTTTTTCTCTCTTTTTTTTGCCTACAAAATAATTATTTTCATATATCGCTGTGATTGATTAGAGTACCATAACCTAACTAAGTGTAACAGTGAAAGAAATAGTGTGAGAGTAACTGTTCTTTTGCTCTCACTCTCCCTGTCTCTCTCTCTCTCTGTCGCACTCTCTTGTTTTGCTTATCTTTTGGGGGGGAATTAACAGAGTGGCCCGGCGTAGCCGAGTTAATTCAAACAACTCAACTAAAACGAAATACTTTTCTTTATGCGAATAAGAAGAAGCAGAATAAAAGAGGGAGACAAAAAATGCTCACTACTATGGGGAAATCTATACAAACAGCAGCATCACTCAGGTTTTTTTTCCTCTTAGTTGTACTAGTTGGGCAGGTGTGGTTGTAATTGTGCAAATGTATGTGTGTGTGTGTGTGTGTGTTTGACTTTAGTATTGCTTAGGGGAATTGCGCGTTGATGGCTTTCTCTCAGTGCTGCGGCAGATGAATACAACTTTGGCCCATCCAATGTATGATGGGCAAAAACATCAAACACGCGCGCCCAGTCTCACACACACACTCAAACGCATGTCGGAACATCTGCACTGCGATCTGTGCATATTAAAAGTGGTCGGTTATTTAGGTAAAACAAGAACCACAAAAAAAAAAAAAAAAAACACCAAGAACAAAAAGTACAACTTTGTGAGTGGACGTGTGTGAGTGTGTGTGTGTGTTTTTTTATAGCCCGACTAAAAGGGCTTTGGGCCACTTTTATAGCTTCATTTGCTCTCGACCGAGGCAAGTCAGAAGAGTTTCACCAAGGCCTGCCTAGCCGGCGGGTTGAGAGGTCGCCAGTCAAGTGCAATTACCGTGGGCGGTTGGAGAGGCGGATAAACATTTCCCATTCCCGATAAATTAGCAGCCATAAAGTGCAAGGCAATCACTGACCCAACTATGCTGGCCTGCCCTCGCCTGGGTCAAGTGGATTTTTGTACGTGGCGACATGCGGCAAACCTGATAAACCACACAACTACCTGAGGCATTGAGGGAGTGCAGTAAATCGTACTCGACCAGTAATTACAACATTAAAGCTAGCTTAATGCATTTCGTTCCACTGTGCAGGGCCACTGTGGCCGTGGAGCTGATAAAAAGAAAAAACGCATTTGCAACGCTGCCAACGAGCAAAACCATAAAGTAGAAAACGAAGGAAACGACAAGTGACTGGACAGGCGATTAAAACAACAACAACAGTAACAACGATGACGACGAAAAGCTTAAGAAAACTACATTAAAACCTGAACGAAAAGTAGAATTGCAACTACAAAAAAAAAAACAACAAAGCTACCAAGTTTGGCCAAGATACTAAAAGCTACTTTGGATGCTGTTGACTTTTTAACTCTTCTTCTTCTTCTACTTGGTTTTTTTATTTCTCTCAGTCTGTAGTGTAACTGATTTATAGACGAACCGGTTTAATTGACATGACGAACAGGAGTCCAATAAGAATGCCAAACCAGTAAAAGTAAATCAAGTTCAACTAAATTTTTCATTGAATTCATACAACAAACACAAGGTGAGCAAAAAAAAATAAAAATAAATAAATAAAAGAACATAAGAACGTCAGACAAAAAAATAAAAAAATAAAAAAAAAAACAGGAAGAAAGACTTAAGATTGCTTTTGGCTTACCTACTTTGCCGCTGGCGTTTCTTGTTATTGTGGATTTTGTTTGTGGCTGCCACTTGGAGATTGGACTTGGGCTTGGGCTGGGGAGCTACTCGCCCCGTGTTAATATTGAGAATTCCTGCGAAACACACGAAAAAATAGAACTTTGGAGAGGGGCGTACACACACGCACACACACACGCACGCACGCACATACAAATACTCTAACACTCCCTCACTCCTATCGGCATACAGGATTATCTCATGAGTGTGCGTGTATATGTATGTGAGGGTGTGAGAATTTCGGTGTTGTGTGCGGGTGCATGTGTGTGTGTGTGTCTTGTTTGAGGGCAAAATTTAATTGAAACACACAAAAAGGAAGCGCTTAACGAGCAAAACTAAAAGTAGCGCATTTTTGAAATCATTTTAATTGCAACTGCGGTTTATTTACACGTAGTTTTATTTATTGCGGAACACTGACGCGGCCGCGCCTGCTGCACTTTCTAATAGAATTGCTCTGCTGGCAGGGCAATCGGTTTCTTTTTTTTTTTTTTTTTTGTAATCCACTTGTAATCACAAGCATAAACAAATAATTTGATGCATTGTTGTTGCTCTGTGCTAATCACGGTGGGAAATTTACAAAATTTGTATGGCTCTTGCTATTACTCACACTACACTTTAAATTTCTATGCTTTTCTTTTTAATAGTTTTCTTTTACGACCGGCGCAAAAACACACTCATTCCTCGCTGGAATTCCATTTAACACTGCCGATTTTTTTTTTCCAAACATCGATGCCGAAATCGATTGGATCGAGTTTTTGGTTGGTAAAAACAATCGATTCCTCTTTTAATAAAACGATGAATCGGCAAAATAATTAAGAGATAAAATGGCCGAAATCGACGTGTCGCGGGCCGAACTAAGCTAGTACTTTGTATCGATAGTATTTTGCTGATGTATCGAGTTTTTGGTATTTTGCCCTTTGTGAAATGTGGGCACACTATTTTGTATTTGCCGGGCTTTACTGGTAAGGTTGATCTCAGGTTTGGAGGTAAGAAGTAGTTTAAGTGAAATCTGGTTGTAATAATGATATGTAATAATGAATGTAATAATGAATAGAATAAAACCGCTCTACTGATTAAACCACTTAGACGTCACCGGTTGTACTGTTTAATTCGCCGTTAAGCTGTAATCTTCTATGTTGGATTTATGGGAAGCGATCAACTTTCAGCACACTACGGTTTAGAAAGCAACTCAATCCTGAGGATTAACACAACGAATAATATAGCTTATTTTCACATTTTTTCTAGCCGCGGCTACTTTCGCTTTTGGAGTAGACTCTTATCGCTTAAGTACCCCACTGAGGAGTACCCTTCCAGCTAGAGTCTAATCGACGTAGTTTTTTGCAAGAGAACGGTCCTTTGCTTTGTGTATGTTGCAAATATTTGGTTTGGCGATATTTTGCTTAGTAACTGGTACGTCGAACTTAACGATTTCTTGTTTTGCTTAAATTTGCAATGCAATTTTTTTAAATATCAAAGCAAATCTCTTAAGCTCATCGATAAGTGCCGCTGAGGTCACCTTGGCAAAAGCTCATTGTCATATAACTCGTCAATTATAAAACGAAAATTTCACTTGAATCACGACCACAAAACGCAGATCGTTTTCAAGTGGCCGTTTAAAACAAATCCATGATTTAAAATAGAAAGAGTCAAATGTAAATAATTTTAGTTTATCGTTTTCTTTATTTAAAAAAGTTTATTTTTCTATTTAAAACCTTGCTGAAAACCACAATATTCTGAAATAAAGGGACGAAATTAAAAGTCACCTGGCCTTAATTAAGAAAAAATATATAGCCAATCTTTGATATATGCAATAGCTAAAAAGCATATGCAGGATTGACTAATGCAAATTTGGAAGAAAAAATTTCGAGGGAACTGGTTGGCATATTCGAATTTATAATGGCACGGATGCCGATCGCGTCACATTTAAGGAACTGTGGAATTGTAGTCATGTTCAACCATTTTCCAGATTAACAAGCAATTTAGTTTCGGCATATCTAATATGTTTATTTTTTATCTGGACGTATGCAAAGCCTTAAATCCAAACACAAACAATTAACTTATCAGATCCTATTTACATTGGATCAAAGTAAATCATACATTTCAATCGTTCAATTTAGCAAAATTATTTTAAAACAATTAAAATAAAATTGTAAATTAAGCACTTAAACTAAATTAAATCGATCAATTTACACAACACATAAGAAAAAAAAAATAAATAAAACACAATTTCTTAGCTAAAACTTTGGGTATAGCTAATTTTGACCTCTTTATTTCGGAGAGCGCGCTTGGCTGATCTTTAGCTTCTCGGCCTCAGTGAACTCCAGTATGCTCTCTATGGCCTGCAGGTGGCCCTGGGAGTTCTCCTTGTCCGTAAGGAAATAATAAACGGCGCTCTTGAGAAACTGCAGTGTGACTTCCGGATCCACATGGGTTCGGTTCTTCTGGGCCTCCAACAAACGTCGATAGATGGTCTGTTTTTTGTTTCAGTTTTGGGGGAGTCGGGTAAGCCGTGTGGGTTAGTGTGTGTGTGTGTGTGTGAAAGGGAGGATAAAGAAAGTGCAAAAGAGTTAAGATATTAATTGGATAGTCAAATTTGTGGCCAAAGCAAGGTAATATTCAAAGTGATTTTGTGTTGGAAGAAATAAATAAATAAAATGTTAAAAATACAAAATGTATTTACATAATTCTGGAACCATCTGGTGCTATGTCATATGAACATTTATATATGTTTATGTAAATGTAACACATATTATACTATATGTATGTATATGGGCCAATATGTATGAATATATAGACTGGGCCAATTGATTTGTTTACCATTTAATTTTTTTCTTTTGGGAAATACATTTATAAGAATTTGTATAATTATTTGGGAAATGAACCACAACATGCTATATGTTTTTTAAATATTATTTAGCTTGATATATGTTTGTATGTATATGTATATGTCTTAAGATATGAAATTCCAAAAGGACTATAGAGCTATTGTAGATTTTGGCCGAAAAATATACTAGCCTTTATTTTGGAAAGTGTTGAAAATTACTAAATTTGTTTTTTTTTTTTTTAATTATAAAACGTATCTTTGAGTTTTTTTTTTTTTAAGAACTACAATTTAATTACTTACACAAAGAAAATGTATATATAATAATTTAATTGAATAAAAACAAATTCTTGAAATATTCCCAAAACCCTCTTCCAGACACCACTTTGCTCTCCAAACTAGGCAGCCCAAGTTAATGGTCAAGAAATGACGGCGCAAATGTTGATGAAATGATTCATTTTGCTTGGATGGTAATGGATTTTTGTTTCTTTTTTTTTTTTGGGTACAGTTAAACCAAATGTTCATTAGCCAATGTTAAAAAAAAAAAACTGAACCAAAAAATAATCTAAACAAAAAACCAACTTAAATTTAAGAAATTTGAATTTTTTTTTGCAAAAATTTTGATTTGAATATTTTTCAAGATTTAGGTTGGGTAGGTAGGAGGTGGGTTTTTTTTTTTTTTTTGTTTTACGAATATTACAAACCTTACGCGCGCCAAGTACCCAAAGAGAAATTGCTTCTTTTGCAGTAAGGAGAACTTGATTATTGCCGCATTCACTCACTCTACATTCTGCTGCCTACAAAAATAGTTGTTGTTGTTGTTTTTGATATTTTTTCAAAATTTTGTTAAATAAGAGAGTTAAATAGAAAATTGAAAGCAAACGGAAAAAAGAAGGCGAACTTAAAAGAATCAGAACGACTACTTTGAACTCGAAACATGCAGTTAAAAATCTTTGGTTAGTTGAACGCGTGAGAAATTTTTTTAAAGTTTCGATTAGTTTAAGAAAGAAAAATAAAAGAAATAACTGTAAAAAAAAAAACATGCGCTCCTCTAAATCGACTGTACTTTTCATCTCTACTCTGTTTGCTCGAAACAAAATGGAATGAAACAAATGACAAAAGAATAATTATAAAATGAAATTTAATGCAGATTCTTTTTTTTTTTTTTTTAAGATGAAACATATTTTTGTTTTTTTTTTTTATATTGTTTAGGTAATTCATTAAAAATTAATTAATGCCATGATACTTAACAAAATAAATGAAAAAATATTTGATTAAAAAAAAGTAGAGAGAGAAAAAAATTAAGAGGAATATCTCAATTAATTGCAGCTTTTTCAGCCAGGTAAAGCGCCAAATTGAATATATCACTCCATATGATTAAAAGCACATTAAATATTCTTGGTCTTTAGATGTATGAGAGTGTGCATGTTTGAAGGTGTGAGTCTTGATATGGTTCGTCTTTTTGGATTTTCACGATGCCACAAAATGCAAGACACAAAATAAAACCGAAAATAATATAAGAAATATATTGAAGAATCTTACGCGTATGTTCTCCAATTCGTCCTGAGTGCTCTGCAACTGATGCAGCAGCTCGTTGATGGAGACCTTGCTGTCCGGCTGGCGATGTGCCAGTTCCAAAGCCTGTGGAAATAAGGCAGAAACAATGAAAAACAAATACCGTTACGTTGCAAGAAGCACAACTGTACCTGATCGGCTCTGGTTAGACGCTCTGCCTCCTGGCCCTGCTGATACATATGCAAGTACATTTTATTCTGTTTCACTTCGTGTTCCACCAGTTTGCGCTGCAGATCCTCCAATTGTTTCTCCAGTTCCCTGATGCGCTCCTTGGCATGTTCGTAGTCAGGCACGATATCCGCATAACGGGTATTACATTCGGCTAGCTTCTGCAGCAAGGCCTCAACCTTGTCGTTGTGGGAGCGCTTCAGATCGCTGGCGGCCCCATCTTGGGTACGTATCAACTCTTCGATGCGCTGCTCGTACATGCGGATGAGCTCCTGCCTCTGCAGCTCATAGTTTTCCAGGCTATTGGCACCGCTGCCACCGCAGGCGGCATCGGGATCGGGTGTGTTACAGGGCTCCTCACTGCCACAAATCTCGTTTTGAGTCTGAGAGTCCTTCGAGTGCACCGAGGAGGTGGTGAGGTCCTCGAAATGACCCGAGTCCGCATAGGAGCTCTGCATTTCCGAAGACATTTGCAATTGCTGCTGCTGCTGTTGCTGCTGGTGGCGCACCAAGTGTCTGGGACTGCATTTGGCCTCGTCTACCATGTCGGCCATGTCGACCAAGGGTGAGACATCCTGGGATGTCTTCAGTTCGGCCTCGCGCACAGTGACCGCATCCGAAGAGGCAGAACGCTCTTCGGGCGAGCTGAGCGAAGCCTTGAAGAGCCTCAGTTCCACAACCTCTCGGGTGAGACGTAAAATCTCTGTATCCTTCTGCTCCAAGTCCTGGCGGGCTACGCACAGGAGCTCTTTCAAGCGCCTAATTTGGCGCTGAGCACGCTGGGTAGGTGTCAGGTAATCCGGACCCACCTGGCCAGCATAGTTGGAGCAGTGGACCACATACTTCATCTTACGACCACTAAAGGTGGTGCCATTTCTGAAAGAGTCCCACAAATTTTAGAATCCTTTTGAAAGACCTTCTACTGCCAAAGAACTCACCTGGCCACATAGGGATGCTCGCAAGACATGGTCGAACGTCCTGATGTGGTGGTGGCAAATGAATACATCGAGTCTAGATCATCATCCAGATAGGTGCTGGGGGAATCTGGTGTCACCGGCGGCGTCTTGGGCGATATTTTCGTCTCCGGCACAGTGCTCAGTTTCGTTGTAGGCGTGCCCACCTGTTGGGCCTTTCCACAATGAGACTGCCGCACACAAATGTGTCCCACTCCCGGCGGTGTTGTCAACGGTGTCTTTGGCGTCTTTGGGGTCTTGGCCGTACCATTGACTATACCACTCTCAGGTCCGCTTCCTTTTGCTGGCGTTGTTGTCGTGCCCGTTGTGTTGCTTGTCGTTTCTTTACTGCCGCCGTTCAAATTCAGAGACTATGGGATAAGCCAAAGACAAAAAAAATAAAAAATGAAACAATTTTTTTTTTCATTTTGAAATCTTTTCTTTACTCTTCTGTTTCGGCTTTCTCTGTCTAAATTATCTGGCCTTTCCATCAAGGCCCAAGCTGTGTGGTAAATCTCTCAATTCTGTCTTAAACTATTTTCTAATTTTTTTTTTCTTTCTCTGCTTCTTTCTACCTTTGCATGTTACGTTTGCTCAGTCGTGCATAATTTTGATTTTTTTTCTTATCTTTTTTTTTAAATTTTTTTTCGAAAATTTGCAAACGACATGGCGTGAAATGCATGAAAGGTACTAAAGGTGGAGCAGCCGAGGGATAAGGTAGGAGAGGATCTACCTCTACCAGCTTGTAACGCCCCGAAAAACAATTTGTTGCTATACATTTAACCAGACACGGTACTTTCATTCAGTTTTTTTTTTCTATTTTTTTTCAGTTTTTCTGTTGGCATTTTTGTGGTCAATTAACTGCTCATTAGTTTTGGAGTTTAGTCGCCGGTATTTATGTATTTTGCCGCTAGCCCTGCCATGTTTCTAAAAGTTTTAATGATCATTGCCAAAAACAAAAAGTGTATTGATTTGTTTTTGGTGAATATTAAAGACTTTCATTAATTTCGGGACAGACAAAAACTGCATTGAAAGTTGACTTTGCAAATGACTGTGAGACTGTTTTGGTTTAGTTTCTAGTTCTTTTTTTTTTTTTTTTTGCTTTTGTCAACAGTTTTCAATTGACTGAAATGGCAAAAAAAAAAAAATGAAACCAAAACAAACCAACCTAGTTAGGCTGGACAGACAATCCCACAATTTAGCTGGTTGAGAGGGCAGTGCCAGTCATATTTCATAATCGTTTTGCCGACTCCACCGGTCTGGTTGACTGCCTTCACATTTTAATTGTTCAAGTACGGAGAAATGGTTTATGACATTTCTAGAAATTCTGAAAAACAAAAAATCGAGCTTGAGACTAACGCACGAGTGCACAGAGTATCTTAACTGGGCTAATGTGGGCCAGAGCCAAAAGTCAGGTAGATTATAATTACACCTGGTCTTTGCAATTAAACCATTTACAGTCCACGCTTGTTGATCACGTTCATTATTACTAGCCAGTCCATATTCGAAGAGGGCCATCATGACCAGCAAAAATCAATAGTTTTGATTCTTAAAAAAAATTATGCAAACCGCAAATTACAAGCCAGGTAACTGAAGAGACCAAGGCAATTTGCAATTGGTCAAGTTGGCCGATGGCCAAGTCAGCCAGTCTAAAACTATCACACCTACCAACTACTCATACCCTACATTTAAAAGTACAAGGTATTTTGGACTCGTTTGCAGAATGTGTCCAACAAAAAAGAGTATCATCTGGTCATATCTGCTCTTTTTGGAAACTTGCCAAAGCCGAAAATTGAAATATTTTTTTTCTGCCTACTTTTCAGGGTCAGGAATAATGGACCATAAATCAAAGTCTTTGGTGTAGTGAATCATTTTTACAGATATTTTTGGATTAGAAAATTACTACCCTTTAAACCATAATTGTTCATAAATTTTAAATCACAATCAATAACAATTATTTATGCAAGACCTGAAAGGGCCAACGAACTCTTACTAAGTCAATCCAAAATAATAGATAGTTATGACCACAACTAATATAGTAGCAATAAAAATAACCTTAATTCTGTCACATATCTTTTTGTTAACACTTTAGTTCACATAAAAAGACAAGGTGTGGATTGGGAATCCGAAACTGTTGGATGGCGCTGAGGCAGACGATTCACACGCGCTGAGCATAAAAAATCAACTGAAACAAAAATCGCAAAGGTAGAGAGAAAGAAGATACCAAAAAAGCAAAATGATAAAATGTTGGAAAAAAATGCAAGCCCCCCCATCTACTACGAAATGGAACAGGAAATATTGTGGGCCGTTTGTCAATATTTGCAAGACTTTTCACTTGCATTTCCCACAAATAAAGAACAAGCAAAACAAAACAGAATGGAAGTGAAGAGAGTATTTTGAAGTCATCAGCTGTGAGAATAACGGTGGTTAAAATCTAAAGTCAACGGAACAAACGGAAAAGAAACAGCTGCTACCGTTGTTTATCTGTGGAGGGCGCTCAGAGTTTGGACAGTAGAAAGGGCGGCGTAGTTTTTGTTTTTGCTATTATGCAAACGTTGGAAATTTTAATGGTTTTTGAAATATTCAAGTACGACAAAGCTCTGCCGTATACTATACTCTTCTACAGGAAAGAGAAAGCTGACTGTACTGAAAATTTTGAAATTAAGAATAATGAGACTCTTTGGAACAGCCCTCTGAATATTTGAATTATAGAAACTTTTAAGACAGAATTAAGAAACTTTATAGAGAGTTGGCCAAGTGCATTACATATGGATAGTATTTGTAAGACGTAATCGGTTTCAATTAACACGCATGTTACGTACTCAAACTGTCTTTATGGGGGTGGATTGATTTATTTTGCAGTTACATAGGTCGGAAGAACCAGAATGGGGGTGTGCAATAACAACAAAAAATCAATATGAACAAAAATAAAACCAAATATTAAACGAGGCTTCAATTACACCAACAATAAGCCCAAAGAAAAAGCTCACCATATTCCGAGTTCTCGATTGAGCCGCCATTTTAGAGTTATCCACTTTATCATGAGTTGGTTGAGCTGGTGATTTCAAGTCCTCTGTCAGAGCCAAAGCCTTGCTGGCCGTGCATAATGCATTCACATCCAATTTAACCGGATCCGCATCCACTTCCGCTCCAAACGACTGAGACGTTTTGTGGCCTAAATTGCTCCAACTGCGTGTACGTGATAGTCTTTGGACAGCCTGGGCCCGTACCGTAAACGATGAGCTCAAGGCGAGCTGGTGGCGATTACTGAAAGAGACGCTATCAAGCCCGCCGCCGGCAGGGTAGTGCTGGGCCTTAGTGTTGGTCGAGCGCAAGCGCATTGAGGCGGAACGCTGGAATGGTTTGCTGGCAGGATGTGGAATGCGTGTGGGCGGTGTGGAAGGTGTTGTCTTGACCGATATACCTGAAGGTTCCACCAATTTGCCGCCTTCTTCAATTCCCATCGATGACGTTGATTTCGCTGCCATCGCTGACGTCATCGAAACGTATCTTAAAAGCGAGAAGAAAGAAAACGCAGTAGCAAATTAAGTAAAAGTCTGAGAAAAATATGCACAATTATTTAAATTACAATTTCTTCCACTTCCATTGCACTTTCCCAAATTGAGCAATTTCATAATTGAATGCTCAACTTAAGCACTTAATTAACCAAAAACCAACTCATTCGCATTCATTTCAAAGCTAATTAAAACTTTCTTCAGCAAAACTATTTGTGCAGCAAACAATTAAAAATATTTGCTTTTATTTATAAGCTTCAATGAGCTGCAATTTTCTTCAATTACAAATTCCATGTAAACGTTCATTGCCTCTTTGCCAAAACAAAGTTTTCCAAATAATCTAACAATTTCATCTCAATATTCATTTGATCTTGAAATATTTGAAAGAATCCAAGGCGAAGTGGGCTTTAAAATACAAAACCTAAGCGGTTTTAGTTTCTTTTTCAGTTAAGAGAGAAAGAGAGTAGCGAGATAATGAAAAGTGAAAATTGTAGCCATTGCATGAGCTGGGGCAATTATGAAATTAATGGGTGGGTTGATCCAACAAATTAAGTGCAAGGTGTATCTTTCCCTAGGTTCACACTACATACTACTGACTTAATTATTAAGAGATCTTTTATGTTTACACCCTGCATACCTTTGATACAGGGTAAAATGACTAGAAAATTCGAAATAGACAGGAGGATCAGTTTGAGCGTTGGGATCTCGGGTAGTATAAGAGTTAGAGCTTTCAAATTTGGTATACAGAAGCTACGAGACTTGAAAAGGAGCTGGATTATAATTTTATTTTAATCCGACCTTCCATAGCCCCCATAGAAGACATGAGTCTGAATATCTCAAAAACTAGAAACCAAACTTGAATTGTATATTATCCCAATTCCAAGGTATAATAAATATATCCTTCAGCTTTTTAGTACTAAGCTCGAGAGCTCCCAAATTTAATACTTCATATATAAAATGTTTTTTAAAATTAGTTCAATGACCTTTTTTTAAAGGTTAAACTATAAAAGAAAGAGGAAACCCTGTGAACTCAAAATTCGTCTCATATTAACTAGTTTAATTTGCTTTGGTTCCATTACAAAAGCGTACAACTTTTCTTAAATTATAGAAAATTGTTGTCTTTGCTCTCAGCCCGGTCCCTTGACATTTCTCTGACAGCGAAAGAGAGAGAGAGAGAGACGAAAATACAATTAGAGTACCAAATCATTGCTATAATCTATTTCCGTGTATTTCAGGTTAATTTCAAAAAAGACCAAAAACAGAGAAGACCATAAAAAAAAAGTTAATTTTCACAGCTGAACAAACGTGTTATTATTTTTGTCTTCTTACAAATTGTTTTCATTATTTGAACTGGTTATTATTTAACAAGATTTGAAACACTTTGTAAAGAAAAAAAAAATATTCAATTTAAGGCAACTAAAAAAACTGGAAAACTTTTACACACAAGGTCAATGATAAAGCTGAAACACAAATATTTTTTTGAATATATTTTCAACTCAAATTTAAATACAAATTCGTCACGTTTAAGGGCACGTTTGAACTCTATATAATCGAAAATTACTTCGAAGCGAATGTTTCGCCAAACTATTCTCTTACACTGTATTTTCGCTCTTCTTTCTTTTATTTTGATTGTTTGCTTTATCAACACAAAAATTCTCAGGCTGTTGTTGTAGTTGTTGTTGATAATTAGTTGATAAGAAGAATAGCAACAAAGGTGCTATTGACAGTCAATTGCTTTTTCGTTCATTCGCTGAGATCAGCTAAAAATTGTCAACTTATTTTCATATCACTCATTTTTTCAAAGAAAGAAAAAATACTCCGAAATTGTGAAATGCTATATAAAAATTACCTTAAACAATAGCTTAATTAACTAATAAAAACCAAATTCAATACTCTGCATATGATGAAAAAAAAAATAATTATTATAACAGCAACAAAACAAAGCAAAGCAACGAAAGGCGCGTTGTGCGAGAAGTGAGCGACAAAATGCAACTGAAAACCGCTAGCAGAGGAGTTGCTGGGTTGGCAGTAAAGCCAATGGAAAATAATTATGGTAGATGAAAAGTTTTTGTTAAATTGTTAACAGAGCGAGAAGGAAAATAGAGTAACAGTTGAAATATAAAAAGAAGAAGCAGAGGCGGTGGCGGCAACTACAGATGTTGCAATCAATGGTTGTTGCTGTTGCCCACCTTTGGCGTCTTGGCATTTTACAGTTTGCATTACAATTTTTAGGGCTGGGAATTTTCAAATTTTTTTTTTTTTTTGGAAATGACATTTTACTCTGTTTTTGCTAAGTGAAAGGTAGATTCAGTGCAATTAATTACTGAAAGAAGACAAAAAACTCAACACCTTTCGGCTTGCATTTGCATTGCTTACAACCAAAGTTGTTGCAGTCGACCTCATTATTGTTGTAATTGTAATGCCAAGACGCGGTTTGGTATTTTGGAATTAATAGCAAGCAATCTTGCGGAACGAAATGCACGCCAGTGTGGGTGTGTGGTAAAATGTCTTGGAAACAAGAGAGAAAATATGAAATTTAACATTTTTTAGCATAAAGGAAAATTTAAGTCGTATTTTTTAGTTGAAATAGAATATAACTTTTTGACTCTTGAATTCATTAATTTTGAATTTTCCTTTTAACCTGTAGCATTTACCTTTGGTCTGTCTCCTAAATTAACAACGGCGAACTATCTATCGATATATCGATGAGGCTCTCATACAACTCTGCTTATTACTTTGCACATTTGACTTGTCAAAAAAAGCGAAGAATTTTGTGCTGTGTTGTGTTGGTTTTCAACGGGAATAATTCACATTAAAAATAAATAGAGTACACTTGTAATTTAGTTACAAACTTAAAAGGTAGGTTTCCGCTACTGCTCACTTGCTACATAGCATATAACAACATTGGATTTGTACCGTTGCAGCCGGTTTAAGATTATGGATCGTTTGTTACGTCTCGGCGGCGCTATGCCCCAAGCTGCTCCTCCTACAGATGCCCCAGTTGTGGACACCGCCGAACAAGTGTACATTTCCTCACTGGCTCTCTTGAAGATGCTGAAACACGGACGGGCAGGTGTACCTATGGAAGTGATGGGTCTTATGTTGGGAGAGTTCGTGGATGACTACACGGTTCAAGTTATTGATGTATTCGCTATGCCCCAGACTGGTACTGGTGTCTCCGTGGAAGCTGTCGATCCCGTTTTCCAGGCTAAAATGTTGGACATGCTGAAGCAAACAGGTCGACCCGAAATGGTTGTCGGTTGGTATCACTCCCATCCTGGCTTTGGATGTTGGTTGTCCGGTGTGGATATCAATACACAACAGTCCTTCGAGGCCCTGTCCGAGCGAGCCGTAGCCGTTGTCGTCGATCCCATACAGTCTGTCAAGGGCAAAGTGGTGATCGATGCCTTCCGTCTTATCAATCCGAATATGCTGGTGCTGGGCCAAGAACCCCGTCAAACCACCTCCAATTTGGGTCATTTGCAAAAACCTTCAGTGCAGGCACTGATACATGGACTGAATCGTCACTACTATTCCATAAGCATCAATTACCGCAAAAATGAGCTTGAACAGAAGATGCTTCTGAACTTGCACAAAAAGTCCTGGAAGGATGGCCTCACACTGGCCGATTACAATGAGCATTGTTCTATTAATGAGACTACGGTGGCCGAAATGCTGGAACTGGCCAAAAACTATAATAAGGTAAGCGAAATGAGTCATCAAGCCCGAAATATTTCACCTAACTTTTCAATCTTACAAATTTACAGTCTCTGGAGGACGAAGAGAAAATGACACCTGAACAGCTGGCCATTAAAAATGTGGGCAAACAGGATCCCAAACGGCATTTGGAAGAGAAAGTTGATAAAGTCATGCAGAATAATATTGTGCAATGCTTAGGCGCTATGTTGGACACCATTGTATTTAAATAAATAGCATTTGCACCTTCCCACACACACACACACACACAGAATAGGAACACTCAACAACATTAACCATCTCAAATTTGTTTAAAATTTAAAACTGAGAAATAAAATCTTTTTTAATAACAAATTAAGAAAAAAAAACGTCAATACTTTATTTCACTCTTCTCTTCCTCAATCCGCTTAAAGTTCCGCTGGCTTGGTTATCACAAGGATAATTAAATTTACACACGCGTGTATATTTTAATAAAATCCACCCTTATTAAGATGCCCTTTGAAAAAAAAATAAAGAATGCAAAAATTTATGTTAAAAAAATTTTTATTTGAACACCAGAATATATTGATTTGCTTTTATAATGTCAAATTTACTTATGTATAAGTATGGGTGCATAATTCTTAATCGTAATACTCTATAAATATATGAATTATTATTTAGGCGCCAACGGCCCTTGAGCAAGTTAAAAATGTTTGCGTTGTCTGTTGGATTGTTGTTGTTCTTGTTGCTGTTTTCACTGGTTGGCGCCTTTTTCCTAAAACGAGAGCGGGCTTAAGCGCGTTCACCACGGATGCGGCGAGCCAGCTGAATGTCCTTGGGCATAATGGTGACACGTTTGGCATGAATGGCGCACAGATTGGTATCTTCGAAAAGACCAACCAGGTAGGCTTCGCTAGCTTCCTACAAAGGAAAAGAAAAAAAAATAGTGTGAGGCTTCGTTTCTATGTAAATATACATGGTGAAATTTGTATTACATGGTTGCATGAAATTCCCGCCCTTTGTTAGTGAACTAGACAATTTTCCCCCAATTTTTTTTTTCATCATATAATTACCTGCAAAGCGCCAATTGCAGCCGACTGGAAACGCAAATCTGTCTTGAAATCCTGTGCAATTTCACGCACCAAGCGCTGGAAGGGCAATTTGCGGATCAGAAGCTCGGTACTCTTCTGGTAACGACGGATTTCACGCAAGGCCACAGTACCTGGGCGATAACGATGGGGCTTCTTGACTCCGCCAGTGGATGGAGCTGATTTGCGAGCAGCCTTGGTGGCCAATTGTTTGCGTGGCGCCTTTCCACCAGTTGATTTACGAGCGGTCTGCTTAGTACGAGCCATTTTTATTTAGTTTGAAAATTAATAGAGCGTTTCCTCAAATTATATTAAAATCACTACCGAACTGTACGAAAATTCTACAATGAATAAAGGGGGATGTGAAACGCAACGATTGCTCTAATATCGATAGGCAATAATTTAGGGTTGCATTTTAACAGATTAGATCAGCTATCCAATACATTCCTGGTTCGTAGGTACCGCCACACTTTTAAAGAATTAATTAACAATAAAGGCTTTCAAGGTTAGCTGGCCAAATCTTTGTTTTATTTCTGCAAAAAAAGACTGTATAAGCGAAATGGATGAGTTGCCATATGGGATATGTCCGTACAATCCGTCGCATCGTGTTATTCTTTTACGCATGCCGGGACACATAATAAAGTGTATGAAAAATTACAAAGGGGTTCCACTGGCCACCTGTAAATATAACGCCACACACCGCGTGCGACCTGAAGAAATGGAAAATCATCTAAAAGAGTGCAAGGATTTCCACAAATTCAACGATCACAAATATTTGGAAATGTCGGCAAGCGTCAAATCCGCCACTTCCAATTAAGATTATAGATTAAGACTAAAATATAAACGATATGATAAGTTTGAAAAGTTCTTAATGTACATTACATGCTTTTTTTATTTCATATAATAGAAATTGCATTTCCCTCAGTTCCATTAAATAAGTTAATATTTGAACAAGTATCGTAATTAAAAGATAAATAAGAGGTCTCACTTTATAGTACAATACTTTATTTCTAAATAACTTCTTCCAAATTGCTTATTACTCTGGGAGAGGGGTATCTACAACGGAAATAGTGAAAATTTACAAACGTTATCAGTCGTACGCCGTCAATTAAATAAATGACAAATACATGTATTAGTTTTAAACACTTGGAGGCACTTTAACGATTCCCCTTTTTTTCTACTCTTTATAAAACACCCACACACATACTAAACTAAATTCACAATCACACATTTACCATACATAGCTAAGAAAATACAACTTATATATAATAATTATCTGCAGGCTTGGTTACACCATATCCATTTCGAGGTCTGTATCACCTTCTTCGTCCAGCAATTTACGTTTGTCATAAGGTGCGACATTGGTGGCATCACTCAACGAGCCCAACGGGCGCACCTTGCCCAGATTGACCACTGGGGATTGGGTGTACAAATAAATGGCATACGAGACGACCGCTATGGCCAGCGCGGTGTTTATGTAAATGGGTATGGCGAATAAAATATAACACAGTACGGCTGTGAAGAGCAATTCCAGAGCACTGGCGAAGGTCTTTAGAATCGAATTCATGTACTTGAGGAAAAAACTAGTCACAATGCCAATGGCGGCATTATTGACAATTATAATTAGCACACTGAAACGCATGATGCTTGCCAAGTTGTCAGCACTGAAGGCATCCAGGAGTTCACCACGAAACATAAGAATAGCCGCATTGCAAACTATCGAATCCAGGTACATAAAAACATTTTGTACAAATATATTCACTTCGGCGCCCTTATCCTTTAGGAGATATTCGTTGTATACACCGGCTAGACAGGAGCAGATTGTCTGGGCCAAAATGAAAACAGCGCTTAGGCTAAAATCGAAGCCCGACATATTTTTAGTTGCGGCAGGGTGAACTGATGGACTCACAGCTCGGTGTTCGGTGGTGAAGGTCACTGTTTGAATGGCAGCCGCCTCACTGTCATCGTTGGCGTCACTGTAGAAACTTCCGAAATTCAACTGCTTCAGCATGCAGCCAAAAGTCAGCAAGATCAATGAAATCCACTGTCTTCGCGATAAATACTTTTTGAATATAATCTGGAACAGAATGCCAGTGACTACGACACGCAGTTGTAGCAGCAGATAGTAAGTGGTGGGATCGAAGGTGGCCAGGTTGATGAAGGCGAGATTATTGTAGAGGCAGTATAGAAATGCTGGCACCATATACAAGACCAAAACCTGTCGATCCTTGTGCACATCTCGTACCAAGGATGTGAGATTGTTTCTAAATCAAAGAGGATTTTAAAAAACTGAATTGACACATCTTCAAGCAAACTTACTCTCTACAATACAGGCAGGTTGAGACAATCAATTTTAGGACCTCTGTGAGCAGCACCACAGTTACGGTGTTGTAGCTATACGAATTATTGGATTCCTGCGATGCTGTTACAAATATGCCTGCAAAGAATCCAATCAATTATAATTCTTGATTTCTGAAATCAAATTAGCCACGTACCCTGTCCTATAAACAGAGACATATAAAGCAGAAATATAATAAAAGTCAGCCTGGTGGGGAATAATTCACGCCAGTTAGTCATCTTTTCGGTTACTGCTGATCTCTACGGTTGTGGTTATAGTTTTGGAGTTTTACGTTGCCAGCGTAGTTAATTACATTTATTAAAATATTTATCAACAAAAACTGCTGTGCTAGAAAAATAAAAGCCGAACGTGTCGCTGACGACGGCTGAGGCTGATATCTTCACTTGCTCTGCTTTGAGTGATTTGACAAGCTCAGCACTTAAAATATCTCGCCTTCAGTTCCAGATAAAAACAAATCAACCAAGCTAAATAAGTTTTTAGTTTTTATTTTGTCAGCTGTTTCTTTTTTTGTGTTATCGATAGGTCGCATTTTTGAAATTGGCAGCACTCTTTTATTGGTGTGGCGCAGCCAACTTCAACTGCCTGTGTCTTTTCTCTCTCGACAACGTCAAAATGGCAAATCGCGGTGGTCGTCATGCTCGTAATGAGGATTCAGATAATACCATAAATTATGTTCAGTGCGATGGCTTGGTAAGTTAAATAGACACTAGGAGTTATCCGGCTCTTGGGCCATAGAAAAATTTACTCGAATATGCCCAGGAAAAGGCTTCAAAACGAACTTGCATGCCACGCGCTGAGTTGCTAAAAGTGTAATTTATGCATGTATATGTGAGCGAGAGAGCCAAGTGCCGAGAGAGTCGTCACACTTTTGCCGCTTAATAAAAATTTATTTAACTTGTCTTCCTGCAGGCCGTCATGAAAATGATTAAGCACTGCCATGAGGAATCCAGCAATATGGATTTGGCGCAAGGTGCCCTGCTGGGCCTGGTCGTTGACAAGTGCCTGGAAATTACCAACTGCTTCCCCTTTCCCAAAAGCGGTGACGAGGCCATGGACGAAGAAATGTACCAGCTGACAGTGATGCGTCGTCTGCGTCGCGTCAATGTGGATCACTTGCATGTGGGCTGGTACCAGAGCTCCGATGTGGGCAATAGTTTATCGCTGGCCCTTCTAGAGTCCCAGTATCACTACCAAACCAGCATTGAGGAATCTGTTGTGGTGGTCTATGATACCCAGAAGTCCTCGCGTGGTTTTCTCTGCCTCAAGGCTTATCGTCTGACCCCGCAGGCCATTCAAATGTATAAGGATAATGATTTCACGCCCGAGGCATTCCGTAATCTAAAAGTGGGCTACGAAAGTCTCTTCGCCGAAATACCCATTGTCATCAAGAACTCTCCCTTGACAAACATTATGATGAGTGAGCTGAATGAATTGCTGCCCGAAGACAAGGGTCACAACTTCTTGGATCTGGGCACGGCTTCAGTATTGGAGAATCATATGCGTAGCCTAATCGAACGTGTGGATGAACTGTATCAGGAGGCAGTGCGTTATAACAAATACCAGCAGCTGGTATTCAAGCAGGAGACGGTAAGCAACCTTAATTTTATCTTTTAAATTCAAACTAAAATTAATATTTTGAATAGGAGAAACATCGCGCCCTCGTAAAACTGGCTGCTGAGAATGCTATGCGCGCTACCAAGGGCGAGCCTACTGTGTCCGAAGAGGAGGTCATAAAGCAGTTCCGTCCCATGCCCGTGCCGCCCCGATTGACAGCCACCATCACCTCTGGCCAGATCAACACGCATTCACAACACATTGCCCAATTCTGTTCTCAATCGTTGGCTAAACTCTTTATAACCGAATCGCTGCAAAATGCCAAGGAAGCCAAGGAGTTAAAGTAGATCTAGAAATTAACAAGAAAAATCACAATTTTTACAAGCACGACAAAGAGCAAACCTAGAAAAAAAAAATTATAATAAAATACAAAATGTTTGAGGCCACAAAAAAATTCGAACCGCACTTTGTTGCTGTGGCCAAACAGAGAATTCCAACTGTGCATTTATTTTTCGAAAAAGAGTAAAAAGCCCGTACGCATACCTTTCCTTCCACCACATTGTTTATACTCTCTCTTTATCTCTTGCAACATTCGTGCCCGATTGGTGGTGTATTTCGGCTCGTGCCGTGCAAATAATAAACACCCCCAGTTTTTCCGCCAGGCTCCTGCGCATTTTCATTGTTTAGTTTAGTTTTGTGTGCGGCGGGTGGTGCGCTTTTGTGTCGATAAAAATAATTTTCACAGCAGCTTCTTATCCTCGGTTTTTGGTTAGTCTCATTTTTTTCTTTGGCTTTTGCAATTTGCTGCTAATTTCTGAATTAAAGTGTTAACAATTTGAACAACGAAAAAAGTTACTAACCAAGTGAATAACTAACGATGCTCTAACGTGTCTCAAAATGCTCTCCTATGATTTGAATGAGCGTTTATTAAATGCAGTCACAACTGGTGATTTTGAGCAGGCGCTCAATTGCATTATGCAGGGCGCACAGGCCAGCTATATTTCACCCACTTGCGGACGGACAGCTGTCGGTACAGCCGCTGTGCTCGGTGACTCCGAAATGCTTGAACTTCTGGTGCAATCCTGTGAGGAACCGGAGTTGGATGTCTTGCATCAAAGTAAGTTGAACTTTCGGGTTCATGGCCGAAGGGGGCAACAGCCAACAGCTGCTGGCGGCTGAAAATCAATATAGAAAATAACGACTGGGCGTCGAAAAAAAGGGGTTCTCAACATTTTCACAAATATCTCTCATGGTCCAATTCGAATATATCAGTCATTTTGTGAAAAAAAATTGTTTTTTTCTAGTACACAGATGTACTACCATATAAACAGACTATATACCAAATTCGAATGTAATCGGTCAATGAATAACGGAAATATGTTTATTCTCCTTTCGAAGAAAAAAGAGTGCATTCCTTTTGGTCTGATGAGAGCCACTCACGAGACCATCTGCCGGACCATCTGACCGTCAGTTGCTATGTTAGCTACCCTCTTAGTTTTAATGCTATCATGAGGAAACTTGGTATATCGCCTACACCTGTTAGTACTAGTCGGATCGAACCTTCTTTTATTGACTGATCTCTTTAAAATTCGGCATACATAATTCTTATATAAAGAAGCACATTTATCTCAATCGAATCTGGTATTTAGGGTTCATTGTCTGAAACTTTAGTCGGATCGGGCTACTATATAAAAATCCTGTCATACAAACGTCAATCGTCTTAAGAATATCGGCGACTCTGTAACCTTTGACATCCTCGAGATAACCAATTCTTATCTTCAATTAAATGATTAATTTTTTGCAAAAATCTTTTTCATATCAAATATTTAATCTTTCTTTGTTTCATTGCATTTCATCAGTGATGAGTCACCCATGTAAAGATTAAGCCGAATTCTAGATACTCTGTGCCATTGGGATTAAATCCGATAGCTCAATATATCGCTTATTTTACTATAACAAACTGGTGGTGAAAATATAGAGACATCTGACATTATGTCTCTCTCAAGGGGTTACGGGCTTTGATCAATATAAAATTATTGGCTTGCCCTTTGTAATATCTCGTAGGTCCCCAAAGCCAAAGTTGATAGCTATAGCTTTTCTAGATCTCGAGATCTTTGTTTTCAAACAGCCACATAGATGAACATTGATATATCAACTTTTCTACGACGTCGCCTCTGCGTGTTACATATACACACAGCGTTCGAATATACTCTGCTGGTTAAAGGGTATAAAAATAAATGCATTTCAGACGATCAGAATAAAATTCAGCATTTTATATTTAGAATACACCGATCCCCCCCCCCCCCCGCACCTTCCGCCTATAAATAATGTAATATAAATTGAAACCGAAACAGGTTATTTTTTCATTTCAATTTCGACTCTTGTGCTGGTTAGTGTACCCAAAAAAACAAACCTCCCATTGACCCACATTGTAAAAGACCCAGAAGAGTTGCTGATAGACAACTTGCATGCCGAGTCTCTCTGAAAACCGGTTGTACTCTCTTTGGTACTCTCTCACCAGAATGATAAGATTTGTGAAGAAAAGTCTTTAAAACTACAGTGCACTTGTCAGTTAGGTTTTGAACTCATTGGGGTAAATGTTTTAAAGTGATTTGATTTTCAATCAGCAAGCTGTTTGATTTTGTTTTCAATCGGAATATAAAAATAAAATTATACTTTTGGATTGCATTTTTAATTGAAGATCACAACGATACGATGGATGTGGAAACCACACCCGATGGCATGGAGAAACTGGAATGGGTAGACGAATTCGAGACTAGTACAAATTCCGATGAAAGCCGCTCTGAAAATGGTGCCGGCGACGATGGTTTGTATTATTACTATGCCAAGACTTTCGAAAAGACCGGAGAATTCCTCTCCCGCGGTCTGATGGAGTGCTGTGAGGATTGCCGTGAACAAGACCCGCATCGATTCGATGCAGATCTAATGACACCTCTGCATTACGCCGCCGCCTGGGGTCATGATGATTGTGTGAAGATTCTGTTGGAGCATAATGCACCCATAAATGTGGTCAATAGTTCCGGCTATACACCCTTGCATGTGGGTGCCGGATTTGTCGAGGTCACTCGGCTGCTGATCAAATACGGGGCTCTAGTCAATACCAAGACCTTGGACAATGGAAAGACGGCTCTTCACTTGGCCATTGAGAGCCGCCTTCATGAAGCGGTAATTATAGTCTTTCTGAATTTCTGGGTAGGATTTAGAATTTATGATTTGATTTGTCCTTACAGCCTATGGTTTTACTCGAAACGAATGTGAATATCAACGAAGCTGATGATGAAGGCGAGACCCCACTGATGACAGCCATTGCCTGCAATATGATAGGCTTGGCTCAGGAGCTCATTAAACGTGGCGCCAGCATCAATAGCCAGGACAAGCGGAACAACACGGCCCTCTACTATGCGGTCACAGGTCGCCACCTCGAGCTTGCCTCTCTGCTCTTGGATCGGGGAGCCCGGCGTTTGACTTCTCAGCATTTAATCCACAGCTGCGTGGCCTACAATGACCAGGCCCTGGTGGAGCTACTGCTCAAGCATGGCGACAGCTTGACCGTGCGGGACTGTGATAACCACACACCCATTCTGGTGGCTATCCATAAGCAATTGCCCGACATGCTGGCCTATCTGCTGGACAAGGCCGAGGAACACCGCCAAAAGGGTCTCTATTGTACTGAAGAGGGCCTCCTCCTCTTCGCCGTGCAGAATATCACCGATTTGTCTGCCTTCAAGGCGATACTACGTGTGCTTCTGGCCAAGCTGCCCAGTGCTCGTCGGGACTTGTATACGCCCTGCGCCCCCACAATTGTCTGCGGAATGATCTACTGTCAGACGCCTCTGTCCCGGGCCATCAACTTGCAGCGTCTGGACATAGCCGAGCTCTTGATCCAGGAGGGCTGTAACATATCGCAGATTTGCCGGGAGCATGTGGTCAATGAGCTAAGGGCCACATGCTCGCCACGCAGCCTCGCCTTCGGACTTCTCTTGTGTGAGTCACAGAGTGTTTCCTTTAAATTTCGAAATAATTATTTTTTCCCCCTTTAAAATCAGTCAATGCCGGCTTCAAATTCCCCCACAAGCAACGTGCCGCGCCCGTCTCCTGGCCCAAGCCACGTCTGGAGTTTGAGACATTAATGTCCCAGCTGCGCACTCACCCACCCAGCTTGCAGTTCCTAGCGCGCCAGACGATACGACAACGTATACTGCAACAGCTACAACTTCGGTCCGATCTCGAGGAGAAATACCTGCCCACAGCCGAGCAGTCCACCCTGGATCGCATTGTGGAAGAGCTCTCCATACCCACCATTCTGAAGGGTTATCTCAGCTCCTTTTCCGAATTGCCAGCAGTCAGGGAGAAAGAAGATTAACACTCTTGCACCAAAACCAAAACCAAAACCTACACGATCATCATATAGCGACCTGATTAGTTTTAGAGGCCATCAAGGACTTGGTTGCATTATAATACATAAGTTTTATTTAGCTTGGATCTCTCTCCAAAGTTCTAGATGTAGTTATTTATATATTGACTTTCCGTATATTTATTTTACACGCATATATATATATATTCATATACATGTATATATGTATATATAGTTTATTATGATCATTAGACAATTTTTTATAATCTATATATTGATATACCGTTCTTAAACTTTTGACTACAAAAGAATCGGATAAATTGATTTGATGGTTTTTTTTTTGGAATTAAAATTGAAATTAACAAAACAAAAAGAAAGTAACTAAAGTTATTTCTAATCTAATCTAATCAATTTTTCATACTTTCGATTATTTTATCAAGGCAATTAAATTGTTTCTTCTTTTTGTTTTATTTGAATATATTTTAATTTTATTTCTGCATCTTTAGATGTATTGATTTTAAGGCAATTATTCCATGCAATTCTTAAAAATACAAATATATATTTCTTTTTGTTTTTTTCGAGAGATTAATTCTTATATAATTTGCCAAAACGATTTCTATTCTTTTTTTATACAATGAAATGCATTCTTTGTTTTCACAAAATTTTCCGTCTTTTCAATTTCAAAATATTTCCAACATTTTCAGGCTTTTAGCTTAACACAAATCAAATACAATGCTTTCTCTTGGATAGGATGCTTAAAATCTAATTTAACTTTTTTTTTTTTTTTTTTGTTAAAGAACCCATTGAACCATTTTTTTTTTTTTTTGTTATATATTTAGGGTTTTAGGAGCAATTTGAAATCATCATTGGCATTTTCCATAATATATTCAAATGCAATTTTTTCCTTGTTATCCTTCAGCTGCTTCAATGTGGGCTGCTGTTCGAGCAGATACCGGCAGACTTCCAGTTGATCACGAGTGGCTGCCCGATGAAGGGCTGTCTGCCCGCATTCATCCTGGACCAGCAAGTTGGCCTTATGGGCCACCAGCAGCTTTACAATGTCCAAATGGCCTGCAAAATGAAATGATTTAAAAATGGAATTGGAAAGAGCCATGTATAGGCTTACCCATCATGGCTGCACGATGCAGAGCAGTGGCTCCTGCCTTGGTCACGGCATTCACATCGGCCTTGCCCTCGGTTAGCAGCAATTTGCAAATCTCCAAATTGCCATTCCGAGCGGCATAATGCAGGGCCGTATAATCGCAGTTATCCCGGTCCATGGTATGACCTTTCTTGATGAACTCACGCACGCGCTCCGTCTCATTGTAGATGGCTAAAAAGAAAGTCTCAAATTAGTTTTTTGTTTTTTTTCGCTTGGTTCCTTCCGGAATTACCTGCATTCCAAATGCCCCGATCAAAGTCCAGATCACTCAAGGTCTGCTGTGCTGGCTGGCCCTGTCTATGGCACTTGCAGTAATCGGCACTGTGCTGGTGATTCATTTTCCCCCGATTTTAATTCTCAATTTTCAATTAACCAATTCTTAATGTTCAAGTTCGTTAGCCCGTTTCACTTTTGCGTCTTTTTTTCGGTTTTGATAAATTTATGTGGCTCGCTCAGGTCTGAATGATTTACACCTCGCGTTGCATTGTCCAGCAGATTTCAGCTTCACCGCAACTGCAGACCACCTTGTAACTGAGCTGGGCCAGAGTGTTCAACATAACCATGGGCGGCACTGCCACCATAACGCCATTGACACAATCCTTGACACCGCTGCCGAAACGCTTCGAGAGGGCCTGGACTTCGGTTTGATTCAGGCCAAATACTGTGCAAGTGTAGTCGTGAAGGGAACCCTTGACCGTGATGTAGGCAAAATTACCCTCGGCTTGGATAACGGGCACTGGTATGGTCACAACATTGGCCGCCGGACAGGGAGCCACAGAGGTGGCCGATTGTGTGGGCAATGGATTTTCACTGTCTAAATTAACTTGGGTATTGACGGATTGAGTCGGTTGTTGGTGCGATGAGGGAATCTCGCTCATAGTTTTCACTGTCTGCCTTCCTTTCCTGCTCTCAACACTTCACTTTTTGTGGGGGGGAGGTTTCGAATTTTCTATATTGTCTGCTTTGTTTTCTATTTTTTTTCGGTTTCAAACTTTCTTTGTTTTTGGTTGCTATGGTCACACATACACATACACTTTTACATACACACACACACACACACACTTCTGGTCAGACCTTTTGAAATGCACTTGATTTTTTTTTTTAAACTTAATTTGATGGTGCTTTTTTTTTATAGTTTTTGTGATGTTTTTTTTTTTAAATTTTAATTTTAATTTTTTTTATGGGATTTGTCAATGTGTGTATGGCTTTTATTCGGGTGAGTCCACCTTGTGATAATTGCCTAAACTGGCCGCCTCACGTCCAATATTTGAGAGATTTTCACGCACCACTGACTCGGCCTCCAAAGGTTCAGGTTCATCAAAATCCTTTCGCATTGTCCACATATACTCGTTGTAATCCTGTTTAACGGCCGTCGATGAGCTAGCCACCACGCGAAAACCCAAAATCTATGAAAACAAAATTCTCATCAGATCGATTGAATTTACAAGAATATTCTGTGATTACCTCGAGTGCTGATAAAATCCGACAAGGGTGTACTAAATAAACAATTGTCGACTCATCGCTGTAACCGCCGCAAGAGAATTTGTTCAACTGTTCAATATCGTCGGCTGTGGCAGAAGAGACAAAGAGCGTAGAAGAAAAAAACAAAAACTAGTTAATTAAATGAAACTGCATAAATTTAGTAAAAAGATTGAAAAAAGCTAAAAAAAAAAAAAAAAAAAAAAAAACAATAAAAATGGGTGGTGGCGCCTAGTGGAAACTATTGTGAACAAGAGAGACCGTAGTAAAGTCTGACCATGACGTCAGTCCAACTCTCTCTCTCTCTCTCTCTTTCGGTTGGTTTGCACTTGTAGTTGTGTGTGACTTAATTAGGCAAATATTTAACAGCTTTGAATATGTTTCATAATCGTAAAAAGAAAAAAAAAATCAGATTTTTTTATCATTCCGATTCAGATTTGTTTTTTTTACGTAAACTAGGGCTGATTTTCCCCTTAAAATAAAAGATCAATAAACTCGGTCTGCAAATTATTGCCATATACCCGGTAATTTGTTTATATACTTTTTATGCTTACATATAGAATTAATTTTTTTTTTTATGATAAACTTTTTTTTTTGTGTGGTTGCGAACGTTTCCAACTGCACGAGCGCTCAGCAAAATGAAACTGAAGAGAACAGAAAGCAAAATGAAGCTCGACAGACTTGCTCGAAATGAAAAATGTGGGGTGGGAGCTTCATTTTTATTTTATCGCATTTTATTTTTACTACTCCAAGGAAGGTGAATGTGCTGCAGTTTGTATGAATTGCCTAAGTGGACATACTTTTTCTGCCATCAGTGTAAAACAAAATAAAACAAAAACAGACACTTTGCCACTCAAGGCCGGTCTCCAAGTCTCTCATTGAGAAATACAAAAAAAAAAAAAAAAAAAAAAAATAGAAATAAAATAAAATGAATACCCAAAAAGCTTGGCAAAGCAAAATAGAAATAGCCAAAAATGCGTAAACTTGAGTCTCTGTGTGTGTGTGTCTGTGTGAGTGTGTACGTGTTTGCGTGCTTTGGATCTGGCGATTATGGGCAAACACTCTAAATTAATTGTGTCACAATAATAATAGACAAAATAGCATAAAAATTCAACAGTCTCGAAAACTCTATTTGTGCGGGTGGGCGACGACAAAAAGAAACCAAACAAAATTTGTAGCTAAAACGAACGCAAAAAAAAAAAGAAATGATTCGACTATTTTGTTTTACCGTTACCTTTCAATCCCGAGACTAGCACCCGCCAGGGATATTTATGACTGTAGGAGGCTAAATTTCCACGTATGATTATGTACGGCATATTTATTTTATTTATTTATTTTTAGTCGAAAATGATTTATTTGTGAAAAACCTAGTTGAAAATACAGAAAACACACGACAGAAAATGAACTGTTGCGGCTGCTTGAAAGGTTGGCTCACGACTGAATTTGGCTGGCGTAGTTACTTTCTTACTTCGGACTTGGCTTGTGGCTTTGGAATAGTTATTCTTGTTGTCGTTGTTGTTGTTGCCTTATTGTTTATTTATTTATTATTTATTGCGTTGGTGCTGTTCTGTGGCTCTCTCTCTGAAAAAATTGTTAGCAACAATTATTTGATTGGAATACCTCTGCCAGCAGGTGTATGAATTAAAAGGTTTTTCCGTTTTTTTTTTGTCTCTCTCTCTCTTTTTTGAATCAGGATAACGTAATTTGCAAAGGTCTAGTCATTCAAAAGTACACACTCACACACACGCACACACTGACCAGTTGCATGTGATTGGCCACTAAAAGTACAACACGATTCTGTTGAGTTGGTAAAGGGGGAAGAGAGAGTGTAACTGTAATTATAGCGACTACCTCAAAGGTTAATAAATATTTCCGTAACCAAAAATAAAAAGGGCAGACTTTTTTTTTTGGTCAACAACAATAAAATAATCGACCACCCACATATAACAGACGACCTGTCGTTGCACTCTCCACACTCACAGCACACACACACATAAATACACACGCACATCTCCTTTTCAATTGGCTGGTGTACGTCTGTTTTACATCCTTGTCCTTGCGTTGCGTGCTTTGGGCTCACTCTAACTAAGCGAAGGTAAATTATGATCAAATTTCTAAATAAATTCACCCGCGCGCGTCATAAACAAAATTGCTAGCTAAAAAGACTTAGGCGACCAATGATGTCATTTGAAATTAATCAGATTAATTCGGGCTTTTGTTAAAGTTTTTTTTTTTCCTTTACACGGGCGCTTATTTGCACCTTCGTCTGTTCGTTCTTACCTTAGCTGCTTTGATTTTGCTTTGGCCAAGTGCATGGATTATTTAAAACACTGAGTTTTTGACACCGTTCACAACTTGGTTCGATTGAATTTTATTTACTAAATCTTAGGTGTCTTTTCGCGTTAATCAAAAACTGCAAAAACACTGCTGGCGAAATTTGTATGTACGTCAAGTTAGCAGCGAAGTTTGCCTCCGACTCAAGAACCGTGCTCCGGAACTAGTTTTGCATTTCGCAAGGAGCTAACATTTTAAGAGATTCATTTGATATATTTTGCTGTAAATTTCGTAAAACAAAATAAAAGATAGTGTATTAAATATTTGATTTATTTATTTCAATAATTCAATTTAAAATTGTTGACTTCATGTATTTGCATGGTTGCATTCGAAGAGCTTTGCGTAGCCAATAGGTGGCACTGTGAGCTACCAGTAGGGGGTGTCTAGTTTGGTATTTCTTGTCATTTTAAAGCAGCTGCCTGTTATTGTTTTTTGTTATTAATAAAAAATGTTTTCAATTAATTCATACAAAACGCCAATTTGATCGGAATTCACCCAAGGACCTGTTCTAAGTCGTTTGGTAGTGAGAATAACTCTACTTTTTAGCAGCGGGGCGTCAACAGCTGCCGGTAGTTAAAAAAAAAAGTATTCTTTAAACCCGATCACAGCTTTATAAACAGGAATTATTTCCATATTTCAGATTACGCAAAAGTTCATTAGGGTTCAAACATACACACGAATTTGGCTATTACGTGGTCCATTGGATGCTGTATTTGTTTTTGTTCTTTCGGGCAAAGAAAAAACATCTTCGCCGATGTGAATGTATGTGCATATGTGTCTGTAATTGGCTAGCATCGCATCCATAAGTTAGAAACGGCACACACAGACACTCAGTCTTCTCCCAACAGTGAAAGAGCTAACGACGGAAACAGCTTTTCTCCCTTTACCAGCAACTATTGAAAAATTGAAGAAGTGAAGGAACCACTACGATTTGCTTGATTAATTAAAATGTCCAAGCGTATGCCATTATTCCCGTTGCTGTTCTGCGCAACAGTATTCATAATTGCCGTGGCACCCATGCCAGCCCAAGGTGCGGTAGCCACACACAAGCACGAGAAGCACAACAGCAAGGAGCGCGTTAAGGATGGCATCTATGCGCCACGCGATGCCCACCATCACGACGAGAATGGCGAGCACAATGTAGAGTTCGACCATGAAGCCATTATAGGTGAGTTGTTTTTTTCATTTTTTTTTTTTGCGTTACCCTCTTGGCCAATTTAATTTATATATTCTGTTTATATCATGTGGTTTTATGAGATTCTTCTGATCATTTTCCCACTTAATATTTGGAATACCGAAAACAACACGTCAACATAAGCAAACAAGAGCAGAACGTTTCTTTTGTTAAAGACACGTGCAGACATTACTGTTTCTGAAAGAAAATTCAGATCTTGAAGAAGTGTTCCATTATTTTTCGTTTTACTTTTCACGCCTTAAAATAATTAAATCTGAATAATGAATCATTTGATACATATTTTTTTTGTTTTTTGTAATTTTTAGGTAACACTAAAGACGCACAAGAATTCGATACGCTTTCGCCTGAAGAGTCGAAGAGACGTCTATTGATTTTGGTCAAAATGATGGATCTGAATTCGGATGAATTTATCGATCGACATGAACTGAAAGCTTGGATTCTAAGGTCCTTTAAGTGAGTGTTGTTTTGTTGATTAATACGCACCCACGAATGTATGAATTCAGCTAACCCAATAATTGGCCAAAGCATAAATGTTTTAACACAAAAGCATACGAAACCAGCAAATAGAATAACCCCGAGTTTCGTATGATTTTACAGGAAACTGGCTGAAGAGGAGGCGGCCGACCGTTTCGAGGAAATCGATCAAAACGAAGATGAGCAGGTGACCTGGAAGGAATACCTTCAGGACACCTATGCCATGGAAGATGAGAATTTCAAAAAGGAAATAATCGACTTCGACAGCTACGAGGATGAGCAGAAAATGATCAAGCAGGACAAGGAAATGTTCAATGCAGCCGATCTGGACAAGAATGGGGTGCTGAGTCTGAAAGAGTTTGTCTATTTCCAAAATCCCGAAGAGCATCCGGAAATGTTGCCCATACTCCTGGACCACACCATTCAAGATAAGGACTTGGATAACGATGGCAAAATCAGTTTCCAAGAATTCGTAGGCGAGGCAGCCGAGCATCACGACAAGGAGTGGCTGGTCACCGAGAAGGAACGCTTCGACAAGGACTACGATGCCAACAAAGACGGCATGCTCACCGGCAACGAAGTACTCACCTGGATAGTGCCCGGCAACGAAGATGTGGCCACCGATGAGGTGGATCACTTGTTTGTCTCCGCCGACGAGGACCACAACGATCGCCTCTCCTATCTGGAGATTCTCAACAATTACGACACTTTCGTTGGCAGCGAGGCCACCGACTATGGCGACCATCTGCAGAATATCAATCATCTAACCGATGAGCTGTAGACAAGCCCCGAAAATTGCCTAGAAAACCTAGAAAACTTTAAGAGGTCTGCGTGTGCTGAGTGTGCCTGGGTGTGTGCTTGAATTATTTGTATTATTCATTCTAGTTAGTAAAATTCTATATAGTATATATAATTTTTTTATTTTTATTTATATGATTTTCTTGATGATTCATATAATTATTGTACGAATTTATTACAAATTATTTTAATGTAAATGGAATCTTTTATTTTTATATATATATTTTTTTTTTATTTTGCTTTCCTGTTTTTACACATTTATTCTGATTCGTATTTATATAGACACCAAAACTGAGAAATAATTATTTATTTTAATAATAATAATAATAAAATGTATTTAAACATTTTGACTAGAAATGCCTTCAATTTTTGCACTTTTTGTTTATTTCTTTGACTAGAACATAGAAAGGGACAGAGAGACATAGAAGGGTTAGCTTTTAAGTAGGGGACCAGCTGAGGTCCCGCAGGGTTAGGCCTGTCTTATATCACAAATATTGCACCAAATTGGCCTATTCAAAACGTAACCCTGAAATATTTTTTTTTATTATTTCACTAATTTCATTCAAGCCGATTATAAATGAATGACTGAACAATAAACCCAAAAAAAAAAAAAAAATCAAAGAACTTATCAGTTTTACTTACAACGTTTATACAAAGACTGAAATTTCTGGTTCTGTCTAATCTTTCTTACAGTTTAGAAAATTTACATACAATTTAAAAAAATACTCTGATCATCTGACAACTTTATCTCATTTTTATCTATGGCACAAGGCGAGCTTCACGGGCCCATTCAATACAGGGAAAAATGTGAACTAAACTGAACTGAACTGAACACTTTGAATTGGGTTTGTTGGAGGGAGGGCTATTTTTTTTTTTTTTTTTTTTAGCTAACTTGGTAGATTATAGTTCAGAATATACATTTCGACTTCATTAACCTACAAATCAAAAGACTCGATGAGATCCGGGGCCTTGACTTTCCTGGGAAAGTCGCGGGCTCTAGAAATCACATAAAATATCGTAATTATCTACCTGACGCAAGGGTTCCACCTGACTCCAACGGTCTATGACCTCGGCCAAATAATCCGAGATGGGCAGAGGCAGATTGAGTTTCTCTAGGCCCGCCCGGGTGCGTACCCGCTGCATGATGACGGCGCGACAGCGATCTTGCAGATTGACAAACTCACAGCGGGAAGACTTCAGGGTCATTTCGGTTTTGGCGGCCGTTGAGCAGACAATGGGATAAAGTGGTTCACGAACCTGGCAAAGTAATAGTGAGAAATTTAAAATTCCCAGAGAAAAAGAAACTATTGCCTTACCTTATCTAGGCCCCGAAAGGCCACGCCTAGGCATTTGCCGTCTTTGTAGAAGGTCAAGGTGCCGTCGATGCCGTCAAAGAGTATGCCAATTTGGGTGGGATGGTTCTCGCGAAAGCGTTTCGTATATAACAAGGCCACGCCCCGGTGCCAGAGTACACCCTTGTGGGAAAGACCCCAGCCGTGCTGATCCTCGCCGAGCATATTGCGAAAGGAATTGGCATGGAGCCGGGCATGTCGAGTGCCTATACCAAACATGATCGAGGTGCCGAAGACGCGCTGGGAGACATGGAGCTCCCAATAATAGCGTCCGTTATTCAGGGGACGCTTGCCCTGAACACCGGCTGTGCCCTTGCTCCAGTTGGGATGAAAGTGTACAGTCCGGGCATTGGGACCGCTGAGTACCACCTCCTTGGAGCGATAGCGTTTACTCCAGGTCCAGTTATCCTCAGATCCATGTTCAAGGGGGCAGGTGGTGGATCGCTGAGGACTCTGCTGTATGGCATTTGATTTGTTGCCGCTACCTCCAGCCCCGTGGCCTGCTCCTGATCCGGTTTCTTGCCTATGAAGAACCTGACGGCGACGACGTGATACGGGTACTTGGGCCGCCCTGGGCACCTGCTCCACTTCTATATCTGACATTTTGCCCAACTCAACAATTCACTACAATCACTAGAAATTTATACACTCACTAAACAATTTACTTGGAGAGATGTCTGTGAGATTGAGCTGACTACACAAAGCCTACTTCTGTCCTTTTGTTCGGTTCGAGTGGCAATTGAAACTATTTGGCTTTGCCTACAAATAACTGGTGACTAGAGTGGGTGGTGGTAGTGGCGGCGGGAGGTCTTGATCATCATCATCAACAAGGTAAGCAGCATCGTCATCCACTAGGTAGGCGCAACTGCCTGTGCTGGGCGTTTGGGGCAGTGATTCTCCTTCTACAAATCCACTGGTCAGCGAGGATCTATCTAGCTCGGGTTCTTCTTCCTCCGGCTCCAGTTCCTGGGCAGGTTGTTGGTGTTGTTGGTTTTGGATCAACTGACGGTATTGCTGATAGTTTTGGAACTGCTGTTGCTGCACACTCAGGCGCTGGTTCAGACTACGCTTGAGCTCCCGTTTGATGCGCCTGAGCTGACGGTACTCGTATTCCGGCTGAAGTTGTTCTCGCCTGCTGGAGGTCTGCTTGTGCACTTGCAGCTCCTGCAGGTGGAAGTGATGCCGGCAATAGCCTTGCGGTGAGTTGGCACAGAAGCGGCAGGCCTCGACGTTGGCCCCCGCACCCAAGGGCAGAAACGGCTCGAGCAGACGGCGCTTGTTCTGCCTCTTGGTCTGTTCCAATTGCTGCTGTTCCAGATGCTGCTGGGCCTTACGACAGCCCACTGTTTCGGCTACTTCCTGCAGCAGGCGTGTGTTCTTGGGATTGATCCATCGGTCATGTATATGCAGAACAAGACGTTGGCAATAGAGACAGAGCGATTGGAACAGTAACAACAAAACGATAATCATATATGAATGGAGTTTTTTCTTTCTTCCTTTTTGTCTTTTAAGGGGTGGGTGGGTTGGCTGGCGCAATACGTTGGGGGTTGGTTTCGAAATTTCCGGCGAGCACACTTGTCTTTAGTTTTTGTTAACAATATTTTGTGATTCTTTGTTGTCTCTTTTGCATATCCTGCTTCTTTTTCCATATATTTTTGGTATACACAACTCCATCAAACAAAAAAAAAAGAAGCACCTTTTCCACCTCTTGTCTCTCTGAAGGCAAAACAACAAGAACAATAACACTCTTGTTGGGTTTGCACTCGCCAACGTCTCGCTAAGTTCTGGCCCAGCTAGCATTTCCAATTTGATTGTCGACCCATTCAGACAGCAACCCCTATTTTAGAGCTGTTGTTGTTGTTTGTTGATGGTGGAACTGCCCCCGCTGGCTGATTTTTCCAACCCCCAAAATTGGAATTTCGTTTAGCATTCGGGCTTATTATCATATGATTTAGCCGGTAGCCGAGGCCACCCTTTTGAGCAGCCTGGTATAGTCATGCGCACAAGTGGCTGTGGTGGATAGATTTCGCTGAAATGGTGAGTTGGCAGACCTTGACAGTGATAAAAGAAATGCTTTTTCGGGTCTTTAATATTTCAACAAACAGCTTGCTGGGTAAAAACAGAGACTACCAAATAAATGCAAAAACGTTAAGCTTGAACTGCGAGTAGAGCTACCAACTTGTTTTGTTTAGTTGTTCAGTAACTGTCGGAATAAATGATCACAAGTTAGCAGAGCTGTTGTTTTGAAAGACTTAAACGATTAACGTTTGCTGCTATGGAGAAGTTACGAAGTGTGTCTTTTTGTAATTTAAGGACCTGCGTTTTATATTTTACATGTTTTCTTTATTTTTACCATTTGTATTTTTATTTTGCATAAAAGTGTGTGTGTTTTGGAAATTCGTTAATCATTGTTTTTATTTTACTGGTCCTACATTCTTTCGCATTTTCATTTCAAAATGGAACAAGCAGTTTCTTTTTCGGTTTATAGGTGGGGAAGGGGGTGCAAAAAGAGGAATTATTATCCAGCTAACAATAAATAGTTGAATTGCTAACTGCTTAGTGTGCAGGTGGGTGTGTGTGTGTGTGTGACACTCTTTACAAATTACCAGGCTAATTTAATATTTGTTCATTTACTTAACTTAAATTCGTAACTTAGAGAAGCAGTTTTGTTTCGAAACGAAAAAATGGCAGATACAAAAATGGCATATAGACCAGACAAATGTCTGGTTAATTTTTTTTTTTTTTTTTTGGCTTTTTTGTATTTTTGTTTTGTTTGGTATTATTAATTATTATTCTTATTATTATTACATATAAAGAATATATTTTATTTTAACTTTCTTTTTGGCAAATTTAAGGAATTTGTAGCAGTGTTCGTTGTTCTTTTATATGTTTGTGTGTGGGTGTGTGTGTGTGTGTTTGTTTGAGTGAGATTTCTAAAATATATGCGTCGTGTGTGTTTGTGTGTGTGTGTAGGTGTATTGGCGTATAGGGGGAAAACCTCTTGAAACTCGTATAGTTAAGAAATTATATTTAGATTAAAATTATTGCAGTGTTTGTTTTTTGGCTTAAGCGCTGCATCGATTGCTCCTAAAACGAGTTCTTCACACAAACTTGACACCTGGAGACACGGGACAGTAGATTGCCAGCCTTAAGAGTCTGCTGTGCTGGCATCTGGAATTGATCGTCATCCTCCAAGGTGACCATCCAGAAACTGCTCATCGACTCATAGAAGTGGCAGAAGCCCTTAGCTCCATTGCACTCAATGAAGGGTGTGGCACGGAAATCTTCCAGACAGGAACCAGGCGATTGCAGGGACTGACCACCACCGCCATTGCCCACGGCAGTGTGCTTTAAAATTATACAAGTCAATAAAACGAATCTTTGAACCCTTGCTCAATGACTTACCATGGCAAAACTGAAGCCAATCCAGAGACCCTCCCAACCATTGGGACAATCCGGTACGGCCAGCGACTGGCTGTGCACGGCTATCACATTGGCTGGAGCTTCGCACACCACACAACGTGAGATGTATTTGCTAATCTCTTGGTTTTCGACGGGCATCATGGGTATCGGGGCAGAGGTTGAGAGCCAGAAAGTCTTGTCATTTCTGGAGGCGTAGTTGCAGACATTGTTCTGTCCGCAGGACAACATAGGCAGTGTTGAGAAACGCTGAACACATGAGCCAGGGGAGCCGAGATCCTGATTGGCGGCGTAGTCATTACCATCAATGAAGAGCAGCGAGTAGCCGGTCCACAGTTGGACATGGCCAGCAGCACACTGAGGCACCGTTTCACTTTGACTGTGACGAGTGACCAGAATACCAGTCAAATAATCTTGACTGCCGGCACAAGGTTGACCAGGTTCACCCTTAAGACCAATGGCACCGACAGCGCCTTCGATACCGGGCAGACCGATTTCACCGCGCTCTCCCTTAAGGCCAGGACGACCAATAGCTCCAGTTTGACCAATTAATCCACGGTCACCCTTTTCGCCGCGCTCACCTTGCATGCCAATCAGGCCTGGAGCTCCAGGACTACCGCGATCACCTGTAGGAGAAAATTGTTTATTGCTAATGGGATTGAGATTCGTGTATGTTTTTGAGACTTGCCTTTTTGTCCATCGCGACCAGGATGACCAGGCTCGCCTTTGGGACCTGGTGGTGGCACCAGGCCAGGTTCACCTTTTTGACCAGGCGCACCGGGTAGACCGTCGCGTCCATCTCTGCCCTTAGGACCTGCATAACCTTTTTCTCCAGGAGCACCCATGGCACCAACAGCTCCTTCAAAGCCAGGCATACCAATATCACCCTTAAGTCCAGGCAAACCATTCTGACCGGGAGCACCAGGCATTCCTCGATCGCCCTTGTCACCCTTCTGTCCTTCATAGCCGGGAAGACCACGCTCTCCCTTGGGACCAGAGAATCTGGGCAGACAAAATACAATTACAACGAGTCTCCAACTAGTCTAAAATAATTTACCCTTGGTCACCCTTGGGGCCGGGAGCTCCAGGTAAGCCGTTTTCACCATCACGGCCGGGTCCGCCGGGA
The DNA here is from genome assembly GCA_037075145.1 of Scaptodrosophila latifasciaeformis. Classification (NCBI taxonomy): domain Eukaryota; kingdom Metazoa; phylum Arthropoda; class Insecta; order Diptera; family Drosophilidae; genus Scaptodrosophila; species Scaptodrosophila latifasciaeformis. Next base: position 20,765,159 of record JBAMCM010000217.1, on the reverse strand, counting down.
AGACCACGTTCTCCCTTAGCACCAGCAGGGCCCAGAGGACCAGGACGACCGATCAAACCTGGTGTGCCGGGCAGGCCAGGAAGACCACGTTCACCCTTCTGGCCAGGCAGACCAGGTGCACCTAAATTGAATGTTATGCATAGTAAATTCATGATATTGGTGCTCGGTGATCAATTACATACCTTCACGTCCGTATTTGCCCGAGCTACCAGGTAAACCCTTTTCACCCTTTACAGCCACTCCTGGCAAGCCAGGCATGCCTGAGGCGCCAATTTCTCCTTTCAAGCCTGGCGCTCCATTCAAGCCCGCCAAGCCGGGTGGTCCTGTAAGTCCGCGATCGCCCTTTTGGCCGGGATAACCAGAAATACCTTGATCTCCCTTGGGACCAGCTGGGCCTGGTAAGCCCACCAATCCGTATTCTCCGATGTCGCCCTTTTCTCCCTTGACCTTGTGGGGTTCAGCATTCAAACCGGGGGTACCGGGCAAACCACGGTCTCCCTTAATACCTATCTGGCCCATAAGACCTGGTAGACCGGTGTTACCCTTATCTCCCTTAATTCCGTTAAGTCCGGGTAAGCCGCGTTCGCCCTTGAATCCCTTTGGTCCGGTATAGCCGGGAGGACCGATGGAGCCTGGTTCGCCGGGACGGCCATCTAGACCAGGAGTGCCAGGAACACCCGGTAGTCCAACAGCGCCCTTATCACCTTTTAAACCAGGACCGCCTGGGTAGCCAGCATCACCTTTCTCACCGTCCAGTCCGCTGCGTCCATTGATACCGTCACGACCGCGATCACCCTTTTCGCCAGGGGCACCAGGACGACCGTGTACTGCCAAGCCGGGTTCACCTTTGTCGCCGATCTGTCCAGGATTGCCAGGGAATCCATTTTGACCGCGTAGACCAGGAGCTCCTGGCTCACCCTTTTGTCCCTTTTCTGATGCATCGCCGGGCTCGCCTTGGAGTCCATCTAGACCAGGTGCACCTTGGTTGCCCTTTTCGCCTTGCAGACCAGGCATGCCATCGTTACCGGGACGACCTTGTGGACCGATATCACCTTTAAGACCCATCAGACCGGGTGGACCCTCAGGGCCACGTGGACCGGGTACTCCTGCAATGCCTGCCAAGCCAGGTGGTCCTCTCTCTCCCTTAATACCTACAAAGAGAAGTCCACATAAGCCCAAATAGACTACCATCAAAACTATGCACTTACCCATTGAACCGGAAACACCTGGGGGACCGCGCTTTCCGTGTGGACCGGGAATGCCAGTAAATCCTTTGGGACCGTCATTTCCAGGGGCTCCTCTATCGCCTTTAAGTCCGGGCATGCCCACTAGACCAGGGTTGCCTTGTTCACCTTTGGTGCCATCAAGTCCACGCACGCCATCAATGCCAGGAGTTCCGGGTGGGCCAGGCATGCCGCGAGGGCCAACTGGACCCATATCACCCTTAGCGCCCATTTCACCTGAGAAGCCGGGTGGGCCGGGCTCTCCAGAGTCTCCCTTTTCTCCGGGATAACCGGGACTTCCATCAGGACCTGGCATTCCATTAGCTCCAGGAATACCGCGATCTCCTTTCTCACCGGGATAGCCTTCGCGACCTTGTGGACCTGGGGGACCGGCCATGGCGATACCCTGTTCTCCCTTTTGTCCGCGTTCACCATTGCGTCCAATTGGACCACGTAAGCCGTCTTTGCCGGGAAGACCAGGTTCGCCAATTAAGCCAACATCACCCTTGTCGCCTCTCGCTCCAGTCAAGCCGCGAGGTCCTGGTTGTCCGTAAGGTCCAGTTGAACCTTTAATGCCTTTTTCGCCGCGTAAGCCGAGATCACCCTTCTGGCCCATGGGTCCCATTGCACCGGGAACGCCAGGATTACCGCGATCACCCTTGTTGCCCTTGGCTGGCACTCTCAATTCGCTGGCAGAGCATGTTCCTGGCTCACCCTTCTGACCTACATATCCGCTTTGACCCTTGTCTCCCTTAAGTCCGTCCCAGCCAGCACGACCAGGTTCTCCCTTAATGCTGAGTCCAGGAATTCCATTGCGACCGTCATTGCCGGGAAGTCCAGGTGATCCATCTTGACCGGGCAAACCAGGCAAGCCCGTATCACCTTTGATTCCCATATCTCCTTTCCGTCCAGGCAGGCCGCTTAAACCAGGTTCACCCTGTTCGCCCTTCAATCCAGTTGGACCCGGATAGCCAGGCTCACCCTTGCTTCCCTTTTCGGTGGCCACTAAGCTCAAGTCCAGCATGGCTGGTGCACCAGGAGTACCTTGGGGTCCAGGAGGACCTGGAAGACCATCGATACCTCTTTCACCGTGTGGTCCTGTTTGTCCTTCTAAGCCATCAGCACCACGTTCACCGGGGTGACCTTGTTCGCCAGGAGGTCCACGTTTTCCAGCTATTCCAGGTCTTCCATCTAAGCCTCGTTCGCCTTTGTCACCCTTGAGTCCGGGAGGGCATAATGAGCACTTGCCGCCCGCATCTCCCTTCTGGCCCATGTCACCTTTTTCGCCAGGCATTCCGGAACGGCCGGCATCACCCTTGGCACCAGGCACGCCCATAGCTCCGGTAGGACCGGGCAACCCCAATTTCGAGTCTCCTGGAACGCCAGCATTGCCCTTAAATCCACGCTCTCCCTTAGATCCTTTCTGTCCAGCGTAACCGGGAACACCAGCATCACCCTTCTGACCTTGAATGCCATATCCATGTATACCGGGCTCACCCTTTGCACCATCTGGACCTGGAGGACCAGTGTGACCTACTGGACCAACTGGACCCATGGGACCGTTAAGTCCAGCATTGCCTTTTTCGCCTTTTGGTCCAGGAGGGCCTTCAACGCCAGGATTTCCGGGTAGACCTGGGCCGCCTTTGGGTCCTGAGTAGCCCGGTGCGCCAGTCTGACCAGGTTGTCCATCCAAACCTTTGGGACCGGGGAGTCCAGTGTAACCACGAGGTCCTTTGGGACCGGGAGCACCAGGCTGTCCGCGTCCACCACCAGGTGGACCAGCTGGGCCCATCAATCCAGGTGCTCCTGGCTGTCCAGAAATACCAGGTTCACCCTTAAGTCCGGGCTTGCCAGGAAGACCATTAAGACCGGTTTCTCCTCGATCGCCCTTTTGTCCCGAAGGACCGGGTGGACCATAATTTCCTTGACGACCCTACAATATTCATATCGAGGGTTAATAAGGTGATCCAACACTTAAAAGGAATACACCAACTTACACGATCACCAGCACCACCAGGCAGACCCTTTTCTCCCTTTTGGCCATCACGTCCAGATTCTCCGGCTGGACCAACGTCGCCCTTCTCTCCCATAGGACCTTCTTCACCCTTTTCACCAGTTTCGCCACGCATACCCATCACCTTTTCGGATCCATGTGCTGGTAGACTTGCAGCGGGTTCACCTTTGCTGCCCTTCTCACCCTTGACGCCAGGCATAGCTGTGGCCACACAGGCAGCTCCCTTCTCTCCCTTGATACCACGGTCGCCGCGAGGTCCAGGTGGACCGTATGGGCCAGTGTCACCGCGTTCGCCCTTGGGTCCTTGCTTGCCCTCAGGACCAGGATAGCCGGATCGACCAGAAAAGCCAGGCTCACCCTTCTCACCTAAAAGAATCAAAAAGGGTGAAAGTCCTCAACCGCCGAACTGATCTGACCTAACTAACCTTTAGCATAGTCTCCATTCTCCTTGGCCGGCTCACCCTTCTCACCCTTGACACCTACTGTTCCGGGATAACCACGGGGTCCGACCATACCGTCAAGTCCGCGAACACCGGGCATGCCAATTTCACCATCACAACCATCCTTGCCAGGCAGGCCAGGCATGCCTGGGTTACCGGCAGTTCCTTGGATACCAGCAACTCCGGGTAAGCCCGGAACTCCGTGAACTCCGCGCTCTCCCTTGTCACCACGCAGGCCCATGGGACCGGCTTCTCCCTTTTGGCCCTTATCGCCGGGGGGTCCTTCGGTACCCGCAAATCCAGTATTACCCCTGGGACCAGGGTTGCCTGCCGGACCTGGCAAACCACGGTTTCCTTTTTCAGCTATACATTTGGGCACACAGCCAGCATAACCTGCTGTGCAGTTCTTTGGCAAGGGGGCACCCCGCTGGATGGAGGCCGAATCAACAATATCGTAGCTCTCATCAATTTTCAGTACATCTCTTCTTTCATCCTCATTGTATCGTTTGAGTGAGTCCTGAATGGAGCCACCGCTTCCGGCAGCGTTCCAAAATTGCTATTCAAAAAAAAAAAAAAACACCAAAGAATTAAATTTGTATCACTTTTTGAAACGGCGAAAAAATATTTACAGCATTAGCACCGATTAATGCTCCAACAATCACAGCGGCGAACAGCAGCCTGAAAGCAAAGGAGAAAATAAATTAAAAAAAAAAAAAAATCTAACTGTAATATTTTTTATGCTTGCGCGCGTTCTTGTATGTGTGAGTCTTATCGGAAATGTTTCACCAACACAGTTCAATTATTCTGCGTTCTCTTTAATTCTTTGCCGCAACATGCGGAGAGGGCAAATAAAGAGAGCTTCAAGTCAAAGAGAAATTTGAGCGAAGAGCAATTTTCATGGGTAAAGAGAAACGCAAAGTTAGCTGAATTTTGGTGTTTTACATTTTCACACAAGGATCAATCAAATTTGATTTCTGTTTTATTTTCAAAAATTAATTACTTTTTTAGTCACATAAATTACAAAAAAAAAAAATAAAAATAAAAATAATGGTTAAGTGAAATATCAATTTTTAAATTTTTCGAAAAATTTTTTATTTCTTAAAATTATGAGTTGTATGCGTATTTTTTTATGAAATTTTTGCTTTTGTTAAAAAAAAAAACAAAATTAAAGAACTTACCGCTTCCAAAAGGGCAACATTATGCCCAATCAACTATGCAGTTTCCTAATATTCTGTCTCCTATTTTGGTTCGAAAATTTTTTACTTGTCGGTGGCCTAAAAATATATAAAATTCAACACTTTTTTAATTTGGAAAAAATATTTTTTTAGTAAGCCTATTTTTTAGCGATTCTCGTAATCCAACAAGCTTATTTAAAAATTTGTAAAAACATGTTTGTTACAGTTTTAAAAGCATTGCTCTAATCACTAAATTTCCTGACTCTGTGGTTTTCGTGTATTTATTTATTTTTTTTTTTTTTTGGTTTCATTCTTTCACCCTCAAACCAAAAGAAAATAAGAAAAGAATTCAGGAAAACTTTATACCGCCGTTTTGGTTATTTTTTTACCGATTTTGTTTTCCTTAAAGAAAACCTAACCGATCTAACTATCTGAATTGACTGGATCGTACTAAAAAAAAAAACGACTCGACTCGACTCGCTGCACACCGATCGCACATCCGACAGAGCAAGCGGTCAACCAGCCGACGCACAAAAGACTAACGGCAAAATTGTAAGGCAATATAGGAGAAAAGCAAATCTGAACAAAACGAAAGCACTGCCAGCTGCCAATCCACTTACTCGAGAAGACTGAATACGACTAATTATAGTATAAGTTCCAGCGAGCCAAAAACCAACGGCAGTGCCAAAGCCGCAAGATCGGTAAGCCCGAAGAGTCGCCAACGAAAAAAATCAACTGCTCTGCTGGCACACCGACACCGTCTGTGTGAGCAGTCTATGTGAAACGGAGACTGCGTCTGCCAGTGTGTGTGCGTGTGCATGTACGTGCCTGTGAACGAGAACGGATGGGCGATCTGATGTCGAATGTTGATGTAGCAATTCTAACTTAAAAAAAAAAAAAAAAAACTTAGTACAAAGTGGAATGAATGAAACTTGGTGATAACGCTTAAAACTAACTAAAACTTTTTCTTGTTGCTTTTGTTGTTGTTGTTGTTGTTGGACGATATGAGCCTAGCTCTTGGTTAGTGAATATTCAGAAATCTGAAATTCTCGGATACGAATGCACTTGCCCGTACGGCCCCTTCGAGCACCTATCTTCCACACTATCCTTGGCATTTGAACTGATATGAAGCCCCAAAGATCGAGCACATGAGTTCCGTTCTGTATTACTTGGTTGAAGTCAAGGCAACTTCTCTAAATTTAGACTGCAAAAACATAATGATAAGCCCCCCCCAAAAATTGGCGAGTCAAGGCTTGAAAGTGTACTCAAAGTTCAGGGTCTTGAAAATAATCCGTCTGTATAGCAAAAGAAAACGTCCTCGAAAAATCTCTGAAAATGTTACCCAATTGGTATACGATTAATCTAATTGGTCTATAATTGCCGGACAGGCTGATAACATTTTGAAATTGTGCTGACCCCAAAAACTAGATTTATTTTTTAATTTCTATTTTTTTTTTTTTTTTTCTTATTTAAATAACACATTTTTTCGGAATGGGTTTCGTAAGTTTCTATTTATATTGGAACCACATTTTTGAAAAGCTCCCCACCAAGTACCGGAAATTCGTGGCCATATCAGTTCTGGGAAGAATATACTGCATGAGATGAACAAGAAGAAGGCTTAACCTAATCGCTAAAAAAAAAAATAATAATAATAATAATAATGCTCTGGGCATCTTTGTACTAAGTCTGAAAATATTACAATTCAAATTCATGTTGCCGTCGCAACTCAACCCAGAAACAAAAACCGTTTCCTCAATTCAAGGCAACAGAGTGCTAAATTCAAAGCCCACACACACACACACACACACACACACACACAAGCAACTTAAATTTCCAGCCAAATCAATGCTGATCCTCACCCACACACTCCCAGCCCGCCCTGCATTAGTGTGGGTGAGCCGAAGAAGCCAACTCACACAATCGGGCCAATAGAATCACTCGGCTGGCAGTGGAACGACGCTGCCATACGAATTTGAGTTTCTTTTGTGGGGCTCGTGTTTAGTAACACTTCGAACGCTTGACGATCTCCACATGTGGGGTGTGTGTGCTCGACGAACGCAGCCAGCACAGCAAAGCAACTAGCAGCAGCGACTGTGTGCCGTTTTTACCGTTAGCTGTTACATTTTCAGTGTTAATTTTCTTCCCCAATTAGGCTTTTTTAAATTTTGTAAATTATATTTGGATGAACGAATTTATTGTGCGCAGTGCAAAGACTTTTTGTGTTGTTCTTGTTGTTGTTGTTGTGGTCGTTGTTGCTATTGCCTTTGCTGCTGCTGAAAAGACTCTAAGAATAAAAATAATATCTCAAAGGATTAACTAATTTATTCAAGTCCGCAAATTTTATGTTTACTTTTTCGCAGTTTTCGTGTGTGTGTTCACAGAGTGAATATTTATAAAAAAAAAAATCGAAAGAAAATAATATATCGCAAAGGAGCCACGACATTCCGAACAGCACAGGGACCATGAAGTTACCCAGAGGCCTTGCGGGTCTCTTGGGTCCCGGTCTGCCGCAGCGTGGGGCCGTGGTATTGGTGGCAATTTTAATGTTTGCCGGCTCCATGTCCTTTGTACAGGCAAAGGTGAGTAATTTCCAAAAAAAAGAGTAAAAGAAATGCAAAAATTCTTAAGAGAGCACAAGGTACAAAAAGTGCGCGAGAGAGAGAGACGGAGTGATAAAGAGAGAGAGAGCTCGGCTGTGCTTGCTCTCTCTTAAGCTGTCTTTCTCTTTAGATCGTCGGCCGAACAGGCAATGCTTGTCCAACTGTAATCGAAAAGCCTTTTGATTTCCAATAGTCAAATATGCCGCGCAAGTCATAAACTGTTTTTACATATCTATTTTCCTTTTGTATTTTCTTTTATTAACGAGAATTGTTTATGGTATGAAATGGCAAAAAATTGGGTCAACTTTTAATCAACAAAAATGAGGCATATGACCGATATTATATATATATTTTCTCTCCTTACAACTTAATATATTTCCGGCATGCGACTACGCTTGCCACATGCTGTCTCGCTATTCTGATAAAAAGAGAAAACCAAAAGCATGAATAATTCCAACATTTTTTATATGGGAAGTCTTAATTTTTTTCCTTTTAATAAGAAAAAAATTATGTCATTCATATTTATTTTGTTATCATCAAATAGCTCTTCTTTCTATTTAAATATTTTGGCAAAGGTTAGCAAAATCGAAAAAAAAGAAGAAAAAACTGATAACCCAAAAAATAAAAAGATCATTGCCATTGAATATTTCCGGTTGGCAATTAATTTCTGATTGGGTTCAATTATTTTCAAATTCAAAAAAAAAAAAAAAAAAACCTTAAACACTTTTTTTTTTTTGTTCTGTTCGGAAGTGTTCTGTTTTTTGTATTGAATTGACCCCTGGAACTATGCTATGGATTTTTATTGCCCAGTTCACACGTGGGCCTGACATTCCTTTTTTATTCAGAATTGCTGAAATCTCAAAAACTTAGTTATTTTTTTGATAAGAGTCCAAAAAATAAAAAAAAAACTAAAGAAACGTTCATGAACCTAAAAGCCACAACGAAACAACAAGCATGTATTTCCTTTTGTTAGTTATTGATAAAGTTTTTTTTTTATGCGCACTTTGATTTCAAAATCAAAGCAACTAACTAAAAACTGTTTGCGAAATGAGCAATGTGACCGACCGGATTGAATAAAGCGCTTAGATTTTGATTCTCTCAAGAAACAGAAACAGAAGAAGAAGAAGAAGAAGAAGAAGAGGAGGAGAAGGCAGGAAGGCATTTCAACATTGTAGAAGTCAGTGTGGTGGAATGGCTCAATGAGCTGTCGCTTCCTTTTTTCATTAATCAAAACTTGCCCACCCAAGCTTATCAATTTGAGACGGAGGCGACAACAGTGTGCTGAAAAAAAAAAAAATTATAATTTAAAAAAAAAATACAAATTTAATTAGGTTTATTGCTATGTTGGCGGCATTGAAGCCGCCGATAATCGACCGACAGCGACGGTACTGATTATGTGACACTTTTCTAATTTTTTTTTTTTTTGCGTTTTTTTTTCATTGGAAATGTAAAACATTAGAAACATCAGAGGCTATCAGGCTGAACCCAAAGCTTACAATTCTTAGTTAATATTCGAATTAAAATGAAGACCCGTTTTATTTATTGCCACTCACGTGTTTGGCATCATAATTATGGAGATTTAGCCAGTCAGCTAAGCTCGTTTGACAACTTCAATGGGCGCGTAATTTGAGTCTAACTTATTTTCGCACTCGGTTACGTGGTCAATGCCATGACTGCATAAACGATATGCAAACTATATATTTATCTCTTTCGCTCATACGGGCTGTCTATCTGGATTGGGTACATGTGAAAAGGCTTGAGGTTGACAATTTTGCCTTTGATTCTTTGGCTGTGCCGTTTTGTGGGCTGTGAGTGAGAGCGTCAAAGTTTGTAATTGTGGGTTTGTGGTGGTGGAAACCGCAAAAATATTAAAATAATACAAACAGTAAATGTGCCACAATAGTTGCAGACAAGTCTGAAGACGAATTAATTTTCTTTTCTTTTATTTGTACTCATTTGTGGCGTAAATTTAAGAGCATCACCAGACCCGTTACATCTGCCAAGAGAATACGGATCAGTTGCTGTCAAACTGCTTAGGGCTTTCAAAGCAACAAGTGTGTGTGAGTGTGTGCGTGTGCTAGACAAATACATATGTGCTGCTGCGCTGCGCTGCTGCTGCTGCTTCTACTGCTGCAGTCATCAAGAGTTCTATGAATGAATATTGATAAATTGACTTTATCAGTTGAGGACGCTGACGCTGTCGCTGTTGCTGCGGCTGCGGCTGTTGCTTCGGCTGCATCTGCTTCTTTTATGTGCACTGCCTGCGTTTGCGCTTCTCCCTTAACCCTACCACCTCACCACTTTTCGTCTGTGCACTTCAGTCACTCGATTTCGGTGGCTTTGTGTTATATGGAAATTTGTTGTTCACAGACAAAACACGCCTGCGTTCTTTTTCTTGCCGACAATTAGCAGCAGCTCGAGTAGCTGTGCCCCCTGGGTGAGGGGAGATTGCGGTGGCTCTTTGACTTTCTGCACCATTTCAAATTGGAATTGAATTGAAAGTTTGTTTTTCTTTTCGTTTTCGTTTTCTTCACTTTTATTTCTTTCGCCGGCCTTTGAAACTTCATTCGATTGACTGCTTGGTCAGAGCAAAGGCTTTGTTTATGCGGAAAAAGATGAAGAAGAAGAAAAAATTACAAAACCAAAGGCAAAATTTGAATTTGCTAAAAAAAAAAAAAAAAAATTACAAATCAAATTAAGAATTTCTACACACTGAAACTAAACTTGATGAAGAATTTCAAAACATGCGATCATCTTGCATTGGCCTGTCCTGGTCTGACCCTTGGCTGCATAACATAAATCACTGGGCCCGCACCATAGCACCAGCCAAGCAGACTGCGCGGCCAGCGCTCATACTCAGAAGCTTACGCACTCCACTCCTGAAAGGGAGCGAGAGGGAGAGAGAGAGAGAGAGAGAGGGAGAGTGAGAGAGAGAAATGCCTTGCTCAAATTGTTTGGCGAGTTGCATTTCAATTTGACTCAATTATTTATTTATCTGCAACTGAATGCGGAAATTATGCACTTTATGAAAGCGGCATGTGTGTGTGTGCGTGTGTGCGATATGAATAGTTTAAGTGGAGTGATATTTACATGGCTGGTATGGCCAATCAAGGAATCTCATCTCATTTTAGTAAGATTCTGACAAAGTAATTTAAGTGTGATTTAAAAAAATTATTTTAATTGTTTTTTTTTCTGTTGTTTTGAATAGAAAAATTGGGTTATCAAGCATCTCTCAGTGGCTATGAGTGACTGTGACCAACACAGTCGATTATTGTTATCAATTTATTAGTTGCAGCTTATGAAACTTGAAATTGTTTTTCTTCTTTTTTTATTTTGTTCAAAATTAACGTCAGAGTTAAAAATAAAAAGCAAAATCTGGACTTTTAATAAATTGTTTGTTCAACAAGAACTGTCGTGTATAGTTTGCCAATTCTCGGAATTACTATCAATTTAAACATTTTTTTTTTTGTTTTGTATAAATAAATTTAATTGCATTGAAAAAAATGAAATTCACAAATGGCTGGCAATTTGAACAGTTTTGTTCCATTTACAGTTTGGGAATTCACAGTTTCACCTTTCGTGTCGTTTTGCTATCTCTTCATCTCGCTCTCGCTGTTGCATTCGCGTAGCTGATAGCTTTGACGAGTTTGGTTAATTTGACTGCGCGGCAATTAATTATCAACTTGTCAGGCATTTGTCTAAACAATAAAAAAAAATAATTTTAGTAGAAAAAAAAAGTTGTAACTTTAACTTTGTTGTTGTGGGGTGGCTGCACTTATTGTTGTTGTATTTCTCTGATTGCCGTTGAGTGTTTTAATTTTAGCATTGCATTCGCCTAGGAGCCTCTACTTCGCGCTCTCTCTCTCTTCTCTCTCTATCTTCCTATGACTGCCTTGCTGTCTGTCTGTGTGAGTGTATTCTGTTCTGTGCGTGGGTGTTCCATGTGCAGATTTCTTAACGCCTTGAGTGCATTTCTTTTTTTATTTTGCATGAATGTTTTTTTTTTCATTTTCGTTTTTTTTATATTTATGATGTCAAAAATGATGTCATGCTGCAAGAGCGCTACAACAATAACAATAAGACTAACAATGTTTGTGCTCAGCACACTGATCCAGATGTTCCACATATACTAACACATTTACAGTTATGCTAGGCAATTCTTTCCATGTCAATCACACCGCGCTGTTGAAAAGTGCATATACATTTTTTTTACGATTTTTTTTCTCCTGTTTGCATTGCACTTGTGCATTTTTTTTCTAGTTAGTTGCTTTTGTTTTTGTTGTACGTATTATGATTGATGGCGCGTGCCAGCAAATTGGGTCAATTATGAGTTTACCCAGAGAAGTGTTCTGGTTGTAAAAAGTAACAGAACCTTTGTCAGGAATCCAAAAGCTTCACATAGACCACAAAGAAATACATTGATTTCCGCTCGCCAGCCTTCCTTCCTTCTTCCACTCATTCTGATCTCTATCCTTCTATATTTCTTTTCATAACAGATAACCCCTTTGTCACACTCACACACACACACACACACAAGTCTCTGTTTCAGTAGAAAAAAAGAACAAGAAGCAGCATACAAATTTTAATGCCAAATTGAAAATTGTGCTAATTAAAATTCTTGAGCAAGCTCAAGAAACTGTCAACTTAATTCTTATCACTATAGTGATTTATTTTCGCATCCTATATTTACTGAATCTTGTTTGTCTATACTATAAATTAATTTTTTTTTTTTTTTTTTGACTACATCCGGAGATGTCTTTCAGATTATCAAAAAAAAAAAAAAAAAAAAAAACGAAAAACACAAATTTAAGCAAATCTAAAATGAATTAATTTGATAATAAAATTTCCTTGGTAATATTTTATTTATATGCTTTTTCTGCTGAACTTGGCATATTCGCAGTGCATTTGCAGCCGCAGCGGGTTAATTATGTAAGAAAGTGTGAAGAAATCAAAATAAAACAAAAGCCACAAAATTTGCTGGAAATTGAAATTCCAGTCCAGTTATTAGATACCAGGCAGCACTGCACGTGCAAGAGCAAGAAAACTCACAGCAGAAAGGGTAGGCCATAGTATAGGTATGTCTGTGTGTGTGAAAAAGAGCAAGCATTAGATGAGCTTGAAACCAAAGCGTCGGCTCGTCTAGTTTTGTTTTTTTTTTTTTGAGCGTGGGTGGGTGGGTGTTTGTATGTGTATGTGTGTGTGTTTGCGCTGGATCAATTGTAACTGTCGCCAGTGGCTGCGCTTGCGTGTGTGTGTGTTAGTTTTGAGTGCACATTTTTCATAAATGAACGACCTGTGATAAGCTGGCGTTGCAAACACATTTTAAGCAAACGCTTTGACCTTAAACTACTCTTCAACTTGTCTCTGCAATTTATCCACACCAGACCAGACCGAAGCCAGAGAAAATTGACACTATTAAATCTGCCACTGACACAAAAACAAAACAAAAAATTAAAAAATAAACCAGTGCCTCGGACTGACATTTTTCCACAGATTTTCTGATTAAAGATGTCAAATAATTATGTCTTACTCGATCTTCCCACCCTTAATCCTATAGTTATGTAATTTTTTCTTTTTGGAAACCGAAACTTCTTTTGGAATTAACAATTTTTAGATTAATTTTCAATTTAACGTTAAAAAAAGAAACTACACGCGTGCCTCCCTTAGTTTTGTATTCCAATTTTTTTTTTGATGGCGTCTGTCCAATCATTCCTCTCCCTCTCTCCATCTCTTTCTTTCGGTATCTCCTTGCTGACGTCAGCAAAACACACTCGAATGACAACAGCAACAATCCATGAGAGACTCTCGTTTGGTTTCGTTTCGGCTTGTCTGGGTCACTTGATGTTGGCTTAGCTTGTAATTTTCACATAAATTCATCAAAATCCCCCCGCGACCATGGTCTGGGCAATTTTCTGATACCCTCGAAAATAAATACAACAAAATTTGTATATATGTATGTATTTTTTTATGCAAAAGTATTTTTGCTTTGCGGCCAAGTGTCAAGTTCAAGGAAATTGCAACGCTGTCAATTTACCTATATGGAATTTATGTGAGTTTCGCCATTAATTGAATGAAATCGAATGTGGACAGATGATAAGGTGTGTGAATAACCCAAAACTTGACTTACCAAAAGAAACTGACCAACGCAAAAAAAAAATCTAGATTGAGATCGGTCTACTCAATCATCATCATCATCGCGCTCAAATTTGACATGTAAACATATAACAGTCCTGCCAACCTAAGCAAAAAAAAGTATGGCCATATGTCATGTCCTTGTCGAGTTTATATTTTAGCAGTAGGTATAATTGGGACCTTTAAGATATCTCGCAGAGTAAGCTCTATTTAATTTTTTTCTAGACACAACTTTGATTTTATGGATCGAAAGACTATATTGTATAGGACTAAATCCGTCTTAGCTTTATTTCCAATATTTATAGATCTATCTTACAGATGCAAAGAGAGATACGAGTCTTTACCTAGGCTCATTCAGATTGAACTTACGTAGAGATAGAAATCGGTCTTATCGATATATCCACTAGACTGATCCCAATCAAATAGAGACATATACATATTTAGCAAGAGTCAATATTAATGAGTCGGTCCTCTAACAAAGATCCACATATATAGATATAGATATACATATGTATGTACCCAGTTTCATCTACATCGTTAAAATTAAAATCGGATTTAGTGAGATCTCCAGTATTCATGGACCGATCTGCATCAATTCTTAGATTTGGCGTATACATATATAAATACAAATATTTACCAAGTTTCATGGCAATCCTATTTCATATAGAACCAAGTTGTATATGCCTATATCTTCAGCATATATAAATCTTAATGGATTTTGTTATGCTTCTGCATAGTTTAAAAAAATAAAGCGAATCTAAAGAATTTAACAATTTCATTAGTATAAGAAGAAGATTGTTTTTTCCCTTTGGTTTTCTTTTTGGCAAAGAGTGAAAAATTTCAGTTTCGCTATGTTTGTTTCGGGGCTTTGTTTTCTTTTGGAATTTCCAGAAATTGAGTGCAACATTGCCTCTGAAACATGCACCTGCCATGTGCATTGTTAATAAAAGATTTTCTTCTTTGCTTTTTTGTTTTGAGAAAAGAAAGAAGAAGAAACCCAAATCATTTTTCAAACAGAAAAATGTTCTGTTAGTTTTTTAATTTTCGGTTGCTCATTTTTTTGTTGTTTATTTTTCATGCTCTGATTTTGATTTGGCTTGGCTATTTTTTTTTTTTTTTTTTTTTTTTTGGGTTAGCATCTTTACACGTCATCACAGATGTGGTTTGATCTTATGAGAAATGAGAGAAGAAAAAAAAAGAATTAAAGGAAACTATTCGAATATGTCGATGTGGTTTTCTTGGAAGATGAACTTTTTGATTAAACAGAAATGCAAAGACAAATTCAAAGTTTCCAAGAGGAAATTGAGAAGAAGGTGTAAGAAATTTTTATAAATAAATAATTTTTTTTTCTTTCTTTCTAAACAATTTGAACATTACCTTTTAGTTTGGCAGAGCCTCTAAATATTTGACACTAATTTTTTTTTTTTTTTTTTGTCCAGTCGCACAAACATAAAGCCAACCGACACAAACAAATAAAAAAAATTTGAGCACAGGAACATGCGTGCAACATGTGTGCAATTTATTTGCCCCTCCCTCGCCCCCCCTTGTCCAGGCCATGTATCTGTCAATTTTTCAGCAATGATTGAAATTTTTCTGACTTGGTCGAATCAGTGTCCAGTTAACGCAGAGACTTTTTTTTGTCAAAGTCATTTCAATAAAAACGACCCAATAAATTTATCTAGAATAATTCTCATTCTATATGTTTCTATATATTTATTTTATTTTTATATATCTAACCTAACCAGATCATGTGGAGTCTATTAATAAATTAGCTAGACAGCGCAACTTAAGGATGTTTTATGGTTTCTTTTATGTCTCAAAACACCACTTCAATGCGAAAAATCTTAAAAAAAAAATTCCAGAACTTCTCAAGCGTAGCGAAATCATTTTTGTTTACACCTTCCGATTTGCTCCAACATAATGGGGTTATCGAATTGGCCACTCTGGCCGACTTATATAAACAAATTGCAATTGCAATAAACCGTATGCATTATATCTACAACAATAACAATAACAACAACAAGTGCTTCGCTTAAGTAGCTTGAATAGGCTAGAACAGAGAGGCAGAGATTATCTCATAGCAAACGGAAATTGTGCAATTAAAGCAGAATTCTCTGGATTCCCCTCCAGGTTGCACTCACCGAGCTTGGTTATGCGTCGTTTGGTTCCTTGAAAATTCCTATGATTTGTATTTTTACTTTTGTTTTGAAATTATTCGGACCTAACCTATAAACCACTTTGGGGACTGTACTTTTTTTCAGAATCCCCCAATCAAACTTGTCTGTTTCTATTTCCATTTTTTTTTTTAGTTCAAAACGTTTTTTTTTTCTATTCAATATTTATCAGAGTTCAGATAACGGTATTTTATATCGCATTAAATATTTTTCTCTTTTTTTCCAGGATTGTAATTCTACAATTTGCGATTGTAAGGGCATCAAGGGACGCATTGGTGATATCGGTTTTAAGGGAGTACCTGGCCAGGAGGGACCTGCCGGGCCTATTGGACCTTTCGGACCTCCCGGTCGCTACGGCGAAAAGGGTGACTCTGGCGAATATGGTGAACAAGGCGAAAAGGGACACCGTGTAAGCTCTTCTTTTTATTATTGGACAAAACAAAAAAACTTATTTTCACAATTGTTAATTAGGGTGATCCCGGAATGGCTGGCAAACCTGGTTTTGATGGGCCACGAGTAAGTTATAAAAATAGAAATAATATAAAAACAAGTTTTTTATGAGTTGAATCTAGGGATATCCGGGACAAGATGGCACATCCGGTCCAAATGGTATCGATGGCTGTGATGGTCGTCCGGGGCAGCAGGGTGCCCCTGGCACTCATGGCCTCATGGGCAAACGTGGTCCAATGGGCAAGCCTGGAGCTGCAGGTCCGCCCGGAGATGCTGGCGAGGGTGGTATCAATTCCAAAGGCACGAAGGGAAACCGTGGTGATGCCGGCATCGCAGGCGAAGATGGACAGAAAGGCTATCCAGGCAGTATGGGACCAAAGGGTGATACCGGCTTTCCCGGCATAGAAGGTCCTAAAGGTTCGCAGGGACCCCAAGGCTATAAGGGCGAGATGGGTGAAATGGAAAAATTACCCTTCCGTTTTGATGGTGAAGCGGGTGAAAAGGGAGAGCCCGGCGAAGGCGAGCCTGGAGCTCTAGTTTACGACAACACCCTGAAGGGATACAAGGGCTTTGTTGGTCCCATTGGCGAAAGGGGTCCCAAGGGCCCGAGTGGCGAGCCCGGCCCGATTGGCCGAGATGGATATCCTGGTATTAGAGGCGACATTGGAGAGCCCGGCGAAAGAGGCAAGCCCGGCAAGACTGGCGATCCAGGCATTCCCGGTGAAAAGGGTGTCAAAGGTGGGTGTTAAATTTTGCCCTTTTTGAGGAAATATTGAAACTATATTTAAAATTATTTAACAGGTGCCCCCGGCTATAATGGTTTGGATGGCGAAGATGGGCGTCCCGGTCCAATCGGTGAACCCGGCTATCATGGCTTGCCTGGCGAGCAGGGTCCCGAAGGCCCACGTGGTATTTACGATCCCAGTCTAGATAAATCCCTACCCGGACCCGAAGGACCCCAGGGCGACATCGGTCAAATAGGTAATCCCGGCTTAAATGGTATTCCTGGCAAGCCAGGGCGTCGCGGCCCACAGGGTCCACCTGGTCCGCCTGGAGACAGAGGTCTAAGCGGAAATCCAGGTCCACGAGGCTTCAGTGTAAAAGGCGATCCAGGTGATTACGGGTATATGGGACCGCCTGGACCTCAAGGCGCACCAGGCCAACCGGGACTGCCGGGTCGGCCTGGTCTTCCTGGAGACCGTGGCCAAAACGTGCAAGGACCTAAAGGCATACAGGGAGAAAAAGGCTGGGATGGAGTGGACGGCTATCGTGGAGATCGCGGCGATGTTGGCCTGCCCGGAGACAAGGGCTTGCCCGGCATAGGAACAAATCGTGTGGGTCCACCTGGCTATCAAGGTCCGCCTGGCAGGCGTGGTATTCCTGGCGACGATGGGCGTCCCGGTTTTAGAGGCTGGCCTGGAGACAAGGGTAAGTGTTCCAGTAAAATAAACTGGGCATCTGATGAGAATTGATAAATCTTCTAAGGTATACGTGGTGAGGATTGTGGCTTCTGCAGCGCCGGACCTCGAGGCATAAAGGGTTCCGTAGGTGATAACGGCTTCCCTGGCCTCGAAGGTGCTCCGGGCCTAGTGGGTCTAACTGGACCACGTGGACCCAAGGGAGCCCAAGGTATACCAGGTCGTCCCGGCTTCAAGGGTATGCATGGTCTTCCCGGTATTCCCGGTGAAAGTGGTCGCCCGGGTGCTCCTGGTCTTGCTGGTACTGTCATTAGAGTTGGAAATAGAAGAGAACCTGAAAGAGGCGACGCCGGTGACAATGGTCGTCGGGGTGAACAAGGTGCTCCCGGAGACAGAGGGCCAAATGGTTGGAACGGTTTGACTGGAGAAATTGGCGATAAGGGCTTGCGGGGTGATATTGGCGAGCCCGGAAACCCCGGACGTGATGGTGCTCCTGGCAAAGATGGTCGTGACGGCCAACCTGGCTTAATGGCTCAAACTCCTAAGATTTATCTGACCGGTGAACCTGGCTACAGTGGACGCAAGTAAGTTGGTCCAAAATTTTACGTATTATTTCGGAAGATAATGATTATTTGGTACTTTAGGGGTGAAACAGGAGACGTTGGCACTCCAGGACTGAAGGGTGATAAGGGCGAACCGCACCCAGGACAAATTCTACTGAATCGTGGTGATCCTGGTGATGTGGGCTTCCCAGGCCTTTTGGGTCCAGAAGGTCCCAAGGGGGAAAGAGGAGAGCCTGGCTTACCCGGTGAGATCGGCGATGTGGGTGACGCTGGCAGTAGCGCACCAGGCATACCTGGTTTTAAGGGTCACAAAGGCTACACCGGAGACATGGGTAGACGCGGTATAGAAGGAAGGCCTGGAAAGATGGGAGAACCCGGCTTGCCTGGTTACAATGGACCCAAGGGGTCACGTGGTGATCCCGGTCCACGAATTTTGCCTGGAGAAATTGGTATTGACGGTCTTCCTGGCGTTAAAGGTATTCCTGGTGACGTAGGACATCGTGGCTACCCTGGCACTGCTGGTAGACCCGGTATCCGAGGTATCAAAGGTGAAAAGGGTGACATTGGCCCATATGGATATCCGGGACTACCCGGCATTAAGGGTCAACGTGGTGACTATGTGGCTGGCCCACCTGGTGAGGCAGGTGCTCCTGGCAAGGCTGGTAGAGTAGCACCTCATGGCCAAAAAGGTCAGAAAGGCGAGCAAGGTAATCCTGGCATGATTGGACAAAACGGCGCTAAGGGCAGCATTGGCTACTCCGGTGGTAGAGGTCCAGTGGGTGATCAAGGAGCTCCTGGTCTCACCGGTACCCAAGGCATTGCGGGCTTAGATGGTATACGCGGTGAGCAAGGCGAACGTGGTGAGCCTGGTGTTAATGGCCGCATGGGCAATATGGGTCCCAGAGGACTTCCAGGCGCTCTGGGTCTCAAGGGTCTTGCTGGAGACATGGGTCGCATTGGTCTATCTGGTCTCCCTGGAACGCCGGGCTGGAAGGGCGAGCAGGGAGATAGCGGTATTCCCGGACGTCCTGGACCCAAGGGTATACGCTCGTACAGCGGCATCAAAGGCGACGCCGGCGACATGGGCTATCAAGGAAGTCGTGGCTCTGATGGTCTGGATGGTCCAAAGGGTCAACGAGGTCCCATTGGAGATTCACTGCCTGCTATGGATGGTATGCCTGGCTTCAAAGGTGAAACCGGAGCTCCGGGACTTAATGGCTTGCCCGGACTCAGCGGCTTGAAAGGACAGAGGGGAGATTACGGCCAGCAAGGCTATCCCGGTGAAAAGGGCGATCAAGGCGATGAAGGTCTAGCTGGCTACAGGGGCCGCAGTGGAGCCTACGGACTCAAAGGTGCTGCTGGGGGTATAGGTCTAACTGGAGAAATTGGAGAGACCGGCGACATGGGTGAACCTGGCTACGCTGGAGCTCCCGGACTCCCTGGAGACCAAGGAGATCAAGGTGCAATGGGCGTCTTTGGCTTGCAAGGAGAACGGGGCGACCAGGGCTATCCCGGACGGAATGGTATTATACTGGGAGGATACGCTGCCAAGGGCGACAAAGGTGAACAGGGCTATCGTGGCGAAGAGGGACCCGAAGGCATTAAGGGTGAACAAGGAGCACCCGGATTTATTGGCATTCCAGGCGAGCGTGGTGATACTGGTTATGCCGGAACCCCTGGAGTTGATGGTCTGCCCGGATCCCCTGGTCAAAAAGGTGAACAGGTAAGCTTTATTTAATGTTCGTCTTATCTGACAGAGGACTTATATGTTTCTTCTTCAGGGATATCCCGGAGCACCAGGAACAGTATTCGGTTACCCTCAACCTGGTGACAAGGGTGATGCTGGCTACAATGGTCTTCCCGGACGCCCAGGTCGTGTTGGACCTAAGGGCGCTCCTGGTGAGCAAGGCGAATATGGTGAGAATGGCATGATCGGTCAACAGGGTCCGGTGTTGTATGGTCCCCCGGGAGCCATGGGAGACGTCGGCTATCCCGGTAGTCCTGGCATAAATGGAATGCATGGCCTACAGGGTGAAAAGGGCGAACGTGGTGACGTCGGCTATCAAGGACCCCGCGGAGAAGCTGGCTTTGCCATACACGGTATGCAGGGCGATGTTGGTGACATCGGCTATCAAGGTATAAACGGCTACGATGGAATTAAGGGCGAACAGGGTCAACAAGGTCGACCAGGTCTACCTGGTCCTTTGGGCCTGCGTGGACCCAGAGGTCCCACTGGAGATGCTGGCTGGAATGGAATGGAAGGCTTGGATGGTGTCCCCGGTATTAAGGGTGCCCAAGGTGAAACATTCTCCTACAATTTCGCTCGACCCGGTGACCGAGGCGAGCCAGGTCTAGATGGTTTCAAGGGTCCCCCTGGTGACGTGGGTCCACCGGGCCTAATGGGTTCAGTTGGCTTCATGGGTCTTAAGGGTTACCAAGGAGATTACGGCGAAGTGGGCTACCCAGGTCCTGACGGTCCCTCGGGCGAACGCGGAGATAGAGGAGCTATAGGTCTGGCTGGTCACGTGGGTCTACGTGGCATGCCTGGACCTCCCGGTGAGCCGGCCCCGCCAGCACCTCCACCAAAAAGCCGCGGCTTCATTTTCACTCGACACTCACAATCCGTAAGAATACCCGAGTGCCCGGCAAATACCAACAAACTATGGGTAGGCTACTCCATGGCCGGCAACGTGGCTGATAGTCATGCCGTTGGCCAAGATCTAGGCCAGTCTGGCTCATGCCTAATGCGCTTCACCACTATGCCCTACATGCTCTGCGATGTGAACAATGTGTGCAGCTACGCCCAGAAGACCGATGACAGTCTGTGGCTATCCACGCCAGAACCCATGTCCATGAGCATGGCGCCGATCGTTTCTCGGGATATTCTCAAATATATTTCACGGTGAGTCCGAGAAAGAACTTAAACCTTGATCAATTGATTGCAATTTCCCTTTCTAGCTGTGTGGTATGTGAGACCTCGACCAGAATAATTGCTATGCACTCGCAGTCCATGTCCATACCTGACTGTCCCGGTGGCTGGGAGGAAATGTGGACTGGTTTCAGTTACTACATGGTAAGCATTTAGCTTATTTTTTAAAAAACCTTTATTGATTGACTCGGTCCATTTCAGAGCACAACCGATAACACCGGCGGCATTAGCCAAAATTTAGTTTCGCCAGGCTCCTGCCTAGAGGAGTTCCGAGCTCAGCCCATGATTGAATGTCATGGCAATGGCAACTGCAATTACTATGATGGGCTCGCCTCCTTCTGGATGGCCGTGATCGAGCAGCACGAACAGTTCGTACAGCCACGTCAACTGACCCTCAAGGCCGATCAGACTAGCAAGATTAGCAGGTAAGCCAAACTAGCCATTAATTCTTTAAAATCTTTAAAATTTGGTGTTTTCCATTAAGATGTGTGGTTTGCCGACGCCGAGCTGATCCGTTTGTGACACGCGCTCGGGCCCGCACCCAGACCCAAAACCAGAGCCGTTCACAATGGAGCCAATCACTGCCAGTGCAGCCCGTGCGGCCAGTCCCGACATCTTGGTCAGGCGGCTACCAGGCATCCGAATTCCGTAGGGGCCAAGACCGCACACAGCCAGCACCAGTACCTTCCAACTACTACAACGCCAACAGGTACCCGGCTCGACGACCCAACTATCAGAATTTGAATCCATATTTTGACACACGTCAAAACCGTCGTCGCCCACGCGAGGACACCTACACCCCTTAGATTCTGTTCAAATCAGTTTACATACTAAGTAGCAGTAAAAATACTAATAATAATATCTAAGTCTTAAATACTCGCCGCTGTACGAGTTCCATTGTACCAAAACCTACCCAACACAAAAAAAAAAAAAAAAAACGAACCAAAAAAAACTTCCGAAAACATAAATCAAAACATTTCAATCTTGTCCAGTGCCATTGCATGTTGTAAGCCAAATCAACAAATACCCAGTTAATTTAGATCACATAAAGAATAAAACAAACTATATATAAAACCCACTGCCTTGATTTGTTATGAAAATCTCAAGTTTTTTGGATTTTGTAAGGATTCACAACAAAATAAAACCAAAACGAAAGAAACTATAACACTATAAGTTCTTTGATAAATAAAATGTACACGTATACATAAATAAAACCAAGAAAAAAAATCTACAGACTCTCAATAGTTTCATAAAAATCCAAACCTTGGAAGAGATGATTCTGGGTAAACCGAAGAAAGGTTCCCCTATGACATGATGGTACACAAAAGGGCAAGCACGCCATCTAACGGACTGTTTATGCCTACGTTTGCCACATAGGAATTTAAAATCTTAGCTCGGAAATTCTTGCCTTTCGTATACCTTTTGTAACTTTGTTCCTTTGGTCATGTTTGATATGAATCGAAAGATTCTTGGGTTTTGAATAACTCTTTATAGTCAGATGATCTTAAAGGTGTACAAGTGAGGAGTAGCACGGCGTACAGTTATAAGGAATTGCCCTCGCTCTTATAGTCTCAAATATCGGGTGTTTGTACAGACAGACGGACGGACGAACATGGCTATATAGATTTCTTTATACATCCTGATCAAATTGTGGAGAACAAATGTTACATACATTTGCACAAACTTAATATCCTCCTACCATAAAGTTACAGGGTATCTAAATACCTCTTCAGACCGTACAAAATTTTGATGGCATACTTTTAGGCACTCCGATTTATGTTATAGTGGTCCAACCAGATCGGTTCTGACTTATTAAAACGAGACTACGAGGTTTCACGTCAAAGAACTTATAGAAAAAGTTAAATTTATACAGAATCCATTAGGTACTCAAAAACGCTTTTATAGTATTTTCAAAGTTGACTTAATTAAAAATTATATTGTAATTGTTTTTATTGTGGTTTATTTCAAATTTACTCATATTAATTTCGACTATCAAATTTTATTAAGTTTATTCCGACTTGGATCTGCATGGCAGGTATTTGATATAGAAGCTTGGTCCAGGTCAGACCCAGTCCATATGTGTGTCTCTCAATATATGCTCGAGATTCATCTATAAATGTCGAAGATATCCCCATATCACGAGGTGGTCCAGTCCGACAGCATCTGGGGTCTACAATTTCCCAAGATCAGATCCATGTACTCCTTTACTAATTAACGAAAATATTGGAATTCTGAAGGAACATAATTTTAAATTTTAAAGTATAAATTAAAAGAACTTTTTCGGAGCTTACCCTATCATGAATTTTTATATAACATTTCAAACTCCTTAGCGTCCGCAATTTAATTTGTATTTATTTATAAATTAAAAGAAAAAAAAATCGTCTTCTTTTCATGTATTCAGTTAATTTTGTCGTTAGTCTTCGATTTCGACAGCATTTAAAAAATTATTATTTAATAGTAATGCTTATACATAGACAATTATATTTCTCTTTCTGTCTTTTTTTTTACACAAAGTACTGAATACTCTTACACTTACACAGACCCAACAATTTGGAAAGGAAAAATTAATCAACCACACGACTTTCCTACTTAAAACAAACACAACAAAAGCATAGGTAAATAATAATGGAAATTGATTTACAGAAAATTACATAGATATATATATATTGATTGGTTTTGATCTATGAACGAAAGTTGTAACCTTTTCTAAGTGCCGACTCAATGTCAGTCAATTACACTGTTGATATATATATATTATTTTTTTTTGTAAAAAATGAGGCAGCACTCGGCATGATTAAAAAAGAGTTTCGATTCGTTTTGTTTACTTTTTTGGTGTATTGTTTTTGTATTGTTGTTGTTGTTGTTATTGCTTTAGAAGTTTAAAAAAATATCCATGCGCCTATCTGTTTTATATATTATTTTACAAAATCTGGATTCTCTTGAACTTTATCGGTGAATTGCAATTGATTATCAATAATCTGGAACAGCTCTTGCGGTGCAGGAATCCGACCAGTTTGTATTTTTGACCACACCGGCACATCGTTTATTGCAATTTCGAAAGCACCCGATGATACAAGCTGAAATTTGTAAGCATTTAAATATTGATAGTTCTATATGAGAGCAATATCTGTGTGCTAGCTCACCTGCCCTTCGATCATATTGCTTAGGAAAAAGACCATCATAGAGGCATAGATTTTATTATTTTCCATATGGGTCCACCAACCTGGCGTATCCACACCGATTAAGGAAAATGGGCTAATCGCACTAACTATCAATACTATTATGGTAATTTTAAGGAAAAATATAATTTTTGATAGGAAAAATTTGAAGCTTGGCGGATCATAGTTAGCTCCAAATATTTTTATTTGAGGGTATCTCTCGTTCAGTATGGTAGAGTAATCTTCAAATGCCTTACGATAACCACATGAATAGCTGGAAAAAAAAGATGCAAGATAAAAGCTTTATTCATTTTGACCTTTGAATATTTAGTAAATCAAATGCTCATATGGCTTGCGCATATCAGGACCAAAGTTCAGTCTGACTCAGTGTTAAGTCAAAAACCATATAATTTGATTGAATATTCCTGAGAATGCAGCAATTGATAAAAGACACCTAAGTCTGTTTTATGCGGGCCAAATTAATAAGTAAAACCCAAGGCTATTTGAAACTGGTCATACGTATTCTAAGCAATGGGCTTGTGTCAATCTGTGCTTGGTCTTTATAAAAATCAATGCGTTGAATAATTTTTCACCTACAAATAAAAACACAAATTGATTTCATTGCGGCTTACCAATATAGAAATGTCATTGTCGGCGCCACGTTCTGGCCGAGTTTTGTTGCTGGTATTTCCTTTTCAGCTGACGCCAAAGGCAATGCCACTAGTGCAAATGTTACGCAAAAACAAATGCATAATAATCCTAATAGGCCTCTTGTTTTTATGGTATCCATTTTTCGCTTGTTTAGCAAAAATTTTTTTCTGCTTGTTAACTTCGATAAGACGATAGGATGTTTACAAAATATAATCGAGTTTATATAAAAAAAACTCTGCAATCGATAGCTGCCAGCAAAGATGTCAAAAATATCGGCACTGTGAAACACAATAATATGAAACATTGTTTTTGTTCGCTGTGAATTATAAAATATTTTTATTTCGACAATTGTTGGCACAAAAGGAAAAAAAAGGATTACTTGAAACATGGTTAATGTTATGAAAGGTGTGCTTGTGGAATGGTAAGTGAGTAGATGGTCATAGAACGAAAATAGCTGAACTACTTGCGTTTATTTCAGTGATCCTGCTATGAAACAATTCCTTCTGCATTTAGATGAAAAACTTTCCCTGGGACGTAAATTCATAATACAAGATCTAGACGAAAATCATTTATTCATCTCCACCGACATTGTGGACGTTTTGCAAGCTCGAGTGGACGAATTAATGGACCGCATAAGCTTTCCCTTGCATGATAAGGAAGCTTAAACCAATCGTCAATTACCATATCCATCACTTAGTACTAGCTCTTAGGAACCATCCTCAACGATCATAAGGCGTCATTATGACAAGCCGCGAGTCGCACCGTATTAAAGATGCTGAAAAGAAACGTGTTCTAGATGTCGCTGCACGCCAACGCCGGGCTCGCAAAGCCCTTGAGGCCCTGGAGCAGGACAATTTTCACGACGACCCCCATGGCGACCTGGTCATGTCGAAAAAGTTGCCCAAATTCCAAGATGGTGTGAAGAATACCAAGGAGAAAAAGGGCAAGCGCAAGGGGGCCGAGTATTTTCGTGCAAAATACCGCAAAAACTTTCAGCAGCTACTCGAAGAGGAAAAACAATCACCTAATTATGAATCGGCTGCAGCCCCAGCTCCGAAAACTCCAGTTCGTCATTTTTGTGCTGTCTGTGGCAACTTCTCTCAATATTCCTGCACGGCATGTGGAACACGTTATTGTCGCATTCGTTGCCTGCATACCCACCAAGATACTCGCTGTTTGAAATGGACCGCCTAATTTGATTGGCTTAATTATATATCATAAATGTAAAATATTGTTAACTAAAATGCATAATATAAGTAAAATGAAGGCATGTGCATTTTTAATCTTGTTATTTAAGACGGTTCTCGAAGCAGTGCAGAGCAAATTGGGTTGGCAGGTTTGATTTTTCATTTCAAATCGAGTTGGTAGCCCACTTGATGCCGCGAATTTGGTTAGGGCTGCCACAAAGCTGAATTTGGCTTTTTTGGGTTATATATTTTAAATGCTTTTATATTTCTACTCATACTTTAAACATATTTAAAATGTTAACTTTGCTTTAAACTTCAAAATATTCAAACGTTTCCTTATTGAAATATATATTTTGCTGCATCCACAATTTTTGCTAGTAAGGAATTATTAGTACTTTTTTTGTTAAAACAATCTGGCATCACTGTATTAGCAAGCGCAAAACCGAGAGCGTCTCTTTCTGGACCGCGTATTATTTTAAAGGAAAAACTACATTAAGACCCATTTTTAGTGGAGCTTTTTCACAAACTGCAACTGTTTTATTTCGGTTACAGATCAAGTAAATGTTAAAATACATAAATTCCCAAGCTAAACATCAAGGGCTGGTAATATAAAAACATTGTGAACGAAATTTCCCCCCTGCTAAGAAAATTAAAAAGAGTGTTTAATGAATCGCTGTGGTGAAACAAAATAGTGTTTTTTTTTTATGAACTACGGTACAAGCGTTATTAAATTACCATATAAAATGTGCATTTCACCAGCCGCACCCGCGCATTTCCACGCCCATAAACAAAACGCCGGAAAGTCACTCAATTTTTTTTCGTTCGCTTTAGTACAGTCACACACACTTTAAGAGCGAAAAGAACTCGTTTTGCCGCTCTCTTTCGCACTCTTTATGCGTTTTGAGTACTTTTTTGATTTTCTTTTCTATTTCTTTCTCTGTTTGGAATTTTATCAGGCAAACTCGTGTTCGGCAGACGGAAAAATAATATAAAAAAAAAAACCTACATACGAGTGTCCGACGATTGCGCGCAAAATATATTTATAAAAAAAAGAAAAAAACAAGGTAAAGAGCATTACAATTTTATGCTTACTGTTGATTTTAAAATATATATATTAAGTGATTGCCAGCGTGTACGTGATTTTTTCGCCAATTTTCTTTTGGACTATTTCAGCAAGTGACCGTGAATAATGTCGACAAAATCAAGACGTGCGGGTACCGCTACGCCGCAGCCTCAGCCGGGTAGTACTTCGACCCCACTGCCACCAACGGCACCCCAGGCTACAACCCCATCTCAGCAGGGGTCGCAGTCACAACAACAACCTTCAAGCCCCCTAAGTCCCACTCGGCACTCTCGCCTACTTGAGAAAGTGGAACTACAAAACCTGAATGACCGTCTGGCTTGCTACATAGACCGAATGCGTAGTCTGGAGACGGAGAATTCGCGTCTAAGCATTGAGGTTCAAACCACTCGCGATACTGTGACCCGAGAAACCACTAACATCAAGAACATCTATGAGTCTGAGCTTTTGGAGGCCCGTCGTCTTTTGGATGACACTGCACGTGAGCGTGCTCGTTTGGAGATTGATACCAAACGCCTTTGGGAAGAGAATGAAGAGCTAAAGGCCAAATTGGAAAAGAAGACCAAGGAATGTGCCACTGCTGAGGGTGAGTCTGGCCAAATATCGAAATTATCGAACCACCCTTAAAACACTTTTCCATTTCAGGCGATGCCCGCATGTATGAATCGCGCGCCAATGATTTAAACAATAAATACCAGCAGGCCAATGCCGATCGCAAGAAGGCATCCGATGAACTAAAGGAAGTCCTTAAGGAATTGGATCGCTTGCGTAAACAACTAGATGACACACGCAAAAATTTGGAGGCCGAAACTCTGGCCCGTGTCGATCTCGAAAATACCATACAAAGTTTGCGCGAAGAGATTTCCTTCAAGGACCAACTTCATAGCCAGGAAATTAATGAATCACGTCGCATTCGTCAAACCGAGTACAGCGAGATTGATGGACGCCTTTCCTCCGAGTACGAGGCTAAATTACAGCAATCCTTGCAGGATCTTCGCAGTCAATACGAAGACCAGATGCGCAGCAATCGCGAGGATATTGAGGCCTTGTATGAAACCAAGATACGTTCATTACAGGAGGCCGCTGCCCGAACTCACAATTCAAGTCATAAGTCCATCGAGGAGCAGCGTAACTCACGCTTACGTATTGATAATCTCAATGCCAAGATCAATGATCTGGAGTCCACCAATTCTATGTTGAATGCTCGCATACGCGAGCTGGAACAGCAGCTGGACAACGATCGCGAGCGTCACAGCAATGATATCGCACTCTTGGAGAAGGAATTGCACCGTTTACGTGAGGAAATGGCCTTGCAGTTGCAGGAATACCAGGATCTGATGGATATCAAGGTTAGTCCACACCCTGATCGGGTTAAAACTTTAATAACTTATTGAATTTTTCCGTTATTAGGTTTCTCTGGACTTGGAAATTGCCGCCTATGACAAACTTCTGGTGGGAGAGGAAGCGCGCCTGAATATCACTCCGGCTAATTCTGCTACCGTGCAGTCGTTTAGTCAATCTTTGCGTTCTTCACGCGCTACTCCCTCTCGGCGCACTCCGTCTGGGGCCTTAAAACGTAAACGCGCCATGGTTGAGGAATCCGAAGACCGCACTGTTTCCGACTTCTATGTTTCGGCAACCGCTAAGGGCAATGTGGAAGTCAAAGAGATTGATCCAGAGGGTAAATATGTGAAGCTCTTCAACAAGGGATCCGAAGAGATTTCTATTGGCGGCTGGCAGCTACAGCGTTCCATAAATGAAAATGGACCGGCCACCACCTACAAGTTCCATCGCTCTGTTAAAATCGAGCCCAATGGCACTGTCACTGTTTGGTCGGCCGATACACGTGCCAACCACGAACCGCCAGCCAACATTGTAATGAAGCAGCAAAAATGGATTACCGGCGAGAACACAAAGACCGTACTATTGAACAACGATGGCGAAGCCGTGGCCAGCCTAGATCGCATTAAGCGTATCATCTCCACTCACGTGTCCCGTTCGGGTCATGGACGTCGCAGTGTCAGTGCCGTGGATGGCAATGAGCAGTTGTACCACCAACAGGGCGATCCCCAGCAGACCGGCGAAAAATGCGCAATTATGTAAAACAAAAATGGCAACAAACACAACTGACAAAAAAGTACACACACACTCACACACACACAAGTATAATTATTAATTAAGTTATTCGTGCTATTTGAGTTAGTTACGATTCTAATTTTATGATTTGTAGTACCCACCCACCGCCGCCCTACTAACTAATTGTCAACAAGATATCAAAAAAATTTTGGAAGCCATCGCATTCCTCGTATAAGCAAGATTTCATCAGAACTATCAATTGTTTACAATTTGTGAATTTCGTTCCTGTCCTTCATTTCTCCAGAATTTCTTTAATAGTCGTTTTTTTTTTGTATTCAATATTGACAAAAATAAATTTACGTTACATGTTTCCATATCACAATTAAAGCCTAACTTTAACATAGACTAAATACATAAGTTTATATAATATTTGTAAACTTTATTTGGCATATGAATAGCACAGAATTTTCATTAGTTTTCGTATGTCACATAGAATTTACATGAAACAGAAAGCACCACTGTCTCCCATAGTTGTAAAAAGAAGTGAAATCCTTGAAATATTTTTAAAAATAAATTCAATATTTAATGGATTTTACTTATTTTCGTCAAACCAATAACCCATCCCATAGAATAAAATATAAATAGTTTTATAAGCAAATAGAAAGCGAATTCAGATAAACAAAAATACAACGAGCAAAACTAAAATTAAAAAGATTTAATAAAAGAAAATATTTTTTAAAATAATGTCGAGCTCGTGTGCTACCCAAATGCCTAATTCCCAACATTTTTCGATAAAATACATATTAAATATTTAAGTTTTTTTTTTTAATATATATATTTTTGTTCTATGCAAGACCGGGCAAATAATATATACAATTTCGACGTCCATTACAAAACCCCAAATTCTATGCTTGAGCGCCGCATATTTAGAAAATTTCGGGCGCTGGTTGATTACAAATGTGAAATTATACCGGTTTTTTATGTAGAAATAAAAAAATAATTATAAAGCTGCTCAAACCGCTGCGGCAACTATTTCAGAATTTAGTGGGTGTGGCTGTGGCTGTTGATCAGACAGTGCCAGCTTACACAATTCAAACAAATTATTTTCTAAGTACACTTAACTATTAACAATAACATAACTAAAAAAACTATTTTAATAATAAAAACAATGTTTATAAAAAAAAGCATACGATCTTTTCTTATGTAGAGCATACGGCTTTCACTTTCTACCAAACATATTGGACTCTGGGCACCCTTTTTTTTTGTTGCCTCTGAATTTCGTAACATACTTGCCTTTTCTTTTTCTCAATTTATTTTTGGATTTTAATGCGTGTGCTTGTGTGTATGTATGCGGTCGTTCATTTTTATGTTGAATTGGCTGAGTGAGTTTTTTTTCTTCTCTTTAAAACTGTTAATTTGAATTGAGTGTAAAACTTAATCACTTTTGCCGGCTTTTTGAGTATCTACCTATTTTAGCTGTCTGGCAACTCCATTGAAACGAGTACAATTATTTTCTCTCACTTGCTCAGGCAAAGTTCATTCAACTTGCCGCCAGCAAGCAACGCATTAACGAATAAGTAAAGCAACTTGGAATCTTTGAAGCTATAGATTAAAGCTCTATCTATAACTTATAAAAAAAAACTCTAGTTAAAGTGTGCTTGTCAAACAGAACACAGTATATGGCACAAATGTGAACACTGCGATAACAGCAGAAAAAAGTAACTCAGGGTTATGTTTAAAATTGATATTAAAACATAGATTAAAAGTGAGTATTGCTTTTGTTATTTTTGCTAAATCACTCGTCCACATCTATATTGAAACAGCAAATCCTTATCACAAAATGTGAAGTGCTCTTTGTGTGCAGTGTTAACCCATTGGCTGTGTCTACGTTATTTTCGACCCCCTCAAATTAATAGGCGTATTAACTATAAGAGTATCCAAATAAATTGATCATTTCCTGTTGTGCCAGATGAAAATACAGTACACATGGAGCACTTTTAATTAAATCTATTCCATATTTAACTAAGACCTGCGCAACTTTTAATAATTCTTAGTTGAGTTTAACTACAGCTCATGGGTTAAAGAACAACGAAAAATATATTGCATATAAAATAATCAAAACAGATGGACCTCAAACCAGTCTCGCTTACAACGCTGCTATATCAACTGGTTGCTCTGTTAACGTCGAGCTTGCAAATTTTGAAACAAACACCTTTGTGACAAAAAAAATAAATAAATAAGCAAAACAAAAAGTTGACGATAAAAATACAGTGTGAATTGCTTTAAATCAAGGTAAATAATGAGCTATAATAGAGACGACAATGAAATTCAAGTGCAAATTTAACAGTGTCGAGCTTTTTTGGATTTGCTTTGACTCGAAGCAACACTATGAATTTAATCTATGACATAGTTAGGTTGGGTTTAACTGGTCCCTGCCACTCGGGGGTAATCAGTGTCACGTGAAGTAGGCCAATTGTCGACCTAGAGTTTCGTCTAGTCTGGAACCAGCCCATTGAATCCATTTCTCTCAAGAGGCGTGGCTGCTATGATATCGACTTATACCCAGTAGCCCCGAGGAAAGCGTATGCTTATTTATCCAGAAAGAAATTTCGAATTATTCCGAAAGTTACTGAAATAATAATCAAGGTGATTAAAAAAGTCGAAAAAATTGAACCCAAGATCACAGAGACCTTATGGCAAGACTTATTTAAATTTCGCATAGCGAATCTAAAACAGAGAGGTCAATTTTATATATTCATGTTGATTCGAAAAGGTATCTAAAAGACTACAAGAGCTGGAGAAACCAGACTTGGAATCTCATTGTGAGTGTTGAGCCACTTTCTGCCTCTGTTGGTACTGGGTATTTAGTATTCGGTGGTGCCCGAATTTTCTTTTATCTAAGAATATTTAATTAAGTGGTCATAGAAATATTATCTATCGATCGATGAGCTAGTTCATTGTTAATACATTCACGATTACTTTTTTATTCATTTTTAAATGAATGTATTCATTTTGGTACTTTTTTTTTACTATTTCAGCTATAAAATGAGATTGGTAATTTTGGATACGGCCAGATCTGTTGGAGAATGGGCGGCAAAATATGTTATGAAACGCATTAATGATTTTCAACCCGGACCCGATAAGTAAGAAAATGATATAGTTTTTTTGTAAAAATAAAAAAACATAAATTTTTTTTTTCCTATCATCTTAGCTACTTTGTCCTTGGATTACCCACTGGCAGCACGCCTTTGCAAATGTACGCTGATCTAATTAATTTTCATAAGCAAGGAAAAGTGTCCTTCAAATATGTAAAGACCTTTAATATGGATGAGTACGTGGGTGAGTTCATAGAGCCAAAACAGCTTGAAAAGTATTCGCAATTCACGTACAAATCTTTTTAAGGTTTGCCCAGAGATCACAAGGAAAGCTATCATTATTTTATGTGGTCGAACTTCTTCAGACACATCGATATAGAACCTTGTAATGTTCATATTTTGGATGGCAATGCCGCGGACTTGGTGGCGGAATGTAATAAATTTGAAGACCTAATCAAGGAGGCTGGCGGCGTAGAGTTATTTATTGGCGGCATTGGTCCTGATGGTCATATTGCCTTTAACGAGCCAGGTAGCTCTCTGGTATCAAGGACTCGCGTCAAAACCCTAGCCAAGGAAACCCTAGAGGCCAATGCGCGCTTCTTTGATAATGACATTACCAAAGTTCCTAAACAGGCCTTAACTGTGGGCGTAGGTACTGTCTTAGATGCCAAGGAAGTGATGATTCTGATTACTGGTGTCCACAAGGCATTCGCTCTCTACAAGGCCATCGAGGAGGGTGTCAATCACATGTGGACAGTCAGCGCCTTTCAGCAACATCCTAAGACCCTGATGATATGTGACGAGGATGCTACTCTAGAGCTAAGGGTCAAGACCGTCAAGTATTTTCAGGTATGCAAAGAGTCTTCTAATAATATTTAATGTAGCCCCTGCCAAAGAAACTTGCTCAGTTAAATTGTATCTAAAAAGGTGTTGGTTACCATTACAATTAATACTTCCCTCGAGTATCTAACACGGCGCAGTATATAACAATTGACAGCTGAAAGCTATCTAAAAATGAAAACACAATTTTACCATTCACTTTTGACAGGGCATACAGAGAGATGATGAGCAACGCCAGAAACAGGATGGTTTTGAAAAAATCTAATTATTTGAGGATCATCATCACATATGTTTCAATAACACAAATCACTGAAATTTCGGATACATTGTCTTTCGTACGTGTTGCAGTTTATTATTTAGGGTTTTTAAAGGGGGGATAATGCTTAAAAGTCTGTTCCAAAGTTATTATTATTTCCAAAAAATTAAAAAAAATGTTAATTATTTTTTGTACTATATATATTCTATATATTTTACAGTGTCTTATGGATGTGCATTCAAAATTGATTGAGGAAAAGGATTCTATGAAAAACTAAGAGACGGTAGAGCGTCACACACCTTACAAGTTGAACTTAACTCAGGAGTGAACTCTCAGATTAGAATCCAAATCGAACAAAGAATTTTCTAATTTTAAATTTATTTTTTATTGTAAAATTTTTATAACATTTGAGAAATGTTGAACTTTTTTTATAATATAGATTATTTATAAGTTTTAATCAAATGCGCTGGGAAATCTCTTGCTCCTTGTGGACGAATTCCCCAATAAGACGAAACAGTTCCTTGGCATAATATATCGAACGTATAGATTCCTCTAAGATAAGCTGATGATTTTGCAGCCCATGTTGCACTTGCTGTTGTACCAACAGGGACTCCATATAGGTTCTGGGTATTTGATATGCCTGCAAGTCTTTTGTAGGTAGGCTCTCCTGGTAATAATTGTAGACTGTATTATAGACAGACGGAATTTTCAATATCTCTCGTTCTCGGTTCTCAGAGATCAGTTGGTCTATAACCAAGCGTCGGGCGATATTTAAATAGCCACGTCTGATGTGCCTGGGTCCCAAATGTTGACGCAAGGGTCTTAAATAAAAATCCGGGAAATTAATCTCCCTACGTTTAGGCTTGATGTGGCTTGACTTTCGATTAGTTCGGGTCTCCCGAAAAAGTTGTCTCTTGACAAGCTGAATACTGGATCGCTTGTGCGATAGACGTGATCGCTGCAGGCAGAGATCAACTTGATGGTACAATTCCTGGCGACTTGTGTGCAGTGTGTCGGGAGTCCAAGGTAAATTATGTGTTTGCCCATTAATCAAATACAATTGCCGTATGCACTCATTCAAGAAGGAGCGCTTGGTGGGACTCTGATAGTCCGGTGGACAATGGATTATGTAACGATCGTTTTTGAGAACAACAAAACAGCTATCGTCGCCGGCAGTTTCCGCTGGGCAAACTTTTGTCTCGCCATCAAGACAGTTGTCCATGTTGGGTAGAGTAAGTTCCGAGGAGTGTCAGTTGGCATTTTGCTAAGACGATCTTATATAGGAGGAACCGTACAAAGGATTGTAAGAAGTAAGTAAGTGCAGGTAGTTGTGCTAAAGTTCCAAGATTAGGTAATCGGTGTTTGAACACTTGGCTCAATAATTTAACACGACCAGACTTGCCCTGTTCCAGGTGTTTCTTGATAGGCCAATAAAATTGGCACTACACTTTTTTTTATTATATAATCTTTACCTAAACCCTTAAAAAGGTAAGGCCAGTTTTACCTAGTAAGACCTTATTTTGTTAATAATTTAATTAATCTTTGGTTTTCCTGAAAATCCAGAGCTTACATTTGACATTGTACCTATTCGAGTACCTGTACCGTGTAACTGGTATGGGTTTTTTTTTATTTGGTGCCCAGGTAGGATTGTACCGAATTCTCCGAATTTTTGACATATAAGAAAGTCTAACAAATTATTTACATCTGTCATAAGTACTTCAATTCTCAAGCCAATCGGACCAAAAAATAAAAATGGGAAATGTTTTGGAACGCAAGGTGGCCTGTCTGGAGGAGGAAGAAGTGAGACCAGTTTCAGTGCTAGCCGATAGTCTAAAAGAAACTAAAAATGTGGGAACAAATATTACATTCCATTTGTTCAGTTATAAGCAGCAAATTGGACAAAAGAAACATCAGACCATGAAATGGGCCACTTCCAAATTGTTGCTTACCGAGGAATTACTGAAATTAGAAGATACCCAGACAGAGTCCAGTCCGCTCAGGTCAAGAACTTTGCTTGAAAGGAACTCCCAAGATATGTTTGTACAGACTATGCTGACTGACGATGAAGATGATGAAGAGTTCGTAACGGATTTCCCAGAAAATCCTCTTCTAAGGGAGTCGATGGACTTGAAAAATTATCGGATGAAATTGCGCAATACCATTTTGGAGGTGGCACAGGAAAAACTTAAGAGGCGTGAAAAGAAAAAACTGAAGCGGTTAAAACGACGTACTCTTATATCGTCGAAAAAACCAAGCAATAAGGATAAATACAAGGAATCCTGGCCAAAGCCAGAAGATTCAGAAATGATCATCGACGAGACTTAAGGGTGAATCCAAAATATTATTTATAGGTTATTAGAATATTAAGGAATCGTTTTTATTTATTTTTGTTTTTATATTAATAAACTTGAATCGAATAATTAAAAATAGAAGCTTGCACATAGGACCGATAAAAAGCGCTACTTCAGTCAATTTATCATATAAAGAAATACCTTAAAAGCTGTCAGAAAATATTATCATTAGGTGACAAATCGCATGGCGCGTGACCCATTTGTTCGATATTTTAAGTGCTTATAAGCTCTTTCTAGCAAAAATGAAGCCGAACGTCAAACTTGGGCGTGGCCGAGTTTGGGATACCTTTGGAATTGAAAAAGAAAAGGTGGTAGCCCTAGTCGGGTGGTAGCCATGGGCGTGTTCACTCACATAAAACCTCCGGTTTTAATATTCCTTTGAATCCAACAACACATTGTTCACAATAATGCAAGCACTCCTGTTGCCGCAAAAAAAAAAAATAAACGTCGTTAAATTTTGAAAGTTTGAGTTGAGTTGGCTTGGGTGTATCGTTGTCGAAATCAACCCTGTATTACTGTTATCGATATTCTATTGTAAGCATCTATTTTTTATATCGATCAAACTCACTTGCACGATGAAAGAAGAGGTGGCGATACCGAATGTTTTTAAAGCGCGCACGCTCGCTCGCATACATACATACGCGGAAAGCGAAATTTTTAAATAATTAACTAACAGAAACTTGTGTTTGCTTCAAAGAAGTCCGTTAGAACTACACCCTCTTGATCTTGGCGGTCACAACTCCATCTATCGGACAGCTTATTCGGCAGTTTGCCAGTTAGGCAGGTGGAATTAAAATCTTTAAAATCCTAACAACTTTTTGCAAGCAACTGATACCGAAATCCTAAAGCTGTAGAAACCACAAGGCTTTTTTTTTATTAAATTTCAATTTATTTTGTCGAATCTGACCGATATGGAAAGCTACTTCTTGTATCTAATCAAGAATGTCGATATGATAGTACATACCTAAGCTTTGTTGTACATTTGTAGAAATCGTAGAGTAAGAATAAAGGAAAGACTTGCCGGCTCAGTATCGGAAGTGTATAGTTATTATTCGATGGGAAATTCTACTCTTCTAAACTTTTAACCCCTCGCTTTTTGAAAACTTGCACAGTTTCGATACCAGTCGAAGATATGACCACAAAGACCAAAACTTAACCATTTCCGAGGAAACTGCCGAATCCAACAACAAAGAAATAAAAAAAATGTAGACTTTATTACAGCCGGAAGATGTCACGGATTATTACAAACACCGACATTTTGAATGCACTCCTTTTACGCTCAGATCTATTTATAACCGGACAGAGGGAGCTTGGAAAAAAGGATAAGCCAACTTTGCTTGAATCTGTCCATAGTTTGCTAGAGGAGACATTATAAAATTAATAATAAAGAATTAAATTATGTATAAGCCCATAAGGATTTGTCTGCCTGCACATTTGTCATAAATATATGCGAATTAACCAGGTTTTGTTTGCTTAAAAAATACTGCCTACTTTTCAATCCTAACAATTTTTACATCATGTTTTCTGATGCTCTATTGGATGCCTGAGGTAAAATATAGGATTTCTAACTGCACTGGAAGTATTAATGGCCGCATCTTCATACAAGAGGAACCACTGTGCATTGTAAAAGAAGTTATCTCAAAAATTTGTGTAAATTATATAAATAAGTTACATAATCACAAAAATAATTTAGCATTAGAATAAGAAGAGGCATCACACTTTGGACGTGCCCGGCAAGCCGATTAATTAAAAATAACAACTTGTTATTGAATTGTTAATAGTTATCCAAGTTGATTATTAACAAAGCAGGCAGATTGTTAATAAATTAATATTACAAAAAAATAATAATAATAATATTGATATGATCGGAACATATTTACATGATTTGAATTGCTCTTGCCTAAGTGCCAAACGGCCGATCGAACTGCCCGATGGCGTGGGTGCCTTCTTTTGAACAATGTGTTGCTGATTTCAAAGGAGTACTAAGATTAGGGGCTTATGTAAATGCAGCTGATTTTGGAACACACCAGAACTGCCACGTTTACCATCCACGTACGTGCTAAAAGTTAAAATTTCCTAAGAAGAAAACCAATTTTGGTATTTTCCCTAAAAAAATATATTTCCACAATCATAATCAGTCCAATCATAATCAGTCCGATCTTCGTTGGCAATAGATTTGTGTATATACGAAAATATATAATGACATATTGATAGATAATTAAAGATAATATTATCAGCTTTTTGCTATTAATAGCATTGACGAACGAATTTCTGCGTTGAAAAATTATACTTATACGGGGTATGTCCCTTTTTCCATTTTTTTTTCTCTTTAAGTTTGATAATATTTATATTTGTGCAAAATAAAATTTTGGGGAAGTACCAAAAATCTCACTGTAAAATTTAATTTATCGTGCTTCATGTGCTTTTCTGAATCCCTTTCAAAGATAATTTATTATATTTGAGATTCACTTCAAAATGTGTAAAACAAATGTATTGTTTATAATCTTGATCACGAATACTTTTTTCACTGTCCGCAGTGAATTCCACCAACAATTGGTGACGTACTTGCATCAAAACGAGACTCATGTACAGGAAGCCCAGGTCCTCCAGAGCCGCGTTCAAATCTATTGTCAACGATTTCACCCTTTTAAGCTGAAAAATGTTTTCCAAAGCACCTGGCTACTCTTAACTATCGAGGGCGACAATCATTCCTACAAACAGTACAAGGCGAAAACAGCACACGGGGTCTACCAGGACCATTGTAAGGGTAATGAGATATTCGATGGCAAAATGATTTTCGATCAAGGACAAACGCTTAAACGCCTCATAAGTTTACCAGCTCATGAGCACTACTGCTATGGTGTGTACACAGAGTACAGGTACAATCTCACCTTAATGAGGGTATCCTGGGACCAGGAACGAGCTGCTCAATTTACTTTCGGCTTGATGCTGTACATAGCTGCCCCAATTTTTGCGCAATCGTTGAGGTTCTGTTACTTCACTGCTGTCGGCTTGGGGGCCGAATTGAGCAGATTAAGCCTAGTGGCTCTGACCTTAGGCTATGCCGGAGAGAGACGTGTTAAGAACCTAATGAAACTGCAGGTCTTAAATTATAATTTCAAAATGATTTTACTTCAGTATCCGTCGATGGTGGCTCTATTTATTGTCGGAGGTGCCTGGTTCATGAAAAACTGTTGTCAGCGCTACTGTGCTGGTCTCTGGCACTACAATGCAGTTCGTAGGGGACATCGCTATTTGTTGCGCCTTGTGTCTTACTATTTAATCTATTACGCCTCGGACCACACTGGCTTTGGTTGGGTTTGCTGTTGTCTGTTGGTGCCTTGGCCAGAGCTTTGGTGGTTTCTCCGCTGGCTGAGAAATATTGGGCACATATTTCGGACACCCAAGAATTTGCCAAGCAATACAGAAATCCAGCATCGTTGCGTTTATGAAACCCAAAGAGCTCTATTAGACCTAGAATCCCTAACTGAAATGAACAGTCCAGTTTGGCAGAGCATTTTGCAATTGCAGGATCCGCTTCGTGAGACATCTTCAAGCGAAACTGATGTTCGTCAACAAGTGAGACGGTCGCAAAGTTTCGATACCATTGGCATGCGAAATCGCCAGGCCATTTGGGAGCGAAAAAATCGACTTCGCGCTGCAGCAGCCGATATGGACCAGCGGTCCTCGTTTTATAATCAAGATTAGCAGTCTCGTCATTCGAAGTATAGAACCAAGAACTTAAAATTAATATTAGATTTTTTACCAAATAGATTTATAGATTACAAATAATATATTTCTTAGACCTAAATATAAATACTCCATATGATCCAGTTGGAATTTTTTAAGTTTCCGATTTTAAGGCTCTTTCAATACACATTTGCCCAATCATTTTTTTCCACATTTGTTTAATCGTTTTACAGCGATTGGCACAAATCAGAAATATATGGTTCTGAAATGTCTCGGACCTTACCACGGGAAGGTTGCTGCAGGAGATCCATATCCCGACACCTGAAAACATAATAAATATGATGAAATTTGAGATTTTTCAGGAAATTCGAAAATCTTATTTTTTGAACACATTGAAAACTAACCCCTATAAATTGATAATACAATCTGTCTTTGCATGCTTTCCGCTGTTGGCAGAATTTTCTCGGGACGCAGCCTTCCGATTGTTCTCAATTCTCAAGAAAATATCCTCCAGAGTGCATTCGTTAACTGAATATTGCTCAATGATGTGACCAAATTCTTTCATTAAATGATCTTCTGTATTTTTGAAAACATCCGACCAAAGTATTTTAACATTTTTCTCTGTGGGCACAAAATAGGTCAACATGCCAGCATGATGCTCTCGAAGGGCAAGACCCGGAAATAGGGTACGCAATTTAAGGCTGATTTGGCCGTGGTCAGTTTCCTGTGGCACTTTGATCTTAATCGTAAAACCGCCGTGCTTCTTCAAGGAGCAGATATTATTTAAGCATTTAAATTTGCCATGGGCCATTATGGCCAAACGATTGCATAGATGCTCGCACTCATCCATGCTGTGGAAAGATAATTGAAATTTGAATATTTCTCAGATTAATGAATTTTGCATTCAGATTTTATTACCTGTGGGAGGAAAGGATCAAAGTACCTCCCTGTTCCTGGAAATCCTTAATGCGTTCCCAGAGGAAACGACGCGATATGGGATCCACGCCGGTTGTCGGCTCATCTAGCAAGACTACAGCTGGGTTGCCGATCATGGCCATGGCAGTCAGAAGTTTTCGTTTGGTTCCACCTGAATAGTACTTTACTTTGATATTACGGTATTTGGATAGATGCATTTTCTCCAGCCAAAAGTCAACATTGTTTTTTAAATTTTGATCCTCCGTTGAGTTATTCAAACCCCGCAGGCGGCCCATAAAATTCAGACTTTCTTCAGCCGTCATAAACTTATTGAGCGCATCATGTTGGGGACAATAACCGAAACAGTATCTATACGCCACTTTATCTTTCTCTTGATCAATTCCCTCGATATAAATAGATCCTGATGTGATGGGCATGTTTGCAGCAATCATCTGAAAGGTTGTGGTCTTTCCAGCTCCATTAAAGCCCAGCAGACCGAAGCATTCGCGTCTACAGGCTCCGAAACTGATGCCATCGACAGCTTTTATCGAATTAAACTCTTTTTTTAAATTATTAACAATTAGGGGTTTATCTGATAAGGTAGAAGCGGCAATGTTGTTCATTTCTTGCCAGACATCCTCGGGTATTGATTCCTGGGTTTCCACATTAGTTTTAGTTTTCTTAGCAATTTTATCTCGCCACGAAAAGAACTTGCATAGTTTCGCCCTTCGATTTGTATTTTCCAGAACTTCTAAGAAAAATACCATCACGGCAACGCCTACCAGTATAGCATAAAAGAAGAAAGTTGATGTGGCCAGCTCTGTCTGATTACTGATATTTTGTTGTAATTTACTGCTGGTGATGAAGTTCTCATTTATAACACGAAGCTGATGATTTAGATTAAAATCGGGCAAAAGGCGTAAAAATAATATTTTGGTTTCATGAACATTCATGGCCTGATAATTTGTGGAGGTGATCAATGGGGTAACAGCTAAGGAAGACATTGAAATTATAGTTAAAATTCAGAAAGATATATGAATCAAATACCTGAAATAACAAGCATCAAAATTAGATATGTCGATATGGTGGAAATGGATTTCAAGTTATTGGCCAGGCAGTATAAAATTGGCAAATAACTGCAACCGTAGAAGAAAACGCTGACAACAATTATATTTATATCTGCTTGGGTGTAGAGTTGCTCAGGCATAAACCGTGTCTGCAAGACCCACAGAATCACACAGGTGACCAAAAGAAATAATACATCGAATATGTAAGTGGCCAGCCAAAAGGTATAAAGCGGAATGGCCTGCAGCTGCTTGAAGCCGCTGACATACTCCCGAAATGGTAGGGATATATAGTAGAACATGCTGAAGAACATTCCCGTTGCCACCAAAACGCTGTAAAACTCTAGTCGGCCAGAGCTTATATGATTCACAAATCTACTGATTGGCAAATAAATGGCATCAATGTCAGAATCTTCCTCTTGCAGTTTCAGTATCGAGCTATCAATCAGATTGACCAATATGACAGAGCTGTGATAGCGATTGCCGGCATAGTAAATATGTATAGTGGGATTATCATTACTGCCATATATGTCTATGGCTCCAATAACTTGCTCCAAAAAGTCTGCTCTGGCCTTGCCGCTCTGCAGCAACAGTAATTCTAGAAGAAAAGAAAGATTAATAAGTTTTAAATTGCAAGCATAACCTCAATCAACTTACCTTCATGTACTGTGTTATTATTAGTCAACTTCAAAGTTTCCAACTCAATGCCATATGATGCGATGGGTCTTTTTATTAGATTGAATAGGCGAGCATGCTCACCACTCGGATTGTGAATATACACTTTACCGCCACGCATTTGATCAAGTTTCAGAGGTAGCTCGCCCACATTCACGGT
Organism: Scaptodrosophila latifasciaeformis; assembly: GCA_037075145.1. NCBI lineage: Eukaryota > Metazoa > Arthropoda > Insecta > Diptera > Drosophilidae > Scaptodrosophila > Scaptodrosophila latifasciaeformis. The sequence goes on along the minus strand of JBAMCM010000217.1, from coordinate 20,722,842 downwards.
CACGCTAAAGGAATACAGCAGAAACATAGCCATCAACACGGAGCCTATTGGAATGCCGATCTGAAATGAATTTGAATGTGCATAAATAATATTTATTACAACTATTTTACAATTCAACATTTCAGATTTTTAAAAAGTGTATAAAAAAAAAACGCTACTGTAATATAAATAAATGAAGCCGAAGATTAAACTTGGGTGCGGTCTTGTTTTGGGATATCCAGTACCTAGTTGGCGGAATTGAAAAAGAAAAGGTGGTAGCCCTAGCCGGATGGTAACCCTAATCTGCTACATTCACATAGGTAAAGCCTCTGGTCTTAATATTCCTTTAAATTTAACAACAAATCTTGACTAGCGTATGTGTGGCGGATCTTGACTAGCGTACACACATAGGAAGACCGAATCCCAAGTTTGGTTGTCCTCTGATCATATTGTGGATAACATTTACACAAAGTTAATATACCCTTTACCTTAAGGTACAGTCTATTTTTACTATATTTTACTATATGCATATTTACAATACTGATCAAATATAAGTAATTTTTAAACTTATTATAATTTATACTGAATCAAATCTATTATGAGTAATGACCACATCCGTTGTAGAGATTAATATATGTATTTATAAGTACTATAAAGCTAAATAGAAATTAATGATAAGCTCATAACAAAGAAATCTTTGTTCAAATTTATAAGGGTGTACATACCATAAAGAATGTGTAAATCCACTGGCTTCGCATGAAAATTATTTTTTTGTAAAACAATGCAATGCATTGCTGCATCCAACTTAGATATGAGCCCATGCGTTTATAATTGTGTAAAAGTGGCTTTTCAGAATTCGAGCCATCTGGGGAATCGAGCTGATCAGTACCTTCACCAGAACTAAATTTAAAAGTAATTTGAAATTTATAATAAAAACAATAGATTGAAAGGGCTTACTTTAGGAAAACATCTTCTAGGGAGGTGTCACTGATTGAAATTGATGTAATGCCCAATTCATCTGACTTTGATTCCAATTTAGATAGCATATCCTTGAAGTTCGGTGTACTTTCATATGGTAGAGTGATGTAGACAGTGGGTTCAACAATTTTCTATACAGATAAAAAGAAAATTTCGGTTAAGGAAAGAGTTCTAAAATGAATAGAAGAAAGATTTACCCAAACTTTTGCTTTGGGAACTTCTTCCCGAATAAGGTTGAGTGTTCTTTGGGCATCATATTGATCCTTAGAGGTTAACAGTTTTAAGCGGTAACCATAATTCGATTGGCGTTTCAATTCAAGAGGCGATCCACTGGCACGTATTTGTCCATCAGCCAGGATGGATATATTATCACCCAACACTTCGGCCTCCTCCATATAATGTGTAGTGACCAAGACAGCTTTCTGTTTTCGCAAGTTCAATAAAATATCCCAAAGTTCCCGACGCGTTTCAATATCTAGTCCAGACGAGGGTTCATCTAAAATTATTATCCTTGAAAATGAAAAGGGGAAACACATTATAAAACCAATGTATTTCAAAGGAATAATTGATTTACTTTGTGTCGCCAGCTAATGCAATACCCAGAGATAAACGCCGTTTCATGCCACCGGATAAGTTGCTTCCAAATTCATTTTCCTTGTCGAGGAGCTTAAGTTTTTCCAATTTCTCCGTAGCAGAGTGATTAGCCACATATTGGCTTTGGCCGCGAAGTTGACCAAAGAATTCCAAGTGCTGTCGACAGGTCATATAGTTCATAAAAATGCTGTGCTGTGGGCAGAAACCAATCGAATGGCGATACCAGGACACATCACTCTCACTGCAAGCAGTAATACTTCCCGATTTGTACGGTTCAAGGCCTATATAATTTATATATATTGTTGAAATCCCTAAAGCCACTTAAGTAGAGTCAAAATTACCTAGTATCATATTGATTAGGGTGGTTTTGCCGGCTCCATTGTGACCCAAAAGAACGTTGATTTCCTTGTGTTTTATTTTCATATTTAGCTTGTCTGCGATGATAGCTGTACGATGCTTGGTCCTAAATTCTTTGCACAAGTCCGAAATGATGATAGCATCCGTTCCTCGTGGGCACGTTTTATATTCATTTTGCTCATTTTTCTTCTTATATGTGTTGGGCTGCGAAATACATTTCCAACTTATTATGAGGACCATTTAAGTGGTGGACAAACCTACATCAAATATAAACCAAAAGGGTCGTTTCAAACCTCCGTGTCCGGGAAACACACTCGACAAATAGTAGTAAAGCAGTCCGTAGATCAACGTTTGCAGAATCATATTGCCATATATGTAGCCCATAGTACTGGAGTCATCTTTGATTTCACGAAATAGATCCGAGGCAGTAAAGTCGCGGCCTGAATTAAACAAGTATTTTCTTTTTATATTTCATTAATTCTTGGCTGGTAAGACATACGCTTATTTGCAAATGTTTGAAAAACGTCCACGCCTTCTAAAAATGTATTCGTGCTGAAAATATAGAAAGCCGGCTTTGTGATGACACTGCGTTCCAAACTAAATATACACGGTGCAATGAGTAATACGAGACCACCAAGCTTGGCATATAACGCTAAGAATAAAAAAATGAAATAAATCAATTTGCTCAGCCGCAGCCCTTTCGGACATACCTGTCTTGAAGCCAACGGATATTAAATAAACATATGACATCGTTGAGATCACAAACAGAAAATGCAGAATGAATACGTAAATTAAAGGTATATACTCCAGAGCTTCCGAATAGTATGCCCACAACAAAATTATTGTGATAAAAATGGCATAGCACAAAAATCGTATCAGAAAGAATGTGAGTCCATTTAACCAACTTTTTGGGGTGACCAAATTAAAAAATTCCTGCAAAAATAAAATACGAATTCAGCAAATCTACATAATTTAGAGACATTTATATACATATACCTTGAGTCCAGTTTGTTTTTCTTCTACAAACGGTGTCAGAAAAGTGCACAGTAGCAAAATATTAAACAATATACAAAATACACTTTCAAAGTGAATCAAGCGCGCACTATCCTCAAAACTGTTATCCGAGTTTGGCATGCAACTAATCAGTATTTCAAAAGGATTTTCATTGCTTTTATATTTTAGATACACGCGATCTAAAATATGTTGCAATGAAAGAAATCCATTTCGTGTGTACTCGTCATACGCTGAAAGCAAAAAACTAAATTGTAAAATTTTTGTTATCATTATATGTTTTCTTAAAAACAAACCCTTTGGAGTACTAATTTTCTCATCGTTCACAAATCGCACTTTAGGTGATATGACTAATTTATTCGAGCTAAGCTTGTACTTGAATTCACCAGCTTCTCCACTATTGGGAATGTTTTCAAATATTATTCCAAAACAACTACCACGACACTCGTGTTGTAATGAAAATTCTATATCGGATTCATTCTCTCTTAAATGTAAGCCTAAAACAAAAATTATTCATTTAAATTAAGTTATTTTCTTTTATTTTTATTTCTAACGTACGATCTTCGGATAGCTCCAAATCCAAACGTAATAAGTCAATAATTCGTCCAACATTCGGCGAATGAGACATATAGAATATGTAATCAAACTCTTGCGATGGAAAGTTAAATTTCAGCTCACCCTGTTAATATGTAAATTATCATTGCTTTGTTTTCATTGAAAATAAAGAAAGTCATATATAGTGTATACACACATATACATTACCAAAACACTTTTGTAAACTTACATAGTCAAGTGGGTCAAATGTTTCTGCTACATTCTCGTTTTTTGATTGCTTTATTTGTGTGCAATGCAACAATGTTCCAATTACAATCGTGCAACTTAATATTAAGAGACCAAGCGGAATTGCATGATAACGAAGATAAAGTAAATTTTTTTTGAAGAACACAACAAATAATGCCATTGTTGGTTCACCAGACGGCAACTAACTATAAAACAAAAAAAAAATCGAATCTATATATCGAAACTGTAGAGATGCATTTTTCATAGCTGTCAAGTATATATATCGAAGGTAATCGATAAGTTGAATAAGGATCCATCCCTTTTTTTACCCTATACCCGAAGGGAAAGGGTATACTGGAAAGCTGTGCATGTATGTAACACCCAGAAGGAAACGTCAGAGACCCCGCAAAGTTACCCACAATATGATCAGGGTGACTAGAGAAATCGATTGGGCCATGTCCGTCTGCCCGTCTGTATGAACGCAAGGATCTCAGAAACTACAAAAGCTACAGCTATGAAATTTTGTGTGATGAATATATAGGACATGGGAAAGGGTACCTTTCTTTATGTTGATCCGTGTAGTTCGTTACTGTGCGCTGGAACAACTTAAGGTCAAGACTGCCTGTCAAAACTGGATCCAATGTTACCTAGAAATAGTAGGGGAAAGCCCATACTATAACCTCCGATTAGATAAAGATTCGTATCAATCAGTGTTGGTGTAATCTAAATCTAAATTGGCTTAAGCAATAAGTCCTAAATTTATTGGCCGACATCTTTCAAACTTGGGACATTTATGTATACATATACATGCCCATTAACCATTTTCTGCATTATCATTCAGATTGTTCTGCATTATTTTGTTAACAGCTATGCTTATTGCAGGTTGATTAAATGATACCTTTTCGTTATTCAAAATGTGCAATAATTCATCTTTTGATTTTTCTAGAGTTAAGTTATATTCCATTTTATACACAGAGTTTACTTTAAAATCTCCGTTTTAGAATTTTTATTTTTTACTCGAAATGATCGTAATCCTGTTTCCAGACTTATTTTAAAAAATACCGATGTGATCACTCCGCATTTTACCACTACAGACCTGAAACTCTAACCCAAGTGCCTGATATTTAACTTGAATCGATTATTCTTACAGTGGTGTATTTTTATTTTTATCAATATAATTCAAACTTAGAATCAGTTTTACCAATTCAGCTTTTTCCCCGGCAACAGCTGGGGAAAATTTGAAAACAACGTTATCTTCGGGATGCTGACGATTACAAACTTTTTTCGCAGTTGTTTCTGTCGTAAATCACATGATCGAAGTCGATCAGTTAATAGGGCCGATTTAGGCTCGTATGACAGATATATGATATGGTAGTCAGATTGTAATAAAATTTAGCACAATCGCGTACATTTATTTAAAAACCGTGTTTGCCGAGTTTTGAAGAGATCAGTCAATAAATGTGCGAGTTATTCCCTAAACCGATTCAGGTTCGTATGACAAGTATAAGATATAGTTATCCGATCCTTACGAAAGTTGGTACAAAATGAAAAGGATCGGGGAAAAACCGATTTAGGTTCGTATGACAGCCGGTTGCGACGAATGTGCTGCCTATTAAAAAATAAGGCTACATATATATAGCCTGAAAAATGTTGGCAGCACTGCTTAGAATATTTGTCGATTATTATATTAATTGCAGTTTACATTGTTGTAATTTATCGATAAGCAACTCTGCTCGTGGAATACTTGAAAAGCAGAAAAACACTAGAAATGTAATTAAGACATATATATTTCAAGAAAATGACGCAAATATTCCCTATAGAGTTGTCTGGAAAAGACCGCCATAATTATATACTTAATAATTATGTATTAAATGAGATAGATGGAGAGTCTCGGAAACACAAACGCGACATTGATGTAATTCGTGAAAACCACCGGTTTCTCTGGGACGAGGAATCTTGCGAGGACTCTTCATTAACTTGGGAGAAGCGTTTGGCTCTGCGTTACTACAAAAAATTATTTAAGGAATATTGCATTGCAGATTTGACACGTTATAAGGAAAATAAAATTGCACTCCGATGGCGTACAAAACAAGAAGTTGTATGTGGTATTGGTCAGTTCCAGTGCGGAAGTCGCCATTGCACTGTCCGTGAGAATTTGCGAAGTTGGGAAGTTAATTTTAAATATATTGAAAATGGTAAGCCAGCAAATGCTTTGGTCAAAGTTCGGTTATGTGATGTCCACTCTGAGCAACTTAATTATTGCACTAAAAAAAAGGAATACAAACGCCAGCGACGTAAAGAAAAAGAAAAACATAAAGAAGAAAAAAAGAGAAAAGTTGAGTCCAAAAGAAAAGATAAGCATCAACTCGAAACAAATCAACATAATGAAAATCCCTCCAGTAGCGACCAAATTAATACCGCAGATGAGTTGGTCGCAACGAAAGATGAGGAAATCTGGCGGAAGCAACCGGACATTACTCAAAACACTTCGCGCGAGCAGGAATTTGAAATTTATTTAGAGGATTTACTATTGTAAAATACATAGCACATTTATTGATTTCAACATGTAATTCTTTTTTTAGTTACTAGCCCCAATTAGAAAAAATAGCTTATGACCTATGTATTTGTGTGTATGTTCTATGGGAGCAGCCGGGCATTTACACAAACACCCAAACAGATTGACATATATTAATTTAAAATTAGAGAATTTATAGATAGTTTTAGACCAACACCGAAAATATAAGGCATAGACAGCGTTTTTGAAACGTTTTACAATTACATAAAGACTGATTTTTTATCATTATTATCTAAATTCATAATATTGCTCATCTACTCCGGTTGTCTTAACAATTCGGCAAAAGCTTGCGGTGGTTTGAATTGAAGTACTTCGTTAAAAATGAGTTCCTTCCACCTCTCAACAGGCAATTCATTTTCTTCAAAGCTTTGATCGTACAAATCAGCAGTTTGCTCATCACCAGGGTCGTGATACTTTTCCATGTATGGATGAGCCAAAGCCTCCTCTGCAGTAATACGTTTCTCTGCATCTAATTCCAGCATTTTCTCAAGCAAATCAATAGCCAAAGGATTTGCACCACGGAAAACATCGCGGAAATTGCGACGGGGCATGACTGGTAATGAGCGTATATAGTTTCGAGCGCTCTCCGAAGATATTTTATTCATAAATTCATCGGATGGGGTGCCCAGTACCTCCATAATTAGGTTTAATTGATGAATGTGGTCAGTGCCAGCGAAGAGTGTACGACCGGTCAGAAGCTCTGCCATTATACAGCCAACCGACCATATGTCTACCGTCTTATTATAATGCATCCAGTTAAGCATTATTTCAGGTGCGCGATACCATCTGGTGGCCACATAGCCAGTCATTTCGCTTTCAGCTGGTCGGGCCAACCCAAAGTCCAGAATCCGAAGCTCACAGTCTTCGTTGACTGCAATATTAGATGGTTTCAGGTCGCGATGTATAATGCCAGCACTATGAATATATTTTAGACCCCTCAAAATTTGATAAACTAAAAATTGTACATGGTCATCTGAAAGCCTTTGAGTTCGGATGATATTGTTTAGGTCGGCGTCCATTAAGTGTGTCACCAAGTATACCTGCTGGAATTGTTCCATGGAATCAACCGGTTGACCTGGATGAAATACATCCAATAAACCAATCACATTCTCATGATCCATGTGTTTTAATAACCTTAGCTCTCGGTATGTGCGTTTGGCGTGCACAGCGGATTGAAATGGACGGGCCAGCTTTTTGATGGCAACAGCTTTTTTATCTGTACCACGAATGATGGCTTTGCAGACCTGGCCGTACGCTCCGGAACCCACGGCTTGCAACTGTTGGTACGTTTCCGGAATCTCCCATTCTGTGCGATTGATATCCAATTTGTAGAACTTTGGCATCTTCTTTTTTCTACAAATTTGTAAATTCTCTGTCGCTTATTATTTGTCAACCACTACACAGTGACGCATACCAAGAACTATCGATATGTTATGTGTTTATTTATTTTATCGGATCTCAATAAAATACCACATATAAATAAATATCTTTTTACTTGCACCTTTACTTTTTTCGACGTGGCATTTAAAGTAAATCGCAATATTTAATTATAATGACTAGTCGGTCGGAACATTAAGATGAACATTTAAGTTCGTTCTTTGAACTGATCAACTGAAAAAAGCGCGAACCTTGCTCCACAAGTCCAAATTAGTTCGGAAAACGGTTTCGGCGGTAACGCAACGGTCAGCGGGAAGTGCGCTCATTTGAGTTTTAGAGTTTTTTGCACGAGTTTTTTCCATACGTATTTTTTCATTGACAAAAACTTAAACTGCGGCTCCGTATGTGAGTGTATAGGGTTTGTGTGATTGTGTATCTGTGTGGCTTGTGCTGCTTTGTGTGCAAAATAATTTTTGCAAATATTATGTAAATGCACAAATTAAAGTCCATTTATTGGATATAAAAATTTGAAAAAAGGCACAATAGCTTCGAATCCAAAATCAAAGTGATATTTCTAAATGTGTGTTTGAAACCTAATTTAAATTTTATGACCGTGTGACAGACGCAACAGTTTTTACCACAGTCCACAGCAAAAGTAAAAACGCTCAATTCAAAAAACTTAAGGAAAAAAAAACTGCCAAATCGGCCCTTTGACAGAGGAGGAAATACCGTTATTTTTTGTGCTCAACCATAATGGCTACCACAGCCGCCGCCGTGGCAGCCACTAGTGTTGTCGTCTTAGATCGTGGCAATAATACAACATGCACAATAAATTTGCACGGTAAGATTCGAATCCATTCGATTTATTGGTGTGAGCAACTCACACTTAAAAACCATATAACAATTAATCAAAATCAAAAAAAAAAAAAAAAAAAAAAAAATGTAAAAAAAAACACTGTTCTTTTGCGTTATCTTTTGCGCTTCCATTTATGTATAAATATTTTGATGTATCTTTTTGCAAATATATTTATATTTTTAGCGCATGATTAGCAAGATTTTTTTTTTTTTTTTTATTCTTTCAAAGAGAATTGGTTATATGCATGTTTTTTTAATTTATAATTTCATAAGTATAAATATACTTTGTTTTTGTTTTTATTTTGTATGATATGCAATTAAACTGGTTTGAAACTCAATTTTTAAAACGCTGATTAACCGAATTTGAACGGATTAACCTTGTAGAAATCTATTTGCTTAAATGACCTCAGTAGAGGTTATCAATATTAGTTTTAATTTCAAATAACGATAATTTGTATCTTATCAATTTTCATATCAAAATGCAAAATATTGAAGCTTCAAGTGAATCCCAAAAACACATATTTGAGTCATTTTGTTGTTCTTGTTGTTGTTGTTGTTATATGTAGCTTTACTGACTTTCCCCATCTCCTCGTCCCGCCTTGCCCAACTAGGCTTGGTGCCACGCAAACACTGAATGAACCTCGCGCTGCTCCTACTCAGCAACTCATAAGACGCATACGTATTTTCGATTAGGCGTTATATACCATATACCAAATTAAGTACATGGAGTACTTTCAACAATTATACAGAGAGACAGGCAGACGGCTGGAGCGACCGAGAAACTGAGAGCTAGCTAGACTAGACTCGCGCTGTGTTGTTGTTAGCTGCCCACGTTTCGTATGAGTAACAGACACATTTGGCACAGATGAGGGGCAGACAAACAGACAGACGATTGGACAGGCCGGCTCGACTGATAGAGGGACAGTCTGCTGGTGGCTGGTAACTCAGAGACGGGGCTAAAGTCGAAGCTCACAGCAAACCAACAAGTTTTTTTTTTTTTTTTAATTTTTTTTTTTCTGCTCCATAGATTTGATGGTTTGCATTAGTTTTTCTCCCAATATGTTTATGATTTGACAATTGCCAAGTTTTGAAATTTTCATAAGATCAAAATTTGGAATAAGCTTTGTTTCACAAGGCCAAGAAGGCAAATAGACCTGGCTTACAACACCCACACGCACTTTCAACTCTGCACCCACCCAATTGGCCGTAGGCTAACCAACTCTAGTCATACTCAATTGTTGTACAACATGCACACACACACACACACACACACTCATATAGAACAGTCTTCGATTCAAGAGCCGTCAACCAGGTTTACTTACAGGCCCAGTTATTGACTTGAAATTTTCAATTGAATTTTGTCTAAGGCAAATATATATGTGGGTTAAATATATAAGCATATAAACATATATAAATGCGTGTGTGTGCGTGTGTGTATTTTATTTTTATTTTCAATATTTTCTTAATTAAATCTAAGAATTTGAAAAAAAAAATTATATATTATTAATTATCTTTTTAGGCGCTACTGTTGTGTCCTGGCGTGTCAATAACCAAGAGCAATTATTTGTAAGGTAGGTCATTAATATATCTATTACAAATTGAAAATAAATATATAAATATTGTCAATTAATTTATTTGAAAAAAAAAGTTAAAAAAAAAAATGTTATTAAATTTAACAAAAAACAAATATGAGCAAATCATTTCGATCTCAAACGGTTTCTTATATTTTTAGAATTTATTAGAAAAGATATAAAATTATAGGTTAATAGAAGACTTGGGTAATTGCCTTTAATTCGAATGTGAATTTAAACAAAATTCGTTAACAATGATTAAAGTCCTGCTTTTTAGCCACTGGCCATTTTGCCGGAAAACTTACACAAGCCCACGGTATGCCGTGCAACCAAAAAAGTGATTTACAAAGTTTGTGCACAAACCGAGGCATGCAAAAGAAAAAAAAACAAAAAACAAAAAATGAAAACAAAAAAAGTAGCTACTGCTGTGTTGGCCACAAAGGATGGTCACGGCGATGGAGCTGACTGGACTTGGGACCTGGCTGGAGCCGAAGCTGTTTTAGCCATTCTGTTTGGCGGCAAAATGTTTTTGTATGACACTCGACAAAAACAGGGCCCCAACAAACAACATCGGCATACGACCAGCGAACCAAACCGAACACAATCGCACAAAAAATCCACCTAAGAGAGGTTAGGCTAGGCAGCCAAAGAGAGCCAGCCAAAAAAAAAAGCGAAAAAAACAGTAGGAGTGCGAGAAGGAAAGCGACAACTGCACTTGCTCGCCTTGTCTCTGGCCGGACTGGGATAGCAGCTTTTTCCTTACTTGTTTCTCTCTCTCTCTCTCGCTCTCGTTCTCTCTCGGGCTTAGCAAAAAACAATGTGCTGGTTTTTATGAATGGAGTTCTACGGCAAGGCATTTACACACAGAATGTAGAGATCGATATGAAAGGCAACATAGCCTGCACAGTGAGACAAAAGTGCTTTAAATGCAAGGCAATTTCAAGTGTTTCGATGGCTGTATTTATTTGGGCTTAGGTCGCCACTGTGGCTGGAAAGTTTTTGCCTCTGGCAACATGGTTAGGCGAAAAATGTTTTTCAACATTTGTTGCCAGTTGCAGCTTCTCTCTTTGTCTCTGAACTCTTTTTGCTAGTTCTATTTGAAGGCATTTGGCGCGCGCGTTTTGTGCATTTCGAAATGAAACCCACTAACGGCAAAATGCTGAAAGCTTCCCTGTATCCTAGCGATACCATCAGAAACACAAAAAAAAAAAAAAAAATGAAAAAAGTTCTGTCAAGTTTTTTGTGTCGAAAATAAAACTAAAAGAACTGATTAAGCAAGCCCAATTTCAGAAATTTTTGTTTATAAAGAAAAGAATTCTTTAAAAACTAAAAAAAAAAAAAAAAAATCTGACAATATTAATGACATTAGCACCAGACATAAAGACACCAGTAGCCTTGCCTGGCTTTTAGCATCCAAGCCAACAAATGATGGCCAATTTGATGGATGCGCCAGTAGAGAAAAAACTAAGAATTTCTGAAGAACACGTTGATCCTTTGTTTTTCTTGCTCTCAGTTGGCCTTAGGGCAAAATATATATATATTTTTTTTTGTCAAAAAAAAACCCCGCTCCACTGGCAGTCATTGGCATTAAAAGTGCAGACAGTTTTTTATTTTCAAAGAAATTTCTTAATGTCTAGAAGGTTTTTTCAGTTTATAGTTTGAAAATACCTTGATGTATGTATGTGTGTGTGTATGTGTGTGGGGCAAATGGTATCCATAGGGTTGTGGCGTCTACCGTTTCGCAAGTAATCAGATTTCTTACTCACTTTTTTTCGTTGTTGTTTTTGTTAATTCTCTTGCAGTAAACTTGCTTCATTCGATGGCAAAAAAGCCATACGCGGTGGCATACCCTTTGTATTTCGTAAGTAGAATCTATATATTTTTTTTCCTTAGCTTCTTGATTTTATTTATAAAAATATATATAAATTTTTTGTTGTTAGCACAATTTGGGCCCTGGTCGTTTGGTCCACAGCATGGATTTGCCAGAATCACACGCTGGAGTTTGGAGCGTGCCCCAGAGCGGCTACATAATGGCGATGTCGAGGCTATATTCTCTTTAATGGATAATGAGTTTACACGCTCAATTTGGAATTATCAGTGAGTTTTGAAATCAAGGGGCTTTGGCATTATCCAGTTGAATGGAATTTTGATTTTAGATTTCGCATTACCTATCGTCTGATATTGAGGGAGAAAGAGCTGCATTTCCATATCGGTGTTTATAATCCTAGCAAGGACTTATCCTTTACTTTCAATATGCTCCTGCACACGTATTTGAAAGTGCCCGATGTACGTCGTTGTCAAATAACGGGTCTTCAGGGTTGTACGTTCATCGATAAGACACGGGAAGGTGCACTCTATCAGGAGGGTCGCGAGGTAGTCACCGTGAATGAGTGGACCGATAGAATCTATCAGCATACACCGCAAGAGCATGTCATCACCAATGTGGTGTCCGGTCGCAAGATGAGGCTGCACAAATACAATTTCCCAGATACGGGTGAGTGAGATTCAAAAAAAGACAAAAAAAGAGAAACCTAAACCTCGCCTTCTTAAGTGATTTGGAATCCGTGGATTGATCGTTCACGTGAGATGAATGATTTCGGCGATGATGAATTTCCCAACATGCTGTGTGTGGAAGCAGGAAATGTTTCGTCGCCAGTCATCCTGTTGCCTGGTACTGCCTTTGAGGCCAGTCAGATACTTCAGGTGGGTCTTGTTGAGCTCTAACCCCATCCCAATCCCAAAACCTAAACTCCAAATCCACAGCAATTCAAGTGTCCCTATGAACTAGTTCCATCATCCTCTAAAAACGCAAAGTTTTAAATTCTTTTCAATATCAAAAAAAAAACAAAAAAATTAAATTAAATATATAAAATTTGTATAGATAATAATCGAAGGAAACGTTAGTCGCAAGACGAAACGGAATCGCTAGCGTTTAAAGAATCGGAACCCACTGAGGTAATCCGATTCGCAAAACTCAAAGAATATTTCGATTTTATTTCGGAGGTGTACGGGATGATTGATAACCGCTTGGCTAAAATGTGAACAGAGAGATGCATTTTATATAAGTTAGTCTTTAAGCACAAAATTAATTATTGATATATAAAAAAAAATATATATATATATATTTTAAGTTAGAAAACGGTTGTGTTAATATTCGAAAATTTGTTTGTTTACTTGTGTTTGGATTGTCGAAAGTTTAATTAATTAATTAATTAATTAATAATCTATATAATCTAATTATTGGAATTAAAATAATAAAAAAATAAAATAAATAAAACTATTTACATTCCCATTGTAATTCAAGATCAAAAATAAAACAAACTGTGCATAAATTTTAATTTAAAAAAAAATAAATATTTTATATAGACTTAGGTTTTCAATTAAACAAGCATAACTGTAATTTTAGAAAAGAAAAAAAAAACTACTTCTAATCACAAAAGTATACGATTCGATATAAAAGTGTTTGTAAAAATTAATAAAAACAACACAAAGCTATTAAAATTGTAAAGTTATAAAATGAAACACAAATAAAATGCATAAATTCAATTTGTATTTAACTTTATTTGAATCTTCATTGTTTTTTTTTTATTATTCTTATTTAATATTGTTTAAAATTCAAATTTAAATATTTGCTAAGCAAGGCATGAATCCCTCGTGTTATATTGTGCACAACTCTTTGCTTGTCCGTGGGTGCGCGAGTCTAAGAATTAAGAGGAATTTATCAAAATTGATTTTTTTTGGATAGATACGAAATTTTCATATTTTTTATACTCTGTACCCGAAAGGAGGGGCAGTCCACACCATAAAGTTATTTAAAGTCTTATTGTGGTACTTGGGAAATCGGCCAGGCCATGTCCATCTGTATGAACGCAAGGGTCTCAGAAACTATAACTTACAAGACATAAGAGCAGACTTATTTACATCTACGGACCGATCCCGTTTCCCGGATGACTAAAGCTTTTATTAATCCCGAGTTTCGCAACAACTTGGACCGAATATGATTCTATTTGCAGAGAAGAACTTGAAACCCCAACGCACCCTAAAAGGAATAGTTCATTCAGAGTTCTGTACTTTCTACAGCCTCGAAATAACAATATGAATTCCACGGAATCGAAAATCCTTTCAATAGAAACGAGGCCATAAATATATTCAGGAAAAATGTTATTAGGTTTCCTCCCCATCACAGATAGCTTTCTATAGCCATTTATGTATTATTTGTTCTTTTTTAATTAGAACTCTGATGTGAGTAGACCAGGGGGAAGTCATATTGGAAGTCCTGAGCTATTGGAAATATCCTTATATACCTAGTGGTACAGAGTATTTAAATTCGGGAGCGCCCGAGCTTAGCCGTGAGATACAAGAATTTCATGAACAATTACTTACGACAGTACGTTTCCCGTGTACCCCAATTATGTAGGATAAAAAAATTGCCAAAATAATCAGTAAAAAATATCGTATCATTTTGAAATGTATATATGAATTGAAATAGTTTTCAACGATCTCTTGTAAATTGAAATGAAATGATTAAAAATGAATTGCTTTCCGTGATCTGTTTTATCAGCCATTAAAACTGTTTTTAAAGACATTAAGAGTCTTAATAGTTTGAGTCATACGACGATGAGCCATTTAGGCATTTCTACCCCACAAGTTTGCTATAAAATAGAGGCGCTATAGGGCCAGCTGCATTCAGTGAGCTTCACACCTCATAGGACAACAAGATGTACAACTTTAAAAAGATCTTCTATCAAGTCCTGGTAGCACTTCTGATCGTTGGTTTAGCCAATGCTCGTCCCCAATTTGTAAGTAATTTAGAGGACATTATCGCATTTTCCATACAATATTTTTTTATAGGATTTCGATAGTGGTCTGACACCAAATTTCCGTCTCTCACCTTTTGGACGCGGGGTCTTGAATGCCTTTATAGACACCTACAATGGTCTCAACTCTATGATTCGCACAGGCCACATCAACCGTTACTGATGAGAATCAGCCAATTTGCGGATGAAAAAAAAAAACAACTTACAGAATATTCCTATTAATACAAATTTTCACGAAATATTTATTATAAGATTTAATATATTGAAAATATGCATTGAATAATGCAAATAATGAAAGCGTATAATTTTTCTTTTATTTGATTTTTAAAATTTGGAAATATTTGTACTGGGTGAGATCAGTTTTTTCTGTATAAATTCGGGTGCCATGTAGTGGTCCATTTATTCTTGCTTGTTACTGTGAAGGAAGGGCTAATAATCCCAGTCAATCATTGTGCACATTTCTTTGAAACAAATAAATACTGTTAATTTCAAATTGTAGAAAATATTGGGCTCTGAAACAATAATTTCTTGTAGTGGGGAGCTCCGCTGACAAAAAAATTACCCAACCAATTCTTTCTTTTTAGTAGAGTAATATTCGGTAAAAGTTCGATCTCTTTTAGTGTTTGAGATATTCGTGGGGGGTCGGAACAACATAAAAAAGGGCTTCCTATTTCTCATGTCCCATATATTTTCCAGACAAAACATTAAAATTCTAGTTTTTGTAGATTCGAAGATCCTTTCTTTCATACAGATAGGCAGATCGATTTCTCTAGTCACCTTGATGATACTTTAGGTAGCTTTGGTGGGTCTCCGATGTCTCCTTCCAGTTCATTCCAGTATTCCCTTGCCCTTCAGGTACAAGGCTTAAAAAAAAAGCGCCCTTGCGATTTACTCTATAAATAAACGAAGAATAGAGAGGCTCTTATTTATTACATAAAACTTATTAATGAAATATATTCATGACTATCTAAAAATATATAAAGAATGCAATATTAATAAAAATAGCTCAAATACAAAAATTAAAAATATGTAATCCGTGCCTCAGGCTTCTAATCTGACTGGAAATTATCATTCAGTTAACTTGATTTCTGTCTTGAATAAAACCAGGGCTATTTTCGGGTTACAGATAGACAAGGGCTTCAATATAGAAGCCCGACCTGGTAAAACAATGTATTTTAAAATGAATTACATTATCCTTTAATCTCAGGATCTGGTACAGCTCTGTTGGTTCCAGTACGGTATGTAAAATTATATGGTATATGATAATCTATAATTTTTTTTATTGATGATTTCAAATTTGAAGAGTTACTCTCAAAACCAAATCAGATATGAGACGCCGCCATCCATTTGATTTAATAATCTGATCTTGGTATAGTTAAGTAGTTAAATAGTGATCCCAACCTACCGGTTCCTAGAAATGTGCAATGTTTAAGTCAAGCGCGTGGATAGCCGGATTCGTGCAACCATACTGACAAATTTGCAGACGGTTTGGGGTTCTCCCACAATTCTTTGGGGCAAAAAGAATAAATATATACTTTCGCTTTGGGAATTGTTAAATGCACAACACCAAAATAAATATACTTAAATCATAAAATTTAATAGATTTAATGGAGGCTTTCAAAGCACTTATTGATGAGTCATCGTTAGGCTTTCACTTCATGAATTTGCTATAAAATGGAGGCGCTATAGATCCAACTCTATTCAGTGGGCTACATTACCTTTTAAGACAACAAGATGCACAACTTTCAAAAGATCTTCTATCAAGTCCTGGTAGCACTTCTGATCGTTGGTTTAGCCAATGCTCGTCCCCAATTTGTAAGTAATTTAGAGGACTTTATCGAAATTTCCAAACAATATATTTTTATAGGATTTCGAGAGTGGTCTGACACCTAATTTCCGTCTCTCAGGTTTTGGACGCGGGGTCTTGAATGTCTTTGTAGACACCTACAATGGTCTTAACTCTATGATTCGCACAGGCCACATCAACCGCTATTAAGAATATTAATGAAGGGGAAACCAGAAAAAAGTTATGAAAAGTTCATATTAAAACATATAAAATATTTATCAATATCTTAGCTCTGTGAAGCTATTTTCACCCCCCCCCCCCCCCCCCCAACCAAAAAAAAAAAAATAAAAAAAAATAAATAAATAAAATAATAAAATTATTAAAATCACATATTTTTAGACTTAATTTATTAAATTTATTTCTTATGCTATATTCTTTTATATTTTTACACTCACATAAATTAGGCATATAATAATAGATGTTTGGTTTAGATTGTTTTTTTTTTCCTTCCAAACTTTTTCTAATTGAACGATGTGTTAAATATCCGAATAGTTATTACACATTTTTGAATATCGCATTCGTAGCCTATGAAGATTTTTGCTGCTTTTTCTAGCAAGGAAACTTAGCACAGTTTTGAGTTAGGAGAAGCTTAACAAAATCATTGTCAAAAAGGAAACGAACTTAGGCTAAACTTGGTACAGATTTGCTTATATAAGCTAGGCTACAGATTAATAATAAAAATAATAAATATATGATAACTAACTCCATTCGTAAGTAAAGCTTGCGATTTTATAAAAGAAATTCTGCATCGAATCGCAAATCTTTTGTTGAGAAAGAGGTAGTAAATACATATTAAATATACATATATATTTGATTTTTTTTCTGAATATATTGATAAATGTGTGTGGTTGAATGATATTGCAAAAAGACAGTTTGGTGTAAAGCTTTGCTCTGTGGGCAAATTACTTTAATCGATTTTAACAGCACCATAAATTTTCAGTATGAAAAAGTAAGCCGCAAAGAAACCAATCGAGCCGGTTAATAGCCAAAAGGTGAACACCATCAGACCTGCCAAAATTTAAGTAAAGAGTATTCAAAATATTTATTTTGCATTTGGTGACTTACCCGTGTAGCCAAGGTAAAGCAAAGTAGGTATAAATTCTGTTATCTCCAGTTTGGTAAAGAAATAAAATATGCTATAGAAGAGCACGTAAACAGCCGAACCGCCGGATACAATAAAGCTGCGCCACCACCAACGGTAATCCTGAAACGAAAATGAATCGATTATACTGAGAACTAATTTAATTTATACAACACCAACCTCGCCGCATAACTGAAAATAAGTCATCACAATGGAAATTTGACCGCAACTCACAACCAAAATGCAGAATACCAAAAACAGAAACCCAAATAGATAATAGAACTGATTCTGCCAGATAGCGGTAAAGACAAAGAAGAGCTCAATGAAAACGGCTCCGAAAGGTAAAATTCCAGCCATTAGAGTGCTGTAAATAATGAGGAAATATTTTACATTGCATTTTACTAAATGACTTTAAAATGCAAACCTCAGGGCCACATTCATATACCAGTGCTGAGTGGGTACTTGACGGGGAATCATGTTAGTGCGCACGGGATGCTGATAGGGCTGTTTGCGATAGCCCAAATAAAAGCCCAAGTAGACCAGAGGCACGGAGATGCCAAACCACAATAACAGTAATGAAATCATTGTGGTAAAGGGTACAGCTCCACTTGATGACTTATCCCAAATGAAAAAGTTCAAAAAGAATCCGGTGCTGAGGGAGTGAAATAATTAGCGTTTTGAAAATTGTGTTAAATGATTTAATTGCCTACCCAAAAACAATGCCCGGATAAAAGGTGGCAGTGAGGAAGGCTGCTCGCTTCCATTCTCGGCCCTTCATTGTCTTGTACAGACGTGCTGCATAATAGCCAGCAATGGTGCCCATGAATACATACATAAAAATGCCAGAAGTCATCAAGGCACCTCGCGATGAAGGCGACAACATGCCCAGCATGGCAAAGACTGCAGAAACAAAAAAAATTTAAAATTAATATATCAAAACATCGACAATCCAGTGAATGTCACTCACATATTGTTATCATGGCCATAAAGAAAATTTGTATGCCACTGCCGATGACAGCGGAAAAGAGACGTGTGTTCTTTGGTGGACGGAATACGTCGCCATGCACCAGCTTCCAGCCGGTTTCTTCTAGAGTATCCTCAATGTTATCATCGGTGTTGTAGCGTGCAATATCACGCCTTAAAGTACGTATCATAATCATTGTAAGTATTCCAGACAAAAAGAAGACCACAACCAGGGAATTTATAATGCTGAACCAATGTATTTGCACATCTCTCATGCCCAGATAGATGTCCCAACGTGAGGCCCAGCTAACTTTTGATTCTTTCCACTCAACGGAGTAGGTGAAATATAGCTGTGTCTCTCCATCCGGATTGACAAGCTGTGGACGAGCACTGTCTGGGAAATTGCAAAGATCGCCTTCAAATTTAATTTCCTTGTGATTCACTGAGCCGGTTTCCACTTCAAAGCCAACAACGCGGTATTTGTCTCTGTAATGGAAATTGTAAAGTGCCAAACGTTTGTCTTTTCCATATTCAACAAAAAACTCACTTGGTATGCATGTGATAAGAGAGTATGAACTTTAAGTGGTTGTTGATGTATATATTGTCACCATCAACTTGACCCAAACGGTAGCCATGTTCGTAAGTCACCTCTCGGGCATTATTTACATTCGTGAACCGGGTGGCAACGGGCAAATTATCTACCAACCTTTAAATGTAAAAGCTTTTAATCTCTGGCTGGTTTTTTATTTCTTTGCATATTTACTTACAAATGCACATAATATTCGTGCCGGATCCGCTCGGCTACCAAGGCCGAATCCTCCTTATCCCAAGTGAGTGGCCGATCTTTGTGGTTACACAGCAGCTTGCAATTAATATTTTCAGCCATTTGAACCTCATATGGGGTGTTGACAATACGATCACCACGTAGGACCTCGCCCAAATTTTCAGATTTGAATATGAGGGTTCCATTTTTAGGATAACAGAACTTGAGCGAATAGTACTGATAAGGTAACTGTGTGCGGCTGCTAGTCATTTTCACAGCTTTTACATCGATTTTTTGGCCACGCACAAACTCGACAGGCGCTACGCCGGGCACATAAAAACAGTAAGCGGCGTCGAGCGCCACTAGTAGGAAAAGCAGTGGCCATCTCAAAGGCGCCCACTGTAATCAAACAAAAACGTATTTATTAATAACGTGCAGTTTTTAAGCTGCCTCGAAATATAAAGGAAATGGTGCATCGGTTAAGGAAAAAAATTTGATTGCGTGTCCGTCGGTTTTTCTCAAACTGAGACAACCTGGCTCTTAAAGTTATTTCAATGTGCCACGATTCCTCTACCTACTGACTGATGTTTAAAGAGCTTTTTTTATACGTCTTCATCCTTACCTGCATATTTGGTTGTGAAGCTTAAATAATTATTAAATGTTTATAAACTAAAAATTATTAAACTGTAGTACGCGACGAGTTGGACCAGCTCCGGAACGAGTGATCTAGAGAAGGATTGGACTAGTTCAAAAAGTGAACACAACAACTGGTAAGCCGTTTCGTTAAGTTCTCAATCCTTGCGCCTTTCGTGAAACCAAAAATGCATTGGCTTAGTAAAAACTTAATAAAAAATTGTAATAATTTTACTTATATAATAAAATAAATTGATATAGTTACAAAATAAATAGATTTTGACCATAAGATCTATGCAATGCAGCCCTCGTAACATTTAGTTCTTTGATTTCGTTAAGTTTATTTTGTTCGTTCTCGACAGACAGACGCAGTTCTTACGCCGATGAACTCCCAACACCAGTTCGTTCAGCTGTTTTAAGCGAAGAGAAAAATAATAAATAAAACGGTAGCTGTCGTCCTCGAAAGCGCAACAATTAGAACGCGCAACAAGGTGGGTGGGCTGTTTGGGTGAAATTGCGTTGACTAGCCCAAAGTGTGCGCATTACCAGAGAAAATCAATAAAAGCCAAAAAGTGCATTTGTGTGTACATATCTACGTGTGTATGTGTACTTGAGCGTGTATGCCCTAGTGTTAGTGCGCGTTGGTGTGTGTATTTGTGTATAAAAAAATTATATTATAAACTTTCTTTTTCCCAAACAACAACAGAGGCCGAGGCCGATTTCACACCCAAAACGCCCAACCGTAAAATACTATGGACAGCGGACACAATGCATCCGCGGGCGATGACAATGATAGCGATAACGATGTAGTCACCGATTTTCTCAACTCCAACTGCACCGAGGCGACCTCAGTACCAGCACCAGCAGCAGTAGCAGCTCCAACGCCAACAAACCAGCTAAACATTAATACCACCACTGTAGCCACTGTAACCACTCCCAATGTTACTGTCGCCACCCACGCCACCATCAATGCGAAAACCTTGAGCACCGTCGAGAGCCAAAATTACTGTATACCTGTTATAAACGCACCTGCAAGCGCACCAGCAGCCACATACCTGCACAGCAGCAACAACAACAACCTGCTCAATACCAATCACAGCGTCAGCAACAGCATCAACAACAATAATAGCAATAACAACAACATGATACCCACCATAAATGTCACACCTCACAGCCCAGCCTCGGCTTCCAAATACAACAACATATTCGAGGACACCCTGAGCCAGCTTCAGAACATACGCGAGACTGTGGTTCAAATGAAAAATTCCAGCCAACACATGCAAGATGGCCTTTCCAATTACGGACTGCTCAACGCGGCTATTTTAAGTGCATCATTGCCGGACCTCACTGGAGGCACTTCTGGCACTGGCGGTCTAGCCGGTGGCGCTGGCGGTCCACACTACGTCATGTGGTCGACGGCACCCCAACAGTGTCTGCTTAACACCGACCGACGAAAATCCTGGACTGCAGTGGACGATACCAGTGCCGGTGGTGATTGCACCAACAAAAGTGTTAGCCTCTCCAGTCTGGATAGCGAGGAGCAGGAGACTATACGCGTAACCGAACAGCGTAGACGTTCTGCACGCAACAGTACTGGCGGTAAGTTTGACATTCATTGGACCCAAAAGTTTGAGATTCATTGGACCCCAATGTTTGAAATTTTTTGAAGCGGTATTTAATTGTTTCCAAAATGTTATATTTTAATTTACTTTTAATCTGTTGAATGAAGTCCCGGCCTCCAATGGGTTTTATCAAATGGGAATGGCTTTATTACGTTTTCTTTATCTAATTTTTATTCGGTTAACCCAATCATAAATTTACTTTATAAATTTAAAAAAATTTTGGAAATTAGATAATGATAATTTTAACGCTCTCCATATTTTCTTTGAGAAAGAACAACACACTAAAGACAGATTAAGTTAAGCTTTAAATTATATTTTGTATTTTGCTTCCTCTTTTAGTCAGTCAAATGGCTAAGTAATCTCAGTGTCTGTTGTAGGAATTCTCATAGGTGAAGAGAGGTGCATGAGTAATATTTATGAGTAAAGTCGAGTTAGTTTCGATTTTTTTTTCGCATTCGGGGCTATTGATAAGGAATTCCACAAAAGCCCCTTATCAGAGCACAACCCCCGAACCGATTGCCTTTGTGCCGATTTCATTGGAGTAGTCAGCCAGCTGATAAGCCAAAGACTAACCAATTCTAATATTTCTATTTTATATTCTCTAGGTATTTCCACGCACTCACTGAATGAGGCGGAATTGGCTCGCGACTTTGAGCGCATTGCGGCGAAACGGAGCTTGGCTACAGAGATAATCAGCCGGATACCGTTACAGAAGAGTATCTCCACATCCTCCATTATAGCCAAGGAGGACAAGACGATTGCCCGTCATTTGACAGACAGCGAGGATGAAAATCAGAGTCTTTTGAGGGCCCACGCCAAGATCGAAGTATACGATAACGTTGAGAAGCGCCGCAAAAGGGGCTCCCTATTTTTCCGCAAGAAGAAGGACAAGGCCAAGATGAAGTCGATTGGTGGACAAGTGAGTGCCTGTGATCTGTGCGGAGCTGGAATAACATTGGCCCAGATCAAGGATCATCAGGCTGAGTGTAAGGGCCAGGGTAAGGGTAAATTGCTTAGCGCAAAGGGGGCAGTCGGTCAGGATTTCTATGATGGCCCTGATGCCCAGACAGCCAACGAAGACAGCCAGCCACTCATACGAGCTGAATTTCTCAATGAGCCGCCCATCGAGGCGCACGACCTGGGCGCTGATCCCGTCTTGGGCATAGTGCTGAAAGAGCACGACTCCTGGACTCCAACTGTACCCAAAGAGCTGCTCAAGACCCTCAAAGAAGCTCAGATCAAGCGGCAGGAACACATCTATGAATTCATTATGACCGAGAAGCATCACTGCCAGACTCTGATGGTCATGCAGAAAGTCTTTGTGGAGAGCCTGGAACGTCATTTTCCCACCTTCCCCATCCAGAGCATGTTTCCCCGCTTGCATCAGCTGACCGAACTGCACACCTGCTTCCTGCGTCAACTGCGCCAAAAGCAGCGCCAGCAGGCCCAGGTCGATAGCATTGCCGACATTCTTCTTGACTTTTTCTCCCTCGAGCAGGCTCAGTGCCTGAGATTGGCCTACGGTGAGTTCTGTGCCAATCATCGAAGTGCTCTGGAGCAATTCAAGCAGTGTCTAAGCGAACCCACCTTCGCCGAGTGGTACAAGCACTGCCTGCAGAACCCTCTGCTCAAGAAGAAGGGCATTCCCGAGTGTATTCTGTTTGTGACCCAACGACTGACCAAGTACCCACTGCTCATTGAGCCGTTGCTGAAAAGTGCCCGCGACAATAAGCTGGAGACAGATAAGCTGCAGCACGCCCTTAATTTGGTCAAGTCCTTGCTGGTTGATGTGGATGCTTGTGTGGCGGAAAAGGAGTTGCGAGAACGCCAGTTGGAGATCTACGCCCGTGTAGAGGCCAAGTCATTTGCCATCTACAAGGAGAAGCCTTTTAGGAAGACAGAATTGGGTGTGGAGTCGCGTCGACGTCTCAAATTCGAGGGACTGGCCACCTTGATGCAGGGCCGGGCCAAGACCCAACTGGTGTTGGTGGTGGTCCTTACCGACTGCCTCTGCTTTCTCAGCGAGAACTCGGCTCACAAGTACACCTTCTTTACGCCCGAGCACAAGGCTGGTGTGGTGCCACTGCAGAAATTATTGATACGCGAGAAGGCTGGTACCGAGTCCCGCGGCATTTACATAATATCCTCCAATCCGGACTTTCCAGAAATGTACGAACTTAAGGTCCAGACGCCAAAGGACAAGCACACATGGATACAGTCTATACGTCAGGCTGTGCTTGACTGCCCGGCCACCGATATCATCGAGGCCGAGGATTTAACGGCTGAGGAGAAATTGCGACTGGGCGTCAATAAGCGTGAGATTATCGAGAAAATGCGGCAAAAAGACATCGAACAGGCCCTCCTCCTGGAAGAGAAACTCATGTTGCAGTTGAATCTGCTCAAGGAACAGCAGCATTTCAGTGCGGCCACTGCGTCCACTGGCGTAGGCAATGGCCAGAATCAGAATGCTGGCGCTGCCCATTTTCTAGCTGCCTCGGGCTCGTACAAGGAATTGGTCACCACTGACTGCGATACCGGCGAGTTGTGGAAACGTGTGCTCAACACAGTACAGGACATAAGCCAGTTGGCAGCTACTGTCTATACGGCAGCTACGGGACTTCCCGTCTCCCGAACGGTTAGCTCGGTGGGCGAGAAGCAGAGCGATCATTATGCCTCGCCCACGCTGCCCAAACGAGCTGAGACTTTTGCTGGCTTTGATGAAAAACGCGGCAAGTTGGGCCAGGCATTTCCCTGCCGGGAAGCGGCTAAGCTAGCAACTCTTCAAGTACTCACTCCCCGCCTGCAGGAGCTGGAGGAGAAGCGGGAACTCAAAACTCCGGTGACAAGCTTGCCAGAGCCAGCTGTCCAGTTGCATGCCAGCACCCTGCCAACGGCAGCCGCCTTGGATCCGGCGGCCCTTAAAGAGCACAACTTTGCTGTGCTTCAAGTCTCCCATCATCTGCATACCCTGCTCTGCATTATATCCCAGCAGATGACCACCATACAGAATCTGCAGCTTCAGTTGGCCCTCTACAGGGAGAGTCCCAGGAGTGCCTACACCCACAACGATCAGCTGGAGGAGTTACGCAATTTGCAAGACAAGCTGCAGGAGGAGAAGACCGCTTGGCTGCGTCAGAAGGAGCAACAGGAACAAGAGCTGACAGAGACCCGTGCCCAGCAATTGCAGCTTCAACAACAGATAAAGGCCGAGCAGGAGGATGTTAGGCAGCAGCGCGAACAGCTTTATCGAAAAATGGAGTTACTCTCCAGCCAGGGTCTCCTACTTTCACCCAGCACACCGTTGCCCATTGCTTCGCCTACGGTGGTTCATGCGTCTGTGGTGGCCCACACCGAGACAGAAAACACAGACGGCGTTCATTCACATGGTACGACCACAGCCACGCCCACGCCTGCCGGAACTGTGGATCGTCGGAAATGGCTTAATAATTCGACCACATCGAAAACGCCGCCAGTAAATCTGCTGAGCGCCAACAATGCCCCCAAAGCCAATGCCTCGGCTGTCAAGCAAAAGCTACCCATGAAGCTATCCTCACTCTCTTCTGCCTCGTCCAGCGCGCCCAGCAATGCTAGCCGCATTGACAAGTCCGCCAGCTTTAATAATGCTGGTGGCTCCAGTGTCCAACAAATTTTCCCTCTGAAATTAGCCGACAAGCGTAATCAGGCGCCTGCCCTAGTACCTCAGCATTCCCGTACCGGCAGCTCCCCGGCCATCATTCAACAGACCCAAACTCAGCCAGCCGCTGGAGTACAGCGTGCAGATTCCACAGCCCATGCTCACTACACCCACTATGGAGCGTCACGCCAAAGCCAAACGCCTACCAGTAGTCGCCCAAACCCATCAGGAGTGACAGCCAGACAGGCAACGGGACAGGCACCACGTGCTAAGCCCGAAGAAGAAGAAATTTACTTCTGACGTAAATTCAATCCTGAAGTTGAAATCTAAAAGACATTCATTCCATTTTGAGCTCATTTAATCTTAAGATTTTAGTGCAACTGAACATTCCTCAATTTCTGTGTATTTACTAAGTGTAAAATGTTTGGACTTCTGTTACTCCTTCGCCCAACTCTACGTGTATCTGTGTGTGAATGTAAATCTGTGTGCGTGTCTGTGTGCAATAACTGTTGATAAATAGCAAAAGTACTTAAAAATGTTCCCAAATTTTAATTGCATTTAACCTCGATGGCTCTAGGTTGAGCTTTCTTTACTTTCAAACCTCAATAGTTCTAAAACTATTCTAGTTCTGTGTGTTCTCAAACTGTGAAACTGTTCTCAAAGTGTATTTTTTTCGCTTTATTTCAAAACCTTTTAGTTTAATCCATGCTCTTTCCATTTTAAACGAATTAATTAATTATAATAAAACATTATTTATTGACACAATCAAAGGTATTGTTAACTTAACTCAACTGTTAGTCTTAAACGAAATTTACTCAATCGAATTTTACTCTCTTAAACTAAAAAAAAAAAAGAAAACACTTCCAAAATGCAACTTTAATTGTATTATTTAAAAAACAATAACAAATTTAAATTATTAAGCATTTCCTAATTGTGTATATATCTAAAATATATATATATATGTATGTATCTACATATACTAAAAATATATATATATATATGTTTATAAATCGTTAGGCCTTTATTATTTTGCTTTGACTCATTCAGCTCTTAATATTTTTATTGTACATTAAAGAAAAAGCTTATGCAAGTTTAAGAACGATTCAATGATAATAAATGTTTAAATTTATTCAATATACAAAAACATTTACATTTTCTTTTTTTTTTATTAGTAATTAAATTCTTCTTTACGTGGACATTTGTTGCGCGTATGACCCTCCTGACGACAGAGGCCACAGCGACGTGTACGATTTGTATTTTCAGCCGGAGCGGGTCTGGTAGCTCCTGAGCCCCAAGAGACTTCAGCATCATCAGCCCATTTGAAAAAGTCACATGAACGGGTTCCACAACCGTGAAATTTGCGTCCCTGGTTGGCTCCTTCTTTGCGAACAGTAAGACTGTTGGCTGGTTTGCCACAATTGCACTGAACATTGCCAGGCGCTGTCTGAGTAATCGTCATAGTGCTGCTGGAATTCGAACGCATTAGAATTGAGCTGTCATTGGTTGGCTTAGCCCGTTTGGTGTTTGATAATGTATTAATTTGGCCAGCTCGACTGCCTGGCTGACTGCCCCAGCTGTAAGAGCTTGGTCCGGCAGTCGCTTCGGTCTTGGGCGGCTCATCGACCCATTGAAAGAATTTGCATTCCTGGGGTCTGGGGCATTTGTAGAATCGACGGCCTTGATTAGGTCCTTCCCGGCGCACAGTCAGCTCTTTGGCCGGCTGGTGGCAGCCGGTGCATAAAACCAAAGCTTTGTCGGTTTCCTGACCAGCTAACCCCCCGTTGTTATCAACTAATCGTGGCCGTTTTACTTCTGGTATCACTGGTGTATTATCATGTCCCCGACTGCCCCAGGTCATGGTAGTATAATTGTCGTCCACTCCCACTCTGGCCCCATCAGGTGGTGGCTGGGGCGGTGGTCCGTTGCCCTCACAATTCACTAAGGCTTCAAAATCAGCATCATCGTCTGCTGCAAAAGCAGCTGCGATATCTTCAGTGAAACCAGTAGCCGCAGCATCTGATTCCGCCAAAGCTGCTGCTGCCAGCATATCTGCTTCAAAGTCATCGTTGCTCTCGAACAAGTCGACTGTTGAGGTTCTGCTATTGCTGAAGTAATTACGTATGCTACCCGTCTGAATTGTTTCTGTTTTCGCTTTTGCTCCATTTTTGGGCTTGCGCTGAGCCTTGGGGCGGTTATCGGAATTATTATTTCGGTGGTTGGTTGTACTTGTTGAATTTGTAATTGGTCTGTTGGTATTTGGAAAGTTTGATAGATGCATTGGGGGCACTTCACCTACAATGCCCCCTACTCGTTTCACACAATCGACGTTTATATTGAAGGTGCCACGGAACTGACCATCACAAACGAGGCAGGTCTTGTACCAACCATGAGGAGCGTTAAATAAGGTTTTGTAATAGCTAGTGGTGAGCTTAAACTTGAGCATTTTGTAGTTGCTGCCACAACGAGGACAACTTTCGTCAAGGACACTGGGCTCGGTGCATTCACTGGGCAGCCAAATGACATTGGAGCAATCGGGAAAGTTTAGGCAGCCGAGATAGTGGCCAGATTTATTTTTTTTTGGCTTGAGGGCCAAAGAGGCCTCATTGCATTTAGGACAAGGTTGGAGCTCTTGAAATGAGGGAGAGTTGACAACTGGCTCTGTGCCCTCATTTGAAGCAGATGGTGTTTCATTTAGCCGTTCGGCTAGTTTGGCATCCATGACTGTGATTTTATCGATGATTTGCTGGTAAGCCGCTTTGTATTTGGCGATTTGTTCAGTTAGCACGGCTCTTGGATCTTTCTGGCCTAGACAAATGCTTTTTAAGTCCGCTTCAAAGCCGGCGCGCAACTGGGGTTTGGCCAAGGCCAGGTCCATTGCCTCATAACCTTCGTATAAGCCCATGCCAATAACACCAGGCACAAGAGCTCCCTTGTCCACCACACCGATATAGCCGCGTTCTTTGATGGTGTTTATGTGCTCAGCATGGGTGGCATCGGTGCCAATGCCATGCTTCTCCATTAAAGCTATCAAATCAGCTTCTGTCAGCAATGGTGGAGCTGTGGTGGCTCCTTCATGCAGCGATATCTCCGTGGGCTCGAAAATTTGTCCCTGAGTGTAGTGATGAATTTGCTTTGCATTCCAGCTTTCATACACATATACATCTAAGTAGTTTCTCTCATGTATGACCAGGCCATTGGCAGTGAATTTCTCTCCAGCTATGTCAACGTTTACAATGGTTTCGGATCCCACGGCATCCTTGCTTACACAAGCCAAGAAATGCCGAACCACAAGCTCATAAACTCGCGCCTCATTTCCCTGAAGATCTAAAAATCGAAATTTGTGATTATTTGTCATTTAAGAAATATGCATTCGATAGTCTAACCTGTGACCATTTTTGTGGGATGTATCGGTGGATGAGCTTCATCTGATTTGTTTCCATTTCGTGGATTTGGACCCCATTCTATAACTCGCTGAGCGAATTGTCCCCACATAGGATGACTGACGTGATGCTCTACGAGTGGTGCCAGTTGGAATTCTTTTGAGAATTTATTTGTCTCTGTTCTGGGATAGCTTATGAGACCCTTGGTATAAAGCTTTTCAGCAATTGTCATTGTTTCTTTTGCTGATAGCTTAAGCTTTCTTGAGCCTAATTTTTCCATTTCGACTGTGTCCATAGGTGTGGGACGCCACTTGTGTTTCGGCTTAACCGTCACATTTTCAACAGTAGCCCTTGGATCGGCCAAGCACAAAAGTAGATAGTTTTCGCAGGCTTCCTTGTCGAACAAGCGATTTCTAGACCAGTTGAATTCTACCGTGAGCTCATCTATTGTGTGCAAGACACGAATTTTCCAAAACGGTTCCGAAATAAACGCCTCGATCTCCTTATAGCGTTCCACTACAAAGCCAAGTGTGGGTATCTGGCAGCTGCCGTAAGATATCAATTTGTCAGCAATCTTTCCGGGGAACAAACGCTGCAGCCGTAGTGTTTGGTAGCGTGTTATTGCCGCACCTGTGCGTAAATCCAGCTCTGTGCGAATATTTACTGCATCGCTTTGTTTCTTGTCTGGCTGGCCCAGTTGTTGAAGAGCTCGTCGCACGGATGTGCTGGTAATTTCGGAGAACACGGCACGGTAAACCGTGAGTTTGGGCTTAATACTGCAGCAGACATCGATAATTTCATATCCGATGTTCTCGCCTTCACGATCGCAATCAGTCCAAATTATAAGCCCCTGACAGCCTCGAATTTCGCGTTCCAATGTTCGCTTAATGCCTTCAAAATTTTCATTCACTCTTTTCCGAACTGGTGCATCAAACAGTGATTGTGGGTCAACATTTCGCCAATTTTTGTATGACGATGCAAATGCAAGTTCCATTAAATGTCCCGACACTGATGTCATTGTCATCTTGGCCTTCTCGCCTCGCACTTGGGCTTCAAAATCATAGATTTTATTGTAAACCGAATACCCCTCACGCTAAAACAGTTTAATATTTAAAGTGAGCATAAAATCCACATATAAATGTTACATTTTTTTACTTACTCGTTGAGCGGTACCATTTGAGAGCAGACCTGAAATCGTCTTGGCCGCATCATTTTTTTCTGCCACATTGAGGTATTTCATATCAGGTATCTTTTTAGCATACTGTCGCGTTTGATAAACACAAAAACGTCTAAATAAAACTCTGTGAATCATTAAATTTACAAAATTTACATGGTGCGCCCGCTAAAACACAAACATATTTTCGATAACTTATCGAACTTCCCCCCAGTGTTGCATTGTTCTTTTTTTTGAATGTTTTAATTTTCCATAAACAATATCAAATTCAAATACCCATTAAACATTTCATAAAAATTTGTATGTTATTTTATTCAGTGAGTTCGAAACCAAACCATTTGGAACAGAAAATAAATTTTTTCTAAAGCACAAATACAAATTTGTTTTCTTTTGAATATGAATTTAAAATTCCCAATCTTCAAGGCAAATGTAAAGGAAAAATATTGTAAAAAAAAGTCAATAAGACAACTTTTAATTTCGGCTTGTAAATCATTTTTCCACTAATGTGATTATTCAGTTATAAAAAATAATTCATTGGTATACGTCAATCAGAAATTAAACAAAAAATCCCAACGTTAACGTTCTTTTCGCAGTTTTTTCTGCCGTAAATCACATGATCGGTGCTTGTCAGTTAATAGGGCCGATTTAAGTTCGTATGACAGCTACATATATGATATCCGGCCGGTTTCGACAAATGTGCTGTGTACAAAGTTTCAACCAAATAGCTTTAAAACATGACATGATTCTAAGTATTCTAATTGTAACTTTTGGGCGTCCACGATGTTTGGTTCTGTTCTTTACAATGAATATACTCGTTTTTTACGATAAGAGGGATACAACCTTTTTCTTGTCGCAGAAAATGTACATATTTGTTTTATTTTTAATTTAAAATACTTAAAAAACTCCCAATCTTCAAGGCAAATGGAAAAGAAAAACTATTTAAAAAAAGACATCCAACTGAATAAAAAAATCCTGATATCTGTTTTTTGATTTCGACTTGTAAATTTTTTTCCCATTAATATGAATATTCAGTTATATGAAATACTTTTTATACCCTGTACCTTACAAGGTACAAGGGTATATTAAGTTTGTCAAATGTATGTAACATAGAGAAGGAGACGTCGGAGACCCCCCAAAGTTACTTAAAGTATGATCAGGGTGACTAGAGAAATCGATCTAGCCATGTCCGTCTGTCCGTCTGTATGAACACCTCGTTCTCAGAGATGGTAAGGCCTAGAAAGTTCCGGTTTGTTGCTAATAATCATTTGTTCTGCAGGTTAGATCAAGGTTATTAATTTTTTTCGATATCCGATTTACGTTCGGAATAAAAAGTATAAAACCACAACAACCGCAAAAAAGGAAAAAGTTTATAGGCCATGATTTTTTTGTTTGTTATCATATCATTACGAAAATTGGCAGTTATAAGTTCTTATTTGTGTTTAATAAGGATGTGAAGTTTCGATCTGATCGGACTACTTTATCATATAGCTCCCATAGGGCCGATCCAAAGTGCAAAAATCGTTTTAATGTCATAATTTCTTTATTTTTAAAGATATTTTATTCAAATCAAGAAACAAGTTTTAATAAAATTGGACATCTACATCATATAGCTTCCATAGGGCTAATCGGTCAAAAAATCCGAATTCTGTGCGTTTTTGTCAGAAAATGGGTTATTTATGAACCAATCGCAACCAAATTAAGCACAAGACAGTTTTTAGTATGAGTTTTTAATAACTCCAAATTTTATTGAAATCAGATCGCTATGTCATGTAGCTCCCATAGGGCTAATCGGGTTTTTTATGCACGAATCCCAACCACAAATACCATATGATAGTTTTTTTATGGAAAAAATTATAGAATATACTGATTTACGCTCCCTACAAGTATAGGGTATCTCAAACTCGGCTGCGCCCGAGTTTAACGTTCCGAATTTTTTGGTATATGTCAATCGAAAATTTAAAAATTATATAAATTTAGTATATCTCAAATTCGGTTTCGTTTCTGGAAATATAATAAAAATTTTTATCTAAATTAAAATAAAATGTGTCTTACAGGATGCTGTTGCGACCTCCGAATCGGAAATATGGTATCCGCAATTTACCTAATTGTCACGAGCATATTAAATATGATCTTTACCGTATTTATGCTAGAACGTAAGTTTTCCCGCACAAAACATTTGTATACATATTTCGAATGTAATGCCATCTTTCTTTTAGTGGGCTTGCAGTTTGTTATTGCCTCGTATGTGGTCTATATCGTTTTATTAGTCGTAGGTATTCTTCTATCGGTAGGCATCTGTTTGGTACGTATAAAAAATTGCACATGTAAAGCTCGGATATATAAACAAAATACAAAGTTGTTGCAATGTGTAGAACACTACCAGCTCTTTTGATTAAAGAGTATTGGTAAAGAAGCACATATGCATAATGAAATATTATATTGAAAATAATTGTATTATTTGTTTACTTCCGATTTTGCAATAGTATACATTAATTCAAATATGAAATTTAAAATAGACAAAAAAAAAAAATATCAGACATATCCATGTTTAAACATGTTTTTTACACAGTCGACCAGGTCAATAAAGTCGATCGCTTTTCAATTCTTATACTAATTTTCAGAGAAACGCAGTTTTAATATGTGTTGATGGATTCATTTTAGCCATATTTAATATCGCTCACTTAATCTTGATGATTTTGATGATTCTTGCAGCTAGTGCTTATAAGCATAAAAACGAAAAGGAAAAACAAGCTAAATATATTTTCATTTTTTGTTTAGTATTCTATTTGCTTATTTCTAGTAAGTAAAATAATTGCTGAACTTATTTTATTTTTAACTATTTATATTTCAGTGGTATATGTATATATAAATGTGGTTATGTTTGCCTATAGTTATGAGATGCTCACAGATAGACGAAAATCTAAAGATTTCCACCGTGGAAATGCAAGAGTAAATGATCGTCATCGCAACGAGTCTTAGGAAGCAAACGGATAAAGCACTAGCAAGCACTACAAAATATTCTGTGAATTCTTTTGATATTGGCCTTTGGATTTTTTTTTTTTGGATATAAATAAAAACGAATTTGGTTTTTTTTTTTGTGAAATAAAAAACTATTCATTTTATTGATCGTACTCCTTTAAAACTATCTCTTTTTTGTATTGTTTCAATTTTTTCTTTTTAGCTTTTCATTACTATTATTTTTTGGGTTTTTTGTTTTACCATTTTTTTGTTTAGTATTTTCTTTTTAACTCAACATAAAATCTTAGAATATTTATATATATATATAAAGACATATATATATATATATAGAAAAGGATAGCTTGAAAAAAATATCTAAATACAAAGGTATTAATTTTATGTGTTTA
Source organism: Scaptodrosophila latifasciaeformis (assembly GCA_037075145.1). Lineage (NCBI taxonomy): Eukaryota > Metazoa > Arthropoda > Insecta > Diptera > Drosophilidae > Scaptodrosophila > Scaptodrosophila latifasciaeformis. Next base: position 20,689,487 of record JBAMCM010000217.1, on the reverse strand, counting down.
AAATAAGAATAAGTTGTGTTTTAAATTGTTAAATTACGTTTAGCAGCTACTGACACAATTTCGTTGACGTCCTTTGACATTCACATGGAGTTTCTGAATTTTACGAATTATTTTGGTTTGCTTTAAGTTTGCATTCTGCCAAAAATATGCTCATCATGTAAACGTGTATAATTGGTTATAATTAACAACAAATACAAATGTTTATCTAAACATATATTTATGCATATTTTTTCTTTTTTTAGCCATTAACAATAAAAGCTAACGGTGCATCAACGACGCCAGGAACGATCTTCGGACTCTTCATCTTCTTCCTCGTCCTCAAGGCGGAGTTCGGGCAAAGTGTCGTTACTGATTAAAGACTCACTTTCGCTGGCAGATTGTAATAATTGCTTGGGATTCTGTGTGTCCAATTTATCAGCCATCATGGCGAGCGGGGAGGAAGCAGCTGGTGACTTATCGGCTGGTGCGGACATGGGCAGTGCTGGCTGATTCACCACAGGAGCCCAGGATATCTAATCAAATTAAAATGAATGCTTTATGTTTGACCAGTAAAATTACCATATGGTTACTCACCTGTAAGCGCTTGTCCTTGTAGATTTTACCTCGGAGTACTGCCTGTTCGGCATTAAGACGCGTCGCATATGAGAGTATCAGCTGGGGTATTTCACGGTCTACATCGTGTTTTGATATCTCTCCGAAATGCTATTGGGTTATCAAACGAAAAGTTAATTCAGTTATGTAATCAGACCATATATATTCGGGACCCGATTTGTTATACATAAATAAATGAAGGTCTCTCAGGATCTATCTCACCTTAAAGTGACCCAAAACAAAATCTGCCTCTTCGGGTAAAAAGCCAGTAACAACTATTGCTTTCGGACGCCTATCGACACGAGTTGAGCCCTCTGGAAATGCAGCCCGCTTCCGAGTCGGTGCTGTGCCTGGAATTGTGGTAAAATTTGATGCCTTTGATCCACTGTTGCCGTTGCTGCCGCCACCTCCAATGTTCAAGGTACGCTGCAATTCCTCCAGGCGCTTTTGTATGGCTGTGGTGTCATTACCTTCCTGTTGCTGTGCAATCAGCTCTAATTCAATGTCGAGCAGCTCCTTTTTTTGTTGTTCTTTTGTTTTTTTGATGGGCGGCTGTTGTTGCTGAATTTGAGTCTGCAGTTGATCCTGATCGGCATGAACATCTTTGCGCAGTTTGTCGATAGTTTCCTGTAGAACTTTGATTGTCTCCAGAGTGTGGGCCCTTTGGGGATCTGCCTGGTCACATCGTTCGACCAATTCTAAGGCTGATTTCATCTGCTTGACATAGTTCTGCAAAAGTTCTTGCTTACGCTTGCGCAGACCATTGGCCAACTGGTGTACAGCTTTTTGCTGTTCTTCCTGTTTTTTACGTATAATTGCTGCACTTGCAACGTTTGTAGCAGGGCGGGCTCCTGCCGCCGTCGCTGTCGTCGGGGCCGCTGGGCTATTGGTATTCAGTTTTAAACGCATAGAGGCGGGCGCAGCTGTATTGGCCACAGCGATGGCTGCTTCTCCGGTTGGTATGGCTGTTGCATTGTTGTTTGCAGCTCCACTTTCGGTTAGTGGATTAGTTGCCGTTGTCGTTCCTGCTGCCTGACTAGCGTTGGTTATCTTGGCAGAATCTGAGTTTGGTGTGGGCATGGCAGGCACATTGTGCAGATGGTATTGACTGGTATTTTTCCGGCCACTACCAGGACCACTGCCGACGGCCATGATATTGAGATTGGCCGCATCACCGTTGGCATCGTTGTGCCAGAAAACCTTGATAAACCTATTATTAAGAACTGCCTCGGTGCTTCTATAGGCAACATTTGCTTCTGCGTGGGTGGAGAAGGTAACAATGGCTGCCTCCGGATCTCCCTCGTAGGACACCTGGATGTTGACGATTTTGCCAAATTTAGCAAAGTGATTGTTCAGATGGGCGATTGTGTTAAGTCCACGTGGTACTTTTCTCAGTTCCAGTGAGCTGTTATGTTGTTGCATGTTAGGATTAACACGAGGTCCTAGGCGGCTATTAATGGGAACCTTGCGTTTAGTGGGTACATCAGCTATTGCCACAGTGTCTTCCAATTCGAAGCGCCGTTTGCCCATTTCGGCTACCCCTCCAGCACCTCCCGCACCGGGTGGTGCACCCACACAGCCTCCACTGCCGTCCACAACAGGTATGGGTATAAGTTGTCGCTGCAGTGGAGTTGTTACAGCTGTAGGATTAAAGGGAAATGGCATCATAGGACCGCTGGCTCCTCTTGCATAGTCAGCTGGATTCATTCCGGGTCCAACTAATGGGGCCCCACCCGGCAGAGCTCCCATTAAGGTATTGGGACGGACATTTCCGCTGAAGGGATTTATGTTGGCCTGGGACTGTGGTGGTGGGGGTGGTTGACTGCCAGGCGGTGGTCCCCCTCCGCGTGCCCAAATTTCGGGAGCATCAGGATTATACTCTCGCATGGATATCATCAGTTCAGAATTATTAATACCCTCAAAGACCACAGGATTTACACCGTGATCCCAGGGACAGGTCTCTCCGCGCACACAATAGCCTTTTTCGTCGAAGTCTCGACAGCGCTGCCTTTGATGCTCGGCCATCATAGCGGCTAGATGCTCTTGTTGTTGTGGCAATAACGGTGCCTGGGTCCGTTCCGGTGTATTAGCATTTGGATTACGTCGTGAATTACGTTCGGGAGAAATGGAGCGACTGCGTGGTGAATGGGATCGGCGTCCTTTGTTCGTAAATCTTTGACGATCATCTACATTTCCTCCACCAACACGGCGACGTTCGAAATTTCGTCTTCCACTTCCACTGCCAGCACCATGATGACGGGCATCACCGGCAACACCGGGCGGTGATTTATTGCGAAACTGGCGTTGGCTTTTCTCACGTTCATTTATACGACGATCACGCGAACGGGACCGACGGAACGACCTCTCATTGGAGCGGGAACGTGAACGAGACCGAGAACGCAACGATGCCCTACGCCGGCGGCTATCCCGTGGTTGGTTTTCTTTGTCCGCATATGCCACACCACTATTTCTCATGGGCGGGCTAGCACTTCGCACGAAACTTCCGCCTCCACTGCCAGTATTACCACTAGCTCGTTCCTGATGGTGATGATGTGTTGCTGGCTGTTGATTTATGTGGGCAGTGGCAACACTATTGGTATTGTTGGTATGGTCGTGAGCTTTACTATTTGCATGGTGGGAGTCTTTGGTTTTCTGCTGGAATTCAGAAAGAATAATTAGTTTACGAGGATATTTAATAGACAGGAGCACTTACATCGAAGGCTGGCTTGGCTTGTGTTATGTTGGCATCTGTGGCATTTGAGGCACTGCTGCTGGTCATGTTGGTGTTGCTGGCACTGGAGGCGTTGGTGCTGGAGGTGCTAGAGTGTGGCTGTGTTTGGTACGTTTCCGTTTCCCGGCTATTATTACTACTATGGTGGAGTTGATGTTGCTGCTGACTGCCAACCAACTTTATCACATTATCTTTTTGCGGCGGTGATGCTGCCGCTAGAACAGCCTCAATTTCTGCGACATCTCCGCCAATGGCCAATTCGTTATCTTCATAGTCGACTGACTCCACAGCAGCTGCTGAATTTACTGATGATAAAACAGACGGAGCTGGTAAAGTCAAATACTCCTCGCTGGCAATGGCATCAAAAAGACGCTCCACAAAACGAGTTGTTTCCCCTGATAGAAATACATCGAGCTGTTCGATCATAATACGCTTGAGATCCTTATCCGATTTGTCTTTTTTAAGCAGCGCAATAACATAGCGCGCTAAAGCCGAAGAGTCCGCATCGCACCTAAAAAAATTCATTTATTTTTTATTTTGATGAACCTAGATGGGATTGTTTGTGTTTAATACTTACAGTGGATCTAACACAACGCTTAACCAATCCCTAAGCTTATCCGAATTTTCTAATATCATTTTAGATATGAGCAAATTTAATTCTCGTTTTCTCGGCCTTCCACTTGCAGATGTTGTTGTTGCTAATGACGCGCTCTGGGGGTTAAATTTTCACAGTCTGAAGCGTGCACACACTCACACGCGCCCAAAAATATATATTTTTAATATGACCTCTGTAGTTTCGCTCTGTGTATCTCTTGCGATTGATGTATTTTCTTTTTTTTTTTTGTTTTGTACCACCACTGGTATAAGTTTTTATATACAGAATTCTGTAAAAAATTAATCCATATATAGTAATTTTTTATATTTGTTTGTGATTAACATATGCAGAGGTTTTTTAAATTTCTCAATTAAATGCCCTTAAATATACAACGAGTATGCTTCTTCTTATTCACGCATTAACTACGGTTGTCGTTGTTGTTGTTACAACGAGCACAATAACAAAAGTTATGCAGGAATATGAAATGTGCGCCGCGCGGCGCAAGATGGTTGAGATTTTGTATAGTATTATTTTATTTTAATTAAATTGTTGCGTCAAACATATTTAATTGTTTGACGGTTGGATTGCACGTATTGAGGCCCCCACGACTTCATACCAAACGTTCAGGTTTCGGTTTCAATAAGAAAGTTTCTCGATACATCCATACCATCTACATTTGCTTGCGTTGAAAACACACTCACACACACATTTGCACATGACATACACACACAAGACAGCATGTACTTTTTGCGCTCAAATTATAGTTCATAATGTTTATATTTTTTGTATGCTACAATGCGACACACATACCTTAGGCGCTAAATTAAAGTTACACAATTGATTTATTGAGTAAATTGTACTGGAAATTAGTTATTTTTTAGTTTTTCACCGCACTTATTTTTCGCTGCACATACAAAGTTGTAGCGATAACGATAACAGCAGAGGTACCTTTCGATATTTTGCTTATGAATGTACGTACACATTTGTAATATTTCCATTTACTTATTTGGCAACACTGGATAGCAGCATGCAATTTCACGCTGTCGTGTAAATAAATAAACTAGAAATAAATAATAAAAGTTTTAAAATGTGCAGCATCGGAGAGGATGATTTCGGAGATGCAGGCGGAACGCATGCTATGATACCCGAGTCAACAGGCCTTGGCACCGTTTTCACCTCGGGAACTTGCAGCAAGTGCCAAAAATTAAATTGCACAATGTACAAATTAAAATTTCGTACAGAGGAGTGCCGTGAATGCTTCCTTGGTTACGCACGTCATAAATTTCGTGCTGCCTTAGGAGCCGCCAAGGTGCTGCCACGAAATGCCACAGTCCTGCTCGTAATTGATGGGTCAGCCGAATCCTTAGTGTTGCTCGATATGTTACATTTTGCCCAGACCCAAAATACTTTTAAAAGATTACATTGCGATGTACTCGTACTTTACTTAGATGAGCTTACTCTGCGAGATAAGTTTATTGACTTGGAAGCTCTACGTGACCTACAGGCGCAATATCATCCATTTGAATTCTATGCTATGCAACTGGGAGCACCGTTGACCACTTTGAGCTTGCTTAAAGATTATGCACCTAATTCGGAAGATGATAAACTTAGACCTAAATTGGAGTCCTTGCAAAGCCTCACTTCTCGACAAGACTATCTGCAACAACAACGTAAACTCGTAATGGGGGCTGTGGCCGAGGAACTTCAGTGTGGTTTTATATTTGAATCGAGCATTAGCATTTCTTTGGCCACAAATATGCTAAATGCCATTGTTTTGGGACGTGGAAGTGGTTGCGCCTTGGATGTGGCTTTATTAGATTCCCGACTGCGTGGGAATGTGATCTTGCTCCGGCCACTCAAGGACCTGAGCAATCAAGAAGTTGAGTTTTATGTTCATGCCCAACAGCTGCAGCCACTCTGTCTCAGAGAAGAATATGGTCAAGAACGGGACCAATCCGCCAGCTTACAGAACCTCACCAGAGCCTTTGTTGATAACCTACAAAGGAATTATGCCTCTACCGTTTCTACAGTTTTTCGTACAGGTGACAAAATAGCACCGAACCGGCCAAGACTAGACTCCAGTGAATGCAGAAATTGTCGATCTCCACTTGACTTGGAAGACTCAGACACTCTTTTGGCTATTGAGTATTCCCGGGCCGTTTCGGAAGCTGGAACAATGCTGACTAAATGCGGAGACGTTCTGGAAACCCGTGCAAGGGAGCACCTTGCGCAGCAGAATCAGTTATGCCATGCGTGTTTCAACATTCAATCTGAGTTGGGTGCCGGTTTTGTCTTGTAATAAATATTTATATATTTACAAAAACCGAGAAAAAAGTGCTATAATTTGGACATATTAACACTAAGCAAACTCTTCACAGGCAAATGTCCGTCCGGCGGCTCAACATTTGAAGCTATTATCACATCGTGGAAGCCGTGTATTATGAAACGATTAAGCCATTGGGCTTTTGTGTTCCATTCGCTAATAGATCCGTTTAAAATAATTGATTCCCTGCAAGCTCCCGGATCCTTAACGTAAAGATCATCACCAGGCAGTGCTCCGAACATGCAATCATCACATCGGTAGAAGACTGGCTGCATCTGGATTAGGCCTTTGGAACTGCGTTTCCTAGAAAATTCCCGGAGGGCATACCATAATCGAATGTTCATGAGTCTGGCCGTCTCGTAAAGCAATTGAAAAGGTAGCCAAATAATGCTGTCCTTATTGTGTTGCCAACATTCTTGTGGACTTAACCAGTGCATTGATATCACCTCGTTAGGTTCGAGCAACAAGGGAACATTAAGTGATTCCAGAGCCGCCATATAATAAACCGTGTCGAATTTGCGGCTTGCCGTAGCGGGAGTGCGCCACATAGACCACTCATCGAGTGCCCACAAGGCTGGTACAATTTGTAGTTGACGGCACAGTTTTAGAAATTGGCTTGGATCCTTATGGACTTGTTCTTGCCAAAATTTGCCATCAAGATCATTCACATAGACTGTAGCCGTTTGTGGTTCTAGGGTAGACAAGTCCCTTAAACTACTTATAGGGTGATACAACAGTAAGCCGACTTCCTCAAAAGTTTCCCGCAACGCGGTAAGTCTGAGAGAAATGTGACGCCAATGATTGGCGATCATTAAATGCGGACTTCCTCTGTCATCTGGACTCTTCAAAGACTGCAATTGTTTACTTGTGATACCACAATATTTGAAATGCGTCTGCCATTCTTCAGCTTCATCTGCAGGATCGAAGGCACCACCGGGAAATACGCAATGATTAAGAGCATAAGAGGTCCGCTCCGAGCGTTTTATTAGAAGCAGCTGTGTACAAATTAATTAATAAATTAATAATTGGCAAACTTAAATGTCGAAATATTACTTTGTAGTCGTAAGGATGGGGAACATTTTGAGATGCATTGGTCTCTTCAGTTTTGGCATATAGAATTAAACTGGCCGAGGGACGGTATTTGTCCATATTGAAGTTTACCAACTTCTGAATTAGAATTTTTATTTACCTTTGGACCGTTTCTTAGAAGTTGTGTACCCGATTGTGATAAGACGCTACGTAGTTATCGATAACAAAATAGCCATAATCAAAACAGCTGTTAGTTCCTCACCCACACACACACACACATATTTTGATATCAGCAGATATTTATTCAACAATTTGTTAGCTCATTCGATTTGGTTAGAAATATGTCGCAACAAGTCTTGAGTAAAATTCGGAGTTCGGCCAGCTTGATACTCTTGTCCAAAACAAAAAACGGAGTTGAGCGATCGGTATACGATTACAAGGTACAGCAATCCTTAAAATAATAGATATATTAACTGATCGATCCACCCTCAATAGGCTCTGCTTTTGACCCGAACCACTAAGCTGACTTTTATGCCCGAATCTACAGTTTTTCCGGGTGGTGTTTGTGATAAAGCGGATAGCTCGCCGGATTGGCTGGTACATTTTGAACGATATAATCAAAATAGTGATCAATTGAGAAATGCTTTCAAAGCCGGAGGACCTCGTCCAGATTTATTTCAGACTCAATCGAATGATATTTTAGACAAGTCACTCTCGCTCCGGTTGACGGCCATACGGGAAACCTTTGAAGAGTTGGGCATACTACTATGCCGGGATCGCAAATCCTTGACTAATCCTAGCAGCTATGGACAGTTCCATCAACAGTTTGACTGCGCCCATTGGCAGCATTTAGTGCACAATGATGCTACGAAATTTATTGAACTCTGCAAAAACCTAGACGTGGTACCGGATGTGTGGGCCTTGCATGAATGGTCTGCCTGGCTGACACCGTCGTCATTTAAGAAGCGTTTTGCCACAGCTTTCTTTCTAGCCATTCTGGAGGACACGCCGAAAACCCATTTTGAGACCAATGAAGTCAAGGACTGCGCCGTGAGTCATATATTATCATGAATGAATAGATAATGAACGTTTGGGAACTCTCAACAGTGGCGTACGCCTTTAGACTACTTACAAGCAGCCCTGAGGAAAGAACTTTGGCTACCGCCTCCACAATTCTATGAGCTCTCTCGCTGCCTTAACTTTAACAAAGCCAATGCACTCAATGAATTTGCTAAGAATCGAGCAGATAAGGGTCTGGTTCTTATGCACCCAGTTAAGTTCAAGTGTACAGATGGCTTGGCGCATTTGTTGCCGGGTGATGATATGTATCCAGCAGATCCAGATGCTTCGGATGTGGCTATAGAGACGGGTATCAGTGTGGCCGAATTTCGTGCAAAGGCCAAAGTTTTGCATCGATCCGAGCACAAGAACCAACATGAGAGTAAATTGTTAATAAATTTCCAGCCCAGCGATGGCCAGGTGAACCCGCTGGATCCTTTGACAATATAAAAAGAAAACTTTGTTTATTTTTGTTAAATGTGCATTTATTAAATTTTTGTGGAACACAAAAAAAAAAACATTGTTAGTAGATTTGCTAAGAATTCAAAATAAAACACATAAAATATGTGAAAATGTTTCCGCATTTAGTTGTCCTGACCATACCAAAGTTTGTAGAGATAGGAAGCCTGCTCGGCGGAGCCATGTCCTGGTTTATAATTTATTTCGGGCGCTTCAGGCCTGGAGTCGGGCTTTGAGTCTCTGTAAGTGTTAAAAGATTAACGTAATGAGCATCGGTATTATATAACTGAGAGCACCGGCTCTTACTCATATGATGATTGGCCCCAAGTCAATTCACGGGACTCATCCTCTTCAGAAGACTTGCCCTGTGGCTTGCCATGTGGTCTTTCTTGTGGCTTTCCATAGGGATTTCCATGTGGCTTTCCATGGGGATTTCCATGTGGATTTCCATGGGGATTTCCATGGGGATTTCCATGGGGATTTCCATGGGGATTTCCATGTGGCTTGCCATGTGGCAACTTATTGCACTTCTCCAAGGAGTCTTCAATGTTTTTCTGGGTGCCCACCACAATATTCAATTTGGAATCTATTTGTCCAGATTGCCATTGAATTCCTCCAATTGCCTCAGAAATAGCATTCAATTTGCGATCTTGGTTAGAATTCAAAGATTTCAATCCGTTTTCTAGAGCCTGCACTCTGCGATTGGTGTTCTCGCCCAGTCTCTTAATGTCATCGAGATCGTTCACCTTGTTTTGAATTTGCTTTTGTGTTTGTTCTAGCTTCTTGGCGGATGCATCCAAACTGACCAGGCCATGTATCACCGACTGCTTCAGAAGCTTAACAATCTCCGAAACGCTGTCTTCTATATCTTTGGCTTCCTTTTTAAGATTTTGTTCAGCCTTCTTTTGATTGTCTTCAATTTTTGAAAGAGACTTCTTAATATCGGCTTGATCCTTATCCAAGTCTTTGAGTGCTTTTTCTGACTTTTTCTCAGCTGCATTTATTTTGTCCTCAATTTGCTCAATGCCAGAATTAGCAACTTCAATACCACGAGCAGTATCAACTATCAATTTCTCTAGTTTGGATTCGATTTTGGGAATTGTATGTATTGGCTGATCTTGCCCTTGCAATATTTTTTCAATATTTTTTTGAGAACTGCTAACACCGTTCACGTTCAGATTCATATTTAGATTCAGATTTTTCAAAGTTTCGCTCTCCTTCTCTAGAAGATGGCGTATTTCCTTTAATTCGTCATCATTATCGTTGTGCTCATGGGAGCCCTTTCTTCCTGCAGACTATTTAAACAAAAAATGTTTAATAAATGAGCTGGATGTTTCAAGATCATTGAAAAACTACTTACCACACCCACTGCAAATATGGCAAGTAGGACTAGATAGTTTCTCATGTTGACTTAGTTTCAGAACTGCCTTTAGGGTGCCCAAAACCAAAGCTTAAATACTATAACCTACGTGTTATTCCCAACTTACAGCTATCTAACTCAAATTCAAAACGCTTATAAATATTCGAAGAATGAAGCCCTTTTTGACTTAATTCCGATTTACATAGGGCTCACCAATATTTAAATACAGTAAAAATAGTGTTTAAATTTTTTTTGAAAGTTCACGTGCGAAATTGTGCTATATTTGTGGTTTAACAACTCTTTCATTTTGCGAAACATCCAAACATTCTTCTTATTTTGTGAATGACAATAAAGACACGTTTCACCATTCAACTCTGTCATTTTGTATGTTGCAATTATAGGCTTAATTTCTTTATAGCAAAAATATTTGAAATCATACATAATGCTTGGAAATAATTGGGATGATTGTCGGCTATCATCTTTATACTCTTTTTGAAGAAAAAGAACTACATTCATTTTATTTTGATGCTTGTAGCACACAAAAAGTGGTATATCCCTTAAAAGTTACTGCCCCATTTTTCAGCATTGGGACTTAATCTCTCATATGTAAAGCTGTAGTGATAGAATTTGCTATATAGCCTTCTTGTATATATGGCCTGCACATTTGTCGGAATCGGCTGCCATACGAATCACAATAGGTTTTTGGAGTAGCTACTACATTGTTGGGATACTTTTTTCTTATATGCAGATGCACATATGTGTCAAATTTATTTCGGATTGAACCTCTATATCATATAGCTATTATACGAACCTTTATCAGTCTTTGGAATACCTCAAACATTCATTGACCGATCTCAAATTTGCTACTGTAAATTCCTTTATGAGGGCTTACATGTGCTCCAAATTAGTGACAGATCGGACGGCTATGTTATATAGCTAATATACCAATCTAAATTGTTCTTATTCGCTACTATTCATTCATACTATCCATTCATATGATTTACGGAAGAAGATAACTTAACTTTTATTGTTTTTGATTAACTTAAATAGCGGAAATAAATTTGCTTCTTTATTTACTTAAACAGTATCAAACATGAATTGTTAAAACACATTGTAAATTTTCTTTTATATATAATGAGTTTGTTTTATATTTTCCTTTTTTTTACAGAATTTTGGTTCTTCAAATATAGATAAAATAATGAAGTGTTGCAGCTTTCGCGTCTTATATTATTTTTAGCTATTTTTATTAAGTAAATAATTATATTAAAAAACGAATATTAACAGCTTACAGTTATACGGTTTCAAAGACTACATAATTTTACCTATAATTTTTAATAAAACATTATTTCCTTACCTATTAAAAAAATGTTTCAATGCTTAGTATTTTTTTATTGTTAATTGATAATAATCAAGATATTCCTTAATCCATTTCAGATCTTTACGGCGACTAAATAGGATCGAGACATCCTAATCCACTCCTCCATTGCTAGAGTTAATGGTGCCAAGGTATGGGAAGCTGTTGACATAATCGACTTGTTTCCCATATATGGTGATGTTTCCTTGGTTGGAGTAGTTGGAGCGCATTGCTTTTGTTTTGGTTACATTTATCTCGAGTCCGACTCTGCTGGCTAGAGTGGTGAGATAATCTGTTTTATGCTGGATATACGAGAATCTATGAGAGACTAGACAGATGGCATCCGCATAGTCCAAGGATTTCAGGATTTCATATATAGCCTTATGATACAATGTTATGATGTAAATTAAGCTGGATATGCAAATATAATTATGGACGGGACTTTTAAGGTTGTCCAAACATAAGATATAAGGAAAAGGCAAAAATTTTATTTGTGGATAAAGTTTTATTTTACTACTATAAAAATTGAAATCTATTACAAAAATTTGCTAATTGTGTGCCAAATTTGCGACGTTAATTGGACTAAATTAGTAGGTTTGTATATGGAGAGCCGGGGCATCGTTGTACCACATTTTTGCAGGCCATGATCTGACAGTATCTATTCTTGTCTTGGAACAAGGAATAGTTTCAGATGATTGTTGTTGATATTGCGATGGTGAAGGTGCTGGTACAATTGGTTTTCCTCGGCGTGCTGACCGAGGCTGAGCGGGCTGATTATGTCCCGATCTCTTCGGGGTTGAAGCTTGTTGATAGAGAGAAACTGATTCCCAAGGCAGTGGCTGTTGCCAGGATACCGAAGTTTTTGGCTTGGGCTTAGAGGGACGTCCATGTTTTGCAGGAGTAGATTGGGCATATGCGTCGACATAGTAGTTATCTGTAAATAAAATACATATTTATAAATGTCAACCAATGATGTGACGGAAAAGTTATTTACGTTGCGGTTCTGGTTTCTTGATTGAATAGATAGAACCTGTACTTTCTTGACTCTCATAAATTGGCACAGTAATTTCATAGCCTTGGCGGTAGTTGTTGGGCTCAGAGCGCGATTTTTCTGGAACGGAGTAGGGATTTTGCCAGTGTCTCTGACAGCTCGCCTCCAAGTCAAGTTCAATGCGTTTCTGCGAAAAAATCAATTCACGGAGGACATTCTCAATCTGCCAGGTGTTCGGGGCTTTCAACTGATTTACGGCTCTGTATATAGATATAAGACGAGCCTCTTGAGTACGATTTAGGTGACGTAATTGGTTTTCCAAGCGATTAATCCTAATATTGGAATCCTCGCTAATGTTCTTGATACGACCGAGATTTTTTAGTTCAACTTCGATGTTAATTTGTGATGTCTCTAGACTGTCGAAGGCGCACTGCAAACTATTCAATTTGGGCAACACCGCCCGGGTTACCAATTTGGTCAATTCCTGAATGCTATTGTCGATGGCGCGAGCGTTCTGGGACACATGCTTATTGTGAGCCTCCACATGAGCCACAAGCTTTTGGATGAGTTCGTTTGTGTCCTCCTGTATACGGGCTAGCCCGCTTAATTCCTGGGCCGTCTGGTTGGCGAGAGAATTGGTTTTGCTGTTAAGGCTACCAATTGATTGAAGGATCACTTTAGTCTGATTCTTAGTCAGTTCGCTTTGCTTGATGAGTAGTTTTTCAATATTTTCTAACTTGTCTATTGACTCTCCTTGCTGGCTGATGGTGGTAGCTATTTGCTTATTAACTGAGTCAATACTCTCAAGTAATTTCTTCAACTCTTCCAGTTCTTTTTGGTTTTCCTTGACCAAATCTTTTAAGTCATTTTGATTGCTTGACTGGCCCCGACTAAGTATTTCAGCGGAGTCTGCCAGCTGTTCAGTACTTGAGACTTCCTCGGCAAAGGAAAGACTGCAAAAACAGGCCAATAGAACAATAATGTTTATTTTCATAATGCTGAAGTTACACCAATTGAGTGACTATGCCCAAAAGAAGCTTAAGCTGAAGCTTAAATACGTTTTCACTGCAGACTATTTTGAATGCAAACTAAAGACGTGTGATGCATTTAAAAGCTTATCTGGGCAACAGGTTTGCCGTTTGTCTGTTTGAGCTCAACATTTTATCACTTCTGTGGGCTCTTTTAGTATGTGCCATTATTTGGATTTTTTTTTTTTTAATTTTTGTGTTTCCGAAATAATTTTTCAAAAGATAATAGGAGGCTATCAATTGCGGGAAATTATGATGCCAACTATCGACATTTTTTTTTTCATTATTCAGAAGGTACAACACTGGCCATCAGCTGTTTAAAAAGCTGCACTGCCTGTTGCTGCCCTTCGTGAACATTTTGGAAATTTTTTTATTTGTGTTCTTGATGCATTAGTTTTTTATGAGTTGTTTTAACTGTTAGTAATGTCGCAAGAAAAGACCAACAAATGGCGTACTTCGGCCAGTCTCATTATTGTGGCAGCCGATAGGCCCAAGAGTCCAGCCAAAAATAGTCACGAATTTGATTACAATGTAACTAAAGTATTAACCATACACATATGAAATTCTCTTAAATATATTGTTTTAGTTACTTATGCTTAAACGTAGTGATCATACAGCGGTAGTACAAAATCAATGCGTGTTTCCCGGAGGCCTACTGGATGCCTTGGCCGACCAAGACATTGCTTGGCTGGAATATTTCGAAGAATTTGGTGTGTCCCAAGAATCGTTACGCCGCTTGGTGCTAATCAGCGAGAATAGGCCTAATATTTTAGCCCCACAGGGCACAGGCTGTTACGATCGTTTCTTTAAACGTTCTAGTATTTGGGCGCGGTAGGTGTGCAAAGTCCTGAAAATAGACTTTCATTTTAATTTCATTTATTTATTATCTGAACTATTGCTATCTGCAGTGAGATTATTTTGCGATTAACAGCCCTGCGGGAGTGTTTCGAAGAGGTGGGCGTTTTAATTTGCCGCTCTCGTGCCCAGTTGAATCAATCGACTGATGGCAGTGCCACTGCCTTTGAGTTTACAGAGAAATTCGATCTTGATGCCTGGCAAAAACGTGTACACAATGAACCAAAAGAGTTTCTAACTTTATGCCAGACGTTGGAAGTTGTGCCAGATTTGTGGTCCTTGTATGAATGGTCTGCCTGGGCCAGTCCAGCCACACTGAAAAAGGCCCATGAAACAGTTTTTTTCATAACCTTTCTACCCACGTCGCCCCGTCTATTTGCCGAGGAAACTGAAGTCAAGGAATGCTTCGTCAGTACTTGAAAATTCTTATCTATTTTCTAACAATTCAACCCATCTTTTGCAGTGGCGCACACCTTTCGAACTACTGCATTTAGCGGTTTTGGAAAAGATTTGGTTATTGCCACCTCAAGTCTACGAACTTTCTCGTTTCCTAGGCGTTCAGTCTTACAAGGAACTTCAAAGTTTTGCCCAGGCTCGCAGCAAATTGGGAACCACTTTATATATGCCCGTTAGCTACCTTTGCACTGATAGTCTTGTTAATGTTCTGCCTGGTGATGATTTTTATGTACGGGATCCGCAACTGGCCACAGAGTTCATCAACTGTGATTGTACAGCCGAAGAGTTTCGTGCACGAGCCCAAAAAACTCATCGATACGAATTGGCTGGAGCAAATCGATTTAAGTTTGATGTAAATCAAACACCACCCAACGGACATCTGCCTCCAAAAGCACTATCATCTTTGAACCCAAAATTATAATTGTAAAAGAAAACATTCCAATAGATTTTTGAGACTTATTAGTCGCAATAAAAACCGGTTTTTTTTTTTATAAACGACAAATGATTGAAGCGTAGCGATCTTAGGCAGATGATGGAGGGGAAATTAAAAATTCCGCATTTGAATAACGAGTAAGTATAAAAGATTTATTTATGGGCTTCCCAAAAAATTATTTCATATTCTCAGCTTCTCATATAAGCCTTGGCCCCTTGGCGGCGTCCTAGATAAACAGGCTGAAGACTATTAGAAATAGATATACTGGTGGTCTTGGTGGTACGCAACGAAAAACGGCCAAAGTTTTTCGAGTCAAGTCTATGGCAGTATGTGGACCCGGTAAGTATCAGGATAAACTGTTCAAAAAATTATTATTTTAAGTTATTTCTCTGTTTTAGTGATCACACGTTTGACTGCCTTTCGGGAGTGCTTCGATGGGGTCGTTATTTTATTTTGTCGTCCAAAGGAAGAGTTAAGTCTTTGACAGGTGAAAGAATTTAGCAGCCTATTTTGAAAGAGCCGCAGGAGGTGCAAGATTCTTGCAACGCTCCAGCAGTCCGTCTTTAAATGAAGGATTCTTAGTTCTAAGGTTTTCCAAATCATAAAATACCAGTGCAGTGATGCCCTTGTCACAACCTATCGAGACGATGATGCTCATGCCAAGAGCTCTAACATTTCATTATACTTTGATAGGACTGCTGCACAGTTTTGTGAGCTGGCCGCAAATCTTCATCATTTTAAAGAATACAGTAATGGAGGCTATAATTATGTTTATCACTTATATTTTACACCATGGTCATTCGGCACCACAACACCGGCAAGCTCAGAAACAGGAGATGGAGGAAGAGCAGGAGGAGCAACAGAACGATGAACAGGCAGAGCAAGATAAGGGGAAAGGGACGTAGAAGCTGGTGACCTCTGCTTAGCATAGATAAGATTTTTAATGTGACCTTATTTACCAGAAAATGTTGCTTAAAAAATTTTAAGCGGATTTGTGGCTATTTTAGTTCTGTAATAATGAACTCTCGCCTTTTGGTATTAATTATAATTTCATGGATCTTAAATTGGTCCATTTTTAATTAAAAGATGTCAATAACTTCTAGCATGGTGTATCCAAGGAATAACTCTGAATTTAAAAATGCACCCGACTTATATAGATTTTTTTTACTGCAAAACGTCTCTTTTGTTGTTGACATTTTTAGGCTTTGCTTGGCACTTGACAAGAAATATTTAAAATCAAAGTCATACCTCATGTAATAAATATAAAACTTATACATATTCATAACAATTTGAGGGTGAAGTAGACCGCAAAGCATATCCCATTAAAAATGCATTGAAATCACTTAGAAGACCCAGACAAATTTCCAGCCTTGCGGCCGCCACCTGCCGTGTGAATTTGTGCGCTTTAAAGCGACGACAATAACAACCCCGATCTGCCATCCCCAAAATCACAGCCCAGCTAGACAGGCCAAAGTTAAAAATTGAAAAACCCAGCAATTTCTGTTTGTTGCTCTTTTCATGCGTTGCTGTCTGGTCTGGTTGGACGACAGCCACCATCCCTGTCAAACAATTTCCAACCACCCACCCACTCTTCTGTTGGATGCTGTGCCGGTAACAATTACTTCGTTTAATTTAACCTTTTGTGGAATTTCCGGCATTGGTTTATTTGGTCCTTCTATTGTTGTGCTCATTTAATATCGATTAATTATGCTATTATGTGTTTATGTAGCCCACAGGATGTAGCCCATTATTATGTAATTAAGAGACGAAAAGTGTTTCCCTACCAAATTTATACAATTTGAGACTTTGTTGTTGTTGTGTTGTAAGGTTGAAGGCCAGAGCGGCGTGAATTGGGCTCGACACTCATAAATTAGAAAATAAATTAAAATATATGCAAAATATGACAAACGTTGAATCTACTTTTTCATCTCTGCCTTCTTGACTTGGCCTAAGCCGCTTAAATGGAACACTTAATAAGATGCTACCAAAATTAGCCTGAGTTGAGTTGGTTCTGCCAGAATCTCTTTGATTTATGTGCCAGCTGAAGGGACGAATTTTGCGCTGGTGTGTGTAATTGAATTTTGAGTTAATTTTCATTTCCGGAAAATCCTCCTCGCCCCGACATAAGTCTGATTTACTTGGCCAGAGATAGTGCAGGATCTAAAGACATTTCTTTTCCTATTAATTACCTGCCTCAAGTAAATGCATATCACGTACATTTTGCCTATATTTGTCAGCCTCTTATCCTATTTTCAGGCCAAATAATAGTCCATTAGTTTTATCACCAAGTTGAAAGAATTGGAACAAACCATGTTGTAGTTTTTAACGGGTTCAAATGTATTAGTTTCTATATATCTATGGGTCATCGATAAGATATCGATAAATTATCGATATGCTTAGTCAAACTAAAATATTATGTGAATCAAGATTTGCAAATGTAAACATTTTGGATAATCTCGAAATTTGATTTTTAGAGCAACTACGAAAACAGTAAGCACTAAATTTAATGTCTCTCTTTCTATTGAATTTTTCTTCTTATTGACAATGAATGACAGGCAATTATAGTGATTATGGTTAGACTATAAGACCTGCAACTGACATGAATACCAAAAACTGTAAATGTCACCGACATTGACAATAATCAATAAGACGAGTATTCTCAAATAATTGGCTAAACTGAAATGTGTATGAGATGGTGAGATCATTAAATTGCGGAAAAAAATCTTCTCTTTCTGGTTAGCGATTTTTCTTTTGCTTTCATATGGACTTCCCACGGGTATAACTAAACACACTTGTAAGACTAAAGCCACTCCTTTTCTGTTGGGCCAGCAGGAGAGATTTATATATATTGTTTTTTTTTTTTTTTTTTGGTGCAATTGTTTGCACTTGACTTCAGTTCCCTTTGCCTCCCACAGTTTTGCGGGCGTTCGTCCTCTCCAAATGAGTATTACCACAATAAATCGTAGCAATTCATTTAAGGACAAACCAAACCAAACCAAACGAAACCAAAGAAAATCAAACTCCAACCCTTAAACACGCACCAAACTGTTGATGGGCGGCCACCACTCTCAAGCCACCCACTTGAAGGCACTGTAACTGAGTCTGGAATCTTGGTTGAATGTTAACCTGTTCCGGCATTTCAAATAACTTGTCGCTGGGGACCAGCACACACACACACATACACACAGCCAAGGAGTCAATTGTCGCCAGCTTGTATTTTCCTTTTGTACAAATTGCATCAATTGACTCGCGTGTTCAACATAATGACAGATGTTGGATGAGGTGGGGGCATAAGGGATATGCTTCTGGTGAAGGTTGGCCTGTTCGTGTGAACATTGTACGACTAATGATTACACAATTTTCTAATGATTTCTTAATTTTTAAACTATTTATTTAGGCTTTGAGCCACGTCTAGCTTTAAATAACAATTCTCTCCCATTTCGTATGCTTTTGAATATAAAAGAATAATCGAACTTATGATTAATCCAATACAAAACTTACCAAGCTCGGAGTTTCCGAATTTTAGATACCCTGAACTATTAGGGATAAGTCCAACACTTTTAATGAGATGTCAACCACATAAGAATTCATATTTTAATTAAAGCAATAGTCAAAAAGTGAATTGTAACTTCCATATTAATAGTCCCACTTTTTTTAGTTCTCTTCTATTTCGAAGTTTTAGGTAATGTCTCTCTTGACTTTTTTCAAGTCTTGTATATTCTCTATATCAACTTTAACGGCTTTGGCTTTCCTTATTTCCAAGATCCTTGGAATTACTTTTCTAGTCATTTCGATTATACCTTGGTAAATCATTCCAGTACAGTATAGGCTATAGTGATTTGGAGCATTAAGATTTTAAAGAAAATTTTTTGTAAGGAAAACAATGATTTCTTTTGAGTATAATAAGGATGCATACTTTATACTATATATCATATGAAAAATTCCTTTTAAGCTCGTTGTAGTGTAAAATAATTATAATTATTGAGATTCCCATTACGACTGCAAAATGTATTTTGAGATGGAGTAAACTCAACAAAGTTAATTCTCTTACCTAATAACACCAGATATATGGCGATAAGGAAGGATTGGTCGCGGTCCCAAGGATCTGATAAGGTCGAAAAGTATATAATTCCATAAATAAAAAATGAAATGAGATGCATGGAAAACATTGCTCCTGCGACAAGGATTAAAACTGGTTTTCCCTAATGTTGAAAAATAATAAAGTAGACTTGGATTAGATAATTCATAGAAAATTTCAGATATTCCAAAATATGTTGAGAAATATTGATCAAAAATATACAAAAGCTAAAAACCTTACTCTATGGGAACCAATTAAAAGAATGACTGATACAAGTAGCAGCAAAATAAGTAATACCCGCATAACAGTATCCGCACCTTTAAAAGATCACATTTAATAAGTTTCTCATATTCATCAATCAATGCAAACCTATTGAACTGCTTAGTCCAACAAAAACACCACCTATGTGAATAAGCGCAATACAAATGCATCCATTTTGCAAGGTGCAGTGATGAAAGAGTTTACGAAGACACATATTGAATCTAATTTACATACCGATTTA
Organism: Scaptodrosophila latifasciaeformis; assembly: GCA_037075145.1. Lineage (NCBI taxonomy): Eukaryota > Metazoa > Arthropoda > Insecta > Diptera > Drosophilidae > Scaptodrosophila > Scaptodrosophila latifasciaeformis. The sequence continues at coordinate 20,669,643 of JBAMCM010000217.1, read as the reverse complement.
TAATTTCTACTAAAACAATTGACAATTATAGCCCTAAATATATTTCAGCAATGGGTTGAATAGCCTTTTAATAAACGAATATCTAATATTTTGCAATCTAATAACATTTTTGGAGATAACTTAGATATTATTTCAACTTCTCAGAACGACGAAAAAAACTGCTTAGGAATTGCTGAAAAATTATGACTTTGAAATATAGCGAAGCCAATTAGATCTTTACCAATGCACATATAATATATACGATCTCTTTGGAATGCGGCTAAAGACTTCAATATGTTTGTAGACATCTACAGATCTAAAGTAGGTTTATGTTTCCGAAAAATATATTTTAAATGTGGCTGAATAATATTTCATACACATGTACCATATATTTTTTTTTTACTTATATAAATATATATATAAAAATGTATGTATGTATATGAATATATATCCATCTACACACACATACACACTCGAATGCTCATTTGATAAAAGGGGCGTTGCTATTTTTGTAGAATATGAATTATGCGCTTGCTCCAAACACACCTTGCTGTTTATTTTGCTGTTGTTGGTTTCGTTAATTTCTCTCTTTATATATATATGAAGCTGCTCTTGTGGGAGACAGGAGTCCTCGCAAATGATTCGCACCTAAGGAGCAGGGCCAGTGGTGCTTATGACCGCCATTATTGCTGTTCATGAGAGCTCTGACAGCTCTCCTTTTAGGTAGTACTTCTAGGCGGGATTGCATCACCTGCCACCCCACCTGTTCTCGTGTCCATTTGTCAGATTTCACGCCACTTCACTTCACGACCACATAATTTATTTTCCAGTTTCTCGGACCTGCGCAAAAGCGGTGCTGGGAATTTCGTGGGTTTTGTTTTTAACCAGTCGGCGGCACCGCGTCTTTGTCATCCTCACTCGGGGAATTGGGGGCTGGTTCGGGTAGGTGTCTGCCATCTGAGCGTGGATTTCGATTGCATTCCATTGAAGTGCACACCGAAAGCATACAAACAAAAACAAACATTCTCACATTATTATTATTTTTTTTTATATGTATCCAGAAGATACATTTGTTTGTTATGTGCAAAATTGCAATTTCGTTAGCGGCGTCGTCGTCGTCGTCAATTTTTTATTATTTTTTCGACTGTGCAAAAATGCTCTTGTGACCTTGTAACTTTTGCTTGTTCTGCTTCTTCTTGTTTAGTTTTTCAGTTCCTCCTCGTTTTTCCATTAATGTGTGCAGTTTTCCTTAATTACTGAACAAAATTGCTACACCAAAACAAAACTTTTCCTATCTCTGCTGGGATATCTCCTTCGAAATGAATCCATGAAATAGACGGTCTTTCAAAGTCTCCCAAGGCACCCTTGTCAAATCTCGAGAAAGCCTTTCCTTCCGAGAGTTAAGTGTTTCAATTTGCTTGCATTGTTTGCCAATATACCAAAGTAACCCGGCTCTATTTCATATTTAGCCCAGCGTGGAGAGAGTGGGTAGCGTTTAAGAAACCATAAATTCGTTGGCAATAACATAACGGATAAAGTATGTTTATTTCGAGGCCGACCATAAAAAGGGGTAACAAAAAAATAATAAACTTCAAGTCGCCTTTTCTGCTCCTTTTCTAAACTCTTTAACACTTGATTTCACTCTCTCTCGGAGGAAGAGAGTTTAAAATTGCTTGTGTGTAGCATATGAATATGACTTGTAATAGATTTAGATAAGGATCAGATACGGAGACATGACTGCAGCTTTATATATAAAGCGGTCATGGTCTTTTCGATACTCTCACCCCTAAGGGATTATGATGAGGACAGTGAAAGGACGTAGAGTCTGTGGAAATCGAAAAAAAAACTTTGAAAAGAATTGAAGGAAAATGGTTTGGGAATTTATTCTTTTCTTTGCTGAGAACGTATCTGACTAAAGATGAAAAGAAATGTAAAATTACAGAATATTTTTGTAAAGTTTAATTTTGTCTCACAATAAAAAAGATATTTTTCTCAGAACTTAATCGCTTAAGCCAAATGAGTTATCATTTTCTTTTTTTATTTTTCATTTACAAATAGTCAAGTTTTTTTTTTGAAGTCTTTAGAATTTAAATTTCCATAAGACAAATCAAAAAAAATAACCCTTCAGCTTGGCAGGTTTAAGGAAAATGTTTGCCCCGTTTTTGCCAAACTTTTTGATAGAAAAACTTAAAAAGCAGATTGAGCTTATCAAATCGGGCGCACCAAGAAATCAAACCAAGATTCTAACTTAAAAATGTTACTTGGTTATAAATTATATGGCACTTGCCACGTGTCGTTGATTGCACAACAACAACAACAACAAGTTCTAGAACAAGAAGTGTGAAAAATTCCAGGGAGTACCGTGAAGGACCGCAAGATGCCCCCGAAAGTAAGGGACCGACCGCCCAGCATTGTCTGCCAGTCGATGCGTGAAATATTTTTCCTTCGGCATAGAAAATTTAATTCGTGCGGAAATTCAGTCAATTTAAAAAGCGATGCTCACACACATAGAAGAGAGAATCGGTTTATGGAGCTAGACCAGAACGAGGACGAAGTGGGATGGAGGTGATGCCTTGAAATAGAACGCCCCCTTTTTTTTGGCAGGGTTCATTGTATCCTTTTGTGTAGTGAACGTGAGCCAAAGTGGAAGTCGATTCGTTGAACGACTCTTGCCGCTTAATCCGTTTTATTGTAGCAATAAAACTACAATACAAATTGTTTGAATGAGATTGAACAACATTCGAATTGAGCATGAAAATGATGCCGGCGGCTTGAATTGAGATTCTTCCGAGAACAAAATAGGAAAAACTTGTTGTTCTTCTTTTAGCAGGTTAGAACTATGTTACTTTGGCTTTATTGGCATAAGTTTTAGCCTGGTGGTCAGATTTATATAAAAAATGTAACTTGCTCTTTACATGCCCACTAGATTTTTTACACCAAATTTCATAACTCTAAGTTTTTTAGTTCCGGAGATCCTTAACTGATAAACTCCCATGAAACTTGTTTTCCAAGTGTTCCTTGTATTTTTTTATTCTATCCATTTAGAGTTTTCTAAGTGTTCCTTTTATTAGAATAATATTCGATCCAAGTTTTGTTATTCTATCCATTTATAGTCTGAATAAATTCACGATGAAATTATTTCCCTTGGACCTCAGTAGGGTTGGTGGTCGGATCAACATGTCCAATAGATTCTATATACCAAATTTCATAACTCTAACTTTTGTAGTTTCTGAGATCCTTTTGCTGATGAGCTCTAGTGAAATTTGATATTGACTTGGACTTGACTCGTAAACCTTTAAAATTAATTATATCTCAAGTGACAATTTATGGGCCACGAATCGAATCACTCTGAAATGGCAAAACTATTAAAAATTATTCAAATAAAACCCTTGGAGAAGATCCTATAAATCTTCAAAAGTCTACAAAAATAAAATCAAGTATCAGATGAGTTTCGGGCTATCATGGTTCATGGACAAAAATCTTTTGGTTATAATCTACAAGTTTATGGCTATTTGCATTTTGACCTCAGCTGCTAAAGTTGCCGGCAGCAAGATAAGCCATAATTTGATTAACCCCCCACAAAAAAGAGAGCAAAAAAAAAAATGAAATGGCCGTTGCATATGAAAATGTGTTAAGTGAATAAAAATATGTAAAACATAATTCAAACAAAGGCAAAAAGAGATTGGAGGCTAAAGCAAGCAAAAGGCTTATGAGCATAAAACGAATGTGTGCGCATCATAAATGGCTTAGCCAGGGTAAAAGGGGGAAGAGGCTGGTCAGCTTGACCAAGTGTATTGTGCGGCCTTGTTTAACCACCGATTATGGAAATTGTAACCAAGGACCAACCACAAAGTCCACCAGTGGCCTGCCTGGAAAGATTTGTTCAACGAGATAGGCCAAATGACACGTAGGTTGACCGGAGGACTTTTGGGTTTTTTGGGCCCGCATAAACTGCTCGACACCCTCTAAAAAATGTTTGTTCACATATGAGAAGTAGATGGAGGTGGATGCCGGGAATAAGGGGCAACATATTTGCACTCTGGCAGCTTTGACCTTTTTTCTCTTGTTTGTTGAATTTTTAGTATTTTGTTTTGTTGACTGACCAAGGCTAAAACCAGCTGCAATCACGTGTAAATTTTTACACTCGACCAAGATAAATTGCATTTGACAGGGGTTTGCCTTTTGCTTTTCTCTCTAAATTCTCCTTACCCTCTCTGCTATCCGGATATTTAAACTTAATCAAGCCACTAAAATTGGTTGTCTAGTCAAAAGCTTCAAGGAAAAATATTAATAGGAGAATAAAAAGAACGACTAAAATATTTTCAAAATCATTTTTAATCTTAAATCTAAAGTATATATCATACTTAAACTATATTCTTATTATGCTAAAATTAAAAAAGGAAATTCTTAGATCACAAAGAAATGAAGAATTTCCCTAAAAAAATATCAAATTTCGGCAAGGTTAAGTTCGCCTGATTGAATAGAATTGAATATGTGAGTATCTTATCCTCTTGGATTTATTTGTGTAACAAAAATTTAAATACTTTTAAAGGAATCAGATAGAGCCTAGCATGCCACATGTGTGTCTGCGTGCAACTTTTCAAAAACCCAAATTGCACTTAAGTGAATTTCAACTGATGACTTCCGGTTGAGCTTAAAAGGCTGCTGCCAGAGCAGTCACCAGATCATTGTTGGCCAAAACAATGCACACTTAACAAGCCAGCGAAAAAAGGATTTACCTTCCCAGGCATCTACCCCGAACGCCTGGCCAGGCCTACACGCATGAAAAACTCGTAATTAAACTTGGCCAGTGGCAGCAGTAGCAGCAGCAATGATTGTTACCACGACCCACCTTCTGCCAGAGTAGAGAAGCAGACAATGTGGTGGGTTGAAAATATTTACATGAAATGAGGGTCATTAAGTTACCAAATGTGCCAACAGTTGAATGAGATTCATTCGCAGTTCTTTGGGCCGGTTTATCGATGCGAATTTGTTACTTTTGTTGTTTGCTTTCGATATTGTGTATGTGTGCTAATCTCTTAATGCGTTTAGCGAACATTTCTATTTGCTTAATGAATTGTTACCAAATACATTCATTCTCTTTTCGCATTCATTTATTCACTTACCCCAACCTTTGTTTTTCTCTGATTGGTTGGGTTATTTGTCGAGGTTTTGTCTTTTCGGCCTGGCCAAAGCTTTTTTCCTGTTCGAATTTTTTGGCCTGATTTTTATTTCTTGACCTAATTAAGCTGATTGTCAGGGCTAACATTTGACTTTACCGAAACTAAATACATATGGTAAAAAAAATTTGAGCAAAAACTTGACCATCTTTGAGGCAATTTCAATTGCAAAAACTTTTCGCATGCTCGACTACCCAGAAACCCCAAATTATTCCTTAAACGATACAAAACTCATACTTTTATATACATGTGCGTGTGTGTGTGTGTGTGTGAGTGTGTGTGTGTGCTTTTAACTGCAGCCACAACATATCTATAAACAATAATTTTATTGCCTGGCTGCGTTTGTCTGGGGATACTCTGGGCTGATGTGAGCGATATGCAGGCATTGGCTACGGCATAAATTACAATAAAACCGAATTGATATGCGTGTTAATATATAAGAAGAGAGAGAGGGAGAGCAGGATGGGTAGTAGACAATCAAGAGTTGGGAGATTGTTTTTGGCCATCCACTACATAATGGCGGCATTTCGATTTTACGCTTTTCTGATTTCGATTTAACCAAGCCAAGTTAGACTCACAGACAGGCTAGACGAAGAGTACACATAGCGAAAGTAAGAAAGAGAGATGCAAATGAAAGGAGAGACAAAGACAGAGACAGCAAGGGGTTTAATTAATAAGTTGAGCAAGTTATTGTATGTTTGCATTTGCAAAATATTTGCCTTGGCATAAATTAAAGAGTCGCAGGCATGCTACGCAGGTACAGTCATGCACACAGAGTTCCATCTCACACCCACAGATCGATCGATAACTGACAAAAGATGACTCTGAGTTTGTATACGGTTTTCACTCTGTTAATTGAGATGTTTGTCGCGCCTGTAATTTAATATTAATTAAATTATCATATGGGTTAGCAAATTTGTTTATATAATCCTCGAGCACTTTTATGCTGATTTACAATTTTACAATTTTCATATTTTGGTTTTTAATTCTCGTTTTTTTTTTTTTTTGTTTTGTTTGCAATTTATTGCCAAATCAGCATAAACTCGTATTTTGCACAAACATTTTTTTTTCTGTGTCTGTTGTTTTTGGGCTAGCAAATATATATTTATATATATAAAAAAAAAAATGTATTTATTTTATTCAATTGTAACCTCATTAAGCGTGTCACTACCCGTTGCCAGTTCGGCGCGTGCACTTTCATTCCGTATTCTTTCCCCGAATACATTTTCATAGTTGGGCATAAAAAAAATAATAATAATAATACCAACAACAAAAAAATATAATAAATGAAAAGTACATTTTTGCACCCATAATCAGTTTTAATTTTTCCATCTGAGGTTCATTGACCGACCCCAAAGTGCTGACACGAGCTCGTAGAATTCATTTTGTTTCTTCTTTTTTTTTTTTACTTTTGCAATAGCAACAGATTTTCCTTCTAATCAGCACAATTCGAATAAATTACCAAACAACTACCAAGCACCTCAATCAAAAGGTGCAAGTGTCTAGATAGTGAGAGTTTAGACAAAATAAATTCAATAAAACCAAGACAATTTTTTAAAAATTAATTTTTTTTTTTCTTACAACTTTTTTATTTCGTAACTTTCGGATTATTCATCTTTGAGAATTGGTTAAAAATTATTAGATTTATTAGAATTATTTATTTAGATTTCTCATGTTAATACATTTGTTTACATTGGTTGGTTTGGTTTGGGTTGGGTGACTGGGATGACTTACTTATATTTGTTTATTGAAAAAGTAGACTTAATGTATTTATGTTCGCAGGCGTGTGAAAATGATACAGTGTCCTCGTATATTTATTAAATTCGATAAAACGGTTTATTTAGATTACAAATTTTATTTTCTCACACTACTCAGACAGGAGGTGAAATCGTATGCCCTGAGAATATTATTAAAATTTTGAAAGCATATAAAAAAAAAATATTCCAACTTTCTAATATTTTTTTGCTTTCCTCTCTTTAGATTCGGAATTTAAGGTTCTAACTTTTCTTTATTAAATTCCAGAAATTTGAATTTCCGTTCATTATTTTGCTTCTGATTTTTATTCTATATAATTTTTTATATTATTGAAATAGTTTTAAATTGTTTGGCATTGACCCAAATTCCCTAAAATATTCTTTTTTATAATAAAAAAAGTAAGAGATCTTTGAAAGCTGTTATCGTTTTTCTTAGAAACTGATAATTTCTGAATTTTGGAGCATTACATAAAGCAGAAAATGCTTTGAAAGGTAATATATAAGGCATGTTCATATACTTCTTAGGTTCCAGTGTACTCATTACTCATCTGTAGAATTTTTTGGTTAATTTTTATATAAGCAAAGTAAGGGAAATTTGCCAAGTTGGCAGAAAGAAGACACCAAACAGAATGCACTTCATATAAATTATAAAAACAATAACAAATACTAAAAAAAGACTGAAAGACTACTGAAAATAAATGCACCTGTGGTGGCTTCGACGACCATCTCCCCGTCTCCCCGTCTCCTAGTCTCCGACTCGAAGCACACTACCTGTTTGCAATAATTTTGGTTGCTCAACCTTCTAAAGAGTAGTCGAGAGTGTCGAAGGTTATTGCAGCAGACTTAATGAGTTCCGATAGGGGGGATTGACGGTTGGCGGTGGGCGAGGGCCCCACTGGACAGAGGGGCTGGGGCTGCCTTAACAATGGCCAAAAAAAAAAAAAAAAACGAGTAAAAGCAGAAGAAGCAATAAGCTTTTAAGGCAATCTCAAATTCAAACAATTTGTAAGGCCCGGAATTGACATTGAAATTAAGGCTGTAGTCTGGATAGAGGGGGAGGGAGGGAGGGAGGGAGACGGGTTCTGGCCATTGCAAATGTCTTTATATTCGCATGCTGGATGCCACTTTTTTATGGGCCACAGCCAATGAACCAAATATATTCAGTTAAACGCACACACATGAGCGCACAAGCATACACACGCACACGCACACATAGACACAGACGCACTCTAACCAGGCAAGCCAGGCAGGAAGTTGACCCCCAAAAGTAGACTACAAAAAAGTAGCATACCAAAATGTGATTTAATTTATTATTACAAACGCCAAAAGGAGTCGAAAGGAATCGAATCAAACGAGGGCGATTTACGGCACTGCATCAATAGGCAAGGGAGATACCCTGGCAAATGAGTTCCATTTATATCATTGGTCATTACGGAAATTATGCTCCGCCGCCGCTGTTACCCAAAAGAAGGAAAGCTCACGGAAGCGGTATAAAACGATAAAGATACATGGCAAACGGATGTGTGCATGTGGATGTGGATATGAAAGTATGTATGAAAATCGCCTTTGGGGACAACCATCGACCACTGTCCAGTCTGACTTGAAATCTGTCCCACAGACAATACAGCACCGGGGCATACGGGGTGCTTCGAAGTCGTAAAAAACATCCAAAGCAGCCCATCAATAAAAATAGAAAAAGACGAAAGAAAGAATGTACAAAAACAGAAGACAATGAAAAGTAGTACCAGTAAAAATGGGCACAAGTGGGCTGATTTCTTTTTCCTGTTTGCTGTTTTTATGGAACGGACTTTGGCTGCTCCCAGTAAGATGCCAGTCAATGATAGTAAGGTCTTCGTTCCTTCTGTTCGCCAGCGAATCTCCAAAAGATTTCGAACAAATTGAGAACTGATTTAAAGGAATTTAAGAAGTTTTCATTGCCCATTTTTGAGCCGAAGCAGTAAGCCAGCTAAATGATGTGGTAAAAGGAATAAGTATGGAGTTACAACTCCCAATCAATATTAAACTTGAAGTAATGTAAGCAAATCAGGTAGCTAAATATGTGAATATAAAACTAGTTTAAAAATTATCCTAACCCAACTTATGTTAGGTCTATTAAAAAGTACAGTTGATCCAACTCTCAGAGCAGTTCTCTTTGTAAAAATTATAAAAATTAAAATGAAATTCCAACCCTAACCTAGAAGCCTGACAAAAGTATTTGGTATGCTCTAAAAGGAACAAATAGAATTATGCCTGGGGAATTAAAAGTGATATCAACTTTTGAAAAGATTTAAAGGCCCCTTCCCACCAGTCTTTCAAGATAAGTCATGTCAGCCTATGTCCCTCCACATATCAATATCCATGATTGATAAGCAAAAGTTTTTTGTGATAAATTTTTTTGTCTTCAGTTTTTCTCGTCCTGCCAAATAAAGATTTACGAGCATATTTTGGAAGAAAACTTCTACTCTCTGGTGACAGAACAAAGCGGCAACTAATGAGCTTTTGAGAATTAGTTTTCAAGTAGTTCGAAGTTGGCAGTTGGCAATTGGCGCGAGCGAAAGCTGCGTGTTCATTAGGCTAATGAGTGGCTGAAAGGGCAACGATGACGACACAAATAAGTTGAGCTTGATTGAGGGTGGGTTTCTCGGTGTCGATGTGTCAAACGATTTAAGGTTAAAGTCAAAAATAGACAGTAAAAGAAGAATAGACAACAACCCCCCTCTCCCACCCAGATACCAGTCGACAATGACTTCAATGTCGTCGCTACGTGTTTGGCATGCAAACAAAGTAAAAGTAAAAAAAAAAAAAAAAGAAAAGCAGGAAGCCCCCAATCAGTCGGCCATGCGATTACATGTGTGAACTATCGATTGAATTAAGACAAACCAATCGGTGGTTGGGTGGGAATTGGGAGAGCCACTTAAGCGTTTCGCTCTGTCCACTTGAGGCATAAAAAAACGCATCACCACCACAGCCACCACCACCACCACCATCACCCCCACCAGCAGGAGCAACGGTAGCAGCGCCATCGGCCAACCTTCATCTTTGGAATGGTTCACTCGACCAGGCCAGAGGCACTCAGACTCATCAACGCTGTCTCAGTCACCGTCGTTTGTCGTCAACACGTCGCAGTGCAGGCATAAAAAGTACGCAGCATAATCAAACGGTGAGTGTATGAGTGTGTGCGTGTGTGTTTGAGTGTGGGTGTGTTTGACTATAATAATGTCAACCCCGCCCTGGCAAGCTGTTTCTTTTTTTTCTGCAGCTCTCAACGGCCGTTGGCACTGATTATGCTATGTCTTGGGTCAACGTCGTTTCCCCCGTCCCCTCTCTCTCTCTGGATTTGCCATAAGATACTGCCAGGCTGATTGTCATTGTCACATCGACGTGTCTATAAATTTCATTTGATGAGTTTCTAACGTTTTCCTACCTCCTCGAGCACTCCACTTCAGTTGCTTTCACTTCTACTTCAACATTTTTTTTTTTTGTTTTTTGCCTCAAGACTCAAGAAGTTCATCTTTACCAACACGCACACACACACACACACACATTTGCATTAAAATCTGATAATTATTGTTTAATCTACACTTGAGCCGGAAATTTTCAAGCCTTGAAGTTCTGATTGATAAAAAAAAAAAAATTATATAATATTTTCAGCCAAATTCAATGGAAAATCGGAAAAGATTTACTTACGTCGGTACATCAAATGATTCTCTCCATTATTCTGTCCACATATAATAATTTGTGTTTCCCAGAATCTGCTTTATTTATAGAAAAAAAAATATATATATTATTATTTATTTATTTAATTTTTTTGAGTGCAGCCCTGAATTTTTTTTTGCATGCGCCGATTTCATGATGAAATACGACACTTCCTGCTGGTATTAAAATGACTTAAAGCAGTTAAGGCAGCCGGGAAAGAAATAAAAAAAGAAACCAACAACAAATAAATAAAACCCATCGAAATAAAATGGACACTCTATGGTCAAAATAATGTATACATAAAAAAAAAAAAATAAAAAAATAAATAACACAAAATTTCTTGTGCAACTGTTCGGACATCTTGCCAAAGGCAATAGCAAAGCTGCGATAACAATGATATCAATATTTGAATATATGTATACACCGAGAACCTTAGGATTTATGTTCGCTGGAAGAGAGGAAACTCACATGGACCTAAGAAAAACAAATACCCAAAATAATCCGACTGCTGCAAAATGAAAACAAACAATTTCGAAAGTTTTGATTTCGCTGCGCGTTTTTGTTTTTGTCACAACTACAGTGGTGGCGGTGGCGGCTCGCTTTATTAATAAGCTAAGTTTTTTTTTTATTAATGAAATCTACAATCTTCATTGTGCCACTTCACCAAATTACGCCAGCACTTCCAAATGCTCTGCACTTGGTATAAACAAAACATGAATTGCAGCTCCAAGTCTGACTCCAACTCCAGGTCCATCTTTGACTGGGGCTACGGCTGCGCCTGCGCAGTATATTTGGTGCTATTGTTGATAATTGTAATTCAATGCCGCCACTTTGCTTTGGAATTGATCTTAAGTTGCTAAGCCAAGTGTGGTCATCTGGAGTGCGCAGTTACGCGCAAGTGGCAAATGTTTGTTGACATATGAATCAGAGCAAGACAGCTGTGGTGCCTTAGGATTGAACCATCATATCGTTTGTTTACATTTCCCGATTAAAAAAAAAAATAAAATCAAGCTTATGGTGGTCGAGGTTTTTTTTTTTATCAGAGATGCCGACGCCACTGGACCACACATTTGCAGTGTCAAACCTATTTCAAGGAACCGAAAACATTACCCTGAGATTTCAAGAACATTATAAAAATATATTGCTCCACCTATTTGTCAAGCTAGCTCACTTGCTCCGAATTTACTTTATCACTTAAACACAATTAAGATTTAAGACTCATTAGATAAGGGTAGCTTCTTAAATATCCTCTTCTTATTTTTATTAATTCTAAAATATCAGGAAATTGTGTGTCAACCTTTTTACAAGCATTTTATTCTAATGAGAGAGTCAGATCAGTTTAAAATTCAATATACCGAAAGATATATTTCTTTAAATATTTACTGAAGCAATATATCCATAAGCTCCTAAAAAGGACTGAGTGCGGCAGGAAGGAACCAGCGCATACACCCGACCGCCTTATAAATTTTAAATCTCCCTATTTTAGCTTTAAGTATATAAATAATGTAACATGTATATAGCCCCTAGAAATAAAGAATCCACTGTAGTATAAGTCAGTATAACTGCTGTCTACAATAAAAAGATCTAAAAATTTTATATATAAAAATCTATAAATATGTTCCAATTTCTTTCAAATAATAGACTAAAATGATCTAATATGTATAATATAATATCTATTTCCTAGCTTTGAAGTTGGGACTATATCTGACTATATATTATATTGGGACTATATCAGAGTGACAATTAATATCATTATAGAAGCAAAGCAATTAGAAAAAAGAAAGGCTTTTTATTCAATGTCATAATCGAATACTTTGATGAATAGTTTGCTTTTATAATCCTTTGATTCCCTATAACTTGCAATATCTAAATTATTTCAAGGCTGCGATTTGATATATATTTCTTTGATAACAATTGCTGGTTACCTAAAATGATTTTCTTCTAAGGAGTTTGTCATCAAAAAATTTAAAATCTAATGTCAAATTCTTCATAAATCTACTGACAATATGGACTAATTTCTAAAATAAAATTAAATTATTATTGGCAAATTTTAGATAGTCTTAAATTTTGAATAGTTAGGAAAAATAACGCTTTTCTTGGATTATCTTGAAACTATTTCAGAGACTTGTATCAAGTCATCTGGGTATCACAAATTAAATATGAAAGCTTAAATTCTTGGGAGTATTCTTTGGATTTTAAAAACACTTAAAGGTTTTTGTCCATTAAATTTCGTATTTGATATTTTCCATTTCAGATAGAAATAAATTTCATTTGAAAACGTTCACTGCAGAAATTTGGAAACTTCAAATTTCTTTTTAATTTTTAGGAAAACTTTGAGTAAAAAGCAATTTGTATATTTTTGGATTTTATAATATTTTTATTTGTTTTGTCTTGTTGAATTAAAACTAATTTTCTTATGCACACTTAAAATCTACTCACAATTTTTGTTCAGTTTCGTATTTTGTATTTGTAGTTGTTTTTTTTTTTTTTGTATTAAAGAAAAGAGAGCATTTGATTTGATTTGTATTTTTTATTTTATATTTATTTTGTTTACACATACACAATACGTTGTTTTTTTTATTAAATATTTACAATTACTTATAAACTTGATTAGTCAATTTTTCGTTTATTGAATTAAACATATTAGGATGATTTTGTATTTAGTTTGATCAATTTACTATTTTCCTCTCATAAGCAAGTAAATTTATTTATGCTTTAAGTTGTTTATTTCTTTTTATTTATTTATTTTATTTTTTTTTACAATATTCAGTGCAAAAATAATAGTACAACCTTTTGTGTGTTTTTTTATTAAAAAATAAAGTTATTTTTTGGGAAAAAAAATCAAAAGCAAACCGAGTGAATTTGAGTTATTTCATTGCCTATGGGATTGGTTTAATTTTGTGGTTCGATTTTACTTGCTAAAAGGTTTTACATTTAATTTGATTTTTTTTTTTTAATTTTCTTTATATAAGTACGATATTTTGTCTCACCTAATATTAGAAAAAAACTAAAGCTAGAACTAATCAACAAATAAGCGTGTGTTTCTAATTCGTAATTTGTAATACAATGTAATCGAACCTATTCGATCTTGCAATGATTTTTGCAATTTTTTTTTTTCGAATACGTCAAAGTTTTTTTTTTATTATAATTTTTTTTTTTTTTATGTTACAATTTAAAAATATACATTTTTATAAATTTATAATTCACCGTTTTGTTGCGGTGTCAAATTTATACAATTTGATTATCAGCAAAATGTTCAAATTGTTCTCTTCGAACAGTTTGAATTTTTTATAATACAACAATTATTTGATTTTTGTTAATATTTTTTTAATTTCGAATTTTTTTTTTTAACTTAAATTAAATATTTAAATTTATTGTCACAATCGAAATGAAATGATGAATGATGAAATGATATTTTCAAAATACCTTAAAGAATATTAATCCAGGCTTTTTTGTTATTATGATTAAATTTGTTTTTGTTTTTGTTTATTATTTCTAATTGACCACCTGTTGTTGTTGTTGTTGTTGCTGGTGAGCTGGCTGAGAGGCGTAGCTACGTGTGGGCGGCCACTGCTGATGCGAGGAACGATGTTGCTGCTGCAAGAGTTGCTGCGGCTGCGGTTGCTGCTGGTGACTGGTAGATAGATCTCTGGAGGCTGCTGCCAATTGTCGTCAGAGGTAGAATTCCGGGGAACTTTGGTTGTCTGCCGCGGAGGCAGCAGGGCCGGCTGAACGCTGGAGGCGCTGCATCAAGGCATCGCGCTCCTGGCAGACACGGGAATACTCGAGTTTGAGACGATGCAGATCTTGGTTTAGCTGTCGGTTGGCCTTTTCCAGTTCATGGCGCTGGTGCAGACGCTTGGAGCGACAGTTTTGAGCATAGCCACGATTCTTGAGTGTGCGACGCTTCTGCTTGAGACGCACTACCTCTTCACGGGGACAGCCGTGAAGGCGCTTGTTCAGTTCGCGAACCGTCAGGGAGGTGAGCATGTCGTCGTTGATGCAATCCTCTAGAGTGGCAGTGCTGTAGGCACCGGAACAGGTGCGTGGTGAATTGGTGGAGGAGCGTGTGGAGCACACGGACATGGGTCTCATGGGGTTGCCAGAGCTGATGATACCGCTAGGACCACAATTCGTTATATTGGCCCCAGCGCCGGAACCGCTGCTGCTGCTGGCGGCACTGCCGCCCAGGTGGGTGGGTGTGGTCGGTCCATGGCCATTGGAGTAGGGGGCCGTGTGCATGTTGATGGGTGCCAGGGCGTGCTCGAGTGTATGGAAATGGTGATGGTGATGCTGGGCCTGCATTTGGATCTGAGCATGTGGATGATGAGGATGGCCCTGTATCAGTGGATGGCCATGGTGGTGAGCTGCCGCGGCGGCCGAAGCGTGCATGGCATATTCCCGCTGGCGCTCCCACTCATCGGCCTCTTCTTGTGAGCCGGGGCAGGGTAGGGGACGCAGATCTAGGGGTTCGGATCGCATCGAGTTAGGGAGCCACATCATTTCCTGCGTCAGACCAGCACTGCTGACCGCCGGCGCGGCGGGGCGAGTATGTGAGGGATGGTAATGATGGGCAGCCACGGCCACCGGAGCATAGGTCTGGGCCGGACAGCTGCTGCTGCCTGTGGGTGAGCCTACAACGGGCGGCGTTTCCGGCGGTGTAGAGGGTACACCACTGGGCACGGCGGAGGAAGATGTGTTTACCAAAATCGCCTGTCCGGCCATAGGGCCGTGCGTGTAAAGCTCCGGCGGCGGTGACAGTGGCTGCAGTCGGCGCTCATCTAAGTGCCACTGACCGGGGAACGTGCGCATTTTAATGAGGGGTGAGGCGTCGGCGGCATCTACGGGCAATTGAAGGGTTTCCGGCTCTTCTTCAGCCACCACCGGCGGCTCGCCATGTACTGTCGTCCACTTGGCTGTCGAGGATGTTGGCTGAGGCGGACTGTTATCCTCGCGCTTGACACCGACGGCGGTCACCGGTGTTATGCCATCTTCTAGGTGTTCCAGCACAAATTCTTGTACGTACGTGTCGGCGAGGTTGGGATCTTCCATTTTCATTGGATCGCGTTTGTCTTTTGCATGCAACTGCAATTTGTTTTTTGGGGGGTCTTGGGAATTCAGGGGGGAGAAATCAAAGCTCACTAACACAATACGCTGCCTAGATTATTTTATTTTGAATTCTCAGGTGAAATATTTTTATCGAATTTTTCAGTTCCACTTTTCTCACTACACTTTTATCCGCTTAACGTTTTTAATCAATCAATTAATTTTTTCTTATACTCTTTTTTTTCTCAAATGGTTTTAGAATTTTTCGCTGCTCTTGGCGCGCCCGCAATTCCGGTTACTGCGTCCAGTTTCAAAGAGTTAACGGTTACGACTGACTGAAGGGTGGCCGTGGCCGTTTGGCTGCCGCAGAATGGCCGCGTCGCACACTTGGCCACAATTTTATATGTATCAGCTCCACGTCTACATCCAAACGTCCACGACAACGACAGCTCGAACGCCATTCGCTGGCTTTGGACTCTCTGCCTTCGTGTGCTTCCTGCTAGCAGCCACGAAGAGTCGTATTGGAAAGCTTGACTCGTGTATGTCTACCAAATAGCAGCAGCCCCAACAACAATGTCGGCCACCCTTTGCTACAGCCAGCACTGACTTTGCTCAGATTCAGATTCTGCTCTCTGCTTCTCGTCTCTGGCACAGTGGAATGGATTTTTAAAAATTATAATTAAAATTTTTCAAAAGTCTTTTTTTTTTATAAAATTTCTAAAAGTATAATGAATGTTTTCACAAATATGTTTCAATATCATAGAGCTTTTAAATAAAAATTAACGAAAGAGCTTGGGATATTCTGTAATCTGAATTTTAGAAAGTTCAAAAGATTTTTTGTAACCATGGGAATTTACATAATTTTTAAAATTAATTGTAACATAAGAAGTCCCAATCCCAGGTTTTATTGCTCTAGTTTCAATAGTTTCTATCTTGATATTCATATAAAACTTAAAAAATAATGAATGGAATAAACAAATTCGTGATTATTAAAACTGAATATAAAATAAAGAGAAACATAAAGCTCGTCACAAATTTAAGACACCCTTTCGGTATTTTCGAACGTCCTGTTTTCCCTATGGTAGATCTATATGATAGTTCGATAGAGTTCGATCTTGTTGAAGCTTAACATTGTTATTATGTACATAAAGAAAATTATAAATGCCAAATGGTTGGCTGTAATATTATAATAATAATCTCATATAAGTCTTACCAATTTTTAAGATTTCTTCTAAAATCAAAAAAAATGTAATAAACTGGAACTAAGCCCATAAATATGTAATCGGAACTTTCTTGCTCTGACCATCTCTGATAACGAGGTGTTCTTAAAAATGAACAGGGAGACAGACGAACTAAAATTTTTATTTATTCTAGATCGGTTATTCCGGTCAGCTTGATCCTACTTTTGGTAACTTTGGAAGATCTCCGAATACATCTGCTCAATCTTGCCTATACCTAAATATATAGAATACAATAAACATCAAGCTTTTCATAACAAAAAAAAATTATTATTTTTAAAGCTATATTTTAACTTTTTGCCTCAGTGTGCAGGAGCATTTAAAGCTCTCTCTCTGTCTCTCTCTCTTCGTCTGTGTACGAGTGGGTGTGTGTGTGTGTGTGTCTTTTATGCTGCACTGTGTGCTATGCTTCTTGTTTTGCTTTTGGTGTATTTTGGTGGTTGCTGAGTTGCCCTGCTCTTCAAGTAGGCGTTTTTGAATTGCCATAGAGCTCATAAAAAATAGCACACACACACACACACACTCACCCAAGAGAGCATTTATATATGCTTTCCTATGCTTGTTCACCTTATGCTGTGGTTTTTGGCTACTGCTTCGGCTCCGCCCATCTGATGTTGATGGTGTCAGGGGCAAAAGTATGTGTATGTGTGTGTGTGTGTGTGTTGGTCTATCCATTCATATATACTGCTCGCATATTTATGAGTAGCAACCACAGAAATTCCTATATAGTCCAACTATATAAAGCTTTCCACCAGTTTCCAGTTGTTGGCCGTCATTTGGTTGGCGTGGACGGTGTCACATTGAGCTCGCCCTGGAAAGAGGCCAACATCCTGTGGGGCATATAAAAGTATATAAGTATTTGTATATGCTCGGGCTTTTCAGCTGTATGTGTAGGCACGTATCCGTTCATCCATTGTTCCATTTTCCAATGCATAAGTCAATGAAAGATATTTTAGCTCTGATAAGCTGCTCGATTTGTTTTTCTCATATACTTTCATATACTTGATTTTGTACTATATATAAAAAAAATCAAAGCCTTTTCATATAACAGCATCTCCGTCTGTCTGGCTGTGTGTGTGTGTGAGTATTTGGTTTGTGTAAAGGATTTTCGTTGCACAGGTGCATCGAGCTGAGTTGGCAGAAAATCTCTGATCGTCTTCTTGGACGTCCCTCGGACATGGGCGTTGAGTCTTTCTTGTTGTAGTTTAATTTGATTTCTCTACAAATGTTTTTTTTTTTTTGTGTTCTGTTTTCTGCTTCTGCTCTGGCATTGTTGTTTGGTCGAACACAAATTTATGATGTAATATTGTTTGGGTTTGGACAGTAAAAATGAAGAGGTTTGGTCTAAAGGTCCGAATTGGATTGTATTGTTTTCCGTTCTTTATTTGGTTTAACTTTGGTGCAACAAGTCCGAACAAAAGTGTTGAAAATTTACTTCGAAAATATTTGCCAATTTAATAAAAAAAAAAAATGCATATTGATTTCTTTTTTCACTATTCTAGACTACTTTTTTTAATAATGAAAATCTGGGAATTAACAATATAGATTTGCTTTTTTTATAGACTAGACTTAACCAAATAAACAAGGAATTAATTTATTATTTAAAAAAGATAAAGTTATGCCAAACAGATTAAGTCAGTTGATTCCTTTTTAAGCCTGAGTCTGCTCAGGTTTTCCTAACTTTATTTCCTAAATTAAATTTTTATATCAAATATTTTAAGACATTTTAAGACCATAAAAACTATTCAATTCTTCTTGAAAAAATATTATCATTTCCTCGGATTATCCATGCATTTATTTCTAAGCCGTTGTCAACTCGAAGCTCAAGTCAGTTGGGCATTTTCAAGCCACAAAAGTGACCACAAAAAGTTTATTACAGCCATTTTTAGACTCAGTTGTTTTTTCCCCTACAAAAGGGCTTGAAATGAAGTCCCTTGGTTTTCCAGACAGAATTGTGTGCTACTAAAGCAGTCGGGCGTCTGTTGAGGAACTCGACTGCCAGCAGGAAACATAAAACAAAATCAAATCAACTGCCGCATCGTTGTGTTTTCTTTCTTTTTTTTCTATCGAATGGGGGCGGTTGTCTTTGTCGTAGGGTTGTCCTGCCATTGCCATTGAAGCTTGTAAAAATTAAATTGAACACAATCGAATTATCCCAGACATGCTCCATTTGTTTTGCTCTGTTTATGTGCATTTGTGTGGGTGGTGAACGCAAGCGTGTTCTGATTTACCGACTGTGATTTCTTACAAAAAAAAAAATAAAATAAATAAAAAAATAAAACATTGGAAAATCCAAAAGTTTCGCTGGCCAACCGCAAAACGAAAGTTAAATATGCACAACAGTATCAACAGTCAACAGCACTTAAATGTATTAAAAAAGGGTTAAAGGTGTGCAAATATTTGCACGTGGCCAATTAAAATAATAATAATAAACGCAAGACCCAAAAAGGCAAAAAAAAAAGAAATTGCCAACTGGGCAGGGCAAGCGAACCAGAGCAGAGCAGACATCCTTAACATCAGCCTTAACCTCATTGACAGGTACAAATCCATGAAAGATAAGGGAAGAGTGAGAAGAGAATAGATACAGCGTCCGCCACAGACACGTGTTCCGCCTTCTCTTTTTCACTCGCTTCGCTTATGGAGTTTATTTGCATTTAACCACCATGCCTAAAAGTATGCCTTGAATATTTTTCATAAGTGACTGTCTCATTTGTAACTAAATCGGCATTCAAGTGCTTTCCACGCTGTAGTGTGTATTGTATTTGCTATTTGACTATGAACTCTGTTTGTTGATCTATCTTGGATTTATACAATATTCAATATTTGCACACATTTACGCCGCAGCTAAGGCAAAATAAATCCAGCACAACCGAGACAGACAATGAGAGAGAGGGCAAATCTTTTCAATTGCATTTGAATTGATTTTCGTATCCCGCATGTAGTACACGCATTGACAATGTTTATTACGCCGGATTAGGCAGCATTAGGCGACACACACACACAGACACACACACACACATGCATAGCTGATGATTGTGCTTCATTTTTAGCTCCAGCCTGGCATGTGATGTGATTGATTGTTTTGAACTGATTCCATCCCCCGGCTCAGTGTTGTTTGGAGTGCACTTTAAACATGAAGTATCACATCGTGTTTTATCGCAAAATAATTTCTGTTAAATCTATAAAAAATCGATTGTGGTCCCTGAGGCAAGTGCAGTCAGCGGGGCCATGGTTTTTATTTGCATTTCTCAATTCAAGAAAAAAACTTAAAACAAAAGAAACTCAATTAAAATATGAATTCTATACTTCCTATATTTATTTCAAGTTAAATTATTTATGGCAAAACTAAGTTGCTCTTAATCGACCATAATTCCTCATGCCAAATACTCTTTTCAAAGGAAACAAGTGTGACGAATCATAATAAATCTAACAAAAAATTTGCCAAGGGTTTTCATTTATTTCATTTCAAATAGAGTTGGCTTATTCATTTTATTTAATTTAAATTTCTCCCAAGCAAGAGTCAAAAATAGTATTTTTCTTCGACTAGCCAAGTCTTGCCTTTCTTTGTTTTCACTTAAAGGCCTGTGAAATATTTGCTGGTCATTTATCAACTGTTTGGCCATTGGCTCGGCGGAGAACACAAAGACAAACATGAGTGTGTGCTATGTTTTTTTTTTTCTCTTTTCTGCCATAACGAGCCACCATTTATACAGTTTACACCTTCGCCTCGAGGCGCCCAAAGACGGTCCACGGTCGAAACGGAAGTCAACACATTGACAGCAAATATTTCAATTATTTCGTTGGGATTTTTATTTATGTTGTCGCCTGTTCTTTGAACCCAGGGATGAGTGAGACAGAGAGTTTGTGTTGTTTACAAATCGTTGGCTATAATTTATCTCTGCCTTAGAAGAGGGTGAGGTGTAAATAGTTAAGGTAAGGGAACTAGAATCTGGACTCATTACGTTGACAAGTTTCAAATGTTTAGGGTGGAAATTGAATTGCCTGCGTGCTCGACACCCTTTTAAATATAAAAAGGTATTTTGCACTGTGTGAAATGTCAAAACTGACATTTGATACTCAAGTGACAGTTGGGTACGCCCACAAATGTGTTCTACGTTTAATATGGTTAATTTTGGAAACTAGAGGAAAAAGGGTGATAAATATGTTATTTCCTTCAAGGTTAGAGTAACAAACTTGTTGCTGTCTTATGTGAATTTGAAATGGCCGATGTTGTCAGAGATATATCTGAGAATTTTTAAATATTAAATTGCTTAAGATCTAAGCAAATGTTGTCTTATTTAAAGCTGGAACGGATTTCATAAAAATAAAATTTAATCTGAAATTCTTTCTGATATAAAAGAAAACAATAAAACACTGCCATCACGTTGGCATATGTTGTTTACATTTTGGTTGTGCGTTCAATAAAATTCAAATAAATTTATTGAAAATGCCATAAATTATTAGTGTTCCGTTTTGGTCAGTCTCGACACCCTGCTTCCTTGTACCCTGCTTTCCCTGCTATCTTTGCTTCCCTTAGTTTCTATTTTCTCTCTTTTTTTTTTTTTTTGTTGAGCACGTGTTACCGTTCGAACTTCGAACTGTCCAGCCAATAACGATTTGACAGTGCCCCCAGAAATAGGCAATGATATTTTCTGTAGATGTTTGCCCATGTGTGTGTGTGTGTCTGTTTGGCGCTACTGTCCCATAAATATTTACGCAATAAATTTTTTAATCTTGTCGCCTTAATCGCACAAATGACGTTGCTTTTTTATGCACAAAACACACACACACACACACACACATGAAGAGATGTATGCGTGGAAATAGATTATAAGGCAAAGCTCCCTTGGCATCAAAATCAATTTCACTATCGTTGGGCAAAAGTTGACCGAAGGAACAAAGGGTGAGGATAACTTTTTACAGATTTTTTGCTGTTGTTGTTGTTGTTGTATTTTTATTGTTTGCTTGTGTGTTGGCACAAGCCGGCGCGACAGTCCAAACACATTCTGAACAGAGGAGAACAGGACGTGGTTGACTTGAAAAAAAAAAACATATTTGTAACGGTCAGAAGGCGACCGACACACACACACACACATACATATGACTCTGCAATTGAGTGCAAAAATATTTATGGATACTGAGTGCATTTTATGCGTTGTCCAACACTCAATTACCATAACCTCAAATCACTGTTGACCGAACATTTGGCATCTCTTTCAGTCCAATGGCCAAAGAGACCAACCAACCATTTTGCATATAAAACACATAAAACGAATGTGTCGCCTTCTTACTCCCTCGAGATGTACACCCCCGCCGCCTAGCGCTATGGGCTTGCCTTGACCGGAACAAATGTCCATGTGTGCTTATTTCCGTATTTGATTTGATTTTTTCCTTTGTGTAATTTTGGTTGCCTGTTGAAATCTGTCTTGACTATTAAATTTTATTTGAACTCGTTTCTAACCTCAAAACGACAACAATTTAACCTCAAATTATTTGGCTGTCATATTATTTTATTGAAATTTAGTTTAAGAATAAATGTTTTATAATGGGTAATTTTTTATATAGCCAATTATCCACAAATCATTCTTATTCTTATTTCAGAAAATTATGAATATTCAAAGCAAATGCAATTGGATCCACCTTTGTTTGTACCCTGTGATCTGGATGAGTTTCGTACTGAAGAAAAGAAAACCTACGAAATCAAAGCCTGCGAAAAGGAGGAAAAACTAAGCGCCCAAGATGAAATAAGTATTTCAAGTATTATTTCCGCCTTAATACGGCCCATAGAGCCTTCCGATGAGCAGTTTCGCACCTGCCATTGGGACATTAAGGCCAAAGACTTTCTAAATTCTCGACAATCAATCGTCTTCAAAGAGACACTGAGTATCTCCAAATTAAGGAATACAAACTGCAAGCTAAGCGAGGAGCTAAAGATTTTTTTCGAACGCGAATTGGAAAAGATTGGAAAATTCTGCCTAAATGTCGAGGAGGCCTATGATGGCTATGTCGTCTACAGCAGCAGCAAGATGCAGAAGGGCAAAGGCATCACCGAGTGTGGTCACCAGCTGAAGGGCAAGTATGATGATAAATTTTTGCTTATCTGTGAGAAGCGCATGGAATTCGATCGTATAGATCATGCCAGGATTGAGAAGAGCTTGGAGCTGCGCAATCATGCCGATCTCCTAATGACTGCGATTAGAGAGACCAAGATCAATGAGGAGTCCCAAAAGTTTAAGGCACGCATCGATATCAAAGATAGGGACCATATATTCGTCATGGACGGCGGTATTATGCTCTTAATGCGTCATCTGATCGCTAACAATTTCGTGGGGGACTTTGAATATTATACAATGAATCTGTATGGTCGGGTCTTACGTTGTAATCTGGTGGTTTATAGAGAGCGGAAACTCATACGGATTTTCTATCGAACCTATAAAAATGCTGTGCATATTGTGACCCAGCAGTGCTTCAATGATGAGCTTCAGGATGTGGCCGAGACTTTTATGACACCGGAAGGACGCATCATTCTACACTTTTGGCGTGGCTATAATTATATTTTGCATGCCGCCTGTGCTCCGGGCAAGCAAAAGGAAAGACTAGTACCCAAAATGGAGTTGATGTGGCGGCAGGATTCAGTTCTAAGCCGTCATTTCAAGAAGCAAAAGGCTCTAAACTATGAAAATGCCACCAAATATTTGGCTGAACATTCGGAATTGGCCGATTTGATGCATGATTTTGTTTTGAATTTATTACGCTATAAGCCAGTTGATGTCTTAGAATTTTCCATAATGTTCTTCCAAAATATGGGCAAGTGATTGTTGTACAATATCGTAACCCAGGAGACCTTGAAAATTTTGTTTATTTCTGCCAAACAAGACAAACCGGAAAATTTTCAGTATTCCAAAATCGACACGCAAAACACACACACAAGCAGACACAACGATTAAAAGACCAAATATTTTTCGAACAAAAACTATTTTTCTTTATTGAGTGAAAAAGTTGTAAAAATTAAAAAATGAGTTGCTGTAACGGAGGACAAGGCCAGGGAGATTGCCATGATGTCACCATGAAATTGACTCCAGGATCTGCCTGTCCGGCACCTCCAGTCTGCCCGGTGCCGGTGGAGCCACCCACATATAGACTACCCCAGCAGCCCACACCAGCCCAGGTAGGTGTAGTCGTCTTCACAGATGACCCAGTGGCTGCGCAGCAGCAAATCCAACAGACAGTGGTGGCGCCAGTTCTAGAGCAGCAGAAGGTTATCAATGATCTACAGGCGGCGGTCGATACCCAACAAGACCAACTGGGCGATTTGCACAATAAGCCTGTCAAGACTGAGGAAGTCCAATTTGCTGTGAGTAATTTCATCGGATCGTGGATTTCTATAGAAAAACATGGCATCTGTGTTTCCCCTTACTTTAGCGAGCCATTGATCCCAATGCGGATAATTTGCGTAATCCTCCTTGCTATTTGCCCCAGCCTGGAGATGATCTACCACACAAAGATCAGCTAACTCCCATGGGTCCTATAGGACCCTGGGCCACTGGCAAAGTCGACTGGAGTCCTATGGCTGGCCTGACAGGCACACGACCTGTAGCCGATCGTTATTCTATAACACGCTACAGCCCCAATGAATGGAGGACCCGAAACCAACAGACTGTACAGTCTATCAACAGTGTCCTGGACAAAGCAGAAAAGTACTGAAAATTGCCAACCATCTTAGAACGAAAATACCTTTAATCTCTTATCTATAGGAACCGCTTTAGTGCTGCTACGGAATTTCAACGCTTAACTGCCTTAGTTACCAAAACCCAGAATGAGACCACAAGTAAGTTGCGTCTCCGTTCTCAGCTCATAGGCAAATGGAAGAATACCTTGGCTAACTCAATCAAGGCAATGGCCGATGAAATTTCTACCATGGAGCAGGAACGTATACGTCTGCGCAAGTCCTTGGTGGTTCTGAGTGTGCCAGAGTCCATTGCCAAAGAATGTCTTGAGCAGCGAGCTTGTCGACCCGATACTGAATTAGTGCGGGATCAGACAGAGGAGGAACTGGTTAATGAATTGGCTTTGATCTCGGAGATACGTCGACTCTTGAAGAAAACTCTGGAGGATTTCGAGGCTCAGCAAGTTGAGAATCGTACGGCCCGACAGCGTCTGGAATTCGATTGGAGCGATAAGAAAGAGGCTTACGAAATCGACATCCTCAATGTGGGCCTTAATAATAACTCCCCAACGATTATGTTTCGACCGGGAGCTATACGCCAACCACCAGAGCAGGCATCTGAGAAATACTGGGAACACTTTAGCCAGGAAACTCTGGAGGAATGCGAGAAATGCCGTCAGAAATCGGTGGCCCTGCGCAACACTCTCAATTCGCTACTGATAAATGCAGCTCGGGATATTCGTACCCAGGCGGATCTTGTGGAGAAGACGCTCAGCCAAAGACAGAACTGCACTCAGGAGGCCATACAGCGCTTCGAGAATGACTTGCGTAATGTCCTACAGAATCTGGCGGATACGGAGACCCGCATATTAAATCTACATAGCCGTGTACGCAGCTTCGATGCTGCCATGAAAGTGGCTCAAACACGTATGGATAATCGCAGCTATCGTCCGAATGTGGAGAACTGTCGTGATGCTGCCCAACAGGATCTTATCGACGAGGTTCACACACTGCAAAGCAGTGTTTCTGCTATGTTGTACGAGCTGGGTGAGGCTGAGAAGTTGAAGGAAGAGCTGATGAGAAATCGCAGCACTCTTGAGCGTGAGATTATGCTCAAGCGCCGCACTCTATGGATCGATAGAGAACGTTGTATGCTCTTACGATCTCACTTCCCATCGGCCAATGCCCTAAGTGGTTCGGCTCAATTCTAACATATATGCATATATAACCAGCAAATCTAAATTTCTAGTATTAAATTATAAGTATAGAATTTTATGTATCTTAGGAAAGACATAGATTTCCCAAATATAAACTTAATTTGTAAGCATTGAATGAGAGAGCGAGATTTCAGGTTAGGTAAATATGAAACCCAATTGTTCCATATCTTTTTGGACGCCACTTTCAGCACATTGTTGTTGCAGCATATCCAGCCAAAGTGTATAGGAGTAGTCCTCATGAACGCCTCCATAGCTTTAGGAAGAAACAGGAGAGATTTAAAATGCATAATTCTCATTCGGAAATAACAGACTTACCGCTTCGGCAAATGCTCTGGATGGATATGTTTGTGTAAGGAACTCATATCACTGCCATGTATATAAAGTTTCTCTCGCATTGAGGCATTCAAAAAAGGCTTGAAGATTTTAAAGGCCGCATTGAATAACCAATTTTGATTGACAATGTGCAAAGCTGCCGTCCTTATTGGCATGGAAGTCTAGATGTAAAATGTTTGATATAGCTTGGAAAGAACAACTATTTCCTTAATATACTCACCACCAAAAGAGCTATCATTTTTTGAGCCACACTAGGACTCAACTGTATCAAATGCTCAAAGGCCAGACCCTGCAAGTCGAATATACCCACGCCTCCAACTATCTGGGAAATGGGCTCAAGAGAACCCAGTTCCTGCAACACAATTGTGGCCCTAAAGATATCATCTATCAAAACTCGATTGGTCTTCCATAAGCCAAATCTGTAGATTAATATACGATGGCCATGCTGATCTCGATAGGGGGTGACTGTCAGTATGTCGTCATCGCCCAAATGTCTCAAGTCAAATGGACGAACCTTCTCATAGTAATTCTTATTTTGTTCACGGAATTTATAATAACTGCAGAGCTGACATATAAAAAAAAATTATACACTTTAAGGAAAGACTAATCTCTCAAAAGGACTTACCAATTTATAGCTGTTATCAAGTTTCCAAAATCTTGCTCGTAAGAATTTCTCCAAATATTTATCATCATTCCGATGGGGCTGACATTGGTTTTGCTCTATTGAAACAGAGTTTGTACAGTATATTCTACAAATAAGTATGTTAACCAGCTTACCCTGAATGTAAGCTCGAAATTGAGCAATGATTTCCTGCTTGGTATTGGGGCATTCGCCTTGTTCCTTTGCAAGCTGACGTATATTTTCGGGAACTTCTTCTTCGCTGATATTTAGTTTGTGCTCGATGGTAGGCATTTTGCATTCCCTACTGGCTGTCTGAAAGAATAAAAAGAAATAATAGATTACATACAAGAATATTTAGACTAAGCTTAGGTCAAAAGATTTCGAAAGTTTCGGTAATCAGATTAAAATTAGGTCAGCTCTGTTTTTGATTATTCAAGGTTTTTAAATTCTTTTTTATACATGTCTGAAATCTTAGTAAAACATCATCCATTTCCTATGGTTTATGTTATGTTTTTAATGGTTGTAATTACTTTTTTTTCACACAAAATCTTAATGATTAACAGCACGCCCATTTAGTTAGTTGTAAGAGCTGTCATTAGTTTAACGCTTCAAACTAAAATTATTCACAGTTATTTTTTACTCATTTTCACATTTGTTTAGGTTTTCCAACTCAGACAAAAAAAAAATAAAAAATAATTCTTAGTTTTGACATTGAAGTTGAGAACAAAAACTTAACTAGAGAAACTTGTCAGTAATTAATTTGTGTTGTTGTTATCAATCAAAATCTGAGGTCTGTTTACCATAATTTGTTTGTTTGTTTTAAATGATTTGTCAAAGTTTCTCTGGCACACCAAAAACACTTGCAAATAGAGCGCAACCTCAACAAATTCTAGATTCAAACTGTTTGCCCATAGAAATCAAGCCAAATGCTTACAATCCCAAGCAAATACTATTGCACATGTTTTATTTAATATTATAAAAAAAAAAAATAATAATAATAATAATAATGCGTCACTAAAAATGCGATAGTAGCAGAATTAGCAAGAATTTTAAATACTTTTTCAATAATAAAATAAAAAAAAATTTTAATTAAAAATTAAAAAAAAAGAATACGACTTTTACCAAGGCTTGCTATTTGTGTTTTAAATATTAAAAATTTCTTATATGAATTTTTTAACTTGGTGTAGATAATAAAAAATTTCATAGAACATTTACCAAATTATTTGAAATTATTT
This sequence comes from Scaptodrosophila latifasciaeformis, assembly GCA_037075145.1. Taxonomy (NCBI): domain Eukaryota; kingdom Metazoa; phylum Arthropoda; class Insecta; order Diptera; family Drosophilidae; genus Scaptodrosophila; species Scaptodrosophila latifasciaeformis. Next base: position 20,641,677 of record JBAMCM010000217.1, on the reverse strand, counting down.
CCGTGGTAGAATGTAAAAAAAAATGTTTTTTTTAAAGAGTATTAGAAACGTGTGCAAGTCTACAAAAAAAGCTTTCGATTATCAGAGTCAACGGTTTTATATTCAATATTCGCCTCCGCTGACTGATAAGCACCGGCTCTCCAATTTGGCCAGGGTCAGATAAAGGCAGCGAAACGGGTCAACTGTAGGGGAGATTAAAGTGCATTGGTTATGTCTTGATTGATAAGATGAAGTTGAATATTTTTTAGTATATGTATTTAGTTTCCGTTTGATGACATGCAAATAATGAATTTGCATATTCACAGTTTGTTCCTTTTGACACCACCTTGAGATATTCCCGAACTGTTTCGAACTGTTGGTCTAAAGTTAGTCAGAACTGATTATTCAATTCAAAGATCAAATATTATTTTCCAATATTAATTAGCAGTAAGACTTTTACCAGTTCGGCTTTCTGGGCGTGAAGTCATGATTTTAAAACTTAGTTTAGAGTTCAAAGAGACACTTCGAGGCGTCGTCAGAGATGCCTGCTAATTAACAAGCATTCTGACTAATCAGTTGTTTAAATTAAGTGACAATATACAGGCGTTTTACTTATGAAAATATTTACAGAGTAGAGGGTAAAATAATATGAAAATTTCTAAGAAAATTTTATTTCCATTTTTCATATTATATTACATTACAACAATTAATTTTATTTTTTTTTATTGGAAACAAAAATGCATAAGGATCTTAAATTTATTTCTAAAAATAGAGATCATTTTTGTTTATTGTTTCGAAAAGAAAAACAAAATTTAATTGGCTTCAGCTTAATCCATATATAAAATTATCAATTATTTTCGGTCTATATTTTACCAAGACGCGATGACTATTTAACCGGTATAATTAAAATTTTAGCATACATTATTCTGTCTAAATTGATTTAATCAGTTAAAAAAAAGAACACAAATTACCTTTAATGACACTCAAAATACTAAAAAAAAAAAAAAAAAACAATTTTAAATCGAATTCACAAAACAAGGGTTACTAGCACTGCCAGTCCGACTTGTCGATTTTCGCGTTATAACTGAACAAAAGATCGTCGGAAACTGAGCGTTTAATATCTTCCAAAGATTGCGAACAAAAAATAAAACCTGTAATACACAGAATGCACAAATATTGTTCTTACACATGTTAAATAACAGCAAGCGAGAGTGAAGATGAGAAGGAGTGAAGTGGATGGGCTGGCTGGTTAATCAAGATAAGACTGCATTTTGTGGGGAGTACAGAAATAATGATTAGACTAGTGCAATGAACCTATTAATGACGTCAGAAGCTTAACAAGCGAACATGCCTGATTTTAACTAACCTACCGTAATTTTTTTTATTATTCAACTTAATTTTATAAGCATGAGTTAAATTTTTTTAATTGGTTTTAAAAATGAAATAAAATATTGAACACCTTACCCCGCTTGCCGAGAACTTGATAATGACGTTGTTGGGGAAGGTCAAGCTCAAGTATGGAAGTCAAACCAGTTGTGCAAACTGCAACTGCAGCCGCATTCTCAGTCGAGTCAAGTTAAAGTAACAAAGACTTTAGCTTTACATTGAATTTCAGCTAAGCAATAGAAGTATGCGTCACATTACGAACAATATTGGATGATTAAGGTTGAATCGAGTCAATTAAAACAATATTCTGACTCAAAACAATTTAGGCCCAATTCTCATTGTAGCTACTTATGAGTTAATAATAAAAGAAATACGTAAGAAAATAGTAGTATTGTATTTGCATATTCTATGGAATATCAGTTTCAAACCTCAACGGAATTTAAATCTGCATTAGGAATGAATGAACTTGGAACATGGAGATAAGTTTTGGCGGGTTCCGACCGGTTCAGTGTTGGACAATTTCATATAATCTTACAAATGCAATTTGAACAGCTCTATTGAACAAAATAACAATTTAAGATGAAAGTATCAATTCAAATTAATTTTTCATTTGTGTCTTCTATTAGAAATATGTAAGCCTCTATATTAAGGCTGCCAGAAGCATGGTACAATGATTATTGCATCCCTGGCAACGCGCAATAATACAACTCTGTCGTGGTGAAACCAAAATAAAATTTGGCAGCACTGACAAGAGCTGTAAAAACACCGATAGTGGTCCCACTCGATGTTTTCGATTGTGATAGTTGTTTAGTTTTTGTATTTTAAACCTATTTTTTTTTAAACGGTTCAAATTACAATATATAAAACAAAAGGTTAAAAGGAAATTGTACTGTATATTGTATATTATAACATAGAAGGTTGCCTTCTGCTTCTTAGAAATGAAACCCATTAAAAATAATAATATAAAAAACCAATCCAATCTGCATGTTTTTTATTGATTGCAATGAGAACAAAAATAATAGTTATTGACACTCTCTAGTTTTTAATTTTGGTAAGACATTTTTATTGCACAAAACTAATAAGAGAAAATCCTTCGATTTTGTAGGATCGGTTTTTATCTGGGTCTATGGCGATGTCGGGATAAAGTGTTAGCTCGTCCTCTAATGCCTTAATTGCCTCCGTTGGATTTCGGAAGGCCTCTTTCTTGAACCTTGGATCCAACATGGTGGCAATCCTTTTCTCAAATTGAAACAATCGCACACCACTGGTATTATCAAAGAAATAGTCACCTTTGTATCGCCAGAGACAAAAAAATTTCAATAACTCGAAAGTGTCAGACAGCAGGTTTATCTTTTAATCATATTAAACGCGCTATTCCAGCGATATATCGATGGTAGAAAAAAACAATCGACGTATCGCGCAGCACAACCACAATCGATACTATCGATAGTTCTATCTAGGCTGTAGTCGTCCACGGCGGATCGGCGTTTTTTTTTTTGTTTTAAAAGGAAAGTTAATAAAGAAGGAAATTGCTTGTTAAACTTTTGCAAAATCTGCAACTGTTTTCAGTCGGTTACAGATCACGTAAGTCTTAAAAGAAATAATCTCTGATATGTACATAATTAAAAGGTGAAAAAACAAATGTGTGGCCGCGATAGAAACAAATATTATTTTATAATTTAATCATTCATAAAAAAGAAAAAAAAAAGTTGCCACACTAAGTAAAGAAATATTAACGCAGTCGCCTCGCACAACAAAAACCAAAGTGTGGTCTTCTATTTTTTTTGTGTCTGCGATTTTGCAGTCGGCTTCTAGGAATTGTGCACATAAAAAACTATTAATCAAGGTAAATAGGTGAAAAAATAAAAAAATATAAATTTAAAAAAATTAAAGTTTCATCTGAATTCACAAATAAATGCAAACGAACGTCTGTAAATACGTAATAAAGATTTTTTTTTGCCACCGGCGTCTCATTTGCAAATTAAAAATGGCGCTGGCGTTGATATACTAAGGCAAAGAAAAAAAAACCGCGTTGAGCGCGCCAAACGACGCAAGAATACTTTTGTAGTCTTAACAAGAAATGATTAATCGTGGCAACTATACGTTGATTTTAGTGTCGAATTTTTTCACCACTGGTACAGTCTGCCAACTGATTTTGAAATTCATTTAATTTTACCTACAAATGCATTTAAATTTGTATATACCTTTTTTTTGTGCAGAGAGTATTTTACAAAGTCGGCACAATGGAGAATGGCAAAGGCGCTGGTGGTGGCGCCATGTCCATCGAACAAATGTATCAAAAGAAATCGCAGCTTGAGCATATCTTGCTGCGTCCCGACACGTACATTGGTTCCGTTGAGCACACCAAGGAGCTGATGTGGGTATATGATTTCCAGAAAAATAACATGGTACAGCGCGAGATCTCGTATGTGCCTGGCCTGTACAAGATCTTTGATGAAATTCTGGTTAATGCGGCGGATAATAAGCAGCGTGATAAGACCATGAATACCATTAAAATTGATATTGATGCCGAGAAGAATGTCATATCAATTTGGAACAATGGTCAGGGTATACCAGTTACCATGCACAAGGAGCAGAAAATGTATGTGCCCACCATGATATTTGGTCATTTGTTGACTTCCTCCAATTACAATGATGATGAAAAAAAGGTGACTGGTGGTCGAAACGGTTTCGGTGCCAAATTGTGCAACATCTTCTCGACCAGCTTCACCGTGGAGACAGCCACCAAGCAATACAAACGTTGCTTTAAGCAGACCTGGGCCGGTAACATGTCAAAAACTACCGATGCCACCGTAAGTTACAACGTTTTTCTTTATTTCATCCAATATAATTTTAAATTCATTCATAGATCAAAGACTATTCAGGATCGGACTTTACCAAGATTACATTTAGTCCAGATCTGGCCAAGTTCAAAATGGATAGACTCGATGAAGATGTGGTGGCCCTGATGTCTCGCCGTGCCTTTGATGTGGCTGCATCTTCCAAGGGCGTATCGGTCTTTTTGAATGGCCACAAGCTGCCCATTAAGAATTTCAAGGATTACATTGATTTGTATATTAAGAATGGCGATGACGATGTTGGTCAACCCATCAAGGTGGTCTATGAGAACTGCAACGAACGCTGGGAGGTGGCCTGTTGTCCTTCGGATCGTGGCTTCCAGCAGGTCTCGTTTGTCAACTCTATAGCCACCACCAAGGGCGGTCGTCACGTTGATCATGTCGTTGACAATGTGATTAAGCAGTTGATCGAAGTACTCAAGAAGAAGAACAAAGGTAAGTCACCGCGATACGATGAATCCAAAACTTAAATATTTATTTTAATATCTTGCTTTATCCTCAGGCGGCATCAATATTAAACCTTTCCAGGTGCGCAATCATTTGTGGATTTTCATTAATTGTTTGATTGAAAATCCCACTTTTGACTCGCAAACTAAGGAGAACATGACACTCCAAGCCAAGAGTTTCGGCTCCAAGTGTCCACTCTCAGAGAAGTTTATTGCTGGCGTTTCCAAGTCTGGCATTGTGGAATCTGTCTTGGCCTGGGCCAAGTTCAAGGCCCAAAACGATATTGCCAAGACCGGTGGCAAGAAATCATCGAAAATCAAGGGCATACCCAAACTGGAAGATGCCAACGAGGCTGGAAGCAAAAACTCCATCAATTGTACTCTGATTCTCACCGAGGGAGACTCAGCCAAATCCTTGGCTGTCTCCGGCTTAGGTGTGATTGGTCGTAACTATTATGGCGTCTTTCCGTTGCGCGGTAAACTTTTAAATGTACGTGAAGCCACCTTCAAACAACTCACCGAAAATGCTGAAATCAACAATCTCTGCAAGATTATTGGCTTGCAGTATAAGAAGAAATACTTGACCATAGATGATTTAAAAACCCTGCGCTATGGCAAGGTAATGATCATGACTGATCAGGATCAGGATGGTTCCCATATCAAAGGCTTGCTGGTCAATTTCATACACACCAATTGGCCGGAGCTGCTGCGTCTACCCTTCTTAGAGGAATTTATCACACCCATTGTGAAGGCCACAACCAAGACCAAGGAATTATCCTTCTACTCACTACCCGAATTCGAAGAATGGAAGAATGAGACCCCGAATCATAATAGCTATAATATCAAATACTATAAGGGTCTCGGTACTTCTACCTCCAAAGAGGCTAAAGAATATTTCCAGGATATGGAGCGCCATCGGATATTGTTCAAATATGATGGTCAAGTCGATGATGATAATATCACAATGGCCTTTGCCAAAAAGCATGTAGACTCGCGTAAAGAGTGGCTCACCAATCACATGGACGAGGTGAAGCGCCGCAAGCAATTGGGACTGCCCGAACGCTATCTCTATACCAAAGGCACCAAGTACATAACATACTCCGATTTCATAAACCTGGAGCTGGTGCTCTTCTCTAATGCCGACAACGAACGCTCCATACCCTGTCTGGTGGACGGCCTGAAGCCGGGCCAACGCAAAGTCATGTTTACCTGCTTCAAGCGTAATGACAAACGAGAAGTCAAGGTAGCTCAGCTATCCGGTTCAGTGGCCGAGATGTCGGCTTATCATCACGGTGAGGTGTCCCTACAAATGACCATTGTCAATCTAGCCCAGAACTATGTGGGATCGAACAATATTAATTTGCTAGAACCACGTGGTCAATTCGGTACTCGCTTGACGGGTGGCAAGGATTGCGCCAGCGCTCGTTATATTTTCACTTTGATGTCACCACTAACGCGTCTAATCTTCAATCCCTTGGATGATCCTCTTCTGACCTATCAGGTGGATGATGGTCAGCGCATTGAGCCCAACTGGTATATTCCAATCATACCGATGGTCCTGGTCAACGGTGCCGATGGCATTGGTACTGGCTGGTCCACCAAGATCTCCAATCACAATCCACGTGAAATAATTCGCAATTTGCGACGCATGATCAACGATGAGGAGCCTCTTCCCATGCATCCCTGGTACAAGAATTTCCGTGGCAATATGGAATACGTGTCAGATGGACGCTACATAAATTCAGGCAACATCCAGATCTTAGACGGCAATCGCATCGAAATTACCGAGTTGCCCATCGGTGTCTGGACCCAAAACTACAAGGAGAACGTACTGGAACCGCTCTCCAATGGTACTGAGAAAGTCAAGGCCATTGTGTCCGAGTATCGTGAGTTCCATACCGACACTACAGTCCGTTTTGTGGTATCCTTTGCTCCAGGCGAATTCGAGAGGTTAAGTGCTGAGAACGGTGGATTCCATCGTGTCTTCAAGCTGACATCCTCCATTTCCACAAACCAGATGCATGCTTTCGATGAGAACAATTGTCTACGTCGCTATGCCAATCCACTGGATATAATGCGTGAATTCTACAAACTACGTTTGGAGTACTACGGTCGTCGTAAGGATTATTTGGTGGGTCAGTTGACAGCCCAGGCCGATCGCCTGACCGATCAGGCACGCTTTATTCTGGAGAAATGCGAACGCAAATTGGTGGTGGAGAATAAGCAGCGTAAGGTGTTGATTGATGAACTGCTGAAGCGCGGCTATCGTCCGGATCCGGTCAAGGAATGGCAGCGTCGCATTAAAATGGAAGACGCCGAGCCGGCCGACGAGGATGAGGAAGAAGATGAGGAAGGCGCAAGCACAAGCGGTGCCGGCAAGAAGCCGAAGAAGGAAGCTGATCCCGAGAAGGCCTTCCAGAAACTAACCGATGTAAAGAAGTTCGATTATCTCCTGGGCATGTCCATGTGGATGTTGACTGAAGAGCGTAAGAACGAATTGCTCAAGCAGCGTGATCAAAAGCTAGCCGAACTGGAGGACCTCAAATCCAAATCGCTTCAAATGCTCTGGTTGGATGATCTCGATGCTCTTGAGCAGAAACTCAATGATGTGGAAGAAAAAGAACGCGCCGACGAAGCGGGTATTAATCTGAAAACTGCCAAGGCAATGAAGGGCCAAAAGCAGCCAGTGGCCAAGAGAGGCAAGAAATCTGGTCCCGGCCAAGGCGATGTTTTCCCCGATGCCAACGGCATCAAAGTGGAATTCAAGATTACCGACGAGATCCTGAAGAAGGTGCAAGCCGCCGTGGCAACTACAGCCAAGAACAAAGAGTCGAAGGGCAAGGTCCCCAAGATTAAGACCGAAAAGAAAGAAGGCGGTGAAGAGGTCGACGAATTCGATGCTTTAGTCGAGGGCGACCCGGCTAAGGCAAAGGTGAAGAAGGAAAGAAAGCCTCGTCAAAAGAAAGAGCAAAATGGCGACGGTCTTAAACAGACCAAGATTGACTTCTCCAAGCCCAAGGTAAGCCAATCACTCAATCTTGTACTAATGGAAGGCATTTAAATTACAAAATATTGTATCATTTTAGTCAAAACAAAAAGCAAATAACAGCGACGATTCGGATATTGAGGAGTTTGGCGATGATGAAGTTGTGCCGGCACCACGTGCCGATCGTCCAGGTCGTCGGGCGGCCACCAAAAAGGTCAACTACTCTATGATGGCCGGTGAGTCGGAAGAAGAGGATGAAGACAACCAGGCCAATAGTAGTGGAGCCCGAGATGAAGAGGAAACGCCCATTAAGCGCCCCGTAAAGCGTAATCGCGAGGATGAAGATAGCAGCGGAGGCGCCAAGCCTAAAGCTAAAAAGGCCATGCCACCCAAGAAGAGTCGTATCATCGATAGCGACTCCGAGGAGGACGTGATACCTATGGATGACGATGATGACTCTGACTTTGAGGCATAAGCGAGTCGAGTCTTAATTGGGGCGATACAAAAAGTATTTTTTTATTTGTTCGTGTTTATTTTTTCTCTTCTTCTTTTTTAAGGATTTTTGTTCCTTGCAATTTGTCTTTTTATTCTTTTACAATTCTCAACTTTTCTATAGTTTATGTTAAACTATTTTGCCGTTTTATTAAATTATTTGTTTTTCAATTCAACGCTGGGTTTCACATTTTAATTAATTTAACAAATATCTATATATGTTTACTTTGGCACCTTATATCCAAAAGTAATTATAATTACTAAAAAAAAAGAATGGTTTATTATATAAAGAAAACAGCGTAGTTTTAGCAAGAAAAAAATTACACAATTTATAAAAATAATTAAATATATATTCAAACTTAGGAATATGAAATTAATAATCAAAGAAACGGGAAAAAATTGTATTTGTCCAAAACATTCAATTTTTCCCTATAATATTCTTTTTTTTAATATTCCAATTCATAAGATAATAATTCGTTTTGTAAACAAGAAAAACTTCGCAACATTCGTAACTCCAACTAACATTAAAATGATTAACTAAATAATAATTAGAATTGAGCAAAAGCAGCGAAAGAAATAACATAATTATCACAAGAATAATCAAAAGAGAATATTATGTGTATTTGTAAAACTATCCACCCTAAGCAGAAGAATTGTGTCTTTTTTCTGATGTTAGAGAATCATAAGGATCCAGGCATTAAAGTATAGTAAAATAGTGTTCTTTTTCTATCTATGTAAATAAATTTTTATTTGTAAACAAATCTTTTAAGAATTTTCTATTTTACTAATGAACTGAGATGATTGAAAAAAAAAACAACTACAACATTTATGAAAATCATAATCTCTAGAAAATGGATTCATATTTTAAATCACTTGTATTGTCTAGATATTCTTAACACGATTAAATAAACTAAAACGAAAATAAATAAAAGAAAAACTTTGATAAATAACCTGTGAGTCTTATTTAACACATGCACCCTTCGGTTAGCTTAGCCCCGCTCTGGGATAAGGTCACTCGGAGAGCCTGTATAAAAAACCCATTCTTTTCATTGAAAGAATGGAACGAAGAAGACCAAGCCGACACTATTCGGTTAGGCTAGGAGCTGCGGCTGCTATTTACTCAAGGGTCTTAAAAAATATCTGAAAATCAGAGTGCAGATGCTGAACTGATTCTAGTTTCTCCTCTTCACCGCAGCTGCGATAAAAAACAGAGAAAGTCATCCGTAATCTTTCAGCTAGAAGGCCAATAATATAGAACCCCACTATGACTTCCACTATGACAAGGATTTAGCTTTTATGAATACCCAGAATACACTTCAAAGAGACTAAAGAACGATATAAAGATTTGGCCCTTTACTTTCTAAAAACACTCGAGCTCACAAAACCTTTGCGATTTTTAATTTGTCATGAAACCAAACATAAAATACTTGTGAATTCCTAAAAAAAAGTATTCTTAGTAAAAACTAAATCTTTGATTAACCAGCGATCAGCAATCGCCTCTCACAGCTCAGAAACTACAGGTTAGGTTATATTTCGGGAGTCACAGATACACCAGGACGGTGTGTGCTGGAGGATCAGTACAATAGACCTTATTTGCTTGTATCTGTCTAGTACGATTGTGCTGCTCCACCTAGGTTAAACTTGGTATGCATGTGTGGTGCGCCAGTCTAAAAGAATTTTAAATATCTAAATTCATTCCGAGAGCTCAAGAAATTGAGATATTGTATCTAGAAAGAGAATGTCCCAAATTAAAACAGACATAAATGATCGTATAAATATTTATTTTTAAACAGAATTTCAAATCAACACTGAATTACATAGAACACGCAAATCACTCAATTCAATGTTATCAAAAGAAATTTTTTGAAATTTGTAATATGTGACTTAAGTTAGGCATCAAGTTTCTCAAGAAATACTTTAAATGTATTTTTGATATTGTCGTTAGCAAACTTCTCTTTATTGAGTGCCTCGCGTAGGGCATAGCGACAATTTTTCAGATTATATTCGCTCTTGAAACGCTCCTCGCTGCGCAAGAGACCCAATTGTTTGAGGTAGTAGTCAAGGACACGTGATTCCTGTTTCGTTTGAATAGCATACTCGAAAGTGGCCTGATATAGGGAGACGGCCAAGTCCAAAGCGGCCTTAGATTCCTGAGATAAGTGAGCGCATTTGAGGCTGGTAAAGATGAGCAGCAGCAAGTGATTGTCGTCGTTGAATTGCTAAAGACCAAGATAAATTATTTATATTGAATTGAGATTATGTATTTTGAATTATTCAAGCCTACATCGATTATATCCTTCAGAGCCTGGAGTTTGTTGTTGGCCTCAATAGAGTCAAATTCAGGCAAACTGAGCGGCTTCTGACTCAGGCAAAATTCTTCTGGAGTACATTTGGTGTTGGCAGAGGTAACAGTATTGTTAATGGCAAAAGTTTCACCAGCCCCGGCTCCACTTTTTGTAGAGCTGACACTGTCGTTGAAAAGCTATGGAGAAATTAAATTGGAAATGAATGGTAGAAGGTAATCAGGTCAGCTGAATCTCATACTCACTGAAGTGGTGTAAGGATTTGTGGTTACATAGGCCGTATCTTCGGCAGAGTTGGCGTAGTCCTCTTCTTCATCTACTTCCTCGGTGGTGTCATTTTCATGATCGTTCTCATTGTAATCGGCATCTTGATCCTCTGCATATTCAGTGCTATACTCGTCATCATCTTGCTCTTCAGCTTCATCATCTTCGTCGTTATCTTCATTTTCGTCTTCATCTTCCGAGGCATCTTCTTCCAAGGTCTCCAGGGCTGCTGGATTTGAGCATTTCTTCATTTCCTCTTTGATCTGATTACGACCTTCCTCCCCGAAATAGTTGCCATCCAAATTTAAGGACTTTAATTTATGTTTATTTATCATGGAAGACACCAGGACAAGGCCACCGTCGTAGTTGATTTCATTGAAACTGAGATCAACCACTTCTAAATGCTCATGATTCGAAGTCAGTGCCTCGGCAAACATGTAAGCTCCGTTTGTCTTGAGCAGACAATCACCAAAGTTAATTTCACGTAACCTTAAACGAAAAAGATGTAATAGAAATTTTTAAATGCATAATATTATTCACTTACAGTGGAGTGTGCGGAAAAACTGCTGCAATTTTGTCAGCCCCCTTCGGAGTGAGAGAATTGTCATTCATGTTTATCACACGCAGATGTGGGTTTTGCTTGAAACCCTCGGCCAATGCAGCCACACCAACATGATAGATTGAGTTCTGAGGCATTGTGATTTCCTCTAATGTCTTCAAGGTCTTAAAAACTTCTGCTATGGCCTTGGCTCCATCATTTTCTAAGCGATTGCGCCCGATTATAACTTTTCGTAATTGAAGTGGGGTTCCTGCCTTCATGGCATTAGCATGCAAATCAATCAAAGCTGTGGACAGCATGCGGCCACCTTCTGGTCCCAGGCCACAATTGTTAAGGTGCAATTCTTGCAGACTGTAGCAAACAGACGAGCGAATAAAGTGCTCAAGTCCAGTCATTCCATTTGGACCTAACGCATTGTCGCTTAAATCTAAGACAGTCAGTTTGGCGGCAGCTGTAATCATGCCATCCGCCAAGTGTTTCAAAGCCACGGGAATTTCTGATTTTAAACGACGCGTAAACATATTTTTCCATAAGGCTTTTCGGAATTCCGGATGTTTTTCCAGTGCCTTGCCAATGGCTTGGGCTGCTTCCACTCCCAGGGTATTTCCATCGAGCTTCAAATAGTGTACACTCTTTTTGTTGTTAAGCGCATCAACCACGTCCTTGACTGTAATACAAAAACGCAGTGGCAGATGTTAAAGGCCCGCCAAATGCGAATACAAGCATTCATTGTCTCACCATCTTCTGCCGTGTCCCAGGTCAACGCCTGGTCTTGAAATTCCACACCGTCCTCTGGATCATTATCCAGAGCTGCCGCCATAGTAGCAAAATTAAATTGAGATACCATTTTAATTATATTATTTGCGAAAAATTGCAAAATAAACTGTACTTCTAATTTCTTTATGCCGGCTGCAGAACAAAAATGAATCGAATGTGTCGACAGAGCTGCCACAAAATACTTTTTGAATGTGCCTAAAATTCTTAAGTGTGACCAGATCTTACCAAATGTATGATAATAGGTTAAATAAATTGCTAAGTTCTGCAGAAATCTATTTCAGGATATCCAATCTAGAGTGTATTCAAAACGAAATTAGAGATTTATATAAAAATCATTTATTTATTTATTTCTATTCATATTGTCCCCTTCCAAATAATCGACATTTTCACCAACGTTATTTCCATCCTCAAAGCACTTTTAGAGCTTATTCAGCGTGAGCAGTTCTTAGATTATCAATCGGGGTAAGTTACCTCCTACCTTAGATCTCATTAGCTTGCAACAAGTGTTCATAAACTTAATTCTTTTATTTGTGCTCAAAAGCAATATCAAAAATTCTGTTACATTTAAATTTTAAAAATAAAAAATTGCCGATATGGCAGTATTGACGACTGAATGAGCAAGATGTTCGTTCCTGTTCCGAGGTAATCCAACTTCATTTGCGACTGAAAAAAAGACGAAACGAAAACATAATGTAAGATTCTTTGCTTTGAAGCAAATTCTTAAAAAAACGCTTGCAAAATGACTAATGAAGCAAATTAGTCGCATCATGTTTAAGAAGTTACGCAAATTGCTGCCTCTGTTGCGGCCTCTGCACTTGTTGTTGGCTATTTTAGTTGGAATTTGCATCATATGCTTATATTTATATCTGACAAATGGTAAGCAAATAAAAGAAATGTAAATAAAATGTAATGAATGAAAAAAAAATCAAAACAATTTTGTAGCAGCGCTAAAACCGTCATCCAAAATATCTGCTAGCTTGTCGGCAGAGCTTCAACAGCCCTATCAATCCTTGCCAAATGCTTGGGATAATTTCGATGATGAATTGGTTGTTCTATATAATCGAGTGCCGAAAACTGGCTCGACGAGTTTCGTCAATATAGCCTATGATCTCTGCAAGCAAAATAAATATCATGTTCTTCACATAAATGTGACGGCGAATATGCATGTATTATCTCTGCCAAATCAGGTACGTCACCGGCAAAGACCTGCATAAATTTCAATAATTATTGTATACCGTCTCGTTTCTACCTGAATAGATTTCCTTTGTACGCAACGTGACCAAATGGAATGAAATGAAGCCGGCTCTTTATCATGGTCACGTAGCCTTCTTAGATTTTTCCAAGTAAGTTTGCATTTGTGTAAAAACACATTCATTAGATGTTTCGATTTAATACTCCAATTTCTTTCGATTCAGATTTCAAAACACAAACAAGCCAATATACATTAATCTCATACGTAAACCTTTGGATAGACTTGTTTCATATTATTACTTTCTACGTTACGGGGATAATTATAGACCAAATCTAGTACGCAAAAAGGCAGGCAATAAAATAGTAAGTCATTTGGAAAGATTTGCTTTCCATATTCAATATTTGTACATTTTACAATTCTGCAGACTTTTGATGAGTGCGTGGTTCAGAAACAACCAGACTGTGATCCCAGAAATATGTGGCTGCAAATTCCTTTCTTTTGTGGTCATGCGGCCGAGTGCTGGTGAGAATACAGTTTTTAACAAATTCAATGCGAATTCTAAAATTTTACCTGTTTTAATTTAGGGAACCCGGCAGCGAATGGGCACTGAATCAGGCCAAAAGAAATCTGGTCAATGAATATTTTCTAGTCGGTGTTACAGAGCAAATGTTTGAATTTGTGGATCTGTTGGAAAGATCCCTACCTAGAATCTTTCAGGGATTTCGTGAACACTATCGAAATTCGAATAAATCTCACCTACGTGTCACATCTTCGAAAATACCACCAAACGAGGAGACCGTGCAAACAATTATGAAATCAAAAATTTGGCAAATGGAGAATAACTTATATGAATTTGCATTGGCACAATTTGAGTTTAACAAAAAGAAACTAATGCAACCGGATAATAAGCACTTGCAAAAATTCATGTATGAAAAAATACGACCAAAATAATAATAAAAACAAAGGTGCAAATAACGTATATATATAACATAAATATATATATAGATGTACATATGGTATGTAAGAATGTGAATGTATAGAATGAAAATGTGTACTTAAATTTGTGACAGACACTAAAGACTTTAGCATTGAATATCGTTGACATATTAATGGTTTTATATACTTAATTATACATATATATATATAAATATATATAGATAAGGCAATCAATAAGGCTTTATAAATATTATTTTGTTTTTTTTTTTTTTTTTGTAACTTTAAAAAATAATTGATGGCAACTAAAAATGAATTTAAGGCACAATTTCTAGTTTTTCTTGTTCAGTGAAATGTAATTTTTTTAAACTACATACTTGACAATACTAAATACGAATACATTCAGATATAATCCATAAATAATTCTAAGAAATTAAAATAATTACATTAAGCCAAAATCGAGATACTCCTAAATATTGAAACATATTCTGAAATATGATAATTCTGTAATTAAAGTAAATCAACATAAGACACTTCCACATATATTAAATAAGCAATACACAAATGATATTATTTTTAAGAGTTTTGGCATATTTTCGTCCCAAATTGAATTTGTTTTTACCTGTGAATCTAATCTATTCAAACTTGTATATAATAAATGAATTGTCTTATGTTCTGATATGTAATCAATTACAATTACAATATAACATTAATTTATATAAAAACATTGTAGTTTTGATTGAAACATTTCTGGTATCTGTCTGCCACGATAGGAAATCCATTGAACTTTATTGGCTGACGTAGCCTTTCGAAAATAAACTAAAAGAGAACCATTGGGCAGGTGCAAAAGAGCGGAGCGCACAAGAAAGCGAAATGGTTTAGTAAATTAAATAATTAATTAACCAAGCTTTGATTCGATTGCGATGAGTTTGCATTATCCACCAGTTGTACGTTTGACACGCGAGCTGTTAAATGGCCTGACGCATCGTTCGGTTTTTTGTCTTAATTCATACTCGGTAATTATTATTTAGATCTCGTTGTGTTGAAACTCAAAGTGAGCAGGTGAACAAAGTGCGCGCATTAAATTAACTCAACCCCGGCAGTTGGTCCTGAAACCAGTTAATCGCTTTAGTTTATTCACTTAGAAAATCTAACAAGTTTTAAGATATTTTTATTAAGTATGAGCTGTTGGGCATTTAAAATTATTCTAGTTGCTTCGTGCTTTTTACTTGAATTGTTATTTTAATTTGCGAGCGTTGTGTTGGTTTTATATAACAGATTAGTGGCCAATGAAAATTGTGAAGCGAATACACTGAAAGAAATTGTATAAGAAGAATTATAAGAGTTTGTTTCTGCTACTTTCTCTTCACCTGAAAATTGCTTAAAAACTCTTTCTCCTTTTTCACTATTTTTTTGAGTTAATTTAAAACAGCTTAACTTAATTCACATACTTAACAGTTAGTCTTTTAGTTTTGAGTGTAGATTTCATTATTTATTATAAAAAAAAAATAAAAAAATAGTGCTGAACTTGGCATTTTGCTTTATAACCTCAGCTATGTTTAAGCCGTATTTCATTTATTTATAAATGACTTACTTTATTGTTTTAAAATTAATAGTTAAGTCTCCAGCCAGACATAGGCAAGTACACTCACTCACGCATGTGTAATTCATGTGCACACTGCTGGTTAAGATTTGAATTTTCATATGTGGCTACGCTACGGGTATAAAACGATTTAACAAACTCCATTATACTTTTAGTCATTGAACGTGTTGCAAGTGAACTGGAATAGTGTTGAGTTTTCCGCCTGTTAGTGGTACTACAATTTATGCCATATATGAGACGGCAATAAAATATTTATAGAAATAAGAAAACGAGTGCGTTATATAGGATATCTTCCTGCGCCTACAATATAAGGATTTAGCTGTTTAAAGTAAAATAAATTGGTAAGTGAAAAATTTATTGAACCATATGCTGTATTTTTTTTTAAATTACGTAAAGTCCTAGGAGTCCTTCCAGTGTTTTTTTTTCCTTCATAAAAGTATATAATTAATTGGTAAATTGTTGCGTGTAAATTTGAAAAAAATGCATTGCCCTGCCAAAGGTAAATAAAGAAACAACAATATAAACAATACAAAGCAACTTGTTGCCGGGCTGGGCAGTTCTGCTTCTTGTTAAGCTGCGCTGCTTTTCTCTGGCGTTGCCAACTTGTTGCAGTTTCTTCTTGTCTTCTCCCTTTCATTGCCGCTTACTTGAAAAAGAAGCCAGAAGGCATTTATAACTGGACCAACAACTTTAAGAAGAAGACCTTAAAAGTGAATTGGAATGTGACATTGACCCATATTGTGTACAAGTTTCAGTGTCAACGCATTTCCCTGCGAGAAAAAATAAATAAGAAGACACGAAATATCAAATTAAACAGTGTATTTCACTATTTTAAAGTGAATATTAATGCATTTTATTGTTGATATTGTTTGTGTTGTGTAAACTGTGAGTAAATTAATTATTTGCATTTTATAAATTGGAAACGCCTGAGCTTGCGTGCATAATGGCAATGTGTGAGACTGCAGCAGCAGCAGTAGCAACAGCAGCAGCTGCAATGCCGGCTACTAACGTTCGCTGTCACTTGCTTGCGTTGTCCGCAATGGCAGCAACAACAACAAACACTTTTGATTTAGGTGAGCGCCATTTTCCTCATGCTATTATTGTTATTGTTGTTGTCGTCGCTTGTATTTATTTCTGTAGTTTTTGTATTGCGTTAAAGTTGACGGTCAGCGCACTTTTGTATTTTTTTGGAGCTTTCTTACCTTGCCCTTGTCATGCGGTTAAATGCTCATTTTGGAAAGAAACTTTTTATATATTTTTCAGCTAAGATTGCTAAAATTGAAGGGCGCAACTGCATAAATGTTGACATTGTTGTCTCATTACGAGCTGAAATGGGATTTTTTTGTATTTTTTTGTGTCTTTTGTATTTAGCTTTGACATTCAATTTACACGTCACTTACTCATTGTCTATAATAATAGTTTTTTCTGTAATTTATAAATATATATATTTTTTTTATTTGCCTGCTGATGAGGTAGTCAACTCTTCCCAGAAGCAAGGCAAAATTTTCCGTTTTCATATTCTTGAATTTCTTAGGCGGTTTTTAGTTGGAAAACTTGTGGTTCTTGTGGTTTTCGAAATGGGAAAACCAATTGCCAGGTATAGATCTACTTTCCAGATTTGGAAAAATAAATATTTTAAATATTTACTTTAGCTTGTATTTCTTAAAATTGGGAAAAACATTAAAACTGAGGTATAGATATTTTTTCTTTATTGATTGTATCATACTTTCGAAAATTATATGCAAATATATGTGAAAATAATAATCGAACATTTGGTTTTCTGAGCCTGGAATGCTCTAACTATTTTAGTCAAAGATTATCAAGATTAAGAATATAGATTTTCTAAGATTAACCAGGCAGACTTGACTAAATTATTTCAAATAATTAAAAATTAAATTTTCTCACTATTCCGTTTCCGACACAGACAATTTTTGCCCTAGAAAGAGCATCCATTGTTTATTAAAAGAAAAAACTTACCTCATAACAAAAACACCGCGGTCTTCGCCTCTATTCACACGTGCGTTTAAGTTCCAAAATAAAACCGGACTTGTTTGAGGTGTTGTCGCTAAAACTACCGAATAGAGGGGTGCTGGTAATATGAAAAATGTATACGATAAAGATAGACAACTTTGAACCGAAAGTACGGGGTCGAGAATGCTTAGAGAAGTAACGCCATTCGGGGTGTAATTAAAGTGAGATTATTTCCTTGATTGCCGTGTTATTAAGCTCAAGAAAATGACCAGATCTAGGAAATTAAGAGCTTTAAAGGGTTAATTATGGATCTGAAACAGCTGACAAACCGGCTCAAGATACTTAACCGATTTGCGGTTTGCTTCACTGGCTTCGCTGGCATAGTTTCCCAATGCGTTGGATGCACCCATCACATTCATTCAAGTTTTGAGACTCTCTTGATTCATTCGTCTCTCTCGTTGGCACGTGAATGCCACGCTCAAGTTGAGGTAGCTCTCAAAGCATTTGATTTCCAGTTTTGATTCTTGACTTGCCATAAAATCTCTGTATCGCTTTTGGTCGCAACAGTTTCATCTGCGCTTTTGGATCTGTTGCACGACTCGAGATCGCTTCAAATAATTCAAAAAGCAAAAAGACAGTAGAAAAAAAAAGAAAACAAGTTTTTATTTTAAACTCTGTGCTCTGGTGCCTATTTGTTGTTGTGTGTACTATTTAAATTATATATAATTTTGTTGTTGATGTTGTTGTAGTTGTGAGGGACTGATCGCTTGTCGACAAGCACAAATTTACAATTCATAAGTTTATGTTTGTTTTGTTTTATGTTTTGGCCACAAAAGTACAAAAGATAAAAGCGTGGGCTTTTAAATTCGCATTAAATTTTGAGTCGATCCAAAAAACTTCGACAACAAAGACCCAACTCAAATTTTCCCCAAAAACAAGAAAGACTGACCTTATCAGTTCCCCAGCCCCAATCTAAAAGTAGATCAATGTCATTGCTGTAAATTTATAAAGACAACTTATTGTAATCATATTGATTTTATAAATTATTAAAATTGATATAGCTAAGATCTTGATCGGATCTTCCAATCAGAAAGAAATATATTTTTATAATTCCGCATATCAGGTGATTATAGTTAACTAGTTTATCGTAAGGAAATGCATTCAAAAGTCAAGTTCAACTCGAAAGAAAAATATAAAAAGATTATACTAAATTAATCTATAATGAACTTCGGCTCTTTATTAATGCACATTAATGACATGACTAATCGAAAACAAGAACAACTTGAATGATCTGATGTCTGACAAAACCAGATAAATATATATATATATATATTCTTTTTTTGTCCGTTATTTATGATAATGTATTTCGCCAATGTCAAGGTTAACAGAGATTGAGGGGAATTGAATAATGCAAGCCAGTTTTTGAATATTATATGCACGTATATATCTTTAGTAGAAATATATATAAAACAAGACAGACAATAAGCTTAGAAAAAGATAATTTTCAACAATTTTTAAAAATAAATAAAATTTACACAGTTAAACCATTAAAGTCAGATTGAACAATTCAGCAAAATGAGTAAGTAATTGTTATACCCATTATAGCCATTAATTTTAAGTGCGGCTTGAATCTTTCAAGCAACCTTTTAGAAACCTTTAAAGTTTAGAGCTCGGAACTTGGATTAATTGGTGAAACTAAATAATATTCATTTTTGCAGGGGTGCCCACCATGTTATCAGATCTGCCCGAGCTACCCAAGCTGCAAATCGGTGATTATACATTGCAATTTGAGCTGGGCGAGGAGACACCCTTTGGCAAAGAGGTGGCCATCAAGGAGTTACGCGAGTCTCCCGAAAGAAAGAAACAATCGATTGAAGAACTCAAAAAATTACTCGAAGGTGAGTCTGAGATGGGAGATTCCATATGGGACTTTCAACTTTGATATTATGAGTAAAAGGTCTAGGGAAAATGTGGTATTAAATCAAACAACTTTTTTCTTTATAAATATCGAACGGGTTTTGACAATACCTTTGGATATATGGAATTATTCAAATCAGCTTTATTTTTACAAAACTCGAATTATGATATAAGCAATTATTAGAATTTAATGTTTATATTTTTTAGGGATTTGTTTTTAATGAGTATTGTAAATCTGTTTCGAAATAATTGCTTTCCAATTCTGCTGCATGACAATTGCAATAAAACCCTTAATTTACTAGAAAGTTGCATAGCTTTATTATCTAAGTAACCATTAAATAGTAGTGGACTGTTCAGTGGACTGTGACCTGGTTGGTTCTAAAATTTTCTCTCCAGAATTTCATCATTGAAATTTTATTTTATTTATTTTTCCAGCTGAAACCGATTTGCACTATCCAAAGGACAATGAGGAATGGCTCGTTCGTTTTCTGAGGCCCTGCAAATATTATCCAGAGAGTGCCCGAGATTTAGTAAGATGATCTATCCAAATTTTGTTTTTTTTTTTGTTTTAAATAAAATAATAATTCACAGATTAAGCGGTACTACTCATTTAAAGTCAAGCACGCCGATGTCTATGACAATTTGAAGCCCACACGCGAGGCAAATATTTTTAAACACAATATACTAACCGTTTTTCCCAATCGTGATCAGCTCGGCCGTCGCATTTTATTACTGGAACTGGGCAGTAAGTGACACCTTTGACTTAAATTGAATTGAGTTTTTATTGAAAAATACTGTTATTATCGCAGAACGCTGGAAGCACAAGCAGGTCACGCTCGATGAGGTTTTCAAGGGGGCCGTTATATTTTTGGAGGCAGCCATGCTAGAGCCGGAAACACAGATCCATGGAGCTGTTGTAATCTTCGACATGGATGGCCTGAGCTTACAACAGACCTGGCAGTTTACCCCTCCGTTTGCCAAGCGTATTGTGGACTGGCTGCAAGACTCGGTGCCTCTACGCATCAAGGCCATTCACATTGTGAATCAGCCGAAAATTTTCAATGTTGTCTTTGCTCTCTTCAAGCCCTTCCTGCGCGAGAAGCTACGCAGTCGCATTATCTTCCATGGCACCGATCGGGATTCATTGCACAAGTACATGTCCCCGAAAGTCCTACCACCCTGCTATGGCGGCGTCCTCGAGTTGAAACGTGTCGATGGTGATCAATGGTATCAACTGCTGCTTAGCTGTGATGCCGAGTACGATGCGATCAATTCGTATGGCTATAAGAAAAAGTGAGCCCATCTAGATGTAGGGCTTCAAGTGATATTTTCTTTCCCTCTCATGTTATAAATGAAGTCTCTAAGTAGTAAACATTTTATTATACGCTTGATTGCTCCAGACCAAAACTATATAGGAGGTCTCCTAAATTCGCTTTTAGCTATTTGATTAATTGTAATTCATCATAGCACCTAAAAGATTGCCCTATTTTTAACTCTAGATACTTAATTGGTTTTAGAAATTATCATAAAATGAAAACTGTTATATAATTTTTCGTACGACTTTTATGTTCATAACAATTTATCTTATGATATTTAAGTGGGTTATTTTTGTTAAAAATAAAATATTGCATATTTATCTAAAGTTACATCAAATTGTTAAACAATATAAAAAAAATATATATATATTAAAACGCTCTTATATTACTTTGGTAAATTTTATATATATTTCATACAGATACATTTAGCTTATACTATAACTTTCAATAATTTTAAGGAGTTACCCCCTCGGCTTCCTTTTCTTGTTTCTCTAGTTCTTTATAATAAGAAAAGATCACAGTTATTATATACACCTTAAGAGCTGAAAAGTTTGGAAATTAATTTGGATAAAAATTCGTAAAATACCGCTGGTATACCTATAAATATGAATAACAAAATTAAAAAAATAGTATCATTGGGTATACAATCTGCGAGGCCACTACGACGAAGACGAGATGCAATAATACCGACTATCATGGTCAAATGGAAAACTGTTCCTGATATACCCGCTAAAAGGATGTGTATGGAACTTTTCTGAAAAATAATAAATGAGTATGGAAGTTTACGAAGGTCTTTCTTTTTTTTTTTTTTTTGTTAATTACCCGAAAAGTTCCAATGAAAATAAATATTGATGATATAATTCCTAAGATGTAGTTTAGTAATAAAAGAAAAAATATAAGACCATCATCGACAGCTATGGAAACAACCAAGAGAAATTAGCATGCAAAAATATTGAATTGGATTGAAGTGTTATGCAGACCCCATGCCACAGACTTCATTACGAAAAATCCCATGTAAATTGTAAGAATCCCATAATAAAATCCAATCACGTAACACCCGATTTCGAATGGCAAACAGATGAAACAGCAGCAGCATTTTTTAAGACACATATTAAATTCAATAAATACTTTGACGTTAATTGCAGATACACTTAAAAAACTTTTTTTTAAAAGGTATATCAAAAACTTAATACAATTCAAGCTTGACAAATGCATGCATTCGTTATATATCACAAGGTAAGCTCTGGCCCAAAGGTAACCAAGATCGGTTACATAAATAAGTTCTATAAAAATTTTCGTTTTGATATTTCTTTGAAATACGCCACTTATTATTCACATAAATTAAGTTATAAGATAAGCACGACATCGATCAGGCAAGGATATAAAATCTGTCATAATAATTGTCCGATTTTAGGCATGTTTAATATCAAGAAAAATCTTGTTAAATTAAATTGGATATTTTTAAAGCTTTGGAAAAGCAGAGTGCAGAGTCAGGCGGTATAGTTTGAACCTATCCGTGATCCTAGATAGTTCATGCTAATTCAAATGAATTAAACTCTCAAAAAAAAAAATCTCAACGTTATCTTTGTGGTGCTGAAGATTACAAACTCTTTCTGAAGTTTTTTTCTGCCGGAAATCAGTTAATAGGGCCGATTTAGGTTTGAATGACAAACGCGTATTTTTATGTAAGAAACGTTTGTGCCTAGCTTGGAAGAGATCAGTCAAAAGAAGGTAGCAAGTTTCATCAAAATAGCTTTAAAACTGAGAGACTAGTTTGTATAGAAATAGACGGATAGCTGGATAGCCGGACATGGCTATATCGACTCCCCTAGTGATTCTAAGTATTCTAGATGCAACTTTTGGGGGTCTACGATTTGTGGTTCTGTGCGTTACAAATATCTACACAAAATGAATATACTCTTTTTTTCTGCGAAAAGAGTATAAAAACAAGACTCTAAAGAGGTATAATAGAATCCTGTATGCCTTAATAAATAATAAGAAAAGGTTTCGTTAAGTTAATATTAAATTAAAATCTTAAAATGAGTTTTGCATATTCGATCAGTTTCCATCAACTCTCAAAACTCTCAAAAACTTTTAGAATCTATAAAATGTTGTTATAATGGTTTGGTAAGCTTTGATTTTTATTTCCAGTCGAATATCGGGCTTATTTTGAGTCCAGCATCAATTTCATTCCTAACCTTAATCGAATAACAATTTAGCTTATAGTCTCGAAAATCTGGGCGTTCATATGGGCAAAGACTGATTTTTCTATAGACCGTAATATTACTGCGAAATTTTCTTCTATTATATCTGCAAATGTATTCCAAAAGTTTTATTTGTATTAAGAAATTATTGTCAATATAGTAAAAAAAAAAAATATGTTTGGTTTTAGGAAAAAAATCAAAATTTTCAGTTAAAATGGGTCCAGTTGAAAACTGCTGTGGTTGTTGCAGTTTGAAAATTGGTTGTTTTATCATCTGTGGATATTATTCTTTAGAATCTATATTTGTGGCATTCGTTGGTTTAATTTTTCTCGTAAATGGTTGGTTTGTCAATTTATATTTATATGATAATTATTTCTTTGTTTTATAGATGCCGATCTATTTTTCTCTGCTATGTTCGTTCTGATATTATACGTCTTATCAACGATAGCAATAATACTTTTAGGAATTGGAATTTACAAGGTAAATTGCCTGAGCTATTCAGATTGAAATTTAGAAAAATTTAGCTCAGCTTACTTCCTCAAAAAAAGTTGTATAATACTATAAGTCTGTTGCTTGGTTTTTTTAAAAAAATTACTAATTTTAATTATTTTTTGATTACCCACTTATCCGACTCTTCAAATACTTTTAGGAAAAAGCTAATTTTGTGTTAAGCGGTGGAATTATTATAGTTGTCTTCCAATTAATTATATTTGCCCTAGAAATTTATATTGAAATACTTCATCATAGAGCTGCTCAGATATTCGGACTTATTACTTTAATATTTATAGTGTTCTGGGTCGTGAGTAAGTACACTTTATTTAAAATTTAATCATTATCTTTAGTTTCTTTATACTAATTTCAGTGCTTAAGCTGTATACGATTGTAGTTGTAATTTCTTACTACGTCGAATTGAAAAACAAAAATTCAACAGAATAAAATATTACAACTAATTTTTAACTTATAAGAACTTCTTTTATTGAGTAAACAAACTTATTCTTTCTTGTTGATATCGTGAAAAACGGAAATGATAATCCAGGAAAATTATGTTTAGGAAATCGACAAGTTTAATTAAATAATTCAATCAAAAATCGTTGGCTTGATCTCTCGCAGATGTAGCCTAGCAAGGTTTCGCTATCTTCATTGGAACATGCTCGATCATCCAATTCGAAGGAAGTGGAATTATCAGAGATATAACCCAAGTGAACGCAGTCCTCAATATCGCCGGCATTGTCAGGCTGGCCTGGAGCCCAATGTTCGATGCTTATTGGGTGGGCATTCAGGAACCAATTATGTACACCTTCAACAGCCAAATCATTGCCAGAAGTCCAGTAGTCACTGCGATCACCTTGGCTCTCCAGATATTTGACAATAGCATTCCATTCGGCTTCGGTTTCAAAGGTGACCAACTCAGCTCCTATCAATCGGCATTTCTCATAGGCTTGGAACCAAGTTCTTCCGGTCTTCTCAAAAGAGTAATACCCACGATCGACCTTCACAAAGGGTGATCCTGAAAATAACATACAAATCTTGTAAGAGATTCTAGATTATGGAAGAAAGCACAAACCAATCGGGAGGGGGGAGTATCTCTTCCAGGAGAAGCCCAGACTCAGAAGAGTAGCTACTTGAAGTATTAGAAAGTATGACTTGAACATTTTTAGTTTACTGACCTATCTGTAGGGTTCTCAGAGCTTTATATAAGTTAACTTAACATAAATTATCGCCACATAGAACTCAATATGATAAACAATTGGCCAACAACTTCAAGAGTCAATCACCTGACACCCGCTCTTACGCAAGCATACGCTCCACATAATAAGAGCAATGCACTTGCCCATAAGCGCATATAAATTCCACACGAGTATCCGCTCTACATATTCTGCACCTGCCCAAATGTGCTGACCCAACGTCTGCATTGTTTCCGTGATTCTTCAGAAACGAAGCCTCTGCCGCGACCAACGCCGGCGACACTGCTTTCATTAGGGCTAGCTTACTTTATAATAATTAGTCTTAAAATTGTAATCAGAACGAGTGGTCACTTAGACCTTTTGAATAAATAAAAATTATATTTTTTTTATAACTTCAATAAATCGTTTTTTAACTGGCGCCCGAGCAGGGACCGTCACGCGCGTTCGACAAAAATTAAGTTCGTGTTAAGTGCCAAACAGTTTTGCACAGTGACGGTTAAAACATTTTCTTTTACGCGTGCGAAAAGACTCCCGGCTAAACAAAAGATAGTCGGTCGCCGCGAAATAAAAGAAACATAAAAAAAGGGAAATTAATCACCCTCCCCCAAAGGCAAAATCGCCCGGATTGATCCAGCAACGAGCTGTAAGGTACGCCCGCAGTTCACCCTCCAACTGAAGTGTGGAACACTGGAACCCCAGTAGCCGAGGCAAAAAGGATAAATTCTGGACCACCAGGAAGGATGCGGATCAACATTTTAATGTAAGCTAAACTAAAAAAAAAATATAGTGATTTAAGAAAGATTAAAGATTTGAGAGAAAAAAAAAGATAAATAAATTCAAAAAAAATTTAAGAAAAAAATACCATAAGAAATTAAAGAAAGAAAATTCAAAGAAATAACACATGAAATCGAAACTATAATAAGAAAGAAATTAAAAAAAAAAAAATTTTTTAAATTAAGAAAAAAAAAACCATAAGAAAATAAAGAAAGGAAATTCAAAGAAATAAAGCATGAAATCGAAAATATAATAAGAAAGAAATTCAAAAAAAATTTTTTTTTTAAATTAAGAGGAAAAAAAAAACAAAAGAAAATAAAGAAAGGAAATTCAAAGAAATAACGCATGGAATCGAAAATATAATAAGAAAGAAATCTAAGAAAAAATTTTGTTTTATCTCGTTGTGAATAAAAGGAGTGTCCTCAGATATAAAGTGAATAATAATTTGAGAAAAAAAAGAAAGATAATTTTTTCAAACAGTGAAGGTGATAATAGAATTTTATTATGTCAAACCCAAGCAACTTAGTTAGACCTCCGACCCTAAGCCCACACGCTTCCACTTCCAACTCGAGTAGTGCAGGACAGCGCAACACTTTAGACATGAACGAACTAAAAAGCTGGATAACCAGCGTGGTAGCAGAAACATTGCAGGCGCAGATCCCTGCATTAGTTAGGTCAACGGGTAGCAATTACGGAAATTTCTTTGACGCAACTGACGAAGTAATCAGACCAGACTTGGGACAAAACTTGAGCGATCTTGACAAGGTACCCGATGTAGTCAAGTGTTTACGTGAATTTTCCGGAAACCGCGGTGAATTTAATTCTTGGAGAAAATCGATAGAAAGGGTTTTGAGTGCCTATGAGTCAACAAGAGGTAGCCCAAAATACTTCGGAATTTTGCACACGATAAGGAATAAAGTCATAGGACACGCTGACGCGATACTCGAGTCCTATAATGTGCCACTAGACTGGTTAGCCATATCCAGGTGCCTGACTCTGCATTATGCAGATAAACGTGACGTAAACACCTTAGAACATCAGATGACAACAATGACGCAGGGCAACCAAACCATAGAAGAATACTATCAGGAGATTTACAATCATCTCTCTCTAATACTTAATAAAGTAGGTTGCATGGATTTGTCTAAGGAGTCTGAAAGAGTTATGACTCAGTTTTACAGGGATAGGGCCTTAGACACTTTTGTTAGAGGTTTAAGAGGTGACCTACCTAGACTCCTCGGTATCAAAGAACCACAAGACCTTCCACAGGCTCTTCATTTATGTCTAAAATTAGAGAACCAAAATTTCAGGACGGCTCACGCCCAATTTAAAAGTCAGGGAATAAGATCAAACCAGGTACAAAAAACTCCCGTACCACTACCCAGAAACAGAAACAATTATAATGTCGATCCTGTGATGCGACAACAAATGCATTTACACCAACCATTCTTTAACCAAGATCCACCCCGGCAACAGTACAGGTTGCCATACCAACAATTTAGACCACAACCTTTCCCAAGAACCATAGCTGTCAATAACGGGTATCCAAACCCACCACCACGACCCTTCGCTCCTAAACCATTGCCAAGACCTGAACCGATGGAGGTCGACTCTAGCATTCGTACGAAACAGGTTAATTATATGAATAGACCCAGGTTCGAGCTTGGTAAAAGGCCACCAGCACAATACCAAGCACCAAATGACAAAAGACCAAGACAATTTAACATACAGACATTCGATAACGAACAAACCGACATGACTGAGGAACAATATATGCAAACTATAGAACAAGAAAATGCTGCAGAACAATACGACGAGACCCTACAAGACTACATAGATAGGGAAGAAGTACTGGAACCGGACATGACAGAAGAACCAGCAGACTTACATTTTTTAGAATAACCCGCTCCTCTTTGCCATATTTCGAAGCAAATGTAGGGGGCGGGAAAAGAATGAAAATTCTAATAGACACGGGATCGAATAAAAATTACATACAACCCCGCTGGGTTTCCAACCCGATACCCAACGACAAACCATTCGATGCAATCTCAGTAGGAGGTAGCATCAAAATCACTCACTATAAGATGGCTAATTTATTCAACATTTCCGAAGTCCCCATCAAGTTTTTCTTACTCCCAACATTAAAAACTTTCGATGCCATTCTAGGCAATGACAGTCTAAAAGAATTGCAAGCCACAATATTCACTAATAAAAATTTAATGATAATAAAAGACCGTGTCAAACTAAACATTAAAGAGAAAAAACTGGAATCCGTGAATAGCATCTACCCCCGTACCGACCATATGACTCCACAACAGGTTAACGAACTGAACAGATTGACTAACAGATACCCACAGCTTTTCGCAAAGCCAGACGAGAAGTTGACATTTGTGACTAACGTCAAGGCAGACATACGGACTAAATCCGACGAACCTGTCTATTCAAAATTCTATCAATACCCTATGTCCCTCAAGGACGAAGTAGATAAACAAGTAAAAGAACTCCTCAACGATGGCATAATTCGACCCTCAAGGTCACCCTATAATTCACCAGTGTGGATTGTCCCTAAGAAAGCCGATGCATCGGGAGAGAGAAAGTATAGGATGGTTATAGATTACCGCAAGCTAAACAAAGAAACCATAGCAGACAAATACCCTATACCTGAGATCAACGAAGTACTTGCGCAACTCGGAAACAATAAATTGTTTTCCGTACTAGATCTCAAAAGTGGTTTCCACCAAATACCACTAAGGGCACGTGACATTGAGAAAACGGCGTTTTCTGTCAATAATGGAAAATACGAGTTTACACGACTCCCCTTCGGACTAAAAAATGCTCCATCTATTTTCCAGCGCGCCTTAGACGACGTTCTAAGAGACCACATAGGGAAAATATGTTACATCTATATCGATGACATAGTGGTCTTCAGTAAAGACGTAAAATCACATGCGCAGAACTTAGAAACGATTTTTAAAACTCTCAACAATGCTAACATGAAATGTCAGCTGGACAAATGCGAATTTTTCAAATCCAAGGTGGAATTCCTCGGATTTATAATTTCTGACAAAGGGATTGAGGCCAATCCGGCCAAAGTCGCAGCGATTGCCGACTTCCCAAACCCAAAAACCTTGAAAGACTTAAGATCGTTTCTCGGTTTATCAGGGTACTACAGAAGGTTCATAAGGGACTACGCTAGGCTCGCGAAACCCCTAACCTCGCTTTTAAGAGGGGAAGATGGACGTGTGTCCAAAAACCAATCAAAAAATAGACCAATAGAACTTGACGAAGAAGGCCTACAGGCTTTTAAAAAACTAAAGAATGCCTTAATCTCAAAAGAGGTCATACTTAGTTATCCCGATTTTAAAAAGGTTTTCCAATTAACAACAGATGCCTCCAATTACGCTTTAGGGGCCGTACTATCACAAGACGATAAACCCATATCCTTCTTGTCTAGAACACTGACAAGAGCGGAAGAAAACTATGCAGCCAACGAGAAAGAAATGCTGGCCATAGTATGGGGATTGAAAACTCTCAGGAACTACTTATATGGTAGAGCGAAAGTCAAAATATATACCGATCACCAACCCTTGACCCATTCCTTGAGCAATTGGAATGGCAACGCAAGAATCAAAAGGTGGAAGGCGACCTTAGAAGAATATGACTACGAGTTAGAGTATAAACCCGGTAAAGCAAATGTAGTGGCAGATGCTCTGTCTCGAGCTCCCCCCAACCAGATTAACTCAGTAGCCTCAACTCAACATAGCGCAGAGAGCTCAGCTCATGACCTTATTCCTAGTATGGAAGTCCCGATAAACGCATTTAAAAACCAAATTTTTCTCTTCACCTCAGAATTAACAGACTATAAGTTCAGTATACCCTTTCCCACATTTCACAGACACGAGGTACACAGGCAACAATATTCCAATGACGAATTAATAAAAGTACTAAAAACATATCTCAACCCATCTGTCATTAATGGCATACAAACCTCAGAACCAATAATGGGAAGAATCCAAGAAATATACCCAGTTCATTTTAGCAAGTACAAAATTCGTTTCACCCAGTCCAGGGTAACAGACTTGACGAACGAAAACGACCAAGTTGAGCAGATACTGAAAATTCATAATAGAGCCCATAGAAACTCACAAGAAAACAATCTTCAGTTGTCCGAAAAATTCTACTTCCCAAAGATGAAAAGTAAAATTGATTCAATAGTCAAACAGTGCAAGACCTGTAATGAAGGAAAGTACGATAGACATCCCCCAAATCCAGAATTGAAACAAACACCAATCCCAGACTATCCAGGTCACATTATTCACGTAGACATATATTCCACAGAAAAGAAATTAGTATTGACCGCAATTGATAAATTTTCAAAATTAGCCCAAGTGCGAATAATAAAGTCAAAGGCGGTAGAAGATATACGACTTCCTTTAAGAGAACTCATTTTTTATTTCGGTGTCCCCAAATACGTCATAATGGACAATGAAAAAGCCCCCAATTCAGCCTCAATTATCTTCATGCTCAAAGATCAACTGAACATCGAAGTTTTTCAAACGCCACCATACAAAAGCACTGTCAACGGGCAAATTGAGAGATTCCATTCTACACTCTCTGAAATAATGAGATGTATTAAGAAAAATGGAACTCATAGGAATTTTGAGGAGCTTCTAGATAGGGCTGTGTATGAGTACAACTACACAATTCATTCGGTCACAGGGAAAAAACCACTTGAGGTTTTCTTTGGAAGAGTATCGACAATCAGTCCCGAAGATTACGAGAAAACTAGACAAGACAATATAGACAGGTTAAAACAAAAGCAAGACCAGGACCTACGACACCATAACAAAAAACGGAAACCCATCAAAACGTTCAAACCAGGAGACGAAGTCTATGTGAAAATCAATGTTAGATTAGGTTCGAAATTATCACCTAAATTTAAAAAGGAGATAGTTAAAGAGGACAAGGACACTACCATATTAACAGAAACAGGCAAAATAGTTCATAAAAGCAATATTAAAAGTAACTAAACCTTTCCACAGAATACTGACCCTAGGGGTGCTGACCGGTAACAACGCAACCGTTAAAATAACGAACTATACGGACGTACAAACAGCAACGATCTATAGAGGAATAGGTAAAATAAGATCATCGACAACTAGACTAATCCACGTTATAGATTTAAGGTATATCAATGAAACTTTGAATAAACTCTCATGGCACATAGAAAATAATTTAAGAACTACAGACACTTACCACACTTTGAACCACGAAATGAACCAAACTTTCTCCACCTTCCGCACACTTAGTTCCAGCTTCCATAAGAGTAGACCTGTTAGAGCGATCAACGCACTGGGTACCGCGTGGAAATACGTGGCAGGTACCCCAGACCACGACGACTTCACGTCTTTAGAAAACAAGGTCAATGAGATAGTAGACAATAGCAACAAGCAAGTAGTTATCAATAATCAATTCAGGGATAGACTTAATAAACTGACTAGTATCACCAATTCTATAAACAATTTGATAAAAAAGAATGATCACTTTACAGAAGAGATAACACTCAATCTACAGAATCAGGTTAGACTTATTAAAGAAGAAATAGTAAATATAAAATATGCCATACAATGGGCAAAATTTAATGTAATAAACACATTTTTATTAGGAGACAACGAGGTTCAAGAAATTCACAAAATTTTTGAGTCTGGAAACTTAACATCATTATCCAGTGAGGAGATGCTAAGTTTTTCAGACATTTCTGTACTACATAATAAAACCACACTTTTATATGTTATTAAGATTCCAAATTTAGAAATAAAAACATACGAAAATATTTTAATTAAACCAATTGTCAAAAATAATTCTATTATCAATGTTAAATTCAATGAAATACTAAAAAATAAAAAAGAAATATTTGGAATAATCAAAAACTGTAAAACCTATAACGACATTAAGATTTGTAATAAGAATGAAATTTTAAATCTAAGTAAGACATTTTGTTTGCCCAAGCTGTTGTTAGGAGAGAAATCGCAGTGCGTATTCAGCAATGCAGACCACATCAAGACAGTGGAAGAAATCGACAACGGATTACTAATGCTGAACAACTTCAATGGCACGCTGAAATGGAACAATGAGCAGAAACACTTGGAGGGGTCATATGTCATCAGTTTCTTCAACGAAACCCTGAAGATAGACGACGCGGAATTTAACAATAATGAAGCGATACTAATGAAACCGAGTGCACCGCTTATACAGTTAACACCAGAAGAGACGGAAAGAATCAAAGTAGTTTCCCTGCAAAGATTAGAGAGCCTGCACATCAAAAACACGAAGTGGCTACAGAAACTCAAAACCGACACCATCCTCAACAGAAGCACACTTTTAACTCTATTTGGCATCTCATTGATTATAACAGGTGCCTGCTTCCAACGCAGAAAGAGACAAGAGAAGGTCATACTACAAGTAGCTCCCCCTGAGCCGAAACAATTGGAAAGCCAGCCACCATCAGTCCCAATGGTCATACGAGTACCTCGTTTCAACGACCTACCTTACTTCTAACACTTGAGGACAAGCGCCAAATAAAGGGGGAAGAGTTAACTTAACATAAATTATCGCCACATAGAACTCAATATGATAAACAATTGGCCAACAACTTCAAGAGTCAATCACCTGACACCCGCTCTTACGCAAGCATACGCTCCACATAATAAGAGCAATGCACTTGCCCATAAGCGCATATAAATTCCACACGAGTATCCGCTCTACATATTCTGCACCTGCCCAAATGTGCTGACCCAACGTCTGCATTGTTTCCGTGATTCTTCAGAAACGAAGCCTCTGCCGCGACCAACGCCGGCGACACTGCTTTCATTAGGGCTAGCTTACTTTATAATAATTAGTCTTAAAATTGTAATCAGAACGAGTGGTCACTTAGACCTTTTGAATAAATAAAAATTATATTTTTTTTTATAACTTCAATAAATCGTTTTTTAACTTATACATCCCAGACCCGTGAGACACTTTTACTACTTTAAATAAACAAATTAATTACGGACATCTGATAAAATATTGATAAGACAGTAGTAAATAGTTTCGGCTTACCAATTAATTAAAAAGTATAATAACCAGACAGTCTGAAAATCACGTGTATTTTTTAATCCAATGTTTTACTGGGGACCAATTCAGACAACATTCTCATCTTCAATACATAATTTGGCAAAATCAGTTAGTTATTAAAGTTATTAAAGATTTTTCCTTGTTATTTAAAATCAATCATTCTAATAATTTTAATATTAATATTCGAATTTTATTATATTTTGTCATAAAGGCAATGAGTAATCGGATGCATCAGCCGAGTGGACAATCACCTATAGTATTTCAATAACATTCACAAGAAGATCCACTTCCCCACAGACTGCTCCCGTGCTGATATTAGCGCAATTTCAAGCTCATTCATGTCCATCCTTATTCCACTGTAATCAAGCCATAAGAATAATCCACCTTTCTATGATCCTAACTCTACCAATATAGGATTATCGCGTTTAACTTTCTGTAATCAAGCCATAAGAGTAATCAACCTTTCTATGACCCTAACTCTGCCAATATAGGATTATCGCGTTTAACTTTCTACATGACCCTTAACTGGTTGGTTAACCGAAACTAGGTATAAAGGAAGCACCAGAATCATACGGAAAAAACGCATCAAATTGAGACCCATAGCAATTATAAGGTATTAACTACTCAAACCTAAAACAAGCAATAAATATTGAGTTAATCTCGTGAAACAAACTTATTTAAAATTAATTTTTTGATCAAAACAAAAAGCCATCAGCATCTCAAGATGCAAATTGTAAAAAAAAACTTCGACTTTACCAAGCCCAACACAATCTTTAGAATACCTGAACGGGTCTTAAAAAGGTACATGTGATTTTTGTAGTCTGTTTGGGTATTAAGCTTTTCCATGCATTTGTAAACACAAACTAATTGCTAGCCTTATCAATATTTTACCAGATGTCCGTAATTAATTTGTTTATTTAAAGTAGTAAAAGTGTCTCACGGGTCTGGAATGTATATAAAGCTCTGAAAACCCTACAGATAGGTCAGTAAACTAAAAATGTTCAAGTCATACTTTCTAATACTTCAAGTAGCTACTCTTCTGAGTCTGGGCTTCTCCTGGAAGAGATACTCCCCCCTCCCGATTGGTTTGTGCTTTCTTCCATAATCTAGAATCTCTTACAAGATTTGTATGTTATTTTCAGGATCACCCTTTGTGCGAGTCGATCATGGGTATTACTCTTTTGAGAAGACTGGAAGAACTTGGTTCCAAGCCTATGAGAAATGCCGATTGATAGGAGCAGAGTTGGTCACCTTTGAAACAGAAGCCGAATGGAATGCTATTGTCAAATATCTGGAGAGCCAAGGTGATCACAGTGACTACTGGACTTCTGGCAATGATTTGGCTGTTGAAGGTGTACATAATTGGTTCCTGAATGCCCACCCAATAAGCATCGAACATTGGGCTCCAGGCCAGCCTGACAATGCCGGCGATATTGAGGACTGCGTTCACTTGGGTTATATCTCTGATAATTCCACTTCCTTCGAATTGGATGATCGAGCATGTTCCAATGAAGATAGCCAAACCTTGCTAGGCTACATCTGCGAGAGATCGAGCCAAGGATTTTGGAGTGAAATTTTTAATTAAACTGGCAAAGTTTCGAACCAAATGAAATAAATTGAACTAAAGAGAATATTTCCTTCTTTTAATTAAATTAAAAAAATTGGGCAACAATATCAGAGAAAAATCAAGTCATATATTTTGAAATATTTGATGTTTATACACGCATCCATATCGGCTTGCAAATCAGTGTAGGATTAAGATTCCTCATAAGAAAATCATAACTTCTAATTTCAGCACACATTAAAAGATTATGTGATATGAATGAGGGGCCATATAATAAGAGTATTTAGAATAGGAAAAACTTGTTAAACTTAAGGAATAATAAACAGTTTCAGTCGTACTATATAGATAGACTTATTTGAACTACTCTAGCTTGGATATACCATGGGGTATAAAGTTATAAGCCATTTAAAAATCATAGAAATAGAAGACAAGACCGTTGCCTCTAGAAATTCAAGGCATCATATTAATTACTCAATTTATAAAGAATACTAAATAGATCCAAACAGTATCTGAAAACATAGCTGCAAACAACAAACGTCCTAGTAGGAAACTGTCTTCTTAAACTAAAAGTCCCAAAGACGTTACTGTATTTAAGGATGTTCTTAGAACACAAAATGGGTAATGCTATTCCATATCGCTTTGGAAAATATTGTATTTATACCCTGTACCTTAAGGTGCATTAATCTCACAGATGTTAACAGGTTGCAAGTTCTTTTTTTAGATATTTCATTCAATCAATGAAATCGGTTAGCTATATCATATAGCACCAATAGGGAAAATTACATGGGTAATTTTCAGACCTTTATATACATCCCAGACCCGTGAGACACTTTTACTACTTTAAATAAACAAATTAATTACGGACATCTGATAAAATATTGATAAGGCTAGCAATTAGTTTTTGTTTACAAATGCATGGAAAAGCTTAATATCCAAACAGACTAATCCTGAGTATTTTTTTAAAGGCATTTTAAGTAAATCGTATTTGTAAGGAATTTTATTAATTTATTCGCATTTTGGATTATTGATCGCTATTTATTTCAATAAAAACAAAAATAATTTAATTTAAAAATTTAGTTCACGAGATCAACTCGGGGCGTAAAAAAGTACAAATAAATATTTATTGCTTGGTTCAGGTATGAGGAGTTAACCCTTTATAACTGCTATGGGACGCAGTTTGATGCATTTTTTGCTTATGCCTGCCTGATGGCAAGTGTTGACCACATCTGTTACGTCTTTGTAGGATTCTGGTGCTTCCTCCATGACTAGTTTGGGGGATGCCACACGAATGGCTATGCCCAACTGGTCCAGCTTGTCCAATACATCTTTGTAGTCGATATTACGTCGAGACTTGGCTCGAGACAAGGCGCGTCCCTAAATTAATTAAAATTAATTAGTTGGACGTAAACTTAAAGCCAAAATTCAATTGCTTACCGCCCCATGGCAGGTGCTGCCAAATGTTTCCTGCATGCCTTGCTCTGTGCCGGTTAGGACATAACTGCAGGTGCCCATGGTGCCGCCAACCAGGACGGGCTGACCGGTAGATTGGTAGTCGACAGGGATTAGAGGATGATGTGGCGGGAAGGCACGGGTTGAACCCTTTCGATGTACTAGTAGTTTGCGCTCTTTGCCATCGACTATGTGATTCTCCACTTTGGCTATATTGTGGGATACATCGTATATTACATGCATATCAAGATCATCGGGTGTGGTCTTGAACATTTTGGCAAAGGCTTGGCGTGTCAGAAAGGTCATGGAACTGCGATTGACCCAGGCAAAGTTGGCGGCTGCCGCCATGGATTTTAAGTAGTTTTGTCCTTCGTCGGAGCTGATGCGTGCACAGGCCAACTGACGATCATTTGTCTCGATCTTATCGCGTTTCATGGCCTTCTCCATTTCTACTAGGGCGTCGGTAGCCACCTGGTGACCAAAACCACGACTGCCTGAATGTATCATTACTACGACTTGGCCTTTTTCTTCTATGCCCATTTTGGAGGCGCTCCATTTGTCAAAGATTTCATCGACTACTTGAATTTCGGCGTAATGATTACCAGCACCAAGAGTGCCCAATTGCGGCAGGCCACGTTTCTTGGCGCGCATGCTTACCTTGGCTGGATCAGCATTTAGCATGCGGCCGTACTCCTCGCAATGCTCTTTGTCCTCTGCCCAGGCATAGCCTTCGCGCAATGACCAATCCATTCCCATTTCCAAAGCTTCTTCCAAATCAGCGGCATTCATGGGTATAATACCTTTGGAGCCAACGCCAACTGGAATATGGTCGAACAGAGATTGGGCCAGCTGTTCCTTGACTGGCTGCACGTCCTTCTCATACAGATTTGTTCGTAGCAAACGCACACCGCAGTTTATGTCGAAGCCCACACCTCCAGGGCTCACAACAGACAGTGGATTATCCATGTCGAATGCGGCCATGTTACCAATTGCAAATCCATAACCAGAGTGAATATCCGGCAGACCGATTGAGCGGCCCACAATGCCGGGCAGTGCGGCTACATTCGCGATTTGCTTGACACCAGGCAAAAACCCACCTACAGCGCCAGGCCGGCAAGAATTTTTAAGCTCCTCCAACATGAGCGCCTCCAGACGGCTATTCACATAGAAACAGCCTTCAACGTTCATATTTGGCTGGAATCCCTTTTTGATCCGCCAGCAGTGATCGCTGATCTTTTCGAGATATTTCAGCTCCTCATTATAGGGCCGGACTACCATTTTGACTGATTGAATAAAATTCAATAAAAAGTTTTCTTAAATTGAAGCAATTTCACACAGTCTTGCAAATGCAATTTCACAACAAACACAATTTCGTCAGCTATTTTGTTGTCAGCCGGCACGCTAATCACAGATAACCAGCCCTGCCAACTGAATCAGTGAAACATAGATATGCCAACTGGTACGAAAGCAGTACTTTATAAAAGAAAAAAAAAAACAGATTTATATTTAAATACGTTTGAGCTCTACCTCAGTGCGAGGATTATGTTGTTCAAGAAATTAAAATTTAGTTTGTTCAGCTTAAAATCGTTTATTCACATCAATTGATTATACACAGATATATTTAGTTTAGGATTTAAAAATGTAATCCTTAGCTAATTTTCTTCATTAGGCCCAAAAGTGAGCTTATCATTTGAGTATGGTAAATAGCAGATGAGCTGTAATTGTTTATGATTTTCGCATATAGATTCCGGCGTTATATGATTGGGTAATAAGGTTCTATGCAATGTCAAAGCCTGAAGTCTATCCAAAAGTGAGTCCTGAGAAATTCCTTCCCAGGTTAGTTTGTCTGTGTGCAAAACGTTTAGGGTGCGCAGCTCACTCGCTGCATCACAGAATTTTTTGAGTTGTTCATTTTCGACATCACAACGGCTCAAGTCTAAGGACTTTAATTGAGGCGCTATTAAATTCAGCGAATCGAAATGTGAGCTGGTCATAGTACAATGCTGAATTTTAAGTTTCCGAAGACGGGATCCCATAGAGGCACCCAATAGAAGGGGATGCAGAATGGCCAGAGATTCCTGAGCACGTATGGAAAACCCCACACTCATAATAATGCTTTGAACATATCTACCGATTATTTTAAGCTTGAACTGTCCATATTTGGGCGGATGTCGCATAGTACATACAAAGTACCGAAATCTGGATGTTTGTAGTTGTCGTTCTATGGTGGCGTCAATTCGAGAATGGAGCTCACTGTAAAGCAGCATAAGTTCATCTAAATTTAAATGATCAAAAATTAAATCCAAACAGTCGTCATTGAGATTCAAAAGTAGCATCGTGTAGTCTGCAATAAAACACAATAATCAAAGGGCATACAAATATTGAGAAATTCAAATTACCCTGAGTGGCGCGCTATTGGTGACAGCAAGTGGGCAGACCTTAATCAATCAATCAGCTGGTTGTCAAAAACAGCTGTATTCCGACTTCGGCAATAAGTTTTTTTCGCGTTTATGTATATCTTTATGTATATGTGTATGTATTGTTTATACTTTTATTGTTGGAGCCGTAGACGCTCCAAAATTAAAGTGAATCATTGAAACTCGTCTTTGCCATCGCCATCAGCAGATCCCAGTACTCGCTGCTTCAAGCTACATGCCATTTCAGCTAAAAAAGCTATTTCAATTCCAAACGCGGTGCTGGACGCAAAACTTCACGGAGGCAGCGTTTTTTTTTCTGTCCGACGTCAGAAAAATTGTTTGCGTGGATTAAAATTTGTAGTTATCCGGTCGGCACGTTCAATTACAATTAGTTTTATTCTCTTAACAAGTGTCGCGTGTGCTTCTAAAAACTTGAAACTACAAAAATTAATATTTCACAAATTTTAACTCTTATTTTATGCGATTTGATTAAATTCTGCTACGCACAAGTTCCGCATTCGCCACGAGAGTCGCCACAACTGAGAAACTTTTCTCTTTGCATTGTTCACCGATTGGAAAATTTTAAAAGAGGCCTATCCTATTGCAATTAAGCCAAGCCATGGACGATTTGGGTAAGTGGACTTTAAAACTTTAATAGCTAACTGTTTTGCTTATGAATTAGTTTGTAGGGGGTAAATTAAAATACAGGGTGCGGCCAGGTAATTTTTATTGCGATGAATATTAAATTGGATGGCATCAAGGTCAATTATTTTAGCAGTTTTAATAGAGCCAAGAATTCGTTGCTTAAAATGTTGGAAAATGATCAGAGAATCTATTGTAATCTTCTGGTCTTGTTTCTAGGTTAGTTTGTGGCGCTTTCTTATCTTATCTTGGCCAAATTTTTGACTGCTCTAATAAAGAGTTCACCATTTTTTCACCTCTCAGTGTAAACTTTGAAAATAGTTTTTTCTTTTTATAAAATTTTTTGCAAAACTGTCCGAACTCCAGTTTGATAAAAAATTCGTATTGTCTTTCATATCGCTGTTGCATGAATCAACTTTCATTGATCCACAAGCTTGGCTGCCATTGTGGAAGCTTCTTTTGTGGAGTCCAAAATAAATGATTCAAACATTTTTTTTAAGAAAGGAAAAGAATGTTGGCTACCTCACGATCATTTTGATTCCTGGAAATCAAAACGTCATCAGTCATACTCTGATATCATTCACACTATTTTTTGGATTGAGTTTTTGCTGTCGCTTTCAATCACGAAAAGTTTTCTCTGATGGTCAGTTTGATAGAAGACAGCCCCAGTTTTGCGCTGAAAATTTCAAATACTTTTAGTTTGTTTTTGGATACTCAATTTTAGTGAGCATCAGCAACTTAAGCAGCTGCTCGCTTTTTACTTTGTTTTCTTAATGACACAATTCTCCGCTGTTTACTGCTTGTTGCGCTTGATATTCTTAATGTTTTTTTATATGTAACAATGATTGCATTCGTGTGTGTTTATGTAAAGTGTGTGTGCTGGGTTTCTGGCTCGTCAGAAATTCCTAAGAAATGACTAAAAGACGAAGCAACTAAGATTATCATTTCCCCACCTACTGCAGAGTCTTATTCAGGCCGGCCCTGCATAAAACGATCGAGTTGGCAGCTCGGCACGTAGAAACAGCTGATTCTGCATTGCGCCCACGCACAGTGGTACTTATCAATGATGGTTAGAGATAAACTAACATTTTTGAATTGTGAATGGAATGGCTAAAGTGCATTTAACACCCACACTGGCACACTTCAAATTGACTAGACAGTTTGTCTGGCTCTTTGGACCGATCAATAAGTGAAGCAATTTAAGAGTCATTAGTGTGTGTGCCCACTATAATGATGATTTTGAGACTGTGGTGTAGCACTCTCCACATCCACACGCTATGCAGACTGCTTGCGTGACAACTTGACAACTGGCTGGGCAAGAGTTGCCGATTGCTGTGGTTTATTTGAGGCAAGTTGGAGTTGATGGCTGAGGCCACGATCTGTCGGCTCTTATTTTTAAGGGTCGTTGGCGTTGTTATTTTACCGAGTGCCATTCAATTGAGACAACATCATTATGATCTGCATAAGCGTAAGTTATGCATTGTGGCGGGGGAAACTGTTTAGGTGGGGACTTTCAAGAAAAATAAAAACAGATCTTATTTTTCATGTTTTTCAATTATATCACATATTCCTAGAAAATTTTTTATTTCAAAATTAGCTTAATAATATATAATTATCTTAAATTTTCTTCATATAATAAATATTAAAGAAACAATTTAAAGATAAAATACAATTTTTTGGCTCTTCGCAGTGCCATTTAAAAAATAAAATTAAAACTAACTGCAATCATTTTGTCACACTGTGAAACGCATGAGAATTGAATTTTGTGCTTACTCTCTCTCTAACTCACCTCTCTCACTCTCACTTTGCCTTGCTCTAACATTTTGCGGTTCCGGGCGTCATTCCATTCCGAGTTCCATTTCAGACGTTTCTGAGAGCCCCTGAGACGCGCGCGACTTTTGACTCGGCGGAGAGATAAAAGCGTGTGTGAATTAAATAAAAACCAAATACTCGTACAAAATACAAAGGCAACACAAAAATATGTGACAAAATCAATCGGCATCAATTCGACTGCAAAATATTTATATATAAAATAAAAAATATTCAATAAAAAATTGTACATAATATAAATAACTTTTTATCAACAAGTGTTAGTAATGCAAGTCAATCTAGTGTAGTGCTTAAAAAAAGTAAACAACACAAAAGCGAATGCACGAAAAAAAAAAACAATTGATGACAAATTCTGAGAGAAAAGCGTGGGAAAATTATTTACTTAGTGATTGCAATAAATGGAACGTTTCCAAAGTGGCACAATAATAAAAAA
Source organism: Scaptodrosophila latifasciaeformis (assembly GCA_037075145.1). Taxonomy (NCBI): domain Eukaryota; kingdom Metazoa; phylum Arthropoda; class Insecta; order Diptera; family Drosophilidae; genus Scaptodrosophila; species Scaptodrosophila latifasciaeformis. Next base: position 20,600,581 of record JBAMCM010000217.1, on the reverse strand, counting down.
ATATATACTCAAGAGTTATAAGAAGATAAAAATAAAATTAGATAAAAATACTTAAGTCGAGCTGCAAAAAGTTTCGAATGGATTATTTAATAAAAAATTATCTACTGGCTAAGCAAGTTTAAGAAAAAAAAAACCGGTGGCAAAATGATCAAAATCGAAAAATTTGGCTACTTAAAAAATGTAAACAAAACAATTTTAAAGAGCATCGAAATTTTAATTGATCACCACTGTCAATTATGGAAAATTCTTTTAAATCTGTGAACATTTTTTTTTGACAAAGTCTTAAAACTATTTTAATTTAAACTAATTATGTTGGCAATTATTAAAAACTATGAAAGAATCTACCACAAATTGATAAATGAGAAATTTTACGCAATACCAAATTCAAAAGATTCACAAAAAATTTTCTTGGCGCCATTAAAAAAAAGTAGCAAGTCAAGCGGATTATACATAAACTAAAAAAAAAGTCTAAAGAAAATAAAAAAGAAAAACTACATAAAAAAAAACAAAAACAAATTATAAACAAAATTATGTAGGCGTTTCTTTTTTATTTTCTTTTTTTGACTTGGTCAAGTCAGAGCAGAAAACTTTTAAATAACTCAAAATGGGAACAACAATAATAAAATCGAGACAAGCAAACATTATAAGATAAAATAACAAAAACAAAAGCAACACAAATAAAAATCAATTAGAACGTGACATTTAATTTATTAGAATTATGACATATTTCACATACTTCAACCACTTAAAAAAAAAAAAAACCGAAATGGAAATAAGTGAAAATAAAATGCATTTTCCCTGCACTCTCGTGCTTATCTCAAATTACAAAAAAAAAAATACTATCCCCACTCTGACAAAGTGCCTACAAATTGTTTTGTTTTGTAATTTTGTTTCCAATTTTTCCCTCAAACATTAAACCGCATCGACCTATTAAATGCGTCTATGAAAATTGATTTCAATAACTCTCTCTGTGCATCTCTCTCTCTCTATCGCGCGACCCCCTCAACCGCATCAATTGCATGTGTTTGTTTATGACAAACAGCTGTCATTGTTGTTGTCTCAGTTCATTCGATTTGACTTCGAAGTTCGCTCTCTCTGTGGTGGTTTTGCCTTCTTCACCCATCCGTCTTTTCATTTCCGTTCCGTTATGCGCGCCCACACACCAAGCAACTCTCATAAACAACTCTCCTGCCCGTCTCGCTTGGAACTGGTTCCGTTGTCTGTTTTACTTTTTTTTTTTGTCAAAATAAAATTTTACTTAAAATAGAAGAGACGCTCCAAGTCAAGGCTAAGGTTTTTAGCAACTTAAAATTGATGTTCAAAGCTAATTAGCTTTTCTCTCTCTCTCTCTCTCTCTCTCGCTCAATTAATATTTGTAGAAATGCAATGAGTTCATCAATATATATTTTTTTCTTTCAATTTGTTTGAGAAACTTTTCACACTCGGTCAACAAATTGCTGTAAAATGTTTATCTAGCCAAGCTCATAAATTTTTTTTAATTACTTCTGCCAGTCTTTTGTTAATTCTATTTGAAGAAGAATTGAAAGAGAAAATTATTTGCTTTTTTCGTCTTTCACATTTTCTAGTTTTTATTATCTGGCTAATTAATGACTTATCTTATCAGACCTTGCAGCATATCCGAATGACTTGTATTGGCCTATATAGCCTAAAATTGATCTAAAAAAAATAGTGAGACCCGCATACTTTTTTTTTTGGGATATTTTTTTTTCGATTTTCTTTTTTACATTATGTTTTCACCTTAGCACCTTAAACAAGGTCAATAATCCTACACACATGCCAGCATATTTTATCTACTTACTAATAAAATATTTATATAGACATGGCCAGAGATCATGGCATAAACAAAATAAAAATCAAAAGAAAATCACGTGTCTCTCTAAAATGCCGAATATGAAATACCTTTTATATTGTATAAATTGATTCCATCCTTTTCTGAATAGATCAGTCAGGAAATAACAGGTACAGTTAAGACTTTGCCGGAAAAGTCGTAGCTATCGGCGTTTTAGCTCTAAAAGGAGATAAAATATATTTGACTCAAATACTGACAGCACTAAGGGGATCCTGTTTGGAGCCCTAAGTTCTGAGGACAGTCAAGACTATTTCCCATACACCGGCGCAATCGAAAGGATCAGAGCTTTCTTTCCACAATCCCCTGGGTAGGACAGTCAAGAGTCTGGAAGAATCGGTTCCCGAGATTACGACTAATAAAATAATTCACAAGTTAATGTTAACTCAATTATTGTCGTATAATTAGACTGGTCTGGAATATAGAAATGATCTCTTTATAAGACTGAAAGTTTCACTTTTCAAATATATAAATATTTAAATAATTACCAGGACTTTTTTACTTAGATAATTTTAAATATTTCTTATATAGATTTTAGTGATTTCATCAGATTTAATCAAGAGGAATTATCTTTTAGTTGAGGTAACTCTGGGCCTTTTATATATGAACTAAATTAATATTTTTTTAAATTTCCCATATGATATATATATTGTCTTTAAAATCAAAAGACTCTTGAGAAAAGTAAGACCACTCGGTCAATAATCCAAAGGCAAGTTCATCGAGAACTCGAGGCATTTGGAATTTCCTTTCTATACCTTTCGGTTTTGTTTGTTTTGCTTTTATTTTTCTTCTTCTTCTTCTTCTTCTTCGTTTTTGAAATATATATTTAAATATTTAAAAATAGATTGCCGGCCAATTGTTGCTATAGCTGCAAGGGTAACGTCACTGGGTCTGAATAATACGACAGGGTCAGGTGTTTCCATCTGATTGGCTCGTTTTGAGAATTGCACGAAAACACCTGCAGAAAGTTCAGAACTTCTTGGCACTGATCTGCGGAAATCTTGCCACATTTTCAATGGGTTCGTGAAAGGCCCAAGGTATATTTTACTTTCCACAATTTGTTAGCTAAAAAAGTTGGCGTCGCCTCAGAAATAAAGCGAATCGTCGCCTTTGATTTTGGCGTTTTCTTTTCTATTTTATTTTTTTTTTTTATTTTTAGTTTTTGATCATTTCTGTTGACGTAATTTGGCAACCTTGATTCCCCCCCGAAACAAATACTGAAAATCGTTTTAACTTTCTTGTTGTGCCTGTGTGTGTAATTTATAAGTTAGTTTGTTTATTTAGTTAAATTTGTTTTTTTTTTTTTTTTGAGGGAAAATCTATTCTCTATATTTCTTTATATTTTTATTTTTGCCATATGTCATAATGGCAGCTGAATTTTTATTATTCATAAATCTGGATGGATATTTTGGGATCATTGTTGTATTTTTTTTTTTGTAGCTCTCAGGGGTGTGACTTGTCCAATATATTAGTGACTTGATGGACTGTTTACCTTATTTGTTTGACACTCAGAAATGCTGCAAATGGAGCTGCGCTTCATTTTATTTTTTTTTTTTGAAATCATCAGAGAATATTTATTCACTTTGGTGGACCCATCAGTTGGGTCTATAGACTCAACAATCTTGGAATGAAATTATATTTTCAACTAGAATCAAGGGGGAGCTGGTGGGTTCTTCTAACTATCCTGCGGTTGCCTTGGTAGAATCAACCTTTGAAGTCATCAGGAGCTGAGATATACTCAATTCAGGTTCTACAAATCTGAATCGAATTTGGGGTTCCATTTTCCCTTTAAAATCATCGGGAGCTAAGATAAACTTAGTTGAAATAATTCCAAATTTAACTTGGGGCTCCATATTCCTTATAAAGAAATCGGGAGCTAACTTGATATAGACTGAACCATAGGAAAAAGAAGCATTATCAAACCGAGGACTGAGACTTTGGATTTGCTTTGTTTTTTGTCAGACACTTTGTCATAGACTTTGTCACTGTATTCTATTCTGTTGAAGCAGTAGCAGAGTTGAAATCAATTAGTCCCGTGAATTGATATCGGATATGTTTACATATTTATTTGATTCGAATTGAGCAAATATTATCTGTGAAATGTCAATAATTGCAAAAGCTAATTTCTTTCTTTTGACTCCACGAAGAAAGAAAGATGATTGCCAGCAAATGTATAAATACCTGGTCTGAGTTTGTTTATGGTTCAGTGGGTTCCTAAGTTCCTCAAAACAATGTTTAAGCTTCAAGCAGTCTTGGTCCTCTTGGCCTTTGTGCAGTACTCGAAATCAGTGAATATTAAGACTGAAATTTCCAAAGGTAATTTCAAATTATTCAATCCAGAATCGAGTTTAATAGGAAACTCTATAAACAGGTGGTTCGCCCGACTTCAAGGACTTGAAGTTTGAGAAAATCGGCCAGGGTTATTATTTAATAGAGAATAAGGAGAAACTCAGTTGGTACGATGCCTATATAAAGTGCCGTGAGCATGAAGCCCATTTGATATCCTTCGAAAACGAGCAGGAGTGGAAGGACATCACGGCCCATCTAGCCAAAGGTAATGATCGAAGTTGGTACTGGACCTCAGGCACCGACCAGAGCCACGAGGGCAAGCAGGTCTGGTTTGATATTGGCAAGCCTGTGGACATTAAAGTCTATGCCCCAGGACAGCCAGACAATTACAAGGGCAACGAAAATTGCCTACATATGGGCTGGTGGAGCGATAGCCTCTCGAATGCCTTGGACGACAGGCCCTGCAATCAGCTGTTTGGCTATGTGTGCGAGGCCAACGAAGTCCAGACCCTCTCCGTAACGGTTTGGTGAAAATAAATCCAATTATATCCCTCTTAACTATCAATAAAAATACTTATTCTGACGGCATTCTAGAATCTTGAGAACTTTTATGTAATTGATTTCCAATAGGCTTTTGCCTCCATATGGGCGATCAGCTGTTTGTCGAGGCCCTTTCTAGTAAACCCAATTATACCCTTATAACTTATCAATAATATTTATTCTGACGGCACTCTAGAATCTTGAGAATTGCATGTAAAGTAAAGAGAAATATGTATGTAAAATCTTCCAAGAAGAGAACTTTCGAAACCTTTAGAAATTCTTTTCTTTGTTTTATCATATCTGTCTTAATCAATTTTCTGACATTTTCTGAGAATTGTTATTGATTCCCAATAAGCTTTTGCCATAGCTTCGATAGCTTCTCGAGGCCAGTAAAGTCCAGGCCCCCTCGGTAACGGTTTGGTGAAAGATTCTGATTCTAGAATTTTGAGAACTTTTATGGCTTCACGGTCTTCCAAGAAGACAACTTTCCGAATCTCTAGAAAGTATTTTCTTTGTTTTATCATCTGTCTTTATCAATTTTGTGTGACATTTTCTGGGAATTGCAATTGGTCCCCAATTGGGGCTTTTAATTTGAGAATTTCGAGTATGTTATTACATTTGGTTTGAATTAAAAAATCATTTAATTAATAGAAGATTGCAAGATCTTTGGGAATTTTAATTTGTTATTGCTAATGTGGCGCATCGCGTCAAAAAAAAACTCTCCATTTCGCTTTCCCTGAAAACAAATTTCCATCATTAAATCATATAGACAGTCGTTGGGCCGCCCAGACGGGTGTTCTCTAGAGTCGCGAAGTGGTGGTGAGAGAGAGCGAGAGTGAGAGATTGTTCTGATGACAGACAGGGGAAAAGTTAAGGCAAACAAAACGACAAATGCGTCAACAGAACTGAAACCCAAAAATAAAAATGCGCTTATAAAAATAATCCAAATGAACAGAGCACCAACGGTTCGACTTGCAACAAAACAAAAAAAAAAATTTTAAGCTAAAAAAAATAATAAAAAAAAAAAACAAATGTTTAATTATAAATTTTGATGGGATTATTTGAAGTGAAATTGTGAAAAAAAATTGTGTAAAAATAATTAAAACAAAATGGATAGAACGATGTATGGAAAGATAGATCCTGGTGCGCGGCAGCCTTATCGCACAGTACTTAGCAAAGGCATACAACCGGGCTGTAAGTATTTTCGATTAATAAATTAAATATTAAATTAAAAAAAATTAAAATTAGAGAGATTTTTTTAAATTATTTTGATTTTGATCAAATCGATTACATTTGGAATGATTTTTGTTTTCCAAACAAAATGAATAACAAAAAACGCCATCTATATTTTTTACGTGTAACCGCTCGCAGTGTGAGTGAAAAACAGATGGCGCCAAAATGTATTTTTAGAGTAAAATTGTAGATGGCGCCAGAAAGAATTTTTGCCACACCCTCGCAAGCCATTTGACAAATTTATAGTGCAATTAATTGCCACTTACCATAACTCTTATCATAGCCACATTCTTTGTTTGAAACGAATGCAAATAATAAAAAAAGAAACGAAATGATGACGCAATCAAGCCAGCAAAATAAAACAAAACAAATTGTGTTTGGGAGGCAAAAGTCAAATTGCTATATCTCCTTCTTTTGAGTTTCAAAATGTTCACACCTGTTGACAGAGAAACAATTTCATTCTCTTCTCATTTTCTCACAATTTGTTTCTTTTTTTTTTTTTTGTTTACCAAATTGCAAAACACACACCACATTGTAAATATTATGATTGCTTCAATGCAATCAAAGTGTCTGTGTGTGTGGGTGTGTATGCGTGTGTGTTTGTTAAAAAAATCAGACTTGTTAGACGATAATTTGAATATTCTAAAGTCAGTTTGCATTTAAACGTCAAGTGGAAAGTGTATTGAATATTTTTCCAGCATCTTTTTAATTATGACAATCGGTAAGCTGCAGTTAACTGACCTTAACTCTCTGTCTGTGTGAGTGTGTGTGTGTGTATGGGTTTCATTCATCGAATTCGAAATGATTAGATCATTCGGCCGATTGATTCATTTAAATCAGAAAATGTGTGGAGGCGCGACTTTTTTTTTGTTCTAATTGAGGTTCTTTTTCGTTTGGAACCTTGTGGCAGACTGGAACAAAGCTCCGGGCTCTCCCCACCGGAAGTCAAAGCAACTTGTCAAACTTTAAGATAAAAATCATGTATAAATATTTTTTTTTTTGTTAAATTCCTAAATAAACCAGCTTAGAGACATACCGAAAAAAAAACGACCTTACTTATTTGTTATGATTGTTTTGATGGAGGGAACTGGTTCTTCTCCCCCCAAGAAGTTGACAAACTCGCGACCACCTGTTGTGACTTGTACGATTTTGACAGTCTATAAAGTCTTGGTAAATTAATAGATATATTCTGGCTCAATCTTGGCTAGTTGAACCCTTGAACTTTTCAATAAACAAAACAGCTCGAAATTATCTACTCAAAAACAATTGAAAGTCATTAACCGAGGAAATAAAGAATAATCGAAACCACCCGCAAAAAAAAAAAAAAAACATAATAAATTTGAGTATAAATTTATAAATATATACAACTATTTATTTATTTGCTGGCAACATGCACTAAAATTAGTTTAGACCAAAGCCAAATGATTCATCGTTGATGTTTGAATGAATTTTTGTTTTTGTTCTTCTCTTTTATTTTTCTATTTCATTTTCATTTTCTATCAATGCCAGAGACAAATTTCAGCGTCAAATTAATTTGTTTCTGTCTGTCTTATTGGTGTTTTCTGCTTCCTCTGCTTTGGTAAATCTAAGTCAATGTAAAAGAGGTGTTGTAATGCGAAAGAGCGAAAACACTGAACAATACAAAAGGAAAAACACACACACAGACGCACACATGCACGCACAAATCTGCTCAGTTCTCACCCACAGGCGCTCAAATTGAGTGAGTTTCGGACGCTGTGTTGCTCAATACGCTTGAGTGGTTTTCATGCTTGAGACAAACAGCCTCAGTGATGCTTGCTTTTGCTGTTTGTGTCTTGATCAGTTGCTTTTAAGATTTTGCCGAGCGAAAATTAATTTTGAAATTCGGGTGCGTTATTATTATTGTTGTAGTTGTTATTATAGCGCTCGCCTTTTTGATGTATGTTGGAAAAAAATAAATAGCTTAGAAAAAAAAATCAATAAACAAAACAAGTATTTTTTGCTAAACGGTCGAGGCGTGTGTGTCTGTGTGTGCGTGTGTGTTAAGAAAAACAGCAACAACAGAAAATTAATTTGCTAAATAAAAATGAAAGTGCCAAAAGGCAAAATGCAATGTCAACTGCAATTGTGTGCATTAAATAAATAAGAAGAAGAAGCTGAAGAAAAATGACCAACTGAAGCTGTCACAGCATCAGTGGCTGAAAAGTGCATGACATGTGGTCGAACAAACGAAACGACTGCCAAAAAAACAACAGCAACAACAAAAGCAACCATTTACTTGACCTGCTCTACGCTACAGTTGTTCACCGCCCACGCTTGTCCTCCCTCTCTCTGCCTAGCACTCACACTCGCACTTCTCTCTCGCGCTGCGAAGTACTCTCTTGCTCTCCTTGTGTGCAGCCCGCCCAAGACTCAAAACATTTCAACAGCTGTCGCTCGCCGACCTGGCAGCCATGATAACTGCAACTTTTCGCTTCCTCTCTCCCTTCGCTCTCCAATCGTTGTTAAACTGTCCTCTTAGTTAAACTGCATCTGTTCGAGGCTCGTTCGTAACATTTATGGTGGCATTTAATTGTTTTTAATTGCGTTTTAATTAACAAAATTTATGTTCATGAAAAAGAGTTTTTATTGGATTTTTTCCACTTGTTGCTGCATCTTCTTTATTGGCTATTTAATGGTCTTTTAATAGTTCTTCATTGGTTGTGCTACGGGGCACAAAACACTTTGAGTAATAGAAAATTTCATTTTTTTTTCTGGATTCTCTTTTACATCAAATTCCGATAGACTATTTCTCCTAAAAGAGTGTATAATTTATAGGGTATTCTGGATTATCACAGTGAATCAGAATCAAGCTGACATCTCAACAAAATTTATTTCCGTTTTGCCACACAAAATACAAAATACAAAAAGTCATTCAAAATGCCGTTTCATTTCCACGGTGCCACTCATAATTCTTCTTAAATGTCGCCGAATCGCGACGAGGCAACTCGAACCATCTGACCCACTGAAGCGAGACACCAAAGTGTGTTCCCTGATAACCCAACCCGCTCTTTCTTCAAGAAGAAGAAGAATTGCCTGGCCAGGCCGCAATTTATTTTTAGCTACACAGACGAGACAATTAACCATATGGCAAGCGTAATCTGGAAATAAAAAAAATATATATCGAATCTCCAGTTGGTGGTATTCTGGAAAAGTCAACCACATGTTCGAGGGCGAGGTCCTCGCCTATGGCAAAACAATTTGCTATTTATTGTTAAATATAGACCACGACTAAGCCAACTCGTTTGGCATATATCAGCACTTTATATATAGATCATTAAATTATATATACATATATACATATATATGTGCTGTCTTTAGTATTTTCCCATAAATTCGTTGGCCTCTTTGTTATTGTATAATCAATTTTTCTTAACGCAAAAATAAGCGTCACACCTTTCCTATATGATTTTGCCTCAAACAAAATTTCCCTGTTTTCATAATAATACATTTTTTTCAACGAGTAAAAATATTTACTTTTCACTCAAAAGTTGAGAGACTTTTCATTCGCCTTCTCTCGGTGTCTCTTTCTCTTTTGGCATTGGCCCAGTTACAGGTGCTTTTTGGTGTAAACTTTTTTGTGCTTTAAGTTTAGCGCCAAAAAATTGAAACATGAAAATTTTCTATTTTCAGAATTATTTTTGTTGTTGCCTTCTTTTGGTTCTTTTGGGTATGTGTTGATTTATCTGTCGGTGTCACTTCACTGATCTTAGCCGACACTTGGTAATCCATTTAATCTTATATTTATACTCTTTTCGAAAGGAACGAGTGTATTCATATTGAATCGGCTTCATCAGATCTCTATATCATATATCTTTCATAAGGATCCAATTCGAATTTATGAAAATCTTTTGTACTATTTTCTCACTGATCTCAGTTCTATTTTATATTGATTTGACTATATCATTTCGCTGATATATTAACCTTAAAAGGTGATAGAAATATCTTCTAATATTATTGAACAATCTCAAACAAGTTAACTATATGAAATAACAAATATGTCCCTAAAATATCACCTGGAATGAACTACTATATCATATATCTGTCATATGAATCTATCAGCTCAAATCATGCAAATGTAACTCAAAGAAGAAACTTGATAAGTGGAACCAATTGAGAGAATTTGAAAAACTTGAAATCAAATTAATTTTAGAAACGTCTTCAAAAAGTGTATGCTATCTTCGTAATCCATAAGATCACCTGTCTTTCTAGACTTTAAATTTTTTACCAGGGTTTCATTAAATTCTTAAAAATAATGAGATACTCAAGATCAATCAAAAAGTTATATTGGATATGCTTTTATTGGTCTTAAAGTATTTCCTATTACTTCAGATCAAACAAAAATAATCAACTCCTTGAGAATTGCTAAAGATATCTCCGATTTGTGTTTATGAAAAGTTTCTAACAATTCCTTAGTATATTCAAAGATTTGCCCCCCTTTTGATAGAGCCTTCAAGGTCATCTTGATCATCTTGCTAACTTTTCGATTTACCCTCGCTGGCATGCTTGATGACCTTGACAGTTTTATATTTATCAGATTCTTTCCTCAAATATTTTAAGCCATCTGCCCTCGCCGACTTGAGAATTCTCACACGTTTATAACAAAAATACCAAAAATACCTTTCTCACCCAGTTTCTCAGTCAAACATTTCGAGTTCATAAAAGTCAAGCCAAGTCAATCGATTGGGTATCTCTTTCTATTCCATCTATGTCTCTGGGTCTAGACCAGCCAGCCCAACCTTTTGTTTTTTTAGTCAAATTAGAGCCAAATGGATGCAAACAACATTAATTTGATCCAATACTTATAGAGTGGCGAGAAGCCCACAAACTATTTGAGTGTATGCGATATTTCGTGCCTTAATGTGATTCCCAGCTCGTTCGACTAGTTCGTCCCACGAATAAAATAATATATATTTTCTTAGTCTCTGTGAGTGTGTGTGTGTGTGTGTTTGTGTGCTGTCATTTTGTTGGATTGGTTTGATTTGGTGGTCTCCTTAGGTTTGGCCACTTTTGGCCATCAAGTGTGGGTGTGTTTCTCGATTGAGTTTTCATACAATTTTGGGCACATTTTTCTCTCAGTTGGCAACTGAAATTCCTCTACTTAGGTTGCTCTTGTTGTTGTTGTTGTTATTATTAAAAATATAAAAATAAACACCGTTTAATATTGAAGTGAATCCGTTAATAAATAGCAAATCGTATCGAAATTTAAACGAAATTCAACTAACATCAAAGCCATCGATTTTTTGCCTGAGCCACAAATATGTCTTCAAAACTGATATCATCGTCGTTTCATAGTACACCACTCAATGATTGCTTCAAGGTGGGCGAATTTGAGAGACGCCTGGGTAAGTTTCGAGACTTTAAATGGTCAATCAATGGCATTGACCTTGGTTCCAGATCAGGTCTTAGCTACGCTTCGAGAAAGTTAGTTGCTAAGATTGCCTAATTGATTCGTCTGTCAATTAATTGGGGGTTACAAGTTTTGAGTTTTGTTGAATTTCCGGTGCCGGCTTTTTTGGGGATCATTGAACTTTACTTAAGTTACAAAAGAATTCCTAAAAGATCATTTTATATATTATAAGATTCCTGGTGAAATCAATTGATTTACCAGTTACGTTCTCTTTTAGCCTGCAGAGATCCTCTGTTAGTTCTCTTTGTCAATTGATAAGATAGACAAATAAAACTTAAAATATTTTTCTTATCAATAAAAGTTTTACAAAGATAAAGACCAAAACAAAAAGGCCCAGTCCAAGACAACTTGGGCGTAGTTATCACCGGTGTATGCGTCAGACCTACTGCATTGGTCGTCGGAGAACTCAGAAATAAATATTTAAATTGTTTCAAACAGACCCAAGGACAATGGCAAACTATGGCGATTATGATAATCTGGGTAGACGACATTTGAGACAACTGAAATAATTAAGTTTCATATTTTTGATTCATTTTACAGACGCCTTATTAGCCGATCTGCAGAATAGTGTGCCCGGCCAGCATCAGCACCAGCCGCAGCCTCAATATGGCACGGTTCAGTCCAAGCATATCCCTCAGCAACAGTCACAGCAGTTTGTAGACAACACCGGATATGGCAGCCTCAGGGGCAAGGCCCAGCCTCAGGTGGTGAGTAATAATTCAAAACCATTTTCCAAATTACAAAATAAATGAGCTTATGAAATATTTGCAGTATCAGGATCACTTCAGTGTGGAGACACGCTCGCCTGCAACCGATTTGAATGGCACTAGTCAAAGCAGAATTTACCAAAATCAGGGAAGTGGTAGTGGTTCCTTGCCCCGTCATGCCGGCACTGCTTACAACAATGGCCAAAATAGTTCAGGACTCTCGGAACTGGACTCGCTATTGCAGGACCTGCAGAAAGGTCGCTACAACAATGGCACCGATAAGAGGGGTAAGTCAAGACCCCAATCTAAATCTGTAGAGCTCTTTAATAACTCTCGTAAATTTTACAGAAATTGATGTGCCTGTGAATTATAGCACTCCTGTCTCGAAGTATAATACCTATAATAGTTATGCCTCTGTGGAAGAGCGTCCCACCATGGATAGCCTGCTGAATGAATTGGATAATGCTCATATTTATGCCGTGCCAAATGGGTGGGTTAATTTATAGCTCTTATCTTATCTATTTGGTTTATATTAAAATTTGTTCTTAATTTACTTTTGACCAGCTCGGCGCATAAATCACCGACTCCACGCCGTCACGTCACTATCACCGTGCGCGAAACAAAGCCCGAGAGGTTGCCGGGTTCAGATGGACCAGGTATTTATTTTGTGATTAAACCAAAGTCGTTTTACTCATTGTAAATATTTGCTTTGCCAGCAGGTGGATTGGTGGAGGAGAAAATCGTTCAAACGGATTCCTACACACAAAATCATGCTCTACCACATCAGCATCATGGCTACACTTCGCAGGCAACCAAGGAACTGGATGATTTAATGGCATCGCTATCCGACTTCAAGGTGAGCCTGACAAATCCAGAATTAAGGAGGAATAGAACCGTAGTTAAATGGACTTGAATAGACTGAATTGAATTGACTTTATATTGTGAAATCTGTAGAGCTTAGTCTAGGTTCTCAAGGTTACTTTTTCGTGGAGATATATTCGAGATATCTATTTCTTAGACCAATTCATCCGACCTTGAAATGATTTGCTAAAAAATATCTCAATCTTTGTTACTGTTGGATAACTAAACTATTTCATAGTCTGAGTAATACTCTCCGACTATGTTAAGCTATGACAAGCTTATGATTTCCCTAAATTTATTGATTGGGCAGTCTGGGAAATAGCTTGAATTTTTTGGTCTCCCACTAAGAATCATGTCAGTCTATGATTTCTATTTTCTGGTATTTTGCCGGTTCAACTGAGAATCCGGAAAATGTATAATGGATAGCAATTTTCGAAAACCTTTTTACTGAAGAGAAAGGATTACTTAGATTGTCTTAGTTACCAAATTTTATTTACTTTTTGTAGAATTAACTTGGAAATTTACAAATTCTCGGATTATTAATTTAAAATTATATTGGAGCGAATTATTTTTTTATTTATTTACTTTCTTTCTCCCAAAAAAATCTACTAAAATAACGAAACATTTCTTAACATTTGGGAAAAAATTATTTCATCTGGAGAATTTTATTATTTTTTCCGATATTTTAAATTTCTTATTGATCTCTGAAGCCTTATAGTATTTTCTTTCAAGTCTTTTTCCAACAAATGTTTTCATTTTCTCACCTGTCTTGATAGCGCAAATCTGACTAGTTTATATAGAGTATATATTTATTTTTATTTAATTTGTTTTTTGTCCGCTATTCAAACAAATTTGACTTGCTAATTTTAGCAGAAACGTTTTTTTTTTATTATTTTCTCTGTTCTTCGCGTTGGCCATAAAAACTATTAAATAAACAGATTTATCATAGCCAAAAAGACCGACTGACGCATGTCTTTCGGGGAAAATCTACGATGGCGCTATCAAGGCAACCACAATAGATGTGAATGAGCAGCCCTTTGAATGATTCTATCCACAAATCGAACGATCTTGACTTTGACACATGCCAGGAAAACTGAAAAGATTTCGTGAAATACATTTTCACACATAATGATCTCCAATTATGATGCAACATTTTTGGGTTAATTTATGGTTTATAATTATGATCAAATCAGAGCGATTTATTGCACACGGCTCTATAGAATTTTTTATGGTTTCAGTGTTTTTTTTTTTTTTATAGTCTTTCAGTTTATTTTTAGACTCTTCTTCTTTTTGCTGGTTAAAAGAACTTATGAATTTTTCCTTAAATGTTTTTTACACAGTATTTGAGAGGGTTAAGACTATATAAGGAAACTATGACCTATATCTTGGGGAGTATAGAAACTGGATTTGGTCTCCTTATATTTGCAAACTGAACAAGTATATTTTGGACTCTTTCCAAGTTCCTCCTCTGCTTTCAAGTCTTATAGATTTCTTAGCCGGAAGAGTATTAAATTGTTCCAACAACTGTTGCCAAATCGGACCATAGTCACAGGTGATCTCAGCACAAGCAGGCTTTCACACCGCTAGATGGCGCTTTGGCATTCTTTTTAGCAGCTCAAGTGTGACTGGCATATTCCTATTGATAAGTATTTCTATGTGAGCTTAGAAAACCGGGATTGCCTCTGATCCAAGTAGTAATCTTCTATGTTCCGTCTCTTAGGTGCAGGGTATTTCCATATCGGCTAAGTCCAAGTTTCCCAAATGCCAACACAATTTCAAAATGTCACTTTGTATGCGATTCAGAATATTTCAGAAATGCCCTGGTTTTTTCTGCCTTGTTTGCCCAGACTCTGACAGTTGTTTTTAGACCTTTCCGTCAGGCTACAATGAAAAATATATTCTATATAATTGATGTATTAAAGCAGATGTGCTCTTTTTATTTGCATTTCCACCGAGGTTGATTTTCTGTTTGAAGTCGGTTCAATGCTTTTCCTTGTTGGGGGTAACAACAAAGAACTGCATATATCTCAGTTGCCTGTCAATTTTCGGAAATATTGGGTCAAGGTTTTGCGCAGTTGTGGGAGTACATTAAAATGTCTTGATGGTAAAGGCATTTGGGCTGCATAAATTCCGTCTTGAATGTCTGAATGAGACCATTAAATTAAGTAGAGTCGTTATGAAGAAATAAGAAAAAAAATACATGTTTTTTGGTTGATCAAATAAATTCCAAGCTGTCACATTAATCAAATAGTAAAGTTCAAGAAAAAAGAAAAAAGCTTTTAATTTTTGTATTTTGTATGAAATAAATTATAAAGCTTTTCAAAGCGCCTGCAAGTGGTTTTGGAATTATATCGGGATTATCTAAGATTTTGAGTTTTACTGAATTCGAAAGGAATTTCCTATGTCTAGAAATGAAGCAGTCCCAAGATTTTCTTTTCACTCACTTTCTCCTTTGAAGCTACACAAATATTTTCTAATTTTTAAGCTTCCAATAACAAGGAAGAACACGTAGCTATTTTGAATTAGTGACAGGAATATCTGACAATTTCCTATAGAGAAAGAGGATTTGAACAGAACCTCCAGATTGTCCAAGACCACAGAACGATCTAGCCAAAACTGCCTGAGACTAGGTATACTTTCTTTTTTGCTTAGACAGTGAATCAGACTACATATAGCTGGCAGACAGATCCAAGTTGATTTGAAGAAAATCTCCAGTATTTTTAGATCAAGCTAAATAATATTTGATACAATGAATGCGTATATATAGATAGACAGATGTACCAAGTTTCATACTGATCGGACCATACCATACCAACCTAAATTGGTTTTAGAGATAACTCTAAAATGTATTGATCAATCTCAGTCAAATTGGAAATATGGGGAACTCAAAAGAAATATCTGCCTGTACCAAGTTTCACCTATATTATATATCTTTCATAGCGAGGTAGATTTATGTGGAAATCTTTATTGAACGATAAAAAAAAATAATCAAAATTAAAAGTAAAATCGAAAAGTTTCTATAAATCTTCGGTAGACCAAAGGTTGAAGTGCCCCTCGTTTCCTTGATACATCAAGATAATATGGTTTTGTTGACAATTAAAATACCTTAGCCAAACACTGGCATTATTGGTCTGTCACTAAAAATTCAAATTAATGAAAAAAAAAACAAAGTGATAAATTTAATTAGTGAAAATTTGGTGGCAGTTGCATGAATATGGCCACGATGATAAAATTAGCACATGTTGCAATGAAGTGAGACCATAGCACAAATTGGGGATTTAACGAGGAAGAAGAAGAAGCAGGGAAGGCTGAGATTATTGGGGCGGATTTTGAGTTGTTTCTATTTTATTTCGATGGCAAAATTCAAAATTCAAAATTCAATGTCATTGACGAAAAAGCCGAAATAAACAAAAGTTGAAGAAATTTGAATGTGGCCGTGTGTGGCTTGATAATTATTTAATATCATTTTCAATTTCTGGCAAGTGTCAGAATCAGAATTTGAGAAGCGGGGAGCAAAGCGAGGCAGAGAAAGAGAGAGAGAGAGAGAGAGAGGAGCTGTCTCACATTGAGGCATGGCCGTGACTTTTGTTGATATGCCGCCCCAAAAGATGATAAATATGAAAAAGAGTTTTTCTCTGTATTGTGTGTATCTGTGCGTATGTGTGTGCGTGTTTGTGTGTGTGTGAAACGCAAATAAATGAAATATAAAAATATATAAACAATATTGCACACGGCACCTCAGAAGTATTCTTTTTTTTTCATTGGTTCGTTCTTTATTTATTGTGCGGGGGGTGTGGTGGGGTGTCCGCCCACATGACGCTAAGCAATAAGCAGCCTCAATCTCCTCTTGCCTCCAAGATATTTTTCACCACACCCCCGCACTGGCTCACTGTCATCGCTTTTTCACACACACACACACCTACACACAGTTAAACGTAGAGCATATAGTTTTTCATTGCAAATGATTTGCTTGCTATTTTTGTAAAGCAGAACGTTCTATGGTTTGCTTGATTTTATAAGTATCTATAAGATATTTTCTATATTTCTATGCCTTTTCATTGCCAGGCAATCTTCAAATCCTCCTAAAAAAAAAAAAAAAAAAAAAATTTAATTCAATTTCTTCTTCCTTTTCCGCCACATTTTTCTTTCATTGATTTCTTGCATTTTAAAAATTTTGTCTGCCCCGAGATTTGCTTGTTTTTATCGTGTGCCAAACATTTCGGAGGAAACGTGCTCATGCGCTTTTTATGGGGAAATCCTGTTGGCTGCTCGCCTGGCTTTAATTTTTATAGCCACCCGATCGACCCACTAACTTTTCCCAACAAATTCCCACATCTACAAGCTAGAATAAATACGATAGCTTTACCCTCAAATAATTTTCTTTAAAAATAACCAAAAAGGCGGGGTAAGTAGGAATCACAGGAGCGGAACGAGGGTGGTCAACATTTTAGGTTGACCTTAATTTTTTAAATTATTTTCACCCTTTTTTTGCGGCCCCAAAAAAATGAATCGGCGCCCAAGATTTTAGTGAGGTTGACTAAAATAAGTTAAAGTTGACTTAATTTTTTATTTATTTTTTTTTTATTTATACGGCCCCAAAATCTGTGAGACTATTTGAAAGTTCGTAAATTAAACGAAATTATTTTAATTATTATCGTTTTCGTTGATGCGGCCCCAAAAATATGAATTGACGTTCAAAACCTCAGTGAGAAATGTTAAAAGATTTTCAGCATCTAAAAATTAGTTAGAGTTGACTTTAATTTATTAATAATTTTTTTCACAAAATCTGTGAAATTCTTTAACATCTAAAAATTAATTAAATTAAATTATTTTTGAGAATTATTTTCTTTTTTTGCGGCGCCAAAAATATTAATTGGCGCCCAAGATCTTAGCGAGGCTGGCTAAAATATTTCATCATCTGAAAATTAGTTAAAGTTGACTTTATTTTATTAATAATTTTCTTTTTTACGAGGCCCCCAAAATCTGTAAAATATTTCCTTCTTTTTTTGTGCGCCCCAAAAATATGAATTGGCGCCCAATACCTCAGTGAGAAATGTTACAAGATTTTCAGCATCTAAAAATGAGTTAGAGTTGACTTTAATTTATTAATAATTTTTTTCCCAAAATCTGTTATATTCGTAAACATCTAAAAATTAATTAAATTAATTTTTTTTTTAGAATTATTTTTTTTGTGCGGCCCCAAAAATATTAATTGGCGCCCCAGACCTCAGTGAGAAATGTGAAAATATTTTATCATCTGAAAATGAGTTAAAGTTGACTTTATTTTATTAATAATTTCCTTTTTTATGAGGCCCCCAAATCTGTAAAATATTTCCTTCTTGTTTTGTTCGGCCCCAAAAATATGAATTGGCGCCCAAGACCCGCAGCCGCCCTCTACAATTCAATTCGAAAAAATCTAATACAAATACTCGCACAATCAGAATGCTCAATTAGGCATCTTGTTAGAAAAGCTTTGCCGCCTTTTCCAAAATAAAATAAATACAAAAAAAGAAAGAAAGAAATATTATTGAAATGGAAACTCGCACGACGAGGGCCATGAATGGGCGAATTCGATGAAGGGAAGACGGCCAGGACAGACAGAAAAACAGACAGGCGCAAAAAGATACATATATATATTTTATTGTTGTTGTTGTATTTTTGGCAATGAACAAAAACTACGTCAACTAAAATTTGTTGTATGAGATTTTTTTGTTTTGAGGATGAGAGCGTCGTGCGCAACGCGCCGCCAATGAAATGGACAACAACAAAATTAACTCACACAGACAAGCACGAAGCTCGAAAATATATGAAAATCTTTTTGAGAAAAGCGAGAAAAAAAAAGATTTTTGAATTTTCGAAAATGAAATGTCTGCTCGGCTAAAAGCAAAAGTTTTTCACTTAACGTGCGCATAAAATTCAATTCAGTCCAAGTCAACACATCGCCAACTCTGCACGATTTCAAAGTGTGAGAAAAAAAAAAATAAAAATTCATTAAATTTTATTAAAATAAATTTGAACAGGTAAACAGCAACGGTCAGGCAGCATCATCAGGAGCAAGCTCCCAGCAGCAGCATCAACTGCAGCATCAGACAGTCACCGATTACGCCAAACCCAATAAGGGCGTATCGCATTTAACGCAGACCATCGAGGAGACGACTATCGTCGAAGATATACAGGACGAGGATCAGTTGGATTCTATGCTTGGCAATTTACAGGCCAATATGAGTCGTCAAGGTGTCAATACAGTACAGAAGGGCTGCTGCAATGCCTGCGAGAAGCCCATTGTCGGTCAGGTGATCACGGCCCTGGGCAAGACCTGGCATCCGGAGCACTTTACCTGCAATCACTGCAGCCAGGAGCTGGGCACACGCAACTTCTTCGAACGCGATGGCTTCCCCTATTGCGAGCCCGATTATCACAATCTCTTCAGCCCACGTTGTGCCTACTGCAACGGAGCCATTTTGGATGTATGCAAATGGATTCCTTTTTCATACTTTTGATAGTAAATTTTGTAATATCTTTCTCTTTGGTATACAGAAATGTGTGACGGCCTTGGATAAGACCTGGCATACGGAGCACTTCTTCTGTGCCCAGTGTGGCCAGCAGTTTGGCGAGGATGGTTTCCATGAGCGCGATGGCAAACCATATTGCCGCACCGATTACTTTGAGATGTTTGCCCCCAAGTGCAATGGCTGCAATCGGGCCATTATGGAGAATTATATTTCAGCCTTGAACTCACAATGGCATCCCGATTGTTTTGTCTGCCGGGTAAGTCATTCTTCTTCTTCTTCTTTATCATATTCACTTTTATAATTTTTATTATATTTTTTGGATCGATGGTTTTTAGGATTGCAAGAAAGCCGTACGTGGCAAATCCTTTTATGCCATGGAGGGTAAACCCGTTTGTCCACAGTGTGTGGGCGTAGACGAGGAGGAATAAGCTTTCAAACACATTTAAACAAGTTCGGCATATTACACACACACACACGCACACTTTTACACACACCTAGCACATTGCCACAAAAATAGCTAAGCTTCGAAATGTATGTTAGATACATTTGTATCTTTTCGTGCCACTTTTGTGGTAGTTGTTGTTGTCTTTTTTTAACCAAAATTTTTTGTTTTATAAATGACAACAGCTGCCTTTTTGCCGGCGCATTCTATTTTTGTTGGCTTTGTGCTCAAACAGATACACAGATACAGATATATATATCTGCATATATTGTATATATGAAAAGATATTTTGTTATGCCGACTTGTTGGTTTCGTTTACTTTGTTCTTTTTCTTTTTTTTTTTTTGTCCAGCGACAATAGCAACACTCACCCGACCCTCCCCCCAAAATTATTGGTTTTGGCTTGGCCCTTGGCAACTTGTGTGCCGCCAAAATGAATGGTCTGTGCCCTTGTTTTTTCTTTTTTTGGGAGACAAAAAAAAAAAAAAAAATTTGTCTCTCATTCTCTTCCCCAAAATGTTTTGATAGAAACAAAAAGAAACACACACAAAATTAATAGGCTTAAGTTTTTAGGTATTTTTTAAATTTAAAACATTTAATAAAAACAATATTGTAATTTGTTTTTGTAAATAAAAAAAAAATAATTATAAAAAAAAAAATAAAAAAAAAACAAAAAAAAACAAAACAAAAAAAAAACACACACACAGAAACTTGCAAAGACTTCCAAGGGGCTGGCTGAACGGGGGCCGCTGTCATTCAGTTGACCCCGCCCCTCGGTGGCTACCTTGGGTGTCAAGGTCAGTGTTCCAAACACCTGGATGCCCTGACCTTGATTGTACCGGCCAGCGTCCTTGACTTTGCAACGGCTCTAGTCTGCCCCCCCCCCCCCCAAAAGCAAATTACAATATTGTCCCCCCCCCACACACACCCCTTTTGCTAGATCCTTAAACTTGATGGAATCGATTCGAAAGTTTCAGGCAAAGTTCCAAGTCTTAATTACTCTTAAACGAAGGCCACATGCTTCCCACATAAATTATACCATTTTTTATGGACCAAAGAAAATTTAAACATTTTTTTTTTTTTTTTTGGCTATTAAAAAAATTAATTGTCTGACCAATTTAGAGATATTCCCCGATATTCCTTTTGTAATCAAAAACCTTTGTAAATAGACGAAAAACATCGGACTTATTAGCACTTTGAAAATGTTTTATAGATTTTCTTTGTTCTTCGTTTGGTTTGGTTTTGTTTTGTTTTGTTTTTTATTAATTGTTTGGTGGTGCCATATTTTATCAATTATTTATAACACAGTTGTCGTTTTCCTTTTTAACCTGGCCCACAGCCAAAAGCGTGCGCAAAAAGTTATTGTTAAAAAAAACCGAAAATGTTTCCTTCCAAAACAACAGAGCCGCCCCCAAAGGCGGCCAACTTGCAACCCAAAAAGCCAAAATCTATGAATTTATCAAAAAGAATATATAAATATATATATTTTTTTTTATTTTATTTTATTTTATACATTTTCAATTAGCCCCGAAAAATGTATGGTGGAAAATTGGTCAACACATTTTGTCTTTCATTTTTATATATTTTGCACAGTGTGACAAACGAGTGTTATTATGGGTTGAAAATGTATTTAAAATGCTGACACTGCCCACATTTATTTAGTTGACAAAATTGTAATTAGGTTGTGCCTGCCTGTCAGGCGTGAAATGTCTCGGAGACATGTGCCAATATTCTCTGATACGTAGTAAGCATATCCAAGTTCTATATAGTTCTAACGGTACCCAGACTTGGCTTTATGCTTTATGGCCAGTGACCGTTAATTTATTGTTGTAATTAGCAAAAAAAAAAAAAAAAAAATGGATCCGAAAAATTATATATACAAAGTAGATTTCGAAAGATTTCACTAATCCATAATGTGGCACATAATATGCAGGGGCGCATTTGTTTTGTAATTATTCAAAAAAGGCAAATAGATTTTTATTATTTTGCGAAAAAAAGAAGGAAAAAGAAATGAGAAAAATATTATATTTCGATGTACGTAATGTCTGGTGGGATTTTTAAGGCCGGATTTGCTTATTTTGGTTTTATGGCGTAGTAAAATATTTTTATTATTGTCTATTTTGGATTATGCCTTAAGGCCATTTGGCTGTGAAATACAAAAGATTTTATTTGAACACTTAAATTGGTCAAAGGAAAATGTAGTGGGCATTTAATATTGGCAAAACAAAACTTTTAATTACACGCGATTTATTGATACTAAGAATTTGTCTGAGTATGAAAAAAAAATACACAAAAAAAATCCGAGAATTTTAAGGAACTTTCAGGGTACACGAATATTCGTTCATAAAAAATAATTCCAAAAAAATTACATTTTAATTTTGGAAACTTCCAAGGAAATGACAGAAATATCTGATCGATACTTTTCAAAATTGTACCTAGAAATTTCTGAAAATATTCAGATAATTCCAACAAAATTTTAAGAGTCTTTAGGTGTATCAAAAACGGAAAAGAATCGAAATTACTATTTGATTAAAAGTCAAAATTATTTTCATAATATATCAGATGATTTTTATAAGGTTTTATGGGATTTTAAAATTATCAAAACTCTCAAGAAAACAATTTCAAAATTGTTGTGGAAAAATTCAATATCATACGAAACATTATACATATGAAATCTTTCAAGAAATAATCTGATATAAATATGTCTTTATAAACCAATATCCAAAAAGTTACAATTATTATCTTTTCGAAAAATATATGAATTTTACAAAATAATTACTGAATTAATCGTAACTAAATTTAAAGTCTTAACTCGTGTGATTGTGTCTTTAAAAATTTCCTCATATTAATCTGTGTTTGGGGCGGCTAAACTTTATGCTTTCGAATTATAATGAATGAATTACTCAGGCCAGAGATTCTATCAGGTCATTATCTTTTCAGAATGACTTGAAAATTCTTGATATATTTTATTCCTTATCTGCAAATCCTGAGACCAGTTGAAATTAATATATCTCTTTTTTTTATATTTTGCAGGACTGTCGGCAGCCCTTCCAGGGCGGTTCGTTCTTTGATCACGAGGGTCTGCCGTATTGCGAGACCCACTACCATGCCAAGCGGGGCTCTCTCTGCGCCGGCTGCTCGAAGCCCATCACGGGACGCTGTATCACGGCCATGTTCAAGAAATTCCATCCGGAACATTTCGTCTGCGCCTTCTGCCTCAAGCAGCTGAACAAGGGCACCTTCAAGGAGCAAAAGGATAAACCATATTGCCACACCTGCTTCGAGAAGATATTCGGCTAGAATAAGCTTATACTCTAATGATGTTTTTTTTGTACGGAAGCTTACGATTTTTACCAATATTTAACAATACATCTGTGCTTTGTATAACCGAGTCAAATTAGTAATACGATATCAACATACATACCTATATAAAGAGATATAATAAAATACTTGATAGATTCACTCTCAGACACAAAAATAGCAATCCACAAGATACGTATATAGAAACTAATTGATTCTTGTTGCTAGCCAAACAAATTTTTGGAAATTTGGTAATGCATTTGGAATTTGTTTTATTATTAATAAAATCCACAATACATTTTTTTTTCTTGAAATTTTTTATTTGATTAAATTGTATATTTTTTATGATTTTATTCAAATGCAAAAATTATAAGCTGTTACTAGTTAATTAACAAAATTTTAGGCAGACTCACATGATTGTTTTTGAAAATTGTCAATTTCGATTCTTCAGTGTTTTATTTTTTATTTGTAATCAAACAAACCAATATTACCAGATTCTTTTCTCTTTAATTTGATATTTTTACATGCGCTGCCATTTTAACCTATTTAATTTTAATTGACCTTAGGCGAGAGAGTTTTAAACAAAAAATATGATAACAAGCAAAGTTTTAATTTTCCAATTTGAATATGAATAAAAATAAAATACAAAACTTTTATTATTTTTCGTTGCATACTTTTTGAATGATCTGGGAAATATACAAATTCTACAACCAGGAAAACAAATCAAGAATTTTATTTGATTTGGTCATCAAAATTTGGAAGGAACACAATTCTTTTGCAAACCAGCAAACCAGAATTTTGCCTTGAAGGCTGGTATCATGTTTCGCTACAATTATCGCATTTATTGCAATTCATAAATTTATAATTCTAACAAAAAAAAAATAATAATAATTTATATGCAAACAAATTCCCCAAATAGTTAGAGTACAATTGTGATTTTTATCACATTTAACTTTTTCCATCACGCATACAATGCCAAAAATTGCTTACGCATGTGTGTGTGTGTGTGTGTGTGAGCATCAATGGTCTGTTCAAATTCTCTGCTCTGCTAATTTCTCATTCTTTTTATCTTTATTTTCCGTCATCACATGTTGTGCGGTTGCGGCGTCTCTCTCTCACTCTCTCGAGTATAAGCACAGCGTATAAGTAAACATAATTTTGCTTAACCCTTCAAAGGCTCGTGAAAATTGTATTCAGATATTTTTGTTATTCTGGTAAGCTCATATATATTTCTGTATAAGGTAAGTGTTTTTGGTTGTACAGAGATAGTCAAAAGTATTAACACACATAATAGAACAGATAATAGATATTAATGTATTTACTTTTGACAACAGAGAAGCATCTGTTCGTTGGGTTTTATTTTCGGTGTAGGAACTGTCATGTTTCCAATTCTTTTTTCAGTTTAATCTACTTTACTACTTTACAAAAACCACAACAGGTACTATCTATTCCTTCCAAAAACAACATAATAATTTAGATTCATGTGATATTTCAGATATAACAATTTACTTGACTATCATACTTTTTGTTAATAATTGGAATGTATAAGCAAAGCAGAAAAAATATTTGTTTTTCATTCAAGTTTTCTCAAATTAGTAGTTTGGCCGAGCGTGGGTCATTTGTGCCAGACTGCTACAAGCGGGTTAATGCCATCAAATGCCGGTCTTATACGCTCTTGACATTGAAACTGCAAAAAGCTTGAAACATGCTCACCCACTAATTTAAAAAAAAAAGAAGAAAAGACTTGACATTTTTATATGTATTTATCTGAGCTATATTTGAAAAAAAAATATGTTATTAAAAAATATTCTTTAAATTTTTGAACAAGGAATTTGAAGAACTCGGAATAGTTTTATAGTTTTTGAAAATTATCCATGGCAATTTTGTATTAGAAGGTGCTTTCATACACGAACTACTTCCATGCCCTGTTGATTTTCCAGTCTTCCAGTAACGCGTTCGACGCAGCCCCTATTTCAAATAGGGGTGTATAAAACTTGATGTCGGCATACTCTATTACTCATGAATAAGGTGGGCGTTTTCATTCTTTTTAAAAATGCAAAACAATTTCAAAATTCCGATGCTTCCTTTAACAGCAGAATAAATAATTATGAATAGCGGTTAATTGCCGTGTTCTTTCAGCAAGAGAGAAAGGGAGAGAGAGTAGTTTTATCGATTTACCTTGTGAATAGAGTATTTTTCAGTCGTCAGAAAGTTCTCAGAGAGCAAGAAGAGTCCGCGCCCTTACTCCAACTCGTGAATCATTTGCTCATTTTGTTTCTATCCGTTGTCCGTTGTGGTCGGCAGTCGCCGGTGTGTCTCTCTGACGTTGATTTTTCGAGTTTTACCGCGTCTACGTGCGTCTTTTCGCTTGTTTTAATTTTCCATTTTCCGACCTTTGTTTAATTACTTTTTTTTTGATAATCGTGAAATATCTACACATGTGTGGCGAAACGTGTTTTAAACCAAATTTAAACGTTAAAATACCAAAAATAGTGCAAAACAAGATCTACGAATAACCAGTGAACACAAACGACGACGGCAGCAACAGGCAAAAGAAAAAAAGGAGAAGCAAAGAAGCGCTACAGGTTGGTAGGCCGCACGCACTGCACACAAAGACAATATTTCTGGATTATTCCCATAGAACGAGATGGGTGTTTATGTGTGTGTGTGAGTGTATACAGCATAAAAATCATCTGACTCTCTTGGCGGGCAAACCGACACCGCGTGTTTTTGATCATAACATTACAAAATTGGCCGCCTGTTGCAGCCCCGAACAACGCGGTGATGTAATATAAACAGAGCTGAGCCCGAAACTGGCTAGTGAAACTGGACTAGAGCATTTTCTGTGCTATTTTTAGTCCTTTTGGTGGCGCAGCCAGACCACAGGGTGTGTCGAAATCAATGTCAAATGATATCATAAGAGTCACGCAAACTGAAAAATTCAGCCACCCGCATCACTCAAAGAACAAAAAAAAAAAACAAACTCAACAATAAGTGGGAATTGAGAAAGCATTCAAAGCTAAAGAGCTCTGTTGTGTTTGTGTATGTGTGTGTGTGTGCAAATAAGTGTATGGATGTATTTTTACATATCACAGAAAAAAGTATCACACGCTCTCTGCATATCAAACACAATTAACTTTATTGTGTCCGCAGACAGTTTTTGCCGGTAGCCAAAGAGGGTGTAAGAGACGAGCTTAAATTTTTTATGTGTGTGAGTGTGGGTGTGTGGATTGTAAATAAAAGTGAAATTACTCATATTATAGTGGCTATTATTAAACTTATTTACGACACTTAAATTCAAATTGCATTATAAAAAATTCATTCGAGAATTACCAGCGAGCTCTTTACCCTGTCACCCGCCCACCCTGTAACTGCCAGTGTCTCTTTAACTGTGACTTTGCCATAAGCCATTTAAAGTTTTATGCCCCTTTTATTCGATAGAAGAACCAATTGTGTATTATCTTTAAATAGTAATAATTTGGTATTTAAGGCACGTTTTAGATGCGCACGCCATTCATTTATTTTTATAAACTTTGATTTATATTTAAAATCGTTATCTTTAAATTACTTAGGTTTTTTTTTTTCAATTTCAATTGTATTTGTAAACGAAGCGAAACGTTTTGCTTTGGCTTTTATCGTAATATACCTGGTTTATTTGTAACTTTTTTATGAATGCCATAATTGACATGTGCTTGCTTGCGCAGTTTTAGAAGCACTGTCCCACCCACAAAACATACGAGTCAGCCAAGTGCTTCGTCAACTGTACAAATGTGTATATTTTCGTCAAATTGCTGGCGTACATATATATTTATTTTCTTTTCTTATCAGGTTTAGTCAAGCTTCTCTGTTCTCCATTGTTGAATAAACAATCTTTTTTGCATGATTCAAATTTATTTTCCGTTTGCCTGGTTACCGAATTAAAAGAAATTGTGGCTCATTTTTTTGGTCTGAGCTTCGTGATATTTTCAGACTTGAAGAGTAAACTTAATCAAAAGAATTCTTTACACTTAAGATTCTAAGAACTTATCAGAATTTACTTGTTGTACAAACCGGTAAAAATAGAGATAATTTTTTATATACGAGTTTAAGTAAACAACTTATATATGAACTTGGGATGAGTTGACATCATGTGCATCAACTAAACTTGCAAAAAAAAAAAAAAAGTTAGCTTTCAGTTTGTGAATCATTTTTAAGGGGAACACAAGTTGTGATTTATTGGGTATCTTATCATTTTAGTGCCGGTATGCTAGACTTCAAAATAGCCCATAATAAGCAATTAGAGATTTAAGTGAGCCTGATAAAAATTTATTTTAAAAATTTAAATAAATAAATTGTTTTAATATAAAAGGCGAATTATAATTGGAACTGATGACAAAAAAATGAAAAACCCAGAAACAGTTATTTTTACAATCCATGGAAAGTATAGATAATATTATTGGATTCGAGTGTTCATTCAGTTGGTAATCTATATAAATAAAGTTCGATAGGGTTGAGGAATGTGGGAAATTGTCTGAAGATTTAATAAATCTGAAAAAAATTTCTAGTATAAAACCGATTAGAATCAGTTATTTTTATGGTTTATTTTATTTTCCTCAGATTAATAATTATTAAGCCAATTCGAATCTGTTCTTTTTTGAATAGAATTTTTTGAAAATAATTTTTAGTTTAGAGGTTTCAAAACTTCTCGATTAATTTTTGAAAAATTTGTCCATTTTTATTTCGGTATCACTTATATCGCCATCAGCCAATTTATATTCCTTTTGATTTATGCCATAATATGTCTGGGGACAATCATCTACAGGATCGGGACTGTTCTCATCTAATAAGCAGTAAATATCATTCTTCTCCTGCTTCGTGATCTCGTGGCCCAGATTGTGCCAGAAAGGTCGACAGCGATTCTTCCACTGACGCAGATTGAAGAAGGCGCAATATTGTGTGTCCGAGGCCTTGAGCATGGCCATATAGAGTGGTGTGATCTCGTCGGCCTTCAGCTTGGCCATCAAGTAGATGGCCTTCTTTTTATTGTGAATATCGCCAAAGTCAATATAGATGCACTTGGCTTGTTGGTAGCATTTTTTGGCCAGTGAAATGTTCTGGGGATCCTTGGCATAGAGTTTGCCCAAATTTAGAAGTATATCGGCCTCGCAATCCTGAAAGCTATAGAGTCTGGAGAGACGTAAGGCCTTCTTGTAACTGGAAACAGCCTTGGCGTTCATTTCCAAACTGTGGGTGAGGTTGTTAAATCAAAATGAATTAGTATTTTTAATTGGATCCAATTACCTTTCACAGCATTGGCCCAAGTAGAGATAGAATTTGATATTAAGTCGAATGTATCTGTACTCGTTCATGGCCACAATGTCGGGTCGTATCTGCTGCAGGCACTGATAGGCATCCTCGTAATTGTTGTTCTCCATCAGAAAGAAGGCGCGTTCCAAAAAAGTATCGCAAAATATACCCAAATTGTTTTCGCGACCCACTAAGGAAGAAGGGGAGTGACATTGGAGTCATCTCAAAGTGTCTGAACTTACATTCGGCCATAAGGAAAGTGGCCTTCCTAGCCATCTTTATGGCCTCCTCGGGCTGCTGGCGTGCAATTGTCCTGCCATGGATCAGCAATTGGCCAGCCAGTTTCTGGGAGATCAGTTCATGTAGGGTCAGACTACCTGGCTTGGTGTCTGGCTCAGCTGTCCAGGCATGTCCTCGGACCAGATTCAAAGTAATTTCCAGAAAATATATGGCAGCGGCCCTCTGTGTGGCGGACTCTAGATATTCGGCATACATGGAATAGATGCGTGCTATCATTTCCCCGGCCTCATCTTCGTTGCCCTCGATCCGCTGACAAATGGAGACAATTTTTTCCATAATTGCATTCAGGGCATATTCATATTTGTTTCGATAGGGCTCCAAAAGCTGGAGGGTCTCAAAGAAGAGTGTGAAGCATTCTTTGAGTCCTCGGGTCTTGCCTGTGATGACGGCCAACTCGGCATTTTTCATTTTGTCGACTACCTCGTAGAGCAACGGGCGATCGTCTATAATCCGGGCTCTAATGCTCACAGAGTCGTACAAGCTCTGCTCCAATTTGGACAGGCAAGAGAGGAACTCCGGCATCATCAGGCAGCCCTCTCGGCGAAGTTCGTCCTCTAAGGACTCATAAACAGGTCCGTGCATGCGACGTGCCTCATTGTATGAGAGCGGCACAATTTCCGAGCGTATTTTTTCTCGATCAAAGGTGATTTCACGAAAGTATCGATGCGGCTGCTTGGACTTAACTTTGCGCATAATACGTTTGATTTCTTGTTCGCGTTGTGCCATCTTTTCTTTTATATTTTACTAAATATGTACAAATATATGAGATAATAAGAAATGTTATGTATTGACTATAGAAATGGCAAATGTATCAAAGCCAAACTGTTTTGGACTGTAAAACTGTGACTTAGCTTGTGACAATAATTTCAAAACTGTAACAAAGCGTCTAGTTCAAAAGAAGTTATATGTAATGATTGTACTATAAATATGGCAAAAATGTCAAAGCCGAGCTATTTTGGACTCTATAACTGTGACTTGGCTGAGGACAATGGTTTCAAAACTGTACAATTTACTGTTGCCAGATGCCAGATACATTTTAAGGCCGAAATGTTCTGAAGCCTAAACTGTAATTTAGCTTGTGTTAACAGCTTCAAAACTGTAACGACGCGACTAACCATAAAGTTAGCAAAGTCAGGCACCTTTTGGCGAAGGCAGTGCTTCTCAACTATTTGTGGTAATTCAGACTAATAAATTCAATTATAATTTAAAATTTAAATATGCATAAAATTTTAGTATGTTTATTTGATATGGCTAAAATTATATAGTTGCTTAAATTAGATAATTTTTTGCAAACGATTAAAATGTTATTATTGATAGTGTACATTCTTTTAAAGCAGTGATTGTTAAACTATTGTCTGCTCCTTTTCTGAAAGCAGGCGGTAAAATTTTAAATTAGATCATTTTAAAAGAGTTCATTATTTATAATTTGCTTAAAATTATAAATGCGCAAGCGACTTCTTAAAATTAAATGCCTTCATTGAGTTCAGCTTTGAACAGTTGCTCTGAAACTGTTAGAGAAGTCGCTATAAAAAAAAAGAACGGAAAAATCATGAAACTGTTTGAAAAAAAATAGTTTTTAATAAAACCACTATAATTATTTAAGTAAGCAATTCAATAAAGCAACAAAATTAATTGAATAACCTTAAGATTCCTCAGCTTAGGCTATACAGGTTGCTCTGAAACTGTAAGTTTAGTTTAGCCGGTCACAGCGACCCCTGAACAATTGCTGTTCAACTTAGGCAGTTAAAGTTACTCAGGAAAGTTTTTGTAAGGTTTCACCCCTACATATATCTCAATTTAAGTGCCCTACTTACAGCATAGGTAAGAGTTGGGCCCATGAGCAAATATTGCCACAGTCACCTCAAAGTTGGCCAAGTGTTGACAACTCAATTAATGTGCTCTTTTAATTTCTTCCAGTTGCTTTAAAATGACTGAATCAAATGTGGATACCAGTTTCATACCCGATTTACCTGCGGGCGGCCCTTTGGCTATTTATCGTAAAAGAGCAAATTTCGATTGGAAGCGTTTGCGTTTGATATTCGAAAAGGAACAGGGTCTGAGGATCAAGGTGAGTGTGAAATGAATTCGGTGTTCTTATCTAAATGAATGGTTTAACTTTTATTTGACAGTACAAAGTGTGGCGTCGTCTGGAGAATGATCCGCTTTTTGCCCACTCTTCCACCACACTGCCCATGGATGAGCAGAAGCGCCTGTGCGCCATGCAAATGAATCGTATGAAGGACCTGGACTTGGTGCCCAAGGAAATCGATCGTCTCTCCTTCTCGGCCAAGACCAAGTACCTCATGTACATTAACGAAGCCTTGGCCAGCTACTCATCCAGTTTGTCAGTGAAAATAGCCCTGGGAGTGGGGCTCTTCAATAATGCCATTCGAGCCATGGGCACGGAGAGGCATCAGAAATATATAGAGGCCGCCTGGAACCGCGAAGTGGTCACCTGCCTGGCCATCACCGAGTTATCTCATGGCAGTAATACCAAACGTGTACGTACCACAGCCACTTATGATCCCGCCACCCAGGAGTTTATCATCAACACGCCCGACTTTGAGGCGGCCAAGTGCTGGGTGGGCAATCTGGGCAAGACGGCCACCGTGGCCATGACCTTTGCCAACTTGTACACCGCCGATGGTGAGAATCATGGACTACATGGCTTTCTTATACCCGTAAGGGATCCCAAGACCTTGCAGTCCTATCCCGGCGTGCTGGTCGGCGACATTGGCGAGAAATGCGGCCTGAATGGCATTGACAACGGCTTCATGATCTTCAGCAATTATCGCATACCTCGGGATAATCTCTTGAATCGCACAAGCGACGTCACACCCGAGGGTGTGTATGAAAGTGTCTTCACCGAACCGGCTAAGGTTTTGGGAGCAGCTCTGGAGAGTTTCTCGGCTGGCAGAATTGGCATCACCCAGGAAGCGGCCAATACCCTATGCTGCGCTGCGGTCATCGCCATCCGCTATGCTGCTGTCCGCAAGCAATTCGGACCCGAGCGTCAGGGCGAGGAAATGGCCATCATTGAATATCAATTGCACGTGAGTAGGAAAGAAAATTTATACAAAAATTTTAAATTAAAATATATATTTTATTAACTTAAATAGCAATATCGAATATTCCCATATTTGGCGGCTGCTTGTGTGCAGAAGATAGCCGTGGAGGAATTGACAAATACCTATTTGAATATCATAGCCGGATCCCAGGCAGACTCTAATGGTTTTGAGGTGTTGGTAAGTTCATAGCTGAAGTAAACGAAAAAGAGAAAGTTTTAATTTTGTTGCCTTCCTTTGCAGACTCAAAATGTGGCTGAAATTCATGCCTTGATATCAGCTTCAAAGCCACGCATCACCTGGTCAGCTCGGGATGCCATACAAGAAGCCCGAGAGGCCTGTGGTGGTCATGGCTATCTCCAGGCCGCCAAGCTGGGCCAAATGCGCAGCGATCACGATCCGCTCTGCACCTACGAAGGCGACAATAATGTCTTGGGTCAACAGGCCTCCAATTGGCTTCTGCGTCAATGGCGCCTGCCAAATGCAGAACTAGAGACACCGATAGGCTCTGTAAAGTTCCTAGAGCAGCGTGAGAATCTATTGAATCTGAAATACCCGAAGCTATTGAAAATCTGCTCTATACAGAACTGGGAGTGTGAGTCAATTTGTTCATTATTTGTTTTCAAATTTATAATCTTTCCTTTCTTGCAGTTGCCCTACATTGCTATGAGTGGCTTTTGTGCCATCTTATGTCGCATGTCTCAGGCCATATCGAAAAAGACTTGGCCGCCGGCTTGAGCAAATTCGATGCTCGCAATAATTCCCAAGTAGCCGGAGCCCGGGAGCTGTCCCTGGCCTATGCTGAATACTTTGCCCTAAGCCGTTATGTGGCCCACATAGGTCAGTTGAAGGTATCCTCAGCCTATGGAGAGGTGTTGCGTATTCTATATAATGTCTATGCCATGTGGTTGCTGGAGCAACACATGACCACCTTCTATGTGGGAGGATTTGCTGGAGGCCCTGAATTTGCTGCTTTGGTGCGCGAAAAGCTCTTGGCCAGCTGTGAGCAGCTAAAGGATGTGGCCGTCAGTGTGGCCGATGCCATTGCCCCGCCGGACTTTGCCCTCAACTCGGTGATAGCCCGTGCCGATGGCTTGTTGTATGAGAATTTGCAGAAGGCCTTCATGACCAACGAAGGAGCCTTTCAGCGTCCCAGTTGGTGGCGCGACGTCATCATTCCACAATCCAAATCAAAGTTGTAAAGTCGTATAGTCCGAGGACTTTGAGAATACCTAGAGTGTGCCTAGAGGGTTTTCCAACCTATTTTTTTATTTATACACTATTTTTTCGGACTACCCTCAGTTGTCAGTGCAGACCACCTATAAGTGAAATTGTTATTGCCTCTTTTAAAATCAGGTATCAATGCAAGGCATTCACGCAATGCCGGAAAACAATTATAATTATTTTATTATAGAGTTTTAAAAAAATTCATATACACACCATATACATACCATATATAAAAGTTTTCGAAAATACTATAAGATCGAATCTGTTACAAGCACTCATTGTTTTGATATGAATAAAGCTTGAGTATTTCTTTTAAAATCTTTCCATTTACTTTTAGAAGAAATCAATTTGTTCTATTTTTTTTTTTTTTTGCGAAAGAGTCAGGCCTTTATTTTCTCATTAATTGGTTTTATTTAATATGAAATATCCTTGTGGTTGGGTGTTTGATTAGTATAATATTTTTTTTTATATGTTTCACATATTACATATTATTATGATTTATAAATTTGTTTTTTGTTAAATGATCTAGGGTTTAGCTTATATAGCTTAATAGTTTAGTTTAAGTATATCTAATAATTCTTCCCATTTTAGTCGAGGTCTGAACCAAGGTGGTATGCGTTTTTCCATTAAGGTCAGCGGTCTTTTCGCAGGGCACGGCTTCAAATTCAAGAAGCACTGTAACCCGTGGCAGTTCATACACCTTTCGCAGTAGCAAGACAGTTCGGACAAGCATGTTTCTTCGACCTGGTTTCTATTGCAATATTGATTGAGATCCTTATAGCAATATTGCTTTATGCAGTTTGAATTGTCGGTGACGTTGAAAAAGCGGCCCATCGGGCAATTTCTCGGATCGAAATCATTTCTGCACGGAGCCACAGTTTTGAATTGTTCTGGATTTCTGAAAGAGGAGTAAATCATTTTAGAGAAATCTATTCTCTGGATATGGGGAATACTCACATAGAATGAGTCTGTCGCCAGAATATGAGCAACAGGACCAAGGCCAGCAGGAATCTGCAAAAGGAGTGCTGCAAATCGGAGAAGACTCGCATTTTCATCAACGTCCAGCCAATGCCAAACGACTACTGAACACTGGAGTCCTTGATTTTTCCTTTTTATACTCAAAGTTCATTACCAATTCGAGAGTATTTATAAATATTAATTAATCGAAAGTTGTAGTCAATTCATTAAGTGAACAAAATATACTTTTTGCTTTGACCTACAAGACAATCTTTAAGATGCCTCTTGGTGGTTGGCTCGGATTTAAATATTTCAATGAAAAAGGCGCGGGCGTAGCTTTCCTAAATGACAGCCTGGATAATTGGTCCTCGAAGTGAGGTCAAGCGCAAATATTCCACAGAATTGACTCAAACTTCGGGGAATGAATATACTTTTAAAAGGTTTTCTTTTCTGACTTGACACTTTCAAATAGTTTTGCCGACTAAAGAGATTTATTCCCAGGTGCAATCTAAAACTGATAATAATTTTGATTCCTGGAAAATCTAAGGCAAATATTTATTTTGAATTAGATGACAAAGTAATAATCGATTCTTAAGCCTACAATTTGGATTTATAGATATAATCAAATCGTAATGAAATTATAATCTCAACGGAGTACAAATATCTGTAATGTTAGTATTAATGTGAAAAACAAAATACTTTTTACCAGTTGACGAAACCAGATAATTAAAAATGCGTGATAATAAGTATAAAATTAATTTATTTTGATGAAATTGAATAATTTTACTAATTGAGTGATTTCTTTATCATACCCTTTTTCGAAAAAAAGAATATATTCATTTTCTTGTGATGCTTGTGAAAGACATCGAGACCTCGAAAAGATAACTCAAGATTGGTCAACTCGACTGTGCGATTTTTTCTATATGAACTAGGAACACGCTTTACGGCTTTCGAAATAAATCGCGGTATGAAGCCTTCTTATATCATACATCTTATATATATGCGGCGTTAAAGACTAATCTTAGAGTCTGTAATATTTTGTACCCCGTGGATAGCTTCGCCATTTTTTTTTCGTTTTAGGTAAAATCACACTCAGCAGAATCAGCAAATATTAAATAAGTTCCGTTGATACCTAAGGAGAGGATCAAATACCTAGCAACAGGTTTTGTCTATGAGGTAAGTTGGAGGCCCAAGAGTGGGTAAAAAAAACAGCTGGTCGTATTGCCTGGATCTGCATCTTTATTATAAGAGTTATACTGATCTATGGCTTATTGGTATTTTGGCAAGCCTAAGATCTGTGGAAATGTTATGAGGCTTCGTAATTGAGAGAGATTGTGGGTGTGGCTTTGTACTGGCCCAACCCCCTCTCGGCATGACGTATAAGTTCCGTGACTACTAAATTACTTTGCAGGCAGAAAGCTACTAAGGCGGCTTTACTGGTTAGCGTTAAAACTAGTTAACAGCTGTGTAAACAGTCTGGCAGCGGGATAAGCTCCAAATTTGTCTTATCCTGGAATGTAGGGAGACACTGGAATATATGAAAAACCCCAGAACTTCGTAGGATTAGCAGCTTCTATAACTTTTAACACCGGTTTCGCCAAGGGTCCATGGGTGTCTCCTTCTACGTTTGCCAGCTGGTTAAGCTGACCTTTTTTCTGAATTGGGAGTTTTGAAAGATTAATGTTTTCTATCTTCGAAGAAATCAGAGACTATTGATGTTTTCATGCTGTCGGAGTCTGGCCACACTATATCAGTTAGTAGTCTAAATGTTATTACCTGACCAAAAATAAATTTTGGTTTCTAAGACATTAAGATTTGGCATAGAAAATTTACCCGAATATTAAAAAAAAAAAAATCCCAAAAAATTTCCTATAATTCCAAGGTGCTCGGTCCCCATAATGAAAACAAACAAAGTGACATGATAGAATCAAATTCTATTCTATTCCAATTCAAGACCAGTATTTGTCAGATCTTAAAATCAAGCAGATCTGTCGAAATGATCCATTGCGTTGTTTAAATCTGAACAAAATTTAATTGATACACATTTTTTGTGAGACCTCTTCGAATCTGACAGTATTTGATCCCAACTGGTTTCGTGTGTTTATCTCAGTTTATGAATAGACTAAAAAATATAAAAATAAAAAATTATAATTGGTCGAAAAAAAAATTCATTGGATTACATTCTCCATAAACGTTGTATCGTTCTTTGTTTTTTTTTTTTTTTTTTATAGCACTCAAGATGCTCGCTGGATCTGTGTGTATTCAGGTATGTAAATAGGAGAAGAGACATCAGCACCCACAGTCAAACTTGTCTAAAAAAAAATAAAAAAAAAAAAAACTACCTAACCGGCACATAACCCAGGCTTATAAGAGGAGTTGCCCACCTGTCTTCGGGCCCAGACGCTGCCAAGTAGCCGCACAGTGAAAACGAGCGTCGTCTCAGAGAACCTAACCTGAAAATTGAGTGAAACAAAAAAATACTTTAAATAAATAAATAATTAACACTGTGACAAAGTGCCAAGTGAGTGCCGTCATTGTATGTGTGTGTATGTGTGTTTAAGCTAAGCTCTAGCTCTCCCAGCTGAGGTGACGCATCTGCCGTCTCTGCCAACCAGAAACGTTGACGACGGCGGCGTTGACAGTCTTATAACTTGGTTGATTTGCGAATTTGTGGCGCAGTTGTATTTCAATTTTGGTTCTGAGAGTGCTTCGAATTTGTAGTTGGACCAAGACAAAAAAAAAAAAAAGAAGAACAATAAACAAAAGTAAGATTTGCGCTGTGCGTTCTTATCAGTCAGCCAGGGAGTGGAAGATGGGAGACCATCGAAAACATAAAAGTTCAATAAACAAATGATTACATGGCAAATACAAAAGACATTTGATTTGAAAGTGTTGTATAATTAACAAGAATCTGTAGAAGAATAAAACCGGTGTGATCTTTCTATTCATTGGTTGGTCTGTATGAATTCAAGTATATTCAGAATAGGGGCTGAATTTCAAAGGTTTCTTAGTTGTTGAGAGTATTGAGAATTATTTATCAGACAATTATATTGTCTGTATTATATTCCTTTGAGAAAGTGAACAATCCGGTTATTTCGAATTCGAATTAATTTCAAAATAAAATCTTTTTTAGACTTTGCTAGTAAATTCAAACATTGATAAGACCTTTATTTAGTTATATAATATATATTTTTGTTTATTATTGTGGAAAATATTTCACTGATTGATTAATTAGTTGAACCTTCTCATTGGATTTACTCTGACATTGTCAGAGGTTTATTTTCCATAGCTCTAAGCTTTGCTCAGTCATTTAAATATTTTCATTAACTTTTTTTGTTGTTGTTTGCCTAATGCAAATTTATGTAATGGGAACAAAGGCCATAAAATAAAAATCCCAGAAAGAAATGATTAGTCAAAAAATACTTTTCAAATTTAATTATCAAGTACATAAAAAATGTTGCCCAAAATGGAGGAGCTTTACACAAAAAAAATAAATAAATTAAATAAACAAGGCACCCACTCCACTCAGAACACTCAAAACAAAACACTTAATAAAATAATAGGCAAAACTTTCAGCAACACAAAAAAGAAAAAAAAAAAAAGAGCAACAAATTAAGAGAACCGGTTAAGTAAAAATAAATAAAAAATCAGGGCTGCCGTCTAAGTTAATGGCAAAACAAATCATATATGAAATTTGAAATTTATATATTCGGGATTTCCCATTGCTTTAAATTGTGAACAACCTGTGCCCACTCTCTTTCTCTCTTTCTTGGGAGTCGCGCTTTCTCTTTCTTCAACTCACCCTGCCACACTGTTGATCTACTGTACTCTTTGGGGTTTTTTTTTCTTCAATATTTCTGCTGAGCAATTACTTAATTGAGAATTCGTGTAGAAGCAATTAAATTGGGCTTAGAACAATTGTGAAATTTATTATTTTTCGTGAGTGATTCTGTCCGGCTGCCATTATTGAAGGGATACTTTAACAAATTGTGGATTATGCAAGAGGATTTAAGCAGGGTCTATTAAGGTCTGGGATTTTAGCGAAACAATAGTTTGGCCAAAGGCTAAAGCAATTTGCATTTGATTAGTTTTGATTTGGTCTGAACTGACTCCCACATTTTGAAAAGTTATTGAAATGATATGAGTGATCTATCTCTCTTTCTCCCTCTGTCTGGGGTTCTGTCGAGAAATTTGCTGGGCTGAAATGATTTGACTGTATAATTTCCGTTATATATAAATAAATATAACATAATTTTTAATTAGGTTGTTAACAAATACAAAGTGATTAAATTTTGAAACCAGTTTCGCTTACAATAAATTAAGACCAGTTTTTTTTTCAATTTCGTTTCTAAAATGGGTGTTTATTCCAAAAAGGTGGAGTTGACAGAACAATGTGGAAATTATTGGTGATTTGTGTGGTAATGAGCGCTTTAAATACTGAAGCAGGTAAGTACAGTTGCGTCAAAGGGTTTCAAAAAATTACAACTCTTTCTCTTTTCCTTTCTTCTCTTTGTTTTCAGTGCGTCAGTCTCGTCGTCGACGTAACTATGTGGGATCTTCTGCGGGAAGCTACTCGAGCAGTGGAGGAGGCGGCGGAGGCTATGCAGGTGGCTACACCAGTAATGGAGGCGGCACTGGCCACTACTATGGCACGGGGCATGGAGGCAGCGGCTATTACGATTACGATGACTATGATGGTTATGCCCCCAACTTTGGCATTATCGATCCCTATCTATTCCATCAACAATTGACCAATCATGTTCTGGCCCAGAACTTTGCAACCCAACAGTGAGCATTTTGTTTGATGACTTTTAATCTGGTTTTGGCCTAGTTTGTTAAGGGGCAATGGTCTTTAATTCTGCTTCTAATCCTTTGTAGAGCTGTAACGGGTTTGGCCACGGCTGGCGCTGCCCAAGCATCCGCTGATGCAGCCATTAACGACAACGACACGTAATGCTTTTACTAAAATATTAAATATTATAACTTTTATTTAATAACTAAACTCTTGAATTAATTTGATCTATTTATTTATGCCCGAAACAGTCGTATCCAGCAACAGATTGCTGCCCAGCAGGCTTACCAAGATAATGTGAACCGTCGGAACCGTTATAGACCCAGCGGAGGATCCTATAACTCTCATCGTTATGCTCCCAGCTATGCCGCAGCCTCGGGCTCAATTGGACCCCATGGCTACAGACAAACTGCCTATATCAATCCTGCCAATCCCGTAAGTCTAGCCTCAAATCTTCTAAGTTGAAACTCACTATATAAGCCTTCTGCCATAGGCCTCTCCCAATATTGTGAACCGATTTGGCGGTGACAGCAGCAGTAGTTATGGCGGAGTTTCCAGCAGTAGCGGCGGCGGCGGCGGCGGCTTCAAGGGAGTCTCGGTCTCCTCCTACAGCTCTAGTAATGGTGATGGCACCAGTCGTCGTGGAGCCCAGACCACCGTAAATGATAATGGCAAAGTCACTTCTTATTCCGTGCACTCGTAAACCCAGCGCGTTATTTTTTTTCGGAAACACCCGATTGGGATTTTAGCATAAAAAATGCTTCAAGAAACAAAAATCGAATGGTTTTGTATTTATGTTATGCAAAATATATTTTTTATATATTTATCGATCACCCCAAAAAAAAAAAAACTTTCTTTTCTTGTAGAAAGTCTTATGGGCTTTTTCTGTAATTTAAATTTTTTTCTTTTCAAATTCATTATTCTTTTCAGTTTCACTATAGTCTGATTAAATAGACTTGGCCTTGATTAATTCCCAATAGGTTTTATGAAAAAGTACACACACCTATGAAAATTGTATATATAAAGATTATATATACATATATATTTTCGATTTGGTTTTATTTTCTATAAAAAAATGTTTTTATTTTGTTTGTCTGAAGGCTAATCAGAAACTAACGGAAGTTGTTTATTATTTGCAAATTAATTGTAATTGATTCATTTATAATCAAAAAAAAAAAAAAAGACGATGATTCCATGATTATTTTTGGGAACATATACATATACTTTTAATATTCCTAATAATATATTTATAGGAATATGTTTTATTTAGAAATTTGAGAGAAAGCATTTTTTTATTTAAAGAAAGCTATCTCGTACTTTTTAGTTGCTTTTCGAACTTAAATAAAAATAATAATATATAACGTATTTTTTGGTGTAAAACAGGGATGTATATAATATAAAGATTGATATCAAAGAGTAGATATATTTGCTTATTCTCAACTTGCTTTAAATTTAATAAATAATCAACGAAGTTATTTTTTAATCCGAGTTATAGTAAGTATACACCCATATAATAAACTAGTCCTCATATAGACTATTTTAATTTATACTAATAAAGAATATATAAAATAAAATAAATCTATATGCAAAAGGATGCATCGGAGACCCTGGAAACTAGCCTTGACTATAGACAGAGTGACTGGAGAGTTAACAATGTCGACCTGTCAGCTACTACAATCTCAAGGAACTTATGATCTATCACTACTACAAGCTCAAGGATCATATGAACTAACACATTATGTATAGAGAACACCCGTACATTATCTTATAAATTTAAAGCTTTACTCAGGTTCATTTTAAAAAGCCCTATAAATAGTCCAAAAGATTTTATATTTATTTGTTATTTTAGGATTCGATAGCAAAATCCGAATATAATATAATACCCATCGTCATATTGAGGATACTCCATATAGGATACTCAAAATTCGGGCATACCCTTATTGTATGGTTCCAGCACTAATTGAATTGAAAATTCCAATCAATGGGAAATACACAGCCAATCACAAGAATCTATTTAAACATTTTTTCATAAACAATAATACGGAAGTAAACAAATTAATGTTTACAAGAAGAAAAACAAAAATAATTTTAGAGTAACTATTAAAAATTATGTATTAGTTGTTTTCTTGTTACAAATATTTAATTTAAGACCAAAATAGATTTTCTTGAAATATTTCTATAGAATTTAAATACTACGTAAAAATATATAGTTATAACAATCAATTTATTTATATACTTTAATTCACAAACAGTGTTCAATGGCCTGCACTTGAAATTCAAGATCAGAATATGGTATATACATTTAACTGTACCTAATGTCTAATACCTCGGTCTGACTATATAAAAAAAAGAATGATTTCTATATATTCTGAGATCCAAGGTTTTTTCAGGGGCTAGAAAAAAAAGTCTCATATCAGTGCTTTGGAATACATATTTACCATAATTACTTTCATCCTACGTTCTACTAAAATGCCTCCAATCATTTTTCTGCACCAATTACGAATCTGTATATAAATTAAAAATATCATCCGCTCAGCATTATCTCGAACCAATGCCATTCTCTAGGTCACAAACAAATAAAACAGTTCAAGTTTTGCTGCAATATAAACTTATCAGTCAAAGTCTCACTAATATTAAAAAATAAATTTGTTGTCTTTATTAAAAAAAAAAAAAAAAAAAATCACTGATGGAATTATAAAATTCTGTAGCTTGTCCGAGTTTTTAAATTCAATAAATCTGGATTTGAAACTCATTACTGAAATTTCAATCGTGGCTATTGGACGTCTCGAGGAGCTAAGAAAAATTGTGAAATAAATTAAAAAAGTGAATCGATTTTAATAAAACAATAAAAATGAAATCATTATTGATACTGGCCTTGTGCCTGGGTATTGCCTCTGCAGGTAAAGTGTGATTGATGGATTAATCAAATCAATTTAAATAAATGAATAACAAGAGTGAAGTTGCTAAAAAGTGAAATCATACACAATTCTGAAAAAAAAACTTTTTGAAAATTGAGAGTTTATTTGGATTTTGGGGTCCTGGGTTAAAAGTTGGGTGAGGTCTATAACTATTTCAATAATCTGGAAATTCCAAGAAAGCCACGTCATTGGTCTATATATTTTTTTTTTAAATATTTTTTAAAGAGAATTTGAATGTCTTGAGTTTCCTAGAATCAACTTGATGATAATCAGATTTGGTTAGACAATTTCAAAACAAATTTCTTCGTTGCTGATAATTTTGAATTTGTGGCGTCATTTTTCCAGCACGTAATTTCACTCAATTAAATCCGATTTACATAAGTTTTCAGTTTGCATTTCGGAAACATGTGTCGAGATAAGAATTTTCTATTTTCCTTTGGTGTAATTTTAATTCCATAACAATTTCTTTTATTTATTTTTTTGACATTTTCTTTTCTATTATTTACAGATGTTTTTGACAGCACGTAAGTCTTTAGTCCTTTCTTCTTTTATTTACATTTTGATATTATTTCGATCTTTTGATTATTTTGTAACACGAAAATAGAAACCAAAA
Organism: Scaptodrosophila latifasciaeformis; assembly: GCA_037075145.1. NCBI lineage: Eukaryota > Metazoa > Arthropoda > Insecta > Diptera > Drosophilidae > Scaptodrosophila > Scaptodrosophila latifasciaeformis. The sequence continues at coordinate 20,558,245 of JBAMCM010000217.1, read as the reverse complement.
GGATTTTCATAGTCGGTAAGTGACATGCGACAGTTTCGAAAAAATATAGTTTTGCTTCTATCAAAAAGAAATCAAAATTATAATCAATTGGCGACATGACACTAACCTCAAAAAAAAAAAGAAAACATTAAATTCTTAATCTGGCTTAAGAACGATTTTCTTAATAGATTTTTCCAATAATATTTATAAATATTGAATTGATAGGCATTACGCTTCACATCAGAAAGCTGTGGAGGATGCTCGGCGAAAGGTCTATGGATCAAGTGGTTATGGTGGTACCAGCAGTGGCTCAAGTGGCTATAGCAGTTACGGTGGTGTTGGCGGCGGTTCAAGTGGCTATACCAGCGGCAGTAGCGGTTCCAGCGGTCTAGGCATTGGTGCTGATTTGTCGCTAGGTGGCGCCAGTGGACAATTGGTGGGTTCGTACGACTCTGTGGGTGCTGTGGAGAGTTTGGATAGCGGTAGCACTCAATCTGTGGTTGGCGGTGCCGGTTTCGGTTCCAGCAATGCTGCCTCTTTGGGCTCCAATAATGCTGCATCCTTTGGTGCCAACAATGCTGCCTCTTTCGGAGCCAACAATGCTGCTTCCTTTGGTTCTTCCTTCTCGACCAATGCTGCCTTCCAAAGCAGCCACTCTTCCAGCTCCAACTTTGGCTCGACTGCCGCCCATAATGTGGGCAGCAATGTGGAGTTTGCCGATAACTCGAATGCCGGCACTGAGGTGAACTTCGGTGGAGCTAGTGGCGTGAACACGGCTTCCGAGTCCCTCCTTTCCGAGAACTACTTGACCTCCAAGGCTCCTGCTCCTGTTCAGTATACTGTGCCCGTCAGTGGTGGTGGCAGCGGTGGCGTCGAGTATTATCACCATGAAAAGCTTGTGTCCAGCGCCCCTCAACAGGTTGTCACTTACACTGTCCCTAGCGGTGGCTCTGAGAAGTACATCCACCATGAGGAACGCATTGTCCAGAAACAGCCCACGGTTCAATATGTTCCAGTCAGTGCTCCCTCCGGTGGTTCGGAACGTTATGTTTACCATAAGAAGGTGACGACTACGGCTTCTGCTCCTCAGATCCAGGTTCAACCACAAGTGTCCCGTTACACATCCTCCTTTGGCAGCAACTCCAATTTGGCATCGTCTTTCGGCTCCAACTCTAATTTGGCCTCTTCCTTTGGGTCCAATGCTGCCCTTAACGTGGGCTCTGCTCAAGGTTTGGATCTCAATCACAACGTCGGCCAGTCTGCTCAGTGGTCCCACGGCGGCTCCTTTGGTGGAAGCTCTGACTTGCGTCAGATCATTAATCAGGCCCATCAGGGTGCCAGGCAACAAGTGTCCTCTGGTTCCATCAACAGCGGAGCTGGCTTGAGCAGCAATGCAGGATACACCTCGGGAATAAATTCCGGATCTCTTTACAGCGGATCATCAAACTTTGGTTCATCTTTGAATTCGGCTAGTTCTTTGAACGCAGCAAGTTCCCTCAACTCTGCCAGCTCTGCCAACAGCGGCGCCTTGCTTAGTGGTTCTCTGCTGGGACAAAATTCCTTGCTGAGTGGTAGTCTCTTGGGTAGCTCTGCCAATTTGGGTCTTTCGAGCGGTCACTCAAGTGGCTTATCGGGTGGTCTTTCCGGGGGCCTCTCGGCTGGTGCTGCTGGTCACGGCGGTGCTGGGTACCAGACTAAGCAATGGGAGAAACAATCCAAGTGGTCGTCCCAATCTCAGGTAAGTTCACTTTTCAACTACTTCGTAATTGTATTACTAATCCAAATGTTTTTCTTTCTTTAGTACGGCCCCGATGGACAGGTCAAGAGCTACAAGGACTTAGCCACCGGCGAGAGCGAAAGTTATGATGTCAATGGTCAGAAGACTGGTTACAAAGTGGCTACCGCCTCTGTAGATGACAACGGTCGTGTGGGCACCTACAGTGTTCAGTCGTAAATAATTAACTGCCTTCCTATCGAATTAAAAATAGATTAAATCAATCTGCATTGACTTGCAGTTTTTCTGAAAATTCATCTGCCTAGGTAAAACTGTGAAAATAAAACAAAATTATAAAACTTATTTTTCTTCTTTTTATATATGAGATATTGGCAGGTATCAAAAGGTCTTTCAATTTATTCAATTCTACAAAGAATTGGTATAAATATAAATTGAAAGACAGATTTCTAAGGTATATAGGTCTAGATGGATAGGAAGGTAAAGAATCCTTTGATCTTATGATACATGTTTAGTTTCCAAACAGCTTTTCATTCTTGCTTCCGTTTTCTTTCTTATACAGAATCTGTCTGAATGATAATATCTTAACTTTTCCACGAGACATTAATTTATTTCTTATTTTAGATAAAATAATAAAACTTAGTCCTTCCATATATAATATGGTTCTTTTTCAGTTGTATCTGTATTCCATAATAGGCGTTTTCCTACCCCGATATAAGATTAGAAGTTTCAGTATTTTATCCAAGATTTGAAAGATTGAAATTTATAGAAACACCCGTAGATGATTTTACTAGTACCAACTAACATACAGTTAATACTGACTATAGCTGTAATTACTTAATAAATCAAGAATAAGTCTGTAGTTTTAATTTTTGAAGACCCAATTTTGGCTCCCTAAGACATTCCTTTTCTAGATCATAAATCAACTTAGGATGAATCAGGAATTCTTTGAATCTTTACCTCTGGATTTGCCAATATAAAAGTCACACTGTATATTTCTAGAATTTATTTATTTTGAAGCTTACTTGGGTCTAAGAAAAAGGCTGTTCTAGTTTACCGTCTACTAGTTGAATTACTCCGCTTTTGGCATTGGTTGAGCCGTGTTCTTTGCTGGCCTTGCTATCTCGACGACGTCGGTAGTCGCTGCCATAGGAAGACATGCAATAACAGGGTTTCCAACTGGGACGACGATAGATTTGGCTCTGTTCTTGGGGGGCAGAACGTTCGGTTGTCCAAACGGGAACATAGTGAGTCCAGGTCTCACCATCTCGATAGATGTTGTCTGTCTGGGCGCCGTAACCGGAGCCAGAGCTCGATGTATAGACATGTTGAGGATAGTATTGAGGATAGTAACCGCTGGAACGACTTCCGCCCTCATATCCTCTTCGCTCGCTGGAGAAGTTGGGATTCCATTGTGATTTGGGATCGTAGTGTTTGCGGGGCTTGGAGCGAGACTCACTGCCACCACGACCCTTGTAAATGGGAACACTGGCATCTTCTGGAGGGTAACCAGAGTGAATTTTAAGTTTTGAGAGTTTTGAATTAATTTAAAGGACTCACTCACCCTTGTCGCCCTGCTGGGCAGAACTGGTCTCATTACCATCACCCTCGGCTGTTATTTCGAAGGTGATGTCGGTGTGTATGCCAACACGTTTCTTATGCTTACCCAAATCCGTAATTTCCACGCTCTCCTTGGACTCTGAAGTGGGTTAGTCTTTATTTAGATTTGGTTAAATTCTTTTTTGCTCCACTTAATTACCTTTCGTTTGCTGTTGACCATCACCGGTATCGACGGTAACGCGTACACCATGAATCTTGGGTCGATTGCCCCCACTACCACTGCCACCACTGTTGCCTGTCTGGCTGCCACCATAGCCTCGACCTGTGGCTGGATCGTAGCCAGCATTGCCCTGGCCCTGGTTGATTACCATTGGTCCACCAGTCTGATTGTTGTTGTTGTTGTTATTGTTATTGACATTCCTGTCTTGTGCCTGCTCATCGAAATCGAGCTTGGAGGATACTTTGTTCGCTTGACCTGGTTATAATCCACATTCATGTAGCCATCATGCCACCAAGCAGTTGTTTGTTTATTTTTCGGTTTAGCATAGAAATTAGATTTAACAGAAATTTAATTAAAGTTATGCAAACACTTTGACCTAGCAATATATGGAACCCTCCGAACCAGCTCACTGACACCCCACGCTAATCCATCAGATGAATTCGCAATTGGAGCGTGTCCCTCAGCTCTGCCAATCGTAAGCTTGGCAATTACTGCACTTTGGCTTTATTTATAGTTGTCAAACTCTTTTAAATCAACCGCTGTAAGTTGGAAACTAATCTGTCCAGTCGACTGACTCTTGAGTTAACCGTGTGCACTTTGATCGATTTTAATTGGTCCATTCGCTCTTTGCAAATTGTTGTTATAAATAAACTGATGAGATACCATATGCGAATTTGTATTAAATCAATGAATATAAAAATTCGAAGCTTTGATTTAAAGGAATGTGAAACATCAATTCTAGGAAATTTCCTGGGAATCCTATCTGCTTTCAAAAAAAAAGAAATGATTTCTGGGAATTGTTTTAAAAAATATTTTCCCCAATTTTTTTCGTAGTATTTCCAAGTAGATTCGAGTCTTTTTAATTGATTGTTTTCTTGTTTAAAATGAGACATCGCCAAATCCATCTTTAATTATTAATTAATAAAATTATATTTGTACAACCTTTCACATGCGACAAAAGAACAGCAGACAAAAGGAATAAAGTGAAAAACCCGCGTAACATTTTGATCAAGATCAAAAAATAAAAATGGCTTAACTCAGAACTTTTTTTTTTTTAGATCGAAGAGCCGTTCAGATGCGCACTTGAAAACCGCCAAAGTACAACTAAAAAAAATAGAAACGAAACAAACCAATTTCAAATATCTACGAAGATTGAGATTCATTTAAATTAACAGCAGCTAACAAGCGCTTCGAAGAGGTAACAAAATAAAACTTTAGCTTTTTGAAATTTATGTCGATAGCATCTAGACTTGCTGCTGGTTGGTTTGTCGTTCATTTGTTGTCGCTGGGCTGCACTTTGTTTTCAGAGAGTGCAAGTGAGACTCAGTGCGTAGCTGCCCCCACTGGGGACCCTTCCCTGCGCCGCTGGGCTATGCTAATTGTATCTAATCGGTTTGTTAGCATCTTTTGCTATTGTTTCCGTTGTGTGTATCTGTAAGATACTTTTACGATTGTTTCTGTTGTTACTGTTGTTGTTATTATTGTTTGTGGCTGTTGTTCATTTAAAACACTTAATTTTTGTGTCTCTGTTGTTGTTGCTGTGGTTGAGGTTGTTATTTTTTTTTGGGGGGGCTTTTCATATTTACTCTCATCATTAATCATGAGATGCCGTCGTTCGGATTTTTTATTCTCGTGGTTATGCCAATTATTTTTATGGCAACAAAAATAACAACAGCATCGTTATTAAATATTTGTTGCCATTGCGGTAATATCTAAAGAATTAAACTTTTGGTTTTGTTTTTTTTTTTTTTGCCTGTCAAATTTTATTTTGGTGTTTTTCAAGTTCAAAGTTAATAGTGCTTTGGGGTCTTTAGTGGACTCGGCTTATCTTAAGCTTTGCCAAGTAATCCCAAGGAACTCATTGGTGTAATCAACCGTCTGAAACTCCTCAGACATTTGTCAAATTACATACAAAAGATTGACGGAAAACGGCCCCGCCCATTTTCTTGGGCCCTTGCACATGCCGGAATAATAATGTCGAGCCAAACAAATGTATATGCCATAAATTTATGCTGACCCTCGGAAAGAAAAGAAAAGAATGTACTTTCTGGTGGGGTTGGCTCGTATTGGTTTGGGGCAATTAATTAGCAATTGCATTTGGTTCTGTCATTACGTGTGATAATTAAAAGGCAGCACAAAGGCCACAATCGCCCGAATGGTCAAAAGAAATCCTGCCTCAAATGTAGAGTCATAAATTTCATTTCTGAGAGGGGTGAAAGTTCAGTTCTGTTCAACTGCAAATGCACTTTAATCTCGAATTTATCAAGCGTAATAGTTGTGGCCACCAGGATTATGGGCGGCTTTAGCCCCAAGTCCTGCCCTCCCCAAAAGGGTCGGTACACTGTTGTAATCGCTTGGCTTAAAGATGGTTGATACACACACACACACAGGCACACACCTTCAAGGAATTCGGTCTTGGATGGAAACCCATTAAGCAGATGGATTTCGTTGTCAACATTTTTAATATACTTTGCTCTGGCCAAGGAGGGCGAACTGACTTAACCACTACTTTGGTTTCGTACTCAGTTTTTGCTTGTCTTGGCCAAGTTGTTTCTTCGTCTTTTGGCCTGGCTCACTTCATTACCATAAAGTTTTGCACACTCAACTCAATCGTCTTAATTTTCATTGTTTCTATGCATTTATGTTGCACTCTCTGTGGGCCAGTCAAGTGCAACTTTTGTGCAACAAAGTTCAAGTGCGAGCGAAACGATAAACATACAAAAGTATCTCGACTTCTATTTTACATTTACACGTATGCCTAGTTTGCATTTTTGGTATTACTTAAGAGGACATTCTTTATGTATATACATATATCTTCTTTTATTCTTTGAGCAAAAGCAGGCTTTTAGCAAGCTGGCCGCATGCTTAGCAATGTTGAGCAACTCAAAACGTTGCATACTTTTAGGGTTGCCTGAAAATTACTAGAACAACTCAAAGCCAGAAGTTCTTAATTGTTTAATGTTTATCCGAGAATTTAAATGAATAATAGGAAGACTTAATGTTACAAATATTTTAAGACACTCTTCATTTATTTTTATTTTTGCCTAAATTTGACTGAAGTTGGGAAGAAACATCTTGAATTTTCATAAGCAAATCTTGTTCTTGCCTTGGGATTCTCAGATTTTAAATTTTTTTCTCAAACTAAAAGGTCTCATATGTTTTAAAAATTTTATTGTCTTAAAAATAAATACATCGAATTATTTTAAAAAAGACTTGAAACTCTCAGAAGCTTTTAGCAATTTTGTTTTTTAATTTGTAAAGATCATTTTATTTCATCATGTTTAAAAATAATTTTGTAATAATTTCCATTAGAATTTCTTGGTTTTTTCCTTTTTTAAGTTGATGCAAATTCCCAATAAAATGTAAATTTCTTTCATATTGACTCATAGGCAGGCAAATATCTTTTATTTAATTTAGTTTTATAATAAATTTTTCTCTGAATATTTCATTTACAATAACTGTCGGAGTAAATTCATATAAAAATTGAATATAAATGTTGATTATATAAATAAACATTCAGCACAAGCCGAAATTACTGAATTTGAATATTTTCGAAAAACAAAACAAAAAACAAAAAAGATTAACAAACAGAAGAAGGCAAGCCAAATGCCAGCAGCCGATAAAGTTGCTTTATACTATACCACAGATACACTCACACTCACTCTGGACTATAAATCCAAATATGCAGATATAGATATAACATGTTTTTGGCCAAATCAGAAGGCAAGTGCAAAAACCAAGCCATCTGCTTGTTATGGTAAACAATTAAAATTGCCAAAATCAAAATGGAAATATTCTATACAAATTTATGCGTCTAGCTGTCAGAGTCTGTTGCACTGTGCAGAGCAGAACAATTGTTAAATAAATTGTTGAATTTGCTAGGAGGCCCTAAACTAATGAAATAATGGCGATAGCAAAATGAAATTACGACCTGCAAGTCTCTGGAGTGTTGCCTTCACAATAACTAAATTTGCACCAAGGTAGGACGGGAAACCTGGGGGGTGGGGAGTGCGAGAGAAATTTTGATTGCATTGTTACTGTTTGATTTGCAGCCGCAAAACCACCCAAAACAATACACACAAAGAGAGGATTCCACCCCCTCAAGGACGGCGGCAATAGCACCCACAACACACACACACTAACAAGGACGAAAGGGACCGAAAACGACCCCTCATTGACTATTCACACTCATGTTTTTCCATTATTATTCTTTCTTCTTCTTCTTCATTTTCTTTTTTTTTCTTTTTTGGATTGCTCTCTAGAAAATTTTTATTATTTGCTCGTTTACGGCTTTAGCGCCGTCTGCCTCGTTTTATCGTTTTTCATGTAGTGCGAAATTATCACAAAACTCATTGAATTTGCTTTTATTGTTGCTTTCATTGTCTACCCCTCAACCCCAAAGCAGCCAGAGAGAGAGAGAGAGGGTCACCACCATCACCACCTCAACTGCTTCAGCAAGGCTTGAAAACCAAACTGGTGGCTGCAGTGCAGCGGAAGTAACGAGTATGCCGGCTTTGCCGTCTTATCGTTTCCTTTGTTGAGTGGCTGATGCCCTTGGAAACGGGGTCCTCAAATTTTAGAGTGCCACCCTGGTTGAAAATTATTGAAAACGAGTTCGAAATTCTTTGACTCAATTAGGATATTGTTTTCTATTCAATTTATAAATCAATAACTAATTTTTTTAGGCATTAGTTTTCCACCAAAGCACAGGGAATCATTACTGTATTTGAGAAGAAAAGTATAAATATTTTTATAGATAAGAAAAGAAAGCAACTCAGCTTTACTCAGAGATTCTTATACCACCATGAGACTCGATTGTTTTAATATAGATCTAAATAGCTCTGAACACTTAAGTCATTAAAGAGAGTGGAAGAGAGAGAAGGAGAGTAAGCAATGAATACAAAAGAGCTATATAGATCTATTTAACTCATGGAAGTATTAAACAGAAATAGAATAGAGGCCGGATTGAACTAGAGAAAGATGATGAGAAATAGAGAAAGAGCAATATAGGTTAGGTTCAATAGGTCCCTGTCCACCATGGGGAGGACTTGATCACTCAGAAGCCAAGAGACTCACTAAGATCAGATTTGGGTTGCTAGGACCCCCCTATATCCAGCAATGAATCTAAAGACGATTAAGTCTAACTAGAACCCTGTCCGAATGGTATCCCATTTCAAAAAGGAAGAGATATAGAAATCTATAGAAATTGATTTTAAAAACTTGAGCATATTTTATGGGATGTGGAAGCAGTGTGCATGCAATGTTCTTCAACTCCAACTTCAAGCCGTAGTGAATTTCGCTCATTTTACTTCAAGCAAAAAAAAATCCTGTGGCCTGAAATCCTTAAAAAGTTGCTCCCTGCCAGCTCTTTGGTGTGGTGGTCACATTGAGTTTTTTTCTTTGAAATATGTGTGCCTGGATTGGACGGGGCCGGGTGCGGGTGTGGGTGCTCTGCGGCTTGTTGACCGTCCGCACAATAACTCCCCAGCACTTAGCAGACAATGAGGCTACCAAGGGGTGGGATTGGCAATGCCGGCTATGATGGTAGCAGGGAAGAGCCGCTTGTGGTTAGACTGCTGTCTAGCTGCCGGCACGTCTGGTGCATCTGTCGCATGCCGGAACTAAACGACATGCACAATCAACCCACCAAGACTGGCAGGGAAACCAATGAAGCCACCCCCAAACCGGATACAGCTCAGAGCTGATAATGATGGGTGCGAGTGCGATTATGATGAGTTTGATAGAGACGACAACGACAATGACGACGACGACGACTCCTCGACTTGACATGCATGATTTAGTGTGATAGAACAACCTTCAACCTGCCCTGATCTGCCCCCGGCCGTCGGTCGTCGTCGGTCGTCGGTCGTTGGTCGTCGAGCTTTACCCCTCGACCAAACTGCTGGCAATTTCGTTTTCATTTTGTAAATTGCAAAATAAGTCGCTGGCAACCTCACCTACTGCCAATCTTTGTGCCAAAAACTCGTGCCGTGTGACATTTCTCGCAAATTATGTTTTTACCAAGCCAACGAGAATGACCACCCCTCGCGATTTGGCGTACAACCCAAACCTAATCCGATTATTGTCTGGCACTGCACTCAATGCAGTTTTGTGCGGCTCTCCAGCCAAACATATGTCGGGCACACGTAGCAAACATTTTTCGAAACACAAACTGCACTTATTGTCCTTATTGCCAAAACAGGAGACGCGTCTAGCCTGGCCCAGGGAGGTGACAGATAGTGTATTCCCTCTCTCACTCACAGCATATAATTGGATTTCGATGACTGCAAATTGGTGATAATTTCGATTTGGTTCAGCCGGCGGGTTCAGAAGCGCACGTGATTCGCCATACAATCAAAAAAATCTGGCCATATGTGCGCGGAATATCCTTGGATTTTCTCTGGCACTCCTGGCCCGGCCAGGACTAGTTCAGTGTGGGCTCAAATTTCGGCGCCGCCACAAGCATTTGCGTTGTGACAAATGATTGGGTGCCTGGCCAATAAAAACTAAAAGTCTCTCAAAGGTTGCCAAGGCAATGGCTTAGGACTCGGTCTTTGTTTGATACTCATCATTTTGTTTATGTTTAGTTATCGCTGGCTCTTAGTTTATTATGCTATTAAGTCGGGTCAAACAATGAAAAGCTTAAATGGGGAATTATATGGAAAATCTCATAAAGACTTTCCGATTATAAAATCTCAGATCCGGATTCCTTTACTCTTTACAAGCTTAGGAGCTTTTGAAAAAATCCAGCAGACTTTTAATACTTTGTACCATAAGTAAAGGTTTTTCCAAGTGAACTTAAAGTAGAGAAGCAAACGTCGCAAAACTCCGAAAGTTGACTAAAGGAGGACTTGAGAAATGAGCCATGATTGTATGGGCACCTCCTCTCCCAAAAAGGTAGAAGCTTGAGAGTTACTGGACCCAGCTAGATTATTACATATTATCGCAATCGGATTTAAGTTCAGAATGAAAATAATAAAACTATTACCTCAAAAAGTCAAGGGATTTAAGGTTATAACTTTTCGTTGGGTTATTGCGTCTACATATAACTATATCAAATAGCTCCCTTTGAACCGATTGGGTGTGGAAAATAATTGAAAGTTTAAAATTGGTCGATTTTCATAAGTTTTTTTTTTTTTAGTTCTTAATAATTGTCATGTGAGTATTATCGGTCGATTTTAGAATGTCGCTATCATTAACTTTATAATATATATAAAACTCATAGGACCAATAGATCGTACTGATTTCAAGGTATTATTCCATTGGATATGAAAATATTGCATTATTCTGCAAGTTCACGAGGAACAACTTCATTCCTCCACATCTTCTACCGTTCCTAAAATTCAAGGTATTCCAAACTCCTCTGCACTCCTCTTTATTTCCCTTTTCCACTTGTCAGTGATTCTTATAAATTTTAAAAATTTTCAATCAATAAAAATCTAAGAGAAAGTGTAGAAATGTCTTTATAGATACCGCCCTGGGTCAGACTTATTTGATCGGAAAAAGAACGTCAGAGAAAAACCCATTTGGGGTCTGATTTGTTTGCGCTTTCGGTTGACTAAATTTCAGTTGCAATTAAAGTTGCCCCTGCATTTCATTTTTTTTTTTGAGTCCTTTTGCTTACTCATGTATAGACTTGTTTGACTGGGTGAGATTCACTTTCGCTTTCCGCAAATGGTTAAGGATGACGTTGCCAATGTCGTTGATGTCTCTGTCTCTTTGGCCGTCTGTGGGCGAAGTCCTTTGCTGGCTTGGCTTGGCTTGTCAGTTGCCATTAGATTGAATTGTGCCCACGGGGCGTTTGCGTCAATTTATGCAACACTCTCCTGCAATTTCCGGTATATTAAAGCAATTTCCAACCCACTTGCTACCACACATATCAAGGTCCAGTTGCACTGCCACGCCCACAAGCATAACTGAAAGTGAGTGAGTACGTGTGGGTGGCTGCGTGGGCTTTTGGGTGGTTGGAAGGGCGTTTGCCGAAAATGCCCTCCTGGGCATCAAGTGTGGCCGGAATGTGAGATTCATTTCATATGGGTTAAGAGCGCAGATGTGCCAAAAATAAAACCAAAATATATCTTAAAATTGTTCAACATTTTTTTTTTGGTGAAAAGTTAGAAAATATTATGAAATTTAATAAATAAAATATGTTAAAAAAATTCCATAATAGTTAAATTTATTAGAATGAATAATTGATTTTATCAAAGAAAATTAAAATTAATAAAAATATTTATTTTTTCTAATCTTTTATAAACATGCTAAATGTTTTTTTTTCATCTCTTTCCCAACCGACTTATAGAATATTAGGAAATTTATAGTGTATCCGAAAAAATAATCCACTATATATTTTTTGACAAATCTCAAATGCTTTTACTTCTTTCAGCTCACTAGAAATTCAAAAATCTCTTTATTAAATTATAATTTTTATTTCAATTCCGAAATTTGAATCTTTTGGATGTCACAACCCTAAATCAGTTTTCACCTCTTTCAAAATGCGAAGCGCAATAAAAAAATTTGTTTTCGAAACCTGCGTAAAAATGTCAAAACGTTTTAACAAAATTTGAGGCAGCTCAACACCAATGGGAAAAAAATAGAAGAAAATGAAATGGCAGCTAAATGCAATTTATTCTTTAGGGTTGGAGCTGACCCCCGGGGACTGTTTGATTTACAGTCAACAGGAGATTAAAAAAAATAATAAAAGTTCTTCGTCCATCCAAAAAAAAAAAAAAAAATCATAAAAATCCCAACGTTATCTTCGGGGTGCCGAAGATTACAGACTCTTTTCGAAGTTGTTTCTGCCGTAAATCACATGAACGGGGTTGGTCAGTTAATAGGGCCGATTTCGATTTGTATGACAGCTATATGATATAGTAGTCCGATTTTAGTAAAATTGAGTACAAACGCGTATATTTATGTAGAAAACGTGTTAGACGAGTTTTGAAAAGATCAGTCAATAAATGTGCGAGTTATTCCCTAAACCGATTTAGGTTCGTATGGCAGCTATATGATATAGTAGTCCGATCCTTACGAAATTTGGTATATATATTAATTGCTATAAAAAACATATGCGTGCTTAATTTGAACAGGATCGGATAATAAATGTGGGAGTTATTGCCTAAACCGATTTAGGTTCGTATGACAGCTATATGATATAGTGATCCGATCCAGGCGAAATTTGGCACAATTATCTATCGTTATATAAAAAACACGCATGCCAAATTTGAAAAGAATCGGATAATAAATGTGGAAGTTATTGCCTAAACCGATTTAGGTTCGTATGACAGCTATATGATATAGTGGTCCGATCCGACCGATTCAAACTAGTGTACTACCTAGGTAAAAAAGAAGGCTATATACCAAGTTTCAGCAAAATAGCTTTTAAACTGACGGAGTAAATCTGATATGTACAGACGGACAGACGGACAGACGGACAGACGGACAGACGGACAGACGGACAGACGGACATGGCTATATCGACTCCTCTAGTGATTCTAAGTATTCTAGATGTAACTTTTGTGGGTCTACGATGTTTGGTTCTGTGCGTTACAAACATCAGAGCAAAGTGAATAGACTCCTTTTTCTTCGAAAAGAGTCTAAAAAAAAAAAAAGTATAAAACTGAATTAAGAACTTGTGTGGTGGAACGAAGCAAAAGCTACCAGTCAGAGCAGCCAAGCGAGGGGTTGATTTCCAGGGCAATCTGGGTGGTACGAGTGGATCCAAATTGAGTTGCAACACTTGGCAGGTTTTTATCTACGCACCACAATCAGCCAGCCCAGGGCAGACTAGCGACAAAAAAGGGGAAGTCAAAGTCGTCGAGGCGCACCACCAAGCCCAACCGGCAAGTGGCGGTTGACCAGCCAGCAGACAACACGGCTGAAGAGCACGTTACCAAAAGGACCACGACCACGACTACGACGACAGGGACAACTGTTTCGTGTTGCCACGTTGATAACAAGATTTGTTTTTCAAAAAATTATGGAGGGTCGCACATAATTACGCTGAAAAGCGCAATGTGCAATTTGGCCATCACCACGCACCACTCCACTCCACAGTCTACTAGGCCGCCAAGACCAGAGCTATGCCAGACCAGGCCAGCCAAGGCAGCCCAAAAACCACCCCATCCAAGCGGCAATTTAACTAAATTAAATTTAGAGCTCTCTGATATTCTCTCCCTCCCACTTTACTGCTCTCGCCTCATTTGCCCAATTTTCAAATAGTCAAGAGTCAAAAACTCCAGCAAACTGTTTGATTTCGACCAGATAATAAACTAAGGGAAGGAGCACACACCCTCGGCATTTACTCTGACAACTCGGCACACGCATCCTAGAGACAAATTGTTAGCCACCGAGCCAGTCAACCAGTCGGCTAACATGAATATTCCATTAAACCAAACCAAACCAAGCCAAACCAGAAGAATTGAACAATATTCGCTTTTTGTTTGCTATTCACCGCTGTTTCTTTTTTAAGTATATGATTTATTGTAATGAGCATTTTATTTATGGTGGCTTGGTCTATTGGTAACGAGAAAAAAAAAAAGAAAACAGTTGCTTTCATTGTCTGTTGTTTTTTGAAAATTAAAAATTAATTAACCATTTATCATGACGTTGTGTCTGGTTGTGAAAAATGTCTCGACCAAAAGCTACCAAAAACAGTTGCAGTTGACCCTAGCCCTTTTGAGAGGGGTTCTTTCAACTATACTTTTGAATTATGTACTGCCAATAAGGGAAGATTCAATAAAAATGCAATAGAATAGGTTTTTTTTTTAAATTTATTATGAACCCAATCTACACTTTTGTTCCCAAGAGTTTCTGTAAAAAAATTAATTAAATATTGATTAATTTTATGCTCTTTCTATATACCATTAAGATAGGAATTCTACTACTCCAGCTTTAAAGGAACAAAGCTTTTTCTTTCTTAAATCATTATATATAGTATAGAACTAAACATATTTTAGATTCAAACCACATATTAAAGTAATTAGTAAAAGCCTGAGATTTTTAAGACTTTGAATAAAGAGAAGAGAGAAAAAACTAATCTTGAAAAATAATGACCCAAGGAATTAAGGCTTCTGCAATCATTATACCCATTCAAGATCTGAAACTGTTTTATAAATATGAAATCAAACTCAGTTAAAAGCAGAGACCAATTTAGAGCAACACAACCAAGCCAAATATTTTGAAAAATAAAATGTTAACATTAAAATTATAAAGTCACAACGATTTCTCCAAGGCCTCTAAAAAGAATTAACTCTCCGAAAGCTTCATTTTAGGTTATACTATATTTGCCTTAAAATCAAAATGGCTTATGCAACAGATACTTGAATTTTAGTAACTCTTTCTGAAGTATACTAATACGAATTGGCAAGCTGATTAAAGTATAAAATAATATAAAAAAAATAATAATAAGTACAAGATTCCAAATGTTCTCCTACAGCCAGAATATAAAACAACCCGAAGAATCAAGGCTTGCGAAGAGCATGTTCCTGGATCTCTGGAACCGTACAACGTGGAAACACGCTACTCTCATAAGTTGGAACCATATACTTGATATTTATAAAGGCATTGGGGCCGCCGCAATACTCCAAGAGCT
This sequence comes from Scaptodrosophila latifasciaeformis, assembly GCA_037075145.1. Taxonomy (NCBI): domain Eukaryota; kingdom Metazoa; phylum Arthropoda; class Insecta; order Diptera; family Drosophilidae; genus Scaptodrosophila; species Scaptodrosophila latifasciaeformis. The sequence continues at coordinate 20,543,164 of JBAMCM010000217.1, read as the reverse complement.
TCAGGGTGTCCTCGATGACATCGCCTATACGTTTACTTCGATCCGGATCAATGCCTTCACCCAGATTTACATTTATGGTCTTATAAAGATTACAAACGGCCAGCAGTTGTCTATAGAAAGGCACCAAGGCCTGACCCACACAGGGACCTGAATATAACAAAATTAAAGAGCTTTTTGCACTGGATCAGTGTGGTTAGACCTACCCAAGCGAACCATGAGCTGCATGACTTGCAGGGCTGAGATTATAATGCGCTTATCACGAGTTTGGAAGGCCCTCTTCAGCGGCAATATCAGTTTGGGTAGCACTGGCAACACTTTGTTGGGAGCCTTCATAATCAAGTCCATGGCGCCGTTGAGAGCCAAGAGACGTGTGTCTATATCAGAGTCCGCCAATCTGCAAGAGGTGCAATTATAGAGTAAATTATTTGGAGAGTTACTAAAGGACTCACCCATCCACAAATATGGGCAGGTAATAACAATAATCCAAGTCTTCGGGGACACATTGCCATCGCAAGGGTCGATCCTTGGTCATATCCTGTTTGCTACTGCGACCCGATAGAACTACGGGTATATCACCACGTTTGAAATAGACTTTGAAGACAGTCTCTCTTACAGGTGTCCGCTTGAATATATCGATTCTGAATAATAAAAAATTAAAAACTGTTTAAAGAAATTTCCTATTCTCACTAACCTTTTCGGTGGTATGACCACAGTATTCTTTTGCAGGGCCTGATAAGTAAAGGCTGGCACTTCCCGCTTTGGCTGCTTAGAATATTCTCTATAGAATTGATGAGACCATAAGGAAAACTATAACTAACCTTTTTCGACCTCAAGTAGAGCATCTCGCGACAGACCCTGCCCGGTTCGTGGGGTCTTGAGGCTCGTTCTTCGGTATGCGAGCAGGCCTTACTGGCCTTTTCGGCTGTAGTTGCCATAACTTTTTTTGTGATATAAAAAACGTATAAAAAAAATTGGTTTACAAATGCATAAATCAGTACTTTTTTTGTTTTTTAATTTTTTTTGGACCAGAACTTATGTGAATGGGCTGATGTATAAAAATGCCAGTGACTTTTATCTCTAGACAAAGTAGAAAATGAAATGCCTACCTAGTTTTAATTCCAAATTGCATAGTTTGCAGCTTTTGCTCTTGAGGCCTTCAATCACTTCCAATCCCTCAACATTATTTTAGTTTTTTTTCAACTAAGAGATTAATGGTTTTATTTAATTGATTGACATAAACAAGATTTGACAATATAATAAAAGATATTTGCATATAATGATAGCTTGAGCTTATTGCTGAGCTACTTTCAGTAAGGGTTGATAGGGCTGGGTTTTATATGGTTCCCAAAATCTATGATACGGTGAGCTCTATTAAAAAGTGTAAAAAGATATCTAAAAAAAATCAATGATATATCAGTTCCATTTTATATTTGATCTAGTTGAAATTTGGTCCATATATAGACCTCAATGTAAGTATAGGTTTGTCAATAAATAAAAGAGCTTTCTCTAGGCCCTAGCCGATATGTGAAGTCAACCAATCAGACAGTCAAAATGGTCATATAGCCGCACTCATCCATCTGGAAAAATCTCCTTTTATTCCGAACAAAATGGATATACTCTGTTTATTTCGAAAAGAGTTTAGTCTTACCTTTCCCTGGCGTTAAGTAAATTCCAAAAATTGCTCTAATAATGAAACAATTCTCAAAGCATTTTTCACACTGTTTAGAGCCCTCAAATTACTTGAATAAATATAAAATTATTTATATTTTCATAAAATTTGCTTATCAAGGCGTTGACACTCCGTTTTTCACCCCCGAACTTCTTCTCTTTCCCACTCGCTTGCTACGAAAAACACTTAGCCTATCAGCATAAATAGAGCAGTCTTTGGGGAGGTAAGCACACACACACAAACACACACACACACAAGTACAAATATATAGAGGAATGTGTAAAACATTCACACTTAACACCTAAACGTCTCTAAAGAGTCATAAAGGGAAAGTGCAAACATTTGCGCACTTTATCATATTTTTCCATTTCCATGTAACGGTAACGGTAAATATTTTGTAACGCCGCCAATTACGTTGGCAGCCAGAAACGTTCAGCCACTCACCTCTCTCTTTCTCTTTTTCAGTCTATTCTGTTCTGTCTGCCTATCTTCCACCTTCGTTTACTTTTCTTACTTATTTTATCAGCGACTTCTCCTACTCCCAGGGCAGACAACTGCCATAGCGTCTCCTGACGCATTAACCTACATTGGTTTTTGAAACAGACACACCAAGACAAAGAGAGCGATAGAGAGAGAGAGAGAGAGAAGTAGAGTTTGTTTGTTGCCTTTTCACTTTTACTCACAAGCACTTTACATGCGCTTTTAATTAATTAAAATTCTACATGCGAATTATGTTTCATCTCCGTTGAGTTGCCATTTCCACCAGATCCCTACCACCTTCATTTCCGGTTTCTCCCTCCCTCTCTCTCACTCTCTGTTTCTTTCTCGCTCTGTTTTTTTAATTACCCGGGCACAGCTTTTCACTTTCATTCAAATCGTTGCACGTCGCGATTTATCTCTTTTAATAACGAAGACCCCAGCTACAGTCCCATTCCCGCATTGTCTGCCTAGATCAAGTCTCTGCTTTAGTCCCTGGAACCGGTAGTATGTAAATTAAGTTAAAGGTGTCTTGGATTATCAGCAAGAAGCCAAAAGCTCGATATGAGACAGCTTGCTAATTGCTTAAAAGGGAAGGTGGGAAGGCATCGAGGTGATAGGGACTGGTTAGGAGCTTGCTTCTGATTTAGGTAAGTCAGAAAAGTTTGACTTAGCTCAAGACTTGAAGGCCAAAAATTACGTGCAATTTCATTTCGTTGCTCTGGATTTCTTTTACTCAATTTACTGTTTCATGGAGAACAAATATAATCTGGAATTTGGGATATTTTCGTTATGAAAATATACTTTTATTTAGGCTTTTAGGTAAATGTTTTACTTCAGTTCCCGATTACAGTTGTCCTACTAAAGATTAAATAAAAATGGATTTAAAACTCAATTGTACAAAATTGTCATTAGCTTTATAATTCCCTTTTTATCTATTCTACATTTATACAATTGAAATAATTGGATTACATAAATAAACATTTGGGATTGTTCCAGACCTATTTCGGTGCCTGTTCGATTTATATTGGACTTAATGGCCAGTGGATGTGGACCTGCCGCTTGGTTCCCAATCTGTAATATTTGGATTCGGTGTCCAATTGATCCGATTGGTCCTTGGCCTTCTGGGCCTTGGAGCCTTTGGAGATAATAACTGAAATTATAACAGCACAAGAGTATTGCCCTTTTCATTTTATAATTTTCGCATCTCAACTGGCTTGAATCTAAATTAAAGAAAGCTAAAAGGGATTTCATTCTGTTTCTCTCAGCTGAAAAGTTACCGTGATGAAACTTTTTATATAGCCTTATTTGTTTGCAGTCAGTCCACTTATCGGAACCGGCTAGATCAGGCCACGATATTATATAGCTGCCATTCCAATCTAAATCGGTCTTAGATATATCAGCGGCGCTTAGTGACCATTTGACTTATGTAAGTTAAGGCAGAAAAAAACTTCGAAAAGAGTTTCCGGAACTTCAAGCTTTAATCGGAACGAACTACTTTACCTAGAATAGCTATGAAATAGTCAGAATTCTTAAAGATCTAAAGGTGCAAATCAGTGAATCAGACCATCTTAGGAATTGACCAATTTACTACAGAAAAAAAAACTTCAAAAAGAGTCTGTAATCTTCCGCACCTCTGAGATACCGTTGAAAATTCTATTATCGGCTTACCTTTAATTTCATTTAGTATATGATTTAAATAACTTATTACTAATTAGTTTCGCCCAGTTACAGATTTCTATATCTCTGATTCATTCATTACCTCTTAAACGATTGACAAAAAATGTTACGAACTTGGCTTTTATTTACCTCTTTATTGATTGTAAACGTCGGCTGGCTTTTGGGAACTACTTTACCATGTTAGTATTTGAGAAGAAATTCAGAGTCGCTGATTTACGAAAAACTAGTATTGTTTCAGACTGTAATGAGGATGGAACGTGCCTGATGAAGGGGGCCACTTGTGATTTGATTCCTGATATCTGTAAAGAATGTGCACCGGACCAGCAATGTTGCAGGGGACCTAAAAAAGAATTCAATTTCGGTATTTTTCCATTTCAATTCATAAAAAAGCCCACCGGTAAACTCGTTTGCAAGCAATAAATATAAAATTCCTAAAGCTGTAGAAATTGCAAGGCTTTGAAAAAGTGTGGGGGTAGATGGAAGGGTGGGGGAAGAAAAAAAAATGATCTTGACCAGAGTACACACATGGCTATACCGGTCACCCTGATCATATTGTGGGAAACTTTTGGGGGATTTTCGACGTCTCCTGTGGATGTGGTTAAAGGGTCTCGATCATCCTCATTGGCCTTTGCTATAATTATTTTGAAGAAGGAAATAACTGAAATTATAGCAGGACAAGAGCATTGGACTTCTCATTTTAAAATTTTCTCATCTTAACTGGCTCGAATTGATTTCGTTCTGTTTCTCTCACCTTAAAAGCAATCGTAATGAAACTTGGTATATAGACTTATTTTGTTTGCAGTCAGTACACTTATCGGAATCGGATAGAACGAGCCACTAAATTATATAGCTCTCATACCAATCTAAATCGGTCCTAGAAATATCAGCGGTGCTTAGTCATCAAGTAACTTATGGCAGAAAAAAACTTCGAAAAGAATTTGTAATCCCCGACGCTCCGGATCTTCAAGCTTTAATCGGAACGAACTACTTTACCTAGAATAGCTATTAAATAGTCTGAATTCTTAAAGAGGTAAAGGTGCAATTCAGTTGAATCAGACCATCTTAGGAATTGACCAATTTACTACAGAAAAAAAAACTTCGAAAAGAGTCTGTAATCTTCGGCACTGCTGTGATATTGTTGAAAATTTTATTATCGGTTTTTTTATAATTTCATTTAGTTTATGATTTAAATAATTAGATTCGCCCAGTTAAAGATTTCTATGTCTAATTCATTACTTCTAAAAGGAACTTGGCTTTTATTTACCTCTTAACTAATACTAAATGCCTGCTGCTTCTTGAAACCCCTCTTAGGATTTGAGAAGAATTTCAGAGTCGCTGATTTACGAAAAACTAACGTTGTGGTTCTGGAGTCTCTTGTCATCCCATTCCTGATATAGTTGATAGCTCAAATAGTGTTGAATATTTTGGAAAAACCAACTAAATCATGTGGATAAGCTGGCTAATTGTCAAGGAAGCAATGGCACTACATGTTTCCTGAAATTTCCGGTACTAAATGAATATTGTTATATTTTGATTTTCGTTGAGGAAGTTGATTAAATGTATCAGGATCAGGCATTTGACAGTTATTAGATTAACACCTAACCGGCAATGTTGGACAAAATTGAACAAACAAATTGATCCATGAGAGCTGGAGGGATAGTCCAGTCGAGAGGGGATTACATATATTCACATGAATATATTTTCGGGTTGGAGTCTATATAAAATCTCGACTAGACAGAGCCAAAACAAAGGCCACTGACAATACTGATGATGATGTTGACTGGCCAGCCAAAACCCAGCCGATCCAAGCGGGGGGCAAATGGCCTACAAGTAATGTCAATTTCAGGCAAACAAGGATATTTCTATAAATGCATTTGTGTATGTGTGTGTGTATGGGTGATGTATTGATATAGAAAAGACAGACCGAAAGCTGAGTGTGTGTGTGTGTGTGTGGGTGAGTGTGCCTTGTTTGCTGTCAATTCGCCATTTTAAGGTGGTACATAAAAATGCGCTTTTGGGCTGTAATTCTGTCAGGTTGGGGTGGGGGGCTATGTCAGTTCTCTTTTGTTTAGATTTACGTGCTGCACTCCAGCAATGAAAGTGAACCCAGAAGACCATCAAAAGGTGTGACAGGCGCGCCCACACCGACCAATCGACCAATCGACCGACCAGCCTGCCTGCACTTTGTAACAATGCAGAGAGCACAGACAGGCTTGTTCAGATACACACAGCTCTCAGATACTGACTTTTTGTTAATGAAAGTGTCAGCTAGACAAACGAACCCCATCCCACACCTCCACCAACCATATGAAACCCGTCCGGATCCGGAGAGTAGGGAAAGTGAGGAACCATTCCGGGTGGCTTTTGTCTTCTCGGGGGTTTTTTGTGCTGGCGTTGAAATGCTTTCCATTTTGGCCAATAAATTATGATCTGGCTGATATTTAGGGCCTTTGGCTTGCATAGTTTGAGTTCGTTTGGATTTTATGAATATGTCCTTTAACATTAAATGTCATTTGCCATGTTTTTGGAGCTTTTTGTTTTTCCGGTCTGAAATGAAATTAAATTTATATTTATTTATGGCAAGTCTTTTATTTGAAATGACTGCAAATTTTCCACTTAATTAGCTGAAATTTGGCAACAGCAAAACTAAAAAAAAAAGAATATTTAATTGCTATCAATTTATTTGGCTATTTGATAGGCCAAATGGAAATTTTAAATTAGCTAAAATAAAATAGATCCACGAAAAAAAAATATTATTATTTTATTTTTTATTTTTCTTTCTATTTGAAGAATCAGGAGAGTGATTTCTATTGTTATTTGCCTTCTGCTTTGTTGGGTATATTTGAAGTAGTGTTTAGTATGATTCCTTGGCATTTAATGTTTGCCATTCACTAAAATATAAAACCCTTTTATGGTCTTTTGTTTATTTGGTTCAAATGCTTCAGGCAAAAGGACCACAAAATACACAAGCCACATAAGACATGCCAGAGAGAGATAGCTAAACATATCGAAATATTTTCTGCATCACTAAAATCCCATAAAAATCAACAGCAATCGTTTGTTTGTGTTTGTGTTTGTGTGTGTGTGTGTGTGGACAACTCAATGCTGCTGCAGTTGTTAAATGAGAGGGGGGAGGAGGATGCCCGAAGCAGTCAAGCATAAAATCGGTGGAAATAGCACAAAAAGAAGAAAGCAACTAAGTTCACACATACACTCACACACACACACTCACAAAGAACACAGAGGCATACTCATGCTAAGAGAGCAATTCAAAGCTTAGAAAAACGGCAACCATGATGATGACGGGCAACGACATCAGCGACAGCAACAGCAACAGCAACAGCGACGCCGAGAACAAGACTGCATATAAAGTCACAAACATTTTTATGAATCGTAAATCGAAGCGATAAAATCACACGACAGAGAGATGGTCGCCAGACCGAAGCCGTCCAAAGCTGGCCAGAAGACAGAGACAGCAAGGGTCTGGTCAACAGTTTGCGTTTGTCTCATAAGTCACACGATAAATTTTGCAACATTGCGCTAATGACAACAGCAACGGCCAGCAGCCTCGGCCAAAGTCAGATTCGGCATCAGATTGAGAGCCAAACTAACATGGAATTCTGTGGAGTTTGCCGGGCCGTTATCCTTTCGCTACCAAAATAGAAAGAACGAAAGAAAAAAAGTGTAGAGCCAAACTTGGCCACTGCAAACTGGCGGAAGTTCATTATTGTCAGTGATTAATGACAAGGCCAAGAGTGGCGAGTGGCAAGTGGCAAGTGGCGTTTTGGCTTGGCTTTGCCAACGTCACATGGACTGGCGTCCGGCTGGCAGTTCCATTTATGGGTTTTAGTACTTCCGTTTCGAACTGGTCGGCATACACAAAAAAACAAAAAAAAAAAAAAGATTAGAAAAGAGAACCAAAAAAAAAAAAAAATCCCAACGTTATCTTCGGGGTGCCGAAGATTACAGACTCTTTTCGAAGTTGTTTCTGCCGTAAATCACATGAACGGGGTTGGTCAGTTAATAGGGCCGATTTCGATTTGTATGACAGCTATATGATATAGTAGTCCGATTTTAATAAAATTGAGTACAAACGCGTATATTTATGTAGAAAACGTGTTGGCCGAGTTTTGAAAAGATCAGTCAATAAATGTGCGAGCTATTCCCTAAACCGATTTAGGTTCGTATGGCAGCTATATGATATAGTAGTCCGATCCTTACGAAATTTGGTATTTATTATTATTGCTATAAAAAACATATGTGTGCTAAATTTGAACAGGATCGGATAATAAATGTGGGAGTTATTGCCTAAACCGATTTAGGTTCGTATGACAGCTATATGATATAGTGGTCCGATCCGACCGATTCAAACTAGTGTACTACCTAGGTAAAAAAGAAGGCTATATACCAAGTTTCAGCAAAATAGCTTTTAAACTGACGGAGTAAATCTGATATGTACAGACGGACAGACGGACAGACGGACAGACGGACAGACGGACAGACGGACAGACGGACATGGCTATATCGACTCCTCTAGTGATTCTAAGTATTCTAGATGTAACTTTTGTGGGTCTACGATGTTTGGTTCTGTGCGTTACAAACATCAGAGCAAAGTGAATAGACTCCTTTTTCTTCGAAAAGAGTCTAAAAAAAAAAAGAGGAGAGTAATAGAAATGCGTGTGTTAAGCCTTGGACGCTGTTGACATCTCAGGACAACGTCACTCACTCTGGCAAACCCGCACAAACAGCTAGTCAGTCACTCCCACTACCACTACCATCTGTCAATTGAAACAGTTAGACAGCGAGTGAAATGCACTGCCAACTGCCAAAATCATTAGTGTGCTGATTTGTCTACTGGCCTGGGCAGGGTTGGGTTTGGCGAGAACGAGATAGAGAGAGAGAGAGTGCAAGTGCTTGCAGCTGCATTTACCGTTCGCCCACTATTAGAGAGCCTTGACACAAACACGAACGCATACAAATAGTTAGACCTTCTCCTTCAGCTTTCTCAACCAGGCACTCTTCACTTAGTTCAATGCACGACGACAAGTGAAATTAATTTCAAACAATAGAACTGAACTGCAAACAACAAGGCAACTCAATGAAGATGAAGAACAAGAATTACAAATAAAAACTACAACAACGACGACAATGATGATGCTGATGATGACAATGATGATGAAGAAGTAGACGAAGAAGTTGAAGGTAAAACCTCACGACAGCAAGACAAATTAAATAAAAATTCCAACATGAGCAGAAACTGCGAAACTGAGCTGAGCAGAACAGAACAAGACTGCGAATGCCCGAAGACAGAGACAGAGGCAGAGGCAGAGGCAGTGAAACCTAACGGAATAGGAGCAGAGTGAGTTTGTATGACAGTTTGCCAAAGTTTTCATATATGTGTATGTGTGTGTGTGTTGACTAAGTGTCTGCTACGTGCCTGTACGAAAACCAAAGGACCAATCACTCAGCCAAAACAGCCAACTTGTCGAAAATTATTTCGTTTTAATTATGCCAAGAGGCACCTACCATTGGCGACGTGTTAAAATGTGGCGTCATTTTGCATAAGCAAATAAAATCACATAAAGTCACAATGCACTCCATCTCGCTCTCACACACACACACACACACCGAAAGACATAAGCCACCTAGTGACATTCACAACGAGACACCACAGTATACCCGGCAACTTTTGTCGTCGTCATTATCAATTTGACTTAATTGCCGACACCGCCAGGGCGAAAGCAAAAAAAACAGTTGCGCTGCCTGCTTTTGGGCGTCCTCCCGAGCTCCAGCCGCAGCACCAGGCCCTCTCAACCAACTCCGGCAACTTCACTGAGGCATCGTTACTTCCGCTTTCGCGTTTGCGATTGCCAGTGTTGCCCTCTTCTTTTCGGTCGTGCTCTGTCGCATTGTCTGTGACTGTTTAAAAGCGTTTAGTCGAAATTTATTTGTATTACAAGCAAACTTCTCGACAGACTTTTATGGCCGCAGGCGACGGCGTTGAATTATTAAATTAAGCGCTTGTTTGATTATGGCATAAATTTGGTTGAGCATTTAAGTGCACAAAAGAAAACAAAACCAAAAAAAAAAAAAGAAGCAAAAATACGAAAAAAATGCGAGAACGAAAAAAATGAAAATTTCGTAAAAAAAAAAAATAAAAGCTAAAAGGTTGCATTTGTTTCATCTAATGGAAACATTTAATTCAGCTTTTCCTTAGAAAGAAAATTTAAAAATAGAAGCTCTTATTTTACAAGCGCGCCCTCTAGCGGAAGACAATCAACTGAATGCTTGCTTAGGCAAGGCGAAGGAAATCTTGGATCTAACATTTTTTTTTGGCAAAATCTCACATAAATAAGTTCCGATTTTATTCGTGTTTGGTATCAATGGAAATATTTTTTTATTGCCAACATTTTATTGGGACTAACTAATGCCATAATTTCAAGACAAAGCATAGAAATTTAGAGAAGAGAAATAAAGAAAATAAATTTCTTCGCCTTTTAGAGGAGCGTCCAAATTTAAGACTCCAGGGCTAATGCTTCCCAAGATCCAGGGTAGAAGCCTCACTGGGCTCATCCAATTCACAGACATAGGCCAACCTTTTATCGCAGTGCTTGGTGCTCATGTACAGCTGCAGACCCTTGAGTTCCAACTGCACACAGATGCCTTCGGGAAAGGCCTTTGTCCCGGGTTCAGACTTATCCCAATTGGAGAAGTTCATCGGCTTGATCTCATGATGCCAATAGAAGTGATCCAGACCGGTGGAGGTGGGCATTAGCGATTGCTCGCCGCGGTGTCCACTGCTCCAGAACTCTGAGTGGATGTCCGAGTGGGCATGGTAGCGCATATAGTTCGCTAAGCTCTTCATCTCCTTAGCCGTGTTCATGGAGACCACATGCGACCGATGGTCGATGGTTTCGCAGGCCAGACTAGCGTGTACCCAGTCCACCTGATTGGGGATAAACTCAGAGAGGAAACATAAAGCTAATCGAGTCGGGCTACTCACCATGGCGGGCACGCTGAAAACGTGGTCTTTATAGGTTAGCTTGTAGTACTCATAGGTGGTCTGGGGAGTTGGGATTTCTTAGATTTCTTGAGAACTTTGAGAACTTTCATAGACTTACTGGCTTGTTTGTGGAAAAGAAATAACAGTTATTTCCGATTTGCACAAACGGCTTGAAGCATTTTGCTGGGAAATTTTACAGTTAAGATTGAGAAGGATTGATCAGTTTTTTTGGCTTACGTTTCTCTTTACGCTCATAGATATACAGGTAACTGGCCCAGACCAAAAAACAAATCAATACGAATGCAATAGCCTTGGTTACCGAGAACATTCTCGATTATTTCCCTCTGAAAATTACAGTCCAAATAAAATTCGATTCAGCCAGAAGTTGGCTTTTATACTCGATATTCTTATGAAATTCGAGACCAACAGGTGTCTAGGAATGCGGCAAATACGAATTCATTCTTTCAGGGGAATTGAAAGCAATTCAAGTACTTCTCATACCGTGCACCTTGTGGTTAAAAGTATTTTAGGTCTTAGCAAGATATTTAAAACCCTCCTAGCTCAAGATGTACATCAATATTGATATAGCCCAGACTGGTAAGATTCCCATAAAAATGTCTAGAGACTAGGAGACTGTGCATATAATTAGATCTGGGATCTTGAGACCTTCTGCTTGCACCCTAAACCTAGCTTTATATCTGTCTTATAGTAAGGCCCTATTATTTATAGATCTGCCAGATTTAGATACTAATTACTTCCAAAAAAAATCTTTCGATAGATACCAAACATGAATCAAATCGGAACATAACTGAGAAAGATACACGAATCTCAGAGCCAAGTGAGAAGCCAGCATGACCGGTAGATGGCGCGCTTGCCATACTCTCAACAATGTGATGCCTCTTGATTTAGTATTAATATAATTATTAGCGTTATTAACAGTCTAGGGCTGCCAACCTCTGTGCTGGTAAATGGGATCCTACAGGGCATCCAAAAGTCCTTGAAATTCATTTGGAAATTTCACATCATCTTTTACAAACGATTTATTTCAAAGTTAATCACAAAGTGTCAGATAATTGAGGAAAAATTCATCACGATATTTGAGCAGGCATAAACTTCGCAACGATGAACTCAGCCTTCTCACGACTCTCACAATGGGAGTAGGTCAGGTCACCACAATGGGTTCATTTAAGAGGAGCATTTCGCAGATTTCGATGGCTTCGGTGTAGCAGGAAGCGGTGCTCATCACCAGTTCGCCCAGGCTCAGAGTGAGTAGCATGCAATTCCGTCCCATGCGAGGCGTGGGCTCTCCGGGCAGCCAATTCGTATAGTTCAGGGCCCGGGCCCGTCCAAAGTAGAGGCTGCAGTAGAATTGGAGATCCCCGGCAAAGCGACTGCCGGCGCTCCAGAACTGGTCACCATCCTGGTAGTCGTTGTCGTAGAGATACGAGGCCAGAGCCCGCATCTCTTCCGCACTGTCCAGGCAGACCCGAGAGGTACGCTTGTCCTGGTAGCACTCGCCACTGAAGGAGGTGCGCTGCGGCGGCAGAGCAGAGGTTCTTGAAATACTGCGAGGCCCTTGGCCCCTGCCTTACTCACCAGACTCTCGCTCTCTATGTGATAGCAATAGCTGTCCTGGACCTTTGTGTAGGGCGTCCTGCAACGAGGGGTTCGCATGCCTAGCCCCTTGACCCTCAGACAGGTTAGCCCCAGCCATGTGATCAGTAGCAAATACCTGGTGGACATGGCCATGCTCTGGTTGGTTGTAATGTCAGAAGCTAACTGGAATTACGGTTCTCAAAAGTTTTGTGTGTTCAAGTTTTCTGATAAGAAAATGCGAGAGATACTGTTGGCAGTCAACAGGTGAGGGGGTGAAGGGGTGACTAGGTTTTTATAATAATTCCTAATCAATGCTTTTTGCGCTCTGCCAATATCTCTGTTTACAAATCAATACAGTGGAATTGATAGAAATTCAGTTAACAAAAAAGAGAATAGGCAAAATTTAATTATTCTTAAAAAAAAATTAAAAAATAAAATAATACAAAAAAGTTATTCCCTGCCCGTTTCAACTCTCATAATTGATATACATTTAATTATTCTTCTGAAGTTTTTGAAAACGAAAAAGTACATAAAAGTTATTCCCTGCCCGTTTCAACTCTCATAATTGATATACAAAATCCACATGCCATGCCAATACAGTCCACACACTTTTCCCCTTTTTTCCCCTTTTCTCTCGTCGGTTTCCAGTTTCTGATGAAGTCGCCAGGTGGCGTTCTCTTAGGCAACGGGAGCCGTTCGGTGGAAGAAACCAAAAGAGTTTTCAACAGAAAAAAATGCTGTTACCGGCGAGAATGAGATGTTCGATCGAACACATTGCTTTTTGTCTTTTTTTTATTTAAATGGAAGAAAATTAATGTTATTAAGGCAACAACTTCAATTATTAAGGAACAAATTATTTGCTATTAAATTAAATTATTATAAATTCATTTACAATTGAATTTGCTTCCCCTTTTAATTTAAACTGTACTACGCTCTCGTATACCAGTTTCCGTTGAAGCCGCTAGGTGGCTCCTGGGTGAATTTTGTTCGCTCATTCATTGTTCATTTGTTCATTCTTCGTAGCCAGAGAAATATTTTTTTTTTCTCAGAAACTAAAAGCAAAGCAAGAGCAAAGCGTCGTTCGTGCGCAGGCAGAACAAGAATTTTAGAGAATTGGTGAATAAATCTATGAAAAATATAATAAAAAGTGCATAAAGTGATTAATAAACATTTAAACTTCCGCCTGCACTGCCATGCAATGTTTTTAGTGCTTTTGCACTATAAAAATCGAATTTTTTAATGAATTTTCACCGCATCTGCGCTGTTTTTCGCTCTTCTTCGTTTCGTGCGCGTATTGTTTACGAATTTGTGTGTGTGAGATAAATGTGCAAAAAATAGTCGAAATTCTTTTAATGAAAACGGCCCGGTCAAAAGCAAACCACAAAACACCAATTAAAATGTCCAAACAATATTCTAGTAATAACAATAAAATTCAGCTGCTTTCGCTGCTGGCTGCTCTGCTGCTGTCCCACCTCCGCGTCGCTGCTGCAAATTCGTTCAACGTTTTTCTGAATCCCGATGAAGTTATGCGCTTGCTGGGTGAGTTTATTGTTGTGGCTTTCAAGTTTCCCTTTGGCGGCTTTAATAATTTTGTGAGTTGTGCTTTGTTATTGATTTCTCTGGCCGGCCGCACTACTCGACTCGATGAAATTTTGTCAAACAATAACAAAGGCAATTGAGCAATTAGCGCTGATGTACCATTTGTGTCAACTAATTATATAGAAATTTTCATTCACTGGAAAAGTCTATTTAAAATTTACAATTGTTTATTTGTTTGTTTTGGCTTAATTTAGCCGCTCCAGCAACAACACACACCCACACCCTTTGCTCCACTCCACTGGCCTCCTGCACTCTCTTTTGCTGTTTACTTCTTCGTGCTTGCTCTCTCACGCTCTCCTGCCGCAGGTGTTGTTAAACAGTAAAACAAATAACCAAACAGACAAGCCAGCAACAACAATAAAGAGAAAGAAAAAACAGTTTTCTAAGTAACTTTCGGATGTGTTGTTGTTCTTTTGTTGTTGTTTGTGTTGTTGCTTCGTTAAGAAATTTTACGCTTTACATACAGCAGCATCAAATTTATTTCATTGTGGGGCATATTTTTTCTGAACATTTCTTGGAATTTTCGGTCTCCACAAAAAAAGGCGAAAAAAGAAGAAGAATACACGAAATGACAACGCAAAGACGACAACGGAGACGCCGACGCTGGCAGACAAAACGTGCTCGCTGCCAATACGACGGGAGGTGGCTGTGTGTGTGTATAAGTGTGGGTGCATGCGAGGTGGAGAAAGAGCAGAGAGAGCGCAGGCCCGCAGGCATACCCTGGCAGGCAAAGGCAACCCTTCAGCTCAGTCCAGTCAGCTGTACTACAGCGGCTTACCATATGTGTGTGTGTGTAGTGTGTTTGAGAGAGCGAGATGGGAGTTGGCGTGGCGCAAGCTGCACTGTGGTTTGAAAGCGTGGGGGAATTTCAATTCAATTATTTTACGAGCATGTCAAGAAAATGAAGCGAAATGAGATTAATGCAATTGTATAAACTTTGCTCTGCCTGACATTTGGGAATAACAAATAATTAATAATGAAATAAAATCAGTACAACAATAATATCTGTCAGGTAACAAGATATTGCTATACTGAGAGGAAAAAAAGGTGGTCAATTTTCATTTAATATCAATTAAAATTTTTCAAAAGAATTTCATAGATTGTTTATTCAGAGTTGATTTAAATTTCACTGCATGTAATATCATCATATCAAGAAAAACGAAATAGTTTATTTATTCATTATATTATGCAATCTAAAATAGTTTTTAGAAAATTGCAATTTCAATTTATAACAAGAATGGGACCACTGTGCAATCTCTGTACGTGGCGTACAATAGTTGTTGTGCTTGTTTTGTGGCGTATTTTTGGCAGCCTTTTGCTTGACAAGTCCTCTGCCCACGGCCTGTGATTTCGTTATTCTGCTTGCTTGTTGTTGCATTTGCTGTTGTTGTTATTTGGCATGCAATGTTGCTTTTGCTTTGCATGTTAACTTTTTGCTTGATGTATATTTTTTTTTCATTCTTTCTTTGGCATTGTGTGTGCGTGTGCGTGTGTGTTTGATTTGGTGTGGGAGTATTTTCAGTTGTATGTTGATGACGCTGCCGACGTTGACAATGATGCGCATAATTTTGCGTCGGCATTTTGAATTCGGGGGCGTGAAATCAAATATGCAAAATATTTCAAGTTTTCTCCTTAAAAAAAAACAAAAATTGCAACATAGAAAAAAAATCTCAAAGAATGAGAATTTTTCCTTCATGGAAAACTTGCCAGGCTTTGGAAAATTTGTAGCTGCCAACTAATTAAAATTAAGCTGAAAACTTTGCAGACAAACAGGCTAAAAATAAAGCCATAAACATAACAGACTTTTTATTTTATATTCCTATTTCCACTGTCATAAATCAATTAGCTGCTTAATTTGCCTTTGATTTGTGTGTGTGCGTAGAGAGAGAGAGAGAGAAAGAGTGAGAGAGAGAAAAAAAGGGTAATTGCCTTTTTCTAACCAGAAGGAGCTGGCCGGGCAAATGTTTGTCAGAGCTTAAATAAATTTTATTTGTAGAAAATTTATGGCACCCGAAGCGATCGAGTAGGAAGGCCAAAATGTCGGAGGACATAAATTGAAAAAGGCCAAACCAGTCGGGATTCCAGACAAAGCTCATAAAAGTGATCATAAATTTTGAGAAATATTAAAAATAATTTCATTTTTCTTACTCCTTCTTTGTGCGCAGGCGCAGCCATGCCCACTTCAACACTTGCCCCAAAAATTGCCTCAATGATTTTTTTAATTTTTATCCAAAATGACTGCTGCAGTTGTTGTTGTTGTTGTTGTTGTTGTTGTCGGTGACACGCGCAACATTTAAAATTCCCATTTTTCGGCTTGGCATTTATTTTAATTTAATTTTAATGCCATTTTATTTGACAATTTTCGGCTGAGTGTGTGTGTGTGTGTGTGTGTGTGTGTGTTTTCCACTTTTCCTCTGTCTCTTTTTTTTTACGACTTTGACGCTTTGGAATTTTGTTGATTTTCAAATTCTTTTTTTTTGGGGCTTTTGAATGGGTTTTATTTTTATGGGGACCATTGTCTGGCTGTTAATTCTCTGGTCGATTTTCATTTAGTCTGTACTTTGGCATTAATTTTATTGTCTGTTGGGTGTTAATGAGGCTAAAAACTTTACAGTTGTTATTCGACCAAAAACGTAGGTCACACTGAAATTACCATGGAATCTTTTTTTTTTGTGTCAGACCAACCACGCCCATTTCTATGCGAAGAACTCCCACTGACTAAACTGATCGATTGGTTTATTTTTATTTATTTTTTTTTTTCGTCTTCTGTTTTGTTCACTTTGAACGCTTAACAAGATACAAATTAAGAGTTGTTGTTTCAATTCTGCCTCGAAGACCGACAAAACTTCAAAAAACAACAGCAAAAGCAAAGATTTCTCTTAAATGTGTTAAATTTACCACCAACTGTGTTAAATAAATTAAACACAAGCTTAAAGACCCCACGAGTCCGTCCCCAGCCAAAGACTTTGGGTGAGCGGCTCAATGAAGCCTGAAATATGTTTTCATAGATACGCTTGTTTAAATATTTTTTATATTTGCATAAATCTTTAAGTTCTTCAGGTCTTTTTTCGAATGAGAGGAGCGGAGCGGTGGGGATAAGAGTCTGTGCGGAGCTTATTGAGTTTTGAAGTGGCCCGACGGCCTAACAACTTATGAATTCGATCATTAATCGCTTTATACTCTTCTTAAAATAGTCGAAATATAAATAGATAAGCCTCTTTCATATTAAAATTTTTTCATATTTTTCAAGTTCTTAAATTCTTTGATTTTGCTTGGAAATTTCTCAATAAGCTGAATAATTTCATGAGCAGATTTTATTGTCTGGCTTTGCTCAAATTTTGAATTGGAGATTTTCCCGGAACCATTCAATCATAGATCCAGAAGGATCCCAGACAATTATTACTTAACCTAAATCAATATCTTGAACAATTTGTACACCTATATACCTATGAATTGGAGGGAAATCCGGAACCACTCAATATAGTATAAAGTCATAGATCCAAAAAGATCCAGACTATTATTTACTTAAACTAAAGCAATATCTAAATCGATTTGTATTTTTTATACACCTATGAATTGGATAGTTCCCAGGAACCATAGGTCTCGAAGGATCCAAACTATTATTATTTATAGATCGATTTGTATTTCTTGAGAGCATAATTTTTTGGGTAGTACAGTCAGTTCCAAAACTATCGGTATCCGAGTCTTTATTTCCAGGGAAAGTAAATATCCCAGAAAATCATTCTCAGGTACAGTCAAGACCTTTCATTTTTGAGGAAAGTTTTAATCCAGGTCTTCAATTTCAAGAACATTTTTCAGGTATTCCAAGATACAATTTCAGAGAGTCAGTGAAACTTTCTTGTTTAAATGATTGCTTAAGTCTTTCTAATTAAATTCAAATACTTCAGTTGGGAAAGTGTATTGACCATAAAATAAAATAATCATGCTTCAAGCAAAATAAACAGGCTGAAAGAACTGAAATCTTTGGAAGAGATAAGCAAGAGTTGCTACCAGCACTGCCACCACCGCTACCACCAAGTTTTTAGCACCTATCTGACACTTGGCCATATCCATCCATAACCGCACTCGCACACACACACACATGCGCAGATCTCGAGATCCCATAACAAGTATGGTTAATGCAATTATTTTTCCAAGTTTTTAGCATGATCAGCGCATACCAAGGCGGGTCGTTGTCTCCGTGTAATTCTTGTTGTGGTGTCTGTTGGAGCGAGCATAGAGACATTTCCCAGTAAAATTATCGTCCAGTTTATGGCTTGTTTTTCTGCTACTTTGAGAGTGTTTGCCAAGATCATTGTAACTGATAATTCGAGAGACTACTGGCAGCAGCAGCAGCTTCTTTGGCAGCTTCATTCTCGTGCTTGTCGTGCTAAACGGCTTCCACGAATCGCCAGCGATCTTGGCCAGCCAGCAAAGCTAGTCAAGCTGTAACGGTTTGTGAGGCACGTCTGTGATACGATCTGGAACTGGTTGGGGCCAGTGTGGCCAGCATTAGACGTCATTTGGCATGATCTATATTTTAATTGGTGTTTGGCTGCGCTTTGGGTGCTGGAATTTATTGTTGCTCCGCAGACCCGATACGGCCATAATGAAGTGGCCATTAGCTAATGAAGCTGTCTCCGCCCCCTGGTCCCCCCCTCCTCTCACCTCTGCAGATTGGTTGTGGTTTTTTGTTTATGACAATTTGGACTGCTCCGTGAAAGAGTTTTGCAAATCTTGAAAAGATCGTGCGAATTATTTCACAATTGATCGTGCCGGCTTTGATTTAAATTGGCTTATCTTGTGTTACACATTTTATTTCGAATTAATGAGCGATTAAATGCCTTAAATATTTGATTATGCTCAAGATCATTTGGAAATATTCAAATCATTTGGATCAAATCAAACCTTTTAAAGATCATTTAATTTAATATTTGATCATGTGTAACGATTTTGGTTAGTCTCAGCTCAAATTACCGAGCTCTTGGCTTGTCACGTTGCCTTTGTCTTATTTTTTTTTTTTTTTTATCTACTTGGTAGATCGGTTTCGGTTTACAAGACTCGTACATGTCTGGGGTTTTACAAGACTTTGGGTCTTCGATCAAGGCAAGGTTTCATTCATTAAAATCAATATATTTTTTTTAATGCTCATCGATTGCTGCGGCCTTTGTGAACCATTCAAAACACTATCAATTTCAAATTGATGAGCACTTGGCAGGCCATCAAGAATACAAGATGTGTTGCCCAATTTTTTTTATTTTTTATTTTTGGGTTCGATTACGAATCTATGTGACATTGGTTCCGCACTTCCCCAGTCATTTCCATAAACTGTCATAAACTTGACTAAGCCAGCGCTTAAATTTTAAAACATTATGGGTCCATTCCAAAAAAAAAAAAAACAAATAATAAAAAATAAATAAGCGCTTAAGCCGATTCCAGCCAAGTGGGGGAAACAATGCAAAAAATTAAAAAAAAAAGAGTATTCAAATCAAATAAACAAGGCTGGCTGGTTGGCTGTATTGGTCTATTGGCTGTCAAAGGCCTTGTTGGCCGGGCCGGGCACGAGGATTGAGGCGGAAAGTGTCAGGCAGAAGTTGGACAAGCGCGCCACTGTTATCAGCGCGAGCACAGACAGAGGAAAACTGATAACCCCTTAGGCAAATATGTCAATAATAAACATGCACCATTGTTTGCGAGGCATTGCGAATAAAAATGAGCGAAACAGTAGCTGCGCCAAAGGGAAAGCTGAAAAAGAAACGGCAGCAGCCAATTGAAATCGGGAGCAATCATCATCATATTTACATTAAATAGCAACAAAGGCCACCGAAGCTCTGAATGAAAAGCAGTCTCAGTTGGCTGGTATTTTGGTTTATAGTATTTTATTTATTTTTTCTTTCTTTTTTTGTATTCACAATATAAATTTTATACAAGTTACTCAGAGTCTGAGCTTGGTGGGACTGGGTTGAATGGAACTGAGGTTCACTTGAATTTATTCTCCTGCCAGGGGAAAAGAGGCCAACGTCGCGGTTTCTTTTTTTTATTCGCAATTGACAACGGCAAATGCATGTAAAAAAAATGGAAATTCTGTATCTCGGCATCGCTGGGTATCTTTGGGCATGTCTCTGAGATACAACAAAAAGATACTTTGGCTGAAAAAGTGCGTGGTACTTTAGCTGAAATATATTTTAGTTTTGCTCTGCTTGTTGTTGTTGTTGTTATTTTGGCATATCATTTTGTTGTGTTGGGTTTTCCTATTATTGAGTTGTTTTATTTGGGGCAGACACTGTGGGAGCTGCCGTCTCAGCTTGTTGGCATTGCCACATTTTCTGCCCACCAACATGTATTTTCATATGCTTAAAATCAACAGAAATGTTTCTTCGGCCCGGGGGAGGGGGGTAACAGCAATTGAGTAGATTTTGAGCAAAGCCAGCAGAGTATTCGGTTCAGATACAATTTGGATTACTTTTTTTTTTTGTGTAAAAAGAGCGCAATCTATTTCATATAAGAACGAGTTGAAATAGTTTTGTCGATTCTGCAGGATTTGTGAAATACTTTGAGAGAACATAAGTAATTTGCTTATTACATTTTTAGATTCAAAGGTATCTTTCAGATTGTTTGCACTTTTACTCTTTTGTGGTTAAGAGTTGGCCTTAATTCAAACGTATCTGCTAGATAGATTTCGAAAATGTCACATTTACAACTCAGATTTTTGTAGGACTTGGCAGAATAATTAGTAAGTTTGAGTAAGTATCTTTAAGATATTTTTGACTATCTGGTAGATACATTTAAAAATTGTTCCAAGGATTTGGCTAAGTAGTTGGTAAATTTAAGATACTCTAAATGTATCTTTAAGATACTTTTGAGAACTTTGTGTTTTTGATTATCGGTTGAGTAGTGCTGAGATGATTGTCTGAGCTGATACTCAAAATGTAACATTAAGATACATTTTAGAACTTCGTTGATTATTTTTACCATCTAGTAGATAGATTTGAAAAATGCTTCATTTACCATTAAAATTTTGCTAGGATTTGGCTGAGTGATTGATAAATTTCAGATACTCTAAATGTATCTTTAAGATACTTTTTAGAACTTCGTGTTTTTGATTATTGGTTGAGTAGTGTTGAGATATTTAGCTGAGTAGTTGGTAAATTTGAGATACTCTAAATGCATCTTTAAGATACTTTTTAGAACTTTGTATGGTTGATTATTTTTCTAAACTCTAAATGTATCTTTAAGATACTTATGAGAACTCCGTGTTTTTTTGATTATTGGTTGAGTAGTGCTGAGATATTTGACTGAGCTGATACTCTAAATGTATTTTTAAGATACTTTTTAGAACTTCGTTGATGATTTTTACCATCTAGTAGATACATTTCTAAAATTTTCCTAGGAATTGATTTTAAGATATTTTAAATGTATCTTTGAGATACTTTTTAGAAATTCGTGTTTTTAATAGTCTCGACACCCGTATTCATATTCTGTCCAACTATCTAGGTCATTCTACTCCGATTTGTTTATGAATTAACTAGTAAATAACAGTGGTTTTTGAAATCGTCTTGGGGCTCCCGTATTATCATCACCGTCATAGCCACCATCATCACCTATTAAATGCGACTGCCGGGAGGCAAATCTCAGGCTTATTTTTGAGAATAACAAGAAAACTTCAACACCAAAAAACAAATTACCAGCGATTAAGGTTAATTACTATTGATTTTGGCTAATACACAAGTTGGGGCAATAAAAATATTTGTTGGTCAAAAAAAAAAAAAAAAAACAACATCAACTTTTCAGCTTTTTCGAAATGCAAAATGATTAATTGGAATGTGTATCCAGTTGGGCAAGTTTGAGTGCCAAAGCGAAGCCCTAAAGATGCGGAAAATATTTTTGTATGCAAATTTTTATATTTTGGCTAGCTAATTTTTGCCTGCCACAAATTTGTTACAATCAACCAGAACAGCAGAGCTCCAGGCTAAAAAGTAAAGCGAAGAAACAACAAGAAGAAGAAAACAGTTGAAACTGTTTTTTTTTAGGCAAAACAAAAGGCGCATCATTTATCATAACGACGTGAGGCTGACGAGGCAACAGATACAAAATCCGAAAGATACAAAAATACAGTTAAGCTTAGGAGAATGAACGTGTGCTTGAGGTGGCAGCAGGCAAGCTCAAAACCATGTTAAATGTTGACATGTATAGGGTAAGCTTGAGGGCGGCCCGAGTGGGTGTGGCCGGGGGAGGGGGTTCTGAGGGTCTGGGGAAGCCGTGCTAAACGAGATTGTTGTGCGTGATAAGTCGAGACACATTAGAAGAAGTTCTTTCTTCTCTGGCTTGCCTGACTGATCATTTGTTTTATTTATTTTTCGATTTGGACACACACACACACGGGAATCCTTCAGATACATTTGTAGCCAATGCTGGCACCAGTTTGAAAAGTGACATATTAGCCATTTAAGTTGGGCCGAGACAGGCAAGCTTCAAGCTCTTGTGACCATCATTTATCATCTATTGCAATTTTGTTTAAGGGTGGCCTCTTGGCAGCAGGGGTGAAAGTATCTCCAGCTCTGAATTATTCTCTGTGAAAAAAAAATCAGCATACCAAATCGAAATTGGTTTACTGGCAAGCCACTTCACGATTTGCCACACTAATTACATGAAAATAAAAACCGAAACTAAAAAAAAAAAACAAGCGATTTTTAGTTGGGCTCTTGAATCTCTAACCAAACAATGGTCACGACTAGGAAAATACAAAAAAGCCTAAAAAAACAAAGTCCTCAATGCAACAATGAAAAAAACTTGTGCAGTAGCAAACTATTAAAAACCACAGTAACAAGTATTACAACAACAACAACAAAAGCTGAATAAAAATAACAAAAACAAGAATGTCATGACTGCACGCTTTGCAAATTCGACATACGATATGGAAACTTGGTTGTGGCACCAGAAGCATAACACCAAACCCAGCCAAAGCAAAGCTAATCCTGGGCCCGAAAAATTGCCAGCCAGTTATGAACAGCCTGAGAGATGCAAAGACAGAGTGAGAGAAAAAGAGAAAGAGAGAGAGAGAGAGAGGCACAAAAAAAAAGGTTACAAAAGTTCAAGAGCCGCCAAAGTCGCAACGTCACCGCCAACGCCGCAGTGAGGCACATGCGAGTGACATTTGCTCGTGACAAGTCGTGGAGGTAGACTCTGACGATACACAACAACAACAACACTAACAACAACAGCAAAAAATAATGGCAGAAGCAGAGGTAAAAGTATCTAGAAGAACCCTTGCCTTGAGTGGCTGGGCTGGCTCCCTCTCAGCTTGCAAAAGAGTCTCTGCCCCAGGCAAGTGCAATAAAGCGGCAACTTTCACATGAACCGGTGAACTTGGTCTCGGGGAATATTTTGGAATTTTGTTGCTCACTCATGGCCTCACCTTTTTTTTTTTGGTGGCTGGGACAATCCAATAACAATAAAATGTCTCTAAGCCAATTCCATTGCTCTTCTGGCCCCGTCAAAAGGGTCAATGAAAGCGTGCCGTGTCTGCCTCGTCAGCCTCGACTTCTGCATTTCTGCCTTTGCTCGGTCTTTTGCATTTGATTAAGACATGAGCTCTATTTTTAAAGAATCTCTGGCCGGGCATGCCTCGAAATCGTCGTCTTCGTCAATGTCTGCAACATGTTGCACATTGGTTGAAAGATGCTAGAGAAACGAGGAAAAATATAGCCCAGGAAGTTGGCGTCTCTCCGGTTTCATTCTTTTTTTGGGCTTCCAAGGGCCAAGGGGGCCAGTGTGTCTATAATGTTTTTTTTTTTGCTGCTTCTGCCGAGTCTGGCAGAGACTGACACAATTTGTACGCCAAGTTGAGTCATATTTATTTGGCTGAAAACTCATCCATGACTCGTTGGTCTAAAGTCAGCAACCTACATGCTCACTGATTTTTATTGTTATTGCCAGTTGTCAAAGGAAGTGCACAATTCTTTGGTTTTGTTCGTTTTCTACTTTTTCTGAATTATTTCCTGTGCAGTGTGGCCCACTCCTTAGGGGATTTTTATTTATTTTGATATTTCTTGCTCACAAATCTGAGCAGGGGCTTATATTTTTTTTTGTTTAATTCAATTAATCAATAAAACATAATATTTGATTCTTTCGTAAATATTCCTATATTTTCAATTTCGTATGCTCTTGATTATTTTCACTACCTCACGCCCTTCAATGTTTTTGAGACTTTTCTAAAATCTATATATTGGGTTCTGTTCAGTCAAAAGATATAATGGTTTGATTCAAGTGAAATTCTGTACACCTAAGTGTCTCTTTATAAGTATTTCAAATATTTATTTCGAATGAGATTGGTCAATAAATGTCAAAGATATCCTCAAGAAGTATTTACAATATAGTAGCCCGATCAGAATTGAACTAAGAATATATGATACGTATGTGTGAACGTATTCAAGCCCTGAGCTTCAAAATTGAAGGAAGTAGCTAAGTAAATGTCGGGGTATATCTTAAAGGCCGATTTCAGCTTCTAGGACAGCTATATGAAAAGGTTTGGTTACAATTACAGTCGAACCCTCTATAACCGAGAATCAGATTGCGCTCCCTTGAACTCTCGCTTATCCAGGTTCGACTGGACATGTTACTTCAAGCCTTTTAAGCCTTTTTTTTATTTCAAACACTAAAAATATTTTCAGTGGGTTTTCCATATTTCAAAATGCTTCGAATTTATTCCAGAAATTTGAAAAGTTTTATCAAAATTTTATTGGATGTTCCAAAAAAAGACTCACTTATAAGAGTGGTGATTTTGCAGTTGTGTTTGTTGTGTTTGCTTGCCATTAACCCACCTTATATCTTATCAGGAGACTGGCCAAATCAAATTTATCTTAACTGACTGGGTGGTCTAACAATATCTAACTATCATTAACATAGACATCAAAACCATCAAAATGAGTTGCAAGGCAACCGTTTTGTCTTGTCTCGTATCGTTTCGTTTCTACTTGATTCTTTTTGGATGCTTCATTAACTTGGTTATTTCGTGCATCAACAGAACCAACCACATCAGTGACCATGCCAGTTTCGGCCAAACCACAAATGAACCCATTGGAAAGAACAACAACAATAAACGAGAAAAAAAAACAGAAAAAACAAAATCAGAACAAAACAAACTGAGCAAACAAATCTCGTACGAAACCCAAACCCCCTTTCGGCCGGGTCGGTTATCTACCTAACCGGAGCGTCTACCTTCTACCTAATCGTTTTGGTTTTTTGGTACACCATTTGTTTTCTTTACCTTTATTTTGGTGTTTTGAATTTTTCATTTCATTTTTGCTTGCTGTTTGCCCGGTTTATTTATTTATCTAGTTTTTTTTTTTTTTTGTTCGTCTTCTTTTGGATGAGCTGTGTTTCGGGGCTGTTATAGATTTTCAACTGGCAGATAAACTCGAAAATAGTTTCGAGGAATTCCCTAAACTCGTACGCTGAGCATGTTTATTTTTACATTGTGTCAGTGGCGACTGTCTGCATTTTGAGGGGAGGAAGAACAAGAACAAGAAGAAGAACAAACAAATCTCAATATGGAAATTTATTTCTGCTGGTATTGAGTGCATCTTGATAAATTTATGTATATTTGGAGTGTTTACAAATTATGGGAATTTTCAAGTCGAATTATTGGAAATAAAAAGGGGTTATGACGGGCCAAGATAAAGTTATTAACATCTGAGTAGATGATGACCTAGTTAAGAGGATTTAGTTTTTTTTTTCATTATGATTTGCGGATTCTAATTTCTCTTGGTTTTCTCTGGATTCTTACAGGTGTCTCAGCTGAGGTCTATTATGTGCGCGAGGGTCATATCAACAATTATGCCCTGAACTTCATAGTGCCAGTGCCGGTGAATGTTCGCGATGTGAGCTTCACCTGGCAATCTCTGGCTGGGCGTCCCTTGCCATATAGTCTGAATGTGGTTACCTCGGATCCGGAGGTATTACCAAGGCCCTCTGTAAATATCAGTCAGGTGGGCGAAATGCCTACGCACATTCAGACCTGGAGTGTGGCCCTGACATGCAGTGGAGTTCGCACTGCCCAGGTTGACGTGACCATCAGTCTGGAGGTGATCTTGAATCGGGCTCTTAACAATATCACGCATTTGGTGTTCCGACGCAGAAAGATCTGTCCGCTGGCAGATAGCAATAGTGAGGAAGATTCCACCGCTGATTTGGATGATCCACGTTTGCTGGAGACCGTTTCGCCGCCCTCGACGGGCTCTATTATTTTGTATGGTAGCATTTCTCTGGCCTTGGTTGTGGTCTTTAGCCTGCTTTTAATTGCCTACTGCGTAAGAGGTGCAGCAGTTAAGCGGCAGCAACATCAGCATGGCAATCAGCCCATGCGCACTTCCAGCTTCCAGAGATTAAACACACATCCGCCCTGTCAATCATCATTGGGCTCGGCTGCCTACATGACGCCTTCTGTAATCGCTCCAGTTCATGCCTCATCGCTGCCCCGCAAGGTGGCTGTGGAACAGCAACAACCCGAGGAGCTGCATCGTCGCATTTCCGAACTGACTGTGGAACGCTGCCGTGTGCGGCTGTCTAGCTTGCTGCAGGAGGGCACCTTTGGGAGGGTCTATCGTGGCACCTACAACGATAATCAAGATGTCCTGGTAAAGACTGTGGCCCAGCATGCCAGTCAAATGCAGGTGCTGCTCCTGCTTCAGGAGGGCATGCTCTTGTACGGAGCCTCCCATCCAGGCATACTCTCGGTTTTGGGCGTATCCATTGAAGACCACACCACACCATTTGTCCTGTACCCCGCTCTGAATAATACTCGCAATCTGAAGCTCTTCCTGTTGGATCCTGCCTGCGCTCGGACCGTGACAACCATACAGATTGTGATGATGGCTTCGCAGCTCTCAATGGCCCTGGATCATTTGCATAGCCATGGTGTGGTGCACAAGGATATAGCCACCAGGAACTGTGTGTAAGTATTTTCATAAATAATTATTTGGTTGAAGCAACCCTAAGATCATCTACTTATTTAGCATTGATGATCAATTGCGTGTGAAGCTGTCGGATAGCTCGCTTTCCCGTGATCTCTTTCCCTCGGACTACAATTGTCTGGGCGATAGTGTGAATCGGCCCATCAAGTGGATGTCCTTGGAGGCTCTGCAGCACAAGCAGTTCTCTGAGGCTAGCGACTCTTGGGCCTTCGGCGTGCTCATGTGGGAACTCTGCACTTCGGCCAAGCAACCCTATGCAGAGGTGGATGCCTTTGAGATGGAGCACTATCTCAAGGATGGCTATCGTCTGGCCCAGCCTTTCAATTGTCCCGACGAGCTGTAAGTATCCGAAAATTACTCTCCCATATTTTATATTTCATACTATATTTTTTGTTTGTTTGCTCTTGTTCTTTGCAGCTTCACAATTATGGCCTACTGCTGGGCCTTGTTACCCGGTGAGCGTCCCACATTTGCCCAACTGCAAGCTTGCCTCTCCGATTTCTACTCACAGATTACACGTTATGTCTAAAATCCGCAGTCTTTCCAAACAAGCCAAGCACTTCAAAAGTGCCCTTGGAAGCAGTTTTAACTCATTCTCTCGAATTTCCTACTCTGTCTCCTTACTTCTAGTTAGTTGAAGTTATGCCCAAAAGTTCCCATCATAGTTGATATGCTTTGTTATAGGTACATTGCAGATAATTGCCAAATCTATTATATAGTTTACTTCTTAGTACTTGGGCCACACAAATTATTGTATATAGAGATTTTAGTTTTAAGAGTTATTTTTTTTTTTTTTTTGTACAAATATTTTTATTTTTTTTAGAATTTTATTTTTACATTTCTTTTTTATTTTTTAAGTTTACTCAAAAGACTCATTATTTGTATGGTAATCTTCCGCTTTCGACTTTCGAATCTATCAAACTTAAAAATACGTACCGTCAAATATTGTAAGGCAGGAAATATCTTTGTTTTGCCGAAATCAAATATAGTGATATTTATCAAATGTTTTAATATTTACGGATTATACAATGCATATAACATACGACAAGATAATAATCATATTTCCAAGAATAGTAACATTTACAATTGCATATGTGGTTAAAAAAATGAAAAAAAAAACAAAACAATTTTATGAAAATATTTGTCGATTTTTCGAATATTTCGAGTATTTAATATTAAATTTGAAATTGATAAAACAAAATAATAATATATACAAAAGAAAATTTAATAAATCTAAAGCTATATACAAAATATTTGACTTGCTTTTCTTTATTTCTCTTTTGTTTGGGGTGGCGATAAAAGGGGAGAGTTTTGTTTTGGACTCTATGATTAAAACTCAAAACAAATTTCAGAATCCCAGATTAGCTGAAAATTTGTGCTCTTAGGAGCAAGGGCCGGGCCATAAAAATATAAAACCTAACCTAACATTTAAGCCACAAAACCAATTTTCCAATGAAAAATCACCTACGAATATTTACGACGTCGACCTTCGCAGGAAACGAGGACAGCCCTATCTGGCCCTACTTAAAATACCAACGAGAGTATGTGACACAGAGCAGGCAATCCAAGGAACACAGGCACAGAAATTAGCCATAAATTTTAATTTTACATGACAATGTTTAGGGAACTAGACAAAGACAAGCCAAGAAAGAATCAAAGTGTTGCCAACACCGCCCAAGTTACGTGAAAAAAAATGAACAAATCAATTTTGTTTGTTCTTGGCCTGTGTCCTTGGCTAAGCGCTCTAATGTGTCTATGGAGCGGTAAGTCAAGCCGAGAGAGGCAGGCAGGAAGAGGTAACCATAAATTGTGTGTTTGTGTGCGAAAAATGCTCTTAAGTAGGCCTTAAGTAGGGCTTGGACTTGGATTTCTCCTAGAAGAAGCTGTTGTTGCTGCCGAGTGGGATCTGTGGGTGTGCGCGTGTGTGTGACAACACATGTCCTTGCACTGACATTGTGGGTGTGTCAGTGTGTGGCTTTGTGCCTGTCCAATGCCAGAGTCATATCGTAAATATTTTGACAAAATCGTTTTTGCCTTGGCCATTGTATTCTTCTTCAACTACTTTGTTGTTGCCTTCCTGGCCACCTGCTGTTTTCATTATCTCTCTCTGTCTCACTTGCTCTCTTTTTATCCCTGTCTGAGCTTTATACTCTTTCCCGTAATCCCTGTGTTTATGGCCTGGGCTGCTGCGTTTGCTTCTCGACTAAGCAGCTTTTAAAGTCAGTTGCCATGGTGTCGGCCTGTTGCTTCAGAGCAAACAAAAAATACCAAAAAAAAAAAAAATTCTATAAAGATCTACACTTTGGTGAACTATCAATTAAGCTGGCTCTTACCGTTAGTTCACTAAGAGATACTTCCCCCCTCAGCCAAATCGCATCCATCATTGAAAATCACTTCGACATATTGCACTGCAGGTAGGCCCTTTCGACCCTTCGCAGCGCAAGAACCCAGCCGGAGTGACCAGCTGAATTATTAATTCCTGGGACTATTCGGTGCGCTGCAGGTGATTTTGCTAACAAGCCCAGCCGATTCGGTCCAAAAACAAGTTTGGGTTCTAAAAGTTGGGAGCGCTCGCAAACGAGAAAACAAATATCACAGGGCAATAAATTTTAATATATGCCGCCGCGGGTCTCCAAAGGAGGAAACGACCGAATGAGGGAGAGCAATATTGCATGTGCGTAGGCTGATTAGTGTTTTTGTTAAATATAAGGCTGGGTTAATATAAGTCAACCAGAAGGGTTTAAGGGTAAAATACGATGTCGTAATATCTTTGCACTTTGCACTAAAAATATTTTTTTATGCGTACGCCTCGAGCCTTCGAACTTTGTCCAAGGTTGACGTAAGTCAATCAGAGAGGTTCTCATAATATTTAAGATATAAAGAATCTTTACTTTTTGTTCTATAATATACAATTTATCTGAGAGCTTGGAATTCCAACTTAATCGCCACCTTTGGACTTTGCTCGCCTTTATATTTATACTTGGGCATGGACTTTGAGATTCTTTTGCTATCTTTATTATTATTATTTATTTTAAACAAGGAGAAAAATACGATTGTAACCACGAGACGACAAAGAGATTTTGTTTCAAAAATGATAACCTAAGTCACAAACCTTTTAGTTCCCAAAATTCAGAGGTTAATTTGATGTTTTACGCTCTTCGTTAATATCGAATTTCGTTATGTTTACAGTTATCTTTCAACTTTCCAATAACCTTCGTCCTATGTTGACATATTTTTCAAGTAGCCAGTTTTCAGCACATCTTCCGGCCATGAAGATGATCCTCATAAATGTGTCCGGGTGGTCACCATATGCAACCAGATCTCTGAGACCGACCTCAAGCCCGAACCTTGCAATATCTCATGCTCCTTACAGTCAAATCAAAAGAGCGAAGTGACAAATGAACTGTCAAAATAATGCAAGCGACACATGTGTTGGGCGTGAAACTTTCCCCTCTTTTGCTCTGGCTCCGTCTTCCTGCCAGACAAAACTATCAAGTGCTGACAGCTGGATAAGCCGCAGAGGAGAACTACAAATATGAAATAAAATATTGTACTACATTTTTGCCAGATAAGTTTTGGTATGTCAGAGTCTGAGATCTCAGTAATTTGTAATATAATTAACGCCGAGAAATGCCCAAAAGGCTTACGAAAACAAATTATAAAACACTTAATTACGCGCTTCCTGGGAGCTGTAAACTCAGAGATAGATAGACAGAGAGAGAGAGAGAAAGGGAGGTAAAAATTCGGGGGAAGTCAGATAAGAGACAATAACAGAAAAGTGGCAGGCAAGACTCAATGGTCGAGTCGATAAGCATCGTTTAATCGATATGCCTATTGCCAAGCCAGGTACAAGCTCGTTAGCCAAGAAAGACCAAAACAAAATAAAACAAAAACAAGCCCAACCAAGCAGGTCAGAACTTGGCCTGGTCAGCGATTCTTATCAAGAAGCAGCAAAAGAGCCAAACAACCGCTTTAACATGGTCAAAAAGGAAGGGGTTTATTACGGCCAAAGGGGTACCAGCCCAAAACGACAGAATCAAAAACGGAGGAAGAACTTACTAACCAGCCAAGGCAGCCTGCTGGGTTCTGTTATTTATTGTAAAGTGTTCCCTTTTGTGTGTGGTGTGTGTTCGGCGATTGGCTTGTTGTGATAATGCGAGACATTGGCCAAGACTAAAGAGGGAGAGAGCAATCAATTAAAAAGGCAGCAGCAGCACCTTTTTTTATGGTTTCTTGTATTGTTATGTGCCTTGACTGGATTGCCTTGCCTTGCCTTGCCTTGCCTTGCCTTGCTTTGCCTTGTTTGGCTGGCTGCTGCTTCTTTGGAATCGAAATTGGATGGGTAATGAAGCAATTTTTACAAGACAGGGGGACAAGAGGACATCGAAGAGAGAGAGAAAGAGAGAAAAAAGATTTCAAGTCAGTGATTGTGTGTTTAAGTATGTGAAGTGAGTTTTATAAATCGCTGGTGTTATCGCATCTTGTTGGGCACATTGCAAGCAAACAGCTGCAACTGATAAGGTTGTCGGTTTATTGTCGATGCTGTGATTTATAGCAAGTTTCACAATATACACTGTTATCGATACACTTATCGATAATTTACAATTGTTGGCCCAGGCGGTAGAGGGGACTTATTTTATATAAATAAATAAATAAATAAA
This sequence comes from Scaptodrosophila latifasciaeformis, assembly GCA_037075145.1. Classification (NCBI taxonomy): domain Eukaryota; kingdom Metazoa; phylum Arthropoda; class Insecta; order Diptera; family Drosophilidae; genus Scaptodrosophila; species Scaptodrosophila latifasciaeformis. Next base: position 20,511,508 of record JBAMCM010000217.1, on the reverse strand, counting down.
TAAATATAGATACGTGAAATTCTCTCAGCTCTTAAACTTAGCTGCATTTTATTTCTTATTAAAAATGCAGAGGGGTCTTACTTTATATAAATAATAAATATAGATACGTGAAATTCTCTCAGCTCTTAAGCTTAGCTGCATTTTCTTTCTTATTAGAAATGTTGGTACAGTTGGCACCAAAAATATTAGTCTTTTAGAATTGCATTAAAGATAGTTTGAATATCTTTGGATCTACAATATGAAAGAGACAGAATTAAGGACTAAAGTAGCTATATAAGATACCTTGTGGAAATAATCTTGTTGGAAATAAAAATTTAAAAGTACAGCTGCCTACATTTTTTTAGTCTAGAAGAGAAGCCTTTCCCTTAGCTGTTTTCAGTCTTCTAAGGTCTCTATTGCGTATCAGATGACAAATGTAACAATTAACAACCCTTGACATATATGACAAAAACCATTACCCCTATCCCCCCCCTTTCCACAAGGTCGCTCATTATCAGTCTTTTGAAATAACAAAATATCTGATTTCCTGCAAACTCAAATTATGCAAATTATCCGAAAAAAAACGTTTATCAAAAATGCGTACAATTTCCATTAATCATTTATTAGTTGGCTATGAATATTTCTACCAGAAAATACATTTAAAAAAAAGGTCCACCATTAAAAATATTTAACATGTGTACCTTGTGAAAAGGCTGGTTTGGTTGGTTCTCCTAGTCGGTTAGCTGAGTTTGGCGCCAGAGACGCACACCGAGTGACATTTTCTACTTTGATTTATAGTCTTGGCTAGTTGTTGTAGAGGAAAAAAAAAATGGAAATAAAAATATTGTAGAAATGATTTATAATCTTTATCTACGCTGATCGTGTGTGCACTCATGTAAGGTCTCTTTTTCTTTCGGGGTGTCGGACAAGGCGCATTCTAAGATGATGGTTGATATTAGATACTTTCAGTTAGAATTCAGGCAACAACTCTTCAGTGCCATGCTGACAGTACAGTATGCATGTGGCGAGATGTGGTTAAGAGATAAACTAAACAACACGACGACAATTGGAAGGAGGAAAAAAAAATCCACAGCAGGTCATGTAGAAAGACATTTACCATAAAGTCCAGGGTCTTCGAGTCGACTATAACTTCTGGTTTCAATAATAAATATTTTTGAAAAATATTTTTACTTCCCACCGAAATGGTTGAAAACTCTGGAAAACTTTCACATTGCTAAGCAAACACGCCCCACAGGCAGAAATATAATAAAAAGGAGTAACAACTACAACATTGGCCATATTTCTTGTATGTTAGTAGAGTTTGGCATGCGATTATCAATTAAATGCAAAAAGCAGAAGACGAAATTGGTAGAGAGCTAGAGCCATCGAGCCATCGAGTTGGCTGAAAAGCAGAATGTGTGTCAAAGTTCAAGCATAGAAAACGTGGCTGCATGCATCCGACAACAACGACAAAAATCCATAACCACGACATGGACATGGACAACATGGAGCAGGAGACACACCAAGCTCAAGGGGCAGCCAAAGACCGAACACCGAAGACCGAAGACAGAAGACGGAAGACAGGAGACACAACAAAAGTAGAAACTCCGAGGCGAGGCAGAGATGACTTTTGGTTTGGCTTGGTTTGGTCACCCACGTTCCGTAGCCGTTGACAAGTACGTTGAGTTATGACCATGGCAGGCAAATAATTGCAAAATTACAAGCAAGCTCCTGATGTGCCCCAATCTGGGTCTGGGGCCAGGGCCGGCCTAGAGAGCATAGGAGAGGCCACTCAGTTGAGCCAATAATTTATAAGGTCGCCTTTTGGCCAGTTCAATATGAAAATGCCTACAAATTGTTGTGGCTTTCAACGGACCGTTGGGCAGGGGGGTGGGGGGAAAAAGATAGCACGTCTCTGGCTTTCAACATAAATTTCCATTAGAGCTATGCAGCAAGTTGCATGTGGCATGTGGCTTGGGCTTTGGTTTTTGGCTTTGACTTTTTGGTCTGGGCTCGTTGTTGCCGCTGTCGATTCATGTCGTGTCGTTTTCTTGCCGTGCGTGAAAGTTGCCACAGGAAATATCTTTCGGCAGCCGCAAATAATTTTCCTCCCTTGCGCTCGCACTTTGACATCTGCTGAAAGCGGCAAGGTGGCTGGCGGGGCAAGCCCACTCCTCCAGCTCGGCTGGCATTATAATATTTGTCTCTTTGTTGACATTAAAATGCAATTTATGCAGCGTCATTATTATCAACAACCCAAGTGCATTTGACTCCCCACTTCAAGCCTCCTCAAGTAGCCCAGTCGGCCCAGTCGCTCATTGTGAATTGGCATGCAATTTTGTGTGGTGGATTTTTCCATAAGACAATCCCGCAATGCGTATCTTTATCTTTTTTTTTATAATAACATTTTGAATCTTATTATTTTTGAATTTGCTTAATGGCTTCCAATATGATTTAATGCCTATTTGGTTAACCTTAGAGTTCAAGCTAAACAAATGGCCAGATGGTTTTGCGCTATGCAAACTTTTGGAATGCAACTCGAAATGGCAAAATATTCTTATAAGGAATATGTTGAATTTACTGAAAAGAGGATGGCTGAAAACTATAGAAATATAGTCTTGAATAATTAATATTTTCTTAGCTGAAGGCCATAGAAGCCATGCTAGTTGTAAGTTAAGTCTATAGTTTTAACTGTTACCTTACTATTTAATAAATAAATAAATAAATTAATATTTTCTGAGCTTCTTTTGAATTCTCCAAATCCAAGAAATTAATGCTGGCTTGTGAAGAATATATATGAGATATCTAGGTCAAACCATTTCAAGTCAATAAAACCTTGGAATTCCCGATCTTTGTAGATTTTCTCAGAGCCTCCATTCAGTTTTAGTGCCTTTCCCTTGAAAGTCATTAAATAATCTTAAAATTCACAAAATTAAAATAACAATTTTCGAAACTGGAAAGAACTCCTTGAAGGTCCTATAAAACCTAGCCATAAACAGGTTTCCGTCATAAAACCAACAACTAAGCCCTGTCTTCGAACCAAGCGCACGCCCTCAGGGAAATTGTTTCAACAATCTCTCTTTTAAGGCGTAACCCAGTCAATGATTGCTGCTCAGCATGTCGGCAATTGTTCTGATAGTTGACAGTTTGAAATTGAAAAATAAAAATACAAAAATTGTGGACCAAAACAAAAATTCCAGGCGTGACACAGTCACGAAAAGTGTCGTGCTGTCTTCAAGACTTCAAGGCACCCGGGGATCCAGTTCTGAATTGAAAATCTATGTAGTCATTTTTCAGGTAGTTTGAGAATTGCCGCGTGAGTATTCAACTGGAAAGGTGATTAGGTCAAAGGCAGAGTTTCCGTGTGTGTGTGTTGAAAATGGATTAGATAAAGTTTAATTGAGGTCAAGCGATTGCATTGAGTACAATTTCGTTTGGTCGGAGTGGAAAATTGACTCTTCTGGGTATAAATTAATTTGTGGGTTCTAAAGAAAATTGTCCGTCAAAAAAGAGATTAGTTGAGAGATCAAAATAAGAAATTTTTGGGCTTGGGAAATGTCGGATGATGGCGAAGAAAAAGAGCGACCGATGTTTTTGATTTTTTCTCTTAGAATTTTCGAAACGAGTGTTACAGCAATCAAAAGTTTTAATCCAACTGCAGTCAAGCCTGAAATTGGTAGCAAAACAAAACAAAAAGCGATAGGAACCAGAGACGGAGGTGGGAAAAAAACTTTAATGAAAATGCAAAAACGCTGGCCACAAAATTGCAGCAATTGCAGTTGATTAAGCCGCAGCCTAAGTGTTGAGACTGTACAAGATGATGATGAAGAAGAAGAAGAAAAAATATTTCGCAAATGGCACAAAATACTAAATGCCGTGTAGGCCAGAGCAGCAAGCCGAGAAGAGGAATATTTTCTAGAGTAAAGTTGGTTTATTTAGATTGGTAGTAAAGAGTCTGGCCGGGTTGGTTGGGCTGTCCCCACTAAACACCACAAAAGTTTAGCCAACAATAATTTCCAGTTAACTTTGACACTTGCAAAAACGAGACAAACCGACAGACCGGACAGTCCAGAGGCAGAGCCAGAACCAGAACCAGGGCCAGGGCAGGAGTTTCTCTGTTGTTGTCGCAGCATTTTGTTGGCTTACTGCAAATGCAGTTGTCATAATTTTGCATTTTGCCTGGCTTGGCTGGAATTGGAGTGGCTATGTGGTGCAGCAGTTGCCATTTGGCACAATTTGTCAGAACAGCAAGAGAGGTGGAGTGGAGTGGGAATGGTCTGAAATGGACCGCCTGCTGGTATTGCTGTGACTTCTGCCAAGTTGTTTGGCTTGGGCTCTTTGCCGTTTTCACAGTCGATGTAGAAATCCTGTAAAGTTATTGTTCGAAAATATGAAAGAAAGTCAAGTGACAAACAAATCTGTAAAACAGACAGTGAGGACGAACGTACAGACAGGCCACCACAGGCAGAGCTTATGACCCGGTCTGGTAAAATGGTAGCTGCCAATACCAAAGAGGTGCAGCCAGCTTTGCAGGTGTTTGATTGCCAACTGCAGCAGGGCACAGCAGGAGTTTAAGTCCATCAGTTGCCAGCTTAAAAATCCTCTAAACTCTTAAAAAGCGACCCCATGAGAAAACTGGGTCAAGTGACAGCAAATCACAGCAAGCCAGCGAGATGATGGGCAATATGGGAATGGGAAGGAGAATCCAAGTTACTAAATAGCCTCACTGACTGACTGACTGACTGGTTGACCAACAGCCGTGGACATAAATCCTGACGCTGCAGCTGGGGAAAAACAATTTTCTACGGGTATGTTAAACATCTCTCATTGGGGACATGAGCTGACAACGACACCAACCAGCGCCAGTCATGGCTACAACCACAACTACAACGGTGACTGCCATGACTCTTTGGAGGATAAGGACAACGATGATCATCATCATGATGATGATGATGATGACTGCGCCACCAAGAGCAGCGAAAATTTGAGGCATTTTGAAGCGTCATGGTATGCGGTGAAGCGACAACAGACCAACCAAGCCAACAGACCAGCACATCCCTAAGTGCATCTTCCATACACTGCAACAATCTAAATACAAAACTAACTTTTTGAATTAAATAATTTCTTATATATTTGAAATAATTACATTTCTTTTAATATTGAATTAAATTATTTGAAATTTTCCTTAAATATTTATACAAATTTTTATAGTTTAAATTTCCAATTTTTTAGAGTTTGACCCATTTTTTTTGTTATTTACTCAAAGTGCTTTTAATTTCTGCGCATGAATTGAGTAATTTTTTACGCTTTAGCATTAAAATGCAGATAACTTCGAAAAAAATGCTGAAAGTTAAATATTAATAAAAAAAATTATGATTGATAAATATTCAAAAGTAGATTAAATCTGCCACACTCACAAAAAAGATCATAAATTGCGACTTTGATTGAAAGTATCTAATAAAATAAGGAACATTTTGAATTGACAATAAAAATTTTATAGACAAAATAACGAAAGCTTTTTTAAATTTAGGAACAATTTTTACAAATTCTGGCCAAGTGAGTAGTGATTTTTTTCAGTGTGGCTAAAGAGCTGCAGCAACAAAAATGACATTACACTTTGCAGGCTACAAAACGGCTGCAACAGCTTTTTTCAAACTGGCTTGGGGTTATAGGCAACGTGGCAGCAACATGCTGATGCAGCAATACCAGCAGTGGCAACTTTACCAACAACAACAACTAAAGCTGAAATCGCAATGGCAGCAGCATCAGCATCAGCAGCAGCAGCAGCAAAATGCAAACAAGTATGTCAAAAATCTGCATGTCTGCCGCCACTTGCTGCCTGCAACAGGAACAACAACAACAACATCAAGAGTCACAGCTCTAAAATCGCCTTTTTTAATTTATTGCACAAGTGCTTAAAAAGCCAAAGCAGCAAAACAAAACGGCAACAAGACGACTCGCCACCGCAGTGACTGAGATTTTTAAAGAGCTCCGCTGAGCAGGCTGCCGCCAAAGCAGTAGTTGTTGTTGCTGCTGCTGATGCCGGCCTACGCCAAAACAGGCAACTGTGGCGACAACGACAACGACAACGACTCCAACGATGATGACGATGACTCCAGCTTCGACTCTGATGAACAGCCTCCAATTTCCATGTAGCTGTGGCCCGAGCCAGCAGGAGGCAGCAGAAACAAAAAATATGACTTGCCTGGTTATTAAATTACAACAACAGGCCCTGGCTGTATCCGTAGCCTCACAAAAGTGAAAAAGACACAAAAATTATTACTTATAAAAAAAGAAGAGATTTCTTCGGCCTCTTCGCCTTCTCGCCTCCTTGCCTGCTATTTTGCTTATTTTCCATTGAAATTATTTGCATAAGTAACGCGATACAACAAGCTAAATGCTTGTACACTCTTTCATTCGGTGCCTCTGCTCCTCCGACTTAGTGGTTCTTCCGTCTCCAAAATAAGCAAAAACCAACAGCACCAACAACATGATCATGAGCCATTATGGGCAATGCGTCATATTCGCACAGCATGCAGCCTCCGTTCGCTGAAGCAGACGAGAGCCCACGCCTTCGTTTTATGGCCCACCAGCATCAGCAGCATCAGACTTAGTCTCAAATTTAGCATCCCATTTGAAATGGCAAACAAGATGCGGCTGAAACTGCTGCTACTCCGCCATCAGCTTTTGCGGAGGCTTCTCTTTGGGATCTCATTTCCGTATGGCTCAGGGGCAGTAAAAGGTGCTTAACTAGTCGTTTCTTTGGGTATTATAAAAAGGCTCTTAAAAAGGTTCCGCCTGTGAGGTCCTAGTTCAAAGTGCAACTTGGCTACTAAAAACTAAATGCATACTATTTTTACGCCACTACCTGAATCATGATGATATATGCCTATTCCAAATAGAATTACTCACTTCTTTTAGTAGAGAACGGATTTAGTCTTTTAAGCTTCTTCTTAATAATCTTTGCACTTAATTTAATTGTAAAACAAAATATATATGAAGACTTGTATAAATATCGTTCTGTTTTTAAATGGAAATTTACATTATATCATGGAATATGTCTAGAAGAACTTATAAATATATTCAACATTATTAACATAAAATTCTGTATTGATATTCTGGAAAGCTGTTAGTTCCTATTTACTTAAGTAAATTGTTATCTACCCATGTTTCTATCCTTTTATACCACGCATATAACTATTCCAGATATCATACCCTGTACAGAGTTTGAAATAATAATCGGAAATTTATCGAAATCTTTTCATCATACCGGTAGCCAGCTATCTCTTTTGTCAATAGTCGTGTTAAGTTTCGCTAGTCCTGTTTATCCTACGTTCAAAGGGTCTATATATAAATTCTTAAAAAATTTCCAGAACCCATTCAAGGTTACACAATATTTATTTTGGTTAATAGCTTCTATATTCTAAATTTAGCATTTGAGGGAGATTGATAGACTGATTCTGTATATTTCAGTTTTGTTAGGCGAAACGTTAACCCAAAACGACCGATGGATGATCTATATAAGCAACTAACATTGTCTTCAGAAGTATCGCGGGGTTAAACTTTAGATCGCGTATGTCTTTACTTGAACCACTCACTATATATTTGAACTATTCGATTGTAACTAAATACCAGCTTTCTTTGGAAGAATTATATTATCTATAAAATAAACTCCAAAGGAATTGGTTTCCCATAGATCCTCTTATATTTACTTTCCCAGAATTTAAGTTTCACAATTTCGTTACAATTTTTTCGTACTTCAGAGTTGGTTCTTTTAAAAGAGTAGATCTGGGTGGAAGCAGCCAACTTGAATGGAGTTGAATTGAAGCTCTCATAAAACTAACTCAATGGGTCAGTGGCATCACCGGCACATAAAAACCGCAGCAAGAACATTTCAATTTCAATGTTATGTTGCATGCCCCGTTTTTCCCCGTTCAGACAAATACGGAAAACCATTTCACAGTAGATTTTTATCGGTTGCGGTCTGTAATTGCAGAAGTTGTGTGTTGTTTTTGTTTTCTTTTTTGCATAATGCGGAAATGCCTGATATGGCGAAAAGCTGAGCTGCTGCACTTCTGTCTTCTGGTCAATGGGGCATGAATGTTTGTTCTACTTTATTGCCATTCAAATGCACTTAAACTAATCATAATTAAAAATCACCATGAACTCTGAACTCTGAATGTGGTTATTCCTTACAAAGTTTACCTTTGATTTGTCAACTAGCCCAGAGCCAAACTGTACCTCTCGAGTTGCATAGAAATGCAGAAGGATTCTTTAAAATCTATGCGCATAATTTGAAAAGGCAAAACTGAACAGAAACTGAAACAGAATCGGAGTGGATACAGTGGAAACTTTAGGTAGGCTGATTTTGTCTGACAGTCGACTGACAGAAATTGATTAAAAAGTGTTTCGTTTTGGTTACAAAGGCGTTTTTATACGTATGCAATTTTTTTCCAGTATGCTGATTGTGCATTTCCCTATTTGCCGACGGTTTTTTGAATTGAAGTTGAAATTGTGCGGTTGTGTGTTTGTGTGTGTGTGGTTTTTGCAGTTTTTCAATGCAAATGAGTGACAACGTTGGCAGTTCCAGCTGCCTACGTGGAAGAGCTGAGGAAATTTGCATGGCTGACAAAGATTTATGCAAGTTGATAGGCTGATTTCGCCCAGCCAAAGAATGAATGACAACCAAAGACAGTCGAAAAGAAAAGAAAATTTGTAATTCTTTTCTCAACTTGAATATCATTTATACCAAATAACTAGAAAAATTTCTCCTGTGGTCAGTCGGGCCGAGTCTGTGAGAATGAAAATTTGCCACCTCAAGTCGTTCTGTGCAAGCAATTTGCATGCAAATCTTTCGAAAGGTGAACAGAGATTGTCGAAATTAACATAATTTTCTGGTTAGTCAGGCACCTTCTCTCCCTCGATCGACCGGCCGTCCGGCCAGGCCTAATCAATAGGCCACACGAGTGCCAATGATTATTTTGCCATAAAAATTCTGTTAGTCAAACCGACCGAACTTTGATTGCAAGTTGATTTCTTTCGCCTCCCAAATCTGAAGCTAGCCTCTCGTATTTGTTGCTGTATCTGCAGATGTGTGTGTGCGTGTATCTGTTGGCATTTCAATGACTTTTTGGACAAGTTTGCATACCAAATTAGCTTACCATAGTTGGCCGGGGCTTTGTTTCCTAGTTCCGCGCCATATAAAAGTCAAGTAATCGTAGTTTATATGCTAAATAAGTTAACCTTACTGCGTCAGACTGTTGTGTGCTCTAGTCCTTTCTCTCCTTTGACTGTTGACTGTTGACTGAGGACTCAGCTGCATTGTTAACGTGGAGAACTTTGTGGCCATAAAGGCAAAAGGCAGCAAATTTCAAACTTCTATTCTATTATTTTTTTTCTCTCTCTTTTCTTGTTTTGAGTTCAGAATTTTTTCTATTTATTTTATTTCAGTTATTTCAGTTTGGTTTGCAACTTTTTGCAAACTATGCAACTGCAACCAATTTTTACAGTTTCTCTCCATTCCGCATTGGTCTATTTTTTTATTTTTTTTATTCTTCTTCCATATTTTGTGCTCTTCCTTTTCTCTTGTTGTTTTGTTTTTTAATTTTCCCGTGGACAATTTTCCGCGCTGCCATAAAGACTCAAAACTTTTGCTCTGTGTTCGGAGTTTATTTCCACTGCAAATACCTTGGATTTGTCAACTGCGGGGGTGTTCCGGAGAGGGGCAGCTATTGGGGAAGGTCTTCTAGGTATGTAGATGGCTGGTTTAGTTCTTCTTCTTCATTTTTTCTTTTTTTGGTTTAGTGTTTTTGGGTGTTGAGCCACAGCTGTTGACGTCTGATATTTGTCGGCTTTCTTTGTCAACACTTTCGCCGTTGATGGCGGCTAACGTCTGACATCTTGTATATCGTTATTTTTTCCACACCTGCTGTGGATCCAAAAGAAATAGACAGAAGCAAAAACTTGTGCAGACTAAAAGATAAGCCCTAATACAAATTTGTCCTGTGTTTCTTGGTTTCTTGCAAGCTGCTTGAGTCTTTTAACCCTGGAAGGTTCCTCTTATTTTACATACACAAAGGTTCTTCTTCGTCGAAACGACTACGCTAATTTTCAAATTGTTGTCATTTGTTCCCATAACAAAAAAATCTTTAGTTTTTCTTCAAATTATATTTATTGATTCATTCATTATAAAATAAAATAAAAATTAATTGGTTTAAACTTAAATGTTAATTTAAAATCAGCACAAAACAAAGAGCGCAAGTATAAAAAAAATCGAATCGAAAAAATTTCGTCGTCGAATCGACGAAGAGGATCCTTCCAGGGTTAAATATCGTTTAAATTTTTTTTTTTTTTGAGAACAATGAAAAAGTCACAAAATTATGACAATAATAAGATCTTTATGGGGCCTTTGTTAAGCATAGAAAAATGTAAAAATTTTCAAGTCATATATACATGAACTTTCTAATAATATCAGAAAAATAATATTTAAGTGTTTTGATTAAGTTAGAAAGTGGGTGTTTTTTGGATAAGATAGAGATGGATCTTGAGCAATTTTTTTTAATAAAATTTAGATTGAGAAAAGAATATTCTTCCAAAATTAAAAGATTTTATCATTGAATTCCTTAAATTAAAAAAAAAAAACTACGATTTCAATAATGCCAATGAGTACCATATTAGGTCTATGTGTCACCCCATAACTCCCTATAGGCTGGCATAGCCTAAATTAAGATTAATTATGAATTTAAAAAATCTATGAAGCATTGGTTGATAGTCTTAAAATATTATAGAATAATTTTTAAGAGAACATTTTAAGCCTATTCAAAATTTGTATATATCTCTAAATACCAAAAGATTTAATCATGAAACTGTGAAAAAATTCCAAATTTCAAGGATCTGAAAGATTCTAAGATTCAAACAAAGTTAAAATATTTGAGCAAACCTTTTGTTATTTATTTAAGATATTTCCCCAATTAAAACTTATTAATGAAATATCAGTTGACAATCATTGTGGTTTGTTTTGGTCGCATGACAACTTTCTCTCCTTCTTAATCTTATCTTAAATACTTTTTATGTTCACTTATTATTTTTAATCAAAACGAACGCCACTCAAGCGCTCCTACAATCAAGCTAGCAAAACATTCATTAATTGACATTTTCACTTTCTCGATTAAGGAAGACGAGGAGTTCGAGGTGGAGAGTGTCAACCGATGTTGAAGATGAAGACAATGGCAGCTTGGCAGCAGTGCCACCAAAAAATAAAGGGGTAAGTGCTTTCTTAGGTACTCGTGTGAGCCGGGTATTGGGCTCTGTACCTACTTGATAGAACGGCCATTTATCAAATTGAAAAACCATCAAGCGAAATGAAAGTTTAAACGAGGCGGGCTCATTAATATCGTGTCATTCAATCCCCTTCAAACTGGCCATTATAATAAGCATTAATCAGTTGGCCTAAAGACCAAACAAGATTATCGATAAGTGCGTTTAGACAACATTTAGCCATTGATCAGGGGAAACGGTGGCTCCCTCTCTTAGCCTCTCCGGGGCTCCCTAGTCTGGAGCCTCTGTCAACAGCTTCCACGTTGGCATCATTATTTTTTAACATTTAACATTGCGTGTTTACCTTTTGTGGCGCCTTAATTGATTACACCCAAAAAATGCAGACCCAAAACGGAGAAATAAATTTCAGGGAAATTGGAAACGCGAAGAGAGAGAGAGAGAGAGAGATAGAGAGGAAGGCAAGGTCTGATGCAGAGGCAACGTGTGCTAGCCATTTGTTTGGTCAGGTTTGCGCTTGCTGTGACCCAAAGCCAGAGTATCCCAAGACCAGCCCAACCCAGCTCAGATCCAAGTCAAGTCGATTTCAAGCAAAGCAAACCATTCCAAATACAAATCACGTGCAATGAATGTGCACCCTTTTGTGCTTTTTTTTCGTTTTGTCTTGTTCCAGCCAAACGATGACGATGACTAGCAAATGATAAGCAGCCACATAAGCATATGCAGCAGACCACTCCAGCACCCCCTACTCTGCTCTCTCCCGACTGAAACAATTTCGTATAATTTTTTTTTTTTTTTTTGGTTGCGTGCTGTGGAGCAGTTGTCAGTCTCCAGTGATTATGACTATGATTTTTATCTCTCCTGCTTGGTTGGTTGTGCTCTGCTTGTTGTCTTTTGATGTTTTGAGATTTGAGCAAGGAGATATGATTTTTGTTTTATTTGTATTTATTTATTTTATTTGCATATTAATATGATTTTTGATAGATCAAGGCATATTTGTATTTGGCTGGGGAATAAACACAGTATTGGTATTTTAGTTGGGTTGGTAATATTTTCCCACAGATATTTATCTGAAATTATCAATATTTTTTGTCTTATTGTCTGGTCTTGATTTTGGGGTAAAATTTAAATTTTTGAATTTCGGGTTTGCTTGAGATGAAAGTCAAGGATTAGAGGTTTTCTTTTCCCAATAAATTCAATTATTTTTTCTTTATTTTTCTATATTAATGAATTTTCTGTCTCGTTCATGGACAAAGAGTCCAAAACTGTCAATAATCGCTTTCATACAACTCGACTAATCTTGGTAAACGCTGACTCAGCTTAAACCACAAAAACCCATTCTAATCGGCAAAAAAGAAGACATCGTCTGCCTAAAAAACAAACAAAAACATAAATCACCAGTTAATACAAAATAGCAGCAGAAAAAAAAACACAGGATAAAATAGAGAAAAGGACCTCAAATTTAAAAGCAATCTAAACCGGCCGACCGGATTGAATTTTTCTCTTCCCTTTCGTATTTGCTACTAGGAAAGAGAAATGTGCATGAGTGTGTGGCCTTTGGCCAATTTTCTTATTAAAAACAACAGAGGAGGAAAAATGTTTACCAAACACTATTCCAGGCAAAAATCGCCATTGACTGGGCCGGATTGCTGGCTTAGTTGCTTGCGAGAGTTTTGTCCTCAAAATGTAAACAGAAAGCAGAAAAGCATTCAGCCCAGTGAAAGTGGCGCGTCCAACAACAGCTACAAAAGAGTCCAAGTCCGAGTCTCAAAATACAACAAAAGGACACAAATCCTTGGACCACATGCTGGGTTGGCTGGCCATTGTTTAGCGCTGAAATGGAAACCCGCATAGGACACAACCGAAACGTTTTGTTCCACAGCAACGAAATTGGGCAGAGCCAACAAAAAAAAAAAAAGAAAAAAGGAGAGTGAAAGAAAAATGTTGTACCTAAAAGAAAATCGGCGAAAATGCTGCTAAACCCATTAACTGTGCCAGGCATAAAAATAAAAATAGAAAAAACGAAAAAAAAAACAATGTGAAAATCTGAAAAAAAGGAACGACAAATTGCTTGAGTAGCCACGGCCTGGCTATACCCTAAAAGTCTTCGATGATAAACTAAATTAAATTTAATTCAAATTTAGATGGTATTTAATTTATTTAAATATTTGATTGCTTTGCAAATAAAAGTTTTGGTAAACACACATTGCAGCTTTATGGGAAAAAATATTTTTGTATAAATTAAAATATTATTTCATGGTCACACGGATGAACACGTTTCAAATCAATTTTATTTGTACATTTATATCGGTTTCACTTAAACTATTTTATCGTTATGGAAACAATTTCCATAAAATACACAAATGTGTTTATTTTTAATCAAAATCAATTGGTTTATCAAAAGAATATAAAAGTTTAAAGGTTCAAGGGGATTTAAAAAAAATTTATTTTTTTTTTATTTCTAAGTGGAAAAAATTTCCGAAATATTTCCTCATGACTCTCAAGGAATCTTGCGATATAATGTTTCCCCTCTAATTATAGAGTATCAGGTAAGCCAGTAATCAACAACTTCCGTTTTTTTTTCTCCTTTATTTTTTTGATATTCTTTTTTTTTTTCTTATTCATTTTTGGGCTGACTTTCACTTTCAGGCTGGTCTCTGGTATTTTGTCCTGTTGTACGTAGTCAAGAGCTGTAGGAAAAGGCTACGACTTGACACCCGGTCACATAAATATTTGTGCTCCGTTTTTTCTTTGGGTTTTCGTCGAAAACGTTTATGGGATAACTTTAATAGAAAATTTAATACTATTTGCCTGTAGATGGCTGAGTAAACAACAACTTGGAGCAGACAAACATCAATCAAGCTTGAAGTTCTTTTTCCTTCTATTTTTCTTATATATTTTATTTTCTCTACTGTTTTTTTTTTTTTTTGTGTTGGCATGACATTGTCAACCTCAACCAGATTGCAGTCTCCCGGCTCTGGGCTGGGCTGGGCTGGCTCACCCATCTTGAGCATTCTTTTGGACACCTCACACAAGTTTGGCTTCCCCTGGCTCGTCTGCACATTTACCTTTGGCACCCACATGATTTACTACAATATTTCCTCTGTGTGCACACGTCAACGTTGCTCCACCGCCTCGGCTGGTGCCCAACTCTAACATCATCTTTCCATTCCCCATTGCTTTCATAGTCTCTGCCACAACTTGTCGCAGTCGACTCTCTTGCCATGTTTGACTTGATTTCGTCTAAATTGAGTTCAGTATCAACAGAAAATACTTCCGTTTCCTTGTTGGGCCCAGTTGTCTGACGGTGTCTTGGTTTCCCGCCACTCTCTCTCTCTCTCTCTCTGTCTTGTTCTATTTTCGTTGTCTTCCTCTTCTTCTTTTTTTTATTACTGGGCAATCCCTACAGTAACTCCCACACATTGTGTGTCTTGGCGCATCGTCCTGGTGCTGGCTCTGTCTCGTCCTTAATGTTGGTAGTGTTTACTTTATTTTGAATGCTTTTTATGTTCAATTTGTTTCAATTTAATGTTTTATTTTACCTTCAGATCAGTCGGAGTACAGAATACTTTGCATGCATTTTAAATGTATTTGTAGAATCGCAACAAACTGAAAGAGCTCCTTGATGCTATGATAAATAGCTTTATATTATTTGCATGTTAGATCAAACCTATACATTAGGTAAAGGCTTCAACAAGATGGTTGAAAAATAGTTGAAGGAATATTTACTTTTATTCTGAAGACTTAGAAACTTTAAGAAACTTCGAGTTTAGAATTCCAAATTATTGAGATCAAATCAAAAGGTAAAGGAAAATTTCAATACTTTCGATAGCCCAACCCAAATGCATATAAAAATTCTTAGAACTTTAAACTTATTTATTTCGAAATTTTCCATATAGAGAGTTCTTTGGAAACTCAGCAACTCCATAGAAATTGTTAACGAAATTAGAAATAATTATTGAGATTATATCAAGAGGTAAAGAAAAGCCTGAATACTTTCGATAACTCAAAGAACTTTAAGCTTTTTTTTTTTAGAAATTTTCCCATATAGAGAGTTCTTTGGAAGCTCAACAATTCCATGGAATAAGACTCATCTTAATTTCACTTGGCATATTAACAGTTCGACTCTATTTTATATTTGAGCAAGAGCCCCGGATTTTAAAATTCGAAATCTATGACCACGGAAATTTATGCATAGACTGCGCCTATTTCCCCAAAAATGTAACATTAAAATTCCATTAGCGGAAACGGTGCACATAAATTTCTCACTAGCCGTCACCCAAAATCGGAATACTCAAGCCCCAAATAACCATTGCCAACTGCTCTGGCCCCGATCCCCTCTCTAACTTTTGCGGCTTATCGCCAACCAAATGACCAGAAATTATGCATTTTGTTTAGCTTTAATTGTTGAGACTTTGTTCGTTGTGTTTTATTTTTTTTATTTTTTTTTTCAATTTGGTTTATTTTTGAACTCGAGTAACGAGCAAGAGCTGAAAGCGATAATCGAAAATAATTTATAGAAAATAAATATTTCCACACGCACTGGAGTGGGGGTGCTAAATACAAAAAGAACAACAACAACAACAATTTCAGCTGCCTTCTGCTTTCTTAGTAATACAAAGAATTGAATGCCTGAATTGTTGTTGTTGTTTATTTAAGTTGTCATTAGAATTGTGCAGACAGGGAAACTCAGGCAAGAATGGCATATAAACTTTTTAAATTATCACTGAGGCGCACTGCAGTTCCACTCTACACTCTAGACCCTAGACTCCACAGCAGCCGTTGCCCATTGACGGAATCGAAATCGGATTCACAGTCATACGGAGTTTACTTATGCCGTACGGGGTGCGCGTTCAACCGACTGCCACTTGACGGCGACGATGGCAACGACGTTGAAGGCGGTACGTGGAAATCGCACGTCCATGTGAAAATGTAAATCAACTGGGTAGAGTGAAGGAAGCGAGGGAGAGCGGAGATGATGCGGGAGGGAAGGGGTGGGGGACTACCCTGTTCTAGGGAAAATCAAAAGTGCATCGACGTTTTGTTTGGGCAAGTGAGTGAGAATCATTGAGTTGAAATCAGTCTGGTCCCGAGACCGGGCCCATGGGCATCATGGTGGCCGATTTGCCTCTGCTAGCTTTTGTTATTGTTGGTTGTGTTTTTTTTTTTTTTTGTTCAATCCAATTGTTGGAGTTATTGCTTTTGTTGTTGTTATTGTTGCTTTAGCTGTCTGGTTGTATATTATTTGCTGGCGCCTGAGCAGCCGGAAGTGTTAGTCGAGTTAAGTTTTGAGTTTTTGCCTTAATTTGATTTTCTCTTCTTCTTACTTTCTGCAAGTTGAATGCGAAATTCAAATTTAATTGAAACCATTTTGAAATTTGTTTGCTTAAAATAGTTTAGATATTTGCAGAAACAACAATTTTGTGAGGTTTTTCAATTGATTTTCATTTTAGAAATATAGTTAAATCGGATTAGTTGATTGGACTATACCGGAGAAATTATGAATATCTTCAAATAAGATGTGTTTGATAGTTTTGGAAAAATTCATTTAAAAGAGAATTTATATATGGTTCCATATTCTTATTCTTTTAGCTTTTACTTTCTGAGGTGACCTAGACAGATTTACAAATTTTGAAGTTCAGAAATCTTGTCCTCAAAATGAAATAAAAATTAAAAGTTCAGAGAACTTTATAATTAGTTTCCTGGAGTTGCTCGATCTTTCGATCTCTTCAATTATATTCTTCAGGTTTAAGTTTAATTCTTTTTGGAATTGACCAAGTGATGCACATAAAATGCATTGTTAGACTTCAAGAAGAACAGCAGAATTTTTTTATTTTTATGAGGAACACTAAACACAACATGTCATTTCAATTTCTTACATTTTGTATTGTTTTTTTTATGGTTTTGTTGTTGTATTTGCCCGCTGTGCTGTTTCAAGCATGAAAAATTATGTAAATTTTTCCCTGTTGTGCAGCTAACAATGGGAAAAAAACTGTAAACATGTCGCATAAATTTAATTAATTACAATTTCTTTATCCAAACGACCCAATTCCAAAGTCTTCCTCTCTCTCTCTCTTTCTCTGGCTTGCTCTGTCTCGGAGCAAAGCTATGCGCACAGCAGCCGCCTACAGATCAGACCAGATTAGACTATATCGAATGATACTGTATGGTCCCGATTGGCAAGAGACCCAAATCAAACGACCGACCGCAAAGCCAAAAGCTAAATCACTTGATCACAGTTCAAAGTTGCTGTCATCTAATCAAAATACTTTTCGATTAGCTTTTCACAACGGCCAACAAACTATTTCTTATTCAAATTTGATTTAGTTTTTCATTCAACCAAAAAAAGCTGGAAAAAAAGAGTCGGCCAGTTTTATTGAATCTGTCTAGAGTCCAGTCTCCAGCATCGGTTGTCTTTGGTCTTTGGCTGCCTTTGGCAGCTCATTAAGAAAGTTGTTCCGCATTCATTTTTTATCGCTGTGTCGCTGTTGTCGCTGATTATCTCAAGTTTTCCTTAGTCGTCTCTCTTTTTTTATGGTTTTTATTGTTTAGCGTTTATTTAATCTAAATGTTTTGATAAGTTGGTCTTTAGTCTGCCCGTTGGTGGGTAAATGTTTTCTTTTGGTAGTTGAGAATTTATATGATATCGTTTGTCATTTGGTTTATGGCTTGCTTAGCAGTCCTCACATGTGGCTTTTGGGTCTGGTTTGTAGATTCTTCGGAATAAATTCAAGCTTATCATAGTTTATTGGAAAGGTGGGAAATTCAATGCTGAGTTATGAGTTTCTTGGAGCGGGCTAGAAGTTTTATTACTTATCTTTGGGCTTTTTTGATTTTAATCGAAATGAGATTCAGTGATTTAGTCTGCTTCATTCTTTATTAAATCTTGTTGAAATATTCGAAAGAAGTTTTACTTAGAAGAGCTTAAGCGAATTCTAATGAGACCATTCAAATTCTGTCTTTGTTAGGATCACAGTTAGGATCTATTATAGGTTCCCAAAATCTTGCTACCTGACTATAAGTTTTCTTAAAAATATAAAGAGTTTTTATTATGATTACAAATTGATTATGATAAATTCTCAAACCAAATTATATTTTTTTAAATTTTGCTTATCTCTCACAAAATTAAAATTATCTTTAAATCAATAAAAAAATTTTATGGTTTTTGGAAACTCAGATTCTTTTTTAAATGCCGAAATCTATGTATTTTATAATTAAGATAACCAATGTGATATGAAGTATTATAGAGATTGTCTGACTTGAATTTGTAATGTTGATATAATCCAAAATATTTTGATTTTTATTGTTCAAAGGAAGCAGATTGATTTTTTTTATAGGCATACAAACATAAAACTTAACCATTTAATAGCCCTCTTTCATCACTTCTCAAGCCTTTATTTAATCAATTATAGCTCATATATTGTATATTGCAGGTTCATTATTTATTTTAAACATATAGCCCATGGGCTGTTGCACATATCGGTGAAGCAGCTGCAAGTGTAAAAAATATAAATTCTGTGTTTTTTTTTTATGTCGAGAGACTGCCTTTTAGTATTTATGTGCTTCATAATTTCAACATTAAGGCATCATAAAAACGTCATGATTATTTTAAAAACTACTCTTTTCTCATGCACAAATTACGAAATTTCATAAAAAAAAAGAAAAGAAATGAGAAATAAAATAAACAAAAAGAACATTAAGACAGAAAAAGACAAGGAAAAGGGAAATATTTTATTAACACTTCATTCCGTTGAAGATCAATATTATTTTTAAAACATTAACAGTGCCCTGCGTGCCGGGGAACTTCCGTGATCGGGTTGGCAAGGTTGAAAGCTTATTGCGTTTATAGACTCGAAATGGCAGGGCATGGCAGGGAGAAGGAGGATAGACCTTGATAGGCCTGTTGGCATATTTCAAGCAACAAGACGGAAATTAATTTCAGTTTCACTTGACTGCTTGATGCAGGGCCCAGATTCTTATGGCCCTTGTATTTTTCCACATTTTCCACACATTTTCATTTGCTGTAATTGTACAATAAAACCGTCAGCACCTTGCCAAGAATATCTCCTGGTTGAAGAGCCCTTCTCGCATTGTTTATTTTAATTTATATTTGTTGAAGTTTTTATATATTTTTTTTTTTTGAATCAATAATCTAGTGAGCCCTCGGACTTGGCACTACATTTCGTATTTTTTTCTTTTCTAGCTTCATAAACAAATAAATCCTTCAGTAGCTGAATGATTGAAGAGGCCCGAATTTGGACCACTAGTCGAGTGGGCGGGTCATTTTTCACCACCCCCAGATGGACCAGTTTCCTTAATACATTTCTCAAGGCTCACAAAAGTAAAGAGCAACACCTCCTTCTTTCTGTTTTGCCCATTGCCTAGGTAATTACCGGTCGTTAATAATATGCAGATGTGGCTCCTCCATTCATTCCATCTGGGTCGAGTTTCATTTTGGCATCCACCTTTTCCGTTTCATTTCTTGAACAATTTTTGGTTATGTTCTGTTTATGTTTTTATGGCCTGAATATTCGAAAAAATATTCTTTTCATATTTTTTCAAGTGGCATTTAAAATTATGTTAAAAAAATAAAAAAATACACGAAAATATTTGGCTTCGTATGCTTCTCTCTCAGTTTTTCATATTTTCCCCCTTGACCCCAGGGGAGCATTTTTTATTATTAAGGCAGCGGTTTCGTTTCTTATGTAGGCAAACGACTGAGAACAATTTAAGGTAAGCAATATTTTATTATTATTTTAGTAGGCTCCAGGGGCGATTTTTAGTATAGAGAGGAGTGAGCATCTGTTTTTGATAATTAGACTGCGGGGATATTAAGCAAATAACATAATCAGTCAAGGAATACGAGTATTCTCAATGTCCCATTATGCCAGTGATGCTGTGAAATATTCCCAGCTCGTATTTTGAATTCAATAAAGTCTTGATTAAGTTGTTAAAAAGCAAATCAATCGAGCCACAATTCAAGAGTGGTAATTATTTTTATTTTTTATCACTTTAGATGCGGCCAACAATGTTGCTAGGATTCTTTTTTTCTTGTATTTTTTCTGTGACTGTTTTAGTTAATTTATTGTGGAATGAAATAAAATTTTATTATGGTTGCAGCTGTTGCATGTTCCAACTAATGAATAAGTGTAAATTCTAATGAAAAAGCGTTAAAAGCAACAACGCCAACTACAACAACCACAGGCACAGTTGGCCAAGCTGAAATGCAGCCTCAATGGCCAAGAGCGCAGAAGAATGCAAAAAACTATGGCAAAAATTCAATTAAAAATGCAAAACAACTCTGAAGAGTGGACAAATCCACAAGGAGTGGCATGAAGAGCAAAAGAGTGAAATGAGCACAGAGCAAAGAGAGCAGTGGAATAGAGAAAGAGGCGCAGAAGCTGCCACACTACATGCAATTAGTGTGACTGGAACCCAAACAAGAGGCATTGAAAACAAGTGCAAAACGAAAGCTTCAAAATGACGAATGCAATATACACTTTTCGACAATATATATAGATTAATTTCTTGAAAGATTATTCAATTTGGATAGATAGTGGTCTGAAGGAAAGCATCTGTATGGATCTTTCTAAATATCCGAATTTAATTTTTGGGGGGCTCTGATGCTTCCGTTTTCCACATAGGTTCTACGAAAAACAGTATAAAAACTGAGGCGGAACAAGAGAGTATGAACAAGCTGCTGGAGTCTTTCCCATAGTGGACACAGTTGGCGTTGATTGCTCAATATGCGTGGCCGATGTGTGTATTTATTGTAACGTGGCTAGTATCGTTAGTCCAGGAGTTTTTTTTAATGGCTTCACTCGCACTGGCTGTAAAATTGAAGAGCACCTATTGTGGGTTAAAGCTTACAGCCATTCCAACGACAAGATAAACAGATGCTGGATGGTGTGGCTTTAAATTATGCTTGCTTAATCCATGGCTATCACTTGGTACGGATGACACTTTATAGGGGTATTCCAGAGACCAGAAGAAAACCCAGATAAAAGTATGCTAAGCCAGTTTGTTAGAGTCCCATACTCTTTTTCAAATTCATTCTTTAATTTATCATTTGAAATATAAAATTTTAATATTTAAAGACTTCAATTTTCCAGTTTGTTTATTTGAGTGATTCTTTCCAGTTTGAAGATTTTAAGGACCACTTAATTTTCAGCATGGTGAATTTTTCATTTGCTAACAATTTTATTGTTCTCTTTGTATACTTTCAGCTCGGCTCTTTAAGATTTATTTGTTGAGATTTATAAGAAGTTCCTGATGTGTTTTTTTGGTCCCAGCCGCGTGATTATCCAGTGCATTGAACGCTGCCGGCGGTCATTAATTAAGAGCAGCTGCTGCCTCAGAGACCAGCGGCAGCGATTCAGGCAGAATAGAGTTCTCAACTATGAAACCCTTGCCTTACATATTTGTCCATTTATGAAAAATTATTTCAGCTTTCCTAAAGTAAAGGTTGGAAATTTTTCTTTTGCCTTTCAAGATTTTACGTGTCATATATTTTCTTTTCCCTCTTCTCCCCGAAAAGGGGGAGAAGATCATCTCGATGCGTAGGTGTAGTATTCTGGATTTCCATATTTGTCGGCTAAGCTATTTTTATCATTTATTTGTATGTCGTCTGTGGGTTGTTTTTACCCGTTTATGGCTCTGCGGTTTTTATGGTGTTAAAGACATTAAAACTGTCATAGCAACGGACACTTAATTTGATATTCGAGTGCGGCATAATTGGAACAGACTTTCAGACTTGCTCGACATGTGTAGAAACCGATCTCGAATGGGTGTTTGCTTAGCCATGTATATTAAATTTTATATTTTTTCTTGTCTTGTCTGAATTTCTTTTTCCCGTTTGGGGTTCATGGGTGGCCCACACGCTCAGCAATGCACCCCAAAGAATAAGTATGAAGGGAGGTTTAACAATTCATAATTGAAAAGGGGGAAGTAAGGCCACACTATTTTTGAGTTCCATGTCTTTTGGCTTGGGTAAATTCTTTCCTGAGGATCACAATGGTCATATAATAAAGTAAGGGTATTTATCTTGAGTAAAATTGACAATATTAATTGTGATTCCCAAGTGAGTATGACTCGTCGACTATTAATACAGGTGTTGGTGTTTTGATATTTTGTGGGAGATTACTTAAGGTCATTAAGATTAGTTAAATGGCTTGGGAATTGGATTCATTTCTGGGAATGGATAACTTTTCTTTATATAATATAATGAGTTTCTTTTAGACTTTTATGAACTGGGAAAATGGAATTTATTAATTGTGAAAATAAATTTCATTTATAATATTGAAAAATATATATAGTTCGATTGCTTCACATTTTTATTCTAGTTGTTATTGTATATTAAAATAAGAGAGATTATATTTATATTTGTCTGTTATTTATCAGTATTTTACTTCATTTATTTGTAAAGCAAATGCCTAAAATAAAGGATTAATATTTTTTATTTATTTAAAAAAAAAAAAACTAAAATTAATCCTTACTCTTTTTATATGGGCTGCAAATGATGGAAACAGCAATGATTATAAAAACAACAGAACAAAGCTGCATCATAAGGAAAAAAAATAATACTAGTAAGAAAATAATATACTGGATATTAAAAGAATTAGATGAAGTAAAAATAGTAATTTCATAGTTTTTGTTACGCAGATAATTCAAAACGGAATTAATTTTTCATATTATTATTTTTCTAAGACAAGTTAACCAACGTTTCGAAAGAATTTCAGGAACAGTTATAGACTAAATGCATTGGACAACTACATCATATATTATATATCTCAGACAAGCTTAAATCGACTTTAAAAATAGTTTTTAAAATCATTGATCGATCCGATTTAAATCAAAAGAGGCGATAAGGGTTCTTTATACATATATGAATTTCGGATCGGAATACACTATTATCTAGCTGCCATGCCAAGCTCATGACTTACGATATAAAAATCTCTTCATTGCAGTTATCTAAATATTAATAGAAAGGAATATTTAAATATTGTTTATGGCTTGAAGTATTCGACTTAATTACTTTTTATTATAATTATATCCGAATTGATATATCAGAAATGTGATGAATTGAAACGAGTATAAAATTCAATAGAAAAGAGTATTTAAATATTGTATGTTGCTTGAAGTATTCGACTTAATTACTTTTTATTATAATTATATCCGAATTGATATATCAGAAATGTAATGAATTGAAAGTACTTCCTCTGAAATCAGAATTACCGCATTAGCATTTAATTTGCAGCTTATAAAATTTATTACTTATTTTCTGCAGTTATTTATTCTGAGCTTAAATGATAAATAAAAGTTGTAATCCATAAAATAAATCATGTAAGAATCATGTTAACGAAACGATCGAATAATTATCATTCTTGAGACTTTCCCACGGCTTGGCACAAACAGTTTAATACACCAAAAGATTGTCATATTGCCCACCCATAATGGACAGAAGTCGCCACCATCAGTGACAACAGTAACAACAACAACAGCAACAATAACGAATTGTGGGCCATAAAGCAATTGAAAGCCGCGACACATTGGCGGCGTACAAATGTCCTCGATGAGTGCTCACATAAAATTCCCAACAATATAATAAACAATTTCCTGATAAATTGTATAAAGGCTTGAAAAGAAAGAAACAGACAGACAGAGACAGAGAGAGAGAGAGAGAGAGAGAGAGAGAGAGAGAGAGAGAGAATGTGGAGTTTGGGAATGGAGAAGTTGGGTTTGTTGACTGCCTCATTGACATGCCACAAAGGCCGGCGGATGGCGACCGTTTTGCAATTTATGGCCCACAAAATTTATGCATTTTAAAATGTAAGCAAAAGGCAAAAATAATACAGAAAATTTAACAAAAGCAACGGCAAGAAAACTAAAAGACGAAAAAGTCAAAATATGAATTGTACGTGTCTAATGTGCGAAAACAATGCAGAAGCGAAACGCAGCCTAATGAGTCGACCCCAAACTGGCTGCCCTTCCCCTGCCCCACTCATTTGTGGCAAAGTATTTGCTGCACAGATAACTCAAGTTGCAAGTTGCAACTAATTACGACGCATTTCGTACTTTACAACTGCGGCAATAAATTTAAGCATGGTCCATGACACGACACTGATGCCTCTGGACTGCTTTGGTTGGTTGACTGGTGGCCTGGAAATTGGCAGATTTCAGTTGATACTCTATAGAGAATTATGAATTGAAATGAACACATCGCTCGATAAATATAGGGCAAGCGCGCCATCTATTGGGCTGTTCAGGCAACTGTTGTCTATTGTCTGGGGTATTTGAAAGTCCAAAGGGCTTGAAATCGCAGCTCTGTCTTCTTCGAAGTTTGGATAGACATAGAAATTCCTTGGGGTGTCTGTAGTATTTGAAAATCCATAGACTCTTCTTCGAAGATTGGATAGGCATAGAGATCCCTTCGGGTGTCTGGGGTTTTTGAAAGTCCGTAAGGTTTTAAATCAAAGCTCTGTCTTCTTCGAAGATTGGATAGACATAGAGATTCCTTGGGGTGTCTGGGGTATTTGAAAGTCCGTAAGGGTTTAAAGCTCTGTCTTCTTCGAAGATTGGATAGATATAGAGATCCCTTGGGGTCTCTGGGGTATTTTAAAGTCCATAGGGCTTGAAATCGAACTTCTATCTTCTTCGAAGATTGGAAAGACATAGGGATCGCTTGGGTTGTCTATCCCTTAAGATAAACCTTAGAGTATTTGAAAGTCCATAGGGTTTGAGTAAAGAGTGCTTGTTTTTTTTTTGTGCAAGCATTTAACACGCCTCGTCATCATATTCGGAAGCAATACATCATGCAGTTGGCAGCAGAACTGGCAGCAACCGGTGAGCTGGGGGAGGGTCTAGGGAATGCATCAGCAATAGGGCCGCATGCAATAAGATGTGTTGGCCTTAAGGAGAAGAGGCTCAATTCTAGGTCGGTTAGCCCCGCATGACATTCGTGGTTGTTGCAGCGGTGGTTTCGCAGTTCTGCGGCTGTCATGGCAATGTGTCATGACAACCAAGGCACTTGCCGCAAATTGGTTTCCATTTGAGCCCAGCGGCGTTACGCTGCTCAGACTCAGATCCACAGAATCTGAGACGAGCCCAGGCCCATTTTGCTAGTTTCAGCGCGGCGTACGCAAATTTTCTGCCAGCTCTTTCAAGAGCCACCAACATTGATATGGCGAAGGCGGAAGGTTGGAACACTTGAGAAGGTGTGGCCATGCGGCGGTGTCTTGGTGTGCCAGCTCCTAGGTAGCTTGTAAGTTGTAAATGAGTTTGACGCTGACGATGACAACGACAACGGCAAATGTATGACAATCTTAACTGACAAGGTAGATTTTTCTTCTTGGCTTGTTCCGCTTTCTTAAATGCATCGTTAATCCGAAATGCAAAATTGTTGCTCGAAGGCAATAAAAAGTCTGCAACTTTTCCATAGTCAATTTCCAGCAGTTTATGCAAGAGACTCTTAAAATTTGCACCTCATTAAGGAATTCAATCAGTTTTGCAAAGATATTTGACTCTAACTTTTCAACAATTTTAGTAAGATTTAATTTAAATTATATCTCTGAAATTTTCCAAATGGAATTGTAAGTGTGTAAGCCATTAGATCAAAAGAACTAACCTCAAAAATCGGTATATTATGGACTCACACATCTATTAGGAGGAAATGAAAAGGTTGGGCAATAATTTTTCCCCACTTTATTTGTCTCGAATTGTAAATCTACAAATTTGCGACAAATTTGATAATGTGTTGTGTTTATTCGCTTTTAATTGTAAGTCAAACATCGCAACAATTGCCGGTCACGCACACCAACAAACCACACGATATCAGAGATCCCAAAAACCCGGCCAGGCAAGGCTAGGCGCATTATTTCTCTCCCTCTCCAGACCGCTACCATTTGGAGACCTATTGACTTGGGTGCCAGCGGTTCAATGCCAAGTGCATGGCAGTGCATACAAATGGCATTTGTGTGTCCAAAATGCAAACAGTTCCCGTTTCCCGAGCCCGAACCCTAGCCGCCTCTGAACTTCGTCTCTGGCGTTTTTGGCTGGAGCTGCTCTGCTCTGCTGGTAGCTACCTAATCAGGCAAACACATGTGCGCTCCATAATTACATTGGGGCATGGAGCTGGTTACGTGCCTGGCACTGAAACCCCAAATTAAGAGCTGCCCCAAAGGGAGAGGGAGGACAAAATGATGAGGAAGATCGGATGGGTGTGGGTGGGGATATAATAGTAAATAGGATTGTGGGTGGGGTGGGAGTGGGGGTGCTGAGGAAGTGTGAGTGTAGCTTTGGGCTAAAATAACTGAAAAGGTGTCGCGTGCAACGTTGCACACT
Organism: Scaptodrosophila latifasciaeformis; assembly: GCA_037075145.1. Classification (NCBI taxonomy): domain Eukaryota; kingdom Metazoa; phylum Arthropoda; class Insecta; order Diptera; family Drosophilidae; genus Scaptodrosophila; species Scaptodrosophila latifasciaeformis. The sequence continues at coordinate 20,484,916 of JBAMCM010000217.1, read as the reverse complement.
CATCACGTGCAACATCAACAACTTCTGTTCAGGCAATTGGAACTGCAGCACCAGCAGCAGCAACAACAACAAAGGCATTATTAATAACAACAACAATAACAATGCTTGCCACACAATCAGTTGACTGGTTGTGTAATTTGGGTCTGCATAAAAATCACTCACCAATGGAAAATTCACCCTGGCATTGAAGTTTTATTGGATTGTCAACGTTGCTGTTGCTGCCTCAAAATTGCTGCTGTTGTTGTCATTGCTTCTGCCATTTCCGTTTGACATTTTGTTAACAATTTCAAACCACAATGCAATGAAAACGCATTCAATTGAGTTGGCCTGCCAGAGAGGACTGACTGCTTCTGAAATTGTTCAGCGCACGAGAGAGAGAGAGAAAGAGAGGGAGAGAGGCAGAGAGAGTAAGTGTGGGGGAGCGGGGGATTTTTGTGTGCGTGTGAATGAATGGATGAATGACTTTTGCCGACACTATCAATGCAACCGGGGCGATACCACACAGCCCCCGACTTTGCCCCGCACCACTGCCCTCCCTATCGACCCAGTTTGTGGCTCTCCAGCTTGGCCACTACCGCCCTGCCCTTTTGTCACTTTACCCCATCAATGCTGGCTCTGCCCCTCTTGCCACACAGTTACACAGCCCTGCATATCCCCCACTCAAGAGAAGTGAAATCAAACGACAAATGTCACGAAGCTAATGAATTGAAACGTGCCAAAGATTTGCTCGCTCATCTGTTGTGCGTGTTTTGTGTGTTTTTGGTTTGAATTTAATTTTCTTGTCATTCTTGTTGCTGTTGGTGTTGCCTTCATTGTTGCTTTTGTTGTTGTTGATTGGTGTGGCAAAGACAAACAATAATAAGTTTGAAAAGTTTTCGAGACTTTTGGCGGTGCCTTTCAAAAGACAAATTCCCATACAATAGAGAGAAAGTTCACCTTCCCCGACTCCCCAACTCCCCAGCCAAAAATCAAAAGCAACACTGCACTGACAACCCTTTTGAAATGCTACAAAAGCAAATTTTCTCAACCCAACTCTTCGTCCTCTGAACTGCACTTTTCAATGTATACACAAAAGAGTGTCATTGTCAGAATGATGGAGACAAAAATTCTTAATCACTGCACTGGCTGCTTTAATCTTAAACCTGCCAGCTGAAAAACACTTGAACACATTTTTCAAGTGGCTGCCACAGTCAACGCCTTGGCCCGGGAGGATCCTCTTATCCTGGCTGAGTGGGTGGCACGGCCTGAGGTAATGTCACTTACATCTCAGTCAAGTCAGAGAGTCTGCGAGTCAACCAGTTTTGTATGAGTGCTTGCCGAGCTCTAAGCAAATGACAGAATCAAACTCTGAGAAAAGTTGCCAAGGATTGAAGTTCAAAACAATCTCGCGCCCTCTCCTTATTGCTCACTCGCTCAGTGCAGCCAAAGTGAAAGCTTAAATGGAAATCCTTTAGTCATTTGAAGTGTTTATCTATATCGCTTACCTCCCCAAACCAGAGCCCCAAACAAAATCACAAAAAACGGAAACTCAAATCCGAACCCATTTCAATTTGTTGTTATTTTGGTTTTTCGGTTAGGGACCTTGTTTTTGTGTCATGTGCGAGTTTAATTGAAATTTCCGAACACGCCCATCCGCCCTTTATCACACGCACTGGCTTGTTAAAGCAAAGCGAGTATGGACCGCAGGCTTAAGGGGGGCGTTCTGGTAAATTTTAATTAAAATTTTCGTAGCTCGCGTTTATTTTTTTATTTTTTTTTAACCCCGAAACATTTTCTTTGCCACTGGTCTTTTAAAGTGTGAAAATTGGCAAAAAAAAAAGAATTCCTTTTTTTCTTATATTCTCTCTAACATTTTCCACGCTTTTCACGTACTTTTGCTTTAGGTGTGACACAGCCCCACAACTCTTTTCCTATTCCCCCAACACTCCTCCACTTGCCAGTGGTAAATTATTTAGCATGCAAATGAGTTTGACTGTGCATAAAGTTTCGCTTTAAATGTGTTTATTTTAGTCGGCTTTCCTTAGTCCTGCCACGCCCCCAATATCCTGGGCTACGCACTTAAAACAAAAAAAGAGTTGCAAAGTTAGTGAATATTTTAACACTTTTTCCCTGCGTTTAACATTTGTTTAGGCGGGCCACTTGGCGCGTCACTTTGCCCAGAATTCTCAGATTCCAAAGTTTCTTTTTAGCCCAATCTTTTGTCGTTAGCTTCCACTCTCTCGGCAATTTTTTTCTTCTTATATATTTAAAAATGCCGCTGACTTTTTACATTTTAATGACTTTTTAAATTTCAATGAGTTTGGTCTTATTCTTTATTTTTGAGGTGAGAGACTTGGTCGAGGATTTGAGACTCGCATAGCTCGAGGCAAATCAGCTCTGATTTTGATTAACATTTTCAATGTTGGTTTTGTCTGAAAACATTGATTGGACAGCTTAACCAAAGACAATTTGTATTTATTTTTGGGGTCATTTGAAGTGGAGAATGCTTAGAAATTCATCTGAACTCGAATCCTTTGGGCTTAAGGCAAAAGTTAGAGTTGAAAATATTTATAATTTTCTGATCTTTGGCTGGGAAATATACTGTATGTGTAATGATTCAGAAATGGTTTCAGATAACCTTCTGAATGTGCCTCAATAATTTTTGCAATATTTATTCAATTGTTAGACAATTTCTTTTAACGATTAAGCAAAGAGTTCTTCATTATCAAAACAACAGTTAATTTAGAACTTTGATTATACCATCACAATTAAATTGTTGCTTGAAGACACTTACTAGTTTAAGAGCCACTAAAAGCCAACTTTGAGTAACTTCCATCAACTAAAACAATTCCTCTCCTTTCCTTGGATATCCTCTGAATAGTGATGCCCTCCCCACACACACTCTCTCTTGCTCACTAGTTCCCTTGATATGGAAAGGCATCTTGTGTTCAGCCAAGTTGGGCCACTAAAACTTTATGCATTAGGAATTGCCAGCCCGCAACATGCCTCACTTCATCTCCTTGCCACAATCAATGCGACTCCTTACTCAAGCTGTTGCTGTTGCAACTGGTGTCGGTGTCGGTGTTTGTGGCATAATTGATTCGCCTAACCATGTTCATGTGGCTGTGACTGTGACTGTGCTTTGAGACTCTGAGAGTGGATGTGTATGTGTGTGTGTGTTTTGTTTTCCACTAAACGTTTTGCTGACAAGCAGACACTCGTCTATCTCTGTCGCCATCTCAACCTGCAGTTCCCTGGCTCTCTGCTTGCCGGTTTGCATCTTTAGACATGGCAAGCTGTCGGTAACTCTGCCTCAATGCCTGTCGTGTTAGTCAATCAGTGAATTTTCTTTGGCAACAAATTTTCAAAATGAAAATGCAATGTCATTTATCAACATCAAATGGCATCAACCAGGCAGCCAGTCAGACGGACCTGGTCAACGGGCCCATTGGCCATAAAGTTAAGCAAGTAAATTTATCGCTTAACTTGATCTTTAGTTGATTTTCTTCAACAGCTCGCCACATGTTTTGTCAGCTTCTGTTTAAATATTTTTTTTTATAAATCTAAAAAAAAAATTACCAAACAAAATAATCAAACACCTTAGCAATCGCTCAACCAAATGAAGCTTTATTCTTGATATCTTTAGGATCTGTAAAGAGATCCATAGGACCTAAAGCTTAAAATCAGTTTTTATTTCTGCAAAATCAAGACATTTGCATACACTTCATTAGGCAAGGCATTCAGACGCCCACACCGAAACCAAGGCAAGACCAAGTCAGAGTAAAGTGAAGCCAAGTCAACCGCTTCCTGTGCCGACTTTAAGTTGTCCATTTCACAATGGAACAGCACGGAGCCGAGCTCGAGGCAGCTGAAGCAGCTGAGGAAGGGCGGATTACTTGGTAGTGGCAACCGCAGCCACATCAATGGCTAAAATTGCAAGTTGTCTTGTCGCTTGTTTACTTTTGTCTCCCAAGCAAAAACCAACAACTCAACAGACCACGGACTGTAGACTACAGACAAAACAGCCAACAGCCAAGTGGAAATAAATTACAGATGACTTTGTCATGTTGGCTAGTCACCGTCGGTCCCTCCTCGCACATTTTCGGCTAAATAATTGCAATTTTTATAAGCGAAGCACTCAGCGAGAGGGAAGTATAGAGAAACCCAATAAAAGCCCCAACATAGTAGTGTGAAGGGGAAGGGGGGAAAAAACTAACAACAGACTTCTACATACTGTGTTTTCTCGCTTTGGCTTCAGACAGTTATCATCATTGATGATGTTGTCGGAAAAGTCTTTCCCTTGTCCCTCCTCTTTGAGAAAACTTTAGCTAGAGAGTCTCCTCTACTATTTCACCTCCTAGGCCTGTCCAGTTGCGTCCACGCAAATGGTTTATTTACTCAAGTGGCTGGCAGGTTGCTGGTTGGCTGGTTAACATCTTCATATGTTTCGACATTTAATTGGATTTCTGCTTAAATTGCGTTTATTATTGCGGCTATTTTCCTACACTTTATGAGGTGCGAAAACCCAAAACGACACTCATTTCAGCATGCTCTGTTATCTGAACTGTTACGCCTCTGTTCGTCTCTCTTGCCGAAAATTACCAGCTCAACTAGTTGAGTGTGCTTGGTCATAAGTAGCCCAAGCCCCCCGAAAACTGTCTGGGAAGTAATTAAGTTTCTCTGCAGAATACTGACAGTTCTCATACTTGTCTTGCGGTTTGTGGTGTCGTCGGAAACAGACAGATAAAAAGAGACAAGTGGAAAGGGGCGAATGTTGTCAAAATTTAGCTTTTGTTCGGTTCGATTTGGACATCGTTTTGAATTGACTAAATTAAATTTTCCTGTAAATATCTGAAATGTGTGTTTTCTCTATTAAATTCTATCTAAACAATTCATTTATGTAAATATTTCGAATGAATAAAATTGAATTAAAGTTGGGTAGTTTTCAGGATCCATAAAAATGTCGAATGCAGGAATAAAGAAAAATTGCTTATCCAAATGCCACTTTGTAATTGAGATACATATTGAAAGAGAGTGATATGTATATGTATAATCAATTTTATTTATTCATCTAAAAATAATATTTTATAATGTTTAGTAAACTTACCAATTCCAACCCCAATTCAGAAGCCTTCACCCTACAAAACAGCGGATGAGCTGTCAGTTCATCAAATTGACAGACGAAAAATTTCTATGTCAATTGCAAGACATAAATTTAAAATAAACTTTAGATGCCGAATGTAAATGTGAGATGTGTATTTGAAAAGTGCAAAGGCCATTGGTCCCCCAGTTTCTCTAAGCTAACTCCCCTGCTCAAATAGTAGAAAGTAAATGTATCTTAAGTCAACCACCCAGTCAACCAACCATATTAGAAACATGTTTATCTGTGACCAAGTGACAACTGACTGACTAGCTCACTGTGTGGGTGTTTAGTTGACAGAGTGAGAGTGACGGGCATGTCTTCTTTTTTTTGGTGGAGGGAGATGCTTTTTTGTAAATGGCGACAATTTGTAAAGGCTGAAAAGCAAGGAAAATATTCAAACTCAAAGTGAATGTGGCCCCTGCAGTGGTACAAATTGTATCTTTATGCCTTTCCACATATGCAGCTGGTTTTATTTGTGTGACCCTATTTTCTGAGCCGACTTGATTACGTTTTTAATAAAAACTTTTTATGTGTAGATGTTTGCAGATATCCAACTGAATGGCGTTTTGATAGCCGACGTCTAATGCAGCTATCTGGAAACGCGATGCAGTCCACTTAGAAGCAGTTAAGTTTAACCGAGTCATGGATACTTTCACTTCATACGGAGCCACTCTGAATAGAGTGGGGGAGGACCTCGAGAGAACTCGAGGTTGGCAAACTAAAAGATTGCTAGAAGCTCGAGGGGTAAAGCGCTCAGTCAGTCACATTTCACTTATCTCGACTACAAATTTTTGCTCTATGCAAATCTGAGCAGCAGGCTGCTTAGAGTCCTTGAGCTACGCAGTGGAAGCAGCTGCTTGCATCCTTGCCCCTTTTGCTGCCCGTGTTGGCCATGCAGCTACCATAATGTACTTAAGATATTTTTGCATTTTCTTGTTTCCGTTGTTTTGTTTTCCAACTTTCATTTGTGACAAAGTGTCAAGCCAGAGAGCGAGTTTCGGAAAACTGGAAACAGGGAGAGGGAAGGAAGGAATTTTGGAAAAAAAAGAGTCGCCAGGCTGGCAGTCAGTCGAGTCGAGTCGAGGCACTTGACATTTCTCTGTATCTTTCTGAGTTATATTAAAAACGATTTTCGTACTCCGAAAACCCTCAGTTCACCCGTCCCATAGTTTCTCGTTTTTGAGAATTTATAGCTGTGTGATTATTGTTTCAGCTTGTCTGCAGATATCTTGACTTATTTACGTGTGTGTCTAAGTGTTTGTTACGGATTTTGTATATAAATTCCAAAGCTAGCAAAAGCTATCAAGCTTTATTTAAAATCAGCAAACAAAAAGATTATCAAACAGAAGCGAGAAAGAGAGAGAGAGAGAGAGAGAGGGCAAAAGAAATCTTTAAACGACAATTTCCGCTTTACTCCAATTCACTTCCACTTTTAATTTTTATCTCAGAGTTTAAGCATTTCCTATATTCGTTGGTCCCTCTACGCTGAGCATTTATCCAATTAAGCACTTAATTGTCTGACAAGCAAATTGCTTTGTCAATATTTCCACTAAAGTCAACGTCATCATCATTTCATTGCTACTTCCTCAGACACAAGCATTTTACAATAGATTTAAGGGACTGTCCAATATCAAGACCAACCCCAAACTCCAAACACCCATCATGGGGTATATCAAGAAAAGCAACCATCAAAAGAGGCTTTTGAATTTGACCACAAGTGTTTCTGGGTGGCTTAGTTTGGCCCGAAAAGCTTCCGTTTCTTCTTCAGTTTGGGGTTTCCTTTAGATGGATGGATCAACGAATGGATAGGTAGATGGATGGATGGGTGGGTGGATGGATGGTTGGCTCGTTGGGTAGTATGGGCCATCAAGACATAAGTGCCTGCTCCATGTCACTTATAAACTTCACTTCAAGCTGTCAATATTTATAAATATTTACACGCTAACAAGCACTCTGGTGGGTGTGGTTATTTGGGAATCATATTAAAGGAAGTGTCAGGGCATGTCAGTTTTCTTGCCTGGGATCATAAGAAACTTAAGAAGCTTTTTAAATATGAAAAACAAATTTTTTGAAATGCTCAAGTCTTTAAGGTTTTAGGGCTCTGAAACTCTACTTCATTACTTCGACTGAAGTACATCCATTTCACGGGGAATTGATTTATTTTCCTTTTTCTCAATTTAAGACGTAAATACTGTCTTTTCAATAGTTACGAGTATAATACTTAAGAATTTATAGTTCTGATTTTTATGCAAATTTTTTAGTTTCATTGAAATCTTTTATGCCACAATTTAACCCCAAGATCATTTGCCATACCTGCATAACTTTTGACAGACATTGTATTATATTCGTTGCCTTTGTCAATTTGTCTTCGGAAAATTTCCTCTTTCCTCACTTCCCTTTGTCATGGGTAACCTTTAATGTTAGCATACAATATTTCACATCGATTCTTAACATCCTTTAAAATGGCTTAAGCCAATAAAATGGAACATAATTCTAAAGTCTCAATGATTTTTTTATGTAAATCAACAGAGCAAAAGGCACAATCACAAAACCAGAGTCACATATGTGAATGAGTGTCCCGGACAATTCGGAAAACCCTTCAGTTCAATAAAACCAAACAAATGCCTCTTGATAAGTGTAAAATTTACAATTCGAATTTTACAACAGTTGTGCGGACCCTCGACCCTTTACCCCCTCACACAAAAGAAGGAATCGCAGCTTAGCACCGAACAATGAGATAAAAAATTGCGTAGGCTTATAAAATGCCCCGCTAAATAGTTGAGCGCCCATCAAAGGGCCCACTAACAGACATTGACACACATACACACGCACACACAATTGAAAAGTGAAATGAATAAAAGTATTCACAATGGGCACAGATGTTTTCCACATATTTTTCGAACTATTTAAGCTGTTGCTTTTGACGCCTTGACGCACTCAAATTAAAAATTAAGCAATCTTTTTTCAAAATAACCAAATTTGACAGGAGCGGCTCAACGTTTTCCGAGGGTGTTCTTGAAAGCGAAATGAATTTGATTGCGGCAATTGTTAGTGAGCTGCAAAAGGGGTGAGTCATTACTTTCGGGATACTGTGGCCTGTTGCCGTCTCAATCTCTAATGAAGTCATTAAGGGTTGTTGGACAACTCTAGTCTAGTATCAGTTAGCTGGGATGTGTTCGTGTCTTGCCATGTACATGTGTGCGGTTAACTTTCTGCAATTGAAACTTGGGGTCTATAAATGTTGGGTTGCCGGCAGACGTTGTCAGCAAATGAATAAATTATCAAGTTTGTGCAGAAGCTGCGTTTAGAAGTAGTTCCGTTCCGTTGCCCTTAAAGAAGAGGAGTGTCTGGTGGTTGCCTTAATTGCAATCTTGCAGCTCACATTGTGTCGTCTGGGCCCATTAGAGAGCCACACTAATGTGACTCGGCTTTCGTTCTAATGGGCTCGTTTGCGAAGGTGCGAGAAAGGGAATATCCTTAAAATATGCATGAGGACAACTTTAAGTTTTCACCGAAGCCACAAAGGCAAAAACACAAAAAATAAAAAAAAGAAACTGAAATAAAATGAATGCATAAAAAAGCCATTTGTAAGACATGAAAGGCAGTCAGTCACCCGGTAGTCCTGCCATCCTTGAGGGAGCATTGGAAACCAAAAATACATTTATACATTTATAAGTGTTCATGTGTATAAAAAAAAAAAAAAGAAAGCAAGCGGAAAAAAAGGAAAACAAATCAATGCAGGTGTCACAAATGTCAGACAACAGCTTTTGGGCCTGACTCGACCTCAGACCGGGTAGGGATATTAATGTCGCCAACTGAATTGATGATGACGATTTTTGTTGGAGCTTCTACTGCTTTTGTTGTTGTTGTTTGATGGGCTCGTCGCTTAAGCCGATTTGCCATCTTATCACAGGCCCAGGCCCAGGCCAGGCCAGGCTGTCTGACTGCTCAGTAAGCGATTTCAATCTGAAATCTCAGCTGAAAGCCAACGAATACCTGACGCTCAAGTTCTCATAATGTGCTTCCTCTTTGTACTGTCCTGACTCACTGACTCTCTGACTCCCTGCCTATTGACAGTTATAATAAATCATGTGTTGTAATATTAATCAACCTGCCCAACCATGTGGCAAAAACAAGTTGATGAATGTTGACCAAGTGCGCTCTTTTTCATGCCTTCCCAGTCAGAGTACTCGCAATAGGATTCTGAAGTTTTGAGAAAATTCGTCACCTTTCAAAAGCTTACCCTCTTGCTGTTTTATCTGATTCATCTTATTATTATTGTTGTTGTTTTTATTACCTTAAACGTATGACATTTATAACAAGTGGCCATTCATAGTTTCCCTTTGCGACTGTGCCTATCAAACTCCACTTTAAATCGACATTGCTTTGGCAGCTGCTATTGCTCTTTAGCAATCTTTAATTGCGTCTCGTTTACATTTCATTGTTAATGTCCTCTTTGACTTTGTCTGTGACGTTCTTGTCTCATTTCTGTGCCTTCTCTTCAATGGCCAAGTTTGTTGGCCTCTTAATGCGTTTGGCGCTTGAGCCTCTGCACTTGCCTTTTGCTGTGAATGGTTCCTCTAATTGCAAGTCGTTGTTGGGATCACTAAAGCCAAAGTCCTCGAATGGGATCTTTTCTTTATGTCTCTGCACTTTTGTTGTCAGGGCATCACATTAAGCAACTTGCAAAGTTAAATTAAGTGTTTCAGGCGGAACTAAAAGCAAAACGCGAATACGCTGGAGGAAAGAAAAGTTTCGACTATTCTACTTGCACTCCTTTTTTTTAGATTTCAAAGCGAAAATTATTTGTCAGCTGAATAAAATGAAAAACGGTATTTTATTAAAGTAAATATTTGAATTCGTCATAGGTAATTAAAAAAAAATACATAGTTTTACTATCTTATTTAAATTCCCCCTTCACAAACCATTATTGTCTTGACTTTTTGTATTTCTTTTGCCGGGGTCCTTAGTTAAATCTTTCATTTTTCTAATTCTCAACGTCTCTCAACTCCCTCTCTTTGGAGTCTACAACGGCTTATTATTTAATTCGCAGACTGTGAAATGTAATTTGTAATGCAATTAAAGGATTAGTTGAGAATCCCGTTAGAGTTATTGTCAGCTATTTAGAAGCGATTCATACAAATTATATAATTTATTTGTATCTTTCCTTAATTTAAAGATCCGGCTATAGCAACACAAATAAATCGTTGAATATTTCAATAAAATTGAAACATTTTCAATTATTTAAATGACTCAATACGAATGATTCTCAAGTGTTTTCACTATTTGACTAAAAGCAAATCTTTTATATAACAAAAAAAAGGTCAAGAAAGAAACGTATCTAAAATAAAGTAGAGAACTTAATGTAATTGCTTGTGGGCGGGGATACGAAAAAATCAAAAAAAGAAAAAAATCCCATTGGCCACCATAAACAAAAAAAATTACCACTGGCTCAAATTGTGGGTGGACATTTAAATAAACCAAATAAACGGTTGTCGTTGACTTTGGTAACTACTTCTTGGTTGAGTACCATCAGAGCAAAAAACAAAAATTCCTTTTGCATTTTATTTTATTTTCTTTTCTTTTCTTTTTTTTATTTTTTGTAGAGTTTATTTGATTTGATTTTTAGGCAGACTTGCACAAATTCTAGGATATTTCTGTGTGTGTCTGTTTATTTTTTTTTTCAGCTGACATCAGCAAAATCACAAATCAAATAAAACAAATTGAATAAAGAATTGTGCCGCCCACTCAAAAAAGTAAAATAAAATAAAAAGAAGGATATGATTCCAGCAGGCGTGGCATTTCACAACGCCTCCCCGTCAAATTAGTTGGCTACTCTCCCAGTCCATCTTATGCTTCCCGAGGTTGCCTTAGCTGCTGTTATTGTAAATGCTGGAGAAATCAAAATGTTCGTATAAAAGAATTATCTGTGCTTAAGTTAGATTATCTTTGGCCATACAATCCAATTGCCAATTGAATGGAAAGATTAGATTTGTCGACTTTCTTAGCAATCCTGTGAAATGAAATTTACTTTTGGTATTTTCTGCTTCTCTGCCAGACTCCTTTTTGTTGGCTTATCGAGTGGCACTTGAAAACTTGAACGAGGAAATTTTTTTCCCGACAAATTTGATTTGATTCGATTTTGATTAGAAGTAAGTTTTGTTTGCTTTTGCTTGGCGACGACTTAGCTGGATGGAATGAAAATTGTATTAAGTCTTATAATACCTAAAAAGTAGTTCAACAACATAAATAAAAAATTAAAATCAATAAATCAATTAATTTAGGTGTTTAAGTTATATATGTTTTGTATAATAATTTGTAAATTTTACAAGATTTCACATATATATTTTTTTTTTAGTTTTATATAAAATCTTTTTGTATTTTTGCTTTATTCTGTAAACCTAAGCTTTTTTTGATTGATTCGTTATATTTGGGTTTTCCATTTCCTTTAAAACATTAGTTAATAATTCAACTTCACTTTTAATGAAATTCATCATTGATTCAATGCGGGTATTAGATGGACTCGACGTATCTATAGGAACATACACTTTATTCATAGAAAATTTTTGGCATTATTTCTTTACTCACTGCGTCGATTTGCTAGGATTAAATTCAAGGCCGCAATACCGTCAGCCACCTTTTCCTTCTCTAAGTGACGTTCCCGTAAAGTTCTTTTGCAATTTTTTAAAATACCTTCCCACTTCGTGCTAAGTGCACGTGCTTGATTGTATGAACGTTCCAATTCGCTCAGTTGATTATTAAGTCCCAGCACTGTCAAAGCTGCTTCATTAGTTATACGCATCATGCGTTCACGCATTTCTTCGATTTCATTGATCTTTATGAACTTTAATTTACTGATCTCCACCTGGGCTAGCACTAAAAAAAAAAAAAACAGATCTTAGTAGATCTAGAGTGGATAGTAGAATTCGGTATGCTACTTACTCAAAGCGTCGCATCGCCCCATACAATCCTGTTTTGTCTCAAATATATCAGATGCTTCAACCACTTCATCCAATATCGTTTCATAGGGTATGAGTTCACTAATAGTATTTTTAAGATCATTTCGAAAACTCTTTAGAACATTTATTGATGTAGAGGTCTGTGCGATACTTGCAAGCAAATCGGCATGCAAATTAGACTCGGATCTTATCTTCTTCATATAGGTGCGTTTCTTATCGCTACATTCTTTTAGAAATCCATTGACGTCAATAAATCGTTTCTGCAATTGCTCCTGAATTGCAATCACTTCTCTAACACGTTCCTGATTAACCTTATTCTGTTCTTTGAGACTTTTCCTTAAAACTTTTTGGAGAATCATCATGGAATCCATCTCTCGGACATTTTCCAAATACAGCATTTCAATCGAGTCCCCGGCCGTATCCCAATTGGGCGGCTTGCTGAATATTTAATGAAATATTAAAAAAATCTTAATAATTTTAGGATCCACTCACATTTCAAAGCGGCTCTGTTGTCGCGAGACAAAATAATCTTCTACGGCTTCTATCGGATCCAAACAAAGTTTGCCGATAACATCCAGAGTAATCTTTGCCTTTGTACGCGCCATATTGATTGTTTCGTAGTGTTCCTTTTATGTATACTGTAAAGATATATGGGTGTGTATTTCTTGGATAGTATATTTCTGTGGATGCGTGTAATCTGTGGGTTATGTTTGTGTTCTCAGATTTGAGTGATTTGTGAGAATGATCAGTCTTCAACTGTATGTATTTCTGAATGAGCTTAAAAGTAATGCCTACTTCGAGACCCTGAATCTTAGTCGTATCTATATTATCAGGATATATTAAGATTTTGCAACTGCATAGGAAGAAAATATTGCTTTAACATGAACTATGTTTATATATTCCGCAATATTTTATATATACTTTTTAAAAAGACTTTGTAATTCATTTTGATTTTACGAATATCACATTTATCTTGAAAATATATTTCCGTATTCGTTGTCCATTGATGTTTTATTTAATCGAAATGTTCCCTGTTTCCAAGTAACTTAAATAAATTTCATTGATTATTGTCATGGTTATTCGCTTTCCATATTTGTTTGTTTACTCATACGTCAAATTTATTTAAGTTGGCCAGTTCAAAAATGTTTTCAGTTTCTTAAATTCATTCATAGAATTCAGTCGCTGTTTTTCGTTTGATTGTTTTACACTTTTCTTGTGGTGTTAATTATAGCTTTATTTCATACTTTATTCCTAAACTTTCGAAAATGCCGCGAGTAAAGCCCACCAAGAAGATTGATGTCATTGGAAATTTTGACTTGCGACCAGAAAATGCAGTTGGCGATTACATAGAATCCAAGAAACTGGGAGCCACATTTATGTAAGAGAATTTCGAATTGAAAAATATGAATGGAATTTGATATTTGATATATTTTTCAGCAAAGAACCCAACACTGACAGCGCTGGCGACTCCATAGAGCTGCTCTATGTGGCCAATGTCCGCGAACATAATGCCATGGTGGAGTTACAGAAAAATATGGTGGAGGCTGCCAAGCGACAGAGTAAAGTTAACTCGAATCGCATACTTAAAATGTACAAGACTCAGGAACGTCTGCGCCATCGATTTATTGATGTGAACAATTTTATTAAGGATTGCGTTGATAAGAAACGTACTGCTGAGAATGTGATCAAAAATGAAATAGCCTTGCATGGTGAACTCGTCTCCAACATTAAAGAGTTCAAGAACTCGATAGCTGAGCTGAGTGCTTTTCGGGAAGACATCAAGGCCACCTTAGAGGAATTGAAGCCATATGAGAAGGTCTTGGACGATGTGGTAAATGTTTCGGATATTTTTGTGTCTCCCAAAGATTGCATGGACCGCTGCGATGCGCTCAGTGAGTAAAGAAATTAAGTTTTATAGAAAAATGAAATCACTTAAAATATATTTTCAGTGCTGGCTCAACTGGAAATTACTAATTTGGATAATCAGAAATTATATGAAATCGAACAGATGCGCAGGCGAATGATACAATTGACTAACGAAGCTTCGCTCACCATTTTGGGTCTAAAAAATAACCTCACCGAACTGGAACGCTCTTATAATCATTCGCTTATCTTGTGCTCCAAATGGGAGAGAATTCTAAGTAATTGCAAGCATGCATTAGCTGAGCAGTTTTTGCATAAATATCGAGCTAAATATGCCATACGTCATATGTATCATCTGCTATGCAAACGTCGAGGTAAGGACTCCTAAAATGTTACTTTCGGCTTAATATCAAAATCTTTTCTATTCAGGCTCTGATGAGTACAGCAAAACAAGTATTGAAGATCAATTGGATGTGATTAAGGAGGAAGTCGAACTTATGCAGGAAATCCTCCGTGAGCACGATAAATCGATCGTAGTCACTGGAGAGGGTAAATTCTGTGGCCAATAAATTCCAAGTAAACCTAAAACCATATATAATCTATATAATCTAATTTACATACTGATTTTTCTTTAAGAATAAAAATGATAATATAATCTGTATATTAAATAGTTTTAAATTTTATACCGGTGTAAGAATTTCACTCCTTACAAAGCCCCTTGCTTCAGCCTTCTTTCATATAGCTCTGTAAGCTTTTATTAATTGTTCCCACTACTCTCACACTTGGCCCACTTTCTAATTGCTTTTACCTCATAAATCTTTGGCCAAGTTTTGCACCATTGTCCAAGCATAGAGCCATCCGGATGGAGAATCATCCACAGCCAAGATAAATGCAGCAAACATTTTCTGACCCATCCAAAAAAGAAAAGAGGAGCTTTTGTCGCGCTGCAGTCGTCATAAGTCACAAATTGTTTTTCTTGTTGTTGTTGTACACTTAAGAAAAATGCTGCTCTTTGTTGGCTTATTTAATTAGAAAACTGCAGACGGCCATGCATCTCAGTTCTGCACTTAACTGCTCGTCTAGGTTCCATCAATTAAACATTATTACCCCTTAAATGGTCGACTCCTCGGACTTCTTGAAGTCAGTTAACAAACGGTTACTTGACGGTTTTTTAATTACATTAGACTAAGGCGAAAGACCGTAATCTCACTCTTTTCTCTCTTCAATTTTTTCTCCTCTTGGCCTCAATTAGCTTAGTGAATTGTTTGGAAAAAAGTCTATACATATATGAAATAAAAAATAGATAAGCTTTGTCAAGCCTTGACAATCGAATTGGACACTTTGGGTAAAAAGTTTTTTAATTACTAGCGCGTTGATTTTTAATTGCATATTCAGTGACAGTCCACAGAACTTAACCTGTCTGACCTCTTCACATTCCCCTATTCTCTCGGCTATTCAATTTTGCCCTTTCGGGGGGAAAAAAATAAAATCAAAAAGTTTTGTTAAAAGTTCACACCAAAAGTTTTCGGCTTAACACTTTGCGGATCAAATGAAATTTTTATTTGCCATAGACACATTTTCCTTTTTAATAAATAATTTAAAGTTGATTCTGGGATTGTGTGTGGTTTTTTGGGTTAGTAAAAACTTTTTTCTAGCTAATTAATTATTGCGCGCAAATTAGATTATTTAGGTATTACCTGACAATTTAATGGGTTTGAAATTTATCTGAGCAATTAAAAAAACAGAAATACATAAGCAAATACAATTAAAATAAATGTCGAAAACCAAAAGCCAAAGAATTGTCACTGTTGATGGATAAATTTTTAAACAGACCAAATTGCTTATTTAAAATTAGCCTTAACACGTTGTCTTGGTCGAGTTCTGAACAGAAAATAAATTTTCGGTTGCATTTTTTTTTCAGAAAACATGCATCAACATGTTTGTCGTATTTCACTCCTACTCCTCCGGAGAGCTAGAAAAGTGTGCCCCAACCCTTTGAGTTGACATTTTTATGCCGCCTTGTTGAATTTGTCTTTTTGGTTTTCGATGTTTTGATTTTCATTTCAAAGACATTTCCGCTCAATGCTCGACGAAGAAAAGGCCATGTGGGAGGGGAAGTTGTTTGGTCTTGTTTTCCGGCAAAGGTGTTAGAACTCGAGCGTTGAATTTCTTGATATATGACAACATTTTAATTAATGTTGACAGGTCTCCAGCCAGCTGAGCTGCCCAAGCTGGAGGGCTTGGCCGGGAGGGCAGGGTCGGTTTTCTTTTGTTGTGTAAATTTCCAATAGTTTTTTTTTTTTTTTATGAATCCAGAGGTGTTGGATAATTATTGGATTTCATTTAGTTTCCTACCGGTTTCAATGTTTCGTGGATGTCTTTCTTTTTTCCACCCTCGATTTTTCATGTCGACTCATCTTCATTGCTGCTCTTTCTCATGTGTTGACCGGTCTGGTCAACAAATTAATCCGCTTACGTCGACATTTACCTTATTCACTGCGAGGGATTTGAGTTGGAGTTGGGTAGTCCCATTGGGGTTAACGAGACTAGACAATGCCCAGACACCTAGCCAGACAGTTAATCCTTAATCCTTAATAGCTGCCAAAGTAGCTGAAGCTTTCTACGGTTTCAATTTTGTTAACCAACTGTCGGGGTCACGACTAGATTGGAACGAAATATAAGCCATCGAAATGAGTTTGATGGGCTATTGAGAGTCTCATTCGATAATAAAGGACATAATTAAGACTTCACCTAGTGTCTCCTCTGCTATTCTCATTGAATGATATGCATTGAGTAATTTCGGGTAATCACAGTGTCTCTCTAAGCCAGCCCCAAGATACAACGTGTCAAATCTGTGGTCAAAATGTCAGCAGGATATCAGAGCTTTGACCCATCTACCTGGCTATCCTGAACACTTGATAATATTCGTGTTGATATTATTGACAGCGTGTAGCTTTGATGGACCCCCAAATTACATGAAACAGCCGCAAGCAGCAGGCAGTCAAGCGGTCCTATGCGTAGGTAGATGGTCGTTTACTTAGGGTATGCTTGATGTAATAGTAGAGTACCCAACTAAATTTCAACCACATCGGGCCAATACGTACAGTATAGTTCAATTTGGCTTACTCCATCTAAATGCCTTCCAATTTAGCCAGCTGAGTGGTTAATTGGCTCTTAATGGCCACCTGCTGTGTTAGGCTCTTTGTAGCTTACCTATAAAGTAGGCATAAATGCTTGGTCTGAAATGTGTCAGGATCTTAATACCGAGTTAGCGAAATAGCCCCAGAGGCTTTTTGTTTTCTCGCTTTGACCAGTTTTTAAAATGAGCTTTTCAGATAACAGAAATAATATCTCAAAGTGCTTCTCATATCAAGTTAATCGGAATATTATAGAGAAAATAATTTGAGACGATTTTCATCTACATATTCCAGTAAGCTTTACTTTAATCTTAAATTCTTTTTACCTCAATGCCAAGGGCAGCATTAGGGAGTGGCTAAATTCTTTGGGTATTGCTGGCTGACTGGCATTGTTGTCTGTATCCGTATGAAAGGTATGAAAAGAACGCACAAAAATAAAATTAATCTCCTGTGGCTTGGTCACATGTATGCTCCTCAGACAACACTGCGTATGTGTAATGTTCCTCTTGTTGGTAAGCGGGCATTGTGATTGTTGCGAACTTTGAAAAACTAAAAGATAGAACGAAATTAAAATTGTTATTGTTGTTCTTTGGTTGATGCAACACACCTCAGTCTGTCTGGCTTGACTTATTGCTCTTTATCTAGAATAGTTGATTGTTCCCCAAACGATGATAAATAAACGGAAGGATGATTAAATAGAATTCATCATTACTTATCATATATATAAGAAAAACAGATTTATTTATTTCAATTCCTTTAGCTACGGGAATATTAACCACAATTTGGCCATCAAAAGGCAAACTATTAACTTTGCATTAGCCGAAGACCGACGAAACTTATTAAAAACTTTGCTACCGAACTACATCAAAACATCAAAATACTTTTTAGTTGGCTTCAATTCTATTTTGCCTTAGTTCGATTTTCGATTTGGTTCATTGACTAAAAAGAAAAAAAGAGCAAAACTACGATTTTCAGTGCCGCAAAACTGGACAAAAAGTCACACAACATTAACTTGAACTATGACAAACTTTTGACTTTGACAAAGAATGTTTGTCCATAAAGACGAAACCACTGACATTGGCCACAAAAAACTGTGTAGCCCAAAGAAAAACTCGAAAAAGCAACAAAATAAACTAAACTTTTTCAAAGCTATTTTTGACTGCGGTCAATTCAGCACAAAACACACCAAAGGAAACTTATTCAATTAAATGAATCGACTATTGAATACTCTTAATTAAATTTTTAGATGAATGAAATTAGGAACAAATTTGTCAAGGCTCCAAAGGGAATTCTGAGAGTTTCTTCTTGGCTTCCATTTTTAAACCATTTTAATCTCCTTAACAGCTTACAGATATCCAATGTTTCCAATGGAACCAAGAAACTATATATTTCGTTGCACTGATTTATTCTATTCAGCCATACCTTTATTGTTATAAATTTAAAATGTAGAGTAGAGCCCGAAATTGTCGCAAGACCAAGTTCGTCTTTTAGGGCGGTCAGATTCAATTAGACATCGTCAGAGTCTGTGGCAAGTTGAAGGAAGTAAAGAAGAAGAAAAAAAACTTGCACAGCATTTGATTACAAGAGGCGCCTTAGCCAAAAGACCTAGCAGACATAGACGATGTAGATGGCTGATTAGACAGAGGAACCCAGCAGGCAAGTCGCTAAAGTCTGGGGCAACTTAGATATTGTGCGACGGATCGTCTGTCTGCCTGTCAATCAGTCTGCCTGTCAGTCATTCAGTCAAACACACTAAAAGTCAAAATTACAGCAGACTCGCCGCCATTGGCAATCGGGGGGGATCTTTTGGGCTACTGTGAATTTGCATCTCCACCACAAACATCCGCAGGCTTTGCTTGTTGTTATTATTGTTGTAGTGTTGCTGGCGCATTATTAAAGATGCATAGTTTGAAATATTCAATCAACTACTGCAGGGCAACGGACATTGCAGAAGCGGGCCCCAACGGTGGAGGCGGTCCGCTCCGAAATTGGCAGCCGCTGTGTTGATTTATGCAAGTGGAGGAGGTGGTTCGGTGGCAGCGGCGACGGCGGCGTAGTAGTGGTCACATGTTGATGTTGAAGTTTGACGTTGTCGCCTGCATTTCAAGTCACATCGACTGGTTGCTTTTTCCCTGCAAGGCCTGCCGCATGGCAGAGGACAACAACGGACAGGATTGGATTGTCCAGCAATATAAGCAAATATTTTGTGGCTATTGCTCTTTGGCTTGATGCAGCCTCAACTGTTCTTATTGTTGTTGTTGTTGCTGCTTTTAGTTATCCCGGTGATGTGTGCGTATCCTTGTCCTGGAGGCATTCAATTATGCTCCACTGTCGAGTCGAACTTAACTGAATGGCAATTTCGTGATGTTATGTGACCTGCGTTTGAGTGAGCCGAGTATGTGTATGTGTATGTGTGTGTGTGTGTGTGTGTGTAGTCTTGTTGTGCTGCCCAAGTTAATTTGTTATTCAAATTTGTGTGTTATATATTGTTATTACATACTATGAAAACTTCTTGTTCATCATGTTGGTGTAGTTGTTGTCGTTGTTATTTTTGCTATTTGGAATGGCTGGTCTGGAGTATTGCAATTGCTTTTGAGCCTTTAGGCAAAAATATTGTGGTAGCTGAAAATCAACTTCTTGATAAGCTTCTTTTTATTTCGCTATTTGAATAAAAATTTTCAAAAAAAAATAATTCTTTTGATTTGTCTAGTTTTGTTGGACTCTACGAAATCAAGTAACAGATACTTTTGCTATGATCAAATTTAGCTGAGTGTCTTACTTTAAAATGTTCTTGCTATTCATCAATAAGATAATTCCCAAGGAACTTACAGAATATTTTCAAACATTTATTTTGTGAGCAGGAAAAAAAAGAAGATTGATTTTTTGTTGAGCTCAACAATTGTTGAATGTCTTTGATAAGTAAACAAAAAGCTGGAGAGTTCTGTGGCAACTTGAATATCATCCAATATTCAAGTCCAATTATATCGGCTGAAATATCAACTGTCAATTGCAAAAGCATTCACCCAGGTCACTGAGCATAAATAAATGCATTTAAATCTGAATCCGATGATCATAGTTCGTAGCAAAGAGAAGGAAGGGCCGGGCCAAGCAAGGTAGACACTTGGAATTTATTGTGGACGCATTAAAAACTACTTACTAGCACTATTTTTTGCATACTTATGTATGGCAAACACTTCATAAATTATTTGTTTTGGTGTTGTTGTTGTTGTGGATGACAATGAGTAAAAACAATGACAACAATGGAAGCAGTTGTAATTATTGGTCGACAATATCGATAAAAATGAATATAAAGTAAAATGAATTTTAATTCGTTCACTTTTATCATTATGGTAAAAATGTCCATTATTATCTCTGCGTGTCCCCAAGTTTAATGCATTTTTAAACATGTGAAATTCGCTGGCAATTATATATATTTCATAAATTTATTTAATTTAAATTTTGATTGGATAAGCTTAAAGCGTATTCTCTTTTATTATTCTCGAAATTCCCTTTCATTAGGAATAATTGTGAAGGTTTATTCTTCTTATTCCAAATGACCCATAAAATAGCAACAAAGTTCACTTGAACTTTGTATGGCCGCAGGTACTAATGTATCTATTCACTGGACTTCAAATTCAAAGCAGCTAAGCCGCAAAATGTTATAAAAAAGTTAAAAAAAAATTGAAAAAAAATTGAAAACTTTGAATGGGCGTGGTGTTGCCTTTGTTTGCCATCAATTTCAATGACGGCTTTGTATATCTATTTTCAGCAGACAAACTACGGAACCAAAACCAGCTCAACTCGCCAGCTTGTGTTGTAGTATTTCAGAGTCTGCCTCCATCCTTGATATCCTTTATTTTTATGCACTAACGCACTCTTTATGCACTGGGCTTTTGTCTGTGGCAACCGCATTGAAATTAACTTTAGTGCCATTTAAAGTTATGCGCTTCATAAATTGCAAAAAACAGTTTCAATTAAAATGCGGCCATCATAAAAAGGAAATGCTCTCAGGCTTATATTTTTGCTGTTGCAAATGTAAAATTGTTGGTTTTGCTATTATGAAATTCTCCAATACAGGCCAATGTAGTCCTTTCCTTTCGATAGTCAGTGGCGTCCCGAAAAAAAAGGATTTCAATTCAATGGAAATTTTGATTGGACTTATAATCGCATTTGAGATTATTTTTCTTGGGGATTTTAGTTAATTATTTTTTTGAGCTTCAGTAACCCCCAAACCTGGTGCCATCTGGTGCCACATCCTGCTCATTCGACTTCTTTTGTATACCAGCACCAATGCTTTATCGCCATGGTTGTCATTGTAATTTGAATGCAACTCATTTAATTGCCAACTTGCATTAATTATGATTATACAATTAAAATAAAATAATACAAATTGCAACTGCCAAGTGGTCAATCCATTTGGCAGGGCGGAGAAGTCGGTATAATTTTTACACCTGCGCGACAATCAGTTTACCAAAAGAGCCCAGACCAAAACTGCTACTGTTCATTTTGACCACATTTTCTTTCTTTGGGTGGCATCTCTTGTTTCTCCTTTCACCGCTGCTGTTTCCGCAGTTTTCTTTCTGTTTCTGCCTGATAATGACAGCCCGAGGTCTTTAATTTTGTTTTCTGTTTATCGTGTAAGTTAAATTCAAAAAGGGCTGCCAGCTACACTTGGCTAGGCTTACAATATTCTTATCAAGCCTAAAGATTCACAGGCTACAATTTTGTACTTATTTGGGCTCTTGATTGCGGTGTTTGTTGTTTGCCAACGGGCATACGAATAGCGATAAAAAGGAGCGTGGATGTTTTGGCAGTTGGCTATAAATTCGTATGACGTCAATAAAATAAAAATGTAACCAAATTATAAGGAAAGGTCTGCCTAAAATAGAAGAATGTTACAGAGCTAATTTTTTACCATTTCTATTTGAAAATATTTACAAATACCTTAAATATTGTTATATAAATATGTATTTCCATTTATTCCTGAAAATGGTTTCATAGATTTCGAGGCTTAATAAAATTATTTAAGCCAAGCATATAAGCAGGGGTTTCAATTTTGCTCCAAATGCATTTTCATTTTCCGCAAGCAACAGTTGTAAATTTTGGATTCGCATTTGTTTCGCCCACAACAACAGAAAAAAAAGCAAATTAAATGCCACACAAAAAATTAAATTTACAGTTAATCAGACATGGCCACAAATGCGCTATAAACAAACAGCACAAAAAATCGCTAACGACGTCGTTGGGTGGCGAGAGTTTTTCTATGAATCTGCGGTAAAAATCATAGCATACTTTTTTGCGCAGCTGCTTGGCCATGTATACGCCGTGCGAAGTTCGCTCTGTTGGTCTATATTGAAAGTCATAATTGTTGAATACGACGCCGTCGATGCTGCCAATAAAATAAATCAAGGATAATGCTACGTGGAATTAAAAATTAAGCGAAGTGCACCATTTACTTTCGCACACGGACAGCCAACCAACGAGGCAGGGATTCAGTCAGGCAATGAAAGCACCAGACAGCCAGTCAACCAACCAAACAAACCAGCACACCAACCGATAGATTTTCGGACAGATATACAAGCAGACTTTCGGGACAGTCGAGACACGGCTGACAGAAACGACGATCAGGACACATAGAATGGTATTCATATTGCATATCCGCTTTCGCGGGTGTTCTGCATGGGTGAGTGTGTGTGTATAGCCGATTTTTATAGACAATTTTTATTACGCATTTCCATTGATGTTGAAATTTTCGCATATATATTTTTTTCTTTTTTTTTTGTATTTTTCTTTCTCTTTGTCAGTACCTCTTGGCTGGTCGTTTGTTGGCAGCGTTGATTTTATTTGGATGAAAATTGCTGTATTGTATGATAGACGTGAGCTGAAAAAGCTTCAGCATTGTTGCTCCCCTTTTGTTGTTGTTGTTTTTGTGCTTGCTGATTGGGCGTGGCAACATGTTCTTCTTTTGCGATTTTATATTACTCATTCATTGATTCAAAAGAAAGTAAAGCATTTCCTTTAATTTAATCAAACAAAGCACAACTTGAATACATTCTTTCATAGAAATAAAGCAAATTCAATAAGCTTCGAGTGTTTTAAAATTATCTTGAATTATTTTGTTTTAAGCTTCAGCTATACGAGAGTAGCAATAAATAAAAATAAAGTTTCTGCAAGCTATCTGAACAATAAAACAGTCCCATGTTTACCTTTCTCTTCATGAGAATGATTCGAATTTCTTTTATTTTATTTTTTTTTATTTATACATCTGTATGGAACTCCTATCTTTGTGAAGAGATTTGGAAATTCTCAATTATCCTCAGAATATGGAAATATTCCTTTTATTTTATTCGAATAAACTTTCTCAATTGATGCCTTTCTATTTTCAATTCAACATAAAGGTAAAAGTAACCTGTTGACCTCCAAAGCCATAGACTAAAAACACCTAGACCAAACAAAAGTAGCAATATTTTAAAGCTGATAGACTTTTATCTACTGTCAAAGAAATTGATAAACACTTTTGAGCAGTCATCAGAAACGTTTACTCAGCAATTGGTTAACTGTCTCGTTTCCATTTGCCATTTTATTTGTCACTCAAAAGTTTTCAATTGTAACGATTGTAAATACAATTGAGCAAAGAGCCCGCATATTTCGATAAAGTTGAAGGCTTCGTTTGTAACTTGATAGGAAAAATGTTGAACAATAAAGAAATGGAATTTTTGAATTAAAGCAAACAAATAACTTAAAGGCCACAACACATGGTTCCCAGGACACTCATGCAATGCCTACCAAGTAGACAACTTTCAGAACTTAGTCTGTCGGAGTCTGTCTCTCATATAGGGAGGAAGGAACCTCGGCTGGTATGCTCGCCGGTATCATTTATGCCAAATGACCCTCATTATTTCGTCTTATTACCAAAATAAATTGAGTTTGGCTTAAAACTCTGTGGGAGTTGGACTGGTCTGGTTGGGCATCATATGCACGCAGGCAGTTTGGTTTTCCTGGTCGTTGCCACGGCTAAAATGAGCATTCTGGGAGTGGCGAGTGGGCCGAGAGCGAACTTTGTTGGCCCAGTTTGTGGGGCTCTGCTCTGCTGTCGTTTTGTCCACAGATTGTTTGACATTTTAAAGAGGCGGACAGGCCAAGAGAACGCCACAAATAGAAGGGAGTATGTGTGCATAGTTTATGGAGAAAATTAAATATTAAATTTTGAAATTGCTTAGAAATTGAAATGAAATTCAATTTACCTGCCAAGCAGCAATTCCCACTGCCCAGACAAATTCATCTTCTTTGTGCTCAAATGAAAATCCATCAGGCGGAGACAGAAAGAACCGAGACACTTTTACACCAAATTTAATTGCTTTTTCTCTCTGTTTCTCCTGACAGCCTTAAAAGCAATGTAGTCACGCGCTTTATTCAATCAAATATTGGCAAAAGTAGCGAAATAAAATTTATAGGAGCCAACGAAAATTCGATTATATTTCATGGCCTAAAAATGGCGACCAACATTCTAAAGAAGTGAAAATTCTCACTGACTGAAATCAAATTAAAAATGCATCAAATGCTGGAAGATTTGATTAATGTCTCCTGAGTGGCTGAAAGGCAATGAAAAAAGGTTCCAAGCAGCTAAAATAAATTACAATAGTCGTAGGCGTTGAGGGTGTAGCAGAGATGAAGAGCAGGCCTGAGCATACAACAACAAACTAATCATAAAGTTGCCTGGGCCCTCCTCACATGTGAGTGGGTGTGTGACTGTGTGTGATAAATGCGAGGGAACCCAATAAGACATTCAACATAACCCTCAAATACTATGGGGCTTGCTAATGAAGCCATTTGAGTGTAGTCCATCCCCTGATGGGGTTGTTTGCCAAAAGACACTGAATAAATGAAAAACTTGTCCTTCCCAAAAGAAATTTGAGTTGCTTTACTTTCCAGTTTGGCAAATTGGTTCACCCGTGGAAGGAGCGACAAGAAGGATTCATTTTAAAGACAGCAGCGCATAAATTAGACACTCGGCAACGACAAAGGCAACCCGCAAGGACAACTTTTATGGGCGTGAGTAAGTGTGTGTGTGTGTGTGTGTGTGTTTGTGCGTGAGCAGATCGTAAAAATCAACAACCATATGGCAAGGTAACAAAAAATAAAAAATAACAAGCCAACTTGGCTCAATCCAACCCCCTATTTCAGATGAAAACAAAAACACAACCAAGGTCCTTGTACTCAATTTTGGTGGTTAGAGAAAAATAAAAATAAAATAAGAGAAAAATGTATCCTATCATAGTCAGTTTGTCTATTTAGTAAAACTCTTGGCAACATTTACAGACCAATTCATTTTGAAGTGCGTGGCTTTCAGTGTAAAAGAGAACATAAAAATACAAAAAAAAACCTTTTTTTTCAATTAGTTCAAGTTTTGTGTTTTCGTTTTTGTAAATTTTTATTATTTTATTCATTCGGAATTGCCATAAAATGTCGCCGTGTGATCCACTCTTTCTAGTTCATTTGCCGGAGAGACTCGTAAATTACACATTTTTTTTTTAACCTTACTCGTAAATAACTTTGACTTGTAATTGCCCATGTTATGGCAACAGATGTGACTGATAATTTAGTAATGAGTTACTCACAATCCATAAAAATTAAACAGGAATGGTGTGCATTTCTAAAGAGATTTCTATGATTGATGCAGCAATAATAAAAAAATGAAAACACAGCAATGTGCCTATCTTCGTATTTTCGCAATATCAAAATTATTCAAATTCATTCGAACAGAGAGACGCGGTAAAATCAAATTATATCATATTATTATTTTGGAATCCTTCAAATCTCAACGATCTGTTTTAAAATTTATAATCCCAAAAAAAAAAAAAAATATAAACAGAGAAAGCACAGAAATCCATGCATATCGAACTCAAGAGTAGCGGTAAAATTGCGTACTTTGTGTGTGCATTGGCGAATTCACAGCAAATAAATTCAAATTGAATTTCTCCATTTAGGCCTGGCAGAAGGAGGCGAGTAGAGATAGAAAGCCAACCAGGCAGACAAATCGTCCAACAGCATTTTCCAAAATGCCCAAAACAAATTGAATTTGCCGCATCCTAAAAAAAAAAAAAAGAAAAAAAATATAATAAATAAAATGAAACGTCATAGTTATGCGATCCCGGAAATGGGATACCAATGCCACCCCTTCAAATACTTTATTCTCAGCCCAAACATCTAGCTCCACCTTTGATAAGGAGAAAACATGAAATCACTGAGGTTTACAGTTTTTTTTTTTATGTCTGGGCGTTGTCTGGGCTAAGGAAGAGGGTCCGAATAAGGCAATTTTATGCAAAATTGCCTAAGAAATTGAAAAGCAAAATAATTTTTCTATTTTGTGTTTTGTTTTCGTGTTTCTTACGCCACTTATATCATTATTTGGCCGAGTGTTTGAGCCCTATGATATTGTTGTTCTTGCTGGTGTGGTTAGCTGGTGATAAAAGTAAATCGAAAGACACGGCAATAGACATAAAAAAGTGCGGGCCGATCCCATAAACTGGGGCGTGTGCCGGGCAGGCCCTCTGGCGAATTTCATAAGACTTGTAGAGATGACAGTCCGACAAGACCAGCAAATTTACTAGAGGGTCTGGGAGCAATCCTAGTGGCCACAGCAGCACTGACAGCAGCCACATCAGCACAGGCAATGGGCAATTTCAGTTACGACAGTCAGCAAAATAAAATCATTTCTCTGTGGCTCACTCTCTCTCTCTCTCTCTGTCCTTCTGAAGGATTGGAAAAGGAAAAATATCATAAAATACGTAACGACGATTTGCCTGCCAACTACATGGTTGTATACTCATATACTATATATCTATTTTATCCTAGCCAGCTCACTCTTTCGTCGTTCGATGTATTTCTATTCCGGTCTCCTTTGGCTGGGCCAGTTTGCCTAGAATTGGTTTTTTATACTGAGTAGGCCCAATGGATGGAATTTTTGCTTTGTGCCTGGCAAAGTTTTTTTTATGCTCCCTTTTCCCTTCGACTCTTGTCAGCTCAGGAACGCAGCGAAGCGCATAAATGGCGCTGACAATAGACAAAAGAATTGGCGACAGTGGCAGTGCTGGGGAAAATTCCATCTATCAACAAATCAGCTGCCAAATTCTTGTTGACGTGTGTAGTCGCTGCCGTTGCCAGGAAACCGTCCCTGACCCATTCTGATAGGCCTTCCCCTCCGTTTCAGCACAGCCGTGGCCGCGGCCCACATGCCCGGTTATGCAATTCTCTCTATTTTTTTTTTTTTTGGGCCAGCTCACCGATGTCACGCTCTGTCACCAAATCACGCAAACTGCTGAGAGCCGTTTTTTTGTACAAAGAAAAAGCAGAAAAAAATGGCTGTGAAATCAAATAAAATTGTTAAATTGAATCAAATCGGTAGCGGCAAAAATGGAGAAATATTTCCACGCCTGATGCAATTGCAGTTTTCAGAGTTTGGCTAATTTGATTTCCTTGTCTTGTGCCTTTTTATATGCACGAAAGACTCTTACTTTATGATTCCCTTTTCTGTTATTCAGGAAGCACTCAAACCCTTCTGGCCATTGGCTAATTAGTGAAACCATTTCGATGGCCTCTCCAGCACTACAATTGTGATGGTCCAGAGCAGTTCCATTAATGTGTTCATTGGCACATTAGTTCAACGATGCGGTCAAAGTTGTAACTCAAGACAATTCGGCATATTCTCCCACCATTAAGATCTTTCGGATACAAATGAGCTATGATGGGCCCTGAGATTTATGAGCCTGCAAGTAATGGTCGAGTACACAAAGCACTTGGTAATTGAAAGAATTATTCAGAATGGTCAGAGTCAAGAACAAAAGGATAGAGGTTTGCTGCTCACTAATGATACTCAAAAGGGTCCTGCCTGGGACAAGGCAAGAAGTCATAGAATTAATTAAAATAGGTCTATCTAGAAATTTCTGAAAATCTTAAGGTCTTGTTAGAGTTTGAAATCGGCCACATCTTCTTTAGAAGAAAAAAAAAAGTTTTAGTTGTGCATCTCTAAGACCCAAAGTCGTCTTGTCTTCATATGAAGCCAATGGCTTGTCAAGTTTTATTCCTCCACTGGAAAAGCTGATATTGTTCTCTAGAAGCTTATTTCACTTTGCTACTCCAAAATCGACTCATTAAAGTTGTCGAATAAAAACAAAACATGCGAGAGCAACTTGAATGTACTTGAAATGTTGTGGCTCAATGCCTTGACTGGATAAGCCAACGAGAACAACAAAAACTTGAAGCATGTCTCAAGTTTTACTGTAGAGACTTCTTCAATTTTTTTGCGCGGTCTCAAACATTTCACACAATAAATGCCACAAAAATACCGCCCCTTCTGGCTTTGACGATGGCTATACTGGCGGCCAAAAGCTGCCAACTATCTTAGTCCTTCATCAGCACCACTCAGCTGTGAGCTGTGAGCTGTGAGCAACTCACCAACTGAGCAACTGAGCAACTTGAGCAGTTTGACTGAAATCGTCAAAAATCGCACTTATCGCCCAACTGAGAAGGTTGATTGAAGAGGCTGGGAAAACTAGGAAGGCTGCTTCAGAACTTAATTTCCGCTTTGGCTGTTCTGGATGTGGATGTGGATGTGGTATGGAGTATGGGAGCCAAGGCAAACTTTGTGCTGCTGAAAGCCCTTGGAACAACAAAATAAAACTTAAAATAACAACAACTATTTGCTCGTAAACAAGAAATTTCGCTCAGCCAGACACTTGAGTGTACGGCCGCATTGGAGTGCGGGTTAGATTGAGTTTGGGGCTGGGTGAGTCTTGAGTTTTATAGACGAAAACTTTCGAGTCGCAATAAGTGCAGAAAACCAAAAAACCAAACCAACGAACCAAAAGCTGAATTTGTCTGCAGGAAATCCGCAGGAAATCGTTGGATTTTCAATCAGCCCCGAACGCCCTCCATCTCCTCTTTTTTGCCGAGACAAAAATGACGAAGGGTTGCTTACTGGTCCAGCAGTTTTTCCGTATGCATTCTTAAACATTCTGGCTTAGCAAATTGTCTAGCATTTAGTTTAATTTCTTTGCATTGTCCTCTGACTTGAATTAAGCTCACGTCCGTATCGTAATTATGCGTCCCGACAATTGGATTGCGGCCAATCGAGTTAATGTGGCAAACATCAGCATTAGTATCTAAAAAGTAGGGAGACTGAAACTGAAACAGAGCCATGAGCCATGAGTAGAAGAGCACAAGAAGATAGCCAACCAGTCAGTCACTCATTGGCCCAGACATCCAGTCTGTCATTCAGTCTCGCATTCAAGCAAACAACTTGGCTGTTCCCGCTCATGCCTCGGCCTAATCGTTTGACGTACAAATAATTTCCAATGAGTTTGCGGCTCATTGAGCGCTGGACGTGGACCAGGCAAGGGAGTTAAGTTATGTATATCTGAGCAATTTGATTGCAGGCCATGGAGGGCATTAAAGCAGTTAAAGCTAAACACTGGGGCTGAGTTCTAAAGAGATGGGGAGCAGGACTCCATCCACATTTAGGAGTCAAATTTATGACTTTTGGGGTGACTGCCGGCAAAGCTATTTAATGAGACTTACAAGTTATAAGTAGCATTCTAATGAACGATAAACACAAATGTCAATTCGAATCATTTTCTAACAATTTCATAAATTGTCTACAATTATATTAGTTGCAATGATTATAAATTGATCCTTGTCAGATTTCAATTCGAGCAAATTTTAACAAGCGGATTTTAGTTAGATGCTAAAACTATACAAAACATAAGCTTTCGAGCTGATTGGATACTTTATCGAATCGAAAGTCAATATTAATAAAGAGTTTTTTAATTAAACATCAAAATAATATTATTAGTATTTATAGTAAACTATTTATAAGCTTTGTACAATCTATATGAATAATTTTATTTTTAATAAATTTAATCGTAAATATTTATCAGAGATTGAATTGATTGGCAAAAGTGATTCAAACAAAGTGACTGATTTAGAAATTGTTGTTCCATATATTTTCCAAGTGAATCTTCTATCCAAATAATCATAAATTATAAGTCCTGGTATCAGATAACTATAGACAGTACTAGCTACATTTATCTGATGGAAAATAGTTCCCCCTTGGACATTATTCTAAGAGAAAATTGTATGCTCAAGAATTCGTGACACTTAAATGTTTTACTCATGTTTCTATTGTTTTTAATTTCGCACCTTTTGTTCAGCTTTCCTTTTCGTGTGGATTCACCCACTTCTGAAGTGACGTAACCGCAACTCCTGAAAATCAGGAACCACCCCAAAGAGCTTTGCATTTCCATAAAACAAAGTTGTTTAAGCTATTATTAAGTGCATAATTTCAAATGAGACGCCTACCGAATGCCCAACCACGCCTTGAACTGGGCATGTGTTTCTATTTAAGTACATTTTTGCCTTTTGTTTTGTTTTCTTTTTGTTGCTACTTTTTAAATAGCAAGCTGGGAAAAGCGTTGGCAGCAAAACTTTTACCAGGGAGGTCGTTAACACGTCGACTACGCACACACACACACACACACACATACAAGCTTAAAAGTGTATGTAGTGGTGTGAGTATATTTAAAATGGGTCTGACGGGACTCTAGCTTTGTGTGTATGTTGATGTGGCAGTGTGCAACAGTTAACGTGGCGTATGCGCAACGTATGCATTTAATTTAATTTCATTATATTTATGCACATCTATATGAAAGAATGTAGCTGTGCAAAAGACGGTGGACTATGGAATGGAAGAAGAAGCCATGGAAGCTGGTACTATTGGGGTTGCTGATGCAGCAGGAGTAAATGGGGTTGGATGGGCTGCCTGGTTAGCATGCAAATTGCAGAAGTTTGCGTCCACCACTTTGGCCGCTTTTGCACTTTTGTTAAATAATTTATGTGGCAATATGCCACGGTCGTTTATGAATTTAATATTAAAGTGTCATTTAATTTTGTACTTTTTACATTTTTTTCTTGTTTTAGTTTTTATTTTAATTTTATTGATATTTTCTGCGTATTAAACATTATTGACAAATGTTATTTGTAAAATATTTATTATTTAAATGGCAAAATGTAATTAAATTAATTAGCAATAAGTTTCACATATTTTGACATAAATATTAAGCTTTATACGTTTTTAAAATTTTTACCCAGTAAAATTCAATTAACTCAGATTTCAGAGACTTTTATGCGAAATGCATTGCATTAAACGGAATTTCCCGGGCCAACACCTCAAACAAAAATGTTCATTTGAATATGCATTAAGAGGGACATTAAATTATGGGACCCGTACCATCTTTATCTGGCCAGCCGTTCCGCGAGGATGTCTTCTCCAAAAAGCCATTTCGTACATGACCATCGGACCAGGCTATTAACGGATGCAGCTAAAATGCAAACAAAGTTTTCGTTCTCACCAGAATCGCGACACTTTCATAAATAAACATTTCGCAAAATTATGCAACAATTTCCATTGAAGTCGGGCGCAGGTTGTTTGGTATTGGAGCGGGTGGGCTGTTAGATTTGGAGGTTTTAACTAAGCACTTGGACTATGCATTAATGTTGCAATTTGAATTTTCAATTGTGGTGCTTTTGATATAACCATTTCGGGCCAACCAGGCCAGCCATTAGCCATAATGCTGAATAAAGCTTAGTTAGGTAGATTTCTGATGGAATAATTGCGGAACGCTTAAAGATTAAATATTCATTTTGATGTTGCAGGGCTCGTTTTAATGGCGAACGAGTATATTTATGACTGACTATAAAATATATCGGTCTAATTTTAGCTTTTGCTTGCTTGTTATTTCGATTATGCTGTATGATTTATGACGTCCAAAGCTGCTGGCTTTCTGATTCGTTCACCCTTGCAGTTTTCCAACACTGAAAGAGGAAGAAGAAGACAGTTGAATGTGTCTTGTTAATTTAACTTCTTTTAAGAGTGTTTTAAAAAACTGCGCAGGCAAATCTGCCATTTCAATCTTTCAGCCCAAAAATATTTATAAAGTAAAATGCTTAACCTTTTTGCACTTCAGTCTCTTCAGCTCATACCTCCCGCCTCTCTTTCTCTCTATATTTTACTTGAGAAACTCTTAAATGTGGCTCTTCAACTTATTCGAAACATTTCTCAACTGGCTCTTACAATTAGACAAAGTCAGCTGAGTTCTAAATGAACTGCCATTTAGATACCAACCCATTTACTTTCCCCCAAGCCCTCTCTCTCTCTCACACACACACACTCACACATACCATCCACTTAAACAAACAAAAATAATTGCTTTGGCACACGCGCAACCCGAAAAGTTTTTCTAACAAAAAAATAAAAAGCAAAAATTGCTTACCCAAAAGTGTATAAATGCCAAGCCATTTAAATTTGCGAAACTTTTGCGCTTCGATGCTTTAACTTTTGACACCTACGACAGGCAAATAACCCCGGATCCGCCAAGCGGTGCTCCGTACTGATGCCGATGCTGATGCCGACACCGACACCGAAAAGGGGTGTCTTTCGCTTGCTCAGCCTCTTGCCGCCCCGAGGCCTTTGGCACCTCTACCAGAAGAGTTTTGGCATTGCCTTTGCCGCAGGAAGCAATGAATTCATTCATTTGTTTACCCGTTCAAGTGGCAACTTCATTTTGTAAACACTTTCGTTTACATACAACTTACTTTTTTGCCAGCGCGTTTTGCCCTGTTTGGTTTTTTTTCCCCTCTATCCTGTTTTATTTTTTTCGTTTCAGACACCACAAAAGTACTTTGAGAGCTCACACTGGGAAGGACAAAGAGATGTATATTTAGAAGCTTCTATATTCTTATATATACAAATATATAGGGAAAGCAACCCACAAGTTACATATCCTTTAACACGAAGAAGACAACGCTGCCGCTATTTGTGCCGCTGCCTTTTGCGGTGTCTTTGGTCTAAGAGCTCAGGGGTGGCTCGAGAAGTCTGAGCGGAAAGATAAGCTTGCCGAAAACTTAATTCCCCAGTTCTAGACCAAATCAGGTTCATTTAGGTTTTTGTTGCTAGAAAACAGGAAATATATTTTCACTGCTTTTATCTAAATTCTTGAGAGTACTGAGTGACTCTTAATAAATTTTATAAATTCGATTCTTAAGATTCTTCTGACTTTTAATAGATTATATAAATTAGATTTTACAAATTTATTCTCCCAGCAAAAATTGGATCTGTTAATTAGAGAGTGAAAGTGACTTAAAAAAATTTTGGATTGCTTTAATATTTTTTTTAATTTCAGGAATGAAATTTAAAAATATATTTTTTAAAACTTTTTGAGCAACCCTCGCGTCGACATATTCTCTACTATGTATCGTTGTTTTTACTCTGGCTGTGTTAGCATTTGTGTACGCTTAGTTTTGCGTCTGTGAGAGTGTGTGTATCTGTGTGTTTGTTACTGTATTTCACAGTTTCGCTCTTTGGCGAAAGTTTTGTGTTTTACTTTTAGTTTGTGGCTTTGCCGGTTTTATCTTCAACTTAATAAAATGCCGTCAACAGTTTTAAATGCAAATTTCCAGCAGAAACCAACGACACCCTTCCTAAAAACTTTCGACCCCTTTTTTCCACTCACCACTCTGCGGTTGCACTGCTCTGCATTGCTTAGTGGCCCATTGCACAAATGAGACTTGCAAATTATTATGTTCTTTGGTGAAGGAACGGATAAATCTTTAAGGCCGCCTGTCATGGAATCTCAGGGGCGCTTCCGGTTTGCCCAACTTTAAGAGTATTTTCATATACATTTTTCTTTATTTTGGGGCATGTTTTGGGTGAATGCCGTAACAAACAAAGTGCAGTTGAAAAAGTTCCGAAAGTGTGGTTCTTAAACTCCACAGCGAATTGCTAAACCGGCTATTAAGGCATACAAATAGGTTGGCTGGCATGGCTGGGTGTGTGGGTGTTTGGGTGTTGGCTTGTTGCTTAGTTTGTATTTTTTATTCGGTTAGTTGTTGTGAGTCCTGTAAGGTCAAGTTGTGCATAACTCTGAAGGGCTTGGGAGTGTGTTGGAAAATCTAGGAATGTGGGCTAAATAAGCAACTGTTGCCCTATTTCGTGGGTAATGAGCTGTTCAAGTTAAAACTGAATTCTTCTTGTTTGTTAGACGCACTATGTGGTTCTATAACTTTTAAGGAACTTTCCGATGTTTTGAAGCAAAAGCTAAATGCTTATAAAGTTTGTAGCAGAAAAATGTAGGCCAAATCTTAATAGGTTAAAAAGTTTCTCTCATATTTTTATTCTCATCGAAAGCTGTATTAATAAAAGCAAAAATAAAAATGCTCCCTTAAAAGGAATACCTAAATATATTTATATCTTGAAAGTTAATTTAAATCTAGGAACCACAATATACTTCTTTTTGAGAAGTGGTCAAATTGTAGCTCACTTTAGCTACAAAAGATGAAGTCTATGTTTCATTTGACAATTCAATTAAATTTTCAGCACTCCCCGAAAAAAAAACTCGAGAATAAAAAATACAATACAACAGAAATTGCTCAAAAGTGTCAAAGCAATCAACAAAAAATGGGGGAAAAGTTTCAAAAAATGTTTTCCTCTTGTTTATTTGGTGTCGTGGCAAAAGTTGAGGGCACGTAGATGAACCACAAAAGGAGGCTCAAAACTTGGTCTCTAGTAAATTCAGTTCGTTGGCTACTCCCGCATAGAGAATAACAATTTTAATTAGCAGGAATAAAGAAAAGTTGCCTCAAATCGACGAACAGAGAACCGAGTAAAAAAAAAGCCTTTCACTCGTGTGGTGGAAAATAAAATTATGATAATAATTCAGCAAAATGAAAAATATACACAAAACAAAATCAGTGCGAAAAAATTGAAAAATTATTTAAATCAACAAAGAAAAAAATAAACAAAAATATAAATAAAACACGGAGCCAAACAAAATATGCATATAAAGTAATTAAAAAGTTTTTCCTCGACATTTATGTGTGTCTGTTGGAAATTTTGTTGAATACAGCCAAACAGACAGGAAAGAGAGAAAGAAAATAAACCAGAAAGGCAGTGAAAACAAAATAAAATAATTTTTTAACAAAACTAAACAGGGAAATTCAATTATGGGGGGGGGGGGGGGTTGCCAATTTGAATAAAGAGATATACTGAGGGTTAAATAATCAAATGATATCAGAGCTGTTTTTTGTGGAGGGGAAATTTCGGAAAATTTGTATTCAAGTTAAAGTTTAATTGGCAATTGTTTACATTTTATTAATCTGTGTGGGTGCCTGTTTGGGTTTGGTATAAAGCTTTTGTCTCACTGTTATGACCATAAGGGATCACTTGTCGTATGTGTAATGTGACTGAAAGTTATCTAAATTTTTTCATTCCTTCTCGCTGTTCTCACTAATTTAAATATTCATTAGCAGCCTCCCCACCTTCATTTGCACAAAAACAAGCAGAGTCAAAAGTTTGTAGGTAAAATGCTTTGTTCTATTTTGCTAGCCATTTTTTTGTTGGCCAAAAGCGAAAACGGTAACAAAAGAGCTACAAAATATTAAAAGAAAAACAAATACTCTTATATGTATGTATGAGCAAGAGAAATCTGTGTTAGTTGTGCAAAAATCTTTTAGAAAAAGTATAAAAAAAGACAGAGAAAGAATGATAAATAAGAAAAGTAGCTGGATAGTGGGTAGACACGGGGCAGGACAGGACTGGCGAAAGCCAACAAAGAAAAAACACTGAAAATGAACTAAAAGCAGCATTTCCGCTTGGCTTGACTTTACCACTAGTCAGCTTCCTTTCTTCTACCGCTCCCACTGCCGCCATTTTGGACGACATCATCATCGCCACAGCTGCTGAAAAATGCAGCTGCCATGGCGAATTGGAAAACTGCAAGTAACTCAAACAAAGAATTAAAAAGGAATGAGCTTGGCTCATTTTCCATTTTTCTCATTTTTTCCTGTGCTAAAGAGATACTATGTAAAGTGGGGAGCTTGCTTTATGGATAATAAGTTAATTCGCTTGTTAATAAGTTGGTCAAAGAGTTGATGGCAAATTTGTATTAATACCTTAAATGCTTTTGCAGGCTAAGTAAAAATATATTTAACAAACTATTTAAAAAAAAAAAACCTTCTTTAAAATAAAGAAACCTGAAAATTAACAGAAGCTTGAATAGAGTAAATATTAAATTGTTTTATTTATAAAATAAGTCTAATAAAATAAGCAATGGAATACGGGAGTAGGATCTGGGATTCCAAGGGTTTTAAAGTCAAGTATTTTGGTTAGTCGTTTGGTACTTAAGAAATAAGTACGCGTTGCCAAAAATGCCCAACTAAAACCTAATGCATGCATAATCAACTTTATTTCAAACTTGGCCATCCTGACTGCCTATTTGCCTGCCAGTTTATGCTCCAATTCCTGTTGTTTGTTATTGTTGCTGTTTTTGGTGGTGCCGTTGCCCTGGCTGGGTGTCTTGGGTGGCTGTTTATTGGCTGACTGGCTGCTTGGCAATCTGCCTTATCTCTTGCCATGAAGTAAACTTAAACTCAAGTTAAAGGTTCATTTCATTAATTTGCAAGTCGCATTTACTGCGCCGACAACGGCGCACAAAAATTTGCATTTAAATCTTGAAGTAGAGTAAGCCGTAACACAAGAACTTGGTCGGAGGTTCCTTATACTTGAGCCTTTGGCAACTTTTTGTGCTTAAGTAAACGAAAAAAGTTGTTTAGCTAAAAATTAAGTTGCCACTTCAGACTGTACCAAATTGTGCATATTAAGGCCAATTTTGCTCTCCCTCCTGTTTTGCTATAAGTCATTAATAATTTGATATCCATGACTTATAAGATGAGTCTTCAATTGGTTGGGGCTTGGGATATCTTCAACATAAGTTTGGTCATCAACCGCAAGGCCAAAGTTTGTGGGATTGTTGTGGTTTGGATTTTCAGATACAGTATCTGTATCTTTAGCCTGTGGTTAAACACATAATTATGATGGTCCAGCTATAATTAGCAGCTGCTTCAGTTTCTCGATTATCTAGTCCATATATTTAAGGCTTAAAGTTTTGGCTTTGGATGGTGTTCCATTAGATAGAATCCGCATAAAGTAGAATAGAATTTTCTCTGCTGACTGCTTCTTTTTTCAGGTCCATTTGCTTTTCAATTCTGGTGATGCGCGCGACGCTTCTTTGCATAATAATGAAAGCGTCCAGGGTCACTTACAATTCCATTAAGTGAGACATCCAGCTTCAACCTCTCCCTACTAATTGCCTCGTGAGAAATTTTCCAGCTGTTCTCCGGCACAGAAAAGCCGTTTAAATAAACAGCAATTATTTGCGTAAACCAAACTGAGATATTTTACTTAATAATGTTAATTTCTATCGCACTTAAGTGGCTGGGAAACCCTTCGCTCCTGCATCTAAAAAATCCACGCGCCACCACCCAAGCAAAACAGCCTCATATCTGCCAGTCACCCACATTCACCAGAGACCTGAAAAGCTTCGATATAGGCCAGGGAAATTGATGGATTGAAATTGATAGGTCTGCTTGCGTCACTTTGATTTCACTCAAACACAAGACGAGAAATATAAGAAACTTGTTTTCTTGTTTTTTCCTCTGAGTGGCCTGGGGGTCGTCCTGACCTGAATATCAGGATATGAATTGAACGAATTTCCCTTTAAAAATGCAAGAAAATTTAAGAATTTATGGTCGAAAGCATTGGGTTTCTAAGCAATCAATTGCCTGATAGGTAAAAGTAGATATTTAGACTTACACACTGTGACCATCCTCTCAATCATGGCGTTTAGTGTCTGTACTCTCTCAGTAACCTTTGCAATTGAGATTTTGCCATAAGTCCTATAACTGAAGATAGGATTGATTGTATCAAGAATGTGGAAAAGTGAAAATCAGTACCACATTTAAGCTGCCAAGCCTCTAAAACTGTTTTTATATATTTTTTCGTTCTATTTACTATGCTGAATAGTCATTATTACTGGTGCAATCAATTCAGCCGTCTATTTATTATACCATCTAGTTGTCATACAAACCTAAATAACTCCCACATTTATTGGCTCATCTCTTTAAAATTAGGTTCAAACTATTTTTTACATAGATATACGCATGTGTCCCGAACTTCAGAAGCATCAGACTACTATGTCATAGATCTGCGAAGCCAAACTAAATTGTCCCTACCTACTGACCGTAACCGATGATGTGACTTATGGGAGAAAAAAACTTAGAAAAGAGTTTGTAGTCTTCGGCACAAATAAGAGAACGTTGGGATTTTTATTGTATATTCTATTTTGGATTATATATTTTCTTAGGCTTAGGTGACGGGAAAAATTTTTGTTTCCCTCAAAAATAATAATCGGGCGCAGCTAAGTTTGAGATGCCCTGTACCTATAGGGGCCGATATCGGTCTTTTCTACCGATATTTCCTAGGGGCTATATAGTTAAGCATAAGATTCTGTAAAGTTTTAATGCCAATTGTATTTTAAGATACAGGGTATAAAAAGTGGAAGTATATTGTTACTCTCAATCATATATGAAAAATGTATTTAGTCTTGTAAATCAAAATGATTGAATTTTATATAATGTGTGCAAAAAAGTAATTTATTTAATTTTTTTATGTTTTATTAAAAATTTCTCAAAATAAATTTTACATGTTTCATTCATTTACTTTCTCAGGAAACTAAAATGTTTTTGTAATTTTCGTTTCACGAAATTACTTAGAGTTTTAAGGTAAAATCGTCGCTTATTCTTGTGTGCAAATTTGTTGTGTGAGTGGTTTCCTTTCAGTGTATTTGACATTTTTGCAACTTGCATAAAATAAATTAAAAACTGCTTACAAAAATAAAAAAGAAAAAAAAACACTTTTGCATTTGCATACAACCATTGTTGTTTTTGCCATAGCCTTTTATTGTTGTTGTTGGCTTTGATATTTTTATTCTTATTATTCTTATTGTTGCCTTTTGAGCTTGTCACTTTGACAAAGTAGATGAACGCAGCCAAAATGAAGGAGAAAAGGGCAGCCAAGGACCTCTGGCATGGCATTGGCAGCGACAGCAGAAGTCTATTGAAGCCGCTCTGGGATTGCCTTTGATGTATACTCCGTTAGCAAAGTGCTGGGCCGGCATTTTCATAAGCACAGTCAACAGAAAGGAGAGGGTCGGAGCTGTGAAATGTGCAGGTAGAGATGAAGGTGTAACTCAAGGAAGCATGGAGTTTGAAGGAGCCAGTAGACGGCATGACGTGGAGAATGGATTGAAGAGTCTGAAGCTTAAGTGTCGAAAGTCTTGATAGCGTCTGGTTTCATTATTGGCAAAAGGGTTAAAGATATGCGGTTTACCCCGAACCATATGTTGGGTAGTCTGAGTGACTCCGGGGGGCCTTAATTTCCGCTGACTGACAGAAAGTCTCTGAAGAACTCCGAATCGACAGGCAGTCAGTCATTCCAGTCATTCAGGCTTTTTGGCTAAAATTGAAATTCCTGTGAAGCCCGAAAAAGTAGGTCAGAATTTGGCTCTTGGTTTTGGTCTGGAAATACTATAGAATCGAGAGAGCCCAGTCTGCATTCCTTCGGTATTTATTTGACATTTTTATGGCAAATCACCCAGCCCACTTTACTACCCATTCCCAATTTCTTTCTATTTCTCTGTGTGCCTCCCGCTCAATGTCTATTGGATGATGTTTGTTTTTTGGGTATTTCCCATTGTTTAATAGAATTCGGTGTCTTCTATTTTTTTGTTCTGGGAGTTTCCTGTCATTTGAGGCGCACGGTTGACATTTTTATGTTTTATTGTTGGCTTGGTGGTGGAATAGTTTTTTCTTGTAGTTATTTTTGAATATTAAAGTGATTTAGTGTTATGTGCGCCAAGTTGAAAAATTGTGAAAAATCGTTTGTCGAGGGGGGCGGCGAGTGTGTGTTGGATGGAAAACCGAAAGGTGAAAAACAAGCATAGACACGCTTCAAGCTCCACGCTCGCTTGCCCATCTAATCCATAAAACGTTTTAATTAATGACAACAATATGTGGCATTGTACCGTGGCGACTCCAAAGGCGGCGGTGGCAGCAGTAGCAGCTCTGGCGGCGGCGTTTAAAGAAAAATTATTGGAGGTGTGGGAAGGGCAGGGATCCGCCTTCCTCACCTTAACCTCCTCTACCTTTATCAGCCGCCCAAAATTGTTGTGCCGAGAATATTTGACTTTGTCAGCTATTTGTGTGAAAATGGCTTAGGTTTTCAATGTCTTCTGGTGTTGTTTTCTTTGTGTATTTTTTTGGCCGCTGACATACACAAAATGGGCGGAGTGTCTTTGTTGTTGTCGTCGTCGTTTATAATTTGGTGAATATATATTTAGATCCGAGACATCAGACATCACAGCCCAATGAGTTATGTTCAACATTGTGTGGGTGTTGAAATGGTAAACCAAATTTAAAATACACGGCAAATCGAAAGACTAGACAAGGGTTTCCGACTAAGGCAATTGTCTTGTATACTATGAAGCAAAAATTTATATATGTATTGAATAAAATAATTGGTAGAATTTCTTAGAAAAAAAATTCACAATAAACAAATCAAAGCTCGATTATTTAATAAATTGAAAATTCTAATCTATTAAAATTGCTCAGTGCTGCTACATTGAGATAATTGCTCATATTATATTTAGTTTATGAGCAATTCTTATCAATTAAATTATTGCCTATTTAAATAAAATGTTAGCTCTCTTGTTGATTAGTTTCGTGCTTTAATTCAGTGAGAAGACGGCCAATTTTCGCAAAAATGAAAATAAATTTAATTATTTTGGCATTTATAATATTTATTGGAAACAAAGGAGATGCCGCAAGTCCTGACAATTCCGTAAGTTAATAAAAAATAAATAAAAGCCCTAAATTTGCCACCTTTTTTTTAAGAAAAAAATAAAGCATTTATTTGTTTTCTTCACTTTTTAAATAATTTTGATCAAGAAAATATATATGAGACTGATATACTATATAATGTTAAACATGAAGAGACCTTTGTTGTTACTAATAATTGTTCATATTCCAGAAAAACATTTTATCAGGTATTGATGCCATGAAATCTGAGATGTCTGCCCTTCTGAGCAGGTTCGAAGAGATCCTTAAAGAGAAGGACAATGAAATAGCCGACTATAAG
The DNA here is from genome assembly GCA_037075145.1 of Scaptodrosophila latifasciaeformis. Classification (NCBI taxonomy): domain Eukaryota; kingdom Metazoa; phylum Arthropoda; class Insecta; order Diptera; family Drosophilidae; genus Scaptodrosophila; species Scaptodrosophila latifasciaeformis. Next base: position 20,443,753 of record JBAMCM010000217.1, on the reverse strand, counting down.
GCTAGACTGGCCTCATGCGAATGGAAAGGATGTCATAACCTTGGTGCTTCAGATGATATCCATGAAATCGCAGTGCCTGGTGGTCAACCGTTTTCAGTGCTTTGCAATTCCGGAGTGGCTGGGCCTGGCTGGACTATTGTGGAGAAGCGCTTTGATGGCAGTGAGAACTTCAATCGCAAGTGGGAAGACTATCGCAATGGCTTTGGAGATTTGAAAAGTGAATTTTTCTTGGGACTTGAGAAACTCCATCGTCTGCTGAATAATCAGCCGCATGATCTCTACATTTATATGGAAGATCAACAGAATGTGCACCGATTTGCTCATTATGACAACTTTTTGATTGGAAACGAGAATGAAAAGTACAAGTTAAAGTCTTTAGGAGATTATAATGGTGATGCTGGAAACTATTTTGTGCGCGATTTGGGTGCGGCCTTTAGCACTTGGGATAAGGATAATGATTCACAACGTTCAGAGAATTGTGCTCAAAAATATGCCAATGCCTGGTGGCACAGCGAATGCAGTTACACGTATGTCAAAATATATTTTAATTTTATAAAGATTTTATTAGGGAGAATTTCATTTTTTATTTTCAGAAATTTGAATGGCGTTTATAGATCAGCGGATGCTGAAACTCGATTTTACTGGGATCACAAAATAATCCTGAAGTCTGTATATATTATGGTACGCCCGAAAACGACGAAAAAATAATCAATTCTTGTGGAGCTGGTAAAATAGAGCTTGGCAGACTAAAATCAATTGATCATCTTACAACTATTCTCAAATAAATTGTTTATTTTGTAATCCAGCGTTGCAATTATTTCTTTCTGAAAGCATTATTAATCTACAAGTCTTATGACAACTCCACTTGCAACACTTCAAATCATTGCCAACTAATTGGCTGTCATAAAGCTTAGTGGAACAATTCTATGAAACTTTGATATCGCAAAATTGCATCAGGCATTTAAGTGGCAAGTAGTAAGTGGCAAGTGGTGAATGGAAGTGCCACTGCAACTGCAAAGTGTCAAAAACTTAATTAAAATCGCGTAGCTGTTTCAATTACCAAAGCTGTTGAGAAGTGCTGGTAAAACAAACTTGTAGATACTTTTAGCTCATGTACTTAATTAGACATTAAATACTAAGAAAATACTCAGGATAATGGATTTGAAATGCTATAAAATTACCTTAACTAAGATGGAACTGCATTTGCCACAAAAGACCCCAAATAAAAGTACAGAAAATCACACAAACCTCATAGTTTGCTTTCGTGCCAAACAGCATAGCCCAGGCTGAGTGTGAATATTTAATAGTTTTCATGAATTAGCTACCAATCCACCAAATGGAAAGTTTCCCCTACTTTTGAATACAAGATTCTCAGGCCAAATTATTCTCTGACTATTCTACCTCACGGTATCAGTAAATTTTAAATATAACTTTTATAAAATGAATACTTAAAAAATTAAGCAAATTAATTACTTATGCTCAAACAGCGGTCATGTAACCGACGCTTGAGTGATTTTCAGGCCAATAGCTTGTGTGCGTTTGTATGCCAACTTGGTCATTAGTTAATTCACTGCACAGCAGGCAAACTGTGCTGCCCATAAATGGGTAGTGCAGAACAGAGACCAGAGATTTCAGTAGAGTAGAGTAGAGCAGAGTGGAACAAAGTTTAGAGGAAGGCTGCAGCATAGAATCAAAGGCAAGCGGCAGTGGTAAAGTGAAATCGTGTAAATTGGACCACACAGACAAAGACAAGCCAACTAACCAACTGGGAAAGTTTTGCTTGGATTCCAACTACACGAAACATGTGGGGCTGGCAACGTAGAAAGCCAACCTGGACAGGCCAGAGAGGCAGTAGGCATATCAGCATATCACAGAACCAAAGAGGGAAGTTGGAAGTTGTGAAGTTGGTTGGTCGGAGTCGACCCATCATGTTCTGCTCTATACAACAATATATTTTGCATAAATTATCATTGAGCAGAGCTGGGAGAGAAAGAGAAGCTTACAAACAAGATAATAGCTTGCCAGGCAGTCCTCCCCAACATCATTAAGGAAATTACTTGTAATGTAATAGAAAACCAGCAAAAGAGGCGGCAGCTGGTGTTGAGGCTTGGCTTCGAGTGGCTTCGACTGGCTCAAATTATCATACATAAATGCAGCCTTAATGCAGCCTACTGTTCTCAATATTTTCCAGGCGAAAAATAATTAATGTGAGACCGTCCCAAAGCAACTACCGAAAGCCAACAAATTAAGCTATTGATTTGGCTTAAAGAATCAGTGGCTCTGTCAAATATTTAAGACTGATTCGAGTTTTAATTAAACCATTTTTGGAATAATCAAGCTCATAAATGAAATATTTAACTGATGCTTTGATAATGATTTTTCATTTGACTGAAAAGTCTTCAATTTATAAATATTTATAAGAGCTCTGGCATTGTTGGTAAAAATATATTTGAATTATTTTGAGTTTATTGGGCAACATTTTTAAATGAAATTGACTTTAATTAATTCGATTCGTACTTCAATTTTTGTCTTGGATATAGTAAGTGTCAGTCAAACTTAAAGTCGAAGAAAAATGAGTGTGAGGATTATTAAAATTTTGCTGGGGGGGGGGGGGGGGGGGAAATGGGGTTGGTAAAAATAGGATATTCACAGATACACAAAATCCATAAATTTTATTAAACATCTTGTGTAACTTAAGAAGCCCATCAATCAAATTAGTATACCTTTTAGTATGACTTGCAATGAATTCATAGAAGGTGTAAACTTAAATTTTCTTGTTTACTCAATTTAAGCACTTGATATGCCAACAACTAACTCAAAGAAATACTTTATGCTCTAGCACTTTAGCCAAAAATATAAATAATCGAATAAAGTTCAATCAACACAAAAACAAACCCCAAAAATTGCTACCCCTCGCTCCGCAGTGAAAGTTTCACTGGCCAAAAACCAAGAGCGAAACCACTCGGCACAGATTTCCAATCATTTGCATTTGCATGTCAACAAGCAAAGAGCCAGAAGAAACCAAAGTCTAAACTGGATTTGACTCTAGCAACGGCTTTGGCCTTGATGCTGTGTTATTGGCCAGAGGACTTGGAGTTTGGGGATTGAGGTTGAGGTCAGGATCAACAACAAATATATTCGTGTGTGTGCCTGAAAATGGCAGGCAACATTTTCTATGCTAGTCGGTTTGGCTCGTTACTCCAAATTTCTGCTGCAAATTACACAAAAATTAAATGCATGAATAATTCGAATGGTTGCTGTGGTCAACGGCAAACTTCCCAGCAACTAATCATACAAAAGGCCAAAATGCCAGGAGTAGAGAAATCCGAGGAGTGGTGAGGTGAGTCCACTGCAATGGCAGTAGGGGAGGGCATTGCGAAGGGAGTTGTGGTTTCTATTTGCACTGCATTTTATCGCTTTAACACTCTGACACAATGAATATAAATATTTGGACAGCAAAAACAGCAGCAACATCATCGGCAGTGGGTGGATTTCTTACTCTCTTTACTCCTCCAAAGTTGGAATGCGAATGTGAGTACTTTTGTAAGTGACTTGGGCTCTGCATAATTTTTAGTAAAATGAAAATGACAAAATAATTTTTAATTTTTTACCACACTTGTTCAATTTATTCATTACTTTTTTATATATTTTTATTTATTTAAATATTTTTTTTTTTGTGTTCGCAATGAATATAAGGATATCTTATATCGTTTACTGATATTTTCTTTTTCAATTGACTACAAGTCTGCAAATTTATTGGTTGCTTTTAAAATGTACACAAATGCCTTATTTATGCCGCTGAAGTTAAATAAATACAAATTGAGTTTCCATTTCAGACTTTTCCTTAAAAAAGAAAGAAACCACTCTGTATTGAGCAAATTTGTTGCACGGCGCTTGGGGCCAGGAAATGTGCGTGTTTTGGTGCCATCTAACAATCCATACAAGTTCAATGAGTCCAGCAAATGAGTATGTCTGAAAAGGAGCTTAAAGGTGGGAGTGGAGTGGCACAGAATCAATTTCCGTTATGGAAGAGCCTTGCAATTTGCTCCGAATCTCAATTCTTTCCATTTGACAGGGTGAATTGGATTGTGTTTTGATTTTTGGCAAATTGACAGAAAGAAAAAAAATATATGAAGCTCCGGTTTTGTTAGGTGGGAAAAACAAATATTATGTTTATTTTTCTTTCTTGCAATGTATAAAATATCAAAAATCTAATAACTTAAAGCAAGTATTTAGATAATATTATTTTATTATTCTTTAAAAATGAAAAAATGTGAATGAATCAATCAGCGTTCTTTGGCATTTACGGAGCACTTTTTATCAAAGCCGGTCATCATGGCTGACATGCAAATGTAAATTAGGTGTTAATTTATTTATCTTATTCAAATTTAAAATTTTTATTCTGTATATAACCAAAGACGCATATATCGAGTTTCATAAGTATCGAGCAACTTTATCTCTGAGTTACCCCAATCGAATTTAATAAAATATTTAATTTAAAAGTAATTAGCTTACCATTTTTATCATTTAATTTGTTTAAAAGAAAAACTTCGAAAAGAGTTTGTAATTTTCGACACCCTGGGAATGGAAAGCACCTCAATGGAGTCCTCTTCTGATGTATAATTTATTGATTAAAAACGGTTCAATTATTCAGAAGGTTATTAGTCAGTTGAATTTAATATAATTAATTTTATTTTGCAATTTTCTGAAATTATATTTATGCCTGAGCGTTGGCAGTCTACGTATAAAATATTTATGATTTTAGTTTTGACGGCTTAAAAATAAATAATAAATTATTAAACATTTTTTAATGATAATTTAATAAAATTATATTAACACTTAATATTTTCTCATATTTTCAATCGGAATAAATAAATTTCTATATTAAGTTTTATGATTGTTTTTAAATGTCTCGAAATATTTACATCTTGTCATCTGTAAAGAAAAATCTCACATTAAATAAAGTTGTTCATTTAAAAAAGCTTTCAATTTACTGTCCATTTATTAGCTTAACTTCTCAAAATCTTTGCTACAATATTTTCCAACAAGTATTTGTTTAAACTTTATCTGATAAATCCTTGAAAATATCCCGCATGTCACTCATATAAAATAAAGCATTTTCGAAAAAACTTATTGACAATCCGATTAAGTCGGATAATTGCTGCTACAATTATCTCGAAATATCATCGAGGCTTTTATTATGTTCTTTAACTATCAGCATAATAAAATGTCAATTTATCTTTGAATTTTATTTATTTGGTTGCAGTGCTTATCTGCAGCCAAATATATGATTGTCAATTTTTTTTTTTAATATTATACTCTATTTTTAATTTAAATTTTTAATGAAATTCAAAAGAAATAGCTAAAGTCACGAAGTGGACTTCATAAAAAAGAATGCCATTGAACAAAAGTCGAATTAATTAAAAATCTGTACTGCTGATGGCATTGCAAACATAATAATTCAATCGATATTAACATAAATCTAAAAAAAAAACAATGAATGGATAATTAGACTGCTATTTCCTTTTAAATTTTAAACTAGGGAGCTTCGCTTGGCTTGCAATGCAACCTCCCGTGGGGTGTGTGGAAATTTCTGTACTGGAGATATCAGTTTTTCTGCAATACTTTTTATAGACTAAATTCGGGTTTTCCCGAAATTGAAATACCCTGTACCTCTAAAGTCTGCAAGGTGTTTCTACTTTCTTGCTTAATCATGATCTCGTTTCAAGCTTTCTCGAACTTAAAATACCCTGTAATCTTTCAGACAATTGTTTATATCACTGTCCTTGGACTGCATTCGGGCGTTTCCAAAATTGATATACCCAGCAAGGCTATTTCTGCCAAATTGTTTTATCCCAATCTTTGAATTAAATTCGGGCCTTCACGAAATAAAAATACCCTGTACCTCTATTTCTATTTAAGTCTTCCTTCTATTGAGAATATTATACAGTCAAATGTTGGTTATTCTAACTTTTTTAGTCTTTGAGATATTCACAAATAATTTTTTCCCCATGGTATCGTGATGCTGGCGGAGTGAGAGGGTCGGATCAAGAAAAAAAAAAAAACTTGCCCGTTCTCGTGTCCTATAGATTCCATATACCAAATTTCATAACTCTAGCTTTTATTGTTTCTGAGATCTTTGGGTTCATACAGACGGACATGGCCAGATGGATTTCTATAGTAACCCTGACCATATCGTGGGTAACTTTGGGGGTTCTCCGACATCTTCTTTTGGCTGTTACATATACGCGCAACTTTCCAGTATACCCTTTCCCATCGGGTAAAGCTCTTCAGGATACCCTCTTCCTTCGGGTATAATAATGAATCTATCAGCTCCAGATCTTTGACAATTCGCTAATAGTTTTAGAAAAGTAAAAACTCTATGCATTATTCAGTTTTGTTTCACTTAATTTACTTTCAAAGCTAGTGCGATTTTTATTATTAAGTCATCGATGCAAATAATTAACTTTTAACTAATAATTTTTTTTATTATAATATTATATTTTATTTAATAATTATACATTTCACTTAATCAACTCTTAATTCAATTTTTTTTATGGAAACACTTTTTTTCTCATGGATTATGGTGCTGGATTTGATATGGCAATCAACTGGTACATCATTTTTATGCATTCATTTATTAGCAATACTTCGTATGGGTATTTATTTGTGGAATTTATTTCTTTCTTTTTTTCAGATAACTTTTACACCCTTCGTCAGTCACCACAAAATCAATTTCATTTGTCAACAAAGTCAGTTTCAACCGCAAAAAAATGTAATAAAACTTTTTGCTGCGTGCGAAAAGAAGAAAAACAAAGTTTTTTGGTTTTCAATGAAACCAGAAAAGTTTTTTCTTTCTTTATTTATTTTTTTGTATTCAGTTGTCTTTGACTGCTCACTGTTCCTTGGCCTGAGGCTGAGTCAGAGGTGTTTGGAGGATCGTTGGCCTTGGATGGGAAATTGCTTACGTTGTTCATGTAAGTTGTGCGTGACTTTAAATTTTTCACTGGTCACTAATCAAGGTTTTTCCAAAAAATAAACTGATTTCATAGTTTAAAATGTTGAAGCTCTCGGCTTATTTTGCTTATCAAATTTAATGAATATTTTTCATTTATTTATTATGTAAGTTAAGACACCACTGTTGGCTCCCCCCACTCCCCCACTCGCCGCTCACCCCTGCCACTCCTCGGATTCCTCGCCCAAACAAATATGAAACTCCAAATAAGCGCAACCAACGATTGCGCTTCGCCCGCTTCTGCCCTCGGTCTCGCCTCCACCTCAACTCGCCATGGGTTGCCAAACCCGGAACCCAGTCCAGAAAAAGCGACGGCTACAAAGTAGCAAAAGCAAGTCAGCGGAATTCGGTCTCCCGACCCAATTCTTCCCGCTGACAAGTCGCTCATATTTCCGTCTTGCGCAAGTGGCCCAGCAACAACCAAAAGTGCTGATCTGCACTTCTGGCCGGGCCTGAGCCACTTCAATTGGGCTAGGGAAAAATATTTTAGTTCACTTTTGATTCGAGCGACAAGCGTGCAAGTAGAATTGCTAAGTTTCTCTTAATAAAACAAAATTATATTCAAATCAGAACAAATCACCCCCGACTTCTCATTCCAAGGAATAAATATTGGGATTACAGCTGGAAATGACCCGCGCCCTCAGGTAATACCGGCGCGGGCGTCCAGCTAAAGTCGCCCACGAACTCGGGGCGACTTAACTGGCGCCCGAGCAGGGACCGTTCTTCCTAAAAGAACGGTGCCCGAAAATTGAAAACAGAAGACGATGATTATAAAAAGAGTTCAAAAAAATTTTTTTTTTTTCCTTTTTCCCTTTTTTTTTAATGAGTGCGAAGAGTGTAAAATAAAGTTCAAAATATAAAAGTGAAAAATAAAGAAATGAAAGGTCTTGCAAAGTCAAGATTCAAAAAAGAAAAAATAAAAATAAAAAATATACACAAAATCTTTTGGGCAGAAACCGAAATTGAATAACATGAAATGTGAAAAAGAATAAGAATGAAAATTACAGTGAAGCGAGATACAAAATACAAGTGCAAAATAAGAACGAAAATAAGAATGAAGAATTAAAAAAAAAAAAAAAAAAAAAAAAAAAAAATGTTCCTTGTGTGTGATAAAAGTAAAAGGAAAAAACTCCTCGATAGTGTAATGGTGAATGCACCCGTGTTATATCACGCGGGGGATCGGGGTTCAATTCCCCGTCGGGGAGTTACGAAAAAATTATCCTTCCTCCTTTTGTGATTTTTGAAAGTGATTCGCTGTCTCGGGTGGAAACCCTCGCTTTGATTCTTTGACGGCGAAAAACGATCTTATTTCTTGTTTTGCCGTCGGCATACGCAAATATTTTGTGTTTTGCCGACGGCGGATGCAAGAATTTTTGCGTTGCCGCCGAGGGTCATAGCGGGTTCGAGTCCACCGAGGGGGCGGTCGCGTTTGTGTCAAGAGGAATGGAAGGAAGTTTTCTTATAATGAAGTGAAATTAAATTAATTAAGCAAATAACCCACCCTGAGCGGACTGGTTCTATTGGCAAATAGATCGTCCGCCGGTGCAAAAAATTTGCATCATAAAATAAAAAAAATATAAATCAATAAGCTAAATGCATCGCGGCCTCTGGTCGCTGAAAAACGAAAAAATATAAAGTGGTGTGTGGCAGGCCCCTGGATAGGCTAAGAGGTGTGGAATGCGCCCGAAAAAGCTGCCCAGTGGCCTGTGTGGCAACCGTACCTTAGTAGGCAGAAGCCAAAACGGAATAATACGGACCACCGTGCCCAGTGCCCGAATTAAAAAAAAAAAATAAATAAAAAATAGAAGCGGAAGAAGAATTTGTTCTTCTTGCAACGCGCACAAGGAACAAGCATCAAATTGCACAACAAAAAAAGTCACAAAAATTTGCACAAAACAATTATGGGAAAAATAATTGATAAAAAATTGATAAAAAAATCATAATAACTATTCGCACTCACAAAAAAAAAAAAAAAAAAAAAAAAAAGGGGAAGAAAAAACGAAAGTAGGATAACAACGATTAATAAAAATAAAAAATGCCTGCAAATACTAATTGTTCTTATTTCCTCAGATCCACAATTACCCTGTAAAGAAACCATAAAACCATAAAACCATAAAACCGGAACAGGGTAAGTGAAACGCACAGGCCAGATATAAAAAAAACCTTTAAAAAAAAAAAAAAAAAAAAAAAAAAAAATATATATAAAAATAATAAAAAAATAGATTGGAAAATTTTTGTACAAAGAATTTGAATAAAAACTAAGATTAAAATTAAAAATAAGTATAAAATTAAAATTAAAATTAAGATAAAAATTAAAGTTAAAACTAGGAATTAAAAAATTAAAAAAATTTAAATTGGAGTAATAGCTTCGCATTTGACCACCTTCACCTCTTGGGGAACATGGACGAAATTAAGGAAACGTTGAAGGGAATAGTTGACCAGTTAGCTGGCTTCCGGGGAGAGTTGCGGACAATTGGTGAGCGGGTGGTTGCGCTTGAAACCAACTACGTGAGCCAGAATCCAACGGAACCCCGTGAGGTCCCGTTGGCACGAGCGTGCAACGAGTACGAGCTCTTGAAGGTCGCAACCCTTCCCGATTCCGTGAAAGAGCTTCAACCTTTTGAGGGCCGTCAAGCAGGCTACCGCCGTGAGGAAGGGAATGTTATGACCAGAGCCTCTCAAGCGTACCATACCTAGAGTATGGAACCGGAGAAGGGGCTAAGTTACAATTTCTTGTTGACACCGGCGCAAACAAGAATTTCATTAAGAATAAGAATGAGGATTTAAAAAAAAAAAAAAAAAAAAAAAAAAACAAACAAAAAATATATTAAAACAAAGAAAAACATAAAAAAATATATTAAAAAAAAAAAAAAAAAAAAAAAAAAAATATATAAAAAAATGCATTAAAACAAAAAAAACAAATAAAAATAACAATAATGTTAAGAATCAAGGAAGTAATTATAAGAAATAAAAAAAGGCCAGCGTTTCACTCGCCCATGACCGGGTATACTTATTAAGACACACAACTGCACAACACGATTATTGTCAACACTACTATCTTAAGTAAGCTTGCACTCACCTAATTGTAAACTCCCTTTTATTTTTCAAAATTTATAAGCATGGCCCTAGCCCAAGTTATAGGCTCCCTTCACATCTATAGATACGAGGCTCCCGTGGTGCCACTGCAGCAAGGCAGTATTTGGCGCGTCAACGGCGTCTTTAAACTGGCCCATGTCATCGACCTTGCCAGACTGCAACAGACCAGTAGCGAGATATCCCGAGAGGCATCGGAAATGGCCGATCGAGCAACCGAAATGCTGGTAGCGCACTACCTGAGCGAAACAGCGGAGGCAATTGGCAGGATAACGGGCGCACCATTGAGGAAACCGCGCTCTATCGACTGGTTGGGCTCGGCATGGAAGTGGGTGGCAGGATCGCCTGACGCCGCAGACTGGAATTCCATCTTGAAAGAGCAAGGCGTAATGGCGAAAAACAACGACCAGCAGATCAGGATAAACTATCGCCTGTTCGACGCGACCCATGACATGGTCGGGAAAATTAACAACATCGTCTCCAGGGTAAACTCTGTCGAGAATGACCTGCATGCAACAACAACAGTCCTGCACAAAGCCATTATTCTGGCCGGCCAGGTGAAGGAAATCGCCAGGGCATGTCAGCTGGCCAAAACTGGGGTGGTAAACTCCAATCTCCTGGACCATGGCGAATTAGACGCTATACTGGCCGAGGTCGACAATCTCCCATACCAGAACGCAATCGAGGCAGTGGAATTCTCCCGTCCGTCCGTCCTATCAAATGGAACGACGCTCCTCTACGTGTTGGCGTTCCCCAAAGTACTCAACAAGGAGTATAGACGAATACACCTCTACCCAACGATTTGCGATGGGAAGCAAGTGGCCTTGGAGTACAACGATCTGGCATTAGACGACAGCGAAACCTACGCCGTTCTGGGTGGCTGCCTCTCTATAGGCAACACAACAGTCTGCCAGGAAAAAGACCTGTTCAAGCTGGACGAGGAGAGCTGCATCCCGCGACTTTTGAAGGGCGGCCATGCAGCGTGCACCTATCTCAGGAATAACCGGGAGACGGTAAAGCTGATCGAGGACAGTACGCTGTTCCTCACCAACTTCAATGGTACGATAGAGACCGCCTCAAGGAACTACCAGTTAACTGGTTCTTTCATCATTCGGCTCGACAACGAGACGGCATCCATCGGAGAGCGGAATTACAGCAGCTACTCAAAAAGCCATATGATGCCATTACCAGCGGTTCTTACTCATGTGACGGCCACCGATTACCGGCTGTCACTAGAATACGTGCATGACGTGAGCCTGAAGAACCTGCAAAAGATGTCGACAGTGTCTCTGGAGTTGCTCGCCTCTTTCCTCACTGAGGCAACATTAGCCCTGGTCATCCTGACCCTAATGTACTTGCTGTGGAAAAAGCTGACATCCGCCCAGGGGATACCAAAACTCAATGTCTTGGGTTCGGATATAGAATCGCAGCAACTCACGCAAACGAAGTTACCCTAATCTGCGGGACGCAGATTTTTAAGGAGGAAGGAGTTAAGACACCACTGTTGGCTCCCCCCACTCCCCCACTCGCCGCTCACCCCTGCCACTCCTCGGATTCCTCGCCCAAACAAATATGAAACTCCAAATAAGCGCAACCAACGATTGCGCTTCGCCCGCTTCTGCCCTCGGTCTCGCCTCCACCTCAACTCGCCATGGGTTGCCAAACCCGGAACCCAGTCCAGAAAAAGCGACGGCTACAAAGTAGCAAAAGCAAGTCAGCGGAATTCGGTCTCCCGACCCAATTCTTCCCGCTGACAAGTCGCTCATATTTCCGTCTTGCGCAAGTGGCCCAGCAACAACCAAAAGTGCTGATCTGCACTTCTGGCCGGGCCTGAGCCACTTCAATTGGGCTAGGGAAAAATATTTTAGTTCACTTTTGATTCGAGCGACAAGCGTGCAAGTAGAATTGCTAAGTTTCTCTTAATAAAACAAAATTATATTCAAATCAGAACAAATCACCCCCGACTTCTCATTCCAAGGAATAAATATTGGGATTACAGCTGGAAATGACCCGCGCCCTCAGGTAATACCGGCGCGGGCGTCCAGCTAAAGTCGCCCACGAACTCGGGGCGACTTAACTTGTATGTTTGTTAAATTTCTCCTACTGGCCTGATGCATTAATTAAAAATTAAATAAATATTTGCGGCTTTTGCTTGACTAAATCAAAAATACGTGACCAGCATGGCATTCACACAAATCGCACCCACAGACCCTCTCCCTCTTTTCTATGGGTTTGTGCGTGATTCGGTCAAATGGCCAGTGGACCAAAGTCTCAGTTGGGATGACAGAATTGACTGGTGAATGTATTTAATTTTAGAACATAAAAATATGTTGCTTTAGATATGCCATTTTAAATGAGAAATATTTATCTGAAGGATTATAAAAAAATAATTAACTTGACCAACAAATATTAAAAATTTAAATATGATTGTTTTTTTTTTTTTTTGTTCGATAATTACATTGAAATTATATCATGGCAAGTAATTTTCTGTGTAGCTTATTTAAAGCTTTATGATAAGATTCCAATTATTTTTAAAACAGTTTTTTAATTCAAATTCAAAAAAAGTAGCCTGACCAAAAAATTAATTGGATTTCTTTCTGTCAACACAATGAACAATCAATGGCAATCATAAACGAATATTCACCTGTATTACATTTTCAGTTTTTTTTTTTTACTGTTTTTGGAATTCTCATTTTACCCTAACGAAAAATTCCTGAATTCATATTTACAGATTACAAATTCACATCATGTTTGGTATGCCAATTTGATTGGTCTTGCATTTCTTTTTTCCCCTCTGAAACTCATCCAACAGTGCCATTTTTAATTGCATTGTATTTCTTGTTGTTGTAGTTTTTTTGTTTTGCTAGTAATGTTTTTTAGTTTCATTTCACTATATTATCCTTTATTTGATTTCGATTTCATTTAAAAAATTTTTGTAATTCACTGCATGTCGTCGTTTTGTCAGATTTGCCATTGCCATTTGCCGCCCCCGTCGAAAACTACTCCATATCAGCTGGTTTCTTTCTACTTCAATCTCTTTTCTTTTTCCCCCTCTCTCTCTTTTTGATTATACTCATGAAAACAAACGAGTATTAATTTCAAATTGAACCTTCGACCCTGATAAATTGTAAACCTTGAAACCTTTCAAAATATTTGATATGAGATTATATATTATGAGATTATTATATCTGCGTGATAGCTTTTGTAAACTAAACTAAACTAAAAACTTAATTCATTTTCTAAATATATATAAATCTTTATTATAGCCGCAAGTAAAAAGTATTTCTGAAATTCATAAAAACTTGATCAGAATTTTAGTTTATGATAACTTTGTAATTATATCCAGTTTGCCTGGAGCTCAATAAAATTGTGAAAAAAGTTAGTTTTACTTGTTTATATTTTTTCACTTGGCATGTTAGTTTAGTTTAGAATTTCGAGGGAAATCGTTGAAAAGTCTCTATCAATATCGCTTAAGTGTAAACCAAAGAGGAAAACCAACAATTATTTTTGTTAGTTAATCTGCTTGCTACTCCGTTTTTTGGGTTTTTGAGAAAGAGACTGATTGACCGAGTAGCTGACAGATTGTGGGGCTAAAACAGTTAGTCAGAACAATCTGGATTGACTGTCTCTTTGTAGGTCCGGTGGAATCTCTGGCAGGCCCATCGATGGTTGTTGACTGATTGCTTTGTCTTAGCTCAACCAGAAATACAATTCAATTTATTTCAAAACGCTCGGCACGCCCCGTCCTAATCCACTCCACCTAACCTCAAACTCCACCAATTCTGTTTTCTTTTTTGTTTTTTTTTTTTGCTTCGGGCTGTTTTGTTTGCCGCTTCTAATCAGAATTTTGTAACCAATTTTGCCATGTACTGGCTGTGCTCGTTTCCTTTGATGCAATTTACCAATCAGAAACCGAAATTCGAGTCAGAATCAAAATCAGCAAGCAAGCAGCAATTGATTTTCCTACAGGACCGAACAATCAATTATCTTGTCTTTCGATTCTGTTTTTGCATTTTTATTGGCAGCTTTTTGTGCCCAAATGACAACGGGCCAAAGTGAAAGCCAATAAATGAAAAATTGTTTGAGCTCAAAAGAAATTACAATGCCAAAGCAAAAAGGCGACAAATTTTCCAAGTCCAATTGCTTATCTCCTTTTAAATTTCAATATTCTCCTTTCTTTCTTTCTTTCTTGCTTTTGGACTCGTAATAATTTGCAATCTACCATCTTTCTGAGTATAAAAAAAGTGAAATGGATTGCAGATAGTTGCTTTCCGCTTTTCAGCAATTTCGCGGTGTCAACAGGAAGCCAAATGGTTGGCGAATCCAAACAAGTCCAACCCAGAGAGAACGGATAATATATTTACTTATACCGTTATGCCATAATACCGATTTGCCATATAGAAAGCGAAAAATCAGCTGCAAAAATGCTTCGCATAAATTTCCGCCTTTCCTTTTTCTCGTTCTCTTCCTTTTTCCACCAACGTGACAACGTTTTATGAGCATGCGACTGAGCCGAAGATTGTTTATGGTGGCCAACAGTTGATTCATGGTATTTAATGGATACCGTTAGCAAAACCAAACACACACAAAAACAGCAAAAAGTCTGAAGCCAAAAAGGAAGAGAATGTTTAAGCATATGTGGTCGTTTTTTTCCCCCCTGAATTTATGTATTTTTATTCTTGATTGTGAAATTCTTAAATCTCCTAAAATGGGTTAAATTTGTGGGAGAAAGGAGTATCCATTGAAAATCACTGACCTAGTTTATTCTGGTGGGGATGAACTTAGATAAAGTTTCAAGCTAAAGAGTGAAAATATTTTTCACTATTAGAAAATTCCCTTTAAATCCTGACAGTCTTTTAAAGTGAAATTTAGATTTTTTAGAAAAACATTAAAGATGCAGGCTTGAGACAAAAATAATTTTAATATAGTACAAATATATCTATGGTCACATTATTTCTATATCTGGTTGAAAAATGTTTCCTGCCAAAAAGTTTAGTTAATTAATAAGTGAAATAACTTTTAAAAATATGAATAATGCGTTGTTTCCGTACCAGAATAATTTAAAAATAATTGTGCATTCTCATAAAAAATATTTATTTATCATAAAGAATTCTGGGGTCAACTTTATTAAATTTGTGACCAACAAAATTTTAAGAGCAGAAAAATTATCAAAACTATTTGTCAATCAAATCTTTAATTACTTTTATTTTATATTTCAATTTCTTGTATTTAATCTTTAAAAAGTTTATTTTATTTAATAAACACTGCGAGCTTTGTTTTGTTATTTACTTAGAGGAGCTTACGTGGGTTGCTTTTACGGCTCCTATTTTTTAAGGTTTCTGTTTACTGTCCATTATTTGGCCTGAAAGTCTTTTTTATATAGTTTGTCATTGCTTTGGGTAACTGAAAAAATTACTGACTCTTAATGAGTAAGTGATGATATGGGAAAGTATTGTGTTCAGCCTGATTACTCAATGGCTCGCCCCGTTCTCCCGATGGCTTATCATATAATGAACTGCACGCAAACACAATAAACCGCAGAGCAACAGCTTTGGCCATATAGTCATATAACTATACAAAAACTACTATATAACACAGAAGACAGCACTACAATTTATCAGTAGGCTATCGTGGCATTTAACAATATATAGGGAGGTTGAAATCATAAAAGGAAGCCAAAGGGGCTGGCAGAGTCTTTCATTTTTATTTAGGTCAACTCTATTATATGCACATAATTACAAAAACCAACAAAAACAACAAGCCCTCAACGTATTTGTGACACTTGTATATGTGTGTGTGTGTTGGCCAAAGATAAAGCATTTATGAGTGAGCGAAAGAGGGAACAAGAGACAGGCAGACATTTGGGAATTGCGGCTGGTTGGGCAAACAAACAAACAAACCAAACCAACAACCAGCAAACAAAGGAAAGCTCTTTGGCCCTCCTCAGACTCCTTCCAACCCGAAACAGGCTCTGTTCTTTGCCCACGTCCTTGTCAGTCTAGGCTGACTTATTTACTTGGTTCACACTTCCGTTCCTATTGTCTTGAGTTTGTCTCTCGCCAACAGTGAAGCCAGCTCCTCCACTCATTTATTTGTTTTGCCGCTCTGCTCTGATAATAAAAATAATGTCATCTATCCTCCCGGCTCTTCACTTTTAAGCCTAAAACTAAAATATTTATACGACAAGCGGCAATTTTTGGATTTATGTTTGTATTTTTGTATCATGAGCAATTCCTTACCAGTCGAAAAGAAAAGGCTGAATTGTATTTTTATGTATTCTTTTTTGCCCCATAAATATAAGGATCTCAATGGCATTTTCGTGTACGAATTTATGTGGCCAGCAGGATAGTCAAGATAGCCCGGAAATTATGTGGGCTGAGCTAAGTTGACTTGTGTTGTACTGACCATTTCCAATTCCAACTGCAAATGGTTTATTTGTCCAGTTCTGGAATTAAGGAGGCCATAAAACTAATAGAGCAAACTTCAAGTGATAATTATGCACACAAGTCTTTAATCGTTTCTGCGAATTTCGCCCACTCAATTTGAATTCGGTCTTATATGAATCGTTAGGATTGAAAGAGATACTCTTTCCTTTTCTTTTCTTTTCCTGTTTTTGTAAGCTTTAACTAAAATTACCTGGAAGCTATATAGTTTCATAAATGTTGTGTTCTTTATTTATCAAATTAAGCAAGATTTGATCAATTAAGATTATTTTCCATTATATGTTCTAATGCCAAATCAAACTTGGTGTGGCGCCTTTTGCTTTAAAAGTTGCTCTTTCTTACTAAATTGTAAGTCAAACATTTTACACAACACTCAGAAAAAACCTCAAATTACGCTACTCAGCAAACAAAGCAATCAAGTAAACAATCCAAGCAGGACCGCAAACAAACAACAAAGAATGAGACCAAGAAGAATCACTTCATTTTCAATATCAAATTTCCCTAAATTTTTGCTAAAAGGGCATCGATACCAGATCAGAGCAGAGTGGGAGAATCAGAAAAAGCAACGTCAGCCGCAAGCACTTAAAATTTTCCCAGCGTTCAATTAAAGGCCATTAGTGGGCAAATCGATTGAAGAGCCAGGCCAAGAAAAGAGAATGATAATGTGAGTTGTATGCCCAAAGGATATACAAGCATTCCGTCTATTACACAAGGCATTATAGATATGTATGATGTACAAAAATTTACATATGATAAGGAGTGGAACAGAGACGGCAATAGATAAGGAAAAATATATTCTTGTTGAGTAATTAAAGTTGTGCATGTGTCGATAAATTATGCTGAAGATGTTATGCAAATAGCTTATAGCTTGCGACTTAGAGCCAAACTGAAGGCAAAGCTGAGTAGCACAGACAGATAGACATTCTTTCAGCTTTCGAATGACAGGCACTTCATCATCATGTCCTTCGGCGAGTGTGTAATTCATCAACGCGAACAACCGCAGCATCAGCAGCATACACATCACCAACCTCGCATCACCATCAGTTCACCAGCGACATGACATGTTGAGCCTGCGTTTGAGTTGGGCAGTCTGGGGTTGGGGACTCCAGCTTTGCGGGCCTGGGAATGTGAGTGGCTTGTCCTGCATTGTATAGGAAATTGCTGGCGTATATGCTCCCCGGAAGGGCCGGGGTGAAAGGGAATGCCTTAAGTTGCCTGAGACAGTCAGCCAGGAATGCTATTAACTAAGTTGACATTAATCGCTTTGACTTTTTTTCTCCTTTTTTTTTTGGAAGAGTCCTCAAATAGGAGACCCAATGTCAAACACGTTTTACCATTGAATGAGGCTTTTAACATATGAACATGCCTGGCTGTGCGTGATAATGAGAAACTTGGCTAACACACACACACACACACACACACACACACACACAAAGAGAGGAATGCGAAAACAATTAAGTAGGCAGAGAAAATACATTTGTAAAAAAGCCAACTTAAAAAGCCATCTTATATAATCTAACCATGCCTAAAAAAAAACCATCGAAGAGTTCCAATGATATTTTTCAACATAAAACAGGGAAATTTAGTTAATTAATGAAATGATAATCGAATTTTCTTCAGAATGATTTGTCAAAAAAGTGCATTTTCTAAATATTTTCAGAGAATGCGTAGAATATTTCTGGTGCTATTCATCTTCTTGTCTTATTTTCAACCTTTTTAAGAGCAAACTGATTCATTGGTGAATTTATTTCTTTCATATGATTAATTTATGGCACAATTTTTTTATAGTAAAATGTCTTCTTATATTAAAATTTATAGAATATTAAAAAGAAAATAAATGAAAAGTTTTTGAAATTAAATTCTGATTAGTTATCAAGGCCCACAATCAATAGTTGGTTATATGCATTTCATTATTTGGCCACAATTTTCTATTGACAGTAAAATAATAAATATTTCTACCTTCTTCCACTTGACAGGGGCAAATTGACATCATTCATGTAAGTCCTCCTATTCTAATATGCTCCTGTTTTATCCTCTAGCTACTCTTCTTTCGGCTTCCACCTCTCTCAGTCCATAAGAATGCTTCGTTAGAGAGAAGAGATTGCTTGGTTATTTTGCTGTTTTCATACCAGAAGCCATAAATTTGAGCAAAGAAAACATTTAATGTGTACAATCCTTAATACACACAAACATAAATATGCATAACATTTAGCTGCTGTCAGTTTTATGAATTGGATTTATATGTTTTAGCTTACTGACTCCCTAAGCTCCTAACAATTCAAACTAAACTAAACAGAATTCAATCCTACAAACTCACACCAATCCCAAAACTCTGATTCTGTTAATTCCTGTTAATTTATGTATTTATGTGTGTGTGTGTGTGTGTGTGTGTGTGTGTGTGTGTGTATATTGAGAAATATTTAATACACATACTCCGGCTAAATATGCCATCCATATTGTTGATCCAATAAACGATATTACGTATACGCCACACGGGCTGGATGCGGGTGGGTCTGGCCATTCCATTTTCTGCTTGTCTTGTTGTAGTTATTATAATAGTTATCCGGAATAACAACAACACCACCAATAACAACGAATTTGCATTGTTTTTAGTGTGTGCTGTACAATTAATGAACAACTAATGCGCTTGCAATCCAAGAGTTTGTGGGCGGTGTCAAATGTATCGGAAGGGTAAGCGTTTTCGTATCTCTAATTTCCGCAAAACAGTATCCGTGAATTAACCAAACTGCACACTTCTGAAATTACACAACGCCTAATGATCAGATGGTGGGCCATTTACTGATTTAATGTATGACATCCGATTGACCCGACCAAGCCAAATTTGCTCCCGCTAGTTTTGGTATTGGGCATTTGTATTAATTTAAGCTAATTATGAGCATTATGGATAGAGTTCCCTTGTAGTGAGTAAATGGCGTTATTTCTTTTCTATAGTACTCAAAAGAACTTATGATTTCCCCAACTCAATTTATCCAATTTATCACACAATTTAGATAGGATCCGAATTGATATTCCTGCAACTTTTGAATTGCCTTGGCTCCTATTGATTTTTAAATTAGCCATTAACTTGACTATTTGAAGGCCATTTTCAAGTTCCTGGAATTGCCTTATCGGTAGTGAATTTATGGTTGTGACGTTATCGATAATAGCCTACAACTAATTCAGTTTTATTGAAATGGCCAAGTTTGAGGGACGCACTTTTCTCTTTCGATAGACTCACTCTTTCTTTCTCTTCCTTTCATTTGAAAAGTAAGCTTCTTTCTCTCACATTGCGCTCCACCTAATCATAAAAAGCACCAGCAAAAAAAAAAAAATACAGTCTTGCCAGCTGTTTATATATTTTTTACGATGCCGGGAGCACTTATGACGATTAGCATTAAACTTACCTGGATTATGGCCGGCAACAACAACATCAACCGAAACAACAGTCACATAAAACCGTTTTATGAGCTCCTCAAGCACTTTAACTCCGCCAACAGGTGTAGAGACTTTCTGAAAATGTGTGTACTTTTTTTTATCCGACCGGCCTTTATTTTTATTAGCCGGCAGACATTGATGCTGACTGTTTTGACTTCCTTGCTGTACTAAGCATTGCCGTATTAAGAGCTAAAAAAATGTGCAAAACATCAGCCAAAAATACGCTATATAAATGATCATAAAATGAATATTTTTGTTTGGCTCAAGACAATTCAATTGAGGTTAGTTTGATGATGCTGATTTTTGAGAGAGAGAAGAAAAAAAGAGAGCAAAGCTGGTCAAGTGGAGGCTAAACTTGGTAAGCCAGCACTTATCGTAAATAAGATTTCAATATATATAAATTTTTTTTATTTTCCAAGCACATTTCAATTTTTGTCTGTTCGTTTACTTGTTCAATATGCTCGACAAAACCGCCTTCTAGGCAGCTTCTCCAGCCCTTCAGAATGCAAACATAAATCGTAGAGCATATTACACAATGCAATGCGTGCTTGGCTCGAACAAGAGACAACCCAGCCAGACCGCCTAGGCCACGTAGCCACCTACTCCTTTGCTTCGATTTGCCTAGCCAGGAGATGGCAGGTCGGATGATAGTGGGGATTGGACTCGGAATATCGAGGCAACAAAGAGCAAACTTTTTACGCTCCGTTTGCCCTGTTGCACACACACACTGCTCGGGGTAGTAGAGGGCTGAGGCGGAAACCGAACCGAAGACAGACAAAAGCGTCCACCATTTTAGCATTGTATGCATGTGCTTGGGCTCTCCGAGAGAGCAGACAAATGCCGATCCAGTGAGCCACCCAGCGAGCTGAGTTTTACGTGTCTTGCCTGCAAAAGTATTAAAATTGTTTACCGTATGAGAAGCAGCGCACGTGAAAAGCCAAAAGAAAATTGTAGTAAATTTTAAAAATAGTAAAATGGCAGGGCAGGAAAAATATGCAACCTCGGTAACTACCCACCACTTCTTATTTTCCATCTCCAGTCTCGCCTCTTATATGTATTTGCAACTGCTTTTTTAACCCTGAGCTCACCATCTTCCAATGTACATTCGGTTGACGCAGTGTAATTTATTGGCGGCACGTTTATCATGCCTGCTTCCCTGCCGATTCGAGCTGCTGCCCATCGACTCGGTAAGCCCAAAAAATGCAACCATGTGGCGCATGCAAAAATGCCTATGCCCGAATAACAGTCTGGAATGCACGAGCTCCTGTTCAGTTTCTAAGTGCAGCGTTCTCCTTGTATGAGTCTGTTTGTGTGGTTGTGTGTCCTTTCCACAATATTTGCTCAAATTGCATCCACCCGGCAAAGAGATACTAGTCTGAGTCCCCCATTTCTGCCAATGTGAGTTTTGGTTTGGTTGTCACTTCGGTTTTGTACTACATCCCAATTCCGGAGGTCTTGTCTACGGTATTTTACTTACTCTTAAGCTGCCGTTGCTATTCCACTCGTTGTTGTTCTTTGTTGTGTTTGCCTCACGACATTTGCGGGTCTGAGAGGGCCATTTCATTGTTTGTCTATCTGCAGAGAGATATGACAGGGGCAATGGCAAGAGCAACGGATTGAGGGGAACAACTGCAGCATTCATTAAAATGTTTCGAATGTGTTTGTGGCAAATTGAAGCTCAACTTTCTCTCGGTATCTCTGCCTCAGTCCTGGCTATCGGCCTGTAGGCTTAACTACCACCTACAGGGTGCCGGGATGGTCCATTTGATTTGCATATTTCGAGTCTTGAATATGTTATACAATACCGGGGTGTGGGCAATCCCTATGCCGTTGCTGAACTAACCCACCTGTGATGTGGGCTTGAGTGCCGCAGTTCAATTTTCTATCTATCAAAAAGTTTTTTCTAGTTCTCCTTTTGTAAATGGTAAAAATATTCATAGGGCTGGGCAACAAATAATAAAATTGCTACGCCAAATAATAACTAGAAAAAGAACCTCAACTGGGCTAATATGAATAATCAAGTCTTAAATTGAAAATATATATACCCAAATTTAAAATTCTGTCTTATAAAAAAATTTCCAATTTTCAAAGATCAGATTAAATTTAATTTCTTTAAACTTTACTTTGACAATTTCTCTCATTTAATTTAAAGTCTCTCCAGTCTAATTGTTATTTAACTTAATCATAAGCGCTTGCAATTAAGCAGCTGTTCCCTTTCAGAGCCAGCAAGACTAGCTGATTTTCATTTCTCCTTTTCTGTTGACACTTGTGCAGCAATTAGATTTGTCAATAGAACGAATTTCTTTTCTCTAGATTTCTCAATGATTTTCGTTTTGGTTTGCTTACTTTAAATTGTAATATTTTTCCTTTTTTTTTTTTTAGCCAACTGACAATGGCACACCAGACATGTGGGTAGCCGAAAAGACAGAAGTGAAGTAGGAAGTATCTTTTCCAATTTGCAATTCTAGTTTGGTCTCCAAAATTAATTCAAATATTTCTCTTTTGCTATTTGCACAACAAATTGCGGTAAATTCGCTTACAAACCCAACTGCAACATTTTCACTTAGATAGATAATAAAATATTAGAAGCGAAAAGTTTATTATTAAAGCCAAACCGAAAATCTCTTTAAATCCACCAATGGCTTGGCTGCCAATTTTTTGTTTATTGTTTTTTCTTACTCCGAGCAAACAAAATAAAAAAAATATATATGTATAAGCCAATTGCACAGCCGGGGAATTATAAATGAGAAGAAGAGATCGAGGAGGAAAACCGCAGACCCCACAAAATCAGATTCAGTCTCGGACCTGTGCACTTGGCAATGGTGGCTGGTGACTGTTTTTGATTCATGCGTTAAATGAAAATTAATCCTATTTAATCTGTCGCTAATTAGGTTTACTTTTGGATTTGCTTCGCACCTACGGACAGCAGGCCAAACAGCCTGTCTGACTCTGACATCAATTAATAATGTGTGGGGCCAGACCAAAATTCTAGCATATTAAAGGCATTTCAAGGACCCGTGGAGAACTGAAAGCATAGCTTTAATATGGCAAGTCTACAAAATCCAATTCGCACTGCCTCTGTGACATAACCCAAATCAACGTCGACGACACTCATACGCACTGTTGCCTTTCAATGTGGCTGCGTGAACTGAAGCTGCTGTTGACAACATTGTTCTCTCTGCACATAGTCGGCCTAAGTTTGGTAAGGTGTTTGCTGGCTTGGCTGCCGGTCTGGTTAGTTGGTTGGTTGGCTCATTTCCATAACGTAGACCAGCAAAACAAAGCCCAAAAATCTGAAGTTTCATTACGAAACGCAGAGCAACCGAAAGCCAAAACAAAAACCAAAAAAGAAAAAAAAAATGAAAAGGATGAGCCACACACGGCAATGACTTCAGCTTCTATCATCTGTGTATGCTTTGGATTTGAAGTTTAGGTTTGGGGTTTCCATTTTTCTGTCGCCTCAGTTCGAGTTGTGTGAAAAGCTGTTGAAAACCAAAAACTCATCGTTGTCTCCTGTTGGTTGGCATGTTTTTTGAGTGTCTGCCAGGCGTCTGTGCCTGCCTAGATAATGTGCTTAATACGTGTTTTATGTGTGTGCTTCCTCATCTGAAGGATCCTGGAAACTGGTTACTCGTTACTGGTTCTACCTCCCATGTTTCACTTGGCCTCTCTCTCCTGGCGTTGTTGGCTTGTTTCATTGTTATTACCAAAACTGCTATTGACTTTTGTGTCGCGTGAAATCAAATTTCCACTGAAATGACTCTTGGCTGGTTGCACTGAAAAGTTTTTCGTTTTCCATTTAGCTGTCTAGAGTTCATGAATTATGCATGAGGACTCTGTGGCAAGCTCTGCTCCTTGACTCTTTGACTCTATTTTAGTGTTGTGCCGTCGATAACGGCAAATAGAAGAACTATTGACCTATTAACCATAGCCAGAAAGGCTTCTGCAGGCACTCCAAAGCAATCTAATTAACATAAGGCATTAAGCCAACAACAAAAACGGAATTTAGAATTATGTCAAGTGTCTGGCTTGCTGAGCCAAAAGGCATCAAAGGATTATGCACTATCATCAACACTCAGACAACCTATTTTCTATTCTCCAATCTCCATCATCAACTAAATTTAATATATACTCGTGCCCAAGTCTGAGAACACTCGTCTATAAAGGAAGGAAAATATTTTATATAAGATAGACCCTTTGCTTGTTTTTTCTAATGCGTCTACGAGATACTCAGTGTTATCAAAAGATGGCTCAAACTCAAAGCGCAGAAGATGCTTCCAAAGATGCGGGCGAAGATGGAGACGGTGATGAGTTCAAGTCTCTGACAGCTCAGAAAGCTGGGGAAGCTCTTCTTCACTACACATGCGTCTTGCATATTAAACACTCAAGTAGCTACCAAAAGTACTTTGAAGCTTCTCCTTTGGCTTGTGTCGAAGGTTTCTATAAAAGTCGAAGGAACTGCCTGCTATGTGGGTCCTGTTCGAGGCGCCTCAAGTCACAGGAATCTTATTATGTTGTGTATGGTGTTTCATTATATTAAAAGGCGAACGCCAAGTTGATATGGAGCCTGATTCTACAAAATTGTATTTGAAAATTAAATTTAAAAAATTAACAAATAAGAAAAACAACAAACTGACAAGGTAAGTTTTATAAATTGAAAAACAAATGAGATTTACTTTTTTTTTGTAAAAGTTAATTTAAAATTTAAATTCCATTGTAATTTTGATGTTCTTCCCGAATTTAGGCTACTTTGGGATTGATTTAAATAATTATTAAGTCAATAAAAAAACACGTTAATTAATGATAATATGTATTATTCATAGGAATTAATAGCCATTGTAATATATTTAAAATCTGATATTTTAAGCCCTTGGAAATATTTTGCAAATTGTAGTGCTTTTTATAAGTTAAAATCTACTTACAATCAATCACAATAATTTTTTATTGGACAACAGCATAAATTAAATAGGAAATCCTTTCACGCTACTCTGCTACTTGGTTATTGTTGTGCAATTTGAAAAGTAATAATATATTTAAAAAATAAAAAACCAATAAACAAAGGCAACCATAATAAGCAATTACAGAAAACAAGTTGATGTAATTATTAATTATTAAATGTAAATATAAATACCCAAGTCCCCAGCAAATGGGATGAGATGGGTAAAACTGGAAGGAGGGTAGTTAAAGGATAAAAAGTTGCAAGGACCCCATGTTGTGTATTTGACATTTGCACAAATATTTAAATTTATTGTATAATAAAGATTAAATATTTATTTACACAACGTTTCAATTAACTTTTGGCTTGGGTAAGCGTTTATTTTCCTTCATTTTATTTCACTCTTAGTGAAATTCTGTTCCTATTGTTGTTGTTGTTGTTGTACAACAATAATAAAACGCGACTGACAACCGATGCCCCGCAGTATATATTTTTTAAGCATTTTTTTTTCTTTTCATATGAATTTAATTATGAAATTTATTGTTAAAATGGCCAGCAACAAAAACGCCACACAATAAACAAGCACCAAAATGGCGCCAATTCCGGAAGTAGGTTGCCATTGCCCAGCGTTGCCAGGGGCGAGTCAGGCAGCAGCGTCAAAAGCTTCATCAACCGATAAACGCCCAACAAGTTGAATGACCTTCGAACGGGCAACCGAACTGCACGAAATAAGAATCGAGCATTGGGTTGGCCCACAAAACTATGTGCCACATTTTATACAGCCATCGAGGAGACTGCATATATAGGCCGGGCTCCAAAACAGTGGTCATAAATTAAGCCAAGCACAAAGCCAAATGGCAAACGGCAAACGGCATGGAGAGTGAAGTGCAAAACCCAGAGTTCAGGGAGTGTGACGAGGGCAAACCGTAAAAAATCCTGGGCACAATTTTCGGCTGCATGTGTAAATTTTACTCAATTGACATTGGAAGCGGTCAACAAAAAAAATAAAAAGAAAATAAAGAGGAAAAAAATGTGGCCCGCAGTTAAAGTTGGGGCACTCTCTCTTTTCTCGTTTTTGCCACTTCAAAGAAAACGCAGCTGCCGCAGTTGCTGACTGCCGACAAATGGACAACCGGAAAAAATGCGGAAACTGCACGGAAACGGAAGTCGCAGTGGCAACGTCAGCAGCTGCTGTGTGAGCTGGTCAGGGCCGAGAGCACCAAGAGCACCGAACAGCCCAAAACCAATGACAGTGCCAACACTTGCTGCCGCCTGTTGCCCGGGGTGCCAGGGCTGGTCAAATGACCCCAGAGGAGTTTTCGGGTAGAGGGCATGCAACTGGCTCTAGAGAATGACTCTCGGCTGATGTCGCTTTCAAAAATTCATATTCGTAATTGTTGACTGTATTGCCGGATTCTTTTTTGGCAATGGATGTGAGTTTTATTACAGTGGGAACTACATAACTAAGACAAAGGGTAATCCATCTACCTGGAAGACATAGGCAGTTCAAATATCTTCTGCTCTATCTTTTAAGTAGAAGCCTTAGGATCATGGAAACATTTTTAATTATACATTCTTACCAAACCCATACAGACAAAACTTTTATCTTTAAGATCTGAGAAAATCTTTTAGCCAAGTTTTCACTGTTCTCTCAATTTTAAAGGCTTGCCCAGAGTTCACAGCTTATATTCACTTTTTGGCTTATGCAAAAATATTCTATACATGTTGGTTTGCTTGGTTATGTTTCCCTTTTTCTCTCGTAATCTTTTGCGGCAGGAACTAAAATTCCGGCTCAACTTTTGCCAACGACATTTTCGTTAGCTTTTAGACAATTTTTATGCATATGTCTTGAATTTAAGAACAATTTATCATGCAATTTTTAAGAGAGCTTAGATTTAGATTAGTGGCCGTTTGTCACAAGCAAAAAAAAAAAAAGGAGAAAGTCAAGTCTAGATTTTATTTTTTCTTTTATTTAAATGTCAAATATAAGCCGATAATGGTATCTTAATTCTTCTTCTAAAAATTACTTATTCTAGGTTTCTTAAATATTTTAATACCTAAGAAAATTGTATATTTTGATACATTTAAGAACTTTCCAATAAAAAAACGTACCCCCAAGAAAGTTGCTTACCTCCTAAAAAAAGAATATATTTATAGCTTTTTGCTGATAAGCAAATTGAAAATGTGTTGGAAATAGCTTTCTATTTTTTTTGTTATGCATTTGGAATGCACTTACCAAAATGCCGCCTGCATTATAAACAGTCACACATCATATTTATAAAGGCCTGACAAGCGACCGTTCTAGTTGGCGCACCCGCACAGTCACCGTCCGCACTTGATCTTGATTCTCTCGCAGACACAAACGCCACTCGAATTGATTCCCTCCTCACTCACACAGTCAAGTTCCAAGTCAAGTGCAGTTCCAGAGATTCTGAGTAAGTGAAGCCAGAGACCGCTCGACCGCAACGCTTTCCCTTGAAAGAGCGATGGTGTCTGCCGTTTAATTGTGGCGGCTGCTGATGAGTTTAATTGAAATAATGCAGAGCGCTTAGCGGGGGCAGTTCTGAATAAGGGGAAAGCAGCAGAGAGCGAGCGGAAAATGCATTATGCTCAAGCATTAATAATATTTTATTTTCATTTCTTTGTCGCTTAAGCAGCGACACTAATGAAGTTTATGCCGAAAAAAGAATGGAAAAAAAAGAAAGCGAAAGAATGTAAAAAGAAAGGCGGCAATTCTAGTTGTCAAAATGTTTAATTGCCTGAAACGGCAAATGCGCCCAGTGATGGAGAGAAAGCTGATGAACGGGGTGTGCTTTAATGGGATATATGTATATCGGGTTCCGGAATTATCATAGGGGTCAAGCATTTATCAAATGAAGCATATGATTTGTCACAGTTTTTAATGATTTTCCTATTAAGAAGGAGGTGGGGCTTTTTTTTCCTCGATCAATTTGAATCTTTGGCAAATTGCCTTAGAGTCAGATAATAATTTGAGCTGGAGCTAGCTCGTATGGTCTAGATCATTTCCAAAACTGAGGAGTACGTAAAAGCTTCGCGGAAAGCTTTAAAGTCCAACGCCTCCAGAGTTCAGACAAATGACTTAATGCACCGCAATAAAGTTTCAAGTTGAATGCGAAAGCGTTGAAGTTTAAAATATTTTCACGATGCCCTCAGACTCAACTTTTGGATGAACTTTTTGCATATTTTGACTTGGCATGCTCTACGGGAAATGATCTATTGTCTCTGCTGGAGTCTGGGCACGACTATACCAAGAACTAAAAGGTTCCTGGCCAAAGGAAAGGAAAATTGTGGAAACCGTCGGTGGCTGCTATCTACGTTTTGCAAACTGAATGCGCACCAAAATTATACACAGAGCTCAAAGATTGGGGAAGGATGGGGGGCAGAAGCGTTGAGGTCTGGAATCAAGTGAAACTTGCGTCTGCTGCCCAAAAAGTTAAGTGAATTGTGCAAAGTTTTTCCAGTGCAAATTTGTGCAATCCCAAAAGTTGTCGTTGTCGCAGTCTGAGAATTCGAGTGTGTGCGTGTGTTTATAAGATAAAATAAAAATAAAAAAAATACAAACACCGAGGAACACACACAAAAATTTGTACTTGAAAGGTAAATATAGCATGGAAACAACAGCAAAAACAAAAGCAACAACAAAAACGGCCACACAATGCCCCATAAAATGTGCTACAAAATGCAAAATGGCTTCTGCGGTTTCAATGGCAGCGCGCCACATTCAGCACCGCCACCATCACCAGTGCCACAAAACCGCCGCCAACATCACCACCACTATTACCAAAAAGACCATCACCGCTGCCTGGCACCACTTACTCATGCCTTGGCCGCTTCTCTTGCTGGCCAAAAAAGCAAACCGCTGACGCTGTGAAATTTACCGTTCTGAACTTTTATGCTCACTCAACCCAGACAGTCAGCCCAAAACTACTTTAAACACCCGGACTATCCGACTTGTCATTGCTAGTCCACCCCGTCACCAGACCATCATCCAACCAATTCCATGAAAAGGGAACATAAAAAGGAAGTACTTTTTTTTTTTTTTTTGTTCTTTTGATGTTATTATGGTTAATGCTCAGTTTGTTGCTCGCCAAATAAATAAATAAGATATATCGGGCTGAGTAGGCCAAACTAAGTAAAATAAGAATTTTTCATGAGCTAAACAATTATATATATTCTCTCGAATAAAAGAAAAGCTTCTTTTGAAAAATCAACGATTTCTTTAAGAGTAATTAAATTATGAGGCATGATCCGTCTTATTCTAATTGATTTAATAAATATAAGTTATTATTTAAATTTTTTGAAAACAAATAATTTCTAAAAATAAAATTTACGAATTTACGAATTTCGATAGCATTTCAATTGAAATTATTGTTTCTGAAAATTTCGAATTTCCCATTTATTTTAATTTATTTATAGGAACATAATTATCATTCAAAATAAACATAAATTTGATTTTTCATAGAATACATATTAGATTTAAATACAAATTAAAATAGACATTTAAATAGAGAAACCCCTTATTTGTTTCCATTTGAGTAAACTTTTTTTACCATGTAAAGAGTCCTCCTTTACTAAGGCTTCAATTGCAAGAAATCGCCTTATTCCTTAAAAGTTAATTTAATGGCATTTGTAAGCTGGAAAAGAATTTCAAATATGACCAATGTAATGCGATATCATAAATCAAGCTAAAGTAACACCCCTGAATGCGCGAAATGAACTTTCCCAATGCATTCTACTCGTATTCCCGAACCCAAGGAATTCAGCAGAACATCAGCAAAGCTGTTAGTTGTCAGTTGTCGATTAATTGATTGTCTAAATGCACTTGTAAGCAACTTGGCAAATCAATGAAGTGTAGAAAACAATCCAAAGCTGTAAACATTGTGAAGCCAGCCCACATGACAGCTATCCACCCACACACAAAGAAAACGGAAGAAGAAAGAGGGAGAGCAAAGGTAGTTAGGTGAATGAGTAAATAAAAAAAAAAAAAAAAATGAAACAATGAACACTTTTGTCTGGGAATTGGATTTTGCGGTTTCACGTTTAAAATTACAATCGACAGCGCGGACAGAACTGCTGACAAGTCTTCGTCTGGTCCAAGAGTGCCCAGAACCAATGTCACATCCAAATCCAAATGCCAGACTTCAGCCACAGACAAGACAAAGTGGTTGCTGGCAACGTTGCCGGTTAATTGTTGGTATCCATTTCTGGTGGGCGTTTTACCAACTCTTTTGCTACTCAAACTGCCAAGACCATTTCGTTTCACACAATTCAACTTGGCTTTACTTCAATTCCTCTCCAACTGCCATCGTAATTCAATCGTTTTCAACTAACGATTTGACGGTATTCACAATCGGCTGACTAGCTTGGAATTTGACTTAATCCACGCTTCGTTGATTCTTGGTACATGCAAAAATAAAATCCCATCGAACAACTTCGACAAGTTCATCAACATGTTAAATAAAAAAAAAAGTTTCTTCACACACACACACACTCAAAATTGTTCACATTTCATTTTCTCGTTTTCTGCTCTTCCTTCTTCTTCTTTATGACGCAGTGCAGAATGTTTCATGTTAAATCGTGTTAAGCATTTTATGAACCAAAACGGTACAAAACCCCGGCCACTACTCTTTTCATCTTTATTTATATATATCTATATTTTTTTTTGGTATGACAGAAAAACCTTTTTGCGGTTGTCATAATTGTAATTTTGGTCACTGCAGAGACCCTATGAATTTATTACACCTACCAGAGTCCTGTTCCTCCACCCACCGGTTGCTCCTTCGTCTCCCGCTACTGACACAAATTTCGAGTATGGAAAAGTTTGGCTGCCTTGGTTGGCTCACGTGCAGTGTCAGAGAATATGAAAACCGAAATGCATCTACTACAAATATTTGAATTTATGTAAATTTTGCTCTTTGTCAAAGTCTGAATGTGAATTGGAGGGACTGGGCCGAAAAATTTAAGTGCTCTGTCCCGAAATAGGAGAGATTTTTATTGGCAGTCCGTAAAGTAAATGTTCAGCATTCAAAGTCAAAGAGAATGATTCAATCTAATTTCAAATAAAAAAAATATTTAGTTGGCATTCAAAGAAGAAATTCAAAGAATTGATTTTATATCAGTAAATCTTTTTTTGGTTCTTCAACTCTTGAACTCTCTAATTCTTAAAAGAGCTTAAAGTCATCATTAAGAGCTCCAATAATTCTAATTTAAAATAATATTTTTGAAAGCTATACTGGTTTCCCCCACAACTCTTACAGTTTTGAAACACACTGAAACAAATTTTCATGAACTCCTAATTTAATTTGTTTGAAAAAAATTTGTTGGAAAAAAAAAATTAAAATACGAAATAATGTAATTTTGTCCCAATTTGTGTAAGACTCGGAAGGACCTATCAAAGACCACAAAGAAATAGCTCACAACTAAATAAGTCGATGTAATCACAACTTTCTTCTCGGGACAATCAGCCTCAACAATATTTCTAGATCTACGTAGCACTCTTATCAATTCCTCCTATTTCTCTAGCTATACTTCATAATCATCATCAATACTTTCTATATCTCTAACATTACCTCATAGCTACTTGATTTTTGCTTTTTCATCCTGGGAAAAAACTGTTTTTTTTATTCCTTTCCAAACAGCAAACTTTCAAATGGATTTGTGTATTTTATCAATTTACTTATTTACTTTTTTTTTGTTCAACATTTATACAATTTGTTTGTTACCGTTTATTTTATTAAAAATTGAAAACAATTTCCTATAGTTTGCAAAGGCATAAATCTGAATAACAAAAGAGAACAATAAAACTTCTCCAAATATATGGAACATAGTTAGTGATATCTACTCTGTTGAAAATTGGCATGCACTGAAATTGTTATGCCCGCTTGACTGACCATCATTGTTATCAATTTCTAAACATGGCTGAATTGCTCTTAAATAACCAAACAATATATATAAAAATACACGCATGCATGAGATTTTTATGGTAGTTACAGAATATTTGTTTCAATCACATCGAGCTTCGAATACACTCTAAATATTTATAGAGTTAGACTTAATCAGAGTCAGGTGATGATGAAGGGGAACAGGATGAGATTCTCTTAAATGAATAAATAATTTGTTGTGGAAGTGTGAGTAGTCCTTTCAGCATTACAAGTCAGATCTATTGATTCATTAAGGTGTCGAGCTGCCAACTCGATTTAACTGGGAGATCCTTGATACTCCCAATACTCTTTTCCTTTCATGTGCCTATAAATAGCAAAGCTGTGTTAAGAGCACCGAAGCCCAAACAGAACCTCAATTTGTTTAAGCGCTGAAAATACAAATAAAATATCCCTTCCAAAAAAAATGAGAAAAATACAAAAACCACACCAATTTGCAGCAGCCAACAACATTTTATGTTTGATATTGTAAATTTTTAGAGAGCCCAAGTCCAAATCAACAACAAAAGCCCATAAAAAAAAACACAGCCACACAGGCCATACTGAGCCAAAGAGCTGTCCAACCAAAATGGAAAAAGTATCCCAAAACCAACATAAAAAACGCGAGAAAAAAACCCAAAAAAAATATGTCTATTTAAATTTGTTTTGTGGTCTCGCTATGTTCGTCTGCGGTTTTTTAGGTAATTTGCACATTTTACACCCCAGACGACGAGGCCGCAGATAGAAATCGAACCGGGACCATGGGAGTCTCGATATAACGTAAATATTGAAATGTATTTGGCAGCTGGGTTCAAATTTCGGCAAAAGTAAATAAGCCCTACTGTCTGCAGAGCTCCGACGCCTAGAAACGACGGCTAGGGGCGTGCCATAATATGGTTCGTTTTATAGAGACATATGTGTCTGAGTGTGTTTTAGCTGGCACGTGATTTACATTTTAAAGTTTATTTGTACTTGTCCTTAATGCGAAATATGTAATCATAATGCTGAGGCGGGATTCCAAATTAAAGATGCAGAAATATTAATCATACGCCGCGTGGCGCTCATTATGCGGCACTTGAGTCAAATGGAATGAAATGGTAGGGAGAGAGCCAAGACGGCTGGCGGTTGCCAATCTTGCCAGCCCAAATGAAAAGTGAAAGGCGCCAGCCAGGGAGTCTGCGTCTACAAGTCTACGGAAGTACCAAGAAATTTAATTAAACCCAACAACGCCAAACGCGCCAAAGTGCCCGAAACCAGGAACAGAAAATGGAACTCCAAGGAATGCGCACGCAATGCAGAACAGATGTAAACTTCTGACAGCTTAACTTGCTCTTGTATTATTTACAGCCAAGGTTCTAGCTAAGCGAACAGTCAAATAAATGGCTGTTAGACTTTCAGAGAAAATGAGAGTAAAGCTATTAAGCCGAAGGAGACTTATTCAGGATTGGAAATTATTAAAAACAAAAGGAAGTTTTTTTCTAATTGATTAATAATTATAATCAATTAATTGATACCTTAAAATTTTATGTGAATTGCGAGTTTCATTAACTTTATTAAACACAGAATATTGACTATTTCATACTTAAACCTTCCAAACTCTCAGATACCCAGATCTATCGATTGTGACAAATCAGTATCTATCTGGGATTGTCTTATATTATCTACCTTAAAAATTTTGAAATTATCGATAATTTATGGTTTCGGGAACATACTACCTATTTCAACCATCTTTTCGAGAATTACTTTCAACTCGGAAGAATTGCAAACGCTTAAGCCAAGTGGGATTTGCATTTAAAACTAATCTACATCACCAATTCTTAAGGATGTGGCATGCATGTGGCTTCTGTAGGTCTGCATAGATATATGTTTCCATGTGTGTGTGTGTTTCTATGTTCTATGTTCATGTGGGTTAATAACGTCATTTATTATGCACTTCTTTCCGGCATTTCCGGTATTTACCGCGCACGCGACACGACACATAAATGTTGCCATAAATTCTAAAGCCGCAACTCTTCCCTACGAGTCAGTCGAATGCAGTGCACGTAGCATTGCTGCATGTTGGCAGACCTTGCGGGTGGCTACAGCAGTGTCCTTCATGACGATTTTGCAGGTACCTTGGATCCTCTTTCTCGGCTGCATAGGATATTCCTTATATACAGAAGCTTGGTTCTACTTTCGCTCAAATAACTAGCAATTTATTTGGTGGGTTCCTCAAAAAAAAAATATATAGAAAGAAAACTTCCGTTGACGCCTTCGCCATTTTGTTTGGCACGCCACAAACGCCATTTTGTAAATGTAACGGTAACGCTGACGGTGACTGCAAAAGTAAAAGAAATGCAAATGTGAACATAGTAAAACCAAACTACCTGCCAACTACTCTGCCGTATATTTATTTATAAATGTATTTATTTTTATTTACTTTTTTTCTCTGTTTCCTTTCCTGGCTTTACTGGTTTATAAATTTTAACATTTCACTCGTGTTTTTACCACAAAAGTTTACGAGGTGAAAGTGGCTTTGACTGCTCATTCTTTTCAAAGGAGTTTTCTATACCCCAGCGGATCAGGCGGACGCCTGCTCATAAATTTGCATTTCATTTCGTACTTCGTACACACAAGCACGCATATAAGAAATTGAGTAGATATTCATAAATCTTGCCAGTTCAATAAAGTAAATACAAAACTGAAGGTTGAGCTTGTGCAGCAGCCAAAGTAAGTTTCTTTTTTGCACTTGCTGGGGATTTGCAGTCGTATTTCTTTCCACTCTCTTTTCGAAAAATACAAAGAATATATTCGTTTTTCCTGAGGGTTATAACCTCGGAGACCTCTCTAGGCTCAAATAGATGCATATGCGTCGAAACTTTCAATTATTGGTCAATCCCAACTAAATAAAATTTGATATACCAATCGACCGAAATTCACCTAAATCGGTTATAGGAATTTTTACAATCTAAACTTATATTTTAATTTTAAATATGAGCAGCTTAAAATTCGATATGAAATATTCCAAAATAATTTCAATCAATTTGAAAAGAGTCTGTAATAGTCGGTATACACAAAGGTATTCCGATATATATATGCAAGCCACAAATGCATAAACTTATAACAAACTAGTATTTTTATTTTTTGATTTTTAATGGCTTTCTTTTCTTAAAATGTTACTGGATTAAATAACTTTCACTTCAAGGGGACTTAAAAGGTAAAAAAAAAAAAAAATGTTTTACATTATTTATATCAAATAAATCTTGTTCTATTCCATTAGAATCTTGGGCTTCAATTCAGATATTCCCTATTAAAACATAGCTGGAAGAGATTCATGAAAGCTATTTTTGAATATTACCAAGCATCTCATCAGTTGTTGGAAATTTTCAACAAATACTCTTTGATTTAATATTTGAAATGATTGCATTTAATTTGCTTGCCTAAACTCATAGAATATTCAACAGCTTAGGGATAATAATATTCCAAAGCTCATTTCTCTCTGCTTTCAAATTGATATCCACTTGTGGAGACCACCAGCCCAGCTTCAATTAAAGAACATCAATACAAATTTTTGCCATTTTCAGTGGCCACAAACCAAAACCTGAACAAATGGACTCCCTCGAACAAACTGGAATAAATTATTATCAAAAGAAATTTTGCTGAAATGTTCAAGTGTCTATGAAAAGAACCGGCGTCGTCATTGGGGAACTTCCTCTGGCTGATTATTTATTGCCATAATTTAAGCTCAATTTTTATCTTTTATATGTAGCGAATATCTATGAGAATATTTTAGTGTAATTTGCTGCACTTGTTTGCTCACTCACTGCCTCTAAAATATGCAAAAATAATTATGCGTAAAGTGCAATAAAACCACCATCCAAAGGCACAATCGCACTGTTCCGTCCACCAACTAAGCAGCCCAGCCCAGCCCAGTTGGCTACTCCTCTTTCGTCTACTGCCTTTTCGGAGCCGCTCCTATCCAATGGAAATGCAGTTGTAAATGGTTTCGTTTATTTGCTTAGTTATCTGTTGGGCCTTCTGTTTGTTTGTTTAGCAGTTTATTTGTTTAATATTTTACATAGTTTATTTGTAGTTGTTGCTTTTGCACTGAAAATTTTAAAACTCATTTGATTTGCATGAAATTTCATTTCTTTCTTGTCCCATTTCCCACACACACGGAACCAGACCAAATTCAACGACTCTGTTATCCATCCGATCGGTGCTGTGTTTATTCACTTTGATGGGTATTTGGGAGTGTGGGTATTTGTCATTATGCCTGCTTTTTGGCTACAAGTTGGAGCTCCAACAGAAATACATTTCCATTTAGAATTTTCCATCACTCATTCATTTGGCCATTCAGCATTCAATTTCGAATTTGCTAAACTAAATGAATGCGCATTTATAATTGTTTCAAATTTACACAACGCTCATTTTATCTGCAACACCCACCGATAATAAAAACCCCAGCACTGAATCGAAATAATGAAAATATAATTTCATTTTAACAGAATCCCACATAAACAGATTCTTCTTCTATCTAATCCAGCCCCACCTCAAAGCTTTTTCTTTGTTTATTCTTGTGATGTTTGTTTTTGTGTATGAAATTAGTTTTTCATTGATTTGGCAAATATTGAATTCATAATTTTGACGCATTATTTTCCCAATTGTGTATGTGTAAATTTTCAATGTTTTTTATCTCATGAAATACACTCTAAACCAGCACCAAAGAGGTAAAGCCAAAGGAAACAGATTTTATATTTCAAGGGTCTTTTGCTTAGTGCTGCATTTAAAGATAACGAGTTATGCAGTGGTTGTGGTTTTGCCTTCATTCAAATTAATTTCATATGCTTTTTGGCTTATTTAATAAGGGGAATAAATTTGGATTGAAAATTAGTGAGATGTACGGACTACCGATAGTAATTTGATTCCTAACCAAAAAGGGTTCTGAAACAGCTTTATGATATGGCGTGACTAGATCCAAGTGTATTAATTCTCATATGAAATATAATCCAAATACCAAAGCTTCATATCGGCTATATGATATGGTAGCAGTGCACAAATTTCCAGCTTAAAAGCTCAGAAGGTGAAATATTTATTTAATCATAATAAATTAACCTGAGATCGATTAGATGCATTCTCTTGGCTCTTCTAAATAAGAATTTAATTTAAAGTGAAGGAATATTTGATGCTTATTCACAAATCTGCTATATAAAACTTTAGACTTAAACCTGCTCCGCTCAGTGTGACCAGCTGGCCCACAGGGGAGCCCCTAGCTACTTTTATATTCTCAACTAATTATGGTAATTACATTTTTTTAATGTCTTTAAAATTTAATTGAAAAATCATTAATCCATTAAAAAAACTCAAGGTTTCCTTATAAAATCAACAAAATAAATCTATTTACTTTTCTCTTTCTGCACATACTTTTTAGTATTTTGTTGTTTATATTTCTATTCATATACATCGTTAACCCCCAATTGCTTTCAATACTTTTCTGCTCAATTTTTTGGACCACTATTTACCTTATTTTCAAATTATTGGAGCATTAAAATTGCAATGATTATGCTACGAAAAGGGAGAGAAGATTGCCAAAGAAAAACTTTCCAAGTGAAAGTGTGCAATACAAAATAGTCGAAGAAGAAAAAAAAAAAAGAAAAGGAGAGAAAATAAAATCAACGTCAAACTGCTGACATCAGAGGGTTGGGTTGAGGGTACAAAGAAAAACTCTTCGAAAAGAAAAAGAAAGAAAAATGAAAACATATTCACATTCACACCTCAGCTCAACTCAACTCAACTGATCCAGTGGGCACCCCTTCGCCAGCTTTTTCCATTGAGAATTCGTGGTGCGAATATAAAGTAAATAAAAATAAAAACATAAAAAGCAAATTCGCATTTGTAAATAAATCAGAGGGAAATCAGTTGCTGACAGGGGAAGTATTTATGGTTCAATGTGCCAAAAGACACGGAATGGGGATGGAAGTGGCCATTGCCGGCAGGCTCTGCAGGGTTGCGATAACAGTACTTTGGTTGCACTTCTCTTCGAGCTCTTCATCTTCTCGGTTTTCGTTGTCGTTGGTGTTGTCCTTGTCCCGTGCTGATTGCCAAGCAGCCGAAACCAATTCAGTGTAGAAAGCAAATTCGTAAAAATTAAGAAACAAATCGAAAATCAAGCAGCTCACACACACACACACACACAAGCATCAGACGGCATACAGTGTGGGTGGAGGAGCTGCCAACTGGAAGAAAATTGTGTAGAGCGAGCGTGTAATATTTTTATTTGCCCTCTTGTCCTGCCTCATTTTTTCTCAGTTCGTTCTTTGGCTTTGCCCATTTTTGGCACTGCCTTTTTTTGTATGCATTTTTATGGCACATTTTGAAATAAATTTGCCAAGAGATTAATTCGGACCGTTTGGCAGCGTGTAAATAAAATTTTCATGAACTTCTTTGTCGTGGGTGGCTTTCCGTAGTTTCTCCATCTACTTTCTTCTCTTTCCTATATACTTTTTTGCTTTCTTTGCGGAGGCTTATGCGAATTTTGCGTTACGGTGGATTTCATGATGTGTTAAATGTTCTTAAAACTTCTGAGTGCTGGGAATTGAAAGACCAAGTGGGCAAGTGGGCGTGGTGGCTAAGTTCATTACGTTGTCAAGGTTGCCTCAGGGTGTCAGCTTGTTCTACTTTCCTGCTTGGGTCGTCAATTGAGGGGTGATCCTTGTTGGGGGTGATAAAGTGTTAATTTGACTACTTGGAAAATCGACCGATTTTTAAGCCATGCTTCTTCAATGAGAAGAGGAAATAGATAGATTAAAGAGAAGTAACCCCCATCAAAGAAAAAGTAGTTTTCTAACCCTGCAAAAAATTCCTATTTCTTCAAAAGTCCTAAGCCTTCTATTGTTGTCTTAAGAACTGGATTAAGTTGTACACACAATTAATTTCAAATTGATTCTCACCACCAATTTTATTAGGATTTAATTACTTGTTTTGACAATCAAACAAATTGATCCCTACCGACCCTTTTGGAAACTATTCCAGGATCCTAGAGCAGTGATGCTTGAAATATGAAGGATGATAAAGTATATACCATATGATATCATATCATATATGTACCATCCCTTTTGAATTAGTAATTCTAAATAATTAATCTAGATTAATATATAATAATAATCTTAATAAGAGCTTTAGATATGCAAAATATATCTTAGCTTATCTGAATGGAACCGTTCCCATTTTATTATACATTTTCTTAGAGCTACAATAATTAATTTATCCACTCAAATCCTCCACGGATTTTTAACCCTTTCGAGAAATACTCATCCGACATTTTCATTTTTATTTAGCCAGCCGAAAAATGAGTCATATGTGGCCAGAGCCAAGTGGAAATATGGCACGGAAATCACAGTTTATTCTGCCGCTTGCACCCTCCTGGCTTGAGGGTAGAAAATCAGAAACCCCTACCAGAATATCCGTCCATTATTCTTATGCCATAATAACAGGGAATAAAAACAACAAATGTCAGTTAACGCCTAACGCCTACCAGAAATGCCAACACGACAACTAAATAAATTTGCATTAGCGGCGATAAAGACGGCAAAGGCAAAGGCAATGGTGACGGTGCTGGCGACAACGGCGACCTCAACTGTCAAGTTGAGCCAACCAACCAGTAGCAGGAAGCGTTGGCCAGGGGAAGAGGGTTAACCCAAGGACTCGGCATTTGGGATTGTTCGGCTAGCTTTTGTATCTGCTTTCAGTTTGTCTGCATAAATTATATAAAATAACGTGCGCAACATTTTCATTTGGTAAATCAAAAAGCGAACTTGTTTATATTTAAATTAGTAGGCAACAGAGAGACAATAAACAAAGACAAACCAAACCAAAACCAGTCGAGGTTACGAAAAAGGGACTCCCCATCTCGTCTCAAAAAGGGGTGAGATTAGGGATGAACACAGCGAGTGGGCTGGAAGAAGCTTGGAGGTGTTCTGTGTGGCTTTTGATTTGCCTGGCTTTGCCCGAGCAAACGTTAATGAAAATTTCATGCCGGCCGGTTGAGCTGACAACTTAATTAAGTTTTCATTTTTTCTGCCACCTTCTGGTTTTATTGTTATTGCTTCTTTAACGGGTGTGGGAGGATTGTATAACAACATTTCCGAGGCCAATAAAGGCCCCCAAACTATCTACCCATCTCGACTCAAATATCTGTTTCTGCCAACTCAACCCGCTCCTCGGAGTGGACCAGGCAGCCTCATTATAATCGATCGACGCCCCAAGCCTGCGCCAGTTGAGTGGGCCGGTTTACAGACCGTTTGACGGCAACCAGGGCAGCTTTTTTTTCGCTGACTGTGCAACAAATGACTCCAATTAATTTGAACGTTCGCTTATTAATTAATAACTAGACTGCCGCCTTGTTGTTTTCTTTTGTAACGGCAACAAGTGGCAGGCAAATTGTTCGGCTCCGTAGCTGTTGGCAAAATTGTTTGAATTCTTTTTACCACTGCCTGCCAATTTAATATAAATTTGTTTGCTTCTTGTAACTCATTAGTATGCAATTTGATACCTTTCAAACTTACTCAACCGGTCTGTCAAAATATATGGTATAATCGATGGAAACACCAAAGCAAAGTGTGATTTGGATTAGGCTTTAAGCATTTTTGGCTTTGTATTCAAAATAGATTGAACTGATTATTCCCAATAGAAGTTGTGCAATCGCTTGGAAAAGTATAAAATAAACATGATTTTTTTTTTTAACTAAAATTCTAGAAAATACACAACTGTACAGAAATTGATTCAGTCATTTCTCATTAATTAAATAATTGGGATGGTGAACTTTTGAACTAAAACAATCGAAAATTGAATCGAGATTGTTAATAATAAATTGGAAAAACAAAATCAAATTTATATTATTCTCTTCAGGGATTTGATAGCTCTTCAATAATTT
This sequence comes from Scaptodrosophila latifasciaeformis, assembly GCA_037075145.1. Taxonomy (NCBI): domain Eukaryota; kingdom Metazoa; phylum Arthropoda; class Insecta; order Diptera; family Drosophilidae; genus Scaptodrosophila; species Scaptodrosophila latifasciaeformis. The sequence continues at coordinate 20,402,982 of JBAMCM010000217.1, read as the reverse complement.
AATGCATGAAAGTGCTCAGGTTTTAAAGTGCGTTCGATGTTTTCATTTTCTTATTCACTGAAGTTTCATAATTGACTTTCAATATTAACAAGCAAACAAAAAAAAAAAAAAAATTTTAGATTCCTGAAAACTTTTTGCGTTCCGTATTTATTTAGCAAACTAATCAATAGATAGCAAAAAAATATCCAGTGACATGTAAATAACGCCTTTGAACCAGTCTGGCTTATAACTAGAATCATGGCCATTGAATATTGGCTATATATAATTTCAAACAAGCTTACAACAGCCACAACAACAAGGACAAAACGGAAAGAATAGCCACATGTTTTCAACATGATGGGGCACGCCATTTTGTTGTCATGTATTTTTTCACAAAACAAAAAAAATATTACAAAAAAAAAGAACTGTTCCAACACTCGCAGAAAACAAACACACAAAAAAAGAAGAAGTTCTCGAACAACAATATGCAGAGAGGAGCTACAAACAATTTTTTGGCTTTCTTCTTTTATTATTGAAAATCGCGTAGAAAAACAACAAAGCCAAGAACGGTGGGTGAGGGAGGAGAATAAAAAAAAACCCTGCTAATTGCTTTTAAAATGCACAGACCCGAACGCAGGGGGATCACACACAGTCCGCCTCTTTCGCTCTTTCAGTCAACCAAGCAGCATCAGCATTGACTTTGGGTAGGAGAGAAGGGGGGGAGCGAGTATACAAAATAAAAAAAACCGCAGCTGCTTGGGCAAACAGGGCCGTCCAGCAAGAGATCGGCCGAACGACTAGTCAGTCGAGCATGCCGGGCCGTAATTGTTTATGAAAAAGCACGGAGGAGGCCGACGCTGCCGCCAACGATGATGACGACGACAGGCAGGACTGCGACCAGCAGGGTATGCACATAAATCAAGGATAATGGGCCGGACCAGTCGACTCGCATTGAGTCGCTATGTTTGTGCGGTTTGAAAAATTCGTAATTCGATGCTTTTTGCATTCGCCATTCTTTTTTTTCCCCCCGACTTTATGTCTTCTTCTTGCTCTTCCCTTTATTTTTATTTTTTGATTTATTAAAAAATTGAAAAACGCTTTCAATTTATTCATTTAGCTGGCAAGCAAGGTCGCCCCCGATCGATTCGATTCGAATTGAATGAATTCGCTTTTGCCATTCCACTTAACCCCGCCACGGGGCATCCCCCTTTATTTTTCGACTCTTCTTACCCTTTCACATTATACACATTCTTTTATTTTCGGAGGCTCAGCTTAGGCCAACTGACGCGACTGACATATCGTGGCAGTTGTTCTATTTTTTCTTTTATTTCACAGTTTTTGTCTTTAAATCAATTTTAAAACAACGCGGCAATTTGTCACGGCCAGCGGTGTTGAAAATCGAGAGAGAAGGGTTTCCGTACCCCGCCCACCCTAGCCCAATCCGGATTGGGCCCAACCCAAAATGAGTTTGGCTGAGACCTCTTGACAAATCCTTTGTCAAATAGCAAGCCAAACAGGACTACTTCCACTGCCACTGCCATTACTTGTCAAGTGAGCTGGGCTGGCATTCGGAATGCCATAAACAAATCGCAATGGGAATGTCAATACCATCGAAACATTTTCAAATGCAAATGCAAATTGCCAAATCAAATTCAGAATGTTATATAATCCACAGCCAAAATCAAAATGAATTATTTAGAAAGGGGTCAACTTGGTATTGGCAAAACTAAACTTTCAGGTTTATAAATTTGGGACAATATGAAGTGGATTTTCGAATCGATAATCTGTGGTCTGAACAGATGGAAGGCTTTCAAGAAACTGGCTGATAATCATTTGAGGGCTATCTTCGGCACTATTGGCATTAATTAAATATTTAATCAACCCTTCTGGATTCTTTGAAAAAAAATCAAAGAAAAACATTTACTCTTGACCCCTTTGTTATTTCGTGATAGTTGGATAAATCTCGTCCAAGGTAAAAAACTATATTAAGTCTGTTAAATTTTTAAAGAGAAAACACATAACCTTTCTCAAATATTGTAGAAGCTCGCCACAGTTGATAATCAGATTAAGCTTAATAAATCCAATTTGAGTTGAAAAACAAAAAAAAAAAATTAAGATTCAAGGAGAAACTCCATGTAAACAGCAAATTATTTTGCCTGCCTCCTGCTCTGTCTCTGGCCATATCAACCGCAGCATGTGGCTAGACAAAGAAGTTTTCTTTTTCTTTCTGACCAAACAGGTGCCTCCAACAGCCCCACACCAACTCAGCTCCATTTAACTGAGCTCAGCCATCAGTTACCAGCACCCACACAATATTCAACAGAGAAAACATCCTGTATAATGTGGCATCATTGATTGATCGACGGCAGAAACTCCCTCATCCGAACGAAGCCCACTCCAGCTGTGGAAGCGGATAGTCAGGACCGGCTCAGACCAGCCTGGGGGAGTGTGGGAGATTTAATCTCCCTCAGTCGAAACTCACACAATACTGATTGGGGGTGGAGAGAAATCTGCCAGGAACGACAACGAATTGGCCAAAATAAAAAGAAACAAAAGTAAAGAGCTGGAGAAATCAGTCAATTAGTAGTCATTTTGATATGGCTGAGATGCCATGAGCCGGCTTTTTGTTATGTGTTCCGGTGGTTTGTCTGATAAGACATTTGGACAGGCATTACAACCAGCAAGTGGATAGTAAATAGCATATAAATTTATGGTAAAAATAGTTACTTACGTAAATAGACAGATAAATTATGAGACCAAAGACAACAGGGAAGACAAGAATTTGAATTCTTTTGTTTTGTTTTTCTTCTTCTTAATTTATTTTGACTACCAGTGGTTTCATCAATCAATCAAGTTACCACTATGTGATTACTATTTTCTTATGTGGTTGGCATCAATTATGTGTCTGTCTTAATATTTATGAAAATTGATTTCGAAAGAGCGCTTCCAACTCAAATGTCACTCGCAATTAGCGACAGTTATTGATGGCTTAGACTGACATGGCCAGAAATTTAAATGCCATAGCCTCAAATAGGTGCCAGATATGATATATCAAATAATATATAGGAATATAAGCAATTTAAGGAATATTGAGAACTTTTTCACTTTAACAATTAAAAAATTTTTTTTTTTCATTCGATAAAAAAAGAGACTGGGAAATTAATTTTAAAAATCAATGAAATAAAGGAAATATGAAACTTTATGGTATTTTTTCTTTTTAATGTAATTGTTCATCTTTGTTCCTTTTAGTTTTAAATCAGATCTGTTTACATTTCCTCCAATCAAAATATGCTTTGTCACGTTTCTATTCAAAAAAAAGTCTCAAGCGGACAATGGATTCGAAATAATAATAAAAAGCAGCTGGTTGGATTTGTAGTGCCAAAATTCGGGGCAAATCATTTTAATTGATTTTTAAGCGCACCGAAAAATACGTTTGTAGTTTTAGCCTACATTCTGATTATTTGGACAAAGGCAAGGTGTCAACTGACAATCAATCCAGACCCAGCGACATTTGGACAATGGAAATCGAAGTGTGGAAAGTGCGGAAAATGGAACACAAATGACAACAGCGACAACAACAAAAATGACTCTAAGATTTTTAAATCCGCCTCAAAGCAGCCGCGCCCTTTATAAATCTCTTTTTGCCCTCTCTGACTCTCTTTCTCTATTGTGCACACAATAGGCCAGGTGAGCTGAAGGTGCCAAACTAGAAGTAAAATGGAATAAATACAAGAGAATGAGAGAGAGAGAGAGAGAGGAGGAGAGAGATGAATGAAAAGAAAAACCAGCGGGTAAAAATTCAATCAATGCAGCAAGCTTAGAAATGCGTTTGTCATAATTTCAACGAACGATTGCAAAAATTTTCTCGTTTCTCATTTTTATAGCTTTCATAGCGCTTCAATTTCCCACATTCCCCTCTTCTATCTGCCATCCATTTCTATGCGAGTTTAGTGTGTATTTTTCCAGCAATGAATTGAATTTTTTGAAATGCGATTTACTTCAGCCATTCTTCAATAAAACATAATAGGAACGAGAGAGCGAGAGAGCCTAGAGGCGGAACGGGCAAGAGCCCAGTGGAGTCCTGACAACAAGGATTCTTGGTGTTATTGACATAGATTTGATGTTTTGAGCAGAGTGGACAAGGCGAGAAAACTGATGTAGATTTAAAGATTTCTATTTTTCTAGATTTTCTTCAAAAGTATTTGATTATCCTAGAAATGATCTAAGTAATGAAAGATTTCTAGATTCTAACTCAATACATTTGGTATATTCTCTTTAGAAAGCAATAACATCTCAAACCTTTTATTTATTTGCCTTAAATACCATCCTATCTAAACTTAATACAGCCAAATTGATGCTTTCGTTTCCTAAGCAAATCTAAAAAATATAAAATCTCTTCACATATTCGCACTTAACTTTCTTCCATCTCAAGTCAAAATGGCTTCTTCTATCCCTTAAGCCAAATGCTTTGAGACTCTTGAGTGCTTTCTGAGCTGTACTTTCAACGGTACTTTATACAAGTTGGAGCGAGCGCCGACAGCTTCTCCTCAATGCCAACTCAAGTAAATTCTTATAGATCATTGATTTTTGATAATAAAACTATCAGCAGAGCAGAGCAGCAGAGCACCGCGAAGCCAAATGAAACTAAAAAGCAGCAGAAACGGGTAAGAGGTAAGTAAAAATAAAAGTCCCTCTCCAACCAAACCAAACAAACACAATAAAAATAAAAATGTTGAAGCAGAATGTAAGAAAACAATAAAAACTCAATAAAAGCAAACTCGGGGCTACGCTCGGGCTTTTAAAGGCAATTGAGAAGGGCACGGACGAGAAGAGCTCTGGAGAAGCTGTGCCGAAAGTGGTGCTGGCAGAAGTGGTGACAGCAGTGCCAATGAAGAAAGCAGGCCAACAAAGGGGCAGACTCAACGAAGGAGGCTACCGCATTTGAAACTGGCAAAATGACAATAGATTTGATTTTCTCCAAACCAGGAAGCTGCCAGGGCAAGCAGGACAGACCAAAGAGCACAGCATAAAAACCAAATAAAATATATAAAAAAGAACAAGAGCAAGCGTAAGAAATATAACAAAAAGAAAAATAAAATAACCCAGAAATGTTGGAAAACGACAGGCAGGCAGGCAGGCAAATAGTTCAACAGACAAAAGCAAAACTGGCAACAAGGCCAAAAAGTAAGCGAGGAAGAGAGGGGCCGGGCAGACAATAAGCGCGCATTTAAAAGTGTCAAATATCCTTTTTATATGCTTTGTGCCCGTCTTCTCTGCTTCGCCCTCAAGACTTTATTTCTTTCTCTATTTTTCTTCTTTTTTTTTGTGATGACAATGCATAGCCAGAAAATTGTAAAGAAATGTTAATGCGATTTGATTTAAAGAATGAAAAAGGCAGTTGGAAGGCAGATCTCACACCTCCTATCTTCTCCAGTTCGTGGCATATATTTCCATATTTAAAGGTTCCAAGGGAGTTCAAGTTTTACTGTCGAGTCGTCTGCTTCTTTTTTATGACTTCATTTTCAGTAGCAGGTTCGCCTACAAACAATTAAGTATTAATATTTCAGGGTCCCCTTGAACGGACTGACCCGACCTATTGTCCAGTTGATGTGACATTAATTTAATCCTTGAATGCATCTTTGACAGCACCACCAGAAGCCGCAAAATGGGAAGAAGCAGCAGCTGAAGAAGGCAGACAAACAACTCACTCATTCGGCTAAGTCATTTAAGTTCGAGCTTGACAGCTCTCTCTCTCTTTTTATATGGAACTCTCTCTTTCTTATGCACGCACACTTCTGCCGCCTGCTGGTGTGGCATTGTCAGGGGAATTAGTTTTATGTTTTTGATTTGAAGCCGCTTTTCCCTGACAGTCGGAGGTTGGGGATGGGGGAAAGATTTTAACTAACTGAGATTTTCGTTGGTCTGTTGATTGCTTAAATAAATATCAAGCAAGTGGTCTGGGTTGCCCTCTTGGTCAGACAATGAATCCAACTTCGCTTTCAGCCTCGCTTTGGTGGATCTCTCTCTCTCTCTCTATCTCTCTCGGTTAGAATTTTGTGAAATTTGCCATTCACATTTTTGAATGTAATTTTGGTTCCTGTTCCTGACAGTTTTTGGGCACTTTATTAAAATATTTGTGCGGCTTGCGTTCTGTATGTAAATCCAAATGTAAATGTTAAATCTAAAATGTAATGCTTGTGTCAAGAGGCGTTCTATAAGGCGATGGCCTGGTTTGTGGTCTTCAGGCCCCCCTCCCTGCCTGCTATGGCCTGGGTTGTGTTGTCCTGGTTTGAGTGTCCCTTGGGCATTAGTTTTAAGTGCTCGTTTCTGGGCCTGTCCTTTGTTTGGACTAAATGATTTTGATGTATTTTAAGACATTTTGTCGTTTTTCTAAAATCAAATGGCTTATGGCAAACAAAACAAAAATAGAATGGAATATTTGCAAATAGAAGTTATTGCCTGGGAAGCTTTTCTATTTTTATTTTTATCATCAAAACTTTACTAATTGATAAACCTAAAAGGCCAAAAAGAAAATGGAATTGCTAAAGTGTTTTGATGATATTCATCCAGATTCATGAAGTTAAACAAAGAATTTTCTTTAAAAAGTGTTTATGATACACATAAAAAAATATAAAGAATTAAATAAAAAACTTAATTATTCTATAAATATATTGCATAAGCCAAGATCAAAGACAAATCTGCTTGTAAATATAAATAAATCATTTGAAAATTAAAAAAAATCTAAGCTTCAAATCAGCTTTTCTTTTCAAAAATCGACAGGTCAGATTTTTAGGCTCAAAACAGCCACCCGTTTCTGGGGAAATAGAAAGAATCGATAGTCAAGATGCAAAAACTAACGCTTGATTGACCTGAATTTATCAAAAACAAACAGAGAAAAAGTGTGAGAATAGAAAGAAGGAGTGAACTGAGAATATTAAAACAACAAAGATCAAAGTCAATAGGTAGACAAGCCAACTAGAAGAAAATTTCAATTCGCACATTTGTAAAAAAATAATCCAATTAGACTTGCTGAAATATCCGAAAGCAAAGAAACATACACAAAAACTAAAATGTTAATTAAATAAAATTGCAACCGAAGTGGCAGAAAAACACTGTACAAGAGCAAAGGAAAATCTGGCAATCAAGCTGGTCGAAAAGCCACAGCCTGGAGAAAACTGCATGAGTTTTGATAGACAAACCCAACCAGCTGCGATTGGTAAGTGGAGTGGCGAGGGTGGCACGCATTTGTGGTGGCCAGAAGACCACAAACAATCAAAACAGAAACACAAGGAGATAGAGGGCAAAAACATAACCGTAGCTATCGGCAATTGCATTAACTGGTGGGGGTGGTGGGTGTATTGAGCTGGCCTGCCAAACACGCGTGCATTGTGCAACCAAATCGATACCTATAATTATGTGGGCGTGAAGTCCACACAAACACACACGCGAAAACCTGCTACCCAATTTGGCCAATCTAGCCAGAAACGCATCAAACGCAAATGCCGCACGTGGCACTTCGAGGAGTGGCAGAAGCAACCTCTACCAGTGCCTGGTGATAATCGTCCATGATCACAGCGGCCTTTTTGCAACTCCTACACTTTTCGACTTCCACTTCGCTTAATTAAATTGCACGACAGAGTCGCGGATGTCCCAGCGCCCCCGTCCCATAATTTGCCTTTTCAGGCGGCAACTTTCAAGTGGCAAGCCGCCACTTTGCCTACTCCTTCCCCCAGCCCAGATCTCTGCTTCACAGTCTTAATCACATTATGCACACAAACTGTCAAGCGAGCAAAAAAGAAATAGTAAAAATAATAAAGTAACAAAGAATTATGAAGGCAAAGACGAAATTATTAAAAGCTCATCAGCGCAATTGACATGCAATACAAGTGCCCCAAGACAGAGTGTTGGTGGAGGGGGAGAGTGTGGGGCATTCAAGATTGGAGTGTTTATGGCAATTCTAGTAATTGTGGAACTGTGCGACTGTGGCACTTGGGCAAACAAGCGATCTGACCCCGGAAACACCAACTTAAAATTACTTCATTTTGTACAACTTGGCAAGCCAAAAGGAAACTTTGCCTTGTGGGTGTCTTGAGTTTCTTATAAGGTAAGAAGGTGACATCATAAATACTACAATAACGGGAAGTTGTCAATGTCAATTTAAATAATGAAAGCAGACCGAGCCAGAGACTCTTTTGGCATGAATGGAAAATGAAAAGCCAGCCAAAAGGTGGGCTCAGATTTCTGGTGGTCTCTGTAATTAAATTAAAATTTTCAAACTTCCATTTCAGGTGAAGTTAATTAATCATCTTGGCAATAACAGAGAATTTAGTGCCTTCTAAATATAAAATGATTTTGAATATATTTATATTTGTTTATAGTTGTATTCAGTTTCAGAATAAAGATGATTTTTTTATAATTTATATATGCGAGAACTCTGATCTTATAATTCCATGAAAATACACAAGCTGTGCGACTAACTGATTTGATTGGTTGAATCGATAGGAAAGTATTGGAAACCATTGGAAATTTAATTCTAGATGTCTTATCAGAAACAAAAAAAGAAATTACATTGAAATCAAATATGGTTAGATGTAATTTGCGGCAGTTACAAAAAACAAGAAACCTTGTACTCTCTTGTTCGGCGATAATTACCACAAAAACAGCCACACACTGCAAGTCACACAGTTTCCTAGGATTGAAATTATAAGCATTGCACCTATTGGAATGGTAAAGGCTGCTTTTGGCATCACGTGCGCCCTTATCCAAGCCAGAGATATACTCGGAAACGGACAGACCCACATGGCGTGCACATTATCGGCATCATCAGCAACATCGGCGTCATCAGCTGCCAACAGAACAAGGCAGCCAGGGACTTTTTCCGTGGTAGCGAGCCTCGGAGACTTGGTCTCGGGACTGCAGACCGAAGACTGAAGACTAAAGACTCAGCAGTGAGGAATTGGCGGTCTGGGCATCAGTGATTCAATGCACGTGTAAAATGTTTCTGTTTTGTGTGTGTTTTTTATTTGAAAAGTCAGCACCTCTCAGACCGCCTGCCTTTTAGTTATTTGACCATAAACATGCCGGCATATATTGCAGATTGAATACGACAGGAAAATTATGTCCACACATTAAATTGACGCTGCTGGTGGAATATTTTTGTTGCAGTGTTTTGGCAGAATACAACAGACACACAAACGGAACTACAACATGCGCCTGGCACTCTTGTCAACTTAATTTATGCTCAATTCCGGACCAGCCAGCCACCAAGAGGAGCCAGAACACGAACAGAAAAAGCAGCTTCAGCAGCTTCCCCTTTGGCTACCTGCTGGCAGCCTGTCCTGCCACATTTGGCAACTGAAACTATTCAACTATGGCCATCGATCGTAAACGGGCCCCGACCCCGAAGCCGGCTCCGACTTCGAGTCATCGTCATCGTCATCATCATTCAAGCAACTTGTGGCGACATTTTTCATGTCTTCATGTGATCGAAGGCATAAATTATGCAGAGGCAAGCAGCAAGCGGCAAGCGGACGAGAAGACAAGTCAACTCGACTGAGGGCCGAAAACGTATTGCTCTCACTCTGATCGTGGGCCAGGACAGCTTGGTTTTTGTATGTACTTGTATCTACCCAAAAAGCATTCAATCTTTGTGTCAACAGAAATTATTTTTAACAACAAATACAACAGCAACCACGACGGCAGTCAGTGACAATGATCATCATGATCATGACTAGGCTGGAGTTGACGCCAAAGTACGCCACTTGCATGAGATTAATTGGCCCTGATTACGAGAGTTTTGTACATGTGAAAGACTGAAAAGACTGCAACCGTCCAGATCTGGAATTGTGGTCTTCACGTATTCTTCTTTTCTACAGCAGACTTGAAGACTTGCTCCTTTATAAAATATGCATTTGGATCTATTAATGTTAAAAAGTGATAATGGCATACATAAATAAATATTATATGGTTTCATGAAAATATTGTTGAGTTCCGCGTAGCCATTTGAATTGCAAACGATATGAAAGCTGGTCCTCAATTTATAATGCATATCATCAACAATATATTCTAGTATATTGAATTCTGATTAGTTTCTGGTCAGCTTGTGTGATGAACAATTTTATAACGCGACCCAAGTGATCCGACATGAATTCCTTAGCAGGTGGAAGCAATAGTGAATCCTATAACATTTCTTGAAAGGTAAGAACAAAAAAATTTTTTTCTACGCAACTCAATGAATAAGATTAGTTTATTAATACTAATTATTTGAATTCAAACAAAATAATTTATAATAATATAATGTACTCAATAGATTTAATATTAGCACAAGCATTAAGGAATTTTTGTGTAAAGAATCCATATTTATGTTAGGAGATTAAAAAAGAAGCAGATTTGTGAAAGACCTTACGGTTTAACTATTAAAGTTTCCAATTATATAAGAAATGTAATTGAATATCATTTAATGTTCCACAATTCAAAAGAGTAATAAGAAAACAATATACGATATGAAACTTAAGGCAGACGAGAGTCAGTATTCAGGAAGTTCAAAATTTCCATATTACTTGAAAGTCATTTTACATTCATCATTTGCAAAAATTCTAGTCATATCAGTAAAATAATTATGTATTGAAAAGATTCTAAGATAAATAAATCTTCTAAGCCTTAGGCCTATATGAATAAGTATACCAGATATATGATGTTGTTCTTTAAAATATATCAGTTCCTAAATATTACAGAAAACTTCTTATATGACTTCTAAATATGCCTCAGGACTATATGATTTTGTTCTTCGGTTCCCACATTTCATAAGACTTCTTATGTACGAAATATATCTATATATACGAGATTATATAGAAATAACCAGACCATAGAGTAGGGTATAACTTGATCTAACTTGATCCTCTTTATTTTACCCTACTTTTTCTTCTCACCTATTTGGTAAGTTTAAGGTAATCCAATGAATAATAATTTTTCTGTAAAACCCTGGAGACAAATACTGAAAGAGTTTTAAAATTTATGTAATAATTTCTAAGGACAAATCTGAGCAATTTTTTCGTGTTTTCTGACATAATTTATGCTATTCCATTTCTAAGACCCAATTAGCTTCAGTTGAGTTAACAAATTGAGTAACATTGATTATTTGTAGCCCTACAAATTATGAGCTAATTAGTTGACTCTCTTTTATTAGGGCTTATGGCTTACCATACTAAAAGTCAGCTTTCCATTTATTTATCCTTGAAGCTTTATCTCAACTGAACGGCTCCATCATTCCTTCCCCGCTAACGCTCAACCAGTTTATGCTTTAGTCTTTCACTCAAGATACTTTTGAAGTTACCAACCAGCTTGTGGTTTTGAATATGCCAGCTTAGGCTTAAAGTCTAAAAGAAACAGCAGCAAAAGAAAGAGGAGACTTGGAAAACATTCTCTGTTCCCTGTTCCCCTCTATCATCCTTCTCTACACCTGTTAAAGATACAGGGGTTTGCCTCAAGAGCACTCAACGTTGTGCAAAAATTACAACAAAAGCCCTACCATGAAGTTTCCTAATAGTTTATTAATGATTTTGCTACTGTTGTTTCTTTCCCATTTTCTTCATTCTTACACACGCACACTCAGATATTTCATATAGACACATTTAGTTACCCACCAAGGAAGTTTTGTATAAGTGGCGCTTGTGAGTATAAAAAAGCTTAGGGCAACAACAATATCGGGTACTCTAATAACAAAAACAAGAAGAACAACTGCTCAACTATCAACTGCCAGGGCAACACTTTCTTTTCACGTTTTTTAAACCAATTATAAAAGTATTTTATGCAAACTCTCGAAGCTGCCTTACAACACTTCCGGTTACCTCCATCAACCACTTTTCTGTTTGCCCTTCTTCAGTTTTTGGTCCTGCCCAGAGTCCTGTACTGTACACTGCCCCTGCCTGGTGTAGCTCTCGGCTGGTGTGGCTGTGTCGTCTATGAAGCCATCATGTGGAAAAACACTTAATTACTTTAGAAGAGCAGGCGCACAAAAGTGTAAAGTGCTCCACAACCCAAGGCTGAGAATAGTCCTGGCTAGCCTCCCCCAGCTCCTTAACACCTCACACTGTTACCTACCGACAGCTCATAAACAGTTAACTAACTAACGAACTAAAGTAACGGGCAGGCGTGTTCAGGACCAGCATCAGCATCAGGATATGCCATCAAAGGTTGTCGTTGAAATTGTCGTCGTTGAAGTTGCCATTTTGGTGTTCATGTTTCTTTGGTTTTTTCTTTCATTTTGTCTGATGTGTAATCGTAGTTGTATTTAAATTAGATTTACCTGAAATCGTGCGTGATTGTCAGAAAGATGCGTGTCTCAGCCGCACCCCAGCAAAGGCCGAAGTCACAGCAAAGGTGAAGAATTTTTGTCTCTACGCAGTGTCAGTCTAAAAAGTTGCAAATTGGATTTTGGTTTCCGAGTTCACTTCTAAGACATAAAAAGAAAACAAGAACCTCTTCAACCTTCTCAATTTATACTCTTTCACAACAAGAATTTCGAAACAAAGTTGTGTATAAATCACCTAATCAAAAATCATAAGGAAACAAAGTTAATTAGCAAAACATATAGTAACAAATTATAATGAATCTAATAGTTGAAGCGTTGATGATGTGTTCTGATTCTAAAACTTCAATATACTCTTAATCAAGAAGCGATAAAGTGTATTAAAATAAAGAACTACTTCCAGTTGGCTGCAAAAAGTGTTCAAGTTTGTAGACTGTTTGAAAAATAAAACTGATAAGATTGTATTTTATTTTTTGAATTCACTTCATCTTTGAACTACTGAAATTTTCGGTCAATTAAGCTGAGGCATTAAAAACTCAAAACCAAAAGTCAACATTCTCTTCACATCATCTTAATCAATTAAATAAAAGTCACAGAACAAAATTGTCTGGAGTGGTTTCAAGTAGACAAAAAAAAAAAAAAAAGAGGAAAAAGCGATGCTTTAAAATGTTGGGATTTTATTTAAGAGAGGAAATGAATAATTTGGTCGTTGATAAAAATTGGTCAAATAATTTTGGAATTTGTCTTAATCAGATGTGACTGCATTCTTTTTTTGTCTTCATCATGAATTGGAAGCTTTTATTTTGGAGTAAAGCGGCTGAGGGAAAGAGCTTAAATTAAAATAAATTTATTTGATGAAAATCGTTGAGCATAATGATTGATCAGCGGAACCATAAATTCATTATCAAATCGATGACCATAAAATATATTTCCAACTTTATTGACCATAGAAAAACTGCTTACATCAATTTAAGTATCAATTTCATTACTTTTAACAAAAATGATCAGATACAAAAAGAGGAAACCTTCATAAAAAAGCCAAAAAAATACACTAAAGACAGACAATTAAAAACATTTTCATGCACCATTTTCCGCATTTCCACTGATAGAGTTCGGGCGAGAGTCGTGCAAAGGACCTTGCATAAAATAGATAATAAATGATGCCAGGCTAAGCGCTGTTGTGACTTTGTTAATAAATTGCAAAATTATGATAATGCCCGAAAGCAGTCGGCGCTGTGGGGGAAATTAAATTAAACAAAACAAAATAGAAAAATAGACAAAAAAAAGTGGAAGCCATTCCGAGGGTAAGCCAAAGCCGTGTTGAGCGCTACGCAACATTAAACAGGAAACGCTGACATCAACGTTAAAGCCGACGTCGACGCAGACACAGACGGCAACGCGGAAGGACATTAACGTCAAACAACGAGCGATGATGCAACATTATTCCTCAGACGCTCCAAGTAGACGCCGCTCGGCCACAAGTGCGCAATTACGTATCCTTTGTATCCTGCGGCCGTGGCCGTGTCCGTGTGAGTTTCCCCCTGAAGCAGCTGCTGCCAGAGAAGTTGCAATAAAGTGTCACTATAAATAAATAATAACGCCCACCGAAAAACATACACACCCGCACGTTTGTTTAATCGCCTAAAATGTCTTCGTGCCCCGCTGCCCCTGCGACAGCCTGCTGTGCGAAAATATTGAAAAATTGTAATTGTATCTCATAGATACAATTACAGTGCGCCAAGCGACACGTGACCATGCCACATTCACACGCACACACACATAGATCGCTCCCAATTGCAATGTCGAGTGCGAAAAGTCACTCAGTTAACATTGCCTGAGGCGAACACGCGCTGCTCCTCCCCCGGCTGCTCCTTCTCCAGCTGCAGCATGGACACTTAATGGACCAGAGATCCGAAAAGTAAATAAAAGTAACGCTTGATTGCGACGTTGCGGGCGGCCGGTAATACTTATGGGTAGCTGACGACGACGCACATTTTCTCCAAGGAAGCAAAATGCTAACAAACACACGCATCGACCAAGGCGCCGGCAAGTTTCAACTCGTCTAACGTGCCACTGATGAGGTGGCTAAGGACATATGACAAATATGCCATTGGCAAGGGGATTGAAGTGAGAAAATTTGCCGCAGGCAAGCAAAAAGTTCGCCCAGTCGACTGTTTTCTTTAGTTTTTGGAAAAGGGTTCAATATTGAGTTGAGTGATTCCCTTTGAGCAAAGGCAAACAAAGCAAAGCTCACATTTGATGAGACCTTTGTGTCCTTAAAGGATGTTTGAAGTATACTATATGGCCTTAAATAATAAAATTAAAACTATTTAAAAATTCAATTCAAAAGAAAATAAACTTGCTTGAACTTTTTTAAAATATTTGGAATATTCTCAAATCAAAAAAAAAAATCAAAAGTGTGAAATGTTTTAGAGAATTAATAGTGAAAAGACTGGCGTTTATCAATCACAATAGTTTTTTGCAATTAGTATAATAAAAAGCTTTAAGGATTAATAATCAACTATATTTAGCGTTGCTAGAATCATTTCCTTTGATTCATTATCGAAAAAATGAAGTTCACAGTACAAATTTATCTTCATCTTAAAGGAGAAAATATGTAGTTTCATGTAATCCGTTTAAGTACACAATTGACTCACAATTGGAATTGAATCACCTACTCACATCGCTTATGTATTGTAGGCTCAAAGGTGATGCAATCAATCGCACAATCTGCCCTAACGAATGCTTTTTTTCTTACAATTTCCCGGTTCCCACACAAGCACCAAGGCACAGGATACAAAAGCACTGCAAACCGAGAACAGAATCCGGAGAAACCACCGCATGCGGCGGGCAAGCTTAAGCCCTCAGCTAAAAGCGCAGGATCAACTTAAGTACATGCCACAGACAAGGACATGGACACGCGTGCCCCTGGCCAAGTCATAAAGCAATATAATCTCTCTCATTACAACTACAGCAGCGGCAGAAACAGAGAGGCTGTGGCATTGACTGTGGCAAAAGCTGTGGACTGCGGCATATGCTGAGATGCTCGGGAAGCTGCTGCTGATGACGCTTGCTACTCGGTTCGAGGGTGCTGGCCTTGTTGGGGTTGGCGTTGAAATTGAAGTTGGTTATATTGTAAAGTTGGAGGCTGTGTTGCTTTACAGCCACGAATTTATAGCCCCTGCAGTGCAACTACTGTAAAGAAAAAATTTTATAACTCTGCCATAATGAACTCATATTTTATAACGTTTATTAACCCATTGATAACCGTTCCAAGTGCTTAACGACGCTAGAATTTATGCGTCTGGCCTGGGCACTGGCAGTGACACCGACACTTCGCAAGGGCATTTGCGCGTTTCAATATTCTAAGCACTGTAGAAACCATTGCAATCATTTTCGATTTCTTGCAGACTTCGTAACTGCATTTAGATTTTTAAATGTTCGTTTCTCGTCTAAATTTTACATCTCTTATAACATTTGAAAATAGCACATGCATTTTTAATGAACTTTTCCAGGGCTGATAAAAGTACAATGCTCATTAAATGAACAACTTTTTTCTTAAATCAGGTTGGCAGTTCAGTTCAGTATTGGGAAATAAAAACTTGCTCCTTTAAAGAATTAAAAATCATACAAAATTTATTTTTATTATTGGGCTCACTTAATTTATTTCATTTCTGCGTTTAAGGCATGGAGCAAACTTGAAACTTTGGCGAGTATTCCTTCCAAAGATTTTAGCAATTCGTCATGTTGCTGTTTCTTTTCGGGAGCATTTTGAGAGAAATAGCTTCCATGCATTTCCATGCAGCGTTTCTGAATTTTTAGGTGTATTTCTAGCAGCATTGCCGACTTCCTACAATCTTGCAGATTCTTTCCGAGACTAGCTGCATCCTCTGACTGAACAATATCCTTTTGGATAATTTTAATAGAGAAAATTATTCGAAATCCGTAAGAAAGTCTATTATTTTACTCACTTTGACATTTCCCAATGAATGTTCCATGTTTCTGCGAGGCGTCTAAGCTAAGAGGACGGAATTTCCAGTGCTTAAATAGAAAATGAAACTGCAGGGTTGCAAATAATTTTAATCGGACAAACTATACATAAACTTTTTCAAAATATTAATATCGACGCCAAATAATGACTCCTAAGTGGCCACCCCGAGCAGAGCAGACGACATCGTTGCCACTAAGCACAAAGCCGCAGCCGCAACAAATGTCTTGTGACAAATAAATGTCATATTAATGTCAGAATCGCACAAGCAAAATTGATTCGCTGTGGTCTCGACCCAGGCCCATTTCCATTCAAATCTGTGGCCAGTCTTCGTCTGGGCTTAGTCGTTTGCCTTTGGTTGTGAGATTGGATTTGAAGTGCCTGATGTTTCCAAGGCTGTCTTGTTGCTGTTGTTTTTGTGGGATCGTATTTTCATGCATGTTCATTCGGCTTTGCGGGTTATTATTGGAATCACCGAGATAAGCGTATGATATGGGATTGGGATTGAGTCAGCGACATAGACAGAAACGAGCTATGTCAATATTAAGTATGCTTGTGTGGCTTAGTTAGCCCTTTTTGAACAACTTGGAAGTGTTAAATATTGTTTAAGATCCAACAAAATTCAGTGAAGTGAACGAAATGAGGAGCGAACTGGTGCTTGGGTCTTTCCCCTGTAAGAGAGCTTTGTATGGTTTTTACTGCGACTTTTTTGTGGATATTTTGCTCAAGTTCAAATGTTGAATATTGTTATTACGGTTCATGAATGATAATAATAATATATAATTAGTTTCTTTTTTTTTTTTTTGGTTCCAATGAAATTCCTATTATACCTGCTTATTTCTTATTACACAAATAATCTCTCAATTATCCCTTTTAAATGGGACTTAGTTTCCTAAATAAATTAAACTCCTTTCTTTTTTAATGCTAAAAATTATGGCCACCTGGATCATTATTTTATTTTTATCCAAGCTACCAGCTTACTAATAAAATGATCTCAGAAACAAAAAGGATAAGCCAACATTAACCAGCAAGATTAAAAACAAAAAAAAATATTTTTCTTTTCATCGATTTTCAGAAATTTCAAGCTACTTGTGTGGTTTTCCAGAACACAATTGCAAATTTCTTTATAACTTCCCGTAGATTTATTTTACATTGAAATTGATGCCTTAATTGTACGCCAGCAGACAAAGAGCATCCTTTCTGACCGCCCTGTAATTTCACAACTAAATATTGTATATCAGATAATAGCCGTAAAATGAACCAATGGCTTAATGGAGTTGTCTGAGCTGTGAGCCTGCTTTTGTTGCCAACACAATGATCCTCCTACCGTTATCACCTGCTTTAAGCCGGGCTAGTCCAACGGCTTCATAACGAAAAAAAGAAAAGGATCGCTTCGTTTAAAGTGAACATTTTGTGTGGTCTCCGGCTCTGTCTCTCTGTGGGACATGACACGGCCTAGCTACAGACAAAAGATAAGCAAACATGTTTCGGACCTAACAAATCACATTTGTTGTGACTCTCGACAAAAGGCTAAATAAATAAACAAAGTCGTCTTTCCTAGATAGTTTTGCCTTTGCCCAGGACACTTGGTTTAAATTTGTCGCCTGCATAAATTTGTCTCTATCCTATATCTTGTTACGTTGTCTGGCACTTCGATCCTTTTTTATTTTATTTTCTGGGTCGTGTTGTGCCTTACAAATTTGATGCTAATGTCGTTGGCATTTTCCCCATTTCCTTTTGCCAGATGATTTTCAATAATCATTCCGGTTCCATACAATATTGTGTAAACAAATTATGACGCAGCCAAATAAGGGCGTAGGTGTTCTCTTACAATCGTTTCTTTCTTTCTTTCTTTCTTTCTTTATCCTCAAGTATGTGGCAAACAGCCTGTTGGATTCGATAGGAACCAAGGCCCTTGAAACGGGGCCGACTCCCCCGACTCTTTTGTATTAGTTTTGAGTCATCATTGACATTGACAGTTGCTGGCAGCTGTTCGATTCACTCACTCTACCTAACTCCCTCTCAGTTGGCTGCCAGATCATCCTGAGTCGTCGTGGTTGCTGTTGTCTGTGTTTATATGCGCACTTTGGACTCGAAAAAAAATGCGGGTGAACTATTGACACAATTGTTTTTACTGCATTCACATTCACATCGGCATCCACTTCCACATTTACGTTCACATTCGGATCGGGAATATTTCAGGAACAGACCTTTTGACAATTTGCGCCGGCATTGAATTGCCTGACCGGACCGGTTGGCAATTTTCTCGTCTTTCTTTTCATTATATTCTCTTGTTTTTTTTTTGGGCTATTTTTAATTATTTGTATTATGTTTCAGTTGTTTACATTGAAGTTCGTCTCGGCTCTTTATTTCTTTTTTTTCTGGGGGTTACTTTCTCTCTTTGGTCGTTAATTACATTACAACGAGAAGCTGATAATGTTTCGGTTCTGTCGCTGTCATGAATTTCAAGTAAGTATTTTCAGGGGAAGAGGTCACCGTCAAGGGAAACAGTATCGTAAGTCTGAAACAGCTTTTCCAATATTTACTTTTACTTTAGTTGAGGTTACGCATTTATTTTCTTCGGCACTTAACTTCCAGCATGGTGGTCTTCAGTCTTTGGGTTTATAGACTTTGATTTCATTGTGGCAGTCATATGTTCCTAATTGTGAGATTTCATGTCAATAAAACTGGAAATTCAAGAAGAATTTTGATGATTTCCACGGAGCTACTTGAATGGAATGTTTAATCATACAAAATCGATTTAGTAGAGCTGATTAAATCAGATTGATAATTAGTTGCTTTAAAATGAATTCAATAAATCCTAAGAGTCTTGGGAATATATCTTACAATCCTGAGACATCAAGATGAAAAAATTGTTATTATTCAATTTAAAAGCACCTTTAATTTCCCTGAAATGCTCTTTGTGACCTTAAATCCCAGAAAGCCACCTTTATTGTATACTTTGAACCTTAGATCTTTGATTGAATCTCATCCATCAAAGAATACAAAAAAGTGGCAAATCTCGCCCTAATACCCTTCTCTCAGCAAGGACATCGACTCCCTGAAAGATATTAGACTTTATTACCAGATAATTTCATTATTTAGCCAAAACATAATCAAATCCCGCCATATCCATCACATCAGCAAACACAACCACATTCACACCCCCTACACACACACACACACACACACACACACACACACACACACACACACACACATACCAGACCTGCACATACATTAATACTCAATTAATTTCATAAGCTCATAAAAACGTACGAGAGAAGAGGAGAAAATTGCTAACAGAGGCCAGAAAAAATCTGATAAAGGCACACACCACATAAATAGAAACGTGGCTTGTCGAGTTACATGCAAAAAAAAAAAAACGAAAAACGAAAAAATGGAAAAATGAAAAAGATGAATACGGTACCGAAACGAAGCCCGAGCCTTGGAGAGAAATTATATATAATCCCAACGCGCAATCAGCGTGTAAATTATAAACGGACTGGGATAGAAATAGGGGATATGTAGACGGCGTAAACTTGCTGTGAAAATACAGTAATGTGAAATAATCCTTAGGTGGTTATCACGCACATACACACACACACACAAACACATTGATCCCCCTTATCACTGGCTTGCGTATTCCGCTAACTTGATATCTTCTCGTATTCCGTTTCGCATTCGGTCGCGTACAAAAGCCTAAAGGAAGCCCAGGCTGTATTTCTACATCGGTGCCAATTCTTGGGCAAGACAAGGTGGTTAAGTATAGAAAGGGGATTGACGTAGGGAACAAGAGCTACAACAAACTGAACCAAAACCTTGCCAGGATATTTACACAACAAGGATATTTGCTTAGACGATACGATGTTTGTGCGTGTAGTGGTAATTTGAGCACAGCAATAGATATTAAGAGTATATCGTATGCACACTACGTCGCAACCGAATCGGGCGGCATTGGGCACACAGCTGATGACATATTAGTTCAAAGAAAAGTCAGCATATGGAGAGCTAAAGCCAGGAAATCGATAAGCTGGAAATTTTGTTAGCAAAATTTTACGGACACAAGGTTACCCTAACTAGATGATATTTACGATAAAGATAGCCAAATTGTCTTACAGTTTCTTTTTTCCTTTCTTTATAATAACGGTTAAATTCTGAAAACATATTCATCAAATATATAACAATTTTAATATTTCAATATAAATGTGTGCCTTTAAAATTCTTATCAACTATTCAAAGGATTAATTAAATATGATTAAAATTTATAGCCTCCAAATGTCTCATATTGCATTTCCTTGCCACATTGTAGCGTCATTGCGAGTCACCGCAGCCGTGTGCTATTTGAGGAATCTCTACTTGTTTCACATTTCTACCTCGCTATATACTTAATATTTTTGTTATTTGTTGTTGTTTTCATTCCTTTTTTTCAGCATCTACTAAAGCTGTTATAATGGCTTTAATGAAATTTTTTATCTTTTGTGGCAGGAAGCCAGAATAAGAGCAGCAACACCAACAACAACAACAACAACAACAAAAGCAAAGGCAGCAGTAAAAGCAGAAGCCGACGAGGCGATGACAAGCCGCATTGTCATCAATTCTGCCTTTGAAAATTTAACATGCACAGCAAGGATACAAGGGATCGAGGATACCAGGCAAAATGGGAAGCATAGCAAAAGGTAAACGTAAGTTGTATTGCCTGGAAAGGTGGTGTTGGTTGGGCTGGAACTGCCTGCCCGTATTCCGGCTTACCTATTTATCATTTATGGGTTCTTTTAGTTTATACAATGTAAACATTTTTTTCTACTTTTTGGGCCTTCATTTTTTCTTTTTAATTTATGCACAATTCTGTTGTGGTTCTTTGAGGAGAAAAAAAATCCATTTTGACAGATTAATTTAGCGCACTTTGCACATTTAGGTCATTGCCACTAAATAGTGGAAGCAGGCGTAAGGCGACACAAGCAATTGCCTACGGGCAGAGCCACAACAACAACAACAGCAAAGGGAAATATATAGAGCCATATAATAAGCCACTACTGACGACTGGCCCTAGCCCCTAAATCGGATTAAATGTGTGTGCAACAATTTGTGGCCCCTTAGGCTTAGGACACAGAATAGAGCACAGTAGAATGGGCTTAAATGGATTAACGCTTCAATGAAAATTCATTTAAAAAAGAATTGAAGCAAATCAACAAAACGTGCAGCATAAAATCAGAAACCTCTCCCACCATACAAAAAAAAAAAAAAAAAACAGAAATCCTTTTTCCAATCAATTGTTCACAACGCCGAGGCAAGGCTGTGGCAGCAGCGTTGAAAGGTTTCGAATTACTTGTCTCGTCTGAAATTGGAGAGCACGGATAATTCTTCAACAACACGACACTTGGTCTCATGCATACAGCATACACCACACAAGATACAAATACCCAGATACAGGCTATAGAATGGGCCAGATTTAAGTAAACACTGTTCGAGCGCAAAAAATCTATCATAATTCATTGGAAGTAACATGTTAATTGAGTTATCAATAGATTTGTGCTCACCATCGGATACAATGGATTCGAACTAACCACCTACCCAAAGATTTTATCTCTACCAAGGTATCTCAAGATACAGCCATTGTCAGATTCCTAGCCTTTGTTGGATTCATTAAAGCTGCAAAGGTTTCATCGAGTTCATGGAGTGTCGTTTTCCGGCCGAGAAAAAACACGAATAAATCGTTCAAGAAAAAAGGATTAAATTTCAGATTGGTCTTTGTAAATTCGTTGCCATACAACAGCTGTGCATGTTTAAGCGTTTGATTAATTACTTCGACTTGCTTGGAATATTTCTAAAAATTACAAAAAATATATATATTCTTTTAGATATAACCAAGAAATAAATATATCTAGCTGACTACAATGCCTGGCTAGAGTCGTCATAAAAATGAATTCATGTACTTTATGCGCAATTCGATTTTATTGATAAACTTTATGCCTTGACAATAGAGGAGGATAATCCATTCTCTCCTTGTTTTGTCCACCACAAAAACGCTTCACCATATTCACAAAACTTTTTATGCAGTTTATTCTGCACAAAGTTTATGAGTTTTGCTAGTCTGTCTGTGGCTCAAAATAGAATATCTCAAAATTACCACAATTCCAACAAACACTCCAATAAAATATAAAAATAAAATTGTAAAGCCAATTTTGATATAACTTTAGGATGAATCAAAGACATTTATGAATACAAAATAGTATAAAATAGAACTTATACTTGAAATAGATCAATTTTCGAAAGCTTTAGTTGATTTTTTATAAATAATCAAAATAAAGAGTAGCTCCTAGTCAAGAAGAACTGTCTATCTGCCTTCTATTTCCATTGGTTTTTTGCCTCTTCGTAAAAAAGGCAAGCCCAGCAGGCACACTCAAAATGCAGTTGCCGTAGCTTTACGGTCCTACAAAATATTTCTTCGATAAAAATAAAAGAGCTCAAGAGCTGAAACAAGGCCAAAGACACACGACGAAGCAGAAAAAGCCACTCGAACTTTATGACTTGACATTGGCAGGAGGGCAAGACGAAAGCCAAGACACCTTTCTGAATCGAAGCAGACGTGCTATATAAAATATGGTCAAATACAATACAATTTGAGAAAGGAAGAGGTGGAAAAAAAAATAAAAGAAGAAATGATTAACTACCCAAATGCAAACCAAGGAGACAAAATTGAATTATGTTGCCGCACTCGAAAAAAAAAACGAAGAACTAGAGAAAAATAAATTAAAATCAATAAAAGAAAAAAAAACGTATACAAGAGAGACAAGCCAGTTTGGTTGGTCTGTCGGTGCGGAAAAACTAATGAGTATTGCCCACCACTCACGTTTATAATGAAAAGCCAGCCAAAGGCGGCAAGTTGGAACTGGCAAGTGGCAAGGCAGTCCTGCGTCTCAAGTACGTGTGGGCATGTGTGGCTGCCACCACCTCAATGAAGTGTTTAATTTATGCGCCGCATATGTCGCCGGACGAGCTCTGCCAGTCCAGACCAGTCTTTGTCCCGATCCAGTCCCAGATCACTGGCACAGGTTGAAGCCAAAAGGTGTACTCCTTGTCTGTGTGTATTTGTGTTTGCTTTGTGCCAAATGTCGAGCCGGCCTTGTCCAAAAATTTAATTAAATCGGTCTAGTACGTAGCAGACTATTATTATTATTATTTCCATTGTTATTATTTTTTTTCTTACTGGTCTTATTTGCTTTAGTTGGCTCGACCAAAGCCGCAGCCAAAACAAGACCAAGTGCCAAAATAATAATAAACAACTTGGCAAGTAGCCTGGCAAATTCCAAAATGGCCTACACTCCAAAGTTATTGGACTCATGGGTGTTTTATTTAGCTCATGAACCGATTTGAAATACAGCCAAAAATGGAATTTGTGAGCAAAAATTAAAGTCTTATTAATGATATAGTTAAAAATATTATATCTGAATAGTCTGAAAAACTAAAACAAGAGCCTGACAAAATTTAAACAACTCAGTAAGTAAAAAAATATTCTCTATGGAATGGTTACCCGGGCAACAGCTTTCAACTAGACTGGCAGACGGTTAGGAGGAGAGAAGTAATGGTTTTTGGAACTATAAAGATACAAATGCAGATTCCACACCATATAGAGACCATAGAGGCATCATTAATCTTCGACCACATTCAATAATCATACAGAGTCGAGACGTTATGCCAACCAGTCAGAGTCACACCAGCCCAGCCCAAACCAATCCAATCCAAAGCAGATCGAGACCAGGCATAAGCCCGAGTCTGGGACAAAAACTAGGCTGCTTGGTATGCTTGCCTGCTGTGCCAGGCGCACTTAACCCCACGCTGCTACCAATTCTCATTCCCATTACCATTCCCACTACCAGTGGACTGCAGCTCAGCTAGCTCAGAAAATGCAGGCAGTGTCGGAGATACATAAGAGCAAAAGTAATATGCAAGCCAAGCGACAGAGAGACTGAGCGACTGAGAGATAGAGAGAGGGGAGCTTTGGAATACGACGCTTTAAATTATGCCAATGATTTGTTGCATAAAAGCAAGTGGCAAGTGGCAATATGGTAGCAAGCGGATAGCCAAAAATGAAAGCCGACAAATTGTGTAGCTGCAACTGCAACAGCCACCCCAAATCTCCCCAAGCTCTCCACCAGCACCACAAGAATTCGCCACCCGTTGAGCACTAGCCAAGTCAAGTGGAGCTAAAAGTCGACTCTGTGGGCTTGGCTTGTGGCAACGACTCTGTGTCCGTGTGTGTGCTGAATTTGGCAGCAAGTGGCATGGCCACATTTGTCGCTTCAATGGTCTACTCTGGTAGATCTCTCTTTCTCTCTTTTTATCCCACTGCCTCTTGTCCTCATTCTCGTCCTTGAACAGTCTGCATAATTCTTTTTTATTCTATGCCTTGGCCAGAATTTCCAAAAGCATTGTTGCCCCGAACAGGCCGCATTGGCCACGCTCTTCATAGTCTCTGCTGGCGTTGCATTGACAATGGCAAATGATTAAGTTGCTTATTCGACAAATTGATGTTGCATTTGATTTGGGGTTGTGCCATAGACTCCGAATAGGGTCCAGGGCTTACTTGGTGTGAGACAAATTATCTGCCTTGTTTTGTATTGTGACTAATCATTTGACTCACTATTACGAGCACACATAGTTGGAAGTTCAGCTAAATTCCGACTTCTTTTGGATAGGGTTGAACTATTTGTTGAAGTCAAATCCAAACGAAATGAGAGGTTCAACTAATGTAGTTTCAATTTTATCAAAATATTGATAGATTGGTATTATTAGTCTTTTTTCCCGGGGGAGAGACTTTAATTAACAAGCTGTTCACTTGAGTTTTTTAAACATTTTGAGATGTATTAAAATTTTTCTAATCTCCCAAGCTTTGTAGTTCATATTTAAATTGTTTATAGACGTCGTGATTTAAAGGTACAATGGCCTAATCGATTCATTCATTTATGCAACATATTGCAAGGTATTTTTTGAAGGCATTGTTAGAAAAAATCTTGACAGAGACCTTGTAACAGCAGGACAGGTCATCTGACTCTTCATGAGCCACCACATTCCTTTCTCTCCCTTTACCACTTCCCAAGAAGAACATGGTGAACAATTAATCACACTGGTTGTGAGAGGTGTAGAAAACGCATGTTGCCCAGCATTTGACGACATATGTGGAAAATTTTGAAGTTGACTTGCTCTGAAAAAATGGCGCTAAGCGAAAACAGTTAAGATGAATAATGACAAGGCAAACAGAAAGTCAAAGGCCAACCCAAAACTAGAGGGATATGTCAAAAAAAAAGAAGAGCTACAAGTAAAAAGAAGTATGATGACAAATGAATGCAGGTGAGGAGACGTGCAGAGCCAATCGATGGTAAAAGTCGGCCCTCATCACTTTCTGGTGGATAAAAGTTTTAATGAATTTCCAAATCCCCGTTCCACATCCTCTATAACGCCAGGCCATAATCAAAGGCGAAGCAACTTTGGCTCATTATTGGCATTTGGGGGGAGGAAAACGATTTCTTCTATTGGATCGTCTTTGCTGTCTGTCACATCAAACGCGCCAATCACACACACAGACACACTCGCAGAATAACAGCTTTGGATTCGGATCCGCCAGCGTCTGCCGCACGCCCGAGTAATTCAATAAAACTTTACGACAAATGAAGCGCTTTCCTAGGAGTTTTCCTTCAACTTCTGTAGACAGGCAATAAAGCGGGTTGTGGCACAGCGGGTGAAAGGAGTGTGTAATTGGAAGGAGTAACTGGTAGCTGGCGAGTGACTGCCAATGGAAATGATTTCCTTCCATGTCATTATTATTTTGCCAGTGAGGTTTTTTTTTTTTTGCGCGCGTCTTGAATGTTTTCACTTTTCCTTGGCATTGGCTCGTTTCAGTTTTTCTTTTTTGAACAGTTTTGGGTTGGGTTTGTGTGCTGCTTCTTTTTTGACTTTGTGTTTATCGCATTGACAGAAAACAGAAGTAAGAACGATAAAAAGAAATGCACAGAAAGCAACTCACAAATTTCTCTGGTCTCAGTCAAATTTGCCATCGTTTGTCTGGGTTGCTGTTTTTCCGTTTCCGTTTCCTGTGCTTTTTTCTATTTTACTTTTTGAAATTCATTCGTTTTATCCACCATCTTTAATTTGCTAAAAAAAAGTTGCTCAGTAATAAAAGAATTCAATTCAATTCTTGTATTTTTTTTATTTTTTAATAAAATCAAAATCAATTCGATTCAAACAATTAAAATATTCATATAAAATTTTATGTATTTTTTTTTTAACCAAAAGCTGACACAATGAAGAAATATGTATATATTTTAAAATATCTGAAACATTTTTGTATGTCGCTTTCAAAAATAATCGTAAAACAAGTATCTTATGCCTTTTTCATCGCACGTTTTTAATCCTCTGAAAATATTCTTGAACCTTTCTACAAGTTTCGCTTGGCAACCAAAAAAAAAAAAAACAAAATCCCCAATTTACAGTATGCAATTAAAATCTGCCGAAACCTTTCCACCTTCACTAACCCATCCCCTGTTAAATGCTAGTCAACTGACTAGGAATGATTCCATTCAGAATCACCTAAACAAGAACAACAACCCAAATTAAATCTTTAAAGTAATTTCAAGTGAGTTTCCATCAACTTTTTAATTAGTTTTGCAATCAGAAAAACATAAAACTTTCTGTACCGAGTTAAGAACAATCATCATAGCCCCGAACCAGCCATCCCTTCCCCGTGACTTGGGCTATCACAAAACTTTGCTTAATAATTTCCAAAGTAAATATTTATTTTTTTACTAATGCCTTTGGCCATAATCAACAGCTTGAAAATGAAAATGCCAAATGGCGTAAACACCGCAGTCCCCAAGCCAAACCAGGGGGAATCAAAATGAAAAATAGTGCCAGGACTAAGAGGATGAAGCACAAAAAAATACATGTACCACATTGAAGCTGGACCCGGGCTTGGAGCCGCGAACTTTTCGCGCCATTCGCCAGGCAACAGTAAAGGTAACAAAGTAATCAATTTTGAGGCCAAGCCGACCCACTTTAGTAGAATAAATAAAAAAAAGAAGCGAAAAGTTACAACTTCCACTTGAAGCCCACAAACCCATCATAAAAGTTCAAACATCACCTGATGGCGCTCCAGGGCTGCCAATGACTCCATTGGGGGTTACCCCAAAACTGGTTGACTGTCATTCACTGACTGACTAACTGACTGACTGGCTAACTCTCCGAGTTTGTCTACCTGTCGTCAATATGTTGTTGCTGTTATTTTGGTTGGCTTTTGGAAATGATTGGGTAGGGTAGATAGCAGAAGGATGAAACGTGGAACGGTTGAGTGGGTGGATCGTTGGTTGGTTCAGTTAAAAGGGAGCTTTTTGGGTCTAGAGGTGGGTGCTGTCAAAGTTTTTTTCGGAGCGCTACTGAAAAATTGAAATGCTGCCTCACGTTTTGCAGAATTCCCTTTTTTTATATATATATTTCTGTTGATTTTTGGCTTAGAGTGTTGACCAAAAAAGCAAAGTTCAGGCTTGTGTTTTTCTTGTTGTTGGTCTACTCTTTTGTTTTTCAGTTACTGCTGAAAAGGTATTCCCTTCAGCCACTCTGGTCACCATAAAGTATAAAAATTTCAAACAGTTTCGAAGTGTTTGCATCAGTGGCCTTTTGAAACTGTTTCTTCCCTGGAATTTTTTAATAACTTAATATCATAGATTTAATTCTCGACTTGATTTGATTGACTTTCAATTGTAACAGTTCAGCCCTGTTTCAGAAACTTTTACATAATCGATATGCGTCCGATAACATATGGGGATGCCAAGAATAGCAGAGATGCATTTTGATGCATTTCTGGCAACCTTGAAATACTAATATTCCGAACATATCAAGTGTCAAAATTGCTGTATAATACTACAGTGACGACGTTAATTTACCGACATTTGATTACAGTTTAGTTTTACGCTTGAAGAGCTTTGAAATGTTCCTGAAACCTTATTTCGCTTATCGCCGTGATCGCCGTTTGGCCAAGCACAAATGCTATAAGAAACGAGTTGCTCGTTATTTGGAAGCCCTACGGGCCAATGAGGAAGAAAACGAAACTGTGGAAGCAGAACGTTTGGAATATGTGCGGCGCGTGATTCAAGCTATTGAACGTCTGACTTCTGGTTCCATAACTGTACATGAATCGCTAAACATTGGAAATGGTGACAACAATGGAAATCGACAGATCTTGCCAAATGCTAGGACTCGAAGAGATCATGTTGAGGAACTAGCCCGAATGCACCAGTTCAGTTACTCTGGTCGCCATAGTAAGAGAATATTTCGAAACCTCAAGAGAGATCGTATCCAATCTTTTTCGATTTTCAGTGCCTCTATGGAACATTGTCAACTCGAGTCCTTTGCACGGCGACTTCATGCAAATGTCTGTGGATTTGAAAGCTCTACCCGGATACAGTAATGTATCAAAAAAGTATATTCCTCGCTATATGAAAGCCGTAGAGTATGAAGTTCCAAGCTTTTCGACTTTCTGGGAAGTCGATGTGAAGGTCGAAAAGTGCACGCTTCTGGTAGTCATACCCAGGAGTAGGGCCGATAAGCAATTAGTCCGTATGTTAACCACCTACTACCTTAACACGCATACGGTAGGCGTCTTTGAAAATTATAGCAAGCGCATGTGCTTGTTTCCGGTACGCCCAGGCTCTTGGTATAGCCACAGCTTGGATTGCTCGAATGGATTATCCCAACGTAGCTTTCGCATGTCACGAAAATGCTTAATTTTGGTCATTCATAATTCTACCTAAAAAGGTATTAACAAAAATGACTAAAACTTTAAGAATTTGAATTTGAATCTCATGGAATCTTTGGAAATAGATTAACAAATATAAC
The DNA here is from genome assembly GCA_037075145.1 of Scaptodrosophila latifasciaeformis. Classification (NCBI taxonomy): domain Eukaryota; kingdom Metazoa; phylum Arthropoda; class Insecta; order Diptera; family Drosophilidae; genus Scaptodrosophila; species Scaptodrosophila latifasciaeformis. The sequence goes on along the minus strand of JBAMCM010000217.1, from coordinate 20,373,820 downwards.
TAACCTAACTAACTAACTTGACTTTTAATCTAACTGAGAATGTAATTAATCGAACAAAATTCTTTCGTAATCAAATGGATCTTTGAACTATATAAGCAAACCCTTTATGAATTTTCCCCATTTCGAAAAGGACTGCTGGTTCAAATACTAATGAATTATATTGCGCCTTACAAACTCTATAAGGTAATCGGAGTATAACCTTTAAAACTTGAACCTTTCAAGTTTAGAGTAAAACATTCCGGTCCAGAAGTAACCTTAACTGAATCTACTTTTAGCTTCCGTATTTTTTATCTACTTTAAAGTGCATGTAATCTAAGGGTGGAGTGCCAGTATTTTTGGGCTTTTAGGAGTAGATTAGCTTTCGATTTGCGTAGTGGCTTAGTTAAATGCTTTTCATTTTAGATGCCGGACGTGCCAGAAGGCACACACTACTCCACATTAGTGGCCACTCTCGTACTCTAGGAGCATTTTAAAGACACCGAGCTCACATCACACACTTCGGACTTGGAGGAAGCCGAGAAGAACAGGACAAAAAGTATGGCTGGCTGACGATGTGACAAGCATATTAAAAAGAGCACAGCATTTTTGCCATCCTGTCGACATGACGTGCCGAAAAATGTAAGTAGTGTCAACGGCGAGAGTACCCATCAAAAAGCACCACAAACCTTAAACTAGGCGACCACCGCCGTCGTTGCCATTGCTGCTGCCGATGCCGATGCCGTTGCCGTTGCCGCCATGAATGTGAGCTCAGGTGTGGTGGGCGTAGTGGGTAGGTAACACGATGGCAAATAGACAGTTGGCATTACATGCCTTTTGAGTGCGCCAACACTCATTTACCCCCCACTCGAGGCAGAATGAAAAGATTGTAGCGAGACGTGTTGGGCTTGCGCCTCAGTGGGCAAAATGGTTCCGTTTCGTATCGATTCTGTTCGTTCAATCCGTTGCCTGGGCTGGTTTACTTAGCCAAACCAAACAGCGCATTGCTCTTAGTGAGTGCCTTGTTTGTGGGTTTTTTGGTAGTACTACCCCCGACCAAGCCATGTCTCAATTGTTTCAGATGTGGAAACGTTTTACTTACCGGAAACTGAAACTGTAATGGAATTCGCAAATGCATTTCTTGAGTAAATTTGATTTCTTTTTTTTAATTTTTATGCACGGACGTTTTTATTGAAATCTTTTTTGTTTTCATTTTGATCTTGTATAATTAAATTATAAGAAATTCTTAAATTAAAGAAGTAATACATAATATGTTACAGAAAGAAATTAACAAAGGTATTAATTTCCTTCGGCAGGCCGAAAATCATTGAACACTCTTTCCAATTCGAGCAGAGATAAATTCGATTTTGTTCGGGGGAAAAAGTATAACGATTTCAATTAAAGTTGAGGAAATCAGTTTCAATTAGAAATACAGTGCACCGTTGGATGTTATTTTGTTTTTTTTTTTTATTTTTTTTTATTTAAGACATAATATGGTTTGTAACTAACATTAGATTAAATAGTTTAATGCTATTTCTAGGGTTCTTAAACATTTACATACACAGTAATACATTCACATTGACACATACACACCTATATGCATGAGTATGTAATTCATTTTTCATTTTCATTTAAGTTATACATTCAATACGATAAATACGACAAGTGTTTCATTTGCTTTTCTTAATGGTTTATTTCGCTTCTTTCGTTTTAGTTAATTTATTTATTTAACGCGGCTGTGAACTACGACAAATGTGTTTGTGTTTTAAACATATCTAGCCTAGGGTCTTGATTTATTTATTTGTTTTTATTTTTTTTTTTTTTATGCTTTTATTTAGTGGAAAGTCTGGGAGTCTGGGGTCTTTGAGCTATGGTACTAAATGTTAAATTACAAATATGTCTTGAATTATTTTAATTGTCGCTTAAATGCTTAGCAATTTTTGAAAATTGCTATTTTAAGTATATTCTTTCGTTTTTTATTGGGCTTCTACTGAATCGTGTCATTAACTCTGTGAATATTTTTTGTTTTTTGTTTCGTATTGTGAATGTGTTTTAAGTATCTTCTACATTTGTTGCATTGAAAAGTCGCATGTTTGCATTGATTTTTTATAACATCAATTGTTATATACTAGCTTAAAATTACCCGATACCTGTGTGAAGAGAAAATCTGTGGGCATAACCGCTTTCGAATGGAATTGGCAAGCAAGTAAACTGTTTTTTATTTTTTTTTTTTTTAAGTATTTTGCTATGCCTTTTTTATCGTTTTTTTCGTGTTATTTTGAAAAATCGGTTCAAATAACTTGTGTTGATTGAAACGGATAAGACCAGTTAAGTCCGAATCATTCCTCTTTTTTCAAAGAGTCACAACTAAGTCAGCTAACCTAAGGGCAAGTTGCCTAGCTTACCGTAACTCGTTCTCACATTCTTTCATATCCATCCCCATTTTTTGTCCATATATGTAAGTATCTATATATCTCCAAAGCGATTTGAATCGCCACACTTAAGCACTATCATTTAAATATGTCTTTGGATACAATGTGGCTGACGTCGTTTGCTGTGAAATTTTGCGACGCCGCTTCTTGTTATATTTACAGGTTTTGGCATGCTGGAGCACCGCTGGTTAAACATATCTTGTGATTTGCGTGTGGAACTCAGACAAGCAGATCTGAAGCTGGCTGAATGATGGACGCTCGTTTGGCATGGAGGCCCAGCAATAAGCCATTATGGTAAAACTGCAAGTAGCAGAACAAATGAAAAGATCCCGAAATATAAGTCTAAGGCCAGAAGACGGGTTACATTCGATATACTTACAGTTCATCGGGACAATTGTAGGGCTGAGCCAATCTGTAGCCGTCCTTGAGATAGTGTTCCATTTCATAGGGGTCGATCTCAGCATAGGGCTGCTTGCCCAATGTGCACATTTCCCACATCAGCACACCAAAGGACCACACATCGCTGCCCTCGTTGTAATGCGACTTCTGTAAAGCCTCCAGCGAAAGCCATTTGATGGGTCGGTACTCACCATCGCCCAGGCAGTTGTAGTCCCCAGGGAAGAGATCACGGCTCAAAGCGCTGTCGCTGAGTTTTACACGTAGCTGATCATCAATACTACAGGAGAAAAGAAAAAAAGGCCGATATGGTTAGGAAAGTTAGAATGTTAATGAGGTTTCGTGAACTCTCTTTGGCTTTTACTTACACACAGTTCCTGGCTGCCACATCCTTGTGAATCACTCCATAATTATGTAAGTGCTCCATGGCCATGGCTAGCTGAGAGGCCATCAATACAGTTTGAATGGTGGTCACGCTTCGTGCGTACGAAGGATCCTGTAGGAAACTCTTTAGGTTCCTCACACTTCCGCTAGCTGCATAGAGCACAAAGGGAGTATTGTAGTCCTCAATGGAAATGCCTAAGACGGCCAAGACATTGGGATGTTCAGCCTCGTATAGCATCATGGATTCTTGCAACAAGAGATTCACTTGCAATTGGCTGGCTTGCTGAGCCACGGTCTTGACGAGAACCTCTTGGCAATCATTGTAGGTGCCGCGATAAATGCGACCAAAAGTACCCTCCTGAACCAGGCAAGAAAGACGGACCCGACACTTCTGCACGGTTAACTTTTGCAGGCGGCGATTGAACTCCTCCGGCTCATGCTCATATTCGCGAAAGGGCCGCGTCAAGGTGGCATAAGTGGGTGTGATAGTGGAGGGGCAGACATAGATCGAGTTATGGGCAGTCGATGAGATAGTAGGAAGTCGTTGGAAGCTTGAGGTCTTGATCAGATGCACGCCATTCGAAGGGTGACGCTTGGAAGGACCCTTGGCACAGTAGGCAATCAATATTAGTGTGGAGACCAAGAGCAGAGCCAAAATGCCGCCAATGATAAGGGTGATGAGGCTACTGGTGGGCGGAACGACATTCTCACGCAGCATGGGATCGAATTCCGAACCGGGGCCTCCTCGACTCACTGTAGTAGCCGGTTGACCCGCACCACGCTCCGTAACCGTAACCAAATGACCCTCCGTGTCCTGTTCTACATTCGGTGCCAAGTGACCATCGGCTATAACATGCTCGGCATTGTCTTCGGCGTGCTCGGCATAGTGTGCCTCCTCGTGCTCCGTTAAGTCCGGATGTATGGGTTCTTCTTCGTAGTCTTCGTGTTCACCATCCGGGTCGTCTTTCAAACAGATTTTTTTCCTTTTAAACACTAGGTTAGTATTGTTGTTGGTCTCTCGATCTAGGATCACCTCCACACTGATAGTTACTGTCACCTCAGCAGCTCGAGTTCCGGAACACTTCAAGGCTATGCCCCAGGTTACTGGTTCCGGGGGCACTTCTCCAATGCGTGAGATATTCAGCAAAGGTCTGGGCAAGACTTCCAAGTCTGAACTGACTACATTGATACTATAGGGTAGAGGATGATCCACCAGGGATTGCCAGGTAAAGGTCACATCGCTAATGTTGGCCGGAACGGGCACGGCAAAGTTCAGGGCGTAGTCATTGATGGCTCCCTCCCGCACATAATATAGCTCGGCCGAAACGCCTGGAATAGAAAGAAGAAACTGAATGTTAGACAAAAAGGACTCGATTTAGGGCTTGTCCTGGCAATATGTCCAAAATGGCTTGTTAGATGCTCGACACACAATGGCCAAATTAATGATGCGTTTACGGATCCATTGGCATTTTGCTTAAGCCCGAACAAAAAAGAACTTTTGCCAGTCACTTGACGCTGCTGCATAATCAATCACTAAGGATACACGTTTTCTTTACTTTTGAAAATTGATTTTCCTTTAGCGAAAGCAGCAAAACATTCAGAGAGAGAGAGGGAGAGAATGAGTTGGGTTGGCTTGGCCTGGTCTAGTCTGAGTCGCAGGATTATCTGTCCAGTTAGACACGTTTTGTGACATATTGAAGTTGCGAAGCGAGTTAAATGGCTGACGACAGAGCTCTCAGAACTGCTCACAGAACCCTCCTCAATGGTTAGATAATTTTTTATAAGACGACAGCAAATCAATCAAATCCGCAAATACCCAACCCAGAAAGGGTTGACAGTCAAGAGAATATCTAATGTCAATGGAACATGGCTGGGACATATGATGAAAATGTATCTACTACAAGTATTTCTATACTACAACCAACCGGACATTAATAGTTGTCATTATACGGAAATTTCATTTTTATTTAAAAGGGTTAAAAAAGGGTACCACAATTTTATAATATCAAAGTTGTCAAAACTTGAATAATGCCAAATTATTTGATTTCGGGAATTTTGAAAAAAAAAATGGAAAAAAAGCCAACACATCGCCTATATATGGCAATCTATTATTTAATTATATTCCTGTTGTTGTAGACTTTCATTACTCTTGATTAAAACAAACATTTGTCTCAACTACCTTCATCTGTTGTGCAAACAGAATAAGAGTGGCTGCCACCTGCAAATTAGCATTCCCACCAAGTCGGTATCTTAAGTTGAACAAAACTAATAGCACCTGTTTAACATTTTAAACAAATAGTTTGTGCGATAGTTTTGACAGGTTCCCCGATGATCATCTTGAGTGAGCTGATAGTAAATTTAATTAAATTAGCTATAAAAATTATGCGCAGCAGGGAGAATGGTTACTCCTCCAGCTGGCGCCATGTTTCTGTTGCACTTGCCGCATTGGGTCTCTCAATAAATCAATCAGAAATTAAAAGAGCTCAAAACAAAAGCGGCCTCTGCCACAGAAATGGACGTGGTCCCTTTTTGGAGGTACCTTTTGGTTCGGATGCGTCGGCACTTATGAAAAACAGGGCGTCACCCGGAGGCAGGTTAAATGTTTATGCTTAATTAATGTTGTGCCTGCACACACACACGCACAAACATATGCTGCATGCTGTGTAGGTTGCATGCAGAACCACAACCGCGACTTGTGGCAAGCCACAGTGAAACTCAGAGCGAGGCAGAGACAGATTGAGGGGGGGGTGGAAGCGAGAGAGGGAATGGGAACTACTGAAGTACTGTGTTTATTTTAGATTTTTATCGCCAGACGCCGTCGCAGTTACATTTTCATACATTTTATTTTAATTTATGCCACTTATTCATACCAAGTCAACCGACTATGCCGCAGCACACACACACGCACATAATTTGAATATACGTATTTATAAAATTTTTTTCTCTGTACTAATTAGTGTGGCAGTTTGAGCGGCGAGCTCCCTTCCTGCCTTGACCTGGCCTGGTAGCTCGCCCCTCGCACGCTTCGTTTGCACTTTGAAAATGTAATTAGTACAACGGCTGCCTTAACAGACACAGGGGGAAATGGGTGCGGGGGAAGAAGTAGATGATGATGATATTTTGCCTTAGATATGAATCCTGTCGCATAATGAACTGTTGATGTGCTGGGGCATATAGAATAAGGTAAGCTAGATAGAAAACTTGTGATAAAGTCAGGCAAGGGGTTAACCTAATGGAACCCAGACATGTCAGCACTGCAGAGACTGAGGCAAGTCAAAAGACCTCAATGGCTGCATTGCAGCTCATTAAAATCCAGAAATGTTGCTTAGCGATTAACCAAACCTAATTGCCAACTAACTAGAAATGCAGAGCATTTAGAAAGTCATTTGGAAATTGGAAACACTTTCATATTCAGCCCAATTTGAGAAAGTTTAAAGTTGACTAGAACAATTGCAATTAAAATTCTGTAGACACTCAACTTGATAGACTTAAAATAAAACCCTCGCCCCGGCCAAACCAATTACAACCAACCGATAGCAATTTATTTTGCAACCTTTCGCCCTTAGCAAGTGGTGGTTGGAGGGTGGAGGGTGGAAGGGGCCCAGGCACCTTGTCAGTCTCTCAGTCCGAACACTAATTAGATCTGATTGCCTAACAAATGAAGTTGGTTGGCAAGGAAGCCAGTCGATGGGTGCCCCGACTCTTGCCTTGCTATCTTTCCCAACTGAAAGTAAATCGATTTTCTTTATCAAAAAGGTGACGCGAGATGCCAAAAGGTGCCAGCACGCCAACTCAGCCCAGGCAACTCCCACTGACACATAAATTGGCGCCAGGGAACTGGCTGAAAAGTAAAAGTTGCTTTTGGCCCCAAAGAAGACGATGAAATTCTTAAAGTATCTTCAAGTCGTGGCTGAACTAGCACACAGATTGTTTGGCATGTGGTTGAACGAGTTGAATGGCAGTGGAGAGTTTCAGTAGACAATTTGGACCACGATAAGATAGCTAAAGTGAAAGGGTTGATGTGCTTTTCCCAAAACTTGGTAATGGAAAACAGCTTGCCAGTGAGAGCAAATAAGATAAAATAAACCGTACAAAAAGATAGAAAATAATTGCGTTTAGGAAAAAAAAGTTGCTGATATCTTAATGACATTACAGTTTATTGATAGTTTAAGAACTAAAATAGAAAGTGTAGCCATCTTAAAGATGAGAGAAAAGTAGTATAGATAATGTTGAGTCTGGAAAGAAAATTTAAAGAGGTATTCTTTTTTTCGACTGAATTCCACCTGAGAACACAAGTACTCAACTTCAGAGTAATATATTCGCATTCTTTTCTTAAAATAAACATATGTCATTTAACACTTTGCCGCAATGCATAAAGTCAAATATCCGTCGGTATATTCAATTCACATGATTTATATTTCTGACGACTCTCACTAAAGGCATTAACATGAAATCAAATGTACGTAGAATATAAAAAAAAAATATATATATGAGTACATTTATCGCCTGCAGTCAGACAAAATGAAATTCGAGGCCCATAAAAAACTGGCAATATGAAGAGTTATGGCTAACCAAAATGTAAGGAGACAGGCAGGCCCATTAGCCTCGCAATCCTGGCCCATGAGTTCCTCTTCAAAAAAACTTCAAAGTGTGAGCAAGTCAAGCGGCGATACTGTCGTCGTTATAATGGCTTTAAATCAAGCAATGCCCAGCCCAATGTCATCATCCAGTGGGTTAGAGATTGCAAAAAAAAGGAGTGAGAGATTGCGAGTCAAATGGATCGGGAAGTAGACGAACAAACGCAGTCAACTAGCACTAAATGGAAGACAGACCAAACATACAAATAGACAGACAATCTTGGGCCAGACGACACACACACATAGACACTCTCATACAATAAATGTGCATATCTGTATATTGATAATAATAAAAATGTCGTCTGGACCAGAGACGAGTTGGTCTGGTTGGCTGGTCTGGGTCTGGGGCTGGGTCTGGGCCTGGGCCTGAGCTTAATGCACGACATATTCATGTGTCAAAAGACAATTTCGGATTTATGGCCTGCAAAAAAAAAAAAAAAAGAAATCCCCGCCAGCCACTGACGTTGAGCAAATGACGCAATGTGGTGGGTCTCGACTTGAGAGAGGAAGAGATTGGGAGCAGGCTTGGCTTGGGGTATCTTTGGTTGCATTAGCATAAAAAAATATGTTAAGAAAACATAAAATATATCAGGAACCAGAACTACGCCACCCACAACTATCTCCCTCTCACTCTTACTGGCAAACTTTTATCTCTTTCTATTCACACTCGCTTCTTTTTCCCCCCTGGATTTTTGGTTTGCATAAATTATTGCATGGTTGGGCAAAATCCTGACTGGGTAGTCTGCAAAAAGGGTTTTCTTTTTTTTTTTTTGGGCAAATTGTTTTTTCTTTTAAATCTAGGGCGCAAAAATTGCGTTGTGTATTTTTTTTTGTTTTGCAAAAAGTTTTCGGTTTTATGAGTCTGTCTGCATGGCTATTTTTAGGGATGTAATTGAAATTAAATAGATGTCAAGCCATGAATTTAAATCGTCTGTTTTTCCCCCCTCAGGCGGGGCTATGCTGGAATTGGGGACATAAGGACGTCACGGCACACCAATAGAGAAAGTGTTGGATAAGCTAAAATCAAACAAATTTGAGGAAATCCAATAGTATTTCAAAAGGGATTCAAGATAGCTTCTTTCTGAGCGAAGGAAGAGTATTTGTTAGTTGATGGAACTATAATTTTGAAGAATTATTAAGCCTATTAAAAAATAAATAAAGCTAATCTTGGTAATATTTCTCATGACTTGGACTATTCAGATTTTCATTAAATATCTAATAACATTTGTATCCAAAAGAATACTCAAACCTTAAATCAATTTTCTCAGCTTATTTTGGTAAGACAAATAAACAAATTGTTGAATAAAATTATATATTACCTTGGCCTTTCTGATGGCCAAATGATGAGCTACCCAAGAAAATTGCAACAACTGCAAGCTGATTAAATCACATTAAATCCCGAGCCAACTTCGAAGTGGCTCACACAGGCCTCGGAGAGGCTCAGTCAGTCAGTCTGGGCACGCAAAGCCATAAAAGGTCACTCGAAGACAAGACAAGTCAGCGAGCCGTACAAGGCACAAGGAAAAAAAAAACGAAAAAAAGCTAAAATGGAAGTGGAAGAGACCAGAGGCCTGGCCTGGTCTGGAGTAGGCTGAAGTGAAGTGGTGTAGAGCAAAAGGTAAGGTAAGGTAATTTTTATGCCCAAATGGTCATGATTCGTGCACGTCGACTATAGCAGCAACAACAACAATGATTGTGATGAAGATGGTGCATACAAAGATGGAGAGAGACACAAAAGGGCTGAGGAAAGATAGACTTCAGAGTTGCGAAAAAAACGAAATAAAAAGAAAAGCTACAGCGTCTCATCTTGTCTCGTTTTGTCTGTCCAAACAACTTCACTTCACTTCACTTCACTGGCAGAGCGTCAGAGTGAAAGACAAACAAGCCAAAGGACATGTGAAGTGCCCTGTAGACGGTGCTGCAGTTGTTGCAACTTCATCACCAAGCCAAATCGAGACAAGTCAAGCTGAGGCTCTGACTGAGCCCAGCCAACGGTAGCTGCCAAGTATTTCTATTTGTATTTCATCACCCTGAAACCCAGCAAGCCTTTTGCAGAAAGTCCCTACCCCCCAGACCCTGGACCAAGGCAGCAGCTGCAATTTATTTGCCTGCTGCTCTTGGCACTGATTTTGCCAGGTCTTCTTTCTTTCTTGACTGGCCGGCCCGACCGTCTCCCTCCACGCCAGAGAGACAATCAACGCGGCCTAAGCCTGATGGCGAGGGCTTGGCCCTGCCAGTTAGAAGATAGTCTTTTGTATTTTACTTTACATTATCACCTCAAAGCTACAAAGAAACTAACAACCTTCATCGATGTGACTGCCCGGACCTGCCCGGCTTGGCCATAAATTTAAGGTAGTGGACATCGTAGTTATTTGAAATTGGCTTGCTGATATTTCTAGCATCCCGGTAAACAAGTGGGCGTCTCTGAGGCATAAATTATGGTAACTTGTGTGTGCTTGTTGATTTCTTTGACAAACCATAAAAAATGCATTACATTTATGGCCCATACACTTGTGGGCTTTCAATTAAAAATGGTAATTTTGTTTTTCCTCCTCCGAATCCTCTGAAGAGGTTAAGGAGAGGCTTAGAAGGACAAGATTTTAATTAAGAAGACATGAAATTGTCAACATGTTTTTGCTAGACAAACAAAAAAAAAACTGTGTTTTCTTAGACGAATTTAATTGTGGCTTAATATGCTCGAGAGCCGACAACAGCTAATTAAAACATTTGAATTGAATGAGGTCAAGGTTCTTGAAGCCGAGCTAATTAGAGTTTAGTGCTTTCTTGAAAATGTTGTTAATTTAATTCACATTTGAGGGGGATTAACTAGCCGAATACTTTTGAGGACTTGGCTTTCCTTGAAGCCGCCCATACACGCCCAGACCGACCAAGTCGAATTATTGGCTCATAAAAATCAAAACAACGTGAAAACCTGAAAGTCTTAAATTTTATGTGATTATCTGTAAAAGTTAATGTGATTATTATCCTCAAGCTAAACGAGTTCGGTTGCGTGCCAATTTTAACAGCCCCTAAAAAATCCACGAACACCCAATCCGGGGGCGGCTCAGCACCTGGACGGACATTATTAGACCACCAGACGGTGATTTGTGCTGTAGACAGTTGGACCCAACATTGGGCCATTAATTCGCCACTGGTGTAAAATTTTCTTTCAATTTCAAGACCAACATTTTCTGATGTTTTCATTTCTTCTTCGGTTTCCATTCTTTTTTCCTGCGTGACGTAATGAAATTTTTATCACCTATGCTGCTGTAGCTGCTGCTGCCGTTTCTGGCTAGGACCAACCTAGCCAATGTCTAGGCGTTGCCATAAAATTTATGTAAGGTCATAAAGCGCAGCAGGTGGAATGGGTAGGCTCTGAGGTTTGGTGTGGTGGCTTTTGGGGCAATTTTTGTGGGTCTGTTTTGTGGCTGTTGAGCAGGTGTTGAGTGCCCCAGTTAGCTTTGACTTTTGTATGAATCTACAAAGCGGGTTTTTTTTTTTTTTTTTTTTTTTTTGGGTGGCTTCTCTGTTCAGTTCTGTTTTGGGTCAACGCTTTAATGTGTGCTGTGGTTTGATTTGCATGTGGCCGCTGTAGCATTGTAAAGGACCCCCAGACTGTCCACATTCCAACGATCCCGTCCAGCTGTTGGCAAAGGCTACTCCACTCGAGTTTCCTCGGGCAACGTTAGAAAAAGACCGAACCTTTTGCTGTGGTGTGTGGCAAAGTCAACAAAGCCATGACCAACCAGAGTGCACTAAAGTTATGTGTGTTTAAGTAAACACCGAACTTCCTGTGCCGAAAATTTATGAACAATTTTTGACAAGCCAAAAAAAAAAAGAAGAGCACAGAGCGCAGAGCTCCGAGAATCGAGACAAACGGCGCAAATTGTTCGAGTTCGGGCCAAACACCTCCGGGGGCCTCCAGCCAATGCAAACAAACAAACGCACATCACATATATTTCAATAGCACCCCAGGGATGGCGTAATTTATGACTCTGACCGACTCTGAAGTACGCGTGGTATTGACTTTTTGGCCCAACCAACCGACGAACCGTTGAGGAACTACCAAGGCTGCTGCTGCTACTCCCTGTTCGATGCTATTTTTTCTTCACTTCTTCTCTCTTTCTCACACACGTTCGTGTAATGTAAACAAAGAGAATTACCCCTGTCCAGAGGAGAGCAGGAAAAAATATATATATACTTTTTTTTCGTGGTGCTCAAAGAGATTAGCCTCGCTGGGTCCCCACTTCTTTGTGTAGGCGGCCACTGGCGCTGAAGTGGACACTGGCGGTTATTTTTGAAAACTTTGCTGTTTTGTTTATGGTGGAGTCCCAAAAAAATAATAATATATACATACGATCTGGTGGAAAAAGTAGGTAAGGGTTTTATCAAGCTTTAAACGTGACGTTGCGAAACTTTTCTTGTTTTGCCTCAGCTCAAGTGTGTGTAATTTTCTGGTGTAAAGACCACACACGAAGTGGACCACAGTGGTCTGGGCTTTCCGAAAATCTTGTGGTTCGGATTGGCCTTTGTGTGATTGAGTGTGAGTGCGGTGAATTCTAACTTTGAGCTGCCCAAACTGGGTCAGCTTGGTCAATGGCCTCTATTACAATAGTAAGTGGCTCGGTGGACTAATTGACGAAATACTTAATAGAGATAATTAGCCGCAGAGAAAATGAGGAATTAAATGCATGCCCAATTCCAAATATGCAGAATGAAGTGGTTAAACAGAATGGGCAATATGTGGTTAAGTGGAATATCATTATCATATACTCATATCGTGGCTTCAATTTCACAAAGAGTGGGCACAGGGTAAAAAAATAATTGAATCATTACTTATCAATATGAAATGCTATCTCAATTTTAATAAACAATAAAGTTTTATACGATAGGCTAAGCTTTCTGATACTATTTTTTAAATATTTTGAGAGCTCGATATATAATCAAAAGGGTCAAATAAAGGAAACTCTAGGCTATAGTCTTTGGTTCTAGGAAAACTCTGATATTATATGCCTTTGATCAAATAAAGGAAACTCGATGCTAACAATAATGGGCTATGATTTTCGGAAATCTCTGATATTATCTGCCTTTCGGAAAAAATATCCCTCCTACCAATTTCAGGAATTTTAAGTTAGGAAAATTTTTGTGGATAAAAAGGCTTTTCCATAGCATCCTAAGTGATTTATTCTTTCAAATTGTAGCGAGAATATTAAGTATATATTCCCATAAGAATAAAGACTTAAATATGTTAATTATATAGTGAGAAAAAAACCCAGAGCTGATATCATTCCTAAATGAAACTCCTATTTAGCTTGATGAAGCATTTTCTCCCCCTTGATTTATGACAGTGGCACTTCGTCCCCAAACACAGATTTCATTTCATCCACCCACTCGCTAAGCACTCTGCTCATTCACATTTAAATATGTTAATGATAATGTTGCTAATATTCTCGCATTTTTGAATTCCCCAAACCAAGAGAGCCTCTCAACACCATTAGCCCAGTTGTTATTTAAATAAAAACTCGCACACACATTTCACGCACATTTCAAACAAAAAAAGATGAGAATTGATAATAAAAAGGCCGTCCTCTCAGTTCGGTAATCACCGCGACTAATGCACGGCAGTGGCAGTGGCAGAGTGGCATAAACATGGGGAATTTTTTCAAAAACGCCTAACGAATTGCATTTGCCATGGCTCTAATCAAGTGATGGAAGTGGCAGTGAATGAAAGCCAGGAGTGTGGCAGAGGCGAAGGGAGAGGATGGGGAGAGGAAAAGATTCATTCGTTTGTCGCCCGAGCATGGCGAATAAAATTTTTACGCCAGACCAAAGGAAATTTTCCGAAAATTTTTATTTACAAATGCTGAAATTAGCGGTAGATTAAGTTTAAAATAAAAACCGCAAGAAAAATGAGCCAGGCCAGCCCAGACCAAACCAGGGCCGCCAGGCCAGGCAGGCCAGAGCGATCGACTTGGTTTTGATATTTTTGTTTCACGTGCCATGTGCAAGTTTCATCACGCGTGACAGGGAAATTACAAGTCACTCACAGACAAGCCGAATAACCGCACCAGGGACCCATGTGGTTCGCGGCCTGTTTTGTGCAGTTTTCAGTGTATTTCCTCGTCGTTCCCATTGCTGTCGTCACGGAGTCAGTCAGTCTGTGAGTCAGTCAATCCGGCAGTCATTTAGTTATTCAGTCATTCACTCAGCCAGGCCAGGCAGTTTGATTGAAGGCATAAATTATATGCTCGGTGGCCTCTGGACCAATGGATTGGTTGGAGAATTTTTGTGTCTGACGGAGTGCTTGGGGGCTCTTTAGATTGATTTTCTATTTGATATTTTGATTAGCACGAAATTGGGCTAAATGCTTGGCATATGTTAGTGGGTGTTTATGGTTGACGATTTGTGAACTTAAAATCGTTTTGCTGATCCATCACAGCCCGACAATATGGCAATTTGGGTCAAATCAAATTTGTGGAGAAATAATAGGGAATGAAATAACAATCTTCAAAGAATTAATTTGAAATGGTGCCGCGCAACAACAGTTGAAAGAATTCTTTTAATAAAAATACAAATTATTTTTATAGATCATAGAACAATCTTTCGAAATTAAAATCTTGGGAAATATAAAGAGGAATCAATTCCCCAAGAGAATTTCGATCTGCCAAAACACTTCGACTATTCCAAATATTTTGTATTTCTCTTTCTGTCTGAATCGAAACAAAGGAATTAAATTCCCCAAAGGACTGCTCAGCCCTGCTCCTGACCTATTAGGTTGACAATTAGAGGATTATACCCAATAGTGCATTGCATACATGAAAACTCACTCTCTGCTGATGGGTTGGTAAACTGAATACCAAAATAAAACCGCTTTGATCCACCGCATCCCCCAAGGCTTCTCCCCCAGAACCGCCCGACTCCCCCAAATATCATCATTACTCATTATGGCAGAGCAGACTGACGGAGAGAACCCACCACTCTGGCCACCAGCAACTCGGTCACTAAATGCCTTTTAAACATTTAAACATATTTTGCGGCACTTAAGTGCTCCAAATTTTAATTACTTGCAATGTTATCAGGACTTCCAACACCCGACCCCCAACCACTCGCCGGTTCGCCCTTCTCTTTAAAAATTTTGAATGCAAGTGAGCATGAAAATATCTCTGCGGCGTGGGAAGCTGCATGAGGGCCTGTGCGGGGCTCTCAGTCGCTGGGGCGTGTGAAATTTTCCAATAAAGTGCATTTGTGCTTATAAATTTTTCATGGTGTGCGTGTGTTTTTTTTTCAGCCCCGAGAAGATTATCTATGCCATGTAATTGTGCGGTAAGCAATTAAGATGCTACATAAATTATAAGACAAGGACAAATTATGTTAGTTGGGATGTGGAGCAAGGAATAAGAAATTTACTTGGTGAAAGGAAAAGTCTACTTTCGAGAGGGTCAACTTTTATTCAAAAATGAGAAATTTCAGACAACTCTCCATAATCAAGAAATTTCGTTTCCAATTACTTCATCAAAATTTAGCAATTCTTTAAAATTGGTTAAAGTTCTTTCAAAATGTGAGAAACTTAAGACTACACTCCATAATCAACGAATTTCGTTTCCAACCTTTTCATCTAAATTTTGAAATTCTTTGAAATTGGCCAGCAAAATTGTCTGCAACTTCAGTTTCAATCAAGCATTTGAGACTCAAGAGTTGACAAGCCATTCTTTTTGTAAGAATTCCCTCAATTTCCCCAGTTCAATCTCAATTTCAAAACAGCCTAGGGCTGGCTGACTCTCAGCCCTATCAAATAACTCGTTCCCACAATCAATTCACAATGCAAAATCGATCGGCGGCCACACACGCGCGGCCCATGAAAAAAAGGAAAGGAGTTAAAAAGGAATGAATAAACAGCAATGAAAAAATTAAATACAAAATAATAAAAAATAATTTATGAGCTCATTAAGAGAGTCTACACACGAAGGACCCAGCCAGAGAAAGGAGAGAGTGGAATTTTTTCTCGTCTTTTTTTTTGTTTTTTTTTTTTTGCGAGAAGCAATAAAATATAAAAATATTCAGAGCTCGAGGCAGGACTGCCTGCAGCGATTTGCAAGAGGGTGGACCCTGACTCACCCTCAATGCAGAGAGTCATCCAGATTCACAACGTCATCGTCATCGTCATCTCCCACTCAAAACAATTCACCCAACTCAGCCAACCAGCCGAATTGAAGTCACCCGCCAGACCCAGCAGAGAGTTGAATTCTGTTGCGTTGCGTTACTTTTCGAATAAAGCACTCAAAGTGTGGTTGCTTCAGGAGGGTGGGTCTGGTAGGACAGAGGGGGTGGGGAGGCGCTGGCTGAGGCTTTGTTCGGCAGCGTGCTCAAGTGCTGCCGGCCTCGTGCGTCGCTTCGCATTTCGCTTCCGGGTTTTGTTTGTTTGCATACCCAGGGAATGGGCCAGGATGAACAGTAACAGAAACAGAAACAGGCAGAGGTACAGGAACAGAGACAAGGAGCAGCCAGAGAGCCGCAACGACCCTTGTTGGAAGGTAACCTGGCCAGAGGATGAGGCATTCGAGGAGCAGCGGCCGGGGGTAAATGAGAGGAATGGTGACTGTTTGCCTGCCGCATTTCTGGTCCATTAAGTAGCTCTTGTTGTTGTAGCCTTTTGTCGGTGTTGTTGTAAAGGTAGCTACCCCCGGATTTGAAATTGTTGTGTGCGACTTTTCTCACTTGCCTAAAAGATGGGGTGTAGCTGCCAAATGTATCTCTCAGATACAAAAACAATTGCATTCTTTTCTTTTTTTTTTTTTTGGTTGATCTGGACACGCGTTGTCAATGGCTTTTGTTTATTTAGACATTTAATTTTGTCTGCATTTAAGCCAAAAATCCGAGTGCATTCCATAATCACATAAAAAGCGACCCTTCTTTTCTCGTCCTTTCTCGGTCCCGATTTGCCTGGGATAATCAGGAAAATTGTCATTGGTCTTTAGTTAATTAAGCCTAAAATATTTTCTGCTTAATGTAAATAACTTGTAATCATAAATGGCTTGAAGATATTTCTTGTTTATCTCTCGAAATGATTTTCCTTAGGCAAGGACTCCAATTGAAGAGAAATTTTACAGCCCTTCTCCTCAAGGCTTTGTATAAATTGTATTTACAATGAATTTCTAAAGAAAAAAAAACTGGCCTAATTTGTATGCATAATTAGAGCAATGAACATTTGTCTATTTGGCAATTATAACAACTCAAGGAGATGATGACATTTCCCTATCGAAAAAGCCGAAATTCCTCCCAAAACAAGAAAGCTTCCATCTGATGATGACCCACATGTGTTTGCCATCAAACCAATTGTTGACCATTAAAGCGCAGCAATTTGTCGGCGTTTCAATTTCAGAGACTCGTAATTGCCCAACTCAAACACATCATAAATAAATTACTTATAAACCTCAAGTCGTTTGGCACTTCTTGGGCAAGAATCTAGACACTCCCACCCAACGAAGAGAAGCCATTTCGAAGTTGCTTTTATTTCTTTTCCGGGCTGGGCAAGAATTTTGTTTCGTGTCTGCTGGCCACCAATCATGCAAAAAACCAAAAGTCAGAAATGAAATACGAAAACTAAAACATAAACAATTGAAACTGATTAAATTAATTTGATAACGAGCTGACCACTCTCTGATGGGGGTAGTCCACTTGAGATAAGTTCACAGACCAACCAACCAACCAGCCCGGCCAGCCAACTGTCTTGGGGCATACAAATTTCCTCGTTTTTTTTTTTTATTTTTCAGGGTGGTGCAATTTGCTTTTCTAAGTTTTGGGGGTGTGTGTGTTTGAATGTGTGTTGCGTGTGTGTTTTAGAAATTTTATTTATTGCTAAATTGGTATGTGAAATATGATTTTAATTTAAATAAATTCCATTTAATTACAGTGGGAAAGCAATTATAGATAGATCTCTTTGCTCCTCCGCTCCCCTTTGAAATTCTCAGAGATACGAAAGCCGATAGTGTTTGGAAATTTATTTAAAAAATTCTCACTTGCATATATTTACATGAGGATTCAATTAGATGTGGCAAAGGCATTTAGATAAATCAATTTATTTGAAAGAACCACAAGCAATTCATTTATTTGGACAATTCCCTGGGACTAACTGAGGAGGACTTTTGAATTTGTGATTTACCAAAAACAAGAAGACTTTTATCTCAGACTTATATTTTATAATTGTTTGAGATCCTATTAAACCCAAATTTGAAGTTGAACATTGTGAAACTTTGCTAGCCGAAAATTTTACTCTAGACTAACCGAACCCTTATGGGATCAGCCCAAATAATACCTAGTAAGACTTGAGTATATTACAATAAATATTAATTGGTCAACATTTAGCTCAAGCAGACTCAGATGAAAAATATAAGATCGAGCTTGCTTTTTTTATTACAAGCAAAGAGACTCTTATCTAAGGATTTTGTATATCTTTACTGACAATTTACTTGAAATTTAAGATCAAATATAGTGAATATTTAAATTTAGTATTTTTCCCTTTTTTACCTAAGTAAAACCTTATGGGATCAGAGCAAAAAATACCTAGTAATTATTTCAAAAAAATATTTATACTTTGTTGTTAAAAAAAATAGAAATAGATTTTCATCATTATGAAAATGTTCGGATCGAGGGTGAAATTTCGGGAACTTGTCTATAAATAAATAAATTGTATTTTAGTTCAAAAGCAAACATTTAATTGTAAATGTTCCCATAAAAATAAATACCAAATTAATGTCATTTAATATTTATAGTATTGTCTAAAAACAAAAAAAAACTATTTTTCCACCAACACCATTTTTTTTCTGGGGCTTTTTCGTGTTGTCATGTTATGATTCTTGTTGAATTTAATTTATGCATTCATAAAAATCATTTTCACATTTGTTTATTTCCATTTCGGGCTTGTAATACACCAACGCGCAGCAAATAATAAAGAACACAACCAAAAGCCAAATTCAAAAATGCAAACAAAAAAAAAAAAATAACAATATCCGCAAAGCATTTAGCGATTTAATTAAGCGCAAGTGGGCGTGGATTGTTGATGCTGTTGTTGTTGTTGTTGTTGTCGCCGCCTTAACTGTGACCATTTTTTGAAGTGTGTTGAAAATGTTTACACAAAGCCAAATGCACGGCGCCCCACAATCCAGCAAAACAGAAGAGAGAAAGCCAATGAATGCCCTGGACCATTGAGGAGGCCAAAATAGACTGAGTAGCCACCCTCTATGAGTGCTCGTTGTTGTTGTTACTGATGATGATGACACGTGTGCGGTTGCTCGGGACAGACAGAGGGAGGAGGAGGAGGACTGACAGTTTGTCGTTTTTGGCTTGGAATTCGCCAGGCCACCACCGCTGCCACCACCCCCGTAATTAAGCCCATTGAAATTCGGCTGAGATTTACCAACATCAACGCTGGCACTGCTGCAATTGCAGCTGCTGCATTAACATCGGGACCGAGCAGGGTCCTCAGCTCCTCGACTGCTCCAACCCCGACCAAACAGAATCAACAACAACTTCTCGACATTCTCTCGTTCATTTGCCAATTACGCGCAGAACTTGCCAGCAACATGCCAACGAGTTGTTTATGCTTAGCGCGGAGGAGGAGGAGTAGGAGGAGGTGAAGTCGGAGCCGGAGGTGGTGATGGTGGTGGCATGCAACAAACCTTGGCAACACACACACGCGCCACATTTTCATTTCAATCTCAAATGCCATTTCACATTGCTCATGCCTCAAATCCAAACAGGCCCAATCTCGTGCCACATGCCTTATGCCTTGAGTCCATGTCGACATCTTGTGTATTTATTAATTACGATATTTCAACGTCTTGCCAAAAAGAGGAAATTCGCCACGCACGTCTGCAGAATTTCTCGCCAAGATTTTGTTGCATTTCAGAAAGGCCTTCTGGGATAAACTTGTTCTTTTCGCTGTTGACTCAATAATGCACTAATTGAGTTCACATTACTAGACAAAATAATATTTCTGACAAAACAACAACACCCAAAAGTCTGGGTCTTTTATTGGCCAAACGTGAGTTGGCACCTTTCAACTTACCCAAAAAAAAAAAGGACTCTAACTGAGGGGTGGCGAGTTGGGCCTAGTTGAAAATGTCAATCGTTAAATGTATCATTAAAATTTCCTAAACATTATAGAGATTGGCCAAGACCTAGAGACCGAATCGCCCCAGCGACCGTGACTTGCATATAATCAGCCCAAGAAAAAGGGTCAAACTTATTGTGGGCCATATTGCATCAGACTAAACAAGTGAATCCAAAGGGAGAGGGGGAAAACTGCAAATCACTCTATATAAATAGAATCATTTATCACTTAGGATTTAATCAGGCTTATTCGAATTTGGGATTCCTGAGAAATTTCTCGGATTCTCTATAAAATCCAAGTATATATCAGAGATTATTAATCTGCATATATAAATTTTCCAGCCATCACACTCAATCTCTTTCCGATCTGAGACTTCTAGCATTTTACTAAAACTACGAATAAATCATAATAATCAAGCTTATTCAAAATCAGAGTTCCTGAAAAAAATATCTGAAAAATTTCTCGGATTCTCTTTAAAATCCAAATATATATCAGATTATTAATCTGGATATATATTTTATCTAAATTTTCCTACGATCACTTCCAAATTCTTTCCTATCTAAGATTTATATCAACTTACTAGCTCTTCGAATAAATCAATTTTTTTTTGTTATAATTTTCTAATAATTCCTCAGCATTTATTTTAGATGGTCCATTAAGCTATAATGTTGAGATTAAAAAATATACACTCAAATATTTATAGGATTTAATCAGGTTTAAACGAATTTCGAATTTCTGATTTCTGGTTAACTTGACGGATTCTCTTTAAAGTCCAAGTATATATCAGAGATTATTAATCTCCATAAATATTTTATCTGAATTTTCGAAATACTTTCCGATCTAAGATTTAAATCATCTTACTAGCTCTTCGAATAAATCAATTCTTTTGTAATTTTCTAGTATTTCCTCAGCATTTATTTTAGATGGTCCATTTTGCTTGAATAGCCGCTATAATGTTGAGATTAAAAAAATATATATACACTTGAATATTTATTTTATAAGCCCGCACATCTGGTCACTCAGTTGTGTCTGTGTGTGTGTGTGAATGCCTCCGCATATCACTCAGTCATTTCACTAACGAGCTGGCCAACGATAACAGTCCCTGACATGGTTTACACACTCTGACACACTAGACCAAAAAATGCATTTATATCTGCTGGGTTTTAGCTGGGTTGGGTATTTGTAAGTGCATCCAGTAAATTGGAGCATACTTTCAGCACACTTCAGCCTTAGCTGCCACGCCTCTTTGACAAAATAAAGCAGCTAAAAGACCGCAGCTGTACAAACTGTGGACTACACACAAAACCTTTATATTCTATATATTCTATATTCAGAGATATTTATACATACTATACACATATGTATATATGTATATATATAGAGATATTTTTTTGTTTTTGTTGTTGACAATTTAATTGATGTGCACACCGACACCCAACCGTCAACCTTTTGAACTAACCGCTGAAAAATGACACTACCCGTTGCCACAATCATCTGCCACCTGCAACTGACTCCTCCACTCCACTCTTATCCCAAAACGAAAAAAAAAAAAATGTAAAAGACCAGCTCCAACTCGCGCCCCCTAAGAGCCGGAAAAGTAGGTCAGACCTGCAACCTGCTGTCAACTGCTGGATAATTAGAGAGACCAAAAGCAAACACTTTTGCAATTGCAAGTGCCACCTGAATAACCCTCAAACTAGAAACCACAAAAAAAAGAAAAAAAAAAAGAAACAGAAAAAATAAACTCAAACAGCCGCCTCGATTAATGGTTTTAAATTTGATTTTGTTTGACACCCAAATGACACAACTAATAAATTTTCAAAGTGCCTTTTTGATGGATCACCCGAGCAGCCGAGCAGAGGCACAATTTAAAAACAAAAAATATTATAGGCGAAATAGTGTCAAGTCAAGTGTAAAATAAAAGTCTTTCAGCAATTGTTAAAAAGAGCCCTGATTGATTGCCATAAACTGGCGCTCAGAAGGTGCTACTTTTTAACACCGAACAACTCAACTGAGCAAATAATAAAAAAAAAAAAATAATAATATCAAACAAACAAATCATAAATTAAGTTAGCTAGAGATAAGCGCCTGATTATCAAGAACAACTCCCTCAGTGAGAGAGTTTCTGGGGTTAGTGTCGCCGGCGATAAGCCTCCGACGACCCCCTGACAAATATTTACACAGTTATTCACAAATGACGCTGTCGAGTTAGTCAGAGTTGGTTCGGAGTTGGTTTGGAGTTGGTCTGCCATCAATCACTTGGATTGTTTGAACAGCGCCAGGCAGGTTTCTGGCTTCAAGTGCTGTAAATTTTTACAACATAATTTCTGATAATTTTTCATATCTCTTCGCACTCAGAGACCCAGTCACCTAGTCCACCGACCAATTCAGATTGCAACGGGCTTTGGGCAAACACTTCAGCACTTTGCATGTGTTTTATGATTCGACATAGATTTCATATATATCTGGTCGATAGTGATTCTGTCAGTCTGCTACTGATTTATTTTATAGGCAAACAAAAGCAGATATGCAACAATCGAGAGAGAAAAAATATCAGAGTTGTAAAGTTTTTTTTTTGCATCATAAAACATTTTTCTTCTTCTTCTTTATTTTCGAATTGGTTTGTTTGTTTGGGGCGCTGGGCGAGACCTCATAAAAGTCTGAACCGAAAGGATTATTTTTTGAGATAACATGAAAAAAATAAGAAGGCTTAAGAAGTTATAAAATGAAAAAGTTTCGAGTCTGGGGCAAAGTAATTAAAATCTGGAAAAGGGCTAATAAAAATTAAAATGCTCACACTTTCAAATTTAAAATGAATTTTGAAAAAAAATCCTAAAGATTTGAGGTAATCATTTTAGCTTGTTTATTGACCTGTTCGGACTTAAGAAGCGATGACAAATTTTATTATAATTGAACCATTAGTTTTTATGTTAAGTTTTCACCCACAAATATCTCCAGAATCTTGGAAATAATTAAGCAGATTTAACTCAGATTTTGACTTGGTCTAAATCAATTAAATAGACAAGTTAGTCGGTTAAAGATTTGATATCTTTGAAATCAATCGATAGCTAAAACCTTTTAGAGCTTTAAAATACCATTTTCATTATGGGTTTCTACCTCGAAAATTTTCTTTATTTTCCTTATGATTCAAATAAAATTTCATTAAATAAATTACAATGCCTCCTCTGCATTGGCAAGACAATTTACAATGTTTAATAAATTTTGGGATGGGCCCTATTGCATCAGCAGTCTTTGTTGATTCCCCCGCACCACCAAATAGGAGTATTAATTTTCCCTTAAGCCAACAACAACAACAACGACAAAGCACAAATAAGCTAATGAGCTTAACTTATTTTCTATACAAATTTAGCTAAGTTATGTGCCAAAATGGCATAAAAAAAAAAAAAAATTGTTTAGCTTAAAATATATGCAAAGCCCACCTACAAAACAAATAGCCGAAGACAAGCAACGAAATAATCTATGGAGGAGATTTACATATGCGATGAGATCGGAAGAGCAAACCAAAAAAGGTGCCACACAAATGCCGCTCAAAGAGTTTTCTGCACTTGTGCTCTATAATTTTGCTGACATTAATCAAAAAGAAGAAGAAAGAGATTTTTTTTTTTTTTTTTTTTTGTAACTTACCGATTAGGCGCAAGACCTCATGGAGATTCAGGAAGATATTCAAATGCGTCTGCCCGCTGGTTAACAGGGCCAAAAATAATCCAATTGTGAAGATGCCTTTGAAGTTGGCCATTTTTGAGAAACTTTTGCCTTGCTTTTTACACTTGGGATGGCGTTAAAGTTGTTTACTTTTTTTTTCTTATTTTGAAAAACAAACAATTCCTTGAGATTTAAAGATTCACTTGAAAATTGCACTGCGCTGCTGCTGCTGCTGCCTGCCTGCTCACTTCAATGTGGCGCGCATTCTTACTTGTTACTTGGACAAAAATTTCAAACAATTATTTTTAATTTTGAATTTATGAAAAATTGCATCTTTTCATTTTCCAATTTGACTTGGAGTTAATTGGTTTTGTTTGCCGACACTTTCGCTTCTGCCGCGAAGATGGATTTTCCAACACTTGTAAAATTTAGCGTTTTGCTTTTCCTTATTTTCGGTGTGTGTGTGTTTTTCCGTTACGAATTTTCGTTGATGCGCGCACCGTGACGATTTTCCACAAACTGAATTGAATGAATAAACAAACATTCAGAGCCGCCGACCCTCAAGAGTTCCACAGACCTCGCTGTTGCCGAGAGCGTAAGTGTGGATGATGTCGATTGGTGGTGGTTAGCAAAGCGTCATCTAGAGGCTATCTCAGGCACTAGCCAGGCGGCGGTTGCGGTGGTGGCGTGGCGGCTTTGCTGTTATACCAGTTGCTCGGAGGGGTAAAAAAAACCTGAAAACCATCGAGAGAAATAAAATAAGGGGCAATGTGGAACCCAAGTGATTTTAGACAGTTTTCAGGCATTCTACGATGACTTTATTCCAGAGACTTAAACCATGTTACAAAACATAATTAATTAGACATAAAATAAAATATAATACAATAACAAATAACATAAATAAACATTAGATAACAAAATACCTAGAAAATTGTGAGGAAATGCTTAAAATATTTTTTTTTTTTTTGAAATACTTTCAAATCAGATACAATACTCAATTCTGTTTGGTCATAAATAATAAATACCAAATATATGGAAATACTTGAAACTAGGAGTTTTAACCTCTCTGGCCTACAATATATCAGACTATATAATAACTTAAGTCTTTAGTTGCTTCATGGTTCTCCAAATATCCACCATTTAATACTTTGCTAATTAAATAGTTTGTGTCCATTTCGATTCGGTCTTGAGACTGGAGTGTCCTATAATTTAACATTTCTTACACACTTTCTTGGCTCTGGGACTGCAATTTCAATTGCTCCAGAGAACTGAGCGTGGTCTCAATCAACAAATTATAATCCAATTCATTCAGACTCGCCTTGGCCGTCAAAAGATCCAAGAATGAATCCAAAGGTGATAAGGCCTCAGCCGTAAATTCTGAAAAAAATTTAATAAGTTTAATAAAATATTCCCCAAGGAAAGCTAAAACATAAAAGACGCGCAAAATAAAGCAGGACAGACAAATACGGAGCACCGCTTACCACTTGAATATTGTGTGTGTTTCTAGATTGTGTGTGTGTGTGGGGCTTGAATTTGATAGAGGAAGCGTGTGAAACTCAAAATGAGAACGGTGAAAATGACCAGACCAAAAATCAAAAGTAAAGTGTGACAAACAATTGTCTGGGGTTTCCCCAGGGCTATGGAAGAATTGGATTTTTAAAAATAAATAGTTGAATAAGCTGGAGCCTACCGCTTCGGATGTTCATGCGGGACTGTACACTGCTGCTACTGGCCGCATTGGAGCCGCGGGACTGTTCCTGCTGACCCGATAGAATGTTGGCGGCATGTTCCCGGCCGCGTATCATGAGGCTCTCGGGATGCTGCCAACATTTGAGCAGGCGCTGGGCTCGCTGCTTGGGCAGGTTTGAGAGCAGAGACAGTTTCCGTTCGATGCCCTCCGAGGAATCATCAATGTCTAGAAAGAGGGTTAAGACTTGAACAAAGAGACCATTGGAATTGCTTGTAAAAATACCATAAATAATGTTCTTCATGACATCGACTTGCAGTTCGAAGACGTGATTTTCCACATACTGGAGAAACATGCTAAAGTCCAGGGCCCGATATCCCAGGTAGGTGAAGAATGAAGAGAAGCCCTCGGGCAGGGGAAAGGCTATAGAGTCAACGGCCAAGCAATAACGCTCTAGGATAAGGAACAGTGAGTGCTGCTGACCTTTGGACATCTGATCGCTGGGAAAGACAAAGAGAATTTATTTGGTTTGGCTTAGCCAGTGGAAAAAGAGGACTCACATCAATTGAAAGCCACGCAGAGTTTCCAGACGAGCATCCAGGCCAGCGGCTCGGCAGACCAAAGAGCACAAGGCTCGTGAAAGCTCCAACTGAGAGGAGACATATTGCGAGGCCACTGCGTGGACATGTGGCGGGGCCTGTGTGCGTTCGAACAGAGTCTCCTTGAGCCAACGGAAGCCAGTGTGCGGCTTGGAGGAGTGCTTCACCAAATGTACACTTAGCTCACGCAAATACTGGCAGGGGGAAGAGGAATATTTAAAAAATGAAAATAAGATCAAAGCCGGTCAACTTACCACTGAGATCATGTGCTCCTGTTTGGTGGCCGTGCAAGCTTCGGTTTCAATGAAGGGCAGAACTTCCTGGGAAAAGGGAAAGGCCGTGCTGTAGTCACCGAATCCTCCGCCGGTATCGGGTGAAAGGGGAGTAGTGCAACGGGACAGGGCTTCTGGCTGATAGCAGGCCAAGGAGAACATGAGTTTCTCGGTGACTTGGGCGGCTGTGAAGCGTGGCTGCTCCTTTTTGGCTGATTCGTTGAGCAGTTCCCAGAGACGTGTCCAAATATCCGTGCGATAGGGTGAAAGACGCTGCTGAGGGGATAGCAGCATCATGGTGGTATTGTGCAGGGATTCATGCGACAGGCCCACATTGATATCGGCTACACGTGCCTGTATGGGTTTAGTGGCCACTGCGGTGGTTAGGGGGAGCAGGCGCAACAAGGGCTTAGCCTCATCTGGCAAGCCACGCACAGCTGTGGCATAGCTGCCGGCTACCAAGGCTTCTTTAAGTAAAGGAACTGTGTCCAGTGAGAGTGGGCGCTCCATTATGATACTCAACAGCTCGGCCAGCACCTCCAGATCCTTGGAATGCAATTGGAAATAGTGAATAATGCTGACGCGATTATCTACTGAGCTGTCGTGACGAAAAGCCTCTATGAGATGAGCTCGCGGCACGGTTAAGGAAACTAGATCCAAGGTGGCTGAGTCATAAGCGAGAGCACCCCATTTTCGCAGTGGTATCAATTGGGTGAGAGGATTCCGATTGTGTGCCGGGCAGACAATATGACAGTTCGGTTCATGGGCCAAGCCGACGTCCAGCAGATGGACGAACAGATCCGGTTGAAAGACCATCAAGTGATGTGTGCCATGCAGAGCAAAGGTGGGCTTCAGGAGACGAGCCTTTTCCCAGGGCACACCCGGCATGACACAGTGCACCACGCAGCCATGATGCAGCAGGGTAACCGAATAAGCAAAGTGTACATCGACTTGTTGCCTAGAGCGCTGAGCTGCAGCCTCGTCTACATGCTTGGGCTGGATGGGCTGATACAGGTAGTAGTGGCAGACAAAAAACATACCCGAGCTATCGGCTAGAATGATTAAGTTTAAGGAGCTGTCGTGCACACGAAGAGGCACTGCATCATCATCATAGGAGGGCTCATCATCGGTGGCTCCCGTGGGCAATTTGGGTAGATTGAGTGGTATATTGAGAACTGTCTCGGTGGGCTGCTTTTCGTTGAACTGGAAAGCCGATAGAGTGGGACTGGTTTGTTCCACTTGCGTGCCAGACTCCTCGCGCTCGTCTAGCAGACTCAAGCTCTTGGCCTTTGGCTTGAGGTGTATGTAATAGAGGGCCTGGCATTCGGCATCCCACTGGGCCCAGCTGAAGCTTTTGGCTATGGTCTCATATGTCAAAACGCTGGTATCCAAATGCCAAGCGTTCACCTCAGTGCTGCCCAATGGCTGGGAAGTTGAACTTTGCTTGACTATGCAATTGTACTGCTTGATGGCTAGGATTTTAAATTGAATATTGATTGAGAACTTTACTTTAATTGATAGAATGCCACTTACAATCCTCGTGAGTTAGCATTAAAAGCTTGTCTTGCCAGAAAGTACGCGTGGCACTTTCTACGCTCCAGAGGAACTGTGTCATTATCTGGCGACGTGCTGGCAACTTGTTTAGTGGTGTGGGTGTTCCAGGCTCACTGCTGCGAACTTCCACAACAAAAGCCTGATAAACTAGGGGCCCTGACGAAGTAGCGCAAGTGCCATCGACTTCTTCCCGCCTCTTGACTACATATGAGAGCAAAGTCACGCTGGAATTAATGCTGGCTTGGATGATTTCAACACATCCAGGCAGCTGCCAAAGCACCCGCAACTGTTTTTTATTAACATTAAAATGGCCTATACATGTACAACGCGAGTCCTCCTGCTCGAATGCCCAAGAGGTAAGGAGAGAGCCGTCTTGTTCTTGACCCAGAATGCGCCATTCGTTAGCCTTTTCCTTAAAGCCCTGACTGGCCAGCAGTCCACAAAAGTTGGCTGCCAAATTTTCCTGCCGCAGCGTAGCCATTTTTATTTATTTTTTAGAAAATAAGAAATTATTTACATGTCCGTGAAACCGCGCTGAAGTTAATCAATAAAAGCAGAGACAAGTTGGCAGCCACTAAACAGCTGTTCAGGGCTGCATAATAAAAGAGGGCTGCCAACTGTGTCAGCTTCAAAACACGCGGTTTTCAACCGCTGTTTAAAAAACACAAAATTTATTCAAAATATGTAAAATCAATTAAGAGAAAAATAATGAAATAAAAAGTAATTGATACTATCGAGAATAGATGCAAACTAGCCCAATAATCGAATGTGACCATTAGTGGCCTTACAGAAACCGCTATGCTGAAGAACCGTTAGTTTTTATTATTCGGTGAAAGCTGTAAACGGCAAAAGTCTAAAAATGCCTAGTGAAATTATTACCCTACAGCTAGGGCAATGCGGCAACCAGAGTAAGTTTAAAGCAATGAAAATTCCTAAAATCATCGGTATACTCGCCAGTTGGGTTCGAATTTTGGAAACGTCTGTGCCTGGAGCATGGAATTTCGCCAGATGGCTTACTTGAGGACTTTGCCACCGACGGCTTCGACCGCAAAGATGTTTTCTTCTACCAGGCAGATGATAATCATTATATTCCACGCTCTGTTTTGCTGGACCTGGAGCCACGAGTTATTAATAATATTTTGAGTTCACCATATGCCAAGGTAGATTTTATCTGATAAAAAAAAAACTGGAACTTCAGTAATTCGAGCTCCCATACAATTACAGTTATACAATCCAGAAAACGTCTATCTCTCCAAACATGGCGGTGGGGCTGGCAATAATTGGGCCTCCGGTTTCAGCCAAGGCGAGAAGGTTCAAGAGGAGGTCTTTGACATTATCGACCGTGAAGCTGATGGCAGCGATTCCCTGGAAGGCTTTGTACTCTGTCATTCCATTGCTGGCGGTACTGGCTCTGGTATGGGCTCTTACATGCTGGAGCGCCTCGCGGATCGCTTTCCTAAGAAACTTATACAAACATACAGTGTATTCCCCAATCAAGATGAGATTAGCGATGTGGTGGTCCAGCCATATAATTCAATCTTGACCCTAAAACGCTTGACAAAATGTGCCGATAGCGTGGTTGTCTTGGACAACACGGCATTGAACCGCATCGCTACAGAACGATTGCACATTCAAACACCCACATTTACCCAAATCAATAACCTGGTTTCCACCATCATGAGTGCGAGCACCACCACACTACGATATCCTTCTTATATGAACAACAATTTAATTGGTGTGACAGCGCCCCTAATACCCGCCCCACACCTGCACTTCCTCATGACTGGTTACACCCCCTTAATCACCGATTACGAGGTAAGCGAAAATAAAGAAATCGTATCCAAAATCAAAATAATTGTCTTGGCCTTTCAATTTTGCAGACCAAAACCAATGTACGCAAGACCACAGTTTTAGATGTAATGCGGCGTCTTCTCCAGCCCAAAAACATGATGGTTTCCTCGAGTGCCGATAAGCAGAATCGCCATTGTTATATATCCATTCTCAATATCATACAGGCAAGCCCCTAAGTCTTTCGAAGTGTTCAAAGTTTTTAAAATTGTTCAAATCCTTAGGGTGAAGTGGATCCCACGCAAGTGCACAAATCCCTTCAGCGCATACGTGAGCGAAAGCTAGCCCAGTTCATACCTTGGGGTCCTGCCAGCATACAGGTGGCCCTGTCCAGAAACTCTCCCTACGTTCAGACTGCCCACAAAGTATCTGGCCTGATGATGGCCAACCATACGGGCATCAGTTCGCTGTTTAATCGCGCCCTGGCACAATACGATAAGCTTAAGAAGAGAAATGCCTTTTTGGATCAATTCCGACGTGAAGAAATGTTCAAAGATGACCTCAACGAACTGGATTCTGCCCGCGATACTGTTGATTGTTTGGTACAGGAATATGAGGCGGCCACCCGCTTAGATTACCGTCAATGGAGTGCCAAGGTAGTGGGAGCCTAATTTGAGCTAAAAGGTTTTCATTAAAATAATACAAAAGTAAGCATGGAATATTAATTCATTATTTCATCTTTAAAAATGTAAAAACTTTTCACTTTCGTTTTGGACGCTGATCAGGCTACATCAAAATTTCGGCATTTTATTTTAAAAAAAGTAAGTCCATTGGTGAATAACGAGTAAATTTAATGTATTTTTAATATAGATTTATCTATTCTCTCAGATCAAAATGGTACCGCGACGTTGGGCAACCACAGTGGGCCACTACGTGGGCTTTGGACTGCGTCGCACAATCAAAATCTTTGGCTATTTGGCAGGTCTACCATTTCACAATTAACATCAGGAATTATAACTCTACCTGCTAGTCAAATAGTCTGGATTTCATAAGGAAAATAATATGCCTAGTCGTTAAAAAAAAAAAGAAAACTTCACACAACGGAATGGAAACTAATTAATAAGGTCACTAAGAACTAAGAACACCCACCCCAGCAATTATTCGTATCAGTATTAACATAGATAACACCAAAACATAGTAAATTTATTTATCGTAAGAATACAGATTAGATAAATAAATCCAAAGCCTAAAATCCCAACTGTTATTTTCTTTACATGAACGGGTTTTGTCAAAAAGTAGGTGCGATTTAGGTTGGTATGACAGCTATATGACATAGTACTCCGATCCTTGTGGCACGTAGGTGTAATTCTGAAGTGAAGCCCTGGTTGACGAATGTGGGAACTATTCCTTAAGCCGATTTAAGTTCTTATGACAGTTATATGATATAGTGGTTGGATCCGGCTGATTCTGAAAAATGGCAGCCTAAGTATATGAAAAGGCTATATACCAAGTTTCATCAAAATAGATTTGAAACTGTGGAACTAGCTTCCATAAAAATAGACGGACGGATGGGCATGGCTCACTTAATACCCCTAGTGATTCCAAGTGTTCTAGAGGTAAATTTTCGGGGTCTACGATGAGTAGCTCTGCGCTTTATAAATATCAGAAAATATGAAAGGCAAACAGTAATGCTTTGAAATGCTAATCATTTCATTGTCAAAGAAAAATTTCATTCCGTTTTTGTACTCTGAAAGGAAGTACCAAATTTTTGTCTAAAAAAAAATCTTTCGTTATTATTTTGTAAATTCCGTTTTCTGGCTTAGAATCTGAGGTAAGCTTAAGATTTATTTTTAATGAATTTTAAACTTTAATCTAGTCTGCCTTCTTAGAAAATGTGCTGTGGTGGAGGTGTTCCCTGCTGTCCATCTTGCGGACCACCCTGCGGCCCAGCCTGTTGTTTCAGCTGCTGCGTGGAAATGTGCTGTGAGCCCTGTACGCCAGCCTACTTGCAGTGCTCCTTCTGCTGTGGTTGCGGACCCTGCTGCTAAGTATGTGCAAAAGCCTTAACTCTTCGGAAATTAGCAAAGTAATAACGTGAAGAACCAAAAAAAAAAAAAATAAAATAAAATAAAATAAAAAACCGGACTGCTCGCTAGCAATTTGTCGTTTCTTATTTCGGTTTTGTGGTCTTAGTACAACATTCATCTACAAGCCTATATGGATACCTATAATATCTGATGGCAATTTAACTTTGTAAATAATTATGGAACACTCAATATTTTTTCCCCTATTATCCTAATCGTTCTTAATCGTATAGTGTCTGTAAATGATCCTGACATTCAGGGAGCCACTGAAGTTCTGGGATTGATACAAAGTCGAAAGAAGTCAATGTCTTTTACAAGACTTATATTCGAATATTATTTATTGCCCTCCGTGGCTTGATTTGGATTCACCAACTATGTGGTATTAGAAAACAGCTTAATAGCCTAGCGTCTTTAGAAAGTCGTAGAATCCTTGTTAACACTATATTTATTCATATACCTACATATGCATTTGTCGCAGAACGAATGAAATAGTGTTTGGGACACTGTGCATGTTTGTACTGCCGACAAGGAGTCGCAATGTTTGGTTAACGAGAAGGAATGAGTGTTCTAGGAATGTGTGCAAAGTCAGGCAACAGAGAATTTAGTGAGAAACTCTGCAGCTGAGTAAGGTCTGATCGTAGGGCATTTACAGTTAAAGACAAAGAGAGAACACATTATTCATAAAAAGCGAAGCAAACACAAATTGCCTAATTAAGCCATGCGTTTGTGAAATTCAGTCAGATACGAGCAGAACTCACTGCTTACGCACCAAATATGGATCCGTCTCCGACATCCGAAGTGAGATCTGCCATGCCTACAGATTCTCTTACTTCTTCTTACTTGGCAGCGTTAGAGGCTCAGAACCATAATCTTGTGGAGATAATTAAATCTATGCAGACACTAAGGGCACCAGCAGCAGAGACTAAAACTTCACATGTCGCCTTACCCAAATTTAATCTCGATTGCGTGGGAGCTGACGGTTCAGCCTGGTGTAAAACAGTCTATCTCACATTTGCTGACAACGTGATCGAAGGCAGCGGCTTGGTAATTGCGTTGAGCAAGGCGCTAGAAGGCAGTGCATCACAGTGGCTGTCGCAAGTGTGTTTTGCTCGTATCACTTGGGCTCAGTTTAAAGAATTGTTTTTTAACGTATTGTTGGCATTGAGACATCTGCTGCCATCCTTTTAAATATTTTAAACGCTCCCACAAAACCTAGAGAAGGATTCGCTGAATATGGCAGTCGCATTGTCATCCAGCTTTTATGTAAGTGGAAAGCTAAGGATTTGGAGGAAATCGCAGTGTCGGTAGCCTTGGCCCACATGGGACAAATCGACAACAGATTGTTACTTTGGGTGTTCACTACCAATGTGAAGACTCGAAACGAATTAAAACAACAACTACAGGCACATGCTTTTCACAAGCGCAATTGAGATGAGGATGCGTACTTGACAGGCCCAGTACACAAGAAATCAAAATTTTCATCACTGGTGAAATGTAATTATTGCGGAAAGTCTGGCCACAAGTATGCTGAATGCCGCAATCGATTGGAGAAAAGCAAAAGATCGATCTGATGTAAAGTGTTTCAATTGCAATACGCATCTACATATCCGAAAGGCCGTCCAAGCGGAAGCGAAAGGGGCTATGAGAAGCGTGTAGACATTTGTACAGTAGCGCCACCACAAGGCAAAATAAATATATCTGGTGAGTCTGTTCCATTTTGTTTTGACTCAGCATCTGAATGTTCCTTAGTTAAGGAAAGTGTGGCTGAAAAATTCAAAGGAAAAAGACTTCATAATGTTGTTAAACTAAATGGCATAAGTAATGACTCTATCTTCAGTACTAAGCAAATTTTGTGTAATATAAATATTGAATAATATTCTTTTGAGATTTTGTTGCATGTTATTATGGATAAGTATCTTAAATATGATGAGGCTTTGGGGTATCAATAGATGCCAAAAAGTTTCTTATTTATAAAACAAAAGTGGTAAATTATTTAACCATAAGTGATTACAACCACGTCATAGATACCAATGATGAACTAAATGAATCCGATAAGATGGCCTTAAAGAATCTTTTGAAAAATTACGCTAATTGGTTTATAGACGGAAATCCACAGACTAGGGTGACAACAGGCCAATTAAAAATTAGACTAATAGATCCACAAAAGACAGTGCAACGTCGACCATTTAGGGTTAGTGAAGACGAAAAAGCCCATGTCCGTTGTAAAATAGATGACCTATTGAAATCAAATATTTTTCGCCCCAGCTGTTCTCCATTTGCTAGTCTTATGATGCTGACTTCAGATAGTTACAGAAACATTGGGTAAAGCCGGATTTTCGTTTAATATAACAAAGTGCTCCTTTCTCAGAACTAAACTTGAATATATTGGGTTTGAAATATGCAATGGCGAAGTTCGGCCAAACTCTCGTAAGATTCAAGCATTGATAGGACTGTCACCCCCACAAACTGTGTCCCAGTTAAGACATTTTATTGGTTTGGCTTCCTACTTCCGTCAATTCATTCTAAAGTTCTCAGAGACATTAAAACCTTTATATTCCCTGACTTCATAGAAAAACACCGAATTCGTTTGGCTATCAGAGCATCAGCGAATTTGTTCAAAAATGAAACAGCTTTGACACAAGCACCCGTTTTGACTCTCAGTATCCAATTGAATTGTACACAGACGCTAGCTCCATTGGTTATGGCTCTGTATTGCTCCATAAAATTGAGAACAAACCACATGTGGTGGAATATTTTAGTAAATGTACGTCCCCTGCAGAATGAAAGTACCACTCATATGAACTTGAGACTCTTGCAGTTGTTAATGCAATCAAACATTATCTAAGTCTAAGAGTGCATAGGTGGTGGGGATTTTTACAATCATTTGATTTTGATCTTGAGTATAGAAAGGGAGAACGAATGTCACATGTCGATTTTCTTTCACGAAATCCATTGTCTTTAAAAGGAAAGTGTGTAAACAAAATAACTGAAATGCGAATTAATTTGACAGAACTAACAGATAATTGGTTGATATCTGAACAACAACTTGATACATAAATTGAAGATATAATTACAAAATTACGAAATGATGAACTACCCGAGAATCTAGACAGAACTTATGAATTAAAAAGTGATAAATCACGTTCATGAGTCTATCATGCATCTGGGGTGGGAAAAAACATTGGACAATGTTTACGGATATTACTGGTTCGGAAATATGTCGAAATATGTGCGAAAGTTCGTAGAAAATTATTTAACATGCAAACTAGCAAAACCACCTGTTGGAAAAATACAGGCAGAGCTTCATCCGATTCCTAAAATAGATATACCATGGCACACTGTGCACATTGACATAACTGGTAAAATGAGTGGTAAAAATGACCTTAAGGAATACGTAATCGTAATTATAGATGCTTTTACTAAATTCGTTTATTTTTATCGCACTTTGAAGATAGATACTGACAGCTGTATAAAAGCTGTAAAATCGATCGTCTGTTTGTTTGGTTTGCCAACCCGTATAATAACTGATCAAGGCCGATGTTTTGCTAGTACTGGATTTCGCGAATTTTGTTCCGCTCAAAAAATAAAGTTACATTTGAGTGCTACAGGTGCTATTAGGGCAAATGGTCAGGTAGAACGGGTAATGACATAGTGCTCCGATTCTTGTGGCACGTAGGTGTAATGCTGAATTGAAGCCCTGGTTGACGAATGTGGGAGCTATTTATATATATATATTTAAGTTCTTATGACAGTTATATGATATAGTGGTTGGACTCGGCTGATTCTGAAAAATAAGCCTAAGTATATAAAAAGGCTATATACCAAGTTTCATCAAAATAGATTTGAAACTGTGGAACTAGCTTCCATAAAAATAGACGGACGGATGGGCATGGCTCACTTAATACCCCTAGTGATTCCAAGTGTTCTAGAGGTAACTCTTCGGAGTCTACGATGAATAGCTCTGCGCTTTATCAATATCAGAAAATATGAATATACTCAAAGGCAAACAGTAATGCTTCGAAATGCTAATCATTTCAATGTCAAAGAAAAATTTCATTCCGTTTTTGTTCTCTGAAAGGAAGCACCAAATTTTTGTCTAAAAAAAAATCTTTCGTTATTATTTTGTAAATTCCGTTTTCTGGCTTAGAATCTGAGGTAAGCTTAAGATTTATTTTTAATGAATTTTAAACTTTAATCTAGTCTGCCTTCTTAGAAAATGTGCTGTGGTGGAGGTGTTCCCTGCTGTCCATCTTGCGGACCACCCTGCGGCCCAGCCTGTTGTTTCAGCTGCTGCGTGGAAATGTGCTGTGAGCCCTGTACGCCAGCCTACTTGCAGTGCTCCTTCTGCTGTGGTTGCGGACCCTGCTGCTAAGTATGTGCAAAAGCCTTAACTCTTCGGAAATTAGCAAAGTAATAACGTGAAGAACCAAAAAAAAAAAAAAAAAAAAAAATTGTTTGATTAAAAACCGGACTGCTCGGTAGCAATTTGTGGTTTCTTATTTCGGTTTTGTGGTCTTAGTACAACATTCATCTACAAGCCTATATGGATACCTATAGTATCTGATGGCAATTTAACTTTGTAAATAATTATGTTTATTGCTGGAACACTCAATATTTTTTCCCCTATTATCCTAATCGTTCTTAATCGTATAGTGTCTGTAAATGATCCTGACATTCAGGGAGCCACTGAAGTTCTGGGATTGATACAAAGTCGAAAGAAGTCAATGTCTTTTACAAGACTTATATTCGAATATTATTTATTGCCCTCCGTGGCTTGATTTGGAATCACCAACTATCTGGTATTAGAAAACAGCTTAATAGCCTACCGTCTGTAGAAAGTCGTAGAATCCTTGTTAACACTATATTTATATATGTATTAATTTACCTTTAGAGTGGTCAAAGTCAATAGCGAAAGTGAAAAGTCTGTCACTCAGTTTCTATACGACCTACCCTCAGCTTAGAGATATATAGGTGTAGTTATGAATCTTGGTATACTCAGGACATTTTTCGAATCCAAGCCAATGGTATTCAAACTTGTAGCTAACTCTGATATTAGACACTACAAATAGTTTTATAGATGTCTTTGTCATTCATTACTCAGTTTCAATTCAATTTGGTGTTGCGAATGCTTATATGATAGAACATTACCGCAAAATCTCTAATAATATCTGCAGCGATTACTGACCGCAATTATGAATGAGGTATCATAAAACATAAGGGCTTGTAATCTTCAGTACATCGAAGATACCATCCAAAATTGGGATAGATCACTCCTGTGAGACCTACTACAATTTGGAGTGGCTTAGTATCAATTTAACAATTTAATCAGAGTTGGTTTGAACAAATTCAAGCGGAGTATTATAAAGACTCTCTATGCCAAGTCTAATTACTCAATAGCTAAATCCTGGAACCTCTCATACTCATTTATTGTCCAGATATTACCCCACAAAGACATAAACTACCATTTTCATTTTCAATGTCAAATTTATTACCGAAACAATATAATGAAATAGAACCAAAAAAAAAAAATTGTATAAAAATTTTGAAAGCACTTAAAATTTAGAATTTGGCCAAATTAAATAATAAAAATTTTTGTTTTTGTGTGTGGATTGCACCAGTGTATCTCAATCCAAGTTGGTGTGCCTCCAATATAATTTTCTTTTCCCAGAGGATCCATTCACCAATACGGACT
This sequence comes from Scaptodrosophila latifasciaeformis, assembly GCA_037075145.1. Taxonomy (NCBI): domain Eukaryota; kingdom Metazoa; phylum Arthropoda; class Insecta; order Diptera; family Drosophilidae; genus Scaptodrosophila; species Scaptodrosophila latifasciaeformis. The sequence goes on along the minus strand of JBAMCM010000217.1, from coordinate 20,336,547 downwards.
TCAGTCCTGCTTTGGACTTGTAAAGTTTACTTCACACATTTTTGTTCCATTGTGTTTTCTTTGTATAGTATTCTTTTGGTGTGGACCGAATCTTATTAATGGTTCTATACTATACACATATTTGAATATACACTTTCCTAATTCAACTTGCTTCCTGTTTTAGTTCCAACCACTGTGGTAGTTACTTTTTATACAAATACTCCGCCAAAAGGTCCCAAAAATTTATTTCGAATGCTGGTCTGTTCGGACTTTTCCAACGTGGGTACTTTCAGATTTGCTTTCATCAAATGTGCTCATCCCTGTTTTTCAGTCCAACTGCTTTTGTAGGACACACCAAAACCATAAGAATCCCATTAACTCAGAAATTGCGAGGCGGTATTCATTAAATTCAGCTTCTTCTTCTTCTGCTTGAATGCGCCGCAATGCCCGAACGTGATTAGAAACCACCTGCAAATATACAAAAATAAGCATCGATCAGACAGATATACCACGAACTACTTACACAGACTAATCTATGGATTTGAATTTTTAGGGAATATTGGGAGGAAACTAAAACTAATTTGGATAGCAAAAATTCTTCGTCTATCGACCGATTTGTCCGGCGCTATTCTATTTATTTTACTATAATTTTGTGCCTAAATTTTAATGCTTCAATTTGTGCCAAATATTAGCCAAAAATTTTAATGTGTTTCCTGGATATTGTTATTTTTTTGTTTTGGATATTTCCTCAAAAATTAACACGTCCAAAATATTAAAAAAAAATCCTTTCGGCGATAGCTTAGCAGCACATTTTAGGTGGAGTGTTGTAGCAGTGGGCTTTGCAGGGCTGACACCAGACACAAGGTGCGTTCTCCTGTTTTACCTTTCTAAAACCTTTAAATTTTGAAAATATTTTAGAACTATTCGGATAAATTATAAAGTGAGCTCATGCTGTGGCGCGTACAGTAGGGAATGTGGAAGAGGGACTGAAGAAACCACCGATCTTTGGGCTCGGACAGAGGGGAACGGACTCGGACTACTGATGAATCTTGCACCATATTAAGGGAACTAAATTCTTGAAGACTTTTAAGACCCCGCATCAAGACTTACATGGATAGGTTGGTGGTGTATTACAACAATTCCATACCCGTGGATCGGGTATACCACCCTCGGGTAAGGGTGGACAGCACAAGCCAGGGGCCGGTGAGCATGGAACTGGAGCTGGAGCACCACATGGTGGACTGTGCGGGCCACAGCATGGTGTTGTCGTACCACCACAGCAGCTGGGTGGTGGACATCCGCCACCACAGGCACGGCCGCTACCACACGAGGCTCCTGTCGCGGCACACCGCATCCTCTTGTTGTTGACACCCATTGTCATATTGGCATAACGCAAGGGGAATGAAGCTGGGCAACACGTTGGCACTGGGAAGCACATGCACGCTGGCCGTCCTTGACACATTGATCTCGGGCACTTATCCTGGAGGCCATTACGTTTCACACAATCACATGTTGTATACATAATGCCGCAGCGCAACTCACGACTACGACAGCCTTTGGGCTATGGGAGAAAGGAAGAGAAGAAATTTATGGTCAATAGGATGTCATGATTATAATTAAAGAATTGATTGCATTTGACTTGATAAACGAATCCGTCTAGTCGGAGTGAGAGATGTGAAAAATTTTAATTTGTCAATTCTCGTACTCTTTCAACTTTTTTTTTTTGGATTTTGTGATCTGAACGGATATCAAGGAGGCCAACACGTTTGCGTTTTTACCTTGATATGCAAATACGAGATCGCTTATCAAGGCAATGCAATCCATGTTGCTCACCTTGACAGACGACGTTGAAAGTCAAAAATATAAAACTCAGGAAACGAATAGACTTGAATATAGTTGCACAGATGAGGGATATGGCTGGATTGATTGTTGTATTGATGAAGTTTAAGTGAAGCAAGTGAATTTGTTGGTACTGAATATTAACAGGGTCCACACGGACCACAGGGTCCACAGGGGCCGCAAGGCATACAAGGGCCACAAGGTCCGCAGGGTCCACAAGGGCCACAAGGTCCACAAGGTCCACACGGGCCACAAGGCATGCAAGGGCCACAAGCTCCGCCCGGGGGGCAGGGTCCACAGGGGCCGCAAGGTCCACAAGGGCCACAAGGACCGCAAGGGCCACAAGGACCACACGGGCCACAGGGCCCACAAGGGCCGCAAGGACCGCACGGTCCACAAGGTCCGCACGGCCCACAAGGTCCACACGGACCACAAGGTCCACACGGGCCACAAGGACCGCAGGGTCCACAAGGGCTCTCACACAATGGATACTGATTGGTTGAAAAACAAGGCAAAGCACAACAACTGCCACAAGGAGCGCAAGGTCCAATCGGGCACGGTGGACAGGCCGCGCTCGGCTTATAATTAATCGGTCCATTCGGATAACAGCAATACTCTCTTGGGGGCGGTATATCAATCGTCTGTGGCTTCGGCTGGCACAGTATAGACTGGCACACCTCGCGTGGCTCACAGATCCTTTTCGGGTAGCAGACCACATAGGGATCAGGAATCATCGATGGATAGTAAATTACACGCGGCTCCCGAACCATTTGGGATACCCAAATCAGCTTTGGCACCTTGATAACTCTCGTCGCATCCACCACTTTGGGTATGGTAATTTGGCGACAACGATTAACTACCATGGGTTCGGGCACGATTTTTTCGGTAAAGACAACGCGCTTTTTGCAGATCATACGCGGCGGTTGTTGGACTGTTATGCACTTTGGGAACGGTGGCGGAATGCGCGGGGCACATTGCGGCAAGGCCTCCAATTGGGCAGACGTATAACATTTTGGAGAGCACTATGGACAACAGTAATTGGGGTAGAGAACATCTCGAAATATATTCAATATTTTGTAAAAGTATCGGGGATCTTAGGAAGTCACTGCAATTGGAGGGATGTTAAGTTGCTTACCTCGAAAGGGCCACAACAAGGATCACAGGGGCTGCAAGGTCCGCAAGGAGAACACATTTTGAATTTATAAAAAGCTTCATTGTTATAATCAGATGATTCATATTAAAGCCGCACATAAGAATGGAAATAGAATACAAAAAAGTATTCCGATTAATTTAAAGAAGAAAAAAATTTTTAATTTTGAAAATTAATTAAAAATTAATTAATTTTTAAAACATTTTAGTCAAAAGCTTTAAACTAATTCAAGTAATTTTATTTTAATTGTTTTTTTTTCACTTACATTTTTTTGTTAATTTTTAAGGAAAGTATTCAAGAATTTTTATTACTAAAAATTTAGAAGCTAGTCGAAACGAAAGGTTCGAGAGTTAGAAAACGAATGAAATATATTTATTTTATTATTTGGCACATGACATTTTATTTGAAAGAAAGATCTGTATTTTAAATCAAAGCCTACTTATTGTAAGCATTTTTACACAAGAAATATTTAGGTTTAAGCCCAATTCCTATGGACGTTAATCCTGACTCATTCAAATGATATATTCCAATTTTGGAACTTCTTTCGGGATTCCATTTATTTTAAACAGGTATTTCTCAAAGCCAAAGCTTTGAACACTAAGGCCTCTGGCCAAGTAAATACGATTTAAAATAGAAAATACCGAAATTGTCTTCGGCATATATAGAAAAGTTCTTTAAAAACTCCTCCTAAGACAATATTAAACTATTATTTTTCAAAAATTGCATAAGAATAAATTATTTTAGGAAATATCTGTCAATTGTAGAGGTTATATTATATAAGTTATTGTCGCATAAACAAAAACATGCCATCCACTTGTTGCGACACAAAACCAACACATGCCATCGACCATTGGCCCAGATGCACTCAAACGTTGACCACCCAAAAGTGCTGACCTAGCGTCTGCACGATATCCGCCACGCTCCAACAAAGTAGATCAAGTGTCACTGCACTTGAACGCTCTGCCAAGAGAGCAAACGTCGCCGCGCCTCTGCCGACGGCTTCACTTGATTGCTAGGGAACTTAGGGAACCTTCTTTGTACTTTAAAATCAGTTTCAAATAATCCACCAAAATAAACGGTCGCTTGCGATCATCAAAAAAATCAAAACAAATAATTCTTATTATTTACTGGCGCCCGAGCAGGGACCAGCGAATAATCGCGACGATAGAGCAAAACGTTTTCTAAGTACGCGTGTCCAACAAAAGTTGAGACCACATTCGCTGGTAGGAAAAAGTGCCGAAGAAACTCCCGTGAAATTAAAAAACCTCACGGTCGGCCTAAAAGGGGCAAAAAAAAAAAAACAAAAATTTTCCAACGAAAAATTATTTTTTGCCGGCAAAGCCAAGTGCTATTGCCCATCGGTGGACCACACATCCTGTAGGCTCGTCCGCAGGAAACCCTCAAGGGGTATTGACGTCGGATTCCCGAGTAGAAGTCCAAAAGGGATGCCATCCACGCAGTCAAGTGGTGTGGCCACATCAATTTTAATGTAAGTAGAGTTTAGTGAACAAACAAAACACAAATCATACTATTAAAAAATAAAAATATAAGATATTCAAAGAAGAGAAGATTAAAGTATAAAGTAAATTGATAATTTTGAGTGAGAGAAAAAAAATGAAATGAAATAATATAAAATTTAAATAAAAAATTTATTGTTCAATTAAAGAGAGGAGAAATGAAATAAAATTGAAATAAAAAATTATTGTTCAACTAAAGAGAGTAGAAATAAGAATACAAACACAAGCAGAAGAAAATATTGATACAAAAATAACCTGTGCCTTCTGCCAAAGTTAAAAATAAAGTATGAAATAAATTTTAAATCTTAAGACACACAAAAAAAAAAAAAAAACACGAGTTAAAGAGAAAGAAAACAACGAAGAAAATTTTTAAATAAAAAAAAAAAAATTAAATCCATATTAAATAAAAATTTTACTTGTGCTGACGGAATTTTGTGAAAAGAAAGGCGTTGATTTTTGTCGCATGTTAAATTTCTCCCTTTGCTTAAATAAGAAAGTTCTCCATATTTGTGCCGCCGCATCTTATGCAAACGGAGTGTTGGCTTTTGGCACATTTTTTTTCTCTGCCCGAATTTTAAAGTAAAAAAAATTTCCAAGTGAGATAAGCCAGCAATTTCTCGACTGTGAGATATCAGATTCCTTACTCAATTTCGCTCAAGCTCGCGGTTGCCGTGTTACTTGTTAAAAGTTTATTTGTCAATAATTGTCCGAGACTATGGCTAACCAAAATAATTTGCTAAGACCACCTCTTCTTAACTCGGCCGAAAGACCGGCAGTAGGAGAAAGGGCTGGTCCATCGGAGGCTGGTCCATCGGTTGGTGTTGAACAGTTGACAGGGCTGGTCAGTCAGGCGATAGCCCAGATATTGCCGGGCATGCTGAGACAATTGAACGGGGGCACGCTTGACTTCACCAACGTGAGTGATCAGGTGGTTGCTCCAGAGTTCAGGAATAATGTGGCAGAATTCGATAAGATACCAGATATCGTTAAAAGCGTGAGAGAATTTTCTGGGGATCCGTCGGAATTTGGCTCTTGGAAAAAGAGCGTCGACAGGATCATGGAGACTTACGCTCCTTTCGTGGGAACTCCAAAGTAATTTGGAATCCTGCATACTATCAGGAATAGGATAGTGGGAAACGCTGACGTGGCGCTCGAGTCCTACAGCATCCCACTGAACTGGGAAGCTATCTCAAGATGTCTCACTCTGCATTACGCAGATAAACGAGACATAAATACCTTAGAATGCCAAATGTCTATCCTGACACAGGGGCATCAACAGTCGGTGGAGGAATTCCACCAACAAGTCTATAAGCACTTGACGCTTATACTGAATAAAATCGGTTGCATGCAGTTGAACAGAGAATCCGAGCAACTGATGACCAGAATCTACAGGGAGAAAGCCCTTGATACCTTCATAGGGGGCTTACGAGGAGACTTGCCTCGTCTTTTGTTAATGAAAGAACCAACAGATCTTCCATCGGCATTGCATTATTGTCTAAAGTTGGAGAACCAAAAACTTCGCGCTAATCACGCAGCATCCAAGGGGCAACAAATGGGTTTCAGGGCCAACGAAAAGCCTATCCCAGCACCCCGCAATTTGCATCTGCAGAATGTCTCTAACTATCGACAGCCACCGCCGGTTCCCCCACGAAATTTCGGGAGGAGACCGCCCCAACATTTCGGCCAGCCATTTTCTGCGCCTCCACAATACGTTTTAAATTTCGGAGTTCAGCCGTTCCCTGCACCAAGGCAGAACTTCCAGTGGCAGCAACAAGCTGCGCCACCCAGACCGTTTGCAGCTAAGCCCCAACCAAGGCCAGAGCCAATGGATGTGGACCGTAGTATGCAAACGCGAAACGTAAATTACATGAATAGACCGCACCACTTCGATGCCAGCAAACGGCCAAGCTCTCGTATTACCGACATAGCCAAAAGGCAAAGAAACTACAATATTCAAACGAAGAGCGCAGACCCAAATCAAAAACTGACCTACACAACAAATGTGAAGGCAGCAATTCGAACCACATCGGATACACCTGTGTATTCGAAATTTTATCAGTATCCCATGTCCCTGAAAGATGAGGTCAACAAGCAAATAGCGGAGCTTTTACGCGACGGTATAATTCGACCTTCAAGGTCACCCTACAATTCACCCGTGTGGATTGTGCCAAAAAAGCTTGACTCATCTGGCGAAAAGAAATACAGAGTAGTGATCGATTACCGAAAACTTAACATGGTAACAGTGGCGGATAGATACCCTATCCCCGATATTAACGAAGTTCTAGCCCAACTGGGTGACAACAAAATTTTCTCGGTGCTCGACCTTAAAAGTGGGTTTCACCAGATCCCACTGAAGGACTCAGATATTGAAAAGACCGCCTTCTCCATAAATCATGGAAAATACGAGTTCACACGACTCCCGTTCGGTCTGAAAAACGCACCGTCAATACTCCAACGTGCACTCGACGATATACTTCATGATCATATCGGCAAGATATGTTTCATTTATATCGACGATATCATCATCTTTAGCAAAGATGATAAAGCGCACTACAAAAACCTCGACATGATTTTCAAGACCTTGCAACAAGCCAACATGAAATGTCAGTTGGATAAATGCGAATTCATGAAGAGGAGAGTAGAATTCCTGGGTTTCGTCGTATCTGACATGGGCATAGAAACCAATCCAACTAAGGTACAGGCTATTTCGAACTTCCCAATTCCGAAAACACTTAAAGATCTGAGATCCTTCTTGGGACTCTCTGGATATTACAGGAGATTCATTCCAAACTACGCTAAGTTAGCAAAACCACTTAGCTCGCTTTTGAGAGGGGAGGATGGACGTATTTCTAAGACATTGTCCCAGAAAAAGTCCGTCTCACTCAATGAGGAAGCATTAGAAGCCTTCAAGAAGTTGAAGAGCAGTTTGGTCTCCCCAGATGTGATACTCCACTATCCTGACTTCAGGAAGGAATTTCATCTCACCACAGATACCTCCAATTTCGCAGTGGGCGCTGTTCTCTCCCAAGACAACAGACCCATCTCATTCTTGTCGAGAACACTCTCGAAGGCGGAAGAAAATTACGCCACGAATGAAAAGGAAATGCTGGCCATTATTTGGGCTCTAAAAAAGCTCAAAATTTACCTTTACGGAAAATCGAAGGTAAAAATCTTCACTGACCATCAGCCTTTGACCCACTCCCTCAGTAGCTGGAATGGGAACGCCAGAATAAAGAGATGGAAAGCTTACTTGGAGGAGTATGATTACGAGATCTTTTATAAACCGGGAAAAGAAAATACAGTAGCCGACGCTTTGTCCAGGGGACCGACAACTGACCAAATCAACTCGGTGGCCTCAACTGTGCACAGCTCCGATAGCTCGAGTCACGGTCTGATACCGAGTGTGGAAGCGCCGATAAACGCGTTTAAAAACCAGATATACTTCAGGAGGTCCGAGTCTGAGAACTACTCGTTTAGCATCCCATTCCCGACATTCCATAAACACCTGATAGAACGCAATCTGTTTACACCCGACAACCTCTTGTCTGACCTTAAAAAATATCTCAACCCATTCATGATCAACGGAATTTTCACATCCGAGGATGTAATGGGAAAAATACAAACTCTCTATCCCATCCATTTCAAGCGTTTCAAGGTCAGGTTCACTCAGACTGAGGCTGAACAGGAGGAAGAAATACTCAAAACTCACAATAGGGCACACAGAAATGCTGTGGAAAACAAAGCCCAGTTGGTCGAAAGAGTGTACTTCCCAAAAATGAAACAGAAGGTTTCAAACATCGTTGGGCAGTGCTTGGTATGTAAAACCTCCAAGTACGACAGGCATCCTCCAAACCCAGAACTAAAAGAAACACCCACACCGGAATATCCAGGACAGATTATCCACATAGACATTTACTCGACGGAAAGACATTTAGTACTAACTGCAATTGACAAGTTTTCCAAGCTGGCCATGGGAAAGATCATCAAATCCAAAGCCGTGGAAGACTTAAGAACACCACTCAGGGATATTGTATTTTACTATGGTGTGCCAAAATTTATAGTAATGGACAACGAAAAGTCCCTCAATTCGACCTCGATCAAGTTCATGTTGACCGACCAGCTGGGTATTGAGCTCTATACGGCACCCCCGTACAAAAGTACGGTAAACGGACAGATAGAACGATTCCACTCTACACTCTCTGAAATAATGAAATGCCTTAAAGGAGATGGGATCCATAGAAGCTTCGAGGAACTTCTCGACAGGGCGATCTATGAATTTAACTACACTGTCCATTCGGTCACCAAAAAACGACCACTAGAGGTGTTCTTCGGTAGAGTGGCTGCCGTAGCTCCTGAAAAATACGAACGAGCTAGATTGGACAACATAGACCGACTAAAAAAGAAACAAGAATTTGACATCCACTACGATAACCGGACAAAGAAACCCATAAAAACTTACATTAAGGGACAAGAAATTTTCGTGAAAGTAAACACACGATTAGGTTCTAAGTTATCAAGTAGATTTAGGAAGGAAATAGTTAAGGAAGACCGAAATACAAAATTGCTGACCGAATCAGGAAAAATAGTCCACAAGAGTAATATCAGATCATAATTAATTTCAGGATATTGACTGTGGTCACTTGGACAAATGGACTGGTTGAAATTACCAATTACACTGACGCACAAACTGTGACAATCTACAAAGGGACTGGACGAATACAAATAGGGTCGACGCGATTCATCCATATCATCGATCTGGAACACGTTCAATCGACTATAAACAAACTAGGAGACTACATCGAACATGACTTTAAGGACAGTAAATCGTACCACGTACTGAACTACGAACTAACCCAAACTCTGAGTTTACTCAACACCATAACTCCGACCAAAGGACGGAAAACAAGATCAATAAACATTATAGGAACTGCTTGGAAATACGTTGCCGGTAGTCCAGATCATGACGACCTCCTAACACTAACAGACAGTATAAATGACTTGACGGAAAACAATAATAAACAGGTAATCATTAACAGACAGTTAGAGGACAGGATGAACCGACTGACCAGCGTGGCCACACAAATAGAAAACTCCATTAAAAAAGACTCGACTGTGAGCGACGAGTTAGCTGTAGACCTACAAAATCAGGTTAGACTCGTTGAAGAAGAGATAGTTAATATTAGGGTCGCGATCCAATGGGCGAGGTGGAATGTCGTGAACACGTTTCTGCTGAGCGAAATTGAGCTGAATAAAATAAAGAACCTCCTAACAGAAAACAACATGCCGACATCCGCTTTGAAAGTCGAGGAAATGCTTGAATTTTCAGAAATTTCCATTTTGCATAACGGAACTACACTTTTATACGTAATTAAAATACCAACACTAAAACCTACAAATTTTTTGAATCTTTTGATAAAATCAGTAAAGAAAAACAACACCATAATACACTTACGATCTAAGGAAATATTTCAATTGGAAAATGAAATCTACGGAATTAATGCCTTCTGCAAGAATTCCAATAGTTTAAAAATATGTAAGAATAAAATTGTTAGCAACCTAAGTAAAGACCTTTGTCTACCCAATTTAATTAACGGAAAGCAATCAAAGTGCGAGTTCGCTAACGCAGACCACATCCCCGAGATAGAGGAGTTAGATGACGGACTACTCATGCTGAATGACTTCAGCGGCACGGTAAAGTGGCAAAACGACGAGAGGCAAATCAGCGACACATATCTGGTAACTTTCCTAAATGAAACCATCAGGATTAATGGCCGAGAGTTTACTAACTCCGAGGCGGCTCCCACAAGGTCCGCGCCGCCACTGATACAGCTGACACCTGACGAGGTGGGACGCCTACACATCCTATCACTGGAAGCACTAGAACAATTACACTTGAATAACACCTCCGAGTTGCAGAAGCTTCGAACACACTCAACGATAAACAAAGTGTTCATTTCAACAGTGCTAGCGACGACCGCCCTCCTGATGTTGGTAATTTGCTGGTTCTAGAAGAAGGAAAGAAAAGTGATCCTTCAGTTTGACACGCCCGTCACCCAAGCTGTCAATGCGGTGCCAAAGCCACCAAGAGCTGCCCCACCGGTGATGCGTCTTAGCAGCATCCCAATTTTCTGACGACCGATCGAGGACAAGCGTCAATTAACATGCCATCCACTTGTTGCGACACAAAACCAACACATGCCATCGACCGTTGGCCCAGATGCACTCAAACGTTGACCACCCAAAAATGCTGACCTAGCGTCTGCACGATATCCGCCACGCTCCAACAAAGTAGATCAAGTGTCACTGCACTTGAACGCTCTGCCAAGAGAGCAAACGTCGCCGCGCCTCTGCCGACGGCTTCACTTGATTGCTAGGGAACTTAGGGAACCTTCTTTGTACTTTAAAATCAGTTTCAAATAATCCACCAAAATAAACGGTCGCTTGCGATCATCAAAAAAATCAAAACAAATAATTCTTATTATTTACTTATACAATGCGTTCAATTTCATTGTTATGATATCGATATGAAATATATAATATATACTTCTGATATTTGCATCATTCTTCATAATTCTTAAATCCTTTTAAATATATTTCTATGATTTTCTTTTATTCGAATTTAAAACTAAAGAAGATTCGAAACATTGATAAAAGAAATCAACTACAAGAATAATTAGAATTGGTTCTTTGACACTTAATTTTTATTAAGTCCATAATTTTAATTGTCTATCATAGTATTTTAATCTCATTTCTTTCTGAGCCAGCGCAATTCGTAAAGACTCCCAGCATTCGCTTTCAATCCTTTTTGACATCATCATATTGTCTTCAGCTTGGCTCACAGAAAGAGATTCTGAAGCTGGTAAGACCTTCAAAGTCCACGGCGTGTTAAGGGTCATTTGATAGGGTATGTCTGTCCAGAAGGATTCCTATTTTGCCTTGCTCGAAGATCCTGCTAACCAGATATACAGCCCTGAAGGGTGCAACAGCTACAGGGACAACAGTCGCTACAGCAACAGCAATAACTACAATCGATGAGGCAGCACTGCACACAAGGAGAATCCCGATAATACCGACTGGGGCAACACATTTCGCGTATGGTGATATTTTTCAGAGTTCGGTTAGCACAAGACCTTCCGAAATTTTGAAATACTGTTAAATATCCCTTCCAATGAAGACCAAAACACCCAAGCTGATTGAATTTCAAAAATTAACTAAACATATTTAATTATTTAAGAATCAAAGACTACTTGTTTCGTAAATTATAGAGATTTTTTAGAAATTCTTTTCGATAAAACTGGTAAAGAGTAAACAAACAAAAATTCCTATTTCATTCTTTATTTCTGTCTATTGTTCGTGAATTAGTAATTATAATCGAAATCAAAAAAACATAGAATTCACAAGCGCGAAACCCATTTCATTCTGAATCCTAACCTTAGCAGCCGCAGCGTGGTCCCCCACAGGCGCCCTTATATACTGGGCAGCCAGGGGTACAGCCTGTACGACAGGCCAACGAGCTTGGTGATCCTGTCCAGCAATTGTAGCAGAAATTTGTGCATTGAATGCAGGCAGGCATATTGCAATAACCACCAGGATTACAACACATCTTAAAGGCAGGGGTTCACAGAAAGAGTTTCGGGTTCAGTTGTAACCTTTTAAAAAAGATTAAAAATTTATTGATAAGATAGGATCGTTTTTTGAATAGGAATTACATTTTTGATACATACTTTACAAGACAAAAATTTTGAATTGAAACAAATTGGGTAGGATGAAATTTTTAAGACAATGCCAACTAGGAAATAAAATAATCATTACGAAAATGTTTACCGGTCGGGCTTTTTTTATTCATCAATATTTTTTAATACAAGAATGAGAACTATTTTGAGGTTTTGAGATTTATACCAATTACATTTAAGCTTGAAGGATTATTTCCTTCAGTAAAGAGTAAACAAACAAAAATTCCTATTTCATTCTTTATTTCTGTCTATTGTTCGTGAATTAGTAATTATAATCGAAATCAAAAAAACATAGAATTCACAAGCGCGAAACCCATTTCATTCTGAATCCTGACCTTAGCAGCCGCAGCGTGGTCCCCCACAGGCGCCCTTATATACTGGACAGCCAGGGGTACAGCCTGTACGACAGGCCAACGAGCTTGGTGATCCTGTCCAGCAATTGTAGCAGAAATTTGTGCATTGAATGCAGGCAGGCATATTGCAATAACCACCAGGATTACAACACATCTTAAAGGCAGGGGTTCACAGAAAGAGCTTCGGGTTCAGCTGTAATCTTTTAAAAAAGAAGATTAAAAATTTATTAATTTGATACAATTTTGATACCTACTTTACAAGACAAAAATTTTGAATTGAAACAAATTGGGTAGGATGAGACTTTTGAGACAATGCCAACTAGGAAATAAAATAATCATTACGAAAACGTTTACCGGTCGGGTTTTTTTTATTCATCAATATTTTTTAATACAAGAATGAGAACTATTTTGAGGTTTTCAGGTTTATATCTGATTTAATTGTCTATGGGCTTGCAACAGCTTTCAAATGCATAACTGAATAAGGCTGATTGTAAAAAAGCTGGGGTCCAGGGAGCACCACCTTCACATGTCCAGTAGTTATATCCAAGGCAATCCATTCGGACTTGTGTGGGAGCTATACATATACATTGCTTGCAGTCCATTTTATAATTGCAGATTTTTCATATATGAACAGATGTTGGAGCTGTAAACTTCAGAGAACTGAAGTTGTTTGACATATACAACAATTAAGCCATCCACAACAATTAGAACAATTAGATCAGACAAATCACATCAGACCGGTAAATAATTTTTTTTTAAATAAATGTTACATGAAAAATAAAACGATGAAGCCTTGTTATTTTTGTATGCTCTTCAGAGCCCGTTCTATCAGAGTATCTGCCTCTGTGAATAAATTTGGCGGATCAACTGATCCGCAATAAAAATATTGAATATTTTATTGCTAAATATTCCCAAATATTCGACTACAGTGGCTCGGCCACATCGAGCGCATGAACACAAACGCTTCAGCTAAAAGCGTCTTCGAATCCGATCCTCCTGGTTCGAGGAGAAGAGGGAGACCGAATCTCCTGTACAGAGACCAAGCGATCGTGGACGCAATACAGCTTGGCCTTCCGAACTGGAAGCAGCATGCCCAGGACTGTCAAGGCAGCACTAGCGCAGGCACAGACCCTTCAAGGGTCGCATGCCTAATAAGAAGAAGATTCCGAAAGTTCAGAGTATACCAGCTCTTGTAGATCAAGCTTTAGATGTTATGTAATTAAGTGTTGAATATTAAAAAATTACACTCATTAGCTTATAAATTTTAGACGGATCTTCATTTAATAAGACTTTAGATAATGTAATCCCCAAGTCATATAATGGAATTTATCATGAAAAATTTATAAAACGAAGTTTTCTACATTATTTTAAAGGAGAATATAAAATTGTACTGACATGATCGGACAACGGCTTTGGCCCACCATAATTACAATTACTTGGCCCTTTTACTTTTAATTGTATACCAACATATTCTTCTATTTGATTACCAGTGTCTCCAGAATAATTTCCTATGGATTTCAAAATGTATCCGCAATTTTCTGGCTTCAAGCTAAAATTGTCATATGTCGTTTTTTAACTTATAGCAAGTTGGTGAGGTTCTTTCGAAGCGTTTTTATTAAAGCCTCCGAAATCGTTCTTATAATTAGTATTGTATTATAGTATTAGTATTAGTATTATAATTGCTGAATTTCACATTTTCTTAAGATCGGCTTGCTGTGAGAAGGCACAGAAAAAGGGTCGATACCCGGTACATCTAAGACAAGCTTGGGATTAGATTCTTTATTCTTAGAAACATGAGGACCAATTTCATTTGAGCTTGAAGGATTATTTGCATCAGTCATCATTGTAAATTCAATGTTTTCGTCTGAGCGGTTTTAAAATCATTTTACTTAATAGTTTCCGTCAGCATTCCTTTAATTCGGATCTAATAATTCTTTATTTCCTCCTCCTCTTCATAAATTGTTGAATTCAAAGAATGAATTTTAGTTTCCGATGCTGTGATTCTCTCGGTATGCTTCTGAAGTTTCATGGCTAGCTTGTTCATCCAACGAACTATGTTTGACTGTTTGAGTCCCTCATGCATTATTTGCATAAGAACTTTAAAGTTGAATTCGTTAATTTTATGAAAAGGGCACACTAGAAAGTTGTGCGTACATAAATCATCCAGAAATAAACGTTATAGGTATCCCAAAATACATTAAGTAAAGTAGAAATCGATCTAGCTATGTCAGTGTGTATATGCACAGGGATATCGGAATTTACTGGGCATGAAAAAGAACAAACTACTTTTTTATTTTGATCAAATTTACCATCAGCGCGGGATATTGACTACTTTAAAAAATGAAAGAGCTAGAATAACCAAACTAAAATCGAATAAAATTTATCTATAAAGAATAGACAGTCTTGATTTTATACAAGGGGTATTAAATTATTGTTATTAACAATTTTGCATGACCCTCTCCGAATCACACAAAACACAAATTAAATGTGTAAAACTAGATGGCGCCCTGACGGGTTTTTTAAACCATTTATTGCTCGCAAAGCCGCCTAGTTAATAATTGATAAGAGTCATTATTTCGTAGTTGCCTACTTAAGTATTTTTTCAGTTCTCTTGCTTTAATAATTAAGAGAACTGGTATGATAATCCAAGCAATGTTTTGCTAATTGAAAGCTCTCTCGAAGTGCATAAAAGTGCAATTCTTAGGGCAACACTTATCAGTTGACTTGAGACAGCCACTTTCGTGTGTGATGATTTTGGTTTTGGGATTATTTTTTTTGGCAATTGCTGGGGCCATTGCAGTGATAGGAGTCACTGTTTCCTCGTTTTTGACGCCGGTTTTTTTGTGCAGTGCGTTCTTCGCAGTTTGCCTTTTCGTTTGGCTCTGGCAACGCTATCATTACGCTCACTGGCATCGTCGTGGTGTGCCTTTCATACCAGCCACGCCCTTTGTGGGCAATGTTTGGCGCTTACTTCGTTATAAATGTTGTTTCGGAGATCAGTTTCGGGAATTGTATGAGTCGCCCTCCGCCGCGGGGCAGGCCTATGTGGGCATACATGTGCTCCATAACCACGCCCTGCTATTGCGCGACCCGGCCCTGATCAAACGCATATTGATCGAGGATTTCAGTCAGTTTGCCAGTAGATTTGAGACCACCGATGCCATTGGGGATACTATGGGCTCGCAGAATCTATTTTTTGCCAAATATGAGGTCTGGCGCGACATACACAAGATCTTTACACCGTTCTTTGCGGCCGGTAAGGTACGGCAAATGTATGGTCTTTTACAACAGATAGGTGAGCAACTGGAGGAGCATATGGCCGAGCGTTTACAAGGAGATTCAAGCAAGATTTTGGAGGTGAAAGAATTGTGTGCTCTCTTCACAACGGATATTATTGCCTCATTGGCCTTTGGGATTGAGGCGCATAGTCTTCAGCAACCGGAGGCCGAGTTCCGGCGCATGTGCGTGGAGGTGAATGAGCCGCGTCCCAAGCGAATCATTCACTTGTTTACCATGTTCTTCTTCCCACGTTTTGCCCGAAAACTACGCGCCCACTTGTATTCCCCGGAGTATGAACGTTTTATGCGAAAGTCTCTAGACTTCATAATGGATCAGCGGTCCAAGAGCGGACAGCAGCGTAATGATCTCATTGATATCTTCCTGCAGTTGCAGCGAACTCAACCGGCAGACAGTGTGGTCCATAGGCCGGACTTTTTTGTGGCCCAGGCCGCCTTTCTGCTATTGGCTGGATTTGACACCTCCTCTTCAACCATTACATTTGCCCTCTATGAGCTGGCCAAGCAACCGGGTATACAAGATCGCCTCAGACAGGAATTGCGCGAGGCCCTGGCCAAGGATAAGGGCCAGTTAAGCTATGAGACTATCAGCGGCTTGCCCTATCTGCGACAGGTGGTAGATGAGGTGCTGCGCTTGTATCCGCCCACAGCATTCCTCGATCGCTGCTGCACTGACCCCAAGGGCTACGAGCTGGCTCCGTGGGGAAAAACCAGGCTTGAACCGGGCACTCCAGTGTACATATCTGTCTTGGGTCTACATCGAGATGCTCAGGTAAACTGACTTACATTTAAGAGCTAGGAAGACTTCAAATTGCTTTCTTTGGCTTACAGTTCTGGCCTGAGCCAAACAAATTCAACCCGGAGCGTTTCTCGGCCGAGCAACGTTCGCAACACACGCCCATGGCCTATCTGCCCTTTGGAGGTGGACCCCGAGGCTGTATTGGCACTCTCCTAGGTCTGCTAGAGATCAAAGTGGGTCTGCTACACATACTCAAAAACTATCGAGTGGAAATGTGTGAACGCTCCCTGCCCGAAATGAGATTTGATCCAAAAACTTTTGTCCTGGCCGCTGATGGCGGCACCTACTTACGTTTTGTGAGCCAAAAGCTTGAATAAAGGACAATTTATTATTTTATTTTATTTTTATTTTTTCACTTTATTGGTAATTCTTTTTCACATATGGTTGTTGTGTTTGTTTAAGTTCAGCTCAAAATTGTCTCACAAAATATTTGCCTAGATTTTGTTTCTATGCTGGAAGAAAAGTTGTTGGCTTTTCGAGGCTTTTAATCAATATTTATTATCTATTTGAGTGGTGGGTATTTAGATTTTAAATTGATTAGAAATTTATATTTTTTTTATGGAGGTTTATAATTAAGTTATTGGATCATAAAAGTTTGTTACAGGCCAACAATTTTCCCTCAACACGACAAGCGATTTTTGAGATATTTTTGCTTTCAATTAAAACAAGCAAATTTCTGGGTTCTTCATTTGTCACATTTCAATTTACAAATTAAACAAAATAATAAAATAAATCAATTCATAATAATAACTAAAAACAAATTTTCACACTTTTGCTTTCCGTTTTGTTAAAATATTTTACAAGCTTTTTTTCTCTTCTTTTGTTTAAAAACTAATTGCATTTCATTTCTTAGTTTGCTTGCATATCTCCTTTTCTTTTTTTATAACTAACAAGAATATACACAAAAAATAGTTAAAAAAAAAAAAAAAAATGGTTCACATAATGTACAGTTTATATGGTTTACGCATATTTGTGTGTGTGTGTGTGTTTATGTCACAATTTAAAATGCTAACTACCCGCTAAATTGTTGATTTTTATGTAAAAAATATATATTCATGTTTTTCTTTTCTTGTTTTTTTTTTTTTAGGAAATTTCATATCATACAAAAATCTAATTTAATGAGAGAAATTAAAAAATATATAAATAATTTATTTATTATTAAATCTTTGCAAAGAGCGGTAAAATACAAAATTCAATAAAAATTTATGCAAACTTGAATAATTGATTTGATTTCTTATTGATTTTAAGATTATTATTTTACTATTTTTTCAAAATTTGAGATGATGATTATGATGATTTTTATTGTTTTGTATAAAAATTAAATTATGGTATGATTTCTTTTCTTCCAGTCATTGGAATAGCTTGGATTAACTTTTCTACGTTTTATTTGAATATTTATTTTATTTTGGAAGCAATAAATAAATTTCAAAAATGTTAAGTAAATGGAATTGAATAGCAGTATATTTTCATTTTTGTTTATTATTCTTATTATTGGTTTTAATCTGGCAAAAAAATTGTACATAAAATGAAAGCTATAAATTCAAAACGATGAAATTTCTTGTATAATTTTTCAAAGCCTTTCTTAATTTTCTATATACTTTTTTTTTTGTATCATAATTATTATTTTCTAAATTTTTATATTTGAATAAATCTTTTTGGCTCACACATACATGTAAATTTTTATGTTGTATTTTCACATTGGCCAACTAAGCAGCGATTCGAAAAAATCATAATCATTTCCAAACTTTTGGTATGCTTTTTATTCTCTAGATATTTATTATTTTTTTTTTTTATTATTAAATCAAAATTATTTAGAAATAATGGAAGTAATTAACGGTATTTGAATAAACATTAGTTTTTGGTTCGCTGCTCAGAATTTTCAATGCAAATAATTTCACAATTACAGAACACACAATATTTATTTAAATTTATTCCGAATGAATATATAGATGAGGCCTTTACATTTTTAGCAATACGTAGTGTACTTTTCACTCGACAAATACATACATTAATACATTATTAGTATTACAATTATTAATTAAATGTGTATTCACTTTATGCTTGCCATTTGTTGGTTGTTTTTTTTTTGTTTTTTTCTTTTGTAATTTAAAAGCTGTTGGTTTCCATTAATTATTTATATATATATTTGTAGTGTTGGTAGTCTTTGAATACATTTACAAAAGCAGACATATGTACGCGTATATATATATATATATATTTATATATATATATATATATAATAGTAGTGGACACAACTAGGAGGACGCTACTATCTTCGATCCTGCATGACCACCTGTTTCAAGTTGCCTGTGCGTACACCAGACTTGACCTCGTGACCGCCCAGGGAAGCGGTGCCATCCCTGGCAATGTACAATTGAAGCCCCGAAGCTATAATATTTTCAAGAAATCAAATTGATCAATTAGACAATTAAAAAAGTAATTCAAAAAATCAACTCACTCTCTGCAGATTCCTCGAACTGATCCAATTTGGTGTCCTTTAAAATCTCATCGATTAAAGAATTTGGATTGACACGCGTCTCTTCCACGCGATCCGAAACGCGCGGCCCATCGTCCAGGGCGCCCTTCTTGCGCTTCTCACCGCTGGATTTCATGCGATCTAGAGATCCTGTTTCACTTATAACTAACGAACCGGAACTTGGATTCCTGTGAATTTCATACAAAAACACAAAACGTATTAATTCAATTTCAAATACTTCATTACAACGAGAAAGCTTAAAAGATTTGTTTGGTTTGATTGTTTTGTGGTTCTGGTTCTGGAGTGGAGTGGTTGGTGTCTTTGAATATACAAGAGTTTACCCAGTTGTGTTTGCAGTTCAGCTATTAGTAAAAAGTTAGCTTTCAAAAAAAAAAAAGAATTTATTAAAAAATTTTGAAAATGTGTGGGTGGTATTCTCTGGGCTATTTGAAATTTGTATTTACAAAGAACAAAAAAATTAAAAACACGCACAAAAAGCTAAAACATTTTGCAAGACACACACAGACACACACACAAGCATATACAAATTTGTATGTTTGTGTGCTCAACACATGCTTAAAATTAATATCGATCCTTCTCAAATAAAGCTACAATCAATTTTAAACAATAAACTTAATTAAAACATGGAAGGTTTGACAAATAAAATTATAATTTAGAAATAAAAAAAGGATTTCTTAAAAGTATTTTAAAATAAATCAACCGATTCAATTTAGAAATTATAAAACATTTGGCTTACTTAAATAAATTTCATAATTTAAATTTATCAAACATGCAGAAACAAAGTAAAGCAATCCAAATTAAACTTCTTAGCCTCGTGTGGAATTTTGGAACATATAAAGGTCTACCACAAAAAATGTGACCACACACAATTTTAGAGAGTAAATCGAACTACTTATGGAACTAGAACTAAACCAAATATAATGAATAAAAATAATAATCAATAAATCTAAGCAGACGCACATCATGGTGATGCTGGGGCGGCGTATGATCTGGGTGGTGGCTAGCGGCGAAAGCGTTGCCCCCGATACGGACATGGTTGTGGCCGAGGCCAAGGCAGATGCCTCGGCGGCTGCGGCCGATGTTGAGAGCAACAAAGAGGCGGCCGATGGGTTCGAACGTATACTACAGGCATCAGTGGGACTGGCGGCCAGCGAACTCAAGGCATCCCCAGACAGGACATTGCCCAGCCGGGGGCTGTTGCTGTTGCCATTGTTGCTGCTGCTGTTTAAGGCTATCTGTCCATTACCACTGCCACTCAGACCTGGTGAACCCACTAACGTTTGTTGCTGCTGCTGCTGGAGTTGCTGTTGTAGGCCCGAGACTGGGCCGTCTACCGTGTCCGCACTGGGATTGCATTGGAAGGTTATGACGGCTCCGCTGCTGCTGCTGTTACTGTTGCTGCCATTGGAGGAGGAGGCCGAGTGATTGGAGTGTATACTGGCCAGAGTGCCGCACGGAGAACTGGAGCCGATCATATAACAGGCCGAAGTACTTGCTGCTGCTGTTCCTGACACACCCTGTTGCTGCTGCTGCTGCTGGCGGTTGTTGTTGCTGCTGCTGTTGGCACAGTTGCTGGCACTGTTGTTGCTGCCATCGAACAGGCGACGCGGCACGCCACTAAAACTTCTGATTTGACATTTTTTTTTTTTTACAGAAAAGAAAACACAATTTGTTTTGCAATTCACAATGATGAGTAAATTAATATTTTGGCTTGATTGAAAATAAAAATATAAATTAAAAGAACCATTTTATTTATGGTTAATCTACGATTAAGAAGAAGCTCTTGAGTTTCTTGTTGGGCTGTATTTTTTCTTAGAAATACTGTGATTTTAGGTGTGTGTGGCTGTGTGTTGATTGATTGTGTGTGTGTTTGTGTGTAGAAACCTTAAATTATAAAAAACCCCAAATTAAATAGATTTAAGTATCTCGAAATAAAAAGATTAGTTCACCTCTCCAAATTCATAAAAATCGGATTAAATTAAATATTACTTTTTCTTCATGATATCTAAAATTTATTTTAATAAATTTAGTACTCATCTCTGAAGCACTCAGAGCTCCGTCAAGTTCATTAAACCTAATGCTGTTTTTTTTTTTTTTTATCAGAATTGCTTTTTTCCACTGGTCACTCGTTTGCAGCGTGTGCAAAAGACAAATCCGCCAAACAACCCTGACCTCGGTGGAATGGAGCAAATATCCACATATATCTATATTAATAGAGGGTGAATTATGAAAAGCAAAAATATGAAAGGTACAATGTTCAGTCAATCGCAAAAGCGCAGTACAATGACAAACAATTTGTGTGTATAATCTGCTTTGGCTCTTTGCTTTCTGCTCGACCTGAGCAAATGCAAATTTGTCCTCAAACTCAAATTGTATTTGAAATTGCACAAATCAGCTTAAGAGGGGGAAAAGAAGAAGAGTTACACTAATGGGAATTACATAAAAAATAAAGGACAAACTAGCTTGACATAGTTCTAAGAGTCCTGGGACTTCGGTTATTCAAGGTAAAATGTTTAAATTGGCGGGGAATTTTTTTAATAAAAATTCTATAAATTTTCAAGGCTCTCAAAAATTTCTAGTTCTTTTTTATACAATTTAAGAGACTTTGATTTTTGAGATTCCAAATTTATCTGGTCAAATGGTTTCCTCTACACATAAAACTGAATAATTTCTAGTATTCGAAAACGTATAAATCATTTCATTTTGTCAATATGAAGCAAAGACCTTTCTCTAATTTCTTCATCATTTTCATTGATAAAGAGAGAAAAATATTATACTTCTTCCATATTATATTCGGTTAAGAGATCATTTTTAAAATTTTTGACACATTAATCGATTACATTTTATCATCCCATAACATCCAACAAATGGAATTAAATATTTAAACCAATTTGGTCTTCCAACATATTTGGTGAGAAGCCTCAACCTGGAACCCAGATCCATATGAGACTTACTTAAATTTAACTTACACAATAGATGATTGCATATTTTAAGCCTTTTCTGTGCTGTGAGGGCCCAGACCCGGTTTAAAATTAGTAATTTAAAATAAGAACAATATAAACAAGGAATAAATAACGCAACAAGAACAATAACAAGAACGACAAAATCAAACGAACAAACTAAAATGAAAATGGTTAAAATGAATTCGCAAAAAACGCAAACGCAGACGCAGATTCTGAGAAGTTCGATGAACTGATTCCGACGGAATCAGACTATAACCCTAACGGTAACAGGCAAGAGTAACGGTAAAACTTGAAACTGTAACTCGCACTAGAAAGCTTATTTGTAAAAAGGAAAGCATAAAAACAAACAAACAAAATAAATGAAAAAAAAAGGAAAAGGATTACGCGACGCACCTCATAAGCTCGTAGGCAGCATTCGTGGAATGTGGCCGGACAATGTAGGCTTCCTGGGTGGCCAGTATGACATGTGTGGGAGAAGTGTTCTCATAATCACGCAAGGGCGTCGAATTCTGGAGCATGCAACGGCGATAGGCACGCTCGAACGGGGTACGCGACATGAAGGAGACCGAAGAGGTTATTGGCTCCACGGCAGCCGCATATAAATGCACATCGTTGTGTGAGCTGTGGGCCGGTGAATCATCCTGATCGTAGTTGAGCAAGCGGTTCACATAATTCGGTACCAGACCGGGGCTGGGCTTCTCGGCCGACTGGCTGAGTCGGGGAAAGGTGGGCTTGCGTTCGGTGGTGGGCGTGAGAAAAGGATCAGCCTCTACCCGCTCACTCACCACATCCGGTATGGTGCCCATCGAACGCATCTTCTGTATGGGATAGTGGGTCTGGGACTGGGGCTGTGCCTGTGGCGACTCCATGTCGATGCCTATGAACTTGGCATTGCCCACTTTGGTCTGGTGCTTCAGGAACAGCTTGCCCGACGAACTGTTGGAAGTGGTGGAATTTTTACGGCCATAGCCATGCAAATGATTGTTCTGTTGGAAGCGCAGACGCTCCTGCTGCGATTGCTCACGTATGCGGAGGAATTCCTCACGCACCTTTTCGGAGTAATCGTCGAAGCAGAGATTATTGAGGGACTTCATTTTGGGTATTTGGTTGTGTTCTTCTAGCTTTTTGAGGCGGCGTGGCGAATTCCGGTCCAGTTCCATGGAGGCCTTGTGGAATTCCATTTCGATTATGGAAAGATTTTCCAAGGACTTGATTTTGGTCACACGTGGTGTATGGAAATTCTCATCCAGACCGGAGTCATTATCCCCGGAATCCTCTTCATTGGTATATTCGGCATCAGTTTCGCTGGTGCCACCGCTATCATAATACTGGGTGGCATGTGACGGCGAGTTGGCACTACGATAGGTGGAACTAGGCGTGAGCCCTCCGACAACACTGCCACCACCACCAGCTACTGGCAGTAAATTGGGCATGGGCATCTCTGTCATGGGTGTTCGGAAATCCTCGACACCGCTCATCGTGGCATTCGGTGTCTGATAGAGCAGCTCCTCGCTCTCGTACTCAATTGTGGTGCTGAGGCTCAGATGGACCGTTTGGTTGGGCTGGTTTAGGGGCGTGGGAGGTGTGGTTGACAATACGGTTTTTTGCTGATGAAATCGCCTTGTCGGTATAGTCAATTTCATGGCATTTATTGCTCTCTGATTTAGTCTATTGAGTAGAGAAACGGATTTTCTAAAACGACTATAGATTTGTTTTTGGTTTTTGATTTTTTTTTTATTTAGGCGACGTGACGAGATATTTTGGCGATTTAAGATTTACACAAATGTTAGGATGCATTTTAATTTATACATTTTTAGTTAGTTGAGGTTTCCGTTTACCCGTTGTTAATTAATTTTAAAGAATCCAAACAAATAAAAAAGAGAAAAACGAAATAAATAAAATACAAAATATTAATTCAAAGAAAAAATAAGCAATTAAATGTTAAAATTAAGTTTTGCCATAAAACCACAAACACTAAAATAAGATAAACCAAAACCTTAAAGAAAATTAAAACTAAAATTATGAAAAATTTGAATTTGAAAATTTTAAGCCAATCGTTTTCCTATAACATTTAAATATATTTTAGAACTGACTTCCTTTTAGAATTTTTATTAAGTTGGACATACATAATCAATTGGAAGTTAATTTGAAAAATAAATACATAAACACCGTAATATTTTATTATATTATAAAATTAAAACTCCTATGAGAAATTATAAAATAAATTCCTCCCATGTTTTAAGGATTCCAAAATTGTTTATCAAATTTGAAATTACTTTTTTCACCCAAAAAGTTCGATAAGGCTTTTTACTACTTCTTTAAACATAAGTCTAAATTCAAATCCTAAAGTTGATGTATCACATAGACTTCTATTTGGAATTTCTCTGGAAAATCAGATCATTTTCCATTATCTTATGGTAATGGTCTAAGTCAGCCAGTCAGATGATGCAATCATCAGTTTGAGAATTATTCCCCAAACAAAATGTCAGAACTATTTTCATTATAGTTCCCCTGCTCTGCCCACTTCCATTCGATTTATATTAATGCTTGTTTTGTTTTATTTTTTGTATTTCTTGGAATGCAGCCAAAATGCAAAAAATTCTGGCACGACAGGCCGACATACAAGGGCGGCTTCTCCGTCCGCCAGTCAGGCTGTCTCGGAGCACACAATTCTTCTAACAAGGATATGTTTGTGGGCAGACTGCAATTGTGAATTGTGTGGTATCTGACTATATGTATCTTGGTCTTGTCTCTCTGCTTTGACCTTAAACTTTACAATGAAATTTGTTGCATGTTTTCACAGCTGCCACGCTCTGCGCTCTCTTGGCGCGGCTCTGTGATGCCAGCATCCGCCAGGCGAAAAATGATGGCGAAAAATTTGCATAACATAATTGAACGAGATGTTTTTGCGGCCATTGAAACCGAGCCCAGCCAGCGGAGCTCTATTCTGCTGGTAAATCGGATTTAGGGACTAAGAATATAGAAGACTTCCTTTTAATTTAAATTTTGAAAAAGCCAATATTTTTAGTATTTCGAATAAATTTTGAAACAGTTTTTTTGTTTTTATAATTTAAATTAATTTATAAATGAATACACAAATAAAACTTAAAAGAAAAAGTAATTTAAAATTAATAAAACTAAACTAAACTCTTAAAAAATATAAATTTAAAATAATATATATATATTTTTTTTCTTTTTTATAAAAAAATGCTGAAAACTTGTATGGATAAAAAATGCATAAGAAGTACTCGGTATTTTGGTACTTTTCTTTTTTTAATAACCTAAATTCTTGTTTTTACTAAAAATAGGTTTTTAACATTTAAACTTTTTGTGTTGCTTTGCTCTTTTGTGTATTTTTTTTTTTACTTATTTTTTTGAGAGAGTTTTTAGAATGAGTCAGTGGGTTAGAGTGATTTGCTTGTGTATTTTTAGTACACATTTTAGGGGATTTTTGGTTAGATTGACTGACTAAATCGATGTGTTTTTGTGTGTGTTTGTATATATGTTTGTGTTGATTTCAAATGCTAATTTTGTTTAAAAAATTTAGTTACTTAGGTTAGGTTTTATAGACAGCCTTAGCATAATTATAGCGCATATATTTTTTAGTAGACTAGCCAAAATAAAGGGTTATTTAAAATTGTAGGCAAATAAAAGGAAATCTTTGATAAAATGCAAAGAAAAATTTATGGAAAAAAATTGTAAATAGAAATGTAAGCAAGAAACTCACCTAGCATGCCCCGAATCCCCTTCAGAGCTCTGCCTCGAATGTTGACTGTGCGAAAAACTACTGTAACCCGAACCTTTCGACATCTGCAAAATATAAAGTGCCGATTAGAACGGATTTAGGGGGGGAGAGTGATTGGGAAGTGATTGCACTGACTTGACTAGTATTACTGGAATTTCTGGAATGGCCCATTTCCATTAGGGCGGCGGTATTGATCACACCGACATTGGAGCCACCGCTCACAAGGCCTGGGCCACCGACAGTGCCACAATTGTTGCTGCCTATCACTCCGAGACCGAGAGGCGGCTGTGATTGGCTCACCGGGGTGGTGACATTGGAGGCCGTCGCACCTGCAGCCGCCGCATGTTGCTGCAGATTATCAGAGGTCAGGGCCACACCCGACTCCGATTCGGAGAGACCCGAGTCAGTGACAATGGCCGCCAGCAAGGCCATGGGATCGAGTTCCTCTTCTTTTGTGGTGGAGACGGGTCGTGTGCCGGGACCAGCTACGGCTGCAGTGCTAGCCACACCACCCAAGGTGGCCCCACTGCCACCCAGAGGTATGGCCGTGCCGCCACTGCCACTGCCTATGCTGGGCAAGGCCGTGGCAGTGGGCGTTTGCAAGCCCACGCCGGTGGCCGCATTGGCCAGATCATCTGTGGAAGGTTTGCTCTGCTTGGTCTTCAGAGTGGTTGTGGGCCTGAAATATAAGAGTTGACTTAACTGAACGGATCTGACAGTTCTGAGAGGTACTCACGTCTTGAAGAGCGGATCACCGCTGAGCATGTACATTTTTATGCTCACCCTCAGCATAGAGTTGTCCAGACGATGCCTAGAATCATAACCCTCAAGCAGGCAGCGCCGCGAGGTTAGGCCGGCTCCGGCAAATTCGGCAAGATTAAGATCGGTAAAGCCTAACTTATTAAAACTGCGACCACCCTTCATTTCCTTGCGTATAGAGATACGCAGATGGCAGGGATCCAAGACGCCGGTCGAGGCATTCGCGCTCATTTTGCAAATGAATTCGAAATTACGATTCCATTCCACGCGATGATTCCGCACCTCCTCTCTGGGAAAAATACAATTGTTGTGAAGTATATAATATATTTTTAGGGAATTCACCGACTTACCGACTACTGTAGTCCTGAAAAGAACCGCCATCGAGCAGACGTATTTTGGCAAATAGCACCTCATTGACCAGGGCAACCTCGACTA
This sequence comes from Scaptodrosophila latifasciaeformis, assembly GCA_037075145.1. Lineage (NCBI taxonomy): Eukaryota > Metazoa > Arthropoda > Insecta > Diptera > Drosophilidae > Scaptodrosophila > Scaptodrosophila latifasciaeformis. Next base: position 20,309,482 of record JBAMCM010000217.1, on the reverse strand, counting down.
AATCCTGCAACTGCACTTCCACATTGAACTTATACTTCTTCTTTTTCATCATAAAGGCCATGCCAGGGGCGCTAGGCCCGAGTAGTGTCATAAAATTGTCGACTACCAGCCGTGGCGTTCTGGAATTGCCGCCGCCAGGAGAAATTTCAATTCACTCCTGAAGAGTCCGGCGGTACTTGGAGACCGCCACTAGTCTTTGCCTTCCCAAGTCGCTTATCACACAGGCTTTGCTTTTGCTTTTGTTTTTCTTTTTTATTTATTTATTTCTTTTTCTTGTTTATTTAGTATTTATTTTTATAAATTTAATTGTTGTGTTTTAGATCTCTTTTTTTATTTTGTTATCTGATTATGCCATGTTTAGTTTCGACTTGCTGTCAGTGTATTCCACATATTCAGCTGTAAATATAAGAGAATGATTTTATTTGTGTTTACTTGTTTGAGTATTCGATTTAAAATGAAAACATCAAATAATTATTTACATTTGCTAAAATTGCCAATAGTTTAGAATCGAGTTTTTGGGTCCTCCAAAACAAGATATTGAATCAAATTAAAATTTTCGTACTGACTGGAAATTTATATTTCAATTAACAATGACAATTTTTGAAATTCTGCTGGGATCTGGGGTGATAATCTAAACTCAAGAATCTATTCTAAAAGTCTTAACCGAAAGGCTGAGTAAAATGTACATGTATTTTTGGTTGCGCCCCAAGTTTGGCCCAAATTATAAAAACTTTTAAATTTGTGGAAAATAAAGTCGAATTCGTTGAATTTTTCATAGTTTTGAACAACGAAATTAATGAGTAAAACTTTACCTTCACTTTATATAGAGTGTATATGGCGGCCTAGCTTTGGCCCAAATTATAAAGTTTTAAAAATGCACAGAAAAAAAATATATGCCTGTCTATAAGCTCTCAAACAAAAGATTATTCCATGGGTTTGAATATGCGAGAAGCATGCCAGTAAATAAACAGGGAAATTGTTTCACTTTATTCACGATTGAATTAAGCACAAACATTAAGCAGCAGCACTCAATTCAAACAACTCATAAATCAGGTCTACCTCATTTCAAGCACAAATTTTTGGTCAATATTTTATACGCTTTTCAAGGGGAGGTCCGAGTGACTACTGGCTCTTCATAGACTTTATACAAATTTCGCTTGAATGAAGAGGATATCGATCTGCTAGAGAGGAAACAAAATGTTGGAATGAACTCATTGTGCTGCTCTTAATGGAGACTATATTCATGAATAAATCCAATTTTCTTAGAGCAAAAAAAACCTCGTTTTTAAAGAACGGGAATTTTCAGCAGAAGCTGGCTTTTGATGCTTTGAAGGCGACCACTTGTTATCAGATTATTCCTTCACACTTGAGAATCGATATAGACGTGAGAGCTAGAGTTTCAAGTGGATCAAGCTACGCTGGAGTAAACCTTTTTTTGTTATAAGCTAAGAGTGTTTACAATATTATTTTGGTGATATCATTGGAGATTTTCTCTCGAAAAGAGTATCTTATATTTGCCAGTTTAAAGCTGTAATGTACCCAGATTTGTTAGCGCCTAAAAATATACATCATGACAGCAGCGAGCGTGGGTGTTCTGGGCGCCGCCAAAGATGACATAGAACAGTCAGAAACTTCTCTCTATACTATATACACCCTCAAACATTCATTATTTGTTTATATAATTCATGAAGAACACAACAAATGATTAAGGATAACACGCAATGCGACAAAGTACGGGAAACAAAGATTTCGTAGAACTTCTAAGGTTTTCTTTTTTTTTATTGTTTGGCTGCAGCGCATGAGCAAATGTTTGCTAAATTATTTAGCAAATTTTTTTTTTTGCTTGTTTTGGCGAAATTCGTGACGCATTAGTCAGCCTAATGGTGGTCTACTGTTTGCTCTCAACAAACAAAAAAACAAAACATTTTTTCTAGGCGCCCACACAACACTGGTGATTTCGTATCGAAAAGTCAAAGTTGGCGATTCTTCTTTTTTGCTATTTTATTTTGCATTTTATCAACTGTTTGATGGTTGGATGGTATTTTGTTTTTTTAGAACTCTGACTCATCGTGCAAACCAATTTGTTTCAATAATTTATACAAAAAAAAAAAAAAAAAAAATTTTTCATTCTTGGAAGAAAGTGCAATAAACTCAATTAATTTTATTTGTGTAAATAAATTTTGAATTTGACATCTGTGTTTATCTAAGTATGCAAAGAGGTGATAAGCAGCCCTGAAAACTCTCTCATGCCACTCAAATCTATTGAGGTATGCCAGACGGCTGTGGGGTTCGTTGAAACTTGGGCTTATTTGCTTTTGAAAAATGTGTTGAAAAATAAAATATTTAAATTAAATTATTGTCATTGTTTGAAATGCCGAAATTGTGTGGGGGTGAGTGAATCGATGAACTTGAAAAAATGTCAATTTTTTTTCAGCACGTTTTAGGTGCTAAGTTCTCGGAAGTTTCCGTACTTCTTATGATAATAATCAAGTCATTTTATTGATTTCAGCTTACCAACTCATTAGAGTAATAACATTTATTTTTCCAGACCCAAATCACCCAAGAATCTTTTCTCGATTGACTTCGTCCAAGGAAAAGGAAATCCCTAAATGCGCAATTACTTGAAATATGCACATTAGTGCTGGGTAAACTCAGACATGAACAGACCAATCATAAACAAACCATTAACCCAGTTATAAGCAGTCCGGACAGTCCAGGGATGGCCAGGGCCTTTCCCTGGCAAGTTCCCTGCGGTGTCGATGAAACAAAAACCAAAGTCACTTTTTTCTGGTTCTTTTGAACACGCACACGTGACCACACCCTCAGGAGAGAATAAAAAATAGGGCAAGGAAAACTCTGCCCGCAGACAATCTAAAAAATGGCTTACAAAGCAAACAACAAATGGTAACAATTTCCTTTAGCCAAAAATGCAATGAAGCTTTAAATGATATGGCCCATTTAGAGACAGACAAATTGACTAATCCCCTAAATGTGGGTGGGCTTCTTAGTTGGGTGTGTTCATTGGTTTTCAACCAGGCTAAGACAACAAAGTTTTCGCCTTTTCCCAGAGATTTCTATTGTAACTTGTTGGCTCCTTAGTTAATGAGTTTTTAATTAGTTTCGTGCAAGTCAAGACAATTTGCTCAACTGTTTTGAAGGTGTGAAAATAAAACAAAGACTTTTGGGTGGGTTGAGCCTAATATTATATAAGCAAGCCAAATAAATTAGACAATCTCTTTTACAGTCAGTCAATTCTATACATTTTCTTATTATTTTTATCAACATTTAAAAGGCAAAATTGATTAAAAATAAACCAAGCCCCAGTCAAGCCAATTTAACAGTCCAAATGTGTGTAAAAAATTGCCATTGATTAATGTCAACTTGACCTTTACCTTGCGCGGTTGGCAATCACCATGTGATAGTTGTTATAAATTGTCATCGTTTATTTATTAACAATGACGCAGCAGATAAACAATTTCGTAAAAATTCCGACAGACCGGGGCAGATAGAGAGAGAGTTTTGTATCAAAATTCCTCACAAAGTATGCGGCAGTGCAAATAAACAAAGCGTCACACATAAGAAAAAACAAAAATTTAAGAAAATTTATAAACACAAGCGTCCTAGTCAAATAGAGAAAATCTTGGCAAGCAAACCAGAGTGAGCCATAAAATCTCATACAAATCCCACAAACAAATAATCGGCGCCAGCCGATGACAGACCAAACACATCGCCCCAGAGATGCAGATGCATAGATATGTATCTATAGCACAACTTACGAAATTGCAAATATCCAACAGAACAATTCTTATTACACTTTTTCTGTGCATTCACCCACACGTGCAGCCCAGAATTGTCTCTGGCATTCCGAGTCGACCCATACAGCTGAGCAACTCTTTAAGTTCTCACAATTAATTTAAGAATCTCTTGGAATATGCAAATTTATCAGAGCAACAGAATCAGCACAGTTGATTGCTTTCACACATGTCTGACCCCGAGCTGACTTTAAATCACGTCTCACTCGGCCCACTTGCTTAGATCTCAGCGCAAAATTAACTTACTGAAAACAGAAATGGAAGATATCGAAAAAGCTGGTAATTAACACAAATAAAAGATCCCATCTGAGAAATAGAAATACTCTTCTTTCAGGTCTCCTTAGAAGCAGGAAACTTTAGATTTAAGGATAAGAGGAAACAGATTAGGTTTCGAATCAATCAAATTTTAATGATTGAGAATAACCTCAAATAAGAGAAAAGTTTTTATTTTATTTGGTGTAAACATTCCGTTTTATTTATGAAAGAACATTCTCTACAAATATCGCCCAATCACCCTTTAATGATATTCATAATTTTTTTTTTTTTTTTTTGAAAACTTGAATAAGCTTTTGAGTTATTTTTCCGTTAAAAAAATAAATCGAGTAAGCCAGAGTGCAGCTGCTGCACACATGTCCATCGATTTTATACTGAAAAGAAACTCTTTATTTTATGGCTGACATGTTGATCTTTCAATGCTCGAGCAAGCCTAAAAAATATTTCAACGCTAATGATGTGTAAAACAAAATACATAATGACAGCGAGTCAGTATCTCTTTTTTTTTGGGAACATATGCCAACATATGCACAAATCGAGGAGGCAGAGACAGTCTCTGAGTGCGGCTATAAAGATAAGCGATACTCTGGGGTCAGATGATATGGGAAATCGTAAACATTCAAAAGCAAATTGCTTTGATGAAGTATGAAAAGAGATATGAAATTAATGTTTTGAAAATTCCCAGGGATTTGGATATCTGCAGGCCTAGAGGGATAAGCCCTTGGACAACCTGTCACCCATTGAGTCAGTTATGTGAATTCTATTTTCGAAATGGCCAAAAAGACAAAAGGTTAAGTTAAGCATCTCTAGTGCGTCAGAGTTTGTCAGGCGGCTCGAAGTTGACCTTCGGCAAATGAAGCAAACGTTAATAGAATTGACTGTGCCACAAAAACAAAAAAAAGAAGAAGGAAACTTGGGCCATTTGTTAGTCTAAAACCGCCCACTTGGCAGGCTTCGGTAAGTTTAGTCTGTGACCTTTGGGCCTCCATTGCTCATATATTTTAGCCATTTGCCCTTTTGCTTTTAGAGTCGTCATTGGCTGGCTCGGCATATTAAATTCAATGCAAACGTTAAACTAATTACACTCAGGGTCACCCAAGGAGGTGGAAATTTTACAGTTTGCCATTAAATAATCCAATAACTCCCCGGACACAGATGCGAAGAGCACATATAAGGAGTTGCTAAGTTTTGACCGTCAAACGGGAAACACAGTCAGACAGAGAGTGAGTTCACTTTATGGCCATTAGGCATCTTGGCCATGTAGCTCATTAAGCTGAGGCACAAGACAGACAACAAGCCACTTGACTCACTGTTGCTGCTGCCACGCGGCTGGAAAACTTAATTTCCGAGTAAACTGAATTTGTTAAGGATGCGGGATGTTGGAACATGGCACATGGCATATGACATCTACATTTACCTTGTTGAAGTGTTAATGAGTTTTTACCTCATGAGTGCCTTGGGGGCACACACACAAAGGCAGGTTCTTAACACCTTCGGGTTGTGTGAGTAATTATATAAAATAGAAACAACACAACGCATAACACAGGGAAGGCTCATCAAACTCAAAATAAACTTACCCGCATAATCCACATTAGCTCTGAAATGTTGTAGGCTGCCCGGCAAACCTGTGAAACGAAAAGAAGAGAGTCTGAATAAAACGTCCTTGATACTAAATAGAAAGGTAAAAATATATATATCAAAAGAAATTAAAGTGAGTCGTTTCATGTTGACCCACTTCCACGGCTCTCAAAGTAAAGTGGCTACGGGTAGTAAAACAAAAAAGAAGAAGAATGCCCCGGGGAGTACATGGCCCTGTTCTGCCGGGCTGGGCAGAAAAATGGCATAAAACTAGCTGGCCCTGGGGTTTTACTGGGAACTGTGAAAACAAAATCTCTTCTATATAAAATTAAAAGCAAAGAAATGTTAACACTAAAAGTAAACTCGAAACAATTTTGGATAAACAAAATTGTTTTATTTTATTGCAATAATAATTTTTATTTAAATATTTCTTTTGAAATTTTAAGCTTTTGCTGGGGCTTTAATTTTTATGGCACTTCATATAATTTTATTCGCTTATGATTTCATTGTTATTATTTTTAGTTGAGAATTAATTTATTTATAAAGTAAATAACCTCAATACTTAAGCTATTATCAAAACCGACAAAACAAGTCAAATAAATGAGGTTCCGATTCGAACTTGACAACAACAACAACTAAAATAGAAAAAAGTTGGAAAACACAAAAAAAGAAAAGAGAAATGAAAAATAACTTATCGCAGCGGTTCGCTTGACGACGTCGACAGTATTTAAAATGAAAGTGTTTCACTGTCAAATGTCAGCTTCAGAGTTTTATGCGATAAAAGCTGAGACAAAAAAAAAAAAAATGGAAACAAAAAGCTGACAACTTTGTTTCTTGTCTGTGCAAAAGAGGAAGCCGGTAAAAATATAAAAAAAAAACTGACGCAGAGAGGCCACAATGACATCATAAACAGTCAATGAAGTAGATGTTATAGATCATATCATAGTGACCATGTGTGAAAGCAAAAGTACAGGGTGACTCATTCGAGATCCTCTCTAATTTGGCTGATAATTAAAATTTCAAATAGTGCAACTACCTATGATATATCTGAGATTCTATTTCTGGATTCTTTCATAAAACTCAGATCAAATATTTTTTAAATTATCCATACTAGCTTGTGAAAATATTTTAAGCAAGTATTTACTCAACTTCTCTTAGACTTGAAGACCCAAATCACTTATAATTCACTGAGGATTTGGGGAATCGAAGTGGAACCAATTTCAAACCTTGAACAATCCCAAAAAAACGTGTCTAACTTGTACACGATTACCCAAAGTACTTATAGTTCGTAGAGGATTTCGGGAACCGTACTGGAACCAATCTAAAACCTTGAAAAATCCGAAAAAAAATGTCTCGAAATTTAACACAATTACCCAAAGTACTTGGAGACTCACCTCACTTGCACCTCACGACTGAAAAGCTCTACAATTTGACTCATAATTAATATATCAAATAGTGGACCTACCTATGACATATCTGGGTTTCGATATTTGAAAATCATCCATACAAACTTGTAAAAAGATTTTAAGTAAGTATTTGTTCAACTTCTTTGGGACTTGAAAACCCAAAGTTTTTATAGTTCGCTGAGGATTCTGGAAATTGAAATGGAACCAATTTCAAATCTTGAAAAATCCTAAAGCACTTATAGTTCACTGAGAATTTGGGGAATCGAATCTATCACAAACTCCTTCATTTCTATTAATCTCAGACAATTTCAAAGCCAACCCAACCCTGGCTTCCCACGAAAATTCCATAAGTTCTTTTTATCAATAAAAGTATTTATCTAACATACTTTTACCTGGAATTGATTTGGGCAAAAATTCTGAACATTTCACATACTTATTCCGTGTACATTATTTAGTTGTCTATTGTTTACTCTCTAGTTCAGACAACAAAAGAGCTGGAATAAGCTTTGTTTATATTAATGCCTGTGAAACTAACAAATGTTTATATGATGTGCGGAAAGCTATGCAAAAAAAAAAAAAAAAAAGAAAATGAATTGAAAGAGGAAAGCAACAACAATCTGATAGAGAAGTGATGGGCTCCGTCATAGCCTGCCTGCTGTCTGCTAAATTTTATGACGTGAGCAATTAGATGATTGAACCACTGCTAACGTCATTATGGCAAATGTATCTGAGTATCTCTGGACGTGGCTGAAATTAAAATGAATATTGTGTTAACTGAATTGAAGGAAACGGCCAGCAATCAGTAAAGGTGTTTGTGAAAATTCACAGCATGTGGAAATACCCCCAGCTCCTCCCCCCTCCAGCTAGCTCGATCCGGTATTTGCAAAAATATTTTGCTTGTGGCAGAATTTTCACGGTTATAGCTTATTAAGTTTTTTCCTTTTAAATTTGGAAAATGAATAAACACCCAGATACTGGGAAAATATATGTATATATATATATATAGAATTACATATATACTTTTTCGGTACTTGGTACAAAATCGTTGGGCTTTTATTTCACTCTGCTGGCATAGTGACACAGACCATTTGTCATTGGTTTGGCTGGGAGCCAAGTAATGCAACTGATTACATAGCCAGGCTGACAAAGAAAGAAAAGCTGGAAAACTAAAACAGTACAAAGAAACAAAAGTTGAGAGAATTTCTTTTTTTTTTTTTAAGGAGAATGAACAAATAATCGCTTAATGGGTATTTTATTTATTTGCTTTTATTTGTAAAGAGGAGATGATCGGGGGAAAACCGCAATTCTTTCCATTCCCTTGCGAGTGACTAAGAAATTAAATATATAACAAACCGTTGTTGTTTTTTTTTTTTTCAATTAAAAATCAAGATTTTTTTCTCTCATAATGAGTCATCCAGATCTGTGGTATCAATTGGTAGCAAATTGTCATAAAAACTAATTAATAATTTTATTAGAAAATTAAAAATAGAATTACTTTAACCCTGAACTGCGCAAATCGCACAATTTACACAACTTTTTTTTTTGCTCATCATAAAGTTTTCATAGACTTATGAAAAATATAAAAATGAACACAATTCAATTTGGTCTACGGTAAAAAAAAACGTGCTAAGTAGTTGAAAGCCATAAAAGATCTGGTGTGTATTATTATATTTATTTTTTTCATTGCTCATACGCAATGTGGACGCACTGACGTAATTTCATTTAGAGCTCTCTGGGTAAGATCTCGCCACCGGACAGCTAGCTTCCGTTGACCCTGGTCAATAAACTAACAAACTATATACTAACCAGATATGTGTCAATAATAAAGGCAACCCAAGTGAAATGGAAAATAATGAAGGCCGTGAAGCAAAAAAAAAAAAAAAAAACTGTACATTTTAATGAGAACATTGACAATATGGAAAATATAATTAAAGACAAATATCCCTTGGCATTTGGCAGTCAAGCCTTGAACCGAAGGCCCAGGATAAGTGCTCTGTCCATTCATGTTGTCCATCAAACGAGAAACTGAGTCGATTGGACCAGCCCTGAATGATATAATACACATTTTCTATGCCGGTCTCAATGGTTATTATGCTAAATGCTTGCCACCGAGGGTCATATATCATTTACGTGACTACCCGAAAAAAATAAAGAAAGACAGCCAAAAGCACTTAAAATGCAAATGTCTTGGAATGAAAAGGATTGGCTCATTTAAGACCAGTTAAAGCCAACAAAGGGAACACAATCGAAACATCTATGAACTTGAACTTAATGCCAAGACAAAAATCAATGGAGGACAAATTTGTGTATTATGAAAAGAGCCCAACTGATAACCTTAAAGCCCACACCTCTGCCATGTCGTCGCCCACCCCTCGTGATTATAACACTTTCATTAAAGTATTATTAAAAAGAGATTGTACACGGGCTGGTGGGGCCGACTTTATCAGCGCTAAAGTAAACAAAGTAAAAACAAAGTAAAAAAAAAAACAAAACAAACAAAGTTTTCATCATAATCTAAAGTTCATATTGAACATATACTAGCACCCACACACACACGCACACACAGGCAGGCACGCCGCCAATTGCCACAAGTTTCTGCTTTTAGCTATCAAGAATTTATATCTTTTGCAATTTCCGCGTGTGGCAGCAATAAACAACATGAGAATAAGCCAAGCTTAAAGATAAGAAGCATGAGTGGAGAAATGCATGTAATTTGAATACTCAATGTAAACCTTTAGGTAATAGAGACGAGAGCAGCTCATATTTTTTTACGCGAAAAACTTTTCCGAATTGGCATAAGTTTATATTAAAAAGAAGAAGGTCTTTAGGATTGAAAAATCTTTTAAAAACAACAAGAATGCCCAAATTTTATAGGATGTTTATAAGAATTTCTAGGGCGGGCAGTAAATTATCTGATATGAATTTAAGAAAATGTCTAGGGGCTTCTCCTATTAACCCTCTTGGGGTGTGTGGAAATTTGTGTACGGGATGACATCAGTTTTGGCACAGCACCGAAATTTAAATACCCTGTAGCTCCTAAATAAAAGAATTCCAATTGATTAGCACTTCCAATGAGACTCCACTAATGGTTGGGGTAGCAACTCTGATCTACTCTCTCATATTTTAACTAAGAACAACTAACAGTACATGAATGGAAAACAACACGTCCGGGCGCCATCTAGTGGTCTATTTATACAATTTAAGCCGGTTTGATACTGTGAAGAGGAGGGAGTCTCACATCATAATTGCTAATAGCTTCTGTATTTATGATCCGATTTTATTCACCTTAATTGTGCACGTTAAGTCAGAGCAAATAAATACTGTCAGCTTAAGGCTGCAAATTGTAAAGGGCTCTGATGTAATAATTTATTGTAGTGGGGGGTGGGGAGCTCCAATGAAAAACAAAATTCTAACTCCATCTTCCTTGCTAATAGGTCAGTATGTGGTCCAAATTTTGTTATCTTAACTCTTTTAGTCTTTGAGCAATTTACAATTATTCAAATTTTAACTAATGGCTCCCCTGGGGCAACGAAGGGTCCGATCAACATAAAAATAAAACTTACTCTTTCCCATGTCCTAAAGATTCTTCATACCAAATTTCATAGCTCTAACTTTTCTAGTTTCGGAGATCCTTTCGGTCATAAAATCGGACAGACTTACGGACCTGACCAGATTGATTTCTCTGGACACCCTGATCATACTCTAGGTAAATTTGTGGCCTTTCAGTATACCCTTTCTCCTCTGGTACAGGGTATAATAATCCATTTGAGAGCATCAGATTTTAGTCTATTTAAATTGCTACGAAATTCACCATTTGTGCTCCACAACTTTGTTACCCATCCTCCGCATGTGACTGTAATCTTGTCATGTCCCAAACCTATTTGCCTTAAGCTAATAATTTTCGTATATATATTTTATATTACATGAACCGGAAATCAGTACCTTCCAGTTTTTAGTCGTAGCCTCCAGCTCTGCACGACTGCGAGGAAAAATGCATAAAAGTTAATACAATGAATTGCATGCAGGGGCAGGTCGAGTTGGCAATAGCAAATAAAAAGTAAAGGCAAATAAAATGTCAAATTGGTGTGCTGACAATTTTCCATGAATTATTTAAATGAATGGTTGAGGTCATCGCCAGGCAGATCCTGCTCAATGCCGTTGGGGGAGGACTAACTGCATTTTAATTGTCTACTCGATAATTTATTACGTTTTTAGTTAGTTTCAAGCTAACAAGCGAATCGATAAATTATAAAATTCTGACCCGCCCCGACTTACTTTCAATTTCTTCAGACAAGTTTCTCGGTATCGCCCAAAAAAAGGTCGACAGAACTCAAAATCATTTGCATAGGCTATATCCGTCCGTTTTGGTGGCCAGACCCACACCGCTTTGCATATATGCAACAAATTAAATTTTCCTTTTCTATTTTTTTATTTGTATATATTCATTTTTTTTTTTTTTTTGTTCAATGTGGCCTCCCTATTTGGCTGTCGACTATTCTGGACAGACAATTTTAATAATTGTTTGTTTCTTTCTTTTCTTTTTTTTTTTTTGTCTTTGCTTTTGCTTTTTGAGTACGTGACTTGAAATACGAATTTCTCTGTATATATTTGTTTTTATTTTTTTTTTTTGCCTGGCTTTGATTTTTTGCTCTTTCTTTAAATTGCACTCTGAAACGCTGCGGCACGTCTGCAATTTAATGTGACGTTGAATGCCCCATGAAAGCATCGTTTGTCTGTTTTGATTCTGTTATCAAGCTGCTCGGTTCTGGCACTAATAAAGATAAATATCTACCAGAAAGGTCACATCAGATCGGAAAGTCTTACTTTCAAACATAAAAAAGAATTAATTTTTCATTTGAATGGATTTTGTTTTTACATGTCAGTCAGAGTGTCCGTTCAAGAGTAAACAAGATTCTTGGTGGGCATTTTGAAATAAAAGAAAAGTTCTAGGAAAATAAACAATTTCCCTTTGTTCTGCTAGTTGTCAGCGAAGTGACAGTGACTGTCGCGATTTATAACAACTTTTCCAGCTAGACTGAAAATGGAAAACTGACAGGCCTTTTGCAGTTGCGAAACTTTTCTAGATAGAAAATTTAATCATGTTGGCAATATTTGCCTCTATTTCTTTTTTTTATAGTTTATTGAATTTGTTTGCTCTGCTTAATTGGTGAGCTGTTGCATTTCTTTAAAAATAGCAATGGCCAAATTGTCTGGTTGTAACGTTTTAATGCATTGGCATGCGGAAGCTTTGGCCCATGCGTCGTATACGCAATATTTGGGTCAGCATACAAATAGATCAACCACAACAACAACAAAATCACCCACTGACAAAGCAATATACACTTTTGTTTTTCGCTGAAATGTGCAGTTTTTGGGGGGTTTTTATTCAGAAGTGAAATTTATTGGTCTGCTCGCAAAATTGGCTACAAATTTTCATTTTTATTTCGACCCTAAAAGTGAAGAAATGTTTTTTTCCTTTTTTCTCTTTCTTTCTTCAAAAGCTAATTAATATTTTTGTGTAAAACACAAAACAATAATTAACAAATGGAGCACACACCGTGAAGGTTTCGACTGCAACAAAAAAGTCTCAAAAGTAAATAACATTTGTTTTCATTATTATTTTTTTTCTTGTCTTTCCCCGAAACATCTTTGTCGGCATAACAAACGCGGGGAGAGAGTACGGAAACTAGCCTTTTCCGTAAAGAGTGTGTAATAATATCGCACTTGAAAGTGGAGTATGAAAATCATAAAATATCAACGGGTCATTTCATAAATTGAAAGGTGCCTCGGCACTGCAAAAGTTTATATTTAACTTGTAATGAACAAAAAATAAAAAAGCTCTTATTTTGTATAAAAAGTAATAACAATTTCCTTGTTTTTTTTTTTACTGGTTAAGTGATAAGCTTGATAAAAAGTTTGGGAGGAGAAGTGAGTGAGTCATGTTTTATACATTTGTTTGGCCTCATTAAATTTTTGGGTGTACCGAAGTTCAGTTCTATATGATATAGTCATTCGATCCAGGTGAAATTTTGTATATATGAATACCTTTAAACAAGTAATCGAAATACATATTTGAAAGGAGATTGAACCACAAAGTTTGAAGATATCTCGGAAATTGCAAGCTTTAAAAAGCATGATGAAATTCTTAATATTAAATTGTAGCCAATATAGTACCGACTATAGTATTATTTCACCACCTTTTCCATAAAATCAAAATCAATTTATGTTTTATGACAGCTAACCGATAAGGTGGTTATAGCCAGTTCGAACTGCTTTCAGACAAGTTATCAAGGGACTGACCTGTCTGGGTCTGGTTTCCTTTTATCAAACGAATAACCTTTAATTTTTACAGATAAATAAAATATAATTATTTATTCTGGGAAATAGTAGCTTCCAGGAAAATTCAGCTTCATGGTTTACGTTTAAGTTGGATTAATTAGATCGATAAGAATTGTGAAAGACTTGTGAATCATTGGGAGCAAACAGTTCGACTAAAATACTTTTCATTTGTGCGATTCGAGTCTTATCAGTCTTGGCAGTGTTGCTATGATTCAAACCGAGAATACGAATTTTTGTTATCTGCAGTAAAGTTTTGTGTTTTACAGGTGACAATTTGCACTTAAAATTAAATTAGTAAAGCGTAAATGGAATTGGCGTAGTCGTAAAACCGATAAGCTCCAATAAAAATAATAAATAAAGAATAGATAAATTGTTAACAAAAAAAAAAAGTTGTCAGTGCAATAAAACAAAGCAAATTCTCAGAAAGGCCTTGAATGACCTTGAAAAGGCCAGGGAGAGCGACTTGATACATACACAAAATAACTCATTTGCGGTCTTTCAAAGCTCACCTGCAACAAGAGAATAAAAGAGAGAAAAAAAATTATTTAATTGGAAAAAAATTAAAATTATTTTGATTCAAAGACAAATTTTTTTTAAGATTTTTCTAATTGAATTTCGAGTTGAGTCTTTTGAGTGTGTCTGACTTTTGAGATCAGCTCGCCAGTCAGTCTGTCTTTGTTGGCTTACTCCTTGTTTTATTTATTTTTTTATAAATAAATAAAATGATTCTCCCTGGTCTTGTGGCTTGGGATTTATACGCTTTGTCTTGTCAGCTGGTCGGTGGTTTCTGTGTTTGCATTTATTATTATTTTCTTCTTCTTTTTTTGTTGTGTATACACAATTGGCCTGCCTTTGCCTTTCTAGACTAGTCATAAATTTGTTGTTGTTGTCTTTGTTGTCGCACGAAGAAGTCAGTCAAACAAAGAGATCAGCAGCCCTGAGAGAAGCAACGTAATTTTATTTTACCCTCCGCAGTGACGAACTAATTTCATTGCACATTTCTCTCTTGCTTAGTCTAATGAGTCTATCTAAGTACACACACACACATGCTAATCTCTTTTATTAAAACAATGACCGCATAAAGAAAACAAATTAGAAGAAGAAAACAACAAGAGAGAAAACCAACCAACACGTCTAGACAAATAAAATTTGCCACAATTACTAATGAGAAAAAAAAATTATATAAAAAGCCAACAATTAATTAGCAGTTTGGGCAAATGTTAACACTTTCGACAACAAGCCAAGAATTAGCGGAATTTAATATAAAAAAGAATGTTATATTCCCCAGATGAGGTTGGCTTACTTGAAAACTTTATTGTCTCTGTGAAAAATCTCTTCACAGACTACAAAGCAAAATCACAAGTGCAATGAGGACAATGCACTCGGTCTGAGTGAAAAACTTTAAGCAAGCGCTTATATTGATTTATTAAATAAAAAATTAACAGACTTGGCAAAAAATTATTCAAAAAAAAAAAAAAAGAAACACGAAATTTTTTTTTGTTTAATTGCTAAATAAATGATGATGTTGAAGGGTCGACTGGAAAGCTTTTACTTGTACAACAATAAACAAAAAGAAATAATTAAATTAAAAGCAAAAGTATAAAAAAAAGATTGCATGAGATTTAAATGTGGCAGCAGCACGCGAATGTGGCAAGCTCGACGGGTTTCTCTGGCTTATATCAACCAAGAAGATGTTGGTTTTATTCAATTCGAAATTGTGGTAATAAATTTCTAAGACTTTAAAGTTTTCATAATTTTTTTGGGCGGAGCAAAAAAATGTATTTCATGCAATAAATTTATCTCATGCAATAAAAAAAAAAAATTGTTTTTTCTTCAGTAAACCTATCGATACTCCTTAAAGATAAAGATTCTTTTTGAATTAAAAGAAATGTTTGAATTTAAAATTAATAAAGTTATTGAAATTGCTCAGGCAAGTCTCAATCACTCAACTGTTAAGTTCAGTAGCCTTTTTTTGTTGTTTTTTGGCGAGGGCAAGCCATTATCATCATTATGAAGCACATGAACCTTTTCTAGTCCAGACGGCAGTGTCACATTGAGGACGACATGTGTTTTACAGCATTTCACTCATTTCATTCAATGAAACACACAAACTCTCCCAAACAGATATTTTCATATAAAAAAAATATATATATAAATTTATGTGTTTGTGGATGATGAGTATTTCATCCAGCAGCCAACAAAACATTACACAGAAACAGCAAAATGAAAAAAAATTATATGAAAAAACTTGTATCTGTCAGTTACTTTTAGCCACGTCGATGATGATGAAGTCATTTCCACTGACGTTCAATGACTCGCTCGGCCAAGTCTGTGCGCGTGCTTGCTTCCCTCAGAAATATACATTAATTTTCTTCTTCTTCTTTTTCTTCTTGAATATTGAAACCATTTTTTTGCAGCTTTGAACAAAGAATTGCACATTTCTTTTGAAAAAGTGGAAATATTAATTAGACATTGCCTAACTTGGTGGACTTTATAGTTTTAATTCTTGGCAAATCAGAAAATAAATTATTCAATGAATCTTTTAACTTTTCCTGCAATTTTCTTTTATATCATCCAACTTGTAATCGGCCCAAAGTTTTGGTCATCAAAATGAAAACTTTATCTTTCAAAAAGTCGTATTGATTTTGAGGCAAGTCTGCCAACTAAATTGAAATAGCCTTGAAAGGCTCCAATTAAATTTAAATTCAATTACCCTCTGCACTTAGTAAATGGAAATTGAATTAGATTTCAAATTAAGCAAATGAATTTAAAAGATTGCAAGCTTTTCTAACTTGTTTATTTTGATTCAATTGAAATAAAATGGAGGAGAAAAAAAAATTGAGTGCTCATCAACACTGAAAATGATTTGCCCGAATTGCCTTTTAAGTGATCTTCACAAATTCGTCGAGTGTTAAAAAATTTTAATTGAAATCAAGTCGACGGCAGTAACAATTTCTCAATATAAAACCCAATAAACAAGACAATCAATTGCACAAAAAAAATTCAAGTAATCTGAATTGTTTGTCGGCATAGAGAGATAAATATTCTAATAAATTGTGAAAAAAAAAAATAACTGAGTTATGTAAACCACAGTTTTTTTCCAGATTGTTTTCACTTTGAATAGCCATGAAATTCAGCTTAGCAACATGACAACAAATGCGATAAATTCTAATTGCGACACGAGGCAACTAACGTCAATCACAATAGACCCACACATGGAGGGGAGCAAATTTTTTCAATGAAAGCCAGTCTCTTATTGTATAATCCGAGAGGAGAGTGAGAGATAGACAGTCAAAGAGAGAGAGAGATGCAATGGCAGTGGAAAATCAAATAACTCTCATATCACACACGTCGTATACTTAATCCGAATTGAAGCAAATCTGTCTTAATACTCCCAGACTAAGCGGCAACATTTTAATGCGCCCCACTTGACACATATATAAATTTTATTCATGTCATAACCAGTTGCAGCAATTCGCGTAATAATATTTTCCTTTTTTTTATTTCTCCTATTTGTATAATTTTTTTGTTAGGTAATTGACTCACATGCGTTGGGTATTTGCAAAATCAAGTGATGCTACAAAAAGGTATCTGTATGGCTTGATTAGTTAGTTGATTTTTAAGCAACACTAATGTATGTCAAGATTTCCACATAAATCATCAAGCTGACAATTCAATTGCCCCACAGCTAATGATCTTTTCTTTTCACTCAACTTTGATAACAAGAAAAAAAGAAACGCCCACGAAATTATTAAATCATTTGGATACTGACGAAAGTCTATCTAATTTATAGACATGCACTTGAAATTGTGAGTGTAAACGAGATAAAACGACCAAGTAAAAAGCCGCAGAAAATAAAAAAAAATGTCTACGGCAAGGCAAACATATAAATCAAGATGTAACGAGTAAAAACCACAACGAGCCACCTTGATAATGAACGATAATGTATTTATTACAAACCAAGCAAACACCACCAACAACAACAATAAACAAATGATAAAAAAAAGGCAGCAAAGCAAACCATTTGGAGCTGAAAAAGTATCTACAAGTGGCTTTGGGCATGATTGATGCACTCAACCAGAGCCTATCGGACGTATGGAGTAGGCGAAATCGAAAAAGCAGATAAGGCAAGACCAAACTGTCTATCAACTTGGTTTGGCGGAAGCGCAGAAGCCACATTCAAATTATTCATGAAAAAAAAAGAAAACCAAAAAAAAAGAGTATAAAAAAATCACTGCCATTGAACTTTGTTTATGAATTTGAGAGCCACTCGAGTGGAGCTAATTTTTTAAATTCAAAAACGAAAAAAAAAATACTAAAATAAATATTTCATTTGCAACAGTGCAAATAATTGAAATTTGAAAAATTCCACGAATTAAGGAATATTAAAAAAGATTTTGCTTTCAAGTAAGCAAACATCCGTTTGAAGCATCTGGTGAATTTTTATGGCAAAAGAAGAAGAAGAAGAAAAGTCGGAATCTTTTTATTTTAATAAACCAGCTGCCTTTTGAATTGCATTCCAATGAATTGAATGAATTTGAACTGGAAACCTAAATCAGTTTTCAACAAAATTTTGCAAAATTGTACTTGAATAATTTAAATTTCAGCAACTTTTTTTTCCCCCAAAATCAGCGTAAAATAAATACAACAAAAAATGTAAAAAAAATAAGCAGACGCAGGTGACAAGTGACACACAAATGTCTGACAAAGGCAAGAGACAACAACAATTTCACAATGACAAAAAAACATTGCTTAAATAAAATAATAATTTAGAGGGGGCGTTAGGGGGAGGCTGGCGAATTGAACAACAAAAGATTTTACACACAATCGTGATGATTATTGGGGCACAACAAATTGAAAAGATACGCTTGACAGGTAAAAAACAGCTTAGATGTCTCAAAAAAATATAATAATAACAATATAGGCCGAAAATTG
Source organism: Scaptodrosophila latifasciaeformis (assembly GCA_037075145.1). Taxonomy (NCBI): domain Eukaryota; kingdom Metazoa; phylum Arthropoda; class Insecta; order Diptera; family Drosophilidae; genus Scaptodrosophila; species Scaptodrosophila latifasciaeformis. The sequence continues at coordinate 20,291,139 of JBAMCM010000217.1, read as the reverse complement.
TGGGCGGGTCGGGGAAGGTTTGAGAAAGTGTATCTCGTATCTTGTTCGACAAACTATCTCAATCTCTGAGCGAATTAATTGCCATTTTTGTCACTTGCCAGCCAATTGTCTTCGTTTTAATTAACTTTCTTTAATTTCACAAAATAAAAAATAAAATAAAACTTGTTCTCTAGATTGGTAATAAAAATAAACGACGCGTGCCTCACACTTGTGGAAAATCCAAGTGGCAGCTGCTCTGCTTAATTTTAGAAACTGACGACAACAAAGAAGAAGAAGAAAACATATTTCGAAAGTGAAAAATGTCTCATCTGATATCTTTTGTCTTTAGCCTCAGATATATTTATATATATATTTTTTTCTTAATTAAAGTTGCCACGATTTTTTTGGTCAGGAAATAAATTCAATAAGTGGCCAAAGAGAAGATGTTCTCTTCTTATTATTTCAAGTGGAATTTTTGTTAAAATATTTTTTTTTTTTTTTTGGAGCTAAGAGCACTTTGACTTAACAAAGCCTTTGTGATTCGAACGTGTTGTTTAATTTTTTTTATAAATTTATTTAAATTCCAATGCTGAGCAATTTTCAATGTTTTTTTTACACGTTTAAATATTTTAGCCACGTTCCTGGAATCAGGCAAAAAAAATAAAAATATTAAACCGTAATCATTGTCAATTCTATTTAATTTTATTTCTCTCTAATAGCCAAGAAAATTGACTCGGTTAACATTCGAATTTGGAATTGACTATTCAAGTTGATTAGCATATTAATTGCTGTCAATTTGACTGGCAAGTTGTTAAAGTGAATTGATGAATGAATTACACATAATTTGAGCAAAAAAAAAAAAAATGGGTAACAAAACATTCCATTTGCTATAAAAGTTTTTATCTAAAATATTTCTAGTCTGTTTGAGTACCTGTGAAATTTTATTTCATGATAAATTAATAAACCACAAGTTCTTTTATGGCAAACACTACACCTTTACACACACACACCCTGCTCAGTCAGCAACTAATGAAGGGAATTTCGCCAAAAGTATCAAAGAAACAAAAAAAGAAAATAGAAAACATAAAATAAAATATGCCAAAAGGCGCATGCGATGGCTGCCAAAACAACTTTGAGGCGCCACTCGTGTCACGCCCATTCCCTAACATTTTCCACACGCACACTCACACTCACACACACACACACTTACACCCCTCCCTTTGCCTTTGGCAATTTCATCATCGGCAACGTCATCAGCCAGTTTTGTATAATTTTTGTTGACAATTTCACCATTTCCTCTGATTGGGGGTGGGAGGCGTGGGTGGCCGAAAGACCAGTGGCATTTGGCTAAAATGTTTGTTTATATTTGCCCAGAAACTTAGCTGCCAGCACACACAAACACACCAACACATACACAAATTTTTATCAGTTTCTTTCTTTTTTTTTTGCTTTTGCCTTTTTCGGAAAGTTGCTTTTCATGGCGCGTGTGTCTGGCCTAGTCAACCATTTGAACATAAATTTTAATTTATTTTTATGGTAGAAAATCTGTTTTTTTTTTTTTTTTTCTATGACTCGAGGCTAACTAGAAAATTTTGTGGTGGTGTTCTAACAATTGAGATAGTCACTTCAACGGGGCAATTAAATTGTTAAAACTCCATTTGAAAAATGTATTTATTCTGGAAAGCTAAGAGCAAAAATGAAAAACCACTTTGGAACCCTTTTGGAGTGCTGAATAAACTGCAAAATTTATTTATGAAAAATAAAGTAGCGGCGGTTCTTACAAAGGACGTTAAGCCGTAGGGCAGATACTCTTTTTTCAATCTGAATACACATTCTGGTCTGATCGAAAAATACTCAAATATTTTGTTAAGAAAAATCAGATGTGTATAATCTCATATATAATAGCCCGATTAAGCTGAAACTTGATAAATATATTTAACTAAGCATGTCCATTCCTCGCATATGATTGATCTAAAATTGGTCAGATATAACAGTCCGATGAAGCTGAAACTTGATAAATATTTTTAACTAAGCTTGTTTATTCCTCATATATGATTAAGCTAAAATCGATCAAGAAATAAAGGAGATATGCCCAAAATAGAAATCGGTTTCTAATAGACTAATCCAACCATCATATAAAATTTACCTAATAAATAAGGAGTCTATCGCAGGAATGAATATTTTTTTCAATGGAAATAGTCCATTTCTTATTTTTCCATATTCCACTTAGCCAAATGACCATGAGAGAGGCAGACACAGAGGCAGTGCATCAGCACAGTCCCCGAGAGTAATAGAGAATTCATCATCAAATGTTTTCCGGCTTTAGAACTAAGCCCACCCTCGGAACCCAGACAGCTTAAACCCACAAGTGGCCATTTCAAACCAAAGCAGAGGGGCAAGGGGAAATGCTCACAGAGCTTTTTAGTTTTGTCAAATGCGGAAATGCTTTAAATTAAAAAAATAGAATTGCCAACAAACAGTAAATCCATTGGTATATATATTTTTTTTTTTTAGTTTGTTTAACAAATTTGCCCAGCTGGGCAAGGCCGAGCACGATGGTCAGAGGGTAGGGATATTCCCACGGTTTAAACAATTGAAAATGATAAAAAAAAATAAAAAAATAAAATAAAAAAAAATTGAAATAAAAACTGGGGCACAATTGCAGTCAAGTGAAGAGAGTCTGAAGGTGACAGCTCAGCAGCAACCCAAAACAATTGCATTTTTTTTTTTTTGGGTTTTTCTCTTTTGACTGGGAATTTATGTATGTCGGTCTGGCTTTCCCCCCCTTCACTCACTTGGGATGTCAACATGTGTTGTATTTTTAATGCTGTGATTTTTATTATTATTGTTTTTGATGGAGACCTTAAAAAATGATTTAGGATTGAAAAGTTTTTGTGGAGAATTTTAAAACTCCATAAAATACAACCTTGGCCCTGACTTCGATTTGCTTAAATTGAATTAAGTTTTAAGATAAATGGAAAATGTTTAGATCTAAAGAATCGAACACATTCAAAGATTAAATTACAAAGAAAGAAAATTCAAATGGAATTTCCAAGTAATTCGAATAAAGAAATTACAATTGTGGGCGTTGAAAGAAGAAGAATTTGCTTTGGGGCTCCTTCCTCGACTAACCCAAAAACCACAAAGAAAGAAGAAGAAAAAAAACCCAATCAATTGGTACTCATTAGCTTCAGTTCAGCTCGTGACTGCAAGGAAAAAAATAATAAAACAGAGCCAAATAAAAATAGATACTAAAAAACCGCAAGAGAAATAAAAAGAAGCGAATTAATTTTAGAAACATTTTTAGGCACAAATTCAATTAGCAGTCTATTTTTAAACGAAATGTCCAAAATTCGATAGAATTATCAAATCGAAATTGAGTTCAGCTTTGGTCTATTCAATCATATCCGTTTCATTCCAATGAAACTTTGGCTTAAACTGCATTGCCAAAGTCGGTAAACAAGTTGTGGAGGCTAATGAAGAGTAAAAATTCGATCGAGTTACACTAACCACAATAAAGAAGAGAAAGAAGAAGAGAGAGGGTAGAATATCTTCTTTGGAATACCAAGAAATGCAACCGGTTTTACTTTTACAAAAGGAATTACAGTAAACAGCTAAGGAATTGAAATAAATAACACCAGATTCGACTGACTTTAAGATTCTTCGATTTTACTAAGAAAAAAAAAAATATATATATGTATATATTTCTGATCTAAGGAAACTATAGTGTTTCATATAGTAATCTATATCTGAGCTAGGCTGAGCTGAACTATTATGAGAATTGAAATAAATAATACCCGATTCGACTGTCCATGAGATTTTTTTGATTTTCTATAATATATATATATATATTGCTGATCTAAAGAACATATAGTGTTCCATATAGTAATCTGTATCTGACCTAGCCTAAGCTGAACTATTATAAGAACTGATTTCCTTTTCTAAAATCACTGAGAAATTCAAGATTTTCGATATAACATCTGATTTCCTGATCGGAAAATTTTCTGGAAATTTCTTTCTATAAAAATTTTTTTATTTTTTTTTTACTCCCTTGAATAAAGTTTCCCTTTTTTTCTAATAAAATAATATGGCCTTAAGATCTCAGATGCCTCAACAAAGACAAAATTGAAATGAGTTTTTTTCCCCCCTAGAAAAAGATCAGAAATAGAGAAGCCCCGAAATGAGAAATGTGGGATGACAGAAGTTAATTAAAAGGCAGCCAAGAAAAACATGAATTTCCCCGCATCAGTCGAGACAGCAATACAAATAGCATCAAGTGCCGAGGCGATTCCATAAAGAAGCAACAACAACAACAACAAGAAACTGCCAACGTCCTTGCGTCACTCACCAAGGCGAGGCAGTCAGTCAAGTCAGAGGCAATCGTTTTTTGCACTTGCCACAGAGAGGGAAACCCAAACCAGATTGGAGCATACCCCCCACCCTCCTCTCTTGTTGGAAAAAAAAACTAAAATATGTATACCACCCATTTGGCCACTTGAAATGCACTTACAAGGCAATAACAACAACAACAACAGCAGCAACAGCAACGACAATAAAAATAAAGACAACCTCAAATAGGCAGAGTTGCACGCAATATCAAATTACCAATCCACCAAGACAGCCAATCTGAGCCATCTTATCCACTTACGGCCGCCAGACCCCACCCCTACCCCAACTGTCTCTTGATGCTCCTGCTGCCTGGGCCTCTTTCACTCTGACAGGTGCTGCTGCCGAGCGAGTGATGAATTTTTTTGGAGCGCGGGTTTTTTTTTTTTTTTTTTTTTTTTTTGGTTTATTGACCGGTTGGCTTGCGATTTAAAATCTGTTTGGCAACAAAGAAACAAAAGTCACCAGTCTGGTCAAGTGGGTTTCGCAGTTAGCGTCTTTTTTGTTTACTTAATGTCTCGCCAAAAATTGTTGCCGACTCCGTATTGACGGATTGCGGGTGATTCCGATATTCTCTTTTGAATACGAAATGCTTCGGATTGAGCTAATTTTATTGAAGTCTTATATGTTTGTTTGTTTATTTATTTATTTATTTATTATTGGCCGAAACAAAAAAGTGCTTAATTTAAATATTCATGAGATATTTTCAAGGTTTTCTCCCTCAACCGACCACATGATCAAATATATTGCGTGCCTTTTGCTTTTTGTAAATTTACACAGAATCAATTTCAAGCTTGAAGCAAAGCAACTGCACTTCAAAATAATTAAACCAGCCCTGAGGAAATAAGCTGGTCACCTCACAGGAAATGTTTGCGTAATTAAAATGAAAAAAAATCTGTACTAAAAAAAAAAAAAACGTAATAATTTGGTTAGTTGTTTTTACCAAAACAACTTTGGCGTTCACGCTTCAAGAAATTAAATATTGGGCAATAGAAGAGGCAAAATAATAATCATAACCTCCAAGAAGAAGAAGAAGGGAGCAACAGGGGAAATAATTTAGCTAGTTCTTCTTGGCGAATACCAAACACTCTTTTTAGTGTTTAATAAAATATTGTATAGCCTCCAGCAAGATGAAGAGGGAAACTACGGAAATAATTTAGCTAATTCTTTTTGGCGAGTCCCAAATACTCTTCTTGTCATATAAAAATATATTAATATCAATATAATTTTTTCAATTAATTTTTGTAATTTATCAGAAGTTTTGAAGATTTCCATACTCAAAAAATATTATAAAAAATTTTTATCAGGTTTATTTTTTTCAACTTTTTATCAGAATAAATTTGGTTGGACTATTTCAATAATTTTGAGGATTTCCTTTGCGCTGGTCAGAAAGGCTCTGCTCTTTGGGAAAAGAGTATGAGCAAAAGAACCGCTAAGCAGTTGGCCCAACAAAACGGCGCGAAACAAAAGCTAGACAAGGGGAACTTGTTTTTGGTTAACCAAGGCCGGGCGAGAGAAAGAGATGGAGAGACTGGGACACTCGAAGACTGATTCAGTCTGACAGTCTGGAAAGGCAAGAATTCTCACACTTAAAACGGCAAAAAGAAAATACATAAAAACAATAACAACAACAATAGCAACAACTACAACTTCCAAGTAAAAATGCAGACAGAGTGAACAAAAAAGAGAAAGAAAGAGCCACGTTAGAATGTGAAAACTTTGTATGTTAATTTGCAGAGATTTTGTTTCTATCTTTGTCGCACTCATACCGCACTCGCCAGTCGATTCATTAACGGGGCATTTAATCTGAAAAACAAAAAAAAAAAAAACCTATGACGACCCAGTGACGCAGCACACGTAAACAGACACACGGCAAGGCAAAACACCCTGACCTCTGTTGGACTTTGTCAAAGCCTGCTTATTAACAGAGTCTTTGCTTTGCTCTTCTTCTTTCTTAACATTGAGACGACGTCGCGCTAGCAGCAGCGTCGACAGAAGCAGACACCCTGTTACTGTAGTGGTTCTGCCCGTGTAAGCTTGCCCGAACCGAACAGCGTTTGTCTTTGTCTAACACAAACACCCAAACACATTTGCATACAAAACTGCCATAGAAATTTGGAATTCCAATTTATTGTTATCGTTTCGTATGGGTTTTACTTTATTTTTATTTATTTTTTTGTTTGGTTGGTTTGTTTTGTTAGACTCCCGGTGCCTCTGCACTTAAAGTCAAAGCCAAACACGTTGTCATTTTATTTTAAACGAGTTTTCAATTTTTTTTTTTTTTCTGCTCTATTTACGGTTTTTTTTCTTGGGGGTTTTAGCATATTTTGAAAAGTAAAGTTATTAGCATAAACTTTTTGTATTGTTTACATTTTATGATTTTTAATTAAGAAAACGAAAAAAAAAATTTGCATAAATAAATAATTTTTTTTTTTTTTTTGCAGAGATTAACCAATCTGAAACCCTATCAATTTTATTAGCCAAGGTCGTATAAACAATTTCTTATCAAAATAAAAAATTATCATCCAGTTTGCTTGGTGCTTTTCCCTTTTGGAATCCAAAAATTAATTTCTTGAGAAATTTTTAGCTTGATTTAATTATCATTATATTTATTTCATTATCAATATTTCAGCTTGTCCTCTGACCCAACGAAATTGCCTTTCTTTATCAACTCGAAAAACCAAAATGCCATAAATTAGCGTGTCTAAAGTTTAATGGGTTTCGGGGTTCAGGGGTGTTTCGAAACTGATCTTCCCGTTTTTTTCTTATCTTCTTTTTTCAAAGTGGCAAAATTATGTCGAGCACATAAAGATTTTCTCGGAATAATTTAGATCCTGATAGAATTGAAATATTTCATTAAAAACTGATAAGGTCGACGAATATATGAAACCCTAAAAACTCAAGATTATTTGAAACAAAAAATGAAAATTTATGACTTCAGCAAAATGTCTTTAAAATAAAATTTAATTTCAAAAATTTTTATTATTCTCCCATCAAATCTGCCGACTCTGAGTTTTCTGAGGAGCCCAAAAAAAAAACACTGTAAATTTCAGAATAAGCAGATTCCCTGAAAGCCCCAGGAATGTAATAACAAACTTGAGACAAAAAGGGAATGAAAATTCTCGGCTACTCGTGTGTGTGTGTGTATAAATAAAGATAAGTTTATTTTTATCAAACAATAAAAGAAAAGAGAGCTAAAAATAAACTTAAAACGGAATGAATGTGAAGCAAAAGCCACAGGCCCAAAGTCACTGGCCAGTCTGACTGCCAGCCAAATATGCAAATGAGTTTTAAGTACAACCAATCGAGCAGTTGAGAGCGCCTCGGACTCACCTGGCTCTGTGGTAGGCTGCCCGTAGTGCAATGGAAATGACTTTAAGTTCAAGATACATTGAAGTCTGGCCAAGTGGTTGACTGGCTTTTGGGTGGGGTTGGGTTCACCGGCCTCTACCAATTTGGTTCGAGGCGAGGGTGGTTGTCTGAACTGACAACGACAACGATGGTCTCGAGGTGTGTTTTGCTGATGTAAACATAGAACAACATTACGAAACAAAAGGTTGACCCACAAACGAAAAGCTAGGAAAAATTGATTTTCCAATTTAACACCACCTGCCCACCAGTCAGTCCCCGCCCAACTCTAGCCGACAGGCCACCCCACGCATTACTCAAATATGATTGCATGTCGCGTGGCCGCAACCCCCAGTGGTTAACTCGGAGCTAGTTCACCTGTTCCGAAGACTAAATGACTGACTGACCGGCCAAGTGCACGAGTGTGGCGCGAGCCACACGCTCCCCCTTTTTTCCAGGAAATAAGCCAGGCGTAACGCTCACCTCTGGAGACCTGAAAAAATTCCAGGTAAAGAGAAAAGCCACATGGCAGAACCCTTTTTGGCGGACTTCTTTCTCGATGATAGCAAAATCAATAAACTGCTGTTGGCGCTCTTTTGGTGAGCTCACCTTTCATTCACTAAGTTAAAGCCCGAATGCGGAAGTCGGAAATGCTTTTGACTTGGCAACGAGCGGCAAATGCGTGAATGCAGAAAGCACACGACTCAACTGAAAGACTTTTACACTTGTGTGCGTGGCAAGAGTGTCTGTGATAATGAGAAAGAGGTTTACCCGGCTCGATGGGGAAAGCCCCAGTAAATGAAAGAGTGGGCAGCCCCCTTGATTGCTCAATCTCAACGAGAGGCTTGAGAATTTGGAATAGTTGATTTCTAGGTGACTCAAGCTATTTAATCGAACCCTGAATAAATAGACTATTTTTTTGTATACTCGAAGTATCAAAGAGCATATTGAGTTAGTCCTAAAAGCTATAACATACCTTCAGATTGTTCAAAACCGGAACCAAACATAGACTTCTATAATATATCTCGATATAGGTCAATTTTAAGAGTAGTCGAAACTTGGTATACAGCTTGACTTATCAAATACGGAGAACATAAGTCAGGACATGTCGGAACCGGTCTATTCAGAACGGAATCTCATATAGAGAGAACTTATTCGGAGAGAGAGAATAAAGACTTGACCGATGACCGATCTCATTTGAAAATAATACTTATATACGATACTCTATATATCCATCGAATCCGAAGATATTTCAGTAAAACAGATGAAGCTTATTGACCAATGTGAGTTGTAACAGAAAACAACTTTACCGACTTTGGGTATAAAAAAATCTTTTGATTCATAAAAACTAAAGACACTCATCTCATAGACTAGTTCTATTTTCGATTTTCCCCTAGCTAAATAAATTCATTAACAATAACTCAATAAATTAAGCTAAACATCTAAGAAATATGAATTCGTCTTGTGGAAAATCCGTAAGTCCCTCGACCCTCGAACCCCAAAGGTAAAAATAGTCCAACCACAAAATACTCACATTTGTGCCGGCAACAAGGTCTGGTGAAATGTTTATAAGCCGTCGAGCCGAGATATTTCAATTTATCCCCATCGAGTTCAATGCTCAAAATCATTTCAAAATTTTGGTCCGCCCGAAGGCAGCAGACAGCGAAAGAGTGGGGAGCGAGGCACGAAGCCAAAATCAGCTAAGCTTGAAATGAGCATTCAATTTGTTGGAGCAAAAAATATTTCACTTTTTTGGTTAAAATTGTCAAAGTGAAATGTTTGGCATAATCAAATCAGAGACTAACAGCTTTGGAACCCAGAAAATGACTTTGATGAGAGGCCCCAAAGCGTTTTGAATCGCCTAATCAAAATTTTGTTCTGCTTCTTCGTGGTTCGGTTCGGTTCGGTCTGAATTTGCTTTTGGGTGCTCTCTAATGAGGATGCATTCCATTAAATTCATATTTTTCACTTGAGTTTCATTGGTCTGTTCCATTTGGCTTGGGCCGGCGCGCTTCCACTTTTTCTTCTTTTTTTTTTTTTGAATAATTTTCTCTATCGATTTTAACACTTTTCCTCTTACGTTTCTCGTTTTCTCAGTTTTTCTATTTTACCTTTTTGTCTTTCTCAAAAGTTAATGACTACCGTTGCTTTTTCACATGTGTGTGAGCGTGTGTGTGTGTGTGTACCCTTAAATGCCTTTTAATGGGCCCCGGCGGGCGCGTCATTGTCACTGCCGGAAGACATCAATTGAGCCGGGCTGCTGGTGGCTCTATTTCTCTGCTGCTCCCCGACCCGCCCACACCCTTTCCCCTAGTAACTGCATAGAGTAAAAAATGCCCTGACCGGCTGCTTGCGCAATTTAATTACCTAATTATTTGGCTCGCATTGCACCGAGCAAAGAGCAAAAAAAATTACAAACAGTGAGCAAAAAAAAGATACACATGCCAACTAAAGGTCGTCTAATAATTTACCCTCTCAAGATATCAAATGGCCAATGGGGTTCAAAGCTCTCCAGACCATGCTAGAGCGAAAAAGGGCAGCCAAAGGAGAAGCTGCCAGACGTTGAACCAGTTGGACAAGATCTCGGCGTCTGATGAGGCGCAGCGACAAACTACATCTACAACTTCGACTTCGACTCCGGCTCTAAGTGAAGTTCCCATAAATAAAGCTTAGAAGGGGGCAATAGTTCTCTACACACACACACACACACACACACACTCACATGCTTTCATACATTCAAATCAAGTTCATAGCGAATTTCAGGTCTCGAAAAACAAATCGAGAAACGAGGGTTGCTTTAGGCAAAATTAAAAATATTTTAATTTCTGAAAATTTCGAGAATTTTTTTTCTTCTTTTTTATTTATCTTAAAATCTTTCGAAACTATAAAATTCTCAGCTGATGAAAACTTGTTTGCCACCCCTCGCAATGAATTCTTAAGCAGCTGTTGGGAGCAGAGATTCATTTGGATACAAGAGACGCAGCTGGCTGGCTGACTGGTCGACTGGGTTGATCGGGTTTCTACATGCCAACCGAACGGAGCCCAACTGGTTTAAATTTGCTTTCTTTTCTTTTATTTTCTTTTCTGGCATTAAAATTGATATTCATTTATTTATTTATTTTTAGAGCCATCAAATCGAAAGCCTCTTCTCGTGAGCCTCAATTCGTTTCATCAATTGTTTCGTTTGCAGGCGAATAATCCAAAAATGCACGAGTCGTGGGCGTTTCGAGATAAAAATTACTTTCTATTTGATCCTCCCGACTGGCTCTCAATCTTTTGTTCAATTTAAATGTAATACTTAAAAACCTGTCACTTTATAAATAAATATAATAACAACAAAACTCACCTCAATTTATGGACGTGAATGAGACAGATTTTGCGCAATTCGCTGGTGTGTGTGGGCGCCGTCGACGTCACAGCAGCTGATTAGAAGGCAAACAAGCAAAAACACAAACACAAATACATATTAAAGCAATGAAAAAATTTAACACTTTTTTTGCACAATCTAATTTGTCCGAAAGAAGTCTAAGCAAAAACAACAACAGCAACGGACAAAACACGCGCCCAATATTTAAAAACGGAAACGACAGAAAACCTCATAGAGAGACTCAAAGAGAGAGAGAGAGAGAGAGAACGGCAGAGCCAGTAACAATAACAACAAGCACGACTGCTATAACGTCTCAATGAGCGTAAAAATCGAACAAGGTGGCAGCACCTATACAAAGAAACATGCAGCGCAGCAGCAGAAGCACTCAGCTGCAAAGGGCGTCGCATGTGTGCGTGTGTGGGTAAGGTTGTTATCTGTGTGTTCATTGTTATTATTTTTGTTGTAAACAGAACTTTTCAATTTTATTTAATTGCAAATACTGCTACAACATTTTTATTGTACAAACAACACACACACATATGCACACACGCTCACACAATTAAGTGTAGAAATAAATTTAGCACAAAATGTGGCAACGATTCTCGCGTTTTCTTTTGATTTGTTCTTTGCTTAATTTATATAAAATTTTTGTTTCTCAGTAAAAACATGCATGGTCAGGTCACAAATTAATGCATTTTGTTGCGGTTGCGTTGTTGTTTTCTACTCAAACTTATATATGTATATTATATACATATACACACACCAATGCAGATCTGTACAAGCAACTGCGACGCCCCCCGCACAGAGCACGCAAAAATTTTCTCTTGCTTTTCACCAACGAAATCAAATCAATGAACACACACTTTTGTTGTTTGTTAGGCTGCGCTGCATTTCGAGGCACTCAGCAATTGCAATTTGTATAAATTTTCAGCACTTGAATTAACATTTTTGTGGTGAAAAGGGAAGCACAACAGTAACAGTAGCACGAACGCACACACAAATAAATATGTATAAATTTTTTTTTCTTGTTTTCGATGCTGCTTACCAAAAGCGAAAGCCAAACCAAACGTAACGACGCTGGCAAGGCGCGTTTTTCCGCCAAATATAGTTTATTTTCTTATAGCAAAAACACTTGTGTTAGAATTTACAATTGTTTAACAAAAAATATGTATAAATCCGTAAACGTAATAGAACAAATTTAGACTGCCCACACGATTGCTGGCTGCGCGAATCAGAACAAATTTATACGAAAAATACCCTTAAAACTAGCTTAGAATGGAAAACACTGCTTGATTTGCATTTTTCGCGCACCGAAGAATTGTTTAATTTGCAGCTACAAATTATTTGTATAAATTAACTATAAACACCGACTGCCGAAATACACATCCGTCGCGTTCAAAGAAATTGCTCCTCAGCAGCAATCACCCACATTCGCTCACCACAAAAGTTTATTCAAAACTGATTCCGAGTAATGATTCAAAACTAATTCAACATTCGCTCAAAACTGAATCAAGATATTCGTTTAAAAATAATTCAACAGCGACGTAAGTTGGCAGCAGCAAATTCTCTTAAGAGTTGCCATATTAGCTATTGGTCACATTTGCAACAAATGACATAGAACTTAGAAGGCTTATAGATAGATTGGGGATAGAGGGACTTTAAAATCTTAAATTGTGTCTTTTAAGCTCCCAAATACATATTAATAATATAATATATAGAAAATTCTGGCAGCTCTACCAGCTTTCTTAATAATATTTTCGAACTGCCAACTTGTTTTTTGTTGAAGGTTTTTGAATTTTTGGCGCCAAGCGATTTTATTTAATATTATTTAATCGCATATAACATATAGATTTTTGTAATTTTAAAGATTTACAAAAAAATTAATCCGCAGAAATATAAATATTGATTTTTGACATTAAGAGGGATTGTTCCTTTCATACATTCTAACAACATAAGAACCTACAGTCATGTGTTCGTTGCAAAAGTAGTACTGTCTTTAAACAAAAGATGGCAGTAACACTGGTTACATAAAATATACAAGAGATGGCGCTTTCTTGCTAATGCATTTTATGTTAAAACAATGTCACGCTTGATTTGTAAACTTCAAATATTTCTCTCTTAAATTGTATACGACACTTAATTAAGTAATTAAAAAATGATTTCTTACTTCAGTCAGATTTGCTTTTTACAATTGTAATTGACGGATGTCCCCTCATGTCCTCACTTGTCTTCCATTGTATGAGTCGGTCTTGAATTGTCTAAGGCTGTCTGCGGCTCCCTACCCACTGCTCCGAGTTGTGCCAGTTTTCAGTGTTGTTGGTGTGTTGGTGGCTCGTTGCAAGTTGCACGTCGCCTGTGGCAACTGTCATGTCATAAACTCAAATTGTTCTGGGTTTTCTTTTTGTTTTCATTTATGCCGAGGATATAGAAAGAAGCAAAGAAAAGTAAAAAATTGAAAGGAGAGGACCCAACGTGTTTATGGCAGACTAAGTAAATTTTTAAGCCCCGCTTAATCCGTTCTTCTTCATCTTCTTCTTGTTTCTGTTGTTGTTGCCGTGCAGGCAAATTGAAAATAACAAAGAACTTTGCTTTAACTTGACTTGATTGGGCAGGATAAGATTTTTACCTGTTGGATCCTTGAACTCCTGACCCCTAAAGCCAGGGGGCAGCGCTGACACAAAAATAACTCAACTGATTGACCTTTTTTTTTGATTCAGTTAGCATTTCTCTTTGACGACAGCATCAACCGTGCTCCATAAGCTCTGCTTAATAACATTAGCCAGCTCTCTCTCTCTCTCTTTCTCGTTCTCTCTTACCCTATCTCTCATTGCCTACTCTTTCGCTTTGTATATTTCAATGACGGAAATGCCTGGCGGCAGCCGATTTTTTCCTATCTGTAGTCCTTTTCTGCGTCTTCTTTTTACGCGTATCGCTTTCCGCCCTCCCAACCAATCTCCAACCAGGTTTCCTATTCCTTGGCTATGGTCCCGTTTCCTGCGACTCCTCCTCACCCGCCCTGTATTTTTAAGCTTTGACAAATATTTTGATAGATGAGCTTAAACGCTCCACTTCCAGCCAGTTGTCCTCATCGTCTCAACAGCTTTGAGTTTTCATTTTCGGTCACCGAAATTTTGCTTATTTAACAGATTTTTTTTGGAAATTTGTTTTGTTCTTATTGGTGATTTCTTTTCTTTTCGGGGGGAGCCAATTCAAATCAGAAAATTAAACTTGAAGCATTAGGGGTCGTGAAGGGCTTTAAAATATATACCCATTCTGAGGTCAGATGGAACAGTTAGCCGGAAAATTATATAACTAACCAGGCCGAGTCCAAGCAGGCAAGAGACCATGGGGGACAGAGAGCCATGAAGTATCAAGGATCAAACGAAACAAGGCCTAAAGAAAATTTACGATTAGATAGAGAGAAAGAGAGAGAGAGAGAGAGTGAGACGTAAAGACAATGTCAAGGGGGCTAGTGATATGAGAATGCCTCTGTATGTATGTGTGTGTGCTTTATATTTATGTATGGGCCAGCGGAAGTGGAAGTGAAAATGGCACACGCAAAAGGCCTCCGCCCTCTTGGCCAAGTTGGCTGGTACATTGCCAAGCAAGGCCTGGCAGTTAAAAGCGAAAAGGTTGGTGTGGGGGTCGAGAGTGAGACAGACACAGAGACAGAGACGGAGAACGAAGGCGAGTGGGCAGGCAGACGATGAGGATGACACCATGACACTTGAGTGGAGACAGACAACCACTTGACTGTGACTGTGACTCGCAGGCGTGACAACAAAACGACGCGGGGCTAAACGAACACACACACACACATGCACACACTCATATACATTTCCAGTAAGTACAGTACTCTACATATTTTCAACATATATGTGAATGAGTATAAGTGTGCCCAAGCCTGTGTGTGTGTGTGTGTTTGTGTGCATTGCCCTGACATTAATGTGCGTAACTTGGACAATTACGACAATGAAAATGACTTGAATGGGCCTACAGAAATCTTCTCTGTCTCGACTATGGGCCCCACCCTCAATAGCTCTCCTATTCGAAGTGAACAAGAATTGCCAGCTCAAGTATTAAAAAGGGCGAGACCATGTCCTGGGCCTATGCCTCCCCCCGTCCAAAGGACTCAATGCACAAATATTTGCAATAAATGATGGGGCCACTGCAGTCCCCCCCAACTCGTACAGAAAACTATCAACGAAGATTAATAGGAGTCAGACTAAAATAGCAAATAAAATATTGAGAATAGAAGGAAAAGAGGGGATGTCATTTCCACCCAAGGAAGCATTGGAAAGAAAAAGTTATATAATTAACTTTGGGTAAGCCTTGAAAGCCTCTAAGACATTTTATTAGATTGGCCCGGACAGAAGTATCATATTTCTAGATCCATTTTAGATTAAAAACAAAAACATATTATAAGCAGGTTGGTTTCACATAAGCGGAGAACATATAGTGATCTGTATAAGAGTGGTTCCATTTTGAAAGATTCCGAAAAAAACACAAATTCGATAGCTCAAAATCTGAAAGACTAATACAGCCATATACTCAGAAAAATATTCAGAAAAATATTCAGATTTAAATAATTCTTCTGAATCTACAAAAATGTATGCCTTAATAAATAAAATAATATATTAAAATTAATCGAGTCCTTAAGTTCTGATGGTATCCCATATACCCAACCCAGAATCTATAAGTATCCCTTAATCCAATTATCTAACCCTGTCAGAGCGTAAGAGTCATACAGATCCAATTAGTATTGAGTCATTTCGAGCAGCTGATAGTCAAGAGACTCCCAATTGTTTGCATCGATCGATTAGCCTTCCGACTTCCGACTTGTTAAGAAGACCACAAATGTCAGATAAATAGGAGTATGATAGTTCTAGTCGGATTCACCGATCAAGAAACCGGAAAATATAATCTATTTATCAAGGCTCATAAAAGGATAAACCACTACTTAATAATTCGACATGGTATCTGGAAGCTTAAGGAGTCTCAATCATTTTGGACCCAGCTTTACAAGCTTCGGAATAAAACGAATATACTCAACTATGAATAAATTTAACTTGTCCCTGGAACTATTTCATTAAAATTCCTTATCAATTTTAGTTAATTGAAATTTAAACCAGGTTTTAAGTTGGATTCTGCTCATGTAATTTATATTCTATATTGAATGGAACAATCACATATAATCCCCAAATTGAGTAATCACTTGCTTGACTAAGAGATTCAAATTTAATCAGTACTTTCATAGCTATTAAATTCTATTGATTGTCAGGAGTCGTGTCCAATAAGAAATCTCATAAGCGGCTTATTTTCTAGAGCCAAAGTAGCTCTTCACTCGGGAGGTGTGGTTCCCCCCCAAGTCAGCTGCAATTTAAATTAAATGATTTATGAAAGATATATTAAAAAATAGTTTCCTGAAACACCAAGTGAGTACAGTCTGCAATTGTAAATGCATTTTTGCAGCTTAAAAAAAAAAATAATCAGGCTAAAAAATATGTCCTTTGGCTTTGGTGAGATAACATCTGTTTTGCTAATTTCTCATTTGGGGAATTAAAAAAATCTTTAACTATTTAAGCGTTTTAATAATTAAATATATAAAAATATATAAATGTGAAAGAAAAAAATATACAAAACGGAAAGCAATTTTCAAGCATAAGTGAAAAATGTGCATTAAAATTAAATTAAATTTTTGCCAAACAGGCGGTTAAACAGATGCCAACACCCACGCACACCACTATATCTGTATATATATATATACCTCGTCTGGATTCAAAAACAACAACAACAACGAAAGCAATAAAAACATAAAAATTCCGCACCAATTGCCGTTAAGGCCGATGGATTAATGCGCAAAGATTTACATGCGAAATCAGTGAGAGAATACAGACCAAGAGTGACATCCGCTCCGTTATCTCTCAGTCTGTATGTGTGTGTTGTGGTCCTTTAAATGGAAGGATACGTGTGTCGGGTGAATGGGCATAAACATTGACCAGAATGTTATACGAAAGTGTGCACAATTGTTGATAATCTTCTAAGCATTCTCTCTTCTTGATGGCATCGTTTCGTTTTTATTTTTTTCTTACTTACTTATTTTTATTGACTTGGCCGAGTCCACTTTAGCTGAGTTCTTTAGTAACTTTAAATATTTTTTCCCATAAAAACCCTCTAATGAATAATAAAATTATTTCCACAAAAAAATAAAAGGGCAAAGGACTAAGAGTTTCGTTAAGTCAGCCTTAAATATTCAACTCACAGATTAATACCATTTAAAAATTATTTATAAATTTTTAATCTGCAAAATAGGAGGGGAACAAAATTATGTATATGTCTATAAGCAGAGCTACATTTAAATTAAAACGCGTTGATTTTTTAAATCGCTTGCCATTGGGCAAGGACAACAGTGAAATGCAATTTATAAATAAAATACATTATATGAACACATTAACGCAAAAATTCACATATACAATCGACAGCAACGTAACCCAGACAGCAACTTAAATACCAAAATCCATCGTAAATTAAATATGAAAGTTGAGTAAGAAAAAGTTTCAAAATTGAAAGGATAATTTCTGAAAAAAAATGATCTTAGCAGAATGATCCATATAATCTCATGTTGTGAGCTCAACTGATTGCCTAGCTCACAGGTCAGGGCTGGCTTGCTTAGGAAGTACAGTTCCGTCCTTGACAGGCTTTACTGGTCTATAGGTGAACACTGACTTGCTGAGGAAGTACAGTTCCGTCTATGGCAGGCCTAAAGGTAAACAATGACTTGCTGAGAAAGTACAGTTCCGTCCTTTACAGGTCTTACTAGTCTAAAGGTGAACACTGACCTGCTGGGGAAGTCTAGTTCCATCTATAGGCTTTATTAATCTATAGGGGAACACTGGGCTAATAATAAAGTACAGTTCCGTCTTTGGCAGGCTTTACTAGTTTAAAAGTGTGCACTGGCTTGCTGAGGAAGAACAGTTCCGTCTTTGGCAGGCTTTACTAGTTTAAAAGTGAGCACTGGCTTGCTGAGGAAGTACAGTTCCGCCTTTGACAGGCTTTACTAGTTTAAAAGTGTGCACTGGCTTGCTGAGGAAGTACAGTTCCATCTTTTCCAGGTTTTAGTAGTCTGAAGGCTTGTTGAGGAAGTATAGTTCCATCTATAGCAGGCTTTATTAGACTATAGGGGAACACGGGGTTGCTAACAAAGTATAGTTCCGTCTTTGACAGGCTTTAAGACTTAATTGCTTCTTCTGGGCTTTGTCAATCTAAAACTTTAAGTACCTTGATTACCTTTATTCCTTTGCCTTGCTTTAGATACATAAATAGGTTTTAGCTTAAGTGCATCCTTTAGTCTTGAATCTATTGATCTCTTAATATAATTAAATCATTTAAATTTACGTTCCAAATCGGTTTCGATTTGCTGGGTTATCTTTTTCCCTACAATTCTCACGCTTGTTGTTGGCCTGTCAGTCTGTCTTATTGTCTGCTGAAGCGTGTATTGTTGGAGTAAGCCAAAGTGTGTGTGCTTGTGTGTGTGTCGAATTCGGGATCACATTTTGCATTGCCTACTTTCAGGCTGGCGACTTAATTATACGCATTTCCCACTTAATTTTTTTTACGTTTGAGCCTTTTTTGCTCGTCGTTAAAATGGTATTTTTGTTGTTTTTGTTTTTTAGTATAATTGTATGTGTATATATATGTGTGTGTGTGTGTATGTGTGTGTTATTGTTTTGAGTCTTTTTTGTATCGCCCTACTCACACAAATAGACCTGCTTAAATTTCGCACAAATTGTTGGTTTTACACTGCTCTGATGGTTCGTTGGCATTGTTGTGTTTTTGTTGTATTTGTTGTGTTTGTTGTCCACTTTATAATTATAGACGTCAGTCAGGCATTTAACCCGTTTTTGCTGAGCTGCCGCACAATGGTTCGCCAAATTGTTACTGCTGTTTTTGTTTTTGTTGCTTTTGTGTTTGTCCTCCGCCAACCAGTTTCAATTTGTGCGGCCTAGCCAAAAAATGGCGTTGGGGGTGGGGTGAGTTGAAAGTGGTACACAAATACATACACTTAAACATGAAAACATAACAGTTATTGCATCATGTGCGAGCGCGTGTGTGTGTGTGTGTGTCTATGCGTTTATTGTTGTTGTTGGACATGGGAAATAATTGCTTCATACATAATTATTACGAGACCCTAGCTAACACACACACATACTCGCACACACAAGCACGCACGCAGATAAATACAATCATAACCTCACTTTCTCTGGCACTCTGCTTCACCAGCTCTTGTTTTCGTATGCCCGCCGCGTAATTTTGTGGTCATGAGCCTATTTTTCAGCCATGCGCCCAAAAGTATGCAACATTGTTTTGCCTTACTTTATGAGTGCCCAGCATAAATTTAAATTTCGCACTCACTCTCTGAGCGGTTAACTCGATGGTTGGGCTGACTCTAGCTTTGTCCAGCAATAGACTTGTCAACAGAAGGTCGAAAAAAAAATGGCATACGGAAATGGAAATGGTTGCCCATTAAAGGCAAACGCGACTGGTCCTGCCACTAAATTTTGAAATTTATTTTGGACCAGACACAGACAGTCTTCTTCATTCATTTATACAGGGTGACTTCTTTTCTATAAATTAAATATTTTTTACAGATGAACAGGTTGTTTTCTTTCATTTAATTTGAAAGGAATAAAAAAAGGTCAGCTTTCCAAGTCCTTGAAATATCCAAGAGATGAGTCACCCTGTTTGAAAAGCTTCCGTCTTTTTTCCAAGGCCCGTAATGAGTCTTTGGGTCAAGTCTGTGTACGGGATGGACCTTTGGGGTGAAGGAAAAACATTCACCTTGACACCAACAGCACACACACTGAGAGACTAATTAAGCTATTTATTAGGTTTGAGGTTAAGTTCAAACAGCAGTAAGTTGCACTCGGTTGGCTGATTCTCTGGGACCACACCAGACATTTTTGTTCTATGCTGACTTGAGTTGATTTTTTTTTTTTTTGCTTTTCAGTTTTATTTGCTAAAATTTCTGGCATTGACTTTAACCGGTTCGGTTAGTCAGTGAGCCAACCATTTAGTCAATTTGTCAGTCAATCCACTTAAATGTCTGGCTGGCTGGTTTGGTTGCTCAGTTCGGTCAGGCATAGCAAAGGTCATGTCAAAAGCGTTAAGAGTGGATTTCGAAAACCGCTAGCAGTGTTATTTTGAACTTTTACTCCCAGCATTTTTCAATCGCCCACCTGCCTTGTCTTTATTTTTGGCTTATAACATTTGGCTTGTTTGCCCTCCTTGTGGTGTGCCATTTGGTTTTTATTATTTTTTTGTATTTTTTGTTTTTGTTGTATATTCCTGGACCACATGCAGTTCATTAAAGTGAAATAAATCAACACCCTCCTCGAGCCACCATCGAAAGTATCGACAGGCTTGCTAAGTTTTCCTCCTTCAGGATGAGGTGTTGATTTTTGGTGTTGACTCAAGTGGAAAATGCTTTGGGGGAAATGCGATTTCTTTTTTTTAGGTGCTTTACAGATTTTCTTATTTATTTTTTTCTCTCTTCACATTCCCAAATGCTTGAATTTTATTTATAATTTTTTAAAGAAAAATATTTTCAATTTTCAGGTAAAATTTAAAGTTTTCTTTTTAAATGTTTTTTTGTTCTGGTCTATAGAAATGAATACAAAATAATAAAATAAAATTGAAAGGATCTAGTTTCCTGAGTTGAATATCTTTATCAGAAAGGAATGATAAAATATTTTTCCAGTTAAATAAAATAAGAAATTTTCATAAATATGTTTTCATAATAAACAGAATATTTATTCCATATCGTTTAAAATTTTATTTTATTTATCTTAAATAAATGTTGTATTTTTTTTAGACAATTTGTTATTTTATTTTATTATAATGGCTTAGAAAAAGGAAATATTTAATAAATTAAACAATCAGTCGCTTATACGAAGCGATTAATTTTAAAGGGTTTCGCCATAAAATAGTTTTTAGAGATCTCATCAAATCGAATGACTTAGGTGAATGAACTTATTCTTTTAATCTTAATAAAGTGAAATCAATATTATGAAAAGATTTTAAGTATCATATCAGGATATGGATTTGTTTGATATTACCAAAAAATTTAATATATTCATCAAAAGGAATCATCCTTTAGAACCAATAAGGATTTGTTGACCCAAAAGATACTCTGGTCCAAATTCCCACAAAAAGAGTACTTCAACTTCGTCTGATCTGTGGTGCATCCGACCTTTTTCTCTTGATCTTTCGCATAGACATGTTAGCCATGTTAGCAGCCACACAGTTATGCAAATGTAATTAGTTGCATGGTCGAAGCCATAGAGCAATATTTATGGAGCTGACTGTACAAACTCTCCCACATACACACACGCACACACACACATGTACACACTAAATATGTATATGTAGAAGTGAAAGCTCACAGAGTAGCCCGACCAAAAATGATAGCAATGGGAGCGGCAATTTTCTGAGCCCGGCCATGTGCAACTGCTGGGTAGAAAGTATCTACCAGATACTTTTAATTTTTTACGATTTTGTGGCAAATCTTTCTACTGGTCCCTTTTTTTTTTTGTTGATATTTCCAAAGGATTTTTTTTTGTTGTTTTTTTTTTTAGAATATTTCTCAACGTCAGACGCGGCTGCTGCCGATGTGTTTCTTTTTTGTTAATTTTTTATGGCCTTTTCTGGTAACGGGTTGGGGGATTTTATGGCGGAAATGGCAATGCTTGCCACAAAATAAAACAAAAGATATTTGCAGCGGTGCGGCGATAAAGTAGACCAGGTCGAAATAAAGATAAAATAGGCGAGCAACCCGCAACAAAAAAGGGTTTTGGGCTACGAAGTTCTCTGGCTTTTTTGCCCCATTCTCAGTGTAATTGGTTTAGTCTAAAAAAAAAAAAGAAGAGCACAAAATTTAAATTTAAACCGGCTTGGCAAGTGCAATGGCTGAGCTAGGAAGCTTTAAGAACGGAGCAACAGAGAAAAGAAAGCCAAACAACAAAATGGCGAATTGGTAAAATTGCAAGCACTTTTGCCGTGTGGTCCGTAGAAAAATTGAGATTTATGACTGCATAGGGAGCCTTCTAAGAGCGCAACTAACAAAGAGTCGAAAGAGAAAAGAAATAAAAAGAAAGAAGAACAAAAAAAAAAAAAGGAATCACTGGCAGCAAAAAAAGGAAGTTGTTTTTGAGATAGCATCTCAGATGAAGTTTTACTTGTCCGCCTCGCATATTTCTCCATTACTTCGGCGTTTGCAAATTGATTTGATTTGATTCGATTTTGAGACGATAAGCTGTAAAAAGAAGCAAAAAATCAGGATTCCACAAACCCGGCCAGAGTTGAAGAGAGTGGCTAGAAAATTTGTAACTTTTTCTGTTTTTTTTTTTTTTTTATTTAGTTTCTCTTGGGATTTTTTTCTTCTATCTACTTCTTATCGTTTGATTGGCAGCTCTACCAGCAGCAGAAAGCTGGCTTATAGTTGGAGAAAACGGCAAGATTCAATCAATATCTGTTGACTGAAAGCAACGCTCCATGGATTTAAATAATTAAAAAGTGGCAAATCCTAAACTCTGATATACCCGATTTCAAAATACCCTGTGCCTCATAGACCATTTACGAATGCAACTCTGACTGGGTACAGTCACTTCAAAGCAGCTGAAGTGGCTACATTAAACTCTGATATACCCTGTGTCCAATGGACCGAATCTAGCTCAATGAGTAACCATTTACCAATGCAACTCTGGCTGGGTACAGTCAGTTCAAAGCACCTAAAGTGCTGAAAGTAAAACAAGCACGCCAGTGAAACCTTTCTGTGGAGTTGTCTAGTCCGATTTGATTCATATTCTATCGAATAATGCATTATTAATATTATTGGAATTAACTTAAACTATTTCAGTAAAAGCAGGACTTGATTTGATTTGGGCGTATGCTTGCTAAGATATATGATATCTCTCATGGCTCCTCCTCTCTGTTGCTAATATTTGAATAAACTTAATACACCTCTTACCCTAAGGGACAGGGTATGAAAATCGCCAGCACACTAAACAAATATTTTAAGGGCAGAAGATGAGAAACAAATAAATAATTCAGCTGGGAATTGTTGGCAATTAATTAAGACAATTTATAGTTGCGTTTATATCGATTTAAGTCTTTTATGAAGGATTTCAATACTTGAAGTTCTTAAAGAAATTATTGAAAAATGCTTTAAAGAATTTTTAAGACAATCAAAAATAAATATTTCTGTACAACTTATGACTTCCCCAGGCTAGAGAAGATCAATAAAAATTAATTAATTAATATTTTAAGATTTAACTATAGCTTATGAATCACTTTCACAAAGCCAGAGAAGGTCGAGCTGTTTTCAATTGTTAGTAGAAACCAAACTGATTTGTCCTCGAATTTTTGTCTTGCTTATGTTATTATCTCTGTTTATGAATTATAAATGGCCTGGGCAAAAGTTTAAATATAATCTGCTTGCTTAAACTTAAACAATCTGATATTGTTTAATTTTCATTTGTTAAGTGCATTTAATATTCAATGAATTTAAAATTCAAATCAACAATTCTCTAAGCAAACAACATGGAAAAATTTCAGCTAATTTTCAATTGAAAGCATTCAATAGGATTGCAATAAGCCAATTTTAAATGCAGAAACTTTTGGCAAATGTGTTTGCATGCGAGTATATTGAGCCAGTTAAATAGTGTAGATACTTTGGTGTTTAAACATTTGGAGAGCTTCGAGGCAGTTAAAACAAAGTAGCACAATTAATTAATTGCATGCACTTTATGGCGATGGGATTGACTAGACGATGGCGTCTGGTAATGGGAATTGAAATGGGTTTGAGAATGTGCTTGACAGAGGTGAAGGAAATTGAGCAAGTGATTGGAGGGGCCCAGGGGCTGGCAGGCAAGTATTTGCTTTAAGCCAAAAAACCACACAATCAGCTAAATGACAATCCGTGGTTGGCGCCATCGCCTAAAGGTGGCAAATTGTTGTGCTGTACAAGAAGTAAGCTAGCTCAGCTGGTTTAAGTAGTGATGGAAGAGAAAGCCAAGTGATATCGACACCAAATGCCAAACACCTGCAATGATGACAGCAACAACAGCAACAATAACAACAAAATCAACTGGAAAAGGACGCCAATGTCAGGCGAGTCACAACGATAGCGTCAACTTAATTTTGCCTGTTTGCCAGCCAATTCGAGTGGCGGTTGTGTGGGAAATTAATTGACACTGTGGAAAATTGTTTGCTTACATTATTGGCATCGGCAACATACCTTACATACAACATACACACACACACACACACACACATATCTATATACACACATACACCGACTACTGACAGTGACTTTTGGCAGATAACAAAGTTAGAGTTGATGGGCGATTTTGAGGGGATTGGGGTGGACAGGAAGAAGTGGCCAAATGACACCTGAGCTTGCAGTTGCTCAAAGCATTCTTTGCGGATCTGCTAAGCTCTCAGCTGGCTTGCTTGGAATTTGAGCAGTTAAAGTAGATATTAAATAGAGCAGATAGAAGGGCTTAAAAGGAATTCCATTGTGCCGATGTAACTGAAAAGGGAGAAGGAATTTTCACATTTTGGTCATATTTTCCCTTAGGTTTTGATTGTAAGCTTAAAGCTAATTATGTATGCTAAAGGTAAGAGGTATATTAAGCTTGTGCAAGTAACTAGAACATAGATCGGGAAACCTTGGGAACCCTGAGACTATCAAGAACATATTCATGATCTTTCGGACTGTCTTTCTGCCTATTCGTCTATTCTTTATATGAGGGTCTGCCCTTGGGACTAGGATTTATCAGGCTTTCACGTTTACCATTCTTTATAATATTTTAATACTAATCAGTTCAAATAAAGTTTGAGGTTTCCGAGTAACTCAATCTCCGAGCGTAGATTTGATTCGTTAACCCTAACGCTCAGGAGTTCTTAGATTCATTTGAACCACAAAATTGTAAAAAGAAGCTTTCTCTCATAAAGTATCTATAATTTAATTAGCTTGAGCTAAATCTTTCAATCCTCATCAAAATCACTCGATTACATTGATGAAGGTAAGAACTGTGAATTTGAATGGATTGGACTGGAGGAGGAGAAAGAATAATGCACTGAGCAACCTTAGCCAATATACTTATCTCTATTCCGTGTTCATAACAGCTTAACAAAAGCTCCAGCCAATTGTTCTGTATGCTTCAGTTCCTTACTTCTCCATACTCTCTGCCACACCTCTCCTTCCTTCTTCTTGGCGTATTCGAAGTATTCTGAATCTGTTCATTGGATACCCACAGGTAGGAGTCTGTATAATATTTCCGGCGAGGTTTGTTTGTTGTGCTTTCCTACTCCAGTGATCAGTAGTTTTATCTTTAAAGTTTTCCTTAACTTTACCGACGCCGCTTTGAAATCCGGCATTGTTTTTCCTTTTTATTGTGGGGCCTTGTGGAAGTCTTACCTTTCTGTTTTTCCCCCCCCATTCCTACTTTCCCTGTTATGCTTTTGTGCGTGGCTGTTGTTGTTGTTGTGTGTGTGTGGTTTTTTTTATCACAGGCAGCGCTTTTAATTTCTCAATAATACGCCAAATACAAGGCAAAGAAATTTGCCTGATAAGCGCTTTTCACCCGCACAAATTCGCAGTACAACAACAACAAGTTTAAGAAACCAACACCAATGCCAACCAAAACATTTCATTGGCCGCAATCGCATAAACGCAGGAAAGTTGAAAGCAAAACGAAAGTGCCAAACTAGCCGCCCAGCCCCACCCGAAAAAAGCACCGCAGTGAGTATGCAATGAAAATAATAATGGCCCGCACAAATATACCGAGGCAGCAGAAGCCGTCTGCATTTGAAGTCTGAGTGTTGGGCAATTAAAGAAACCAAAGAAAGCCACATAAAAAAAAGAAAACTCCACGCAAAAAAACAGAGTGATGAAAAAAGAACTAGTGCAAAAGGAATCATTGGCAATGAGTTTTAAAGGCAATTGCGGCGGCCATTGAAATTCTACTCGACACGGGGAG
Source organism: Scaptodrosophila latifasciaeformis (assembly GCA_037075145.1). Taxonomy (NCBI): domain Eukaryota; kingdom Metazoa; phylum Arthropoda; class Insecta; order Diptera; family Drosophilidae; genus Scaptodrosophila; species Scaptodrosophila latifasciaeformis. The sequence continues at coordinate 20,265,018 of JBAMCM010000217.1, read as the reverse complement.
ACTTGAACCGCGAACGTTTCCGGAGTTCGCTTGATTCCTTTTCATATAATAATTGCAGTCACTCTCTCTCTCTCTCTCTGTGTCTCCCTTTCTTTTAAGCCATAAAGAGCAAATGAGTACAGAGGGGAGGAGCTCAATGAATTGGGATGGATTCACTATCCTGCCAATATTTACACTTAAAGTTTGCGTGTTAAGTGGATAAATTAATTGCTTGGAATGGTTTCAATGTACTTAAGATTTGTGGAAATCATTCAACTGCTGAAGAACTGCGGACAGAAACGTGGGCAATAACAAACAAATCTATAAAACTAGCAATTACATGGCCCAGTCATTTACTTGAAAAGTTATTCCTCTTCTTTCTTTTTTGTGGGTTTCCATGCATCAGCAATTCAAGTTTTTAATCTGAACAATCACTTTTGGAAAATCAATGAAAAACTTTGAGAAAAGCTAAATGAAGGTACACAACTTTTCGACTTTAACAAAGACTGGAAAAGTTTCTCATTAAAGTGTTTCAAGTTTATTTTATTGAATTTTCAACAAATCATATTTTAAGCTATTCAATATATCTTTCAAAAGTGCTTGAATTTAGCTTTAAGACTGAACTTTTGATTTAAGATTTAAGACTAGCAGGACACACGTTTGCTAGGCAAACAGCCAACTTCACATCATTTAACCGGCCACCAGTGAAGAACCAACAAGGACTCGGAGTTCGGCGGGCCATTCAACAGCGACCCAGGCTTCCGAAATGGGCTCAACAAACATAATCACAAGCTAAGCAATGGCGACTCTAACGTACGAACGCCCAAAAGTATGCAACAATTTATGCATGTTTACAGAGGCAATTTTTCGAAAATACACTGGTCAGCCCCGCCAGTCCAGCCCGAGCTAACGAACAAATGACCACTGAAACGCGTTGCCCACATTTTGGACAGTTTGGATGGCAGTAGGCAAGGGAGCAGCTGCTAGAAATTGGTTTCCATACATGGCTTTGGCACACCGCAGAGCATAGGCAAACATTGATCACTTACAGGAAGTCACTATGAATGGGTTCACAGCCTCCACTCTGCCTGTCTGGATCTCTCTGCACTTAAATGCATAAGTGTGAGCTCGTCTCTCTAGTGCTATCGCCTCAACGGTATTCTACCAAGCGGTTAGCAGCGGCATCAGGAACGCCCTTCCCAAACTGCCAACGTTTTTGTCATTGGCATTGGTGGCTTCAGTGCTGAGGTGCAACCACCGCATGTTAATATCATCCAATCTTTCTCTGTGTCCACCCCCCCTCTTAGTCTCTATAGCATTTTAGTCGTCTTTTTTATTTTTGCGCCAGCTGAATGGATTAAAGGCAGACCACTGAGCGCGCTTCTAACGCGGTTTTTATCCATTGATAAAGGCAAAACATGAAGAGCGAAACACTGCTCTGCCCCGATGAAAATTGCTGAATGAATGAATTTCCCGGCCATTGGCAATAGTAAAATGCAAATATTTTCAAAAGCCCATAGATGATGAATTTAAAAATTCTACAACTGGCAAGACTGTTAAAAGCTTACACGAATATTTCTCATGAAATTATTTATTCCGTTGCATATTTTTGATGTATCTAAATTTATTTTTTTCATTTATTTAAAAATTTAATTATATTTATAATAGTTCGGTAGCTCATTAAAATCCTATTAACAAATTAGGAAATGTATTTCCTTTTTAATAATTCTTATTTCCGGAAGGCTGTCTATGTTTTTATCAAAAAAAAAAAGGGGAAAGCTCCTCAAATAAATAAAAATATTTGTAGAAAATATTCATTTGACGTTTGAAAAAGACTCAATAAAAACTAGAATTATTTAAATTGGGAAACATTTTTTTTTATTTTTATTATTTAACCTTTGACAATTTCCCCTCTCATGGAGAAATCAAAATAATAAAAAAAAAACATGTGTATTATCGTATCAAAACAAATGTGGTGTTAATCAAATTTTAATATAAATAAATTGAATGCATAAATTGCTGTTCCATCATATTTTAATGCATATTTATGTTTCATTTTAAATGCAGTTGAGTTTTTTTCTTTCTCGTCCTTTTTTTTCATCAAAAAAAAAAAGAAACAATGATTTGTTTAGCTTCGTTTATATGAAATTCATGAATTTTTATAATTACAAATTATTGTTGTAAATTTCTTCAAGCCTCACCATTACGAAAATTATGTTTGCTCTGAACTAGTGAATATATGTGCAGACCCCAATCCGCAACGGTATGAGTGTGTCCATGTCAACATTTCAGCATATCAGACCTAAGCCACCGTCAATGACGGTGATGGAGCAGGGCATCTGTCGCATTGGTTGGCTGTGGCAAAAATGTTACCAGCTGTTGAGAGCTGGAGAGAGTGCAGCCCAGGATCAAGAGAAAACTGGCCCATTGCAGGAACAACAACAACAAAAAAAAAGATGACAGCTGCATTGCCGACAGCATTGAAAGCGCGACACAAACCCAGAGACACGGGGCACTAAAATAGTTGCTGACGTTGCATTAACCTCAACTGTCAACCATTAGCCAGCCCAACTAACATTTTAACTCCCCCCCTCCCTCTCCACAGCTTCATGCCAGTCAAGTCCCCCCCGCCTTGCTCTAACCGTTTTGGTACAGTCTCTTTGGACTTCCCAGACATCCCAACCGTTGCAGACATTTCAGCTACTCTGGTACGATTGCCTCGTCCGTAGGTAAGTTAAGCTTTGGATTTGCTTTCTGGTTTACTGGTTAGTGGTGAGTTGTGGTTTTGTTAGGTTTGGCTAGCATTTTTGTTTCTAGCTCTTATTGTTTGCCTTTTTATCTCTAAAGGACTAGAATTCAATAAAAAAAAAAAAATGTTGTCCGACAGAGGAAAAGGTAGACTAAAAGATTGAAAGATTGTTCCAGCTTTTCAGAAATATTTAAATTTACCTTATGAAAAGATTGAATCTTATATAACATAAGAGGTTTTTCATTAGGGGGAAAAAAAGAGATGTCCATAAAATACATTTTAAGATTTTACTTACTTTAAATTTGTTCAAAGGATTCGAGCAACCGACTCGGTTGCTTTTCTGAAAATTTATCAAGACGGAACTGAAATAGCCCTGGGGTGTAATAGTTTTGGATTTTATTACAACTAAAATTTGAATTTATGGCAATGCCAACATTTAATTTAATTTTCTATTTTCGGCATAACAACTTTTCGCTTTTTGTTCGCAAATAGTAATTTTAATTAAAATGTAATTCGCCAAGTCAAAGGAGCGTATCTCTCTCCTTTGGGCCACAATATCTCCCTAGGTTTACCCACCCCCACTCCCAGCCAAATTTATTAAATAAATGAATGTCATCATTTGCCTGTAGGGTCATTTTCGAAATCTGCATGTGTATGTGTGTGTGTGTGTGAGTGTTTGCGCCATGTTTGCGTACGCCGGGCGGGTATGTTTTCGTACGATAAATTGCTCGTAAGTAATTTTGTTTACCTTTTATTTTGCGTTAATTGTTTGTATATGCAACGGTCCAAAATTGTCCCCTCGAATGCATAGGAAAAATATAAACACGCCACTAAAGGGTACGCATAAGCACGCACACACCCACACAAACACACACACGCACAGATGGGTAGGCAAAGCGCATAGAGTCTCCTGCCACACGACCTTCCGGGTCTGGGCTTTTGCCACAAGCCATTCACAAATGGCCAGTATACTGAGCTAAACAAACCGGCCTCAAGCTTTTAGGCCACAATACGCATCAAAAAACACCAGATGCCCAGACAGACTGCACCAACAGCAACAGCAACAACAACAAAACATGTAGCAACTTTGGTAGCAATAAGAAAAAAAAACAAAAAATGAAATGAAATACAAGAAACGGAAGTGCGTGCGCGTGCAAGCACAAAAGCTTTCTGCCACGCCTTTACCGCACGCCCACAACCATCTAGCCACACACAACCACACACACACACAAACGCACTCTCCTACAAATTTGTGAAAAGTGCAGTAGCACAAAAAAAAAAGATGGGAAAAAAACTAACCTAGCCGAGTTAAAATGGCGACGGCGACCGCAGTTTGTTTTTAGCTTTTGCAGCCGCTTTGATAAAGTGCAGCCACGCAACATAAACAATGTTGGTGTGTGTGTGTTTGTGTGTGTTTGTGTGTGAAGCGTGTGTGTCAAAACCCGACAAGACCGCCAAACTACGAGAAGAAGTAGCAAACTAGAGAGCGGAGGAGTATAGACAAACATGGCCCAAGCTAGCCAGGTATGTATGAGTGTGTGTGTGTGTTTGTGTTTGTGTGAGAGGGAGTGGGTAAGCAAGATGTGTTCATATAGTGTCTACTGCTAGAGTAGTGGGCAGGGCTGGTTGACTAAGAGCGGTGATGGACGGGCCGACGGGGGCCAAACATGTGGGTACGTGTTTTTACGCTTGAAGCGCCATGGCCGTTAATTGAAATGCATGTGGTGCGCGCAAAGTTGCTTTTTGCCTTGTGTGTGGCGACTGCTAGCTGGGATATACACCGACACACCGATACAACGATACAACGATACACCGACTAACGAAATCCAGTTAAAGGTGTTGCTGTTGTTGTTGTTGTTGTTGCTGTATATTTCGGAGACTAGCTTTCACGTTGCTAATGCAAGCTGACGGTTTACCGGAATACCTCAACTGCCAGGGCTTTCCCTACAAAATCTTCTCACTTATTGCCATTATCCCAGGTAGATGATAGGGCACTTCTCTGAGAGAGCAAACCCCTGCTTTCTGTGCAGCTTGAAAAGTAAAGCTATCGCTACACTTGTTCCAGAAATGTATCGAACAAAATATTTAATTAAATGCGCTTAGAAGACTCTCAATAAGTGTTTTTTTGGAGTGCTTGAAAATTGGATAAATGTTCAAGCTGACTATTATATATTATGGGATATCTAAAAGCTAAGGATAGAACATGTGTCTTTTCCGCCTTAATTATGAGAAATTATAAGGGCTTGAATTTTGTATATATGTTTAGGCTGACTATTATATATTATTAAAGCAAGTGACAGAACTAAAATTAGTATGCGTCTAATCCGCCTTAATTATGAGGAATATAAGGGGCAAAATTTTGAATATATGTTCAGGCTGACTATTGAATATTATGGAATATCTCAAGCGAAGGAAAGAACTTAATTTAGTATGCGTCTTTTCCGCCTCTATTATGAGGAATATTTAAACCTTGAATTTTGAATATGTGTACAAGCTGACTATTATGTTATATATTATGGGATATCCAAAAGCAAAGAATAATAATTAATTTTTCGCCTCAAGTACTCTGGGATCCAATAACTTCTTTTAAAAGATCAGCCGGTCTTTTATCAAACAAGTTGTCTTTGTAGCTCTTTGGAAAATTATTCTGGAAATCTTAAGCTTTGAGAATGTTGGGAAAATTATTGCCTTGGAGCCTTTCAAACTTATTTCACTATATCAAACAGGTTTCAGTCTGAGAAAATAAATTCAGATCTTGTTGATAAGTTTCCGTTTTCCGGGAGATCTGTCTACTAGATATTCCTACTTTATGGTGCCATATATTTACTCTTCAAGCATTCTTTCAAATTCTCTTGTCTCTCTTTTTCTTGTTCTTGTAAAATCTCTAGTGTGTTTCGTGTTCGCGTTTTTGCACGCACATTGCTTTCTCCTATATTATTTTCACACACCCATGGATTTTTGTAGTTGTTTGTTAGTTATGGCACGCATATTCCAGCCACATATTTCAAGCGGTTTCTAATTTGCTTGCCGGGGGCTCTTTTGGTCTCTCTTCCCCTAACGTATCTCTCTACGAAATTCTAATTTATTTGCAAACTAACGTTTTTTGTTTGTCCAAACACTCAGCCCCCAAAGGCTGTCTCCCTCACTTCTTCTACACTTTTAGACACACTAACAAAAGGGCACAGGATTGTCGGTAAATGTGGTTGTAGGTGCGTGTGCGTGTGTATGTGAGTTTGCTTGGTTTACGCGTTGATTAAAACTGCACAAAAGTGGAGAAAAAAAAAATAAAAATAAAAATGAAGAAAGTAAAGGAAAATACAGGAAAAAGAGTCAAATAAAAACATCTGGCAAATAAATAAATTCCGAGTTGGGAGGTGTTGTAAATGCGTTAAAACTCCTGAAAGTCGTAGGAATGTAAATGAAACTGAAAGTGAAATTGTGGTAAAAGTTAAATTACAACTGGGCAAAAAAGGTGAAAGCAAATAAACGCTTACTCAAAAAATAATAATGAGTAGGAGGAATCGGAAATTTTATAAAAGAAAAACACAATTTTCATTCCTGTATATATAAAAACTTTTTCTATTCAAATGTTGAACCTTTTTTAATCAAAACAAAATAGTCTTAATTTTTAAATACTTAAAGATCTTAAGTTATCATATTATTATATAGAAAAATGAGAGCTACGATTTAAAATGAGTAACATATCATCTCGAAGAGATAAAGAACTTCTTGTCAGTATATCTTAAGTCAATTGATCTCAATAAATTTAGAAATAATTGAAAGCTTTATAAAGGACAAAAAGGAAAAAGATATATCGGTAAGACCCAGATATGGATGTCAGAAACCTTCAATGTTACCATAAGTATGATCAGGGTGACTAGAGAAATTGGTCTGGCATATCCGTGTGTCTAATGACTATATTAGAAGCAAGTAACTATACCTTTCTGTTCCTTTGTCAATAACCTATACAATTTTATAGCGACATTTATTCACAGTAGGGTATATCTTCATTAAAGCCCAGTCAATGCGATGGTTGGCTTTAAACTGAGCAGCTAAGATATTTGTATATTTATTAGGTCGGTTATTTTAGCCATCTTCTAGCCTTAGCTCTATGGGAACGCCAACTCCTCAGGAACTCTACCTCTCTCTACCTCGCATATAACATGTCGTGTGATTTCACTAGATTTGCGACTGGAGCATTCAAGTTTTGATGAGGCTTAACCTTGTTGCTACGCCACAAATCTGCATCCCATATCTCTAGATGGATGCCATATGCCTCTCCTGTTGGTTAGTGCCAGCTTGCTGCTTAAACTCGGAAGCCAAGGTATGTTACTTAACTATGCCTTAAGCCTCTTAATCTTCTCAGTTATATATACCTAGGTCGTTGTGTGCTTTTTCTTAGGAATACTCCAAAAGATTTGTTGTTTTAAGTCCACATGACTGATGGGTGTGTCAGGTTCTATACATATGTTCCACCTGGAGGCTCATTTTACGAAATCTTTTTTTAGTATGTCTGCAGTAGGTCAGTGGATGTATAGACGACTCTACTTATGGATAGAACTGCTGATTTATAAAATAAAAAAATCCAATCATTAATTTATTAATTTTGTCTTTCGAAAGAAAGTATTTATATAAATCAGAAGTTCAAAATACAAAATATTTTATTAGCTTTATTCTTTTGCATTTAATTAATCAGCAGAAAGTTTATAAAAATTGTCTAATAATTTTTTTGTACTCAATAAAGTGTACATTTATAATTACATTGATTACACATCTTATTTTCAGCCAACCATATTTTTATTTTATTTCCAAGCACCTGCACTCTTCGCTTTCAGCCTGAGGCTTGGGCATATTTCATTCCGAGTTTTTATTAGTCAATTGACTGTGAAAAAAAAATATATATAGGAGAGCAAAACAGACAAACAAAAGCACAGCTGGTGGGTGAACAGAGAGAAAGAAAACTAACCCATATATATTTAATGCATTCCTAAAGAGTTTTTCATCAACTAAAGTCACAGCTGCAGCTGCTAACTTGTCGGGCCCTGAAAAAAAGTCATTTCTAACCTCTTCTTAGACACCCAAAGTCACCGCTGGAAAGCTTTAAAGTAAATATCATTAGCATTATGATGCCAAGCTCTAAGTCCTAGACATACTCATTTCGTATATGTGGAGAAAGAGTGCATCCTATCTACTCAGAGAGGCTCGCAAAATGGCGCTTTGGGTCGGCCCAGGCGGGCTCAGGTGGCTCCTATCTCTCGGTCGCTTTCTGCTTCAGCTGTGGCACATGGTGCCAGGGATGTCTGCACTGGCCTGCAAACATGTATATGCACGTCATCAAATATGTTTACCTTACTTCATATGCACATTTACACACACAAACATTTCAACCTAGCTGGGCAGCAGCCCTTGTACTACGCACCCAAATACACTCACACACAACCTGCGGACATATTTTCATATTGCAAAAGCAGCATATGAGAAAAAGAATATGAGGCGTTGGATGGTGTGTATGCGGAAAGCGGAGGGTTGGGCCATGGGACTGAGTTAAAGGGGAGTAGAAAAACAACAGCCAGTGCATCCAGTGAGTGAAAATAAACATGTGTGCAAACATTCGCAGGCAACAGAACAGGCAGGTTGTAAATCTATTGCCTACTTGTAGGCGCAAATATTTATTACAGGGTGTCCTCTCGAACTGCTGAATATATTTATGCGCCCCAGAGACCCATTAACTTTACCCTGAAAATTTTCTAAAACAAAACTTAATCTGGATTTTTCGGAATGCAAAATTTTTAATGGATTCAATCTAAATTTTTTTTTGCAAAATATGAAAGCTTCAACTAGCCTTAACCTTTTTTCTAACCAGATGATCTCTTCAATAGATTAAATTCTATTAATTTAGCCTTTTATCTATATATAATCAATCATAGACAAAATGTATACTATAATCTGAAACTTAGAATTCTTAACTCTTTAAGTCTTCTTAAACTTTCCTAACTCTTCAACAATCTTTAACTTTTCTTTTCCCAAGGAGAATTTGTTGCATCTCACACTGAAATGCCGGCTTCTTAGAAGACTTGAAAATATTGATACAGGGTCACAACAGGCCTTAGTACTACCTGGCCTCTCCCATTGTTGCAATGAAAATTGAGTCGTATCTTTGTTACAATGTTACCCTGTATTTGGTATATTTATATACGTGTATTTTGTGTTGGTGTGTTTGTTGTTTTTAGTGCTCATGGCGCTGGTGCAAGTGTTGCAATTGAATTTCGCCAGAGGGACAGTGAAAGCACCCACAAATCTGGCTCTCCACCCTTCACCTTACAGTAACTTTTCCTCGACAAAACCTATCTACCACTCAGCTATGCTCCTCAATTCGAACTACCGAGCAACTCTTTATTTATACTATGTTAGAGACTCTTAGCTAGGTAAGGCATAAAAAATGCAATACAACTTTTCAATATTACTTGGAAAAGCAAAATTCACACACACACACGCACACACCGACACATATACGTTCCCATATTCGTAGAATCGGCCATATTTTCTGCATTTGCCTCCGCTGAGCGAATAGGTGGAGACAGGGAGTCGGCAGTAAACGCATGGAAAGAGCTAAAAATCTGCAATACCTTATTTTTATAAGCTGAAAGTGCTTTTTCTTTCTGTCTTTTATTTTATTGAATTTTTATCAATTTGTTGTCCTTGCCAAGCAGAAAAGAAACAAACCAGGCAGCCAACGAACCCGACAACCAGTCAAGCAGCCCAATGAACCTCATCCCCCATCAGCAAACGAACCAAGAAACCAAACTTATATTGGTAGATTCAATCCAAACGACCTGTTTTGCTTTCTGCTATTTCTGAAAATGCATACATTTAGGCTTGTCAGACATGGCCCACGCAATTGTTTACTTTGCTGTTACAATTACTCTGGCAAAATGTTATGAAACGTCTATCAATGGCTACATGGAGTAGAAATTCTCTGACTATGTCCCAGTGTGTGGGAGTGGCTCAAGGGGTCTTGTATGACAAGTTGTTAGATTTTTCACTTTTTTTTTTTTTGCAACTGTTTTTAGTCATTCCAGCTTACACCCTGATCTTTGTTGTTTTGGTTCATAGTTTAAGCCATTGATGGCATTGACTGGGCGTCTTTGGCTTTTCAGGCATTTTCAGCACTTTTATGTTTTTGACTTTTTTTGATTTTGTAAAACTTTTGAAGTTCTTTAGTTTGTGCCGATGATGCCAATCCGGTCACACAAGTTTGCCTAACAGTTGGATAGGCATTCTGCTATGGTAAGCAAAAGTACTTTAAGCACTATCAACTTACTAGTTCCTACTTGTTTCACAATCATAGAAAACATTTCACTCCCCAAATAAAAAGAAGGAAACTAATGAAATGTCAAGGGTTTTCAAGGTTGACTTGAGTAGCTAAAAATTTATTTATTTTTCTAGCATTTAAATTTACAAAGGTTTTAGCTTTAACAATTTGCATTTTCATAAATGAATTAATTCGCCTATTTGCATTAATTATACACTAATGCAGTTATTATGAACTAAAATCAATAACAAAAAAAAAAAAAAAGAAAAAAACTAGTGAAAGATTTATTTTCAAAATATCAAATAACCTTTGATTTGTCGGGAATTTGTTAGAGCTAAAAATAAAATTAAATTACCTCTAACAATGTTAGCTTCGTTTAATCAAAGACCAATTAAATGGACGCACATGCGAAAAAAAAGTTTGCGAAATCAACCACTCGACAAAGAATATCACAATTCAAATTATCTTTTTAATACAAACAATATGATAAGCACAGCTTGGATTGTGTTTAAAATTTTTCGACAGTTCGACTGTTTTGTTCGAAATTTTCAACACAAATTGAAGTTAAATAAGCACTTAACATTTTGCATGTAACCAAATTATAGAGCAAATCAAACAAATCGGAATCATAACAATAATTGACAGCTCATTTGATTTTAATCAATATCAAAATTATTCAAGGGGAAATACTGTATTAGCATTGCTTTCTTCTTTTTTTTTAGGGTTACAAATATGCAACATAATATGAAATTATCAATTTCCATAATCTGCGAAAACTACGCTTAACTATCTATATTTGCATGAATATTTAAGAGCCTCACTTGTGATATAATTTGATATAATGCATATTGAAATGCTAATAATAGTGTTCGAGGCAATCACGACTCAATCCCCATAATCTAAAATCATTTGATCTCACTCTTATGTGGTTGTTGGTTTGGCCTGATCTAAAAAAAAAAAAAGTAAAAAATCAAAAATCCTGATGGTTAATGCACAATATTTTGCACGTAATTTGAGTACTTATACACTTGACATATACACTTCAATTCAGCAATTAAATCATTATTAAATGGTATACCCATCAACCCCTGCCAGAGCAGCCCATTCAGAGCATCTGTAGGCGACCTCTCCATTGACAGTCTGATTTCACCCTATAAGGTATCTGTAATTGTATATGAGTCCATCGTTTGGACCTCAACATGCCCATTGTTGAGGTTTGCTTTCTCATCCATGAGCCTGACAATGGCGAGCAGGCAGATGATGATGTGGGCGTCCTGGGGTGTGCGTGTGTATTGTAACAATTATCAGTTGAGTAAAGGCAGCTGCGATAACAATATCTCACTCTCTCAATGTCTCTCTGCCCCTTTTGTCAGGGCTGTCTGACGACACTTGATGACGATGACGATGATGCCGAAGCTTACGACATTCCCCATAGCGGTGATAAAATTTTGTTGCCTAGTGTAATGCTTAATGCCTTGAAACGATTGTGTTCATTGACTGCCTAACGATTTTGTTGAGTAGGCTAATGTGCTGACTGACTTTTTAGGGATGTGCGTGGGCGTGAGTCTCAATTCTTTTGGTCTGGTTTATTTGAGTGCGTGTGGCTGGGAATATAAGTGTTTGGGATTTGGAGCATTTCATTTAGCAACTTGACTGCATTTTGTGTCTATCATGCTTATCGAGCATTTATTTGGATAGCTTCTAACTTACCTGATAGTTACGAGTAATTCAATCCATTACAAATAACTCATATTTATAGAATCCTGTACTCACTATCAAAAGAATATTAATTCTACCAAATTCAAGTCTACTTTGATTATGTTATATAAATTGACAAAGCTCTTGGGGCTTGCCCAATTTTGAAGAGCTCTTGATTTTGATAAGAACCTTTGGGGTTCTATTGGGTTTTTTTGATATTTTATAGAACTTAAGATATAGACTAATTTGCATATTTAAACAATTATAAATTAAAAAATAAATCAATAAAATCTTAGATATGAAAACACTTTTGCATTAAATTAATTTTGGTCTGGTAAAACTATCTAATCTTGTGGGAATTTTTGAATTTCGCAGCGTTTATCAATTCCATATATAATCGATGTTTAACTAAAAAACAGTTAGTTTTAACGAGGTGCTTAATGTGGTCAAAACAATCATTATTTTGTTTACCATGACGAAAATTACAACATTAAAGTTAAGTGGACCCGAAGACTCAACCAGTCCTCCGCTCTTGGACCAATTGGTGCTGCAGCAACAAATCAATGCGAATTTCATTTTACACTCAATTGCCAACTACAAAAAAGCACCAGCCAAGCGAAAGACTCAACTGTACATTGACAAAAAGTGGCAGGACCTCCAGCAATTGTGGCGCGAATTCCGGCAGCTGGATAGGCAAATACGACGTGTCTACAAGGATATGAAACCTCAGCATGGCTACTTCCAACTGGAGTTATATGAGTTTGTCCAAGAGAAATATATGAAGGCACGTGGCTATTTTGTCCGGGACAAAAAGAATCTGCAAAGAGGGCCAGGAATTGCAGGTCCCAAAGCGGTTTAACCAAGGAAGCTGACACAGAGGGAGAATGTGAGAAAACAGCAACGAAGCAAGGAAAGTGATAAAGAGCGAACTTGGCAAACTTTATTATTGGTCTGGTGGAAATGTTGCCTGAGCAGGCTAAGGCTGACGACAGAGCAAGCAATTATACTTACTTATAGCAATATCTGTATAAAATCAAAAATTCCAATCAATCTGGCCAAGACTAATGTGATTGATTACGTTTGCATTCGTCATATCTTTTTAACCCAAATTGGCTTATCACAAATGACGTTAGCATTAAAGTTCCGTGTCATGCCAACAAATTGGAGGGCAGAGACAAGACCTTGACTCCCAGCTACCCAAGTTGAAAGAATGAACGAAGGAAAATACACACACACAAAGGAAGAAAAAAATTATACTTTCTGTCCATCTGATGACGAAACACAAATGTGGATTGTCATTTTGCACGGTTACAGTTTGCCTGAGGAAATTGTCAGAGACTCTGAGGAAAAAACTTAAATGAAGCAACAACCGAAAAGGAAATGTTGGACAAATAAAGGTTGAGTGGGGATGGGTATAAAATAAATTGATATTGGCAAGAAAGGAGCAAAAAAAAATATACTTACCAATTCATTTATAAAGATGTATATGAATTGCCAAGGAATAATTATTTCCTTTGAAAACGTAATAAGTTTTTATATTCATTTCTAGTTCGAGTGAGACTAACAAATTATAAATTCCTTCTACGCAGCTATATTGTTAGATATTGATAAGTATTTTGGCAAAAATTTATAGTATAGGCCAACTCACTTGGGAAATACCTTAGAAAACATTTTTATCTGATTAGTTCAAAATTTAATGAGCTCTAAATTGTACCGACTGATATGCTGATAACCGAACTTATGGGTTTTCCTCATCATTTATAAGTAGTCAACTGAGAATCTTATCTTTCATAATTTAATCAAGAATAAAAATAAAAGATAAAGCTGAACGTTAAACTCGGGTGCGGCCGAGTTTGGGATACCCTGTACCTAGTAGACGGAATTGGAAAAGAAAAGGTGGTAGCCCTGTTCGTTTACATTCACATAAAACCTCTCGTCTTAATATTCCTATGAATCCAACAACACATAGCTCACAATAATGCAAACACGCCATCTATCGGACTGTTCATTGGACCGTTTCTCAGTTGGACAATTAAAATCTTGACTCTGGGTCTTTTTGTATATCTCATGTAAATCTGATGCTATATTAGTCATGTTTGATATCAATGGAAAGATTATTAGATTTCTATTAATTTTTTGGAGGCAACCACAAGGCTTTCAAAAAGTGAGTGAGGTGGAAAGAAAGGCGGGGGGAAAATAAACTTGACCAGCGTACACACATAAGGAGTTTGAATCCCATGTGTGGTTATCCTAGCTTCTATAGTCTCTAAGATCTGAACGCACACAGGCAGTCGGACAGACGGACGATTTCTCTAGTCACCTTGATCATATTGTGGGTAACTTTGGGAGGTCTACTACGTCTCCTTTTCTATGTTATATACATATATTTGCATAAACTTTATATAAGCCTCAACATTAAGGTACAGGGCATAATGAAATTTAGACTAACGAAAATTGGATACTTGTTTTGAAAATTCTGAAATATGATACAAGCCAGCTTCAAATCATGGAGTCGAATGATTTACGGAATCTATATTAATTTATTTAGGGAGATAATTCAAACTGTATATAATATCCTAATTAAGTTAGAAAGAACTCAAACAAATCCTGTTTTTTTTTTTTATAAGAAAAAGGTGTTTGGTCCAAATGAAGTGGACAACAAGTGTTGACAAAGTTAATTTATTTGCTTTCACTTTAGAGGACTATTAAGCACACAAATAATTTATCTTTTCTATGTTTTCTTTTTTTTTTTTGTGCCATTTTGTTTTTCTTTAGCGTGTGTTTGTTTATCTTGAGAGGAAAAAAACAACAACATTAATAGCAGCTGAGGAAACAAAAACAATTGTCTTAACCAAATAATGTGCTAAACAGCTAATAAAAATGGCCACAAAACAAACTAATTCGATAATTTGTTTTAGATGTTAAAGCGCAAAAAGCAATCTGTAAGTTGTTTTGGTTGCTTTCGTCCTCTTCCCCTCTTCCGTGTACACCAACATTTTCATCTTTTGTTTGGGCTGTGGTCACAATATCTGCCCTGTTGGGTGGATTTTTTTTCTCTCTCTTTTTTTTTTTGTTTTTTGGTGTTGGCTTATTTCTAATTTCGCACGATTACGAGCAAAGGCGGCCGGAGTAAAATTGAGCGAAAGGCACTAAACTGAATTAAGACCACAAATTTATGTGGCGGCAGACAAAATGTGAGGTTAGGGATCCAACCATGAGGCATGCGGCTTCATGGACCCCCAAAGCGGCGTTTCTGCCTAAGCAAAAAAAATTGCCAAGACAAATGTCTTTATTTTTTGTTAGTGATGTTTGGTGTTGCTGTTCGGATTATTTTAGAAGTTGTGTTGTTGTTGTTGTTGTTGGGGCTGTTTTTGTTGTTATTCCAGTAAAAGGTGGCAGTTTGCTTGTGTGCGAAACGGGCATTTGCTGTGCAATGATATACACCCTACACAGAATCTTGAAAGGCATATCGAATATCAAATCATTTTGTCATGATTAAAGGAATTTTTTTACTTTACAAAAAAGGCTGAATTTATCAACAAATTATTTTAAATTTATAAAAATATTATTTCATCATAAAATGAGAATAATAATTCTCTCTAAATTCCATTAAATATGTTTGACCTGATGGCCTAGATTGCTGTGAGACTCAAGTGGATTGTTGGATTGGATTGTAGGATTAATATAAAAAGACACACAAGCCTCGAGTTTAGGGTATTTGTTTCCAATCGTTTAAGGTGAAAAAAAATAAACACAAAAAAACCAATAGAATCTCCTACCCGAAATGTAAGTGTAATGGAGTCCTTTTCCCTCCTTCCATTCTCTTACTAAGCCACTCAGGCTTCAACTTCCCCTCTCCTGGTAAATCAACCGACCAGAGCAAAGAGCAAAAAAGAAAAGACAAAACAGCCGAAAACAGCGTGAAACCTTCAGCGGATGCGGACCGATGCTTAGCCCGACATGCTCTCATGTCCACAAAGCAGGCAGTTATCCCTGCCTGCCGACCCTCACTGCTTCACACCAACCGCCTGGCCTCGTCATGACCGACGACGCATAAAAGAATGCCATAGTGGAAAACATAAGCGCAAAATAAGAAATAAATTTATGTAAAGCAAAAATGAGGTAGACAGACGAGGCGTTGGGCCAAATCGAGCGGTGGTTTTATTTCTTTGTAGGTCTCGCTTTTTTTTAGGCAGACCGTTTAAAAAAGGCCAAACGCGTTGGTCATGGCCAACAAGTACGATCCGGCAACAAAAAGAACAGTAACAAATAAAATTGCATATTTTACAGCCGAACGGGTGGGTGGGTGTTTGGTGGAGAGGCGTTGCGCACTTTAATAAGATTTATTAAGTCGCGTTGCAGACTTTTAGGCGTGCCCGACATTGACTTGGTCCCTTTTGCCTTGATGTTCTTCTTAACAAAATGGCAAATAACCCAGCTTCAGCCAGAAGCTGGTAGTCTTCTTAAAACGTTGACTGTGGCGCACAGACTGTCAGAGTGGCAGAGTGGCAGAGGGGCGGGCCTAACGGTACCGCGCTGTAAATATTTGTTACTTAACTCTTGCCGCCACCATTCTAGCCATTGGAGTCTGTTTGCCTTTTCTGTGTTGTCGGCTGTTTGTTTTCATGTTCTCCGTCTTGTTTTTGCCTTCTTCTGTTTTCCTTTTTGTTGGTATTTTTACTGTTTATTTTTCAGCTAATAAAAAGTTGATGTGCCGCCGCAGTGTTTTTTTTTTTTTTGGCTTTTTTTTCGCAGTCTTTGTTTTTGTTACGGCTTGTTTCTTTTCGGTTGTGGTTGTTGTTGTTTGTTTTTCCTCTCGGCTTGTTCTTTTTTTTTGGCTGCCTTTATTTCAGTGCTTTTCGTAAAGGCGAAAGTGAACTTATGCTGGCTGGCAGTGCCTAAGAGCTGGCAATGAACTTTTGCACTATATTTGAGACTGCCACCGCCTGGCACCGCCTGCCCGGCCATTTGACTCGAGTCGAAACCTGTCAGTGACTTTGTGTAGGTGAATGCTTGAAAAGCCATACAGATATATACAGATAAATAGCTAACATACATATGAGAGAATAGACTAAAGAAGTTGATAGTTATATTTTGTGTTTTTGTTTCGACTACTCACAAAATGACTTTGACAAACAACTTTTTAAGTTCAAGGTGCCAGAGAACTTAAGAGAGGCGGAACTGACTCCTCAAATGAACTTTTACGCAAGTTTATTAAGGCGTGAGTCTTCTAACACTCCTAAAATTGCTATATGCAGTTTGTCTAGTTTGACTCTCCTTTCGAAGGAATCTTAAAGATTCAATTTTCAGAGAACGTGGCCTCTAACAAATGAAGTTGCAAACTTGAGGGCTGACCTTAAATGATGTCTATGTCTTGGCTTTTCTAAGCTTTTCACTATCAATATTTAATAAAAGTTTTGGAAAAGAGTTTTACATTTTAAGTAAGATTAGAGACTTAAATATTCCGTACTCATAGGACACAGTCTTTGAACATTTAATAAATAATCAGTTTGCCTCTCGAATTTTATGAGCTTCCGAATATATTTAATGCTTTATTGAAGTGACAAGATACAAGGTGCAGAAAATCCTTGAAAATTCCATATAACTAACAGAATTTTATTAAGCTGCCCTGTCACCATAGCAATGTGAGATTTTCGCTTGCTTTAACCTGGGCATTGTGGTATTTTAGTGGTAAGTGTGAATATCATGAACTTAATGAAATAACTCAAAGGTCAATAATGTGGCCATTTTTACTTAACAGGTGCGACTGACAGAATACACACACCATTAAAGTGGACAAGGTTGTGCCACCGGGTGTGGACACTTGCTTGGATATTCTTGGAACGCCTGAGGAGGGACTAACGGAAACTAAGCAGTGTGCCTAGGCCAAGAGGAGGCTTGAATGCCAAGGTGACTGCTCTGGCAAACGATCAACTTGTGGAGAGTGCATCTTGGGGCAATTACTGCGCCACTTCTCCCTGGCACCACGTGGCTACCCTCTGGGAATTTATCTTAAAAACTTCAGCAGAATTATGGGGCTTTTTATGCTCGAGGTCTCTTTCAAAATAAAGTAAATGGAATTCTGCAAACAATTGCTACTCTTTTCCTTGTCCCAGCCTCTCTTTTTTGTCTTTTGTTTCACTGGCTCTGTGCGAGTTTGTGTCATAAAAACCAAATTTAATAAATATTTTGGCCAGCAGACAGGCCACCATCTACCAAAACCAACTGCCAGGCCAGTCATATAAAATTGATGTGCAGTCGTCTGGCCAACCACCTGCTGACACCCCGCCGCCCTCCTTTCAGGCCAGCCAACCTTTTCAGCATGTTGCTGAACAGTAAATAATGTAATAATCTGAACGACTGGCAGAGCCACATTGCAGAGCTTCCAGCTTCCAGCCACCAGCCACCAGGTTCCACAGGTCCTGTCGGCAGTGGTGGTACTGTTGGTGGTTCCAGCTTTGGTCTCCGTACGCCCCATAAACCAAATTTATGCACGAAATTCAATTATGCTTAAAATGTGGTTAATAGGCCGTCTGAGGGGTGAGCTGCTAAAATTGCCATGCCAACAATGGGGACACCCTGGGGAAAAATATTCGCTCCTGGTTATTACTGAGCTCAGCTCTCTTCTCTCTCACTCAATATACCAAATATGATTATGCATATATACACACACACACACACACACATGTACAGAACCACATATATCTTTTGAAATTAGATATCGTTATGCTGTTATTTAATAACAATTTCAGTTTTCCCTTTGTTGTTTATTTTTACAGGCTCAGTTTTTATGACTCATATGATAAAAAAATAATAACAACTGAAACAATGACAACAAACCATATTCCAAACTCTTTTGGAAGCACACATAAATGCGAATAAAGAACTTTAAAGCTCGTAATATTTTCAATGGTTTGGGGTTTTTGAATAGAATTAATCAAGTTAATAAAAAATAATAATAAATAAAAATCTAAATTGAAAATGTTTCTTCGATTTATACTATCCCATTAAGATATTTATATTTATTAGGAAAGTAATTCTTTATATGATTTGAAAAGCTGAGTCCTTCTCCAACTCAAACGCTGAAGCAGGTTGTAAATTAAGGAACCGATTAAGTCGAATTATTGTTAACTATGAGCTAAAGTTATGGCAGTTTAAAAAAAATAGAAAGAGAACCATCTAACCACCGAACGATCGTTTGGGAGCTGTTCGCTCCAGCTCACTGTAGAGTGGCCAGACTGTTAACTGTTCATTGAATAAGTATGAACTTTGAGGTAAAGGAAATCAAATTTTTAAGACTCTAAAAATCGATTGATTGATATCCACCAATGCTATATATACCTGAGATATACGAAAACGAAAATGCCAGAGTCAAGATTTTAGTTTCCCTTGCCCAAGTGGCAAACAGGCGGATAAACACTCCGATAGATGGCTTGCTGGCCAGTCATGGTTATCACCAGGCTAGGGTTGCCACTTTTTAAATTCGGTCTAATAGGAATAGGGTATTCCAAGCACGGTTGCTACCGATTTTAAATTTCGACTTCATTTTAGTTTAATATTATAAAAGACAAAGTTCCATGTTTACTTTTATTTTTTTAATAGACAAAAAAGTAGTCTTTAATGTTCTTTTACTTTATTTTCTCATTTTTTTTTTGCAAACTTTTAAGCGCATTAGAAAATTAAAGAAAATAAAGTGCTTATCAAAAAAATAAAGGTACTATCAAAAGACTGGAGCAGTTTAATCTTTATACAAGATTTCCAGTTTATTTTTATACCTTTTGAATGAATGAAATTGTAAATCAAGCCAATTAAAATCAAAATCAATCTTGAAATTTTTATTGAAACGCTTTCCGGGGGAATTAACCATGTCGCTATCGTGGTTTATTATCTTGGAGCACACACACACACATACATAGAGACTAGCACAACTCTTCACCTCGTAAACTTGACAACATTTATGGGAAGTTGTCTAGTTGAAGCTGAATTGCTTTATCTTATCAATAGACTAACGAAGCCAAACCAGACCAAACTAACTGCAAAAATTGGTTACTTCTAACAAAGTCTCTTTCTGTGTGCATGTGTCTGTGTGTCTGTGTGTGTGAGCGTGGAAGACAAACTGCAGTGACGACCAGTTGCTGGCGGGGACAACTGACCGAAAAATGAACAAAACTGAGAAAACTGCAGTGCCGTGCACAATGAGGAAAAGTAGAAAATCTGTCAGAAAAATGCAACAAACGAATCCGAACCAACCGGAGCAACCTGCTAAAAAAAACTCTTGGATAAAGCACAAAAAGTTAACATGACCATGAATTTGAGCTGCCAAAGTTCATTTTTAATTTAACAAAGAGAAAAAGCGCTGACGGTAAAGGGGGGCAGTGAAAGAAAAAGCCAAGAAACAATCTATAAACCCACAGCGAACACGAACTTTTTTTTTTTTTTTTTTGGCTTAGTTCCTGGAACAAGTATTTCTCCTGGTCCCAATGTTCTGTTTGTTGTTTTTGTACTACGCCAAAGTTGTTGATATCTATTACGGCGCACTTGAAGTAGTCCGCAAGCGTCGTTGTTCTCGTCGCAACCTCAACTCACTTAACTTGGCTAGGGCGATGGGAGCACTTTAAGACAGTTGCCAATTGAATGGCAACTCCACTGGACTACAAGATGGAAGAAAACGCACACACACACACACACACGCACACTGGCACCATCGTACAGTTGACATGACAGTTGGTTAGTCTGGCACTGGCTATAAGGCACGTAGCTCAGTTGCAGTTAAGATTTGGATTTGGATTTGGTTTTGCAACGGTTGTGCACATATCAAAGCATAAAACTACAAAACACTTATCTGAGTGACAAATATATAAAAAGGAAGAGATAGACGACAATCGGTGAAAGAGATGGCAGTGGGGAAGGGCATCCCATGCGGGTGTGTGCCTGACGTAGACGCAGTTCAGACGCATTGAAAGAAAAATGTATGTGAATAGATTAAAAAAAAAAAAAAAGAAAAAGAAAAAATAAGAAAACAAAAATACAACAAACACACAACATCTGAAAAATACAACACGGTACAAAGGAAATGTCGCACGTTGTCGTAATAATAAAGGAACGACATGGGTGCACATGACTTGGATTGAAGTTGGTTATGTTTGGGTTGAGTTGGGTTAAGCTGGGTGAGGCTCAGAGGTTCCACATATGTCGTCAGCAAGTGCAGAAGCAGAAACAAAAACACAGCCAAGTGCTAGACTGAAAATGCCACGGGTCCATTATCTCCCTAGCTGATTCTCTACTTCCCTTTTTAATTTTCCTTCTCTCTTTTTTATTTGCCATCTTTTTCCCATTGCCTGCCTAGTTGAACTTGCTTGTAATATTTGTTAAAGAACCAGCAAACTAGCAAGTTTCACAAGAATTCATCCAATACGTACTTCAGATACTCTATGAGAAGTCAAATTAGTGGACAGGAGCATATGGTAAAATATTTTTCGGATATTTATATGATAATGACATGATCTATAAGATTATACTAACTTAAAATATTAATATATATATAATATTAATTTAAGAATTAAGAAAACATATTTATCTCAAGAGCTCTTTATATAGACAATATTCTGATTTGAACGAGAACGGTTCAGATTAAGTTGGGTACTCCGTTTTTCATAAAAAAACTTTGAAGATATTTTTAATATTTCTGAGAAACTAAGTATGCCCTAGCTTATCCATAACTAGAGTGTACTAAAAAAAAATAAAATAAAATAAAAAGGGAACAAAATCAACTTGCATATCTTTAGTTCCTTTTGCTTTGCCTCTGTTCACTCAACTTTATCTTAACTAGATCGAGACAAAGACCTGGCGACTTTTCTGTATGCGTATGTCATTTCTTTTGTAATTTCAAATCATTTTACCAGTTTTGATTTCACTTGTGTTCTCTTAAGCTCATCCTTTATCATATTCTGTATTTCTGTAGTTCACAATCTCTCCAGAATTCCTTAAGCGTATGTATGTCTCTGTTGGTCTTTGACTAAAGTGTTCGCAGAAAAATCGTTCAAGCGATAAAATTGAATACAAAATAGTCAATAAATATAATTAAATGCTATCAGGCGGATTGAATCAATCGGATCAGACACTTAAGCTGATACATGGTTTCTGATTACTTTTGCAGAAAGAATTTTACAGGAATTTCTGAATCTTTATATTTTTATAATGGAAACACCCAGATGATTGCCCTTAGGTCATAAGTTAACTTTCCTTAATCTTTAATCTTAATCTATCACTTAATAAATATAGTAAAAAGTATTTTTCTCTTTATTTCATTTGATTGTAACTATAATCAATGAGAAAATCCCAAATAGGTAAAACCTCTTTTGATTACAAAAACGATTAAAAAAAAAGACTTAATTTATGACACCCTATTCAGGGCCACATCATTGGTCTTGGCATTGGTATAAAAGCTTTGCAAAATCAATTTCATTTCAGTTCAAAAAATTACTTTTGATCATTCCAGAATGAATCGCCTAATTCTCAGCCTCGTGGCGCTGATTGCCTGCAATGCCTGCTGCCGAGCCAATCCCGATATGGATTTTCCCTTCGGCCGCATTGTCAACGGCGAGGCGACCACCATTGAATCGCATCCCCATCAGGTGTCCATTCAGACCCTTAAGGGCTCCCACTTCTGCGGTGGCAGCTTGATCAATTCCGATACTGTTGTCACGGCTGCCCATTGCATGCAGAAGTATGGTGCCAGCGAGTTGCAGATCCGTTTGGGTTCCACCAACCGCAACGAGGGTGGCGAAGTTGTCACTGTTCGTGCCTTCAAGTTCCACGAGGGCTACAACAGCGAGAATAAGCTCAACGATGTGGCCGTCATCAAGCTAAGCACTCCCGTCCATCAGACTGCTAGACTGCGTGCAATTGAATTGGCCAAGGTGGCTCCTGAAACTGGTACTACCGCTGTCGTCACTGGCTGGGGCACCACATGCTTCTTGCTGTGCTCCTCGCCCAATTCGCTATTGGAAGTTGAGGTCGATATGGTTTCTCAGAACGATTGCGCCTCTTCCGATTTCTCTTATGGCGATTCTATCCTGGAGACCATGATCTGCGCTAAGGGTGAGAAGAAAGATGCCTGCCAGGGTGATTCCGGTGGTCCATTGGTGGCCAATAGCAAACTTGTGGGTATTGTGTCCTGGGGCAGTGGCTGTGCCTGGTCTGGCTATCCTGGTGTCTATGCTGATGTGGCTTCTCTCCGTAGCTGGATTCTCCAGACTGCCGAGGAGTTGTAAAAACTGAAATAAAATCGAAAGCAAAAGGAAATGTCGCACGTTGTCGTAATAATAAAGGAACGACATGGGTGCACATGACTTGAATTGAAGTTGGTTATGTTTGGGTTGAGTTGGGTTAAGCTGGATGGGGCTCGGAGGTTCCACATATGTCGTCAGCAAGTGCAGAAGCAGAAACAAAAACACAGCCAAGTGCTAGACTGAAAATGCCACGGGTCCATTATCTCCCTAGCTGATTCTCTACTTCCCTTTTTAACTTTCCTTCTCTCTTTTTTTTTATTTGCCATCTTTTTCGCATTGCCTGCCTAGTTGAACTTGCTTGTAATATTTGTTAAAGAACCAGCCAACTAGCAAGCTTCACAAGAATTCATCCAATACGTACTTCAGATAATCCATGAGAAATCAAACTAGTGGAGAGGATCATATATTTTAAAAAATGGTAAAGTATTCTTCGGATATTTATATAAATAGTCAATAAATATTATTAAATGCTATCAAGCGGATTGAATCAATCGGATCAGATACTTAAGGTGATACATGGTTTCTGATTACTTTTGCAGAAAGAATTTTTCAGGAATTTCTGAATCTCTATATTTTGATAATGGAAACACCCATATGATTACCTTCAGGTCATAGGTTAACTTTCCTTAATCTTTAATCTTAATCTATCTCCTATAAATATAAAAAGTACTTTTCTCTTTATTTCATTTGATTGTAATTATAATCAATGAGGAAATCCCAAATAGGTAAAACGTCATTTGATTACGAAAACAATTAAAAAAACAGTGGCATAAAATTAGAACCAAAGTCAGAATTATCAGTTAGTATCAGTTGAGAATTTATGTCTCTGTCGCATCGGTGGGTCTTAATTTATGACACCCTATTCAGGGCCACATTATTGGTCTTGGCTTTGGTATAAAAGCTTTGCCAAAATCAATTTCATTTCAGTTCAAAAAATTACTTTTGATCATTCCAGAATGAATCGCCTAATTCTCAGCCTCGTGGCGCTGATTGCCTGCAGTGCCTGCTGCCGTGCCAATCCCGATATGGATTTTCCCTTCGGCCGCATTGTCAACGGTGAGGCGACCACCATTGAATCGCATCCCCATCAGGTCTCCATCCAGACCCTTAAGGGCTCCCACTTCTGCGGTGGCAGCTTGATCGATTCCGATACTGTTGTCACGGCTGCCCATTGCATGCAGAGCTATGGTGCCAGCGAGTTGCAGATCCGTTTGGGTTCCACCAACCGCAACGAGGGTGGCGAAGTTGTCACTGTTCGTGCCTTCAAGTTCCACGAGGGCTACAACAGCCAGAAGATGATCAACGATGTGGCCGTCATCAAGCTAAGCACTCCCGTCCATCAGACCGCTAAATTGCGTGCCATTGAATTGGCCGAGGTGGCTCCTGAAACTGGTACTACCGCTGTCGTCACTGGCTGGGGCACCACTTGCTTCTTGCTGTGCTCCTCTCCCAATTCTCTATTGGAAGTTGAGGTCGATGTGGTTTCTCAGAAGGATTGCGCCTCTTCCAATTACTCTTATGGCGATTCTATCTTGGAGACCATGATCTGCGCCAGTGGTGAGAAGAAAGATGCCTGCCAGGGTGATTCCGGTGGTCCATTGGTGGCCAATAGCAAACTTGTGGGTATTGTGTCCTGGGGCAGTGGCTGTGCCTGGTCTGGCTATCCTGGTGTCTATGCTGATGTGGCTTCTCTCCGTAGCTGGATTCTCCAGACTGCCGAGGAGTTGTAAAAACTGAAATAAAACCGAAAGCAAAACTCATTTTTACTATGACTAAAATTTTGTATATAAAATGTTTTCAAAGTCCTGGGGAGAATAGGAAGTGCGGGCTATGCGAGTTGGCTTCATTTTTTTTTTTTTTTTAGCAGTTGTTGTCACGTAACAACTTTTGGCACAGACGACACACCCAGCAAAAAGCCCTTGAGATGGAGAGGGAAGACCCAACAAAATTCTCTTTAGGAATTTTGATTAAAAATGTTTTTAGATATTAGATAACATTTAGTCTCGACTTACAAGCCAGAAAGGGTCATGCCAAAGCAACACTCACACCCCCACCCCCACCTCCACCACTCCTTGTTAGGAGTGGGCGTGCCTACTGTTGCTGTTATTGTTGTTGTCATTTTTTTTATAAAGCTGTTAAATACTTAAGTGTAATTTATGGCATGCGATATTATTCTGTTGTCATGTTTGGTAAAAACTTTTCAGTTTTGCATATGCAGCAATCTCAAGAAAGAAGCCGGGGCAACTGGTTGACTTTGGCAAAAACCAAAGCCGAAAACTTTAACTATGTGCAACTTAGTAAAAGTATCTGCAAGTGCTATCAGTGGATGTTATTGTTGTTGTAATACATTGTCTGGCATAGCTGGGCGATTGCTGAGCCTGTTGTTTTTTTTCTTACATGACTTTCTTGCGGCACATGAGACAAACATACACATAGATACATTATCTACACTCATGTCCGTGCTATCCTAGAAATAGTTTCTCTCTCTCTCTCTGGACTTCCTGGGTGCTTCTCCAGCAGTTAGTCAAGTTGTCGTCGCCCAGCTTTTAACACATTTCCATTTTCTTTTATTTTTTCCTGCTGTAGTTGTTTGCATATTTTTCGGCTTGTTTTAGTGGCTCGGTTAGCAAGTGTTTTGTGGTCGAATTTTGGGTCACATGTCCAACTATATTAGCACTTAATAAATGAGCAAGTTATGGAAAAGAAGTGATAAAAATAAGACGAGGGTTGAGGATTGAGGCCCCCCCTGTGGTTGTTGTGTCTCAGAAGTTTAATGTGCCGTGAACATTCTCACATTCATTTCTGTCTGGCTGGAAGCCAGAAGGAAAATCGAGAAATTTAAAATTGAGTGCTATAAAAGAGTCTTAGAATACTTTAAACATAAGTGAATACCATAAATTCTAAGAACCGACTTAAAATACTACTCAAAAATGTTAAATGAATTTGTAATGCTAGCAAATTTTTAATTATGCTCTATTAATAATTGAAATAAATAATTAATAAAAATGTAACACAAGAAAATTTACATTTGAATAACTAATTAGAGACCTGGCCTTTAATATATTTCAAAATTTAATATGAAAAGCAGATTAAAATTTAAGCTTCTAGCTTTTCGGCACCTCAAAAATCCAAAAGGAGTTTACAGAGAGTTAAAATATACTAATGAAAACCATATTTTGGATATTAAACTAAAATTAATCAAGATTAGTATTTCTCAAAATTTCATAATGAAATCTTTAGAATTAAAATACGATAAGCCTTCTACATCGTTTAAGGATTCTATCGAAACTATTTTTATTTGTCTTACCATCGATAAGTTCGATGGTAAAGGTTGAAGTGGAGAGACAATTTCTTTATAAAGCAGGACGATTCCTGGTTTAAGTTTCCGAGATTAGTTTACGCGTCTCTGGCTCTTTTGAAGAACATCAATTTCAAAAGATAACAGTTTTAATTATAAAATGTTTCGCTATATTGAAGTTGTTTGGACCAGACGATGTTGAAAATATATTACAAATAATGAAAAATAAAAAAACACAAAAATCAGAAAACATCTCAGCATAATTTCATGGTCCTCCTTGCCATTATTATCAAAGGGGTATTTCACTTTTTAAGGAGGAGAGAAAGGAGTGTGCTTGAGTTTGTGTATCTGTGAAAGTGAATGTGTCTGTATGGGATGGCAGCTCATAAAACAAAAGCTGTGAACTTTCCGACAGGTGGCAGATTCTGAATACTGAACACTGCCACACAGCTCAAATAATGATTCCATTTCAACAACCAACCAACCAACCAGCCAGCCAGGGCAAACGAGCCAACAGCGCCTCAATCAACCTCTTCTACCTTTTTCTCCCTTTTCGCCGAGGCCCCCGCATCTCATCTCTGACATTGCAGCACATTATTATGTGCACACATTTTAAGTATAAATATCGCTCCATACTCATATGTTTATGACATAATGACAGCCTGGCTTTTCCGGACCCCAAACAAGAGTTTTTCACATTACACACACACACACACACACGCACACACGCATATACTTTATCCCACATATATTTAACCAACATTGCCACTCGTGTCAGTGTGGACGAGCTGCTGGAATTGCTCAGTCTCAGTTTCAGTTTAAGTTGCAACCTGAAAGAGGCAACTTTCTGACAGTTATGACTGGGATTCAAATGTAATCAAGAACATTTTTTAACTTGCCGTATAACATTTTGACCCCACAGTATTTACTTACTTTTAGGTTATTTCCTAAGCCACAGCTGGTGGTCGGTGTCATTGGTTAGGCAAGCGGTCTCGTTGGGTAAACTCAAACTGTTTGATTCCGCCCAAGGTCCGGTCAAGTGTGCTGGTGGAGGTCATAAAAATTCAATCACTCTGGTAAATAAAGTAACAAAAAAAAAAAAAAAAAAAAACAGAGAGAGAGAGAGAGAGTAGAGTCAACTATTTTACATTATAAAATAATAATTTATGCCCGCTGCCAGTTTCGCAAGTCGTTGAGCTCAACGAAACTCTGTCAATTTGCATAGAGTAAAATATATAAGACGAAAACGGTTGACAGAAAAAGTTCCAAAAACTTAAAACTCGTCTCACATATCATTTTTAAGTTGATATGAAGAAAACACCAAAAATATCCTCATTTGCATAAACAAATTTCTGGATATATAAATAAAGTGTTTCAATTTTTCTTTTAACATGAAATTAATCAAGAGCAGACTTTGAGATGAATTTATCTTGAGACTTCTAGGAACGAAAATATAAAGAACTTGAAATATACAAATGAGATCCTACCAATCAACTTGGTGAATTAGTTCAGATTGATCCCGGCAAATTATCACTCTGATGATGGTGGACTCTGTGAACTAATTCAGTTTGATCCCAGCAAATCATCACTCTGATGATGGTAAGATAAAATAATAGAAATAAAAATTTGTAATCGAAAATAACTTGGGATCTTATTGTCAACAGATAATAGGATACTTCGGAAAGATAAGGGAAAAAATCTCAGAATATTTGGGTCTTCTTTTTTGGTTGATTTTGCGAAAGCGTTCCATTCCGAGAATTTCTATAGCTACCCTCGTATTTTTCCTTATATGAGAACGATTCTGTGGAAGTGAAAGAGTCTCTATATGTGTGTGTGTGCTTGAGCAACAAAGGATAAGTGTTCTGGCGGATGTGAGTTCATCAATCATATTCAAATCAATTAAGTCAACTTAGCTTTGATGTATCTTTTATATGTGAAAGCAGTGACTTTTTGTGGCAGGCTTAACTTTTTAAAACCATACTGAATTAACTTTGCGATAATTATCGTTATACTGGTAATTCCGAACTTCATCATCGTCTGATGGCCATCATTGTCAGCACAGATAGTGAAACCAAGAGGCTGAGGAGGATGAGTCAACCCATCCAAAGCGCACTTCACTGCGAATGCATATTAAATTAATTAATGCAAATTCCATCCAGAACAAAAAAAAAGAAGAAAAAAAGCAAAATATATATATATTTATATATAGACCAGTATACATTGTATTTGCTCATATGCATTTAAATGTCAAGACTGAAAGTGGGGATAAATAAAATAAAAAGTACGCCAAACAAAAAACAAAGTTTTCAAGTGCCTGTCGAACTTTTAGAGAGCAAGCAACAACTAATTAAAAAAAAAACAACATTATATAAATATAAAAGATGTTGTTCTTTTAAGATAAGGGTATCCACAAATATGACAAACTTGAGCCTGGTTTCAACACAACTGAAAGTGGTTCTGCCTTTAACCCGGCACTCTGTCATTGCTATTTTACTTTCCTTTAAAAAAAGTTGTATAAATTTCATAATTTTCCTAAAACCCCACCAAAATGGTAGAGTATCAGTTTGTTTTTTTAATTCAAAAGTTGAGTTAAAAAGTCGTTTGTGCCAAACTAGTTGATTCCAGTAATTTTGTCAAGGGGTGGCCCGAGCGGAGAGCGAGCCTTTTTGTTTGGTCATAATGTCAAACCAGCAGCCAAAGCCAAACCAGCCACTCATTACTCATTTCCCATAAACTTTTCGTTGACTTTTCGTATTTTCTAAAATTTTAGAGAAGGAGAGAATAAGGTGAAATCGTTGGCTGTAGTCATTATCCACTACCCCAGCCACTGGGATTACCATTTCTTTCTTACTCTAGCCGTATTGATTTTGCCAGCCATTTAGGCACATAGACCAACAGTCTTGCAGTCTCATTCCCGCTCTCCTGGGTAGACAACAAATCGCCGGCAATAAATTCTGCACTTAAAAAGTTTTCACAATTCGTGGTCGTGGTTGGCAGAGCAAAAAGCACACACACACACACACACATACACATATTTAAAACATTCAATTCTTCTCCCCCCTATTCGGTCTTTTTTCATAGGCATTTATTTCATAATTTTTGCTTGACTAGAAGCACTTGGCAAAAGTGCTCTTTAGGAATCACATTCTATTTTTTGGCAAGTGTAATTTGTTTCAATAAGTTTTGCTCGTTTTGCGGTCCGTTTGACATAGATTTGAGTTTGGAAATGGCTTGGAAAAAAACCAGGCACAACAAGTGTCTAAAACTTAAACTGTCTAAAAATCTTTCAGTTTTATATTTTACACTTTTTTGTTCTCATTTTTTTTTGTTTTTTTGTTTTTTTTTTTTTGGCTGCTTAAATTTAAATGCCAACCAAGCCATTCAACCCAGGAATGCCAGCAGCTGTCATATGAAACTAAGTTACAACAACAGCGAGAGTTAGGCTACAAAAATGGAAAGGAAAGTCGTTAGCAGAGCAAAGAAAAAATATTCCTACATACTCGTTCGTATGTGTATGTGTATGTGTGTTTGTGTATATGTGAAAATAAGGCAGGGGGAAAATGCACTTTCAAACTGAAAACAAGCCACAAACCCGAAACAAGCAGCTGCCTGTTAAAAACATTTTGCGTAAAAAACTATTAACTTGTTTTGTTGGTTCACACATTGATTCACACAAACGCACACATATGCTCGCAAAAGGATTACACAGCCAACATTTTTTATTTGGGATTAGTAGATATTTTAAGAGGAAGCTTAAACTTAATTCCTTTGATTCTAAAAAAGTCAGATTCTATTTTATGT
This sequence comes from Scaptodrosophila latifasciaeformis, assembly GCA_037075145.1. Taxonomy (NCBI): domain Eukaryota; kingdom Metazoa; phylum Arthropoda; class Insecta; order Diptera; family Drosophilidae; genus Scaptodrosophila; species Scaptodrosophila latifasciaeformis. Next base: position 20,234,890 of record JBAMCM010000217.1, on the reverse strand, counting down.
TACAATTTAAAATTAAAAAAAAAAAAAATTTATAAAAATTCTAAAAAATTATGGGAACCCAATTCTTGGGAATCCTTAAATGAATAGCTTAAAGTCTCCTCTCCGACATCTGAAGAGAACCCACCCCAGGAATCCCCCCTTCTTTCATAATTGCTCAGTACATAACTTTTATATAGTTACAATAATGTTAAGAATATTTTAATTAAGGTCCCCATCTACCCATCTAGCATATTCCCCCTCTCAATATATCATTGTCCGGTTAAGTTCAGAAGATGCTGAAAATTAAAGACTCCTAGATTTTATATGATCATTTAAAATAATTAAAAAAAAAACTACATCAAAAGAAGTTATATTTCGATGAGTCTAAAATTGCTTGCTGGGTTCCGAGACAATACATGCCCGAGCACACAAACACACATACACTCTGCCGTGCAGTGTTATCATAATTGCAGCATACTTCCAGGGATTTTTACATATGCAATGAGAAAATGTGCCACACACACACATACACACGCGCACACATCGACACAACAGCTACTCAAATTTATAAAAATGAGCACTTTTATACGCAATGGCACATGCACGAGGTTCGTTAGACTGTGTCGCAAGTTGAACCAGAGTGGGTGGCAGGGTGAATTTGAACAGAGGTACGGTAGGTCAGTGGGTGAGAAGCAGCCAATTCGGAGGGGGACAGTGGGAGACGGGGGGGAGCGAAGCCATTGGTGTAAAAACCCACAGCGGCTGCTGCAAAGTTTTGTGTTTTTCTTGGGCCAAAGTTTTGTTACCTTTTTGGTAGACAAATTTTTTATACCCTGTACCTAAAAAGGTACAAGGGTATATTAAGTTTGTGCAAATGTATGTAACATAGAGAAGGAGACGTCGGAGACCCCCCAAAGTTACCCACAATATGATCAGGGTGACTAGAGAAATTGATATAGCCATGTCCGTCCGTCTGTCCGTCTGTCCGCGCGTACGCCTAGATCTTAGAGACTATAAGAGCTAGGATAACCAAACTTGGGATTCGGACTCCTTATGTGTGTACGCTGGTCAAGTTTATTTTTTTTTTCTCCCCCGCCTCCCCTTCCACCCCCTCATTTTTTCAAAGCCACATAATTTCTAAACCTTTCGGATTTAAGTATTAGTTGCTTCTGAAAAGTTGTTAGGAATCTAAAAATCTTTCGATTGATATCAAACATGACTAAAATTGGACCATATTTACTCGAGATATACAAAAAACAAATTTTGAGGGTCAAGATTTTAATTCCCCTTGCCTAACTGGCAAACTGCCGAATGAGCAGTCCGATAGAAGGCGTGCTTGCAATATTGTGAACAATGTGTTTTTGGATTCAAAGGAATATTAAGACCAGAGGTTTTATGTGAATGCAGGCGACCAGGGTTACCACCCGACTAGGGTTGCCACCTTTTTTTTTTTAATTCCGTCTACTAGGTACAGGGTATCCCAAACTCGGCCGCGCCCGAGTTTAACGTTCGGCTTCATTTTTATTTTATAGCTGTTGTTGTTGTTGTTGTGGCTGTTCTTGTAGTTGGTATTGTTGCTGAACGCCACATACACCTCATCAACGACGCTCACTATTTGCCAGCGAAGGGAGAAATATTTTTTTTTCAAACATTTTTTTTTTTTGCTTTTGCAATTGTTGGAAATTTTTACGCTTAAGTGATTTTTTGTGTAGCATACTTTTGGGTGCACTTTTGCAGCAGCCGTGGCAACAACAAAAATCTATAGGAGTCGGAGGGAGACAAAAGAGAGACAGACACATACTTAAAAAGCTTACACATGTGGCCAAATAAAAACCGAAAGAGTGACACACTAAAAGGGAAATAAGGGACAGACCGGAAAAGGGAGACAGACAATCTTACAAAACTCGGGCCCCGCAGAGGAAAGAGGCGGGTGTCGGGACCTCGTCTCTGAACCGGTTTGGACTATATTCAGATTGAAATCTTTCATATTTTTACAATTTGTTTTTTTTTTCTTTCTTTCCTTTTGGTCCTTTTCTCTTTTTTTATGGATTGCTTGCTAAACTGAAGGCGTTTAGCATAGCGTCGCTTCAAAAGGACACTTAAATTTTCTCGCTTGGTGATTTTCTTCTTTATATTTGTTAGCAAATTTTTCCTTTATATATTATTTATTTTTTGCAGCAAGCTACCAATATCATAAAAAATGCATAATCTTCAAAATATTTGAGTTTAATTTTCACCCATTTTACAAGTTTTTTTTTTTTATTCGGAATATGCGAATGTGTTGTCAGCTTTGGATTAAATCACCCTCTTGCTAGCAATTTGGACAACTTTGAAGTACCTCGTTTTTTTAACATTTCTTTATTGAGAGAATTTTATATATTTATAAATTTATTTATTTTTTTTATGTATTAAGAATGTATAAGATTGGTTTTGTGCATTGTTAACTATCGGTATGTTTTACTAGCCTGGCAACAATGCTTAAGGTATTACATTTTTGCCAAATTCTTAACTAAAAGCTTAAAACTGCAAAAATTATTATTTCTTAGAGTTTATTTAGAATAATCTAAAAATATGTGAAATTTTGTGGAATTGATTTAAATATTTTATAAAATAATTCCCTCAAAATCAATTGTGAATTTGTTAAAAATAAAATATTTATTTATTTATTTATTTATTTTTGTTTTTACTCAAATTATACAATTTTTTTAAACCTAAAAATGAAAAAATATATATTTATAATCTTTGGCAATTTTAAAATAAATATTATTTAGAAATATTTGGAATTTTTATTTGCTAGAAAAAACAAATTTTTCGTCTCCTTATTTCTTTTCAAATTTACTGTGAAATCATTCAGATGGTATTCTATTCAAGCTTAAAAATACATTGATAATTCTTAAAAAAATATATTTCAAAGCATTTTCTCGCTAACAAAAAGTCATTTCAATCTCAGTCTTAAAAATGATCTTGGGGAATATTTGAAACTTTTATGATTGCTAATTTCGTCAAGGCTTGAATTATGCTTCGTTTAACTTTTCATATACATTTTTTTTCCTTTGCTTTGTTTTTCTCCTGAATTTTTAAAAAGATTTCGACAGAAATTTATTTAACAAAAACACTCACACACACACAGAGAAACAAATACTCGTTTGCAAAATTGCTCATAATTTAAATGTTCCGTTTTTTTTTTTTTTTGCTTTTTTCATGACTCAAAATGTCCTCATGCAATTTCTATAAGGCAAAATAAAGCCAGCTGACTGATAGACGCCCACAGTTTGGATGATGTTGCTGTTGTTGTTGTTACCAAGTTACCGCTTACCCAAAAACTCACCGCATTGTTTTTGAAACTCGAGCAGCTTCCGCTCGAACTTCCGTTAGCAAACGGCACACGTCTCCATCCCCAAAGGCTCCCCCACCCCATCAGACTAGACAGTCCGTCTTTCAAGTCCGTCTCCTGCTCTTGTTGAGCTTTCTAATTCAACTTTTTTGAAGCTTCCAAACAGCAAGAGAGTTTTAGACAAAAAGACATCAGTTGCTTTTACCAGTCGCTTTCGTTTTCACTCACTCGCTCTGGCTTATTAAACATTTATTGTGTTTGCGCCGAGTTTCCGCTACAATTTGTTTTAGACTTCCTTTTTCTCCGTTTGCCATTGAATCAAATGAAAGCCTTGTGAAATGATTGTTTATGGCTAATGGGTGAGCTTGTAGCTGGTGAGTGGGTGTTTGGATGCTTGGGTGGGTCTGTGGGTGGATGGATGGAGATTGTGGAGGTTCTGTTTAGGTCCTAAAGTCAATGTTCTGGGCTTGGTTTGGTCGCTCACGCCTACTTATTTTAAATCCGTAACCGTTTACACATCAACAACTTGGCACTCTCTTATCTCGCTCAGTTTTTGCTTTTCTTATTTTTCTGACTACATTTGATGTGTCCCATGTGCGTTGTGGGTCGTTTAATGTTATCAAGGGTGAAGGTGGCTCAGAGAGGGGCATCACTTTCCTTTCGGCTTACACAAAGGACGGCACCACTGAATTATCACACGCTTAAATTTTTTTCGTATTTTCTTTTCGAGTTTTTTTTTTTTTTTTTTTTGGTTGTAGCAGGACTCTCAGCTTTTAGGCACTCTGGTAACGGTTATGTGCGTTTTATGTGGAATATAAGTTCTGAAAAAAAATATATATATATATATTCTCCTCTCGATTTCTCGAGCTTAAGTTTCGGACCCCCCATCTACAGGCAGACCCCAGTCCAGGGTGATAACTTAAAGAGCTCATCACAGAAAATTACTTTGTTTTCTGCTTTTGGTTATTTCTTTTATTTTGTTTTTTTTTTTTCTCTCTTGGTTTAGCACTTTATAAATTATGATTTGCTTGGGCTGTGGGACAGAGTCGTTAAGCAAATAAGTTGGGCATGGTTAACGGTTCTCAGTGTGTGTGTGTGTATGTGTATTGGGTTTGGCCGAGTAGGTCTCAAGTGTTGCCAACAAGTTGCTTCGCTATTGCCATTGTCAGGGACTGTTGCCATTTGCCGCCTCATTTGGATTATAAATGAAAGGAAGACACCATAGAAAAAGTAAAGCACAAGTAGAAGTAGAAGAAGAAGAAACACAAGCAACAGAATTAGTCCAATGGACTATGAAGCCGAGTGCTAGGGTTGAGGTTGGCGCCTTCGTATCTTGCGAAAATATCAATTACAATTAAATAGATTAAACCTTATCATGCAACAACTGTCGCACAAGTGTCTTGACAGCATTGCCAACAACAGCAACACAAACAAAAATAACAACAACAACAACGACAACAGCGACAAGTGAAAGTGGTTGGAGGAATAATATAAAACCCTCAAGACAAGGGCGAACACGACGATGATGATGATCACGAGGAATCCGTGGCAGAGGACAACGGAAGCGGCGCAGCTATAACAACAAGCAGGCAAACAAGCAAACACAAACACATATGTAAGACACGACAGAAAGCCACACACACACCCACACACACACATATACACACAGCCATAAAGAGCCACCGAGCAACAGTAAAAACGCTTTACAAGATTAATGAACGTACAAAAGTTTAGAGACAATGACGGCAGCGTCGAAAGCAACGGCGACGATGACGACGACGACGTCTCACGATAACAACAACAACACCAACAAGAACAAACCAAATAAGTAGAGCAACGAGCTGAGCAACAAAAATTCAAATGCAACAAAAACGAAAATAAGAAAAAATTTGCAATGCCATCTTCGTTGGGTCGAAGTTTGGAAACTCTTTTCGAAGTTTCTTATTGTGTCAAATTTGAAGAGCGTTTAATGAATGACGCATATGTTCACAAAACTGCCTTATATGTAGGCTGAGTAGCCTGAGTATCAAGTCTCTCTATAAAAGCTATAAGAACTGCGAAAAAGGAGGGGCTGCCAGACAATCGACCATCTTGTCTTAGTGACCAATCTATAGATGACTTTTTGGATTCAACTGTACTATCTCATTGCAGACTTTCAAATAAAATCAACATGTTATATTTATTTCTTCGAAAAGAGTATAAAATTTACAACAAGAAACTCAAGAGTATCGTTTGGATTACTCAAATTCCCAATACCCTGCAAGACAGAGCTGATTAATCTCTTTAAATAAAATAACAATACCATTTGAAAGCTCTTTTCCTCTTATTACATTTTTTTTCCTTTACAAAAATTGTGCTGCACGCAGGTGCGAAAGAGACAAGAGATACATTTTAAGAGTAAATAACAACAAATAGAAGGAACAGCAGATAACACTGTGCAAAATAGATAATGTTAAGATTAAATGAATTCCTTATACACTGTAAAAGCATTTCTATTATTTAATTCAAAATAAAGTAATAATTTATTTATCCTAAATCTGGGATAAAGAGGTTCTGGGCTTGAATCCTACTCGAATTAGAAGAATATGACCTCTATTTTTTCTCTGGGTCTCGAGCTAAATACATGATCATGCTTTTCACATAGGACATAAAAAGCCGGAAATCCTCAGATCAACAAGTGGCATCCTTTTGGAGCCACTTCCTAAGTGGCAACGCCTTAATCAGGTTAAAATAGAATCTGGTCACATCGACTTATATTTTCGATGAAACTTCAATAGAATAGTATAATTTCATTGGGAGAAAATCCCCGATAAATCCTCAATAAGTCCCCGATAAATCCTTTTATACGATATAATATGAATCAACTAGAAAGACGTTTTATTGAAGAGTATACAAAAAGTCAGTTAATCTGAGCAAAAGAGAAACAAAAATATATATTACAAAAAATATGAGATCCACTTAGGCGCGCTAAAGTCTGCAAGTCTTGATAAATTTGTTTTGGCGTAAATATCATTTTACTGATCAAATTGATTCTTATGCGTTTCATTTCATTTCGTTTTTTTCGTTACTTATTTGCTTGGCAATTTTTATTCCATTATTGCTCTTTGCTTTAAAAATGTGTTTTTCTTTCAATCGGTTTTATTTCGTCTCTCATTCGTTGACCATGATAAATTGTTTAGCTTTGGTCAGGTCAAAGGATACAAAATTGAATTCTATGTTAAATTTAATTTCAGCCAGGAACTTCCTATGCATGATGAGCTATGAGAACCTCCAAAATAATTGAGACAAATTATTGAAAAATTTTCCTTTTAAATAAAATAAAAGTGACTCAGTCAAATCAATAAGATTACGTTTTGGTATACAAATGGGTCTCACTCACAAAGATAATTCAGTTTGACTTAGCCTGCTGATTTAATTTAGAAGAAGGTCAGTAACCATTAGTCACTCTGTTCTTTAAATAGACCAAATTCTGTAAACAAGATTTCAGCTTCAATTTACAATACAAACTCGCATTTACATAAGATTGGTTAGGACAATCATCTGATTATGCTATTTATAGAATAAACAAATTTTTATAAATGAAAGTACCCAATTCTGCAACCAACTTGCCAATGCCAATTCAAAAACCTTGAGACTAGCAAAAAAAAATTCAATTTCAATTGTAATGTTTAGACCCAGCAATAGGTACAAAATTACATAGGAGTGAAATAAATTTTAAAATAATTCTCTTTGATTTTATATGGTTTTTTGAGAAAACATCTTGGAGCAGAAACAAAGACCACATAATTCTCGACCTGCTATAACATGAATCCTATCAGACTAATCAAAGCAATTACTATAAATACCGTATAACTTATCAGATCAATATGGAATTCCTATACTATCTAGGTCTCCAGATCAATATCTTAAGAACAAAGCATTACTTTATGCCCAGCAAAAATGGATTGCTATGAAAAGAGAATATCTTTTCCGACATTTGGCAATTGGTTTCCGATAATGTTCTCTGACAATAGGAAATGTGTCGTTTTTACTTTTCCCGCTGCACTGTCAGTGTCAGTTGTAATCAACGACTAGAACATAATCTCCTATCAACCAATATTCCGCAGACGTTCCAGAAAAACTTTGCCATCAATACCACCTGGCAACCCCCGAGCCAACATGGCCCAAAACGGCAAAATTCAACGGAATCGAAGACGTGGGCATATAGCTCATTTGATTGTTTATGTATGAATGAGAATGGCAGTGTGGTCAAAGGGCCTTTCCAAAGGCCTTTAAATTTAAACGTACCATAGAAGATTCAACTAAAGCTTGAACCAAACAACGACGGGGAAAAATGGGGAAAAGTTTACGACGCAAGGAGGAGGCATGCTCAACTAGGCAAACAAAACGTAATATAAAAAAAAGAAGGAATTTTCAGACCACGGCCACATAAAAATCACTACAAGAAAATTATTGTTGTTGGCCATTTTCTGGGAGTTGTTGTTGTTGTTGCTTCTGCAGAGCTTCCTAGGGTAAGTAGTTTTGGCTTTACCCCAGCTCCTTGTGCTTTTGTTTTTATTGCTTCATTTTCGATTATCGCACAGTGCACTTATCGCTGGCTCCGTCATTCCAGTTCCTTCCTCTCCAATCCACTTGCCAGTGTCGTTGTCAACATCTTCGATCTTCGTCTGGGACTTGGACAGCAACAACAGTAGCAACAACAACAGAAAGCAACCAAAAAAAAAAAAAAAAAAAAAAACAAAGCAAAATCACGAAGAAAAGATGAAAAATAAAGCGCATGAAAATAGCGGCAAGGGGCTTACTAGAAAAGCTCAATCACATTGTTCTACCAGCACTTTTCATTTCTATTGTTTTTATTGTTGTTCTAGTTGCTGTTGTTTCTGCCGTTGTTGTTGTTGTTGTTGTTGTTGTCCTCCTTCGTCGTCCTTATAGTCGTCTGTAATTGTTGCTTGTTGATTTCTGTTGGCAGTGCTTGCCAATGGCAGGCAGGCAGCACTTGTCGATTTTGTCCTTTATTTTCATTTTTTGAGGGGTTGCATTTATTATGACTCCAATTTTTTTTTTTTTTTTTTGCCTAACACGCCAAAGCAATCCGACCCACCAAACTTGGCTCTTCTGTGGGCCATTTGGCTGTTTATTTTATTTTTATATATATTTTTTTTTTCGTTTACTTTACCCCCAAGCTTTTCGTTCTTGGCTTTAAGTGGCAAACTGGCAACTGGCAAGCTGGGAAGCGTGTCAAACCGAGCGAATGGCCCAAAAGTGCAGTCACAAAGCCTGGCGGTCAGTACAGTCAAGCTTGACTTTAATGATGTCTCAAGTGTTGTCGACTGGACACGACAAGACGAGTTTAGTCTTTAAGACGAAAAAACTTGAACTGATAAGGTCAAAAGGTTCTCAAAACAAAAGTGATTGACAAAAGAAAAATATGTTCACAAAATTTTTATTTGTCAATTTATAAAATAAATTTGGAAAAAATTGATCAAATTTGTAGATTTAATCGTATGCAAATAATCAATTAATAATTTATTTGTGAAAGCAAATACCAATTCTGTGATTTGATTTTCTTTTGAATTATTTAAATAAAATTAATACAAAAATTTTGTTTTAACATTTAAATAAACTAATAATATTGTTTGTTTTCATGAATTTGGAATTTCCCTTAAAAGAATTCCAGTCCGCTTCATAGGCAAAGTAAACTCTTAAGCGCTGAAATTTTGACTCCTTCTAACTGCCAACCATTTCATCATTCATTAACACACACTCACGATTTCCACTTACCCACACATCTATGGGTTTGTGTAATACCTTTTTCTATTTATTTATTTTTTTTTTGTTTTCACTCCTTTTTGCATTAAATTGTTCGCCTTTCATTTTTACAGCACTAATTTACCTCTTCCGCTGGAATTTAGGCGCCTTTCACTGTACCGAAAAAGCGGCCGCCAAAAAACTTGGCCCGCCTGCTCTTTTCGCCATTCTTTTGGATCGGCTGTGTAGAAAATTGAATCTAACCCAATGCAATGCAAAAGGTACGTGTACCATTTGCCATCCGCTCCGACAACAGCAGCAGCAGCAGCAAATTCGAAATATCCTGGCCTCACACACACACCCACACACACACACACACACACAGGTTGGCGGTGGCGTTGAAAAATTTGCGCCTGGCATTGCCAAAAACTTTTGTACAAAATCGACAAATGCCAGAAAACGGAATGGCAATGAGCCGGACTGAGCAGAAATGATCGGAGCGGCAGAGGGTAGGAAAATCAGAGAAAAGGTCGACTAGTAAGTTGGGCCAAGTCAGGTGGGAGTGGCAATATTGGCACGGTTTGTACAACTGTCCAGCTGCCAAGCGTCTGCCGGTTTGTCCTGCCTGGTAAACTGACTTTCTCCCTCTCCCGTCCTCTTCCTAGCCACCAACTATCTCCTGCCTGGCTGCCTAGCTGACTGTCTGGCTGGTCTGGCTGCTCTGGTTGGTCTGGTTGGTCTGATTGTTGTTGGCCTTTTGTTTTAGCCAGGTCGTGCGCCATTTTCTGGCCATTTTTACTTTTTAATTGACATTTGTTTGTAGCCATGTGTGTGTGTGTATGTGTGTGTGTGCTTGCCTGTTTATGTGAAAGCACTTTACAGACATTCGGCAGACATTTTTGTAATTATAGCACAAAATTGATTTGATTTTTGATTTTAATAAGTATTGACAGTATTTTTAATGAAGTCACAGCCACGGCACACTATGTGCACTGGTTTGCCAGTAGTTCTTCTCCTTGTTACCCTTCTGGCGCGTACCAATCTGCCTAAAAGCAGAAACATTCAAATTTTAAATTGAATAGAAAATTCGCCAGGTCAGAAAGTCTACCGAGCGAATCATTTGTGAGTGTAAAAATCCTCATTTGTACTCGTGTGTGTGTGTGTGTGTGTGTGTGTGTGTGTGTGAGTGTGTGTTTTCTTGTGCATATATAATTCGACACTTTATATAATTTCAATTTAAGGCCTGCATAAGCCCTTAGGGCCTCGGAACCCTGAATCTCGTCTCATATGACTTGAACTGAATTTCAGGCTCGCCTGTTAGTTTTGGTCCACATTTTGCCTTAACATAAATTTACAAATCGACAAATGTGTCAAACACAAATACATTCAAAACTTTATATTGCATAAGTAATACAGGTGCAAGACGCTTCACATAAGTCCGAAGTGCGTAAGCAAGTGTGGTTTTGATGGACAATGTTTGCTTATCGCTCCGCAGGCGCAAGCCTGCACGTGACTCACGCCTTTCAAATTCTTTGGAAACAATCGGCAACACAACCTCAAACAGCCTACAATTCTGAGCGAGTGTGTGCCCGTGTGTGTATGTGTGTGTTGGCTTTGGGCGCCTAAATGTATACAAGATAGCATCTGTTTTCCTCGTGTTACCAACTTACACATGTAAGTCACTCATAAGACCGCCAGAGTCTGTCTCTGTCTCTTTCTCTTTCTCACTCTGCTCCTTTTCATTTGCTCAACTGGCTTTATCTCTCTTCACTGTGTATGTGCCTAAGCGCCTAACATTCATTACATATGTATGCGTATTAGGCGCAAATATTGAGGCCCAACTTAAACAGCATTAAGCCAAAATTAACATGTCTGAATGCCTGAGCTGTGTGTAAAGCTTAAACTACTAGACAACAGCAACACTAACAACAACAACAGCAACAACAATAACCATAGAAAATCCAAGTGAAATCTATATCGGGTAAAGCCTCTAAGCCAATGAATTAAATGCCAAAATAAAAACACAAGCTCTCTAACAGGGTTGAGAAAATTCAGGGTTTTCTTTTTTATATTTCTTCTCTATCTTCATCTTTTTGTGAGTGGAAAGGTTTACCTTTCAATTTCTGGAAAATTCAATCTATCAAAGACGTAAAAAAAAAGTAAAAGCCCAAAGAACCAAAAACAACCTTATATATTTCTACATACATCAAAAATAAAACTGCAAGCTGCGCTGCTCCAGCTTTCTTACTCTCCCTTTTTCCCCCTCCCAACCCTCTTCACTACCTCAAAAGCTACTTCGTGCAGTAAAAAGAAAGCCAAAAAAAAAGAAAAAAAAAAAACACACACACACAAAACTTTTATAAATAAATAAAATTTCGCATGCCACAAGCACACGAACGCCAGACGAATGACGCTTACTTCGACCAACTAACTCATCTGTGTCAGAAAATTCCAATGTACTAAATGTGCCAAAAAATAGACCAAAATGTTGCCTAGTCTCTTGACTCAGAGCTCTGTCTGCTCGGTTCCTTACATCATGGACTCGTGTTAGTCGTGAGCTCTCGGCCAGTGAGAAGGCGTATGAGATTGCCGAGTGCCCACGCTGGCGTGTTGAAAAGCTTTCCGAAACTGAGTTGGCCAACTCTTTGAGTGACTCAAAACTCTCTTTGGCTTAACTCTCTTAATCGGTTTCAGTGGTGAGTTTGGGTCTGAGCTATAACTCAATTTGTTAAGAGTCTTTTGAAAGAGACAATTTTCAAGAGTTGCCAAAATCAAGCTGAGTGACTTAAGCCTACTCGGATTTGAGTTACTCCCAAAAGAGAATAAGAGTCTTCAAATGAGTTAAAAAGGATCTGGATATCCTGGTCCTTAAGAGAATTTTGAGTCAGTTGCTTGAGTTTAAATCTGAGTACAATGTAAAGACAATTCCTTCAAATCTGAAATGTGAAACTCTCTAAAAACTAACAAATTTATTTATTTTTCAACTTTTTTTTTTGAAAAAGATTTCCGTTCCGTATCCAATCTTTTTTATTTGGCCAAAACGATTGAGAGCTTTGTTTGGTGGAAAATAATTTTAGGTTTTATTTAATTTATCCAATCTTTTTTATTTGGCGAAAACGATTGAAAGCTTTGTTTGGTGGAAAATAATATTTTGATATGACGAACTAAATAAAGTAAGTGTTCACCTGCTGAAATTGAAATAAATCAAATCGATACTTCTATTAACAATTTTTTCAATTCTGATCTATTTGTAGCCGTAAAGCTCTTTAAGCCGATAAGCTGCTCGACTTAAAATATTCGAGTCTCTTCGTGTTGTTTTAACCATCAACATTTGCCATTTTATTAAAATCAATCAGTGTGCGGACAGAATTAAGAGTATTAAAGTATTTCATTTTTTAGTTTATTTATATAAAATGGCCCACTTTTGGTAACATTTCCAACTTGGACTGTGAAAAAAGGAAACAAATTTAATTCAATTTTTCATTTATTAAGCAATAAAAATATTTCAATTTAAAACAAATAAGCAGTTATTTTGATTTTTATTTGTATTTTTTTATGATAAAATATTTTAATTGTCTATATAAAAATCGTATTTAAATGCCCGTTGGAATTCTTGAAGAAATCTACGCTGGATTGCGTGCATCAATAAAACATCTCGGATACAAATTTGCAGCAAATCCTTGGCATTTTTGCAAATCATTTTGGCCATGGGCAGAATATAATATAACCAGTTTGATGACATTACACAAATATTTCTAAAAAAAAAAATTTCAAGTGTTGCCTTATGCACTTTATAAATTTACACTTTTGCTCTTGCTGGCTTTACATATTGCCAAGAAATAAACCTCATCTGAGCTTTGCCGATTCTATTTATAAAATTTTAATTTTTTGTATTGACTTGTGCAGCTTTAATAAGCAGATGGCTTTTTCGATTGAATAACTCGACAATGGCTTTTGGTTTCCATTAATTTTTGACTAGGTAAAAAACTATTTCGAGCCGACGAAGCATGAAAAGTAATCCACTTTAATTGTAAAGTAATTAAACGATTTCAAAATGCATTGTGTTTTTTCCCACAAAACCAGAAGTATTTATTAAGTTATTTTAGGTTAAATAAATAGGACACAGTATGAAGTAATTTCCGAGTACTAAAAACTGTGGAGAATCTCAATCAAGATTGCTTCAGCTTGGAATAGATTTGACTTTATCTTTGAAACCTTCAACTTATAACCTTTCAGTTTTTAGAATATCAATAATTCTTTTTTTTTAAGCAAGTTCATGTTTGTTTTATTAAAGGAGGTTGGATGTCAGAAAGTCTTAAAATTGTTGCGGTTTTGCCCCAAACTCACAGATAAATTATTATAGATATGTATTTAATATCCATTATTTATACAAAGACAAAGCGTGGTTGAGAGGAAAAGAGAGAGTGAAATTCAGTCTATATTACATATGTTGAAGCTGTGATAGGAGGAGAAGGAGGAGAAGGAGGAGGGGAGGCACAAGCCCCCCGCTATCCATTATGGCTACGCTCTTTGTGGCAAGTCTTATAGTCATTAATAATTCATAAAATAAATTTTACAATAAAATTCAATTGATTGTGTAAATATTTTCCTTACCGCAACCGGAATGGTGAGAGTACGCGAGTTCCAGCCTTGATTCCGACCTACCGGCCCCATAAACCATCAAACCCTCTACCAATTTTAACCTCAAAACCCCCTGACCCCCTCCCATTCACCATTTACCATTTACCATCTGCTTGGTAATCATAATAAAACAAAAAGTGCAAAGCAATGCTTGGCTCCGAGAATCGGCAAAATGCTTTCGGGTAGAAGGGGTCCATGCAGGTAGGGAGGAACTGCTCACTTTTTGATGTCATGACGGGCTTTGATAAATGTCCCGTGCGTGAGAAATTCGTCGAGCTGAGGGGGTCACCAACGGCATGTGGGGACTCACAATATATGAGGTTGCTCTTGTGCAACAGATAAAACACACAAACACTCGCATATGTTTGCTTGGCTCGCTTCTTGGCAAGTGTAAATTCAGGACGCATTCCTGAAATTAAAAATATATGTGTCAGGTGGAAAATTTCCTTTTGCTTTTATTTTTTCTTTATAGCTACAGCGGATCGTAAATCTCACATAAATCATAAAAGACAATGGAATTTAAATATCTAAGAAGAACAAGAAAAACTGAATAAATGTGAAAGAAATCAAGTTAATGACACTCGCATAAAAGTCTCAAGTGATTTTAACAAATCAAAAATCAAAGATAATAAATTACTTTTTTGCAAAAACCGAGTTAAAAAATTTCTTTACCATAGTTGGCTGATAAAAACATATGAGTAAGTCAAAATGATTGAACAAATAAAATTTCAATAATGATTTTATTCAGTATAAAAATGATTTCTTTAAAGAAAATTTGCAAATAATTTCTCTCTGAAAAAAAAACTATAAATAAAACATTGGAATTCCTTAAGAATAAAACTTTTCTGCTAATATCAAAAAAGAAACTACAGAGAGAGATACATAGTCCAGCCGCAAAACAAACTTAGCACCTCTTTTCCATATAGATTTGAGTGTTTTTCCATAGCCCCTGGGCCAATTTTGCAACTCGAAACTGTTGGGAGTTTGCTTGTGAAATTTTAATTAACCACAAAATGTACAAATATACCCAAGAGAATGGAATACATAGATGTGGAAACATTTGTTTAGGTTCAAATGGGAAAACTAGGAAAAAAGTGTTATTTGAAGAAGTAGAACAACAAAGAATTTCCATGTCCATCAGCCTATTCCATTTTGCTCAGACTTGTTCTTTTCTGCCCGCCAGGCACCTAACAACTTGTTTAATACTTTCCTTTTTTTTTTTTTTTGTTGTTTTCTCCTTCTTTGCCAAGAGCCGAGACTGAAATGTATGCAAATATAAACAGCGTGTGAAACAGACAACCGAGCAAGGAGTTTGTTGCAAGTTGACTTGGAGAGCCTCAGCCTCAAGCGCTACTTATGCCAATATACACTCACTTGAATTTTAGCTCCTTCTCTTTGGGTACTTGAAGAGTGCCTACACACTTCATTGTTATCCTGAAGAACGCCCACACAATATATGTATGTGTGTGTGTGTGAGTGTGTCTTTCTGCCTTTGTTTATTTGTTTGGTTGTCTGGTTATGGCCGGCGGTGATTGTTCTTTTCGGATTTCTGATTGCACCTGCTGTCTTAATTTTTTTTTTTTTTAGCCTTTCTCTGGGGTACATATAAATTAAGCAGTCCCACGGGGAGAGTCACATATTTCTAGTCTGGCCGAGGGCAAGCAAGTTGAGGGCCCCCCATCGAGTGTCGAGTCGGCAAATCGAGCATGTAGCGCAAAAAATTAAAGAAAAACAATTTGGAAAAATATTGAGAACGCAGCAATTTGCCAGAAGGCAAATCATCATCAGCTAAGCCAGAAAAAAGCAAGTAATTCATTTAGTATGCATGACTTATGGCCAACCAACTTAAGCCGGGAAAAAAACAATCATCGAAGAATCACGAAACCGAAAGCTCGGGAAATGTCGGCTGAACCGCAGCTGAGAGGCACGCTTGAATTTTGAGTATTTCGTTGGCATTTTATTATTTTTATTTCTGTTTTTTTTTTTTTTCATTTTCTGGTAAAGGAAAATTTAATTACCGTTAAAATACTTTGGCCAAGTTATCGGTAGTCGCCTTGGCAAATATAAATCGCAAACTTTTTAGCTTCGCATTATTTACTTTTGCAAGTTTCGGCATTGATTGGAGGGGGCACATTGAGGCATCGAGTGGGTTGGAAATTTTGTTAGATGTCGGCAGCTGCCAACTACAAATTAGTCTATAAAAGTTATGACTTTATAAATGCGGATCATTAAAATGTAAAATGAGTATAAAAAGAAACGAATCGGTTACGTAACAATCCAAATTACATTATGCCCAATTTCAACAAAAATTCTTCACATTTTCAATTCAATTCAAAGAAAATTCTTCATTGTGCCAACTTATTGGGTAAATGTTTCTTTTTTTATATAAACAGGATTATTTTTGAATGTAGGAAACCTTTGAAATGTAATTTCAGAGCGGCTAAATTATTTTCTCATTTCGTAGGTGAACTTTGACTTAATAAAATAAAATTTCTGAAAACATATAAAAAATGTTTGAAGCAGAAAATTATTGATTTAAAACTAATTTTATGGTTTATGGAAATTGGTTTTTTATTACGTAAAATTTTTTGATAATTTGCTAATTTATATTCTAGAAAATTTTGGAAAGAAAAAAATGTTTATGTAAAAATATTATTTTTTTGCCAGAAGTTCCAAGTAAATGCTTCACAGTCAATTTCTTTAGCCCTTTTTCCCATTAATTTGATTATTTTTCAATCCTCGAAGCTAAGTGAATAAATTAATTTCATTGAATTTTCTACTTGGAATCATTACTTACACTGATTGAGATTTTTTGTTTCGGTCAATTTCCAAATAAGCTGGTGGCCTCTTCCCCCAAGCTGGGAGAGTCATTAATCAACACCTTAAAAATACCTTTCGGTTTTCCGAGTATTAAATGCAGTCACCGTACGGAAATCTAAAAAACAGACCGCCCACATGACAATCTGTTGTGTGTCGCTAAAAATGAAATACGGTGGAGAGAAAAAAGAAAAAAAAACTTGGAAAAGGAACTCATTTGCATAAAGTAACCATAAAACAAAACCCCCAAAAAAAAGGAATCAAATCTATAAGCGGCTCAAAAATGTCCAATAGGCCGAAAAAGAAAAGAAACAAAAAAAAATGGCAAGCTTCATTTATCAAAAGAAACGCACTGAACAAACCCGCACAAACAAATAGTAAAAAGTCCTAACAAACACACATGGTTAGTTTTTGGACAGGCCACGGATGGAAAGCCAACGCGAAAGCCGCAGGACAGCAAAAGCAATGCTAATGATAAATTACACACACATACGGACGCAAAGAAAGAGAGAGAGGAAGAGAGAAAAAAAGAGAGAGCGACAAGCCAATCACACAGACACTGACTACAGAGGAGACAAACGAGCCAGCCAACGGACAGTCAAGTGTCGGTGGACCACATGTCGTATGATTGACGTCTGCGCTAATGTTCAAAAGTTGTCCGGTTCGGAGTGCCCCGGTCGGTTCAAGTGGAGTGGAGCAAACACTCACACCCACACACGCACAGGACGATGATGAACAAGAGTGGACAAGTAGACAAGTTTTCACTTGACGCAGACTCTTACCCAACCTCTTTAAATATGCGAAATCACAGCTCTCTTTTTATAATATTTTAAGCTGAAAAGTGCAGCGCGCCCTGCGCTATATTTGTATTTGTTATGCAGGCGCCAACTCCAGGCATCGTTCCCTGTCAGTCTGTCTCGGTTGGTTGGCTGGTTGGTTGGTTGGTCTGCATTGTCAGCGTGCCCTCTTCTGGGCTGGGCTGGGCTGGGTTGGGCTTGGCTTGATGAGAAAATGTAAATTAGTTGGCAGGCAGACAAACTGGCAGCAACTTTTGCCCAAGTGTTCCCAAAATAGATGGGGGTAAAAAAAAAAGAAAGTCAAGCCGAACCCACTGCCTTTGAGTAAATAAAAACTTCGCTGCAGTTACAGTTGCAGGCAGCGTTGTTAATGGCCAAGATGGCTGAAGTGGTTGTCAACTCACCTCAGAAACTCTGAGTACTTCAATGTTGCCGCCCACCGAAAAAGTATGCAAACATTTTTCGCACTTTATAATTAAACAAGTGGAGAAACAAAATATAAAAGTATTCAAAGACAAAAGTGCAGAAGTGTGGCGGAATTGCCAAGTCTCCCAGACTTAAACAGTAAATGGCACTCCTTTCTCTACCCCCCAACCCCCTCCCCCCTCCTACTCTTTCTCTCTTTCAGAACATCGTCAAGACGTTGGCAACATTTGCACTGTAATGAACTTTTGCAATAAACTGCGCCGCAATTTTTCGCTGACAAAGTTTTTGCCCTTTGCACGCCCACATGGCCCACTTCACACCCGCCGCACTTGTCACACCCGCCGCACTCGTCGCACTTGCCGCACCTCTGAAGAGATTGCCATTGCCACCTCTGCAGAGGTCTGGTGAGCTGTTGAGGTGGGCAGGCCGAGTGGCAAATCTGGCATTTCTTTTGGCTCGTCCTTATTTGTTTTGTTTGGTTCTCTTATTTCCGGCTAGCTGGGCTGCCTTTTCGCATTTTTATTGCGCTAAAAAGTCTATGCAAGTTCAAATGTCAAACTACTTAAAAACTTATTGTTGGCAAAAGTGCGCAACAACAACAGTAACAAGCGAAAAATAATAAAAAGAACTCTGGCATTCTGGATAAAATAGACAAAACACATGCACACACCAAACGACAAAGCGAGACCACCAAGTAAAGTAAAGTTCTCGCTGTTGTTATATTTTTCGTTTTGTATAAACAGCAAGAAAAGTCAAACATTTTCAATAAAACTGCAAAAATTATTTGTCATCTGTTTTGTAACTGAAAACTCTAACAAACACCCTTGGACACGCCCACGAAAATATCATAAAAACAAAAAACAAAAAAAGAGATACTCCAAGTGAAACAAAAATTTAACTAGAAAATTTTCATTTCCACAATTGAAAAAGTGGCAAAATGGTGGGAGAATCGTGTAGGAATCAGAGGGAGGGGAGAAGTTGTCGGTTTCTCCGGCAACCGCAAAGATTTTCATACTTTAATTTTCGCCTGATTTTTGGGTCTCGGTTCTCTCGCCACACGTTTCAAGTTTTCAGTTTAACTGCAAATCAAAATGTATTTAAATGCATTTAGTCGTGACTTAAACCAAAAAGCAACCCATACTGTTCCTATTTTCCCCTCTCTGTCTCTCTCTCTCTCTCTTTCTCTTCGGATCTATTGGTCCTTTTCCAAGAACCTTTGTCAACCTACTTCTTGGCACAAATAGACATTGTTGACTTTGCATAATAATTGAGTTTAACTACAGCAAAACGGGCAGCTGATGGCAGCCTCCTGGGGTTGGGGCTGGAATGGGAGCACAAAACCAAGGGTTGAGATCTGCCTCCAATTCAGTTTACTTGCTTGGTTGGATTTTTGCTTGCGGTGGGGCGTACGAGAGGGGACCAAGTGCAGGTTAGGAGTACTGCAATTTTTGGCAATTTCCCTACAATGACAAAAGTCCAATATACCCACACATACACAAGCACACTTACATTCACACCTATACCCGGTCATAGAAACTTTCTGTACAGTGCAAACTGCTCACGCATCATATAGCTTCTGATATGGCTGCAGCATACACATACACACAAACAAACACACACAGGCACATGGACTCTGTGGTAAGTGCATACAATCTATGGCAGACAGTAAGGCCAGCCAACAACAGCAACAACAACAACAACAGCAGCATCAAGAGTTTGAAGTAGGCTAAAAGTTTCTCAATGCTCAGAGATCTGAGATAGCTGTCATTTGATATGTGGCCTGGCCTAGCCTGGTCTTTGGGTAAACTTGGACTAAATAGTCAAACCAAAAGCAACAACAAAAAGTTAGTCGACTTGAACTGGGCTAAACTGATGTCGACCTGCAACTTTACCTTGACTAAAGCAGCTGAAAAACATTTTTATGAAAAAGACAAAAGTGCGAAAAGAAAGAGACCGAATATGTTACATAGAGACATAAATATTAATTTTTCCTATTAAGGAAAATTGTTCTTTCCAAATTTAATTCCAAGACTTGTGCACAATTTCATTTCGAAATGCATTATAAATTTATAGTTTCAACAGCTTATATCAACGCGATGCTGAAAAAAAAAAAAATTGAGAAAGAAAATCGAGAAACTTCACATTAATAATGAATTCGCATTGTCCTGAGCTGAGAGTAGCGCGACCTAATTTAAGCCTTAAGACTTAACTCTGTAGTTTCCAGACTCAAAGAGAAAAAATATAAGAAAAGTTGAAACCATGAATATTACCACTAACTAAAAAATTGATCTAATTAGTAAAATAAAAGTTTCTGGATTCCAAGCTTCAGACTTAAAGGAATCCTCTTAATTCGAATGAGAATTCTTTTCTTTCGCATTATCTTTTCAATTGCATTTTCCGAAGACTTAATCATTCCAAAATTTTCCCGTAATTGAATCTTAACTTTTGTGCCGTTAGCCGTTAGGCCAGGCAAAAATTCAATTCATCCATTTGTGTGTCTATTCAAATCAGTATGCTGGTCTCTCTTCTATTCCTTGCCCTGCCCAAGTGAGTGTGAGAAAAGCTGAAAGGGGAGTTGCTGGATGTTGCGTGCCCGGCAAGCCGTTGTCAACAAAGCAGTGAGATCCACTTAGGACACAATATACATGTTGCCTACTTGCGTTCAAAGTCCAAATAAAAATCTGAATGCATTCACTCTGCGTATCTCTTTCTACCCAGCTTCCTTTCTCTTGATGGCGCTCTGCCTCTCCCTCTCTCTTTCTCTGGCTTCATTGGTGTATTTGTATCTTTGATAGAAACCTGGTAGGCTGACAAGCCTGGATGAAACTATTGCAGGACTGCAACTCGTTTCGCTTGGCTGCCTTTCTGAAGAGACTCTACCAAATCCTCACTGTTTCTTTGACTCCTCCTGCTACCTTTTAGTCAATGCCCGCATACCTATCTGCCTGAATCTATGTGTGTGTGTGTGTGTGTGTGTGTTTGTGAACTTTATTAGGAAAATTGTGTTAGTACCGAAATATCCATTAGCCCAATTACGTGTGCTTTTGTACCTTCCACCTACCAGTTAGCCAGCCAGTCAAGCCAGATAGTGCAGCCCGAGCAGCTCGAGCAACCCGAGCAGCCAGAGCTGGTATATTAGTATAAGTTTTCTCAATGCGATTCAACTGACTGCTGGTCGAGTCTAAACTTTCAGGACTTGCCAAAAACTGATAAACAAAGTGCAGGCACTTACAGAAGCCAAACAAACGCGATGACAAGGCAGCCAGAGCCACAATAATAATTTCTGCAGATTTCCACACAAAACTCAAACCATCCAATTCAAACTGAAGATACCTTTTTGGCCAGCCAATGTTTGTGCAGGCAAAATATAGACAAAAATAAAACAATTCCAAAAATATTCGAATGGAAAATCAACCCACAAGCCATCCCCCATCCCTCCAGTAGGAGCTATGCGGCTTCTGTCTCTGCCAATTGTCGATTCCCAAAATTAAGATATATGTGTGTGTGCATTGAGTGCATTTGATTATTATTAAGTGTTATTTACATATACGAAACATAAATTGGTTCAGGGCTAGTTTTGTGTCCATCCACATATAACTTAAATTGCCCACAAATGAAGTCAACATGGAAAATGCAAAATGAAAACGGCTACGGAAATTGAAAAATATATATAGCCAGGTACTCCTCCAAGTTCTCATTCAATATAAATTCAACCAAGAACCTCAGAATCAGTAATTTAAATCCAGTTGAGCTGAGCTTTCACTTAAACTATTTATTTATCTAATACAAAATATTGTTGTCCCAATATTTTCTTTCCAATTTATTTAACATTATTACCTTACGAATTGAAAATTTCATTTTACTGCTTTTCTTACTGCTTACTGCTTTTCTTTTCTTCTCCTCTCTCTTTTTTTTTTTAAATTCGTTCAACCAGGTTAGCAAAAATATTTCTATTGTGGTTTGGCTAGATTGAATTTTAAGCGTGTTTCTTGTTTCGATTAAAAGCTCAAAAATCCATCGAGTGTGGTCTTGTGGTCTACCTCTTTGCTCAGAATATATTCAAATAACTTAAATTAAATGTTTATGGAAAGAAACTTCAAAGTTTTACCCAATTTATAAGATTAAATTGGAATTTCTATTGCATACTTTGGTATGAGTTGGAAGAGCAATTCAAAAGCCAAAATTTTCTGAAAAATGATTTGCATTAAAAGGTGTTTTGTTATAATAACAATCTGCTCAAAATATTCAAAAGCAAATGAAGTCAAGTTGCTTATAGAAAGAAGCTTTAGAAGTTTTAAAGGCTTGGCAGATTCATATTTCATTCGGCATAAAAATTCAAATCATATTTGATTGGACTTATAGGAATTTCTTTTGGTAGTTCTTAAGTTAAGCTAAGATATTCTAGGAAGCTTTGGATAAAATCACACTTTTTACTTTCCATAACACAGTTATTTCAGTTCCTTTTCACTTTTAATTTGACTTCGCTAATCCTGATCGTTCCGCGGAACGGAACAAGATCAAATGAATGTCAAGATAGCAAAGAACTTAGAAAGGTAATCCAAATCGCATTTAGATAGATTGCCCAAACAAAACAAAAGCAATGCTAAATTAAAAAGTGTAAATTCCTTACTAAATGAATTAAAGACTGAATATAAATGAATCATTTCTAATTCGACTTACTGGCCATAAGCAAAAAAGAAGCTCTAATGCTGAATATCTCAAAAACACTAGCTTTTGTTGCAGAACTCAAAAGTACTTTGTGAAGGACACAGAAAGGATGAGAAACTTGCCTAAATCTTTTGTGCTATAATTACCCGACAGCAACACGAAGAATTTTCTATGAAAGCAACCTGGGAAATGGCAAACAATGTTTTATACCGCAATTCACACCATTTCAATCTACAAAGAAAATGAAAGGCTCAAACAATCAACAATCAACGACAGATGAAGGCTGGAGAAAAGGTACCACTTGGACAGTTATTACTGAAGAGAGAGAGACATTGCTAACAATTCAAGAATAAAATAAAATGGCTCAAACTTTGTCAGCCCGAAAGACGCGTCAGACGCCCAAGCCATCCCAGCCAGGCCCAGCGGATAAATAGCAAAAAAAAAGCGAATATGTATGATGAGTAACTTTACACAATTTCCCTTTTATGCCGGACAAACACAAACACACACACACACACATACATACATAGACACAAGAGTTTTCTTTAACTCGTGCCATGTTCCACCTTCTACATCCGCGTCCCTCTCTCTATCTCTTTCTCTCTCTCTATAGAACTCTCATAGTTGGATGCTGCGGTGCTCTACCGTAAATAGCGGAAAATTCAATTAAAAAGCTTCAGCCACTAGAAAAATATCGTCGCCATGGCTATGGCTATGGCTATGACAGAGAAGAACCAAACACCCACAAACAACAACGACGGCGACTAGTTTCAGTTCTTTTCCTTTTTCTCTAACATTTGTAACTCATACCTTTTTTTGTGGGCCCTCGTGACTAAGCGCGTAAACGTGCTGAATTGGTATGGGGCGAGGGGGAGGGGGTGAAAAGGGGTAGGAAAAAACTGTCGTGTCATTATTGCTAGCCTGGCCAACCAGTCAGTCAGTCCAAGTCCTCCTCGACTCTCTGAATATCTGACTCTGGACTTCAGTTGAGCAATCATGTGACAGGTTTGTCAGCCTATTCTGGCAACCAAAAATAAAACAAAAAGCCAAGAAAAACGAAAGAACTGTACACACAAACCGAGCCTGCCAACTGAGTTGCCAGGGCTGGGTAAATAGGTAGAGCGAGTGGAAAAAATTTCTGAAAGAAAAAAAGTGGCAGTGCAAAATATTTTCTTTCTTTGCACTTTTTTTTTTAATGATTTTTCACTTTTTCCCTTTTTAGTTTTTCAGGTCTTTATTTTCTTTATCTGTCTTTGGGGTAGTTGGAAAAATCTTTTCTTATGGTTTCTTTTTAGTTTGAATACCTTTTGCAAGTGCTGGACTTGATTTGTCTTTGGAAAAGTAGTTTGTTTTACAAGATAAATTCAAATTAAAATCATTTTTTTGCTCTGATTGATAAATCGATAAAGTAATCGACAGATTAAAATGAAAGTCTCAGGAATTATGCTTCAGTTGGATTTGGATAAAGACTTGAAAGCTTTCTATGTATAATACTATTATGTTCTTGAAGAGAAAACACTTTGAGTTAAAGAAAATAATAATGATATAATAGAGATATGATAAAGATCATACTGCTTATTCAAGAAAATAAATAAGAACATGAAAGAAATCCTCTTGGTCTCTTTACTTATTAAGTCAATAAATTAATTATTTATTAAGCTAAAATTGGTTAGGGATTTCTATGTATAATACTATTATATTCTTGAACAGAAAACACTTCGAGTCAAAGAAAAAAATAATGATATAATAGAGATATGATAAAGATCATACTACTTATTCGAGAAAATAAATAAGGATATGAAAGAAATCCTCTGGCTCGCGTTACTTATTAAGTCAATAGATTAATTATTTATTAAGCTAAAATTGGTTAGGGATATATCAATTCTTATGAATTTGCTGTACAATTTCTTCATGATATAAATCGAAAGATAAAATATCTTCATAATCAATTCCTGATAACTTATTTTACATCTGGTAAAAGGTAGACAGCAGAGCATTCTGTCAGACCTTTTACCCTCCACTTCCCTAAGACAAAACTGGTCTATTCGATTTTTCTGTCTAGCCAACTCCAGGCAGACACACACACACACACACACACTCAACTCCACAACACTTCGTCCACTGGTGAAGTTGGTTTCAATTGTTTGTTTGCCTACTCGTTGGCATTCATGACTGTGTGATAGACATGCTTTTGCGCTTTTCTTACTAGTAATTGACAGATTTTTCCAACATAATGTCAGGGAAAATGACTACGGTGAGGACAATGATGGCAGATAGGACAATTCATAGAAACTAACCGTACTACCTGACTAGCATTGCCCATACTCTGGCCAAGCCAAGTCTGGCCAATCGAAACTTCTTTGACCCCTTGAAAATCTCAGTCCAAATCAGACACGTGCATGAAAAACTATTGGCAAAGAACTTAGGCCTTCAATGAAAACAATGAATTGCCAAGTGATTTTCACCCTTCACCACCCACAACTGGGCAATTTTACCCACTTTTCAACTCTGTTAGTTCTCCACTCTATTCTGTTTATTTGTTTGCTTTGGCGCCTGCTGCATTTGATTGGTTCTTATTGCCTTCAGATGGTTGGGTTACTTCATCAACTCCATTCCAACTGCCGTCTTTACGTAGTACTATCATATGTATGAATATTAATAGGTGTTGCCCAGGGATGAAAAAGCTGAATGCATTTTTGTTTTGCCCTTGGCCATGTGGTTCTTGGCTTTTACTGGGTCTACCTTTTGAAAAATGAAGCAAAATAAATGGTAATATTTATTTTCCATTTTTGTTAGCCAACTTTGATTTCAACCATGCCAGCTCAGCCCAGCCCAGCCCAGCCCAGCCCAGTCCCACACTCTCATACTTCACTTCACACGAAATCTCCTTTTCTCAGATTTCCTTTGCCTTCGCTCTTGGTTTCTGTCATTCTGGAGCTCTGTTCTATTTTTTTTCGTATGTGTGTGTCTTATGCTGCGCCAATTTTTCACTTTACTGCATAAATATTTATTGCAACTCAATTTCGCAGGCAATAGAAATGCCATTTGCACCATTAATTCAATGCAACACCTGCCAGCGACGACTTAGCCAAGCGACCAAGTGACGGCGAGAAGAAATGACTTTGCAGGCCCCGAAGCCAAATCTCACTTACCAAAGACTTCTTGCACCACCGTTTTGCCACTTCTGCCATTTCTATAAAAACACAAACAAAAACAAAGCCAATTGCCCTGGTAGAGTTTTCAGAAATTTAAAATACTCTTATATTGCCAATTAATATCGCAAACCTCTCTCCCCGAAAGTTAATTCTTTCGAAAGACTATTAAAGAGTGAGAAATAATAATTTTGATAATTGTTCGTTTTGTAAGATCAAAATCAAAAATGCTTCTATTATTTATAGATGCCTTCCTTATGACATTGTTTCTTTGCAGTCTGAAATACCTCATCAATTGAAAAACTTTAAGAGGATTTAAGAAGAATAAAAAAAAAAAAAGAGAAAATGTTTGGTGTTGGCAAGGGTTTCCGCTAGAAAATTTGAAAAATGAAGTCGTGCTAAAAATTTTGGTGTGTTTATAAACATTCCAATAGCTTTATTTGCCACATGCTGGGTTGGAAAAAAAAGACTTCCTAGAACACAGAACAGAATATTCCCAAAGAGGCGAATGGGGCTCAGCTCAGCTTTGCTTCATTGCCATCGTCATATGATGACGGTGGTGATGGAGAGTTGTTTTTGTTATTATTGCTTTTGTTGTTGTTGTTGTTATTTTTGTTGTATTCATTCATAGCCTTTATCGTTTGTGGCAACAGCTGTTGCCTGAATTATGCTAAATTTACGCCACAGTGCCAAAGCCGCTAGCCGAGCGCGCCCAAACCAACATCATCATCGTCATTATGGCCAACAACAGGACCTCTCAACAATTTCCCACCTTCCCCTCCTGACCCGTCCCGCCTGAGTCTATCCAGCCACCACAGCATCATTGCCAACGCCGTTGACGCCACCACTTGCCGCTGCCATCATCGTCATTGGCATCAACTGAGCTGGATTCTGGTCTGGCAAGTGAATGCTATTTTGGTTATTTTTAAGTGATTTTTAATAAAGTTGGCTTTTTGGCTGGTGGGTTGGCAAGCTGCCTGGCTCTCGAATGCCTCGATAACACTGTCTAGGTACCACAGCAAAAAAAATTTATATATACACACAGCAAGTGTAAAGTCTTTAAAGGTGTAGGTGTGAGAAACGACAACTTCTCCGGGAAAGTTTTATAATAGCAAAAAAAAAAGAAAGAAAAACTGATAGAATTTACTATAGAATTTGTGGTTAAGTTTAATATTTATTAATTTTCTGCCCGACTGCTCACCCAACTACTGACTGACTTCTCCAATCTGGTGAAAGTAACCACAATATTTGCATCATTTCATTTCAGTTTTAATGTGTGGGTGACTCTCTCTGTGTGTGTGTTTGTGTGTGTGTGTGAATGCGTTAAGCTTTTCCAATCAACAGCAGGTGGTTGATTTTGTGGTCATTTGACACACACACCATCGGAGCTACATATGAAAAAAGAGGTTAAGAGTGTGGCTAGAAACTTGATTTCTTTTCTATATTTTATATAAAAAACAATTATATCCTTGATTGGGTGTAAATTTTAATTAAGCTCAAATGGCTGGCGAATGTGTCGAGAAGCTGTAAAAGTCAGATGAATATTAATTTGTCTATCATACATAAATTTTTTATGCAGCGTTTTTTAGTCATTCATTTTAATTATAATTGTCTATATACTTTTAGAATAATGAGATTCAATAAAAAAATTAATAACTTGAATGAAAAAAATACTTAGGGAGAATTGATTTCAAAACATATTAACTATCTTTCAAGTTTTTTTTTTTTTTTAATTGATAAAAATTAATTTAGATTAATAAAAAAAATAAATTGCAATCAAAAATATCATAACCCTTCGACTAAAAAATTAATGTTGTTATATAAATAAATAAAAATATAAAAATTTATGTTATTAGATAAATAAATATAAATGTTTATTTTTCACAATTTATGCTTCATATTTTATTTTATTGAAAAAGAAATTTTGAATTTGTCTCATGAAATATTATGTAATCATGGTTCTCTTATAATTTATTTTAGGATTTAGAATATTTTTCTTTGCTATTATTTTTTATTAAAGTTTTAGTATTTTGAAGTTAGCCATATTCATATTAGATTTAATGATGTAAGACTGCATACTTTAAAGTTTTATGAAGAGTAATTTTTTTTTTTTTTTTTTTTGTACTACTTAATTTTTTTATATTTTTTGTTAAGCCTTGTATTTTCAAATGCGGAACATAATATATACAGTGCTTTGGTTAGGACAGCTTGCAATTTTAAAGTTTAAGCGCTTATATCTAAGACAAAGATATCAGAAGCATAATGTTTTCACTCACTCTGACTTATACAATTTTGGGGTAGTTATAAAATTATTTAAGTGAGTAACTCACAAAGACGGAAAATAGGGGTAGTTATACGTTATACGTACTAGATAGGGGTAGCTGAAAAGGTTGTATAAAAAAAATAATTTATAGAATGTAAACAAGAATATATTATTGTCATTTAATTCTGATATAAATTTAGATTTATAAAGTTTCTGTTATACTCCTGCACTATAAAAGGGATGATATGTTAACTCGGTGAAAAAGCTTTTTTAACAGTATGTTAAAATTTCGAACATATAACAAATAATTGTTTTGTTATACTATTATACGATAAATTCTATTATATGTTTTGTTATATTGAGTGTTATACCAAATTTTTAAGTGACTGTTATAAGGGTTCGAAATCCTGCTCAATATCGTAACTGTACTATTTTTCGAAGAAGTGTACAATAAGTCTACAAAGCTTTTAGAGGAAGTTGAAAGCCCTAAGGAACTTTTCAACAATATTTTTCAAAATGTATAGGATCAAAGTAATATAAAAATTGGAATATAATATAAAAAACCTTTGCTTTTTATGGCAAAATAATTCGATGTTTCTCATTCCTTTTAAAATGAAAACTTTATTTTATTTTTTATTCAAAATATTCCTTATAATATTTAGGGATTAGTTAGAGTGTCATTCTAGGTGTTTCTAATTTTAAATTAAAGCAGACAAAACAAAAATAAATTACCAATTAAGACCTGTTCTTTGGGTAATTAAGCCTCGTGTTAGACTTGTACTAATTGCGAATTAATTGAATGAAAATTTAATTACCTTTTAAAAATTAACAAACGGACAATTGAATTCCAAATGTTTTAACTATAATTTTACGCCTTGCGTTTTGCGGCCTGCCAAAATGCAGTGCGAGTTATGCAAATAAAGCCAGTTGACTGGGATCCACGTTGTGGCTAATTACACAGGAGATTGGCTAACTGAAACATACAAAATATGAATAAATTCGAATGAGTTTATGAATAAAACACAAAATATATGCTATTGTCATTCGAGCAGCTACAGCTACAATTTTCATTATTGACAATTAAATTCAAACCGTTTTTTAATTAAATGAACTTTGTTTAGACTTGCCTGAATAAAAACTAATGGAAATTTACCCACTGACCCCGTTTTTTTTATTACGCTTTTTCGCTTGTTTTGTTTAATTAAATCAAAACCAATGAAAGAAAAACCAGAAAAATATTAAACACTTTAGTAAAGCCAATAGGGGAAAAAAACTAAAAACCTAATAGAAGTTGACTTTTAAAATCCGCTCAAATTTAATTAAATATAAAAAAATGCTTGATGGGCCTGGGACAGTTCTCCCTCAAAAGGCCACACAAAGCAAATAAAATGGCGGCAGGCTCAATCAATTGGGCACAGACAAACAAGCCGCCGGTAGAAAACACAGCTCTCTGCCAGCACTAACAACAGCAACAAATAATAGACAAAAAAATAAAGAAAAAATCGACAGCCAGATATTTCAGAAAAACTAGCACAGAGAGACGTGCGCTATAAAAATGCCAACAAAAAACACAAAAATAATAAAAGGCAAAAACACTCGCCACACAGGCATAAACAAAAAATGGTTTCAAAATAGGCATCCTGAAACTTTAGAAAAACTGCATAACCAAAAAAAACACACACACACAGGACACAAAAATTCCACATACCAGATCCACTCTAAATTCCTCAGAAAAAAAAAATACAACAATAGCCCACAAAAATATTTTCCTTTTTTCAAAATTTTCTCTAGCATAAAAATGAACCTGTAAAGATAGAGTAGACTAAAACCCTAGCTCATCTTCGATTTACTCTGGCTGGCTTGATCGTTACTCACAGCGAATTTAAAAGGGTCGACTTTCTAGTTGAATAAATTTTAATTAAGTTGACTTGCTTAGCTCCAATCAATTCATACATGAGATTATCCCATTTGACTCAAATTGTATTCGATGCGGCATCCTCCCTGTGGCTCGATTTTTGGTTTTCCTTATTTTTTTTATTTTTATTTTCATCCTGTTTTATTTCCCATTGCTATGACATGGCTTTTATGCATTTCATGTGAACGTGTGTATTTTTTTTATTATTATCTTGT
The DNA here is from genome assembly GCA_037075145.1 of Scaptodrosophila latifasciaeformis. Taxonomy (NCBI): domain Eukaryota; kingdom Metazoa; phylum Arthropoda; class Insecta; order Diptera; family Drosophilidae; genus Scaptodrosophila; species Scaptodrosophila latifasciaeformis. The sequence continues at coordinate 20,204,935 of JBAMCM010000217.1, read as the reverse complement.
CAATATTTTTCAAAATTTATGTGTCGAATTTTTAGTTTCGTTTATTGCGCAAACAGTCTGGCTATCTTTTTGCTTTGCTAAATAAAAATTAAGCGAAATTTCACACTCAAATAAACGCTTCGATAGTAAAGTTTGGAAATATATAAAACTGGGTGAAAAATGTATGAACTGAAAATGAAAAAGGGAAATGTAGTTTTTGGCACAACATTGAAGCATTGAAGGTATTTCAAAGCCGCAACAGTTTAACAAAAAACGAAAAACTTGTGGTTGGCGAAAATATGAAGAAAGAGCCTAGTTTGGGGGTAACTGGAGAAATAGGCAGGCAGGCAGGCAAATCTGCACAAAATTCAACATAAACGTGTTTGCGTGGCATGGCCGAAGTTGTTGGCTTTGTGTGTGCGTGTGTTTGGTTTTTGCAGTTGACACAGTAACACACACACACATACACACATAGACTCAAATAGTAACACAATGACAAGGCAAAGCTTGCACAACAGCAGGAGGATGTAAAAATGTCACATGCAACAATTTCCCGTGCAACGATGGCAACGCCAGCAAACGCCATTTTAAAGACGCTTTTTATGCCACATTTTCTATAGCTGCGAGTGTGCCAGTGTATGTATGTGTGTGTGTGTGAGTATAGCACAAAATTTTATTTGACTTGCGTGTAATGTGAAATCAGAGTAAGAAGCAAAAACCAAGCAGTACGTGTAGAGCGAGAGAGAGAGAGAGAGAGAGAGAGAGGGAGAGAAAGAATGCGAAAGGCAGAGTAACCTAGAGTAGCTCCACAGGGTTTGGGGTGGGGCGAGTGCCAACGTCTGACATGACCCTGCTACAAAGTAGTATATGCCTATCCTTCTGGCAGGATGCGTGCGCTTTTTGCCTTTAACTTTTGCAAATGTGCAAAATTTTCTGGGATTATAAAAGCAAATGTTCAACAAAAGCGCCATCCCCAAATAGCTGACGCCTGTGTAGAGTGAGTGGGTCGGCTTTTTGAGTAACTTGCATGTAAAATGACTGCAAAATGCCAAAAATGAATAAATACCAACGACTCCTTCTACACTCTGCCTCGCTCCTCTCCGCTGGCATCCTCAAATGCAGTCGACTTTGCTCTCGTTCGCCTGGCTCCATTTAAATCCTCGCATCATCCTCACCGTCTGCTCTGAAAATGCTCCCTTACAGCTTACATGACCCAGTCTGGCTTTCAGTCAGTCATTGAGTCATTCATTCGATGCGTAAAACTTTCCTTACTTGTATGAATCTGTGAAAAGGTCGACTATCATTCATTTTGCATAAAAAAAAAAAATCCCTATTTGGAAATTGTTTCTGCACGCCGGATTTTAGTTTTAAATCAGTTAATACTTCGCTTTGAGGCAACCCTGGGGGCTTTTATGGAAAAACGAATCTGTCCAAGAGCTTTTATTTCTTTAACCGCAAAGAAGATAAAAAAAAAGGACAATAAAAAATAAGAAGTTAACGAGTCTTAAATTGTTTCAACAAAAGACTCAATTGAAACGAATTTAAGCTTTAAATGAAATTTGCATATTTGAATGCCTTTTTATTTATTTAAAGAGACACAATTCTCTTTGCCCACTCTCAGTGTAGTTTTGAGCTTTTTAATTAATTTTTTGCAATTTTCCAAATACATTGAATAAAGTCAAGCTGAGCCGCAAACAAAGCCCCTTGAATTGGCCCAACAAAATTTGCTTTAATTCAATTGTCACCACAAAACAATAGGCCAAGCGACCAACAACAACAACAACAACAACAACGAGTAGCCTAATTATGGCTAATAGTTTAGAAAGTTGCCGAAGGGCAGTGGAAAGCACAGCGATCAACTGAAAACCACAAACGGCTTAAAAGCCTATTAAACTTAATGATATGAATGGCGGCCACAGCCGGAAGGTGTGGAAAGTGTGTCGGCATTTTCAATTGAAGGGTGTTTCTGTGGAAATGGCAAAAGGAAGCGTTTTACAATTCAATGCAACAAGAAGAACACTTTTGGATTTATGTAGCATTTGCACAAAAAAAATTAAAATAAACAAATGCACACAGAGAGGCCATAAATAGTTACAGAGGAACGGAAACGAGGGATGAAGACCCTCATATCCTGTTAGTAAAAAAAGAAGGAAAACAAATATAAAAACAATGAACACGGCTTAATATAAAACAATGAAAGGCTCACAGACTGTGGGGCAAGTGTAATCTGCAAATTGTGGGGCGTGACTCAAATACCAAAATGACCCCTTTCACGATTATCTCTAGGGTTAACTTTTCACATATATGTGCATGTGTGTGTGTGTTTGTGTATGTGGGTGTGTGGGTAGGCCTGGGCATAATCTGTGCTACCTTTTCCCCAATGGACTCTCGAGTTTCATGCAAATGGGCCGGGAAATAGAAAACACAAAAGCCAAAAACTACAATGAAACCGAAAACAGGAAGCAAAGTTTATAAAGTGTAGTCAGTCCAAATGTCTGTGAAAGTGGCTCCGACCAGACTAAAAACCAGACTCGCAAAGGCTCGACTTTGTCTAAACTAAAGGGCGCTGGCAAAGAGTGGCTAATGTAATGGTTACACTGAAAAAAATACTGGCAGCTCTGATTCAATGTCTAATTAAATTTTTAACAATAATCAATTAAAAGATTCAAGAATGATATTTATATATTTTTGTATACAGAAGAGCGAGCCATTAGGAAGGTACTGGACGCTTAAGAGATAATCTAATATCTTTTAGCCATGCCAAGCTTTAATAAGATCGGGTAGGAATATATGTATCTGCCATAGCTAGGCTCTTCGTGGAGATTGGTCAGGTCTCAAATTTAACGTTTGTCCTTATTTTAAATTCGTTTTGAAAAGCCAATCTTTAATTTTAATTTCTGAGAGTTTCAAGAACTTTATTGATGAGCTAATTCAATAATTTCTCTCTGTGTACTTTTGCAGAAAATAAAATAAGTAAGCATGTGTGTTTGACTTTTTGTCCCTGTCGTGTTTCTCGCTGTCATTGTAGGTTTATTTCATTCTTTTTTTTCGCTTTGTTGCAACACCATTTTGCCGGCCAGATTCTAATGAACACGAGCAGGCAAACGCAATGTTTCCTTTCCTTGATGTCCCCACACGGTCGTTTTGTTTCGCTGAGGCGCCATAAACACTTTTCATCGCTATGTGCTGTCGTGCATGAAAGTGATAGTGAAAAGGTTTTTTCCTCCTTTTTAGCCGACTACACACACTTACCCAGACAAATGTCCATGTTGCTTTAATTATAGCCGAGCAGACGACTCATGCAAATGGCAACAAACAAATGAACGAGCGAATAAAACCTCCAAACACCCCACTCAGACAGTGTAACTCTTTTGCTGTCATGCAGCTTGTGCCTCATTCTTGGACCCTTACCTGTCTGCCAGACCCACTGACAGGCCATAACGGCTAATACAAGCACACATGCACAGATACACGCCAAGATTTACGCCACTAAAATGAACAGACCGAGTCTGTGGGTCCGATTTAGAGTGGTGCCAAAAAAATGTAGATCTCTAAATAATAATTTGTAAATGGAAGAAAAAATAAAAAGAGTCTGTTGGAATTGGTCTGTAACATTTTTAAATTATTACCAATAAGTCTTAGTATTTTTTATACTTTTGTCTGTTAAATTTGATTGTAATTTTTTTATTCAAGTTTCAATTTTAAATGGTTAGAATATACAAATATTTTTATAACGGATCTTTTGAGCTTTCTATGGTAGTTCTGTATTAAGTTTTTACTTCGATAACTCCATACCAATATCTATATTTAATTCAACGAAATATTTATAAGGAATAATTTAATACCGATATTTGGGAAACTAAATCTAGTGACAAATTAATTTTAAGCGATAACTTATAGAAACAATTAAAGTATATGAACGGTATGCTTTGCTAGATTCTCAGTCAATACCTGGTCCTACAGTTTTTCGGAGTGGATAAATGTATTCACTTTGATTAAACAAATTTTCCGCCTATATAGGTTTCAGATAAATATGATATTTCTGGGAAATTTTAATTAAGATTGTACTAAGAAATTAAGCACCACTCTAAGCAATCACAGCGTTTTCAAACTGTTCGATGTGAAACTTACGCTTTATGAACACACTCAGACATACTCACCCAGAAGCGTCCAAAGTCGGCTCTTTGTGCACACACAAAAACACAAACAAGCACAGACAGACAGCTCATATGCACAGGGATACCGGATGACAAGATGAGCCAAAGGAGAGGCATGAACTCTCCGAGTCGACGCTCATGGACAAAGCTACGACGAGGGCTTTCGCTCGGAAAGCAATTAAATTCAAATAAATGAACTTAATTGAAGCAGATTAACCCAGAACACCGACAGAAGCAGAGGCAGAGGCAGAGGCAGAGTCGAAATCAGTAGAGCTACCAACCAACACCAATGCAATTTTGTTCCTGAATATTTCGCTGGGTAGCCGCACGTGAATGTGAACCTATTTCCTCTGCCTGTGCGTGTATATATATATCCATCGACCCCTGTATGTGTGTGTGTGTGTGTGTTTGTGTGCACTCAATGTCCTTGTCACCCATTTATTGCACACTGTCGCCATCGCTGGTGGCCCAGCGAGGACGCCAAGCATTGGACGATTTTGCCCTCCTTTCACTTCCGTTGCTATATCCGTCGTTATTTAACTGTCAAGTGGTGTTTTTGTTTTAAGTTTAGCTCGCCCAATGGCTTATATTTCTCCTGCAGCAACTCCCCCTCACCCCCTCGGTACTCTCATTTCTCTTCTGTTTCTTTTTTTTTTCTCTTTTTTTTGTAGAAGTTATTAAATAAAATTTTATTTACTTGCGCACACACACACACACACACACACACCCACTCCAGTCAGGCTATGAGAGTTTATTTATATGTGGATGTGTGTTTGCTTGTTGGTGTGTGCCTTAATCGAGGTTAGTTGTGTCTCCATCTTCTGCTCCCTCAGATTTTTATTTTGTTTTGCTCTGGCCACGGCTGTTTCAATTAATGTGTAGGGATTTCGCTTAATTTTCCTCCTCGTCAAGCCGCTCTTGACTAACTGCATACTCACACTCACACTCACACACACATGCATTCTCACAAATGCCTACATACTATATTTTTATTAAATCAACAGGCTTACGTGTGTTCGGAGCTCTCTGCAATTTAACACAACGGACTGCATGTATTAATTTAATATTTCTGGTGCAGTGCACAAATCGTGCATGAATATGCATGCTCTCTCCTTACCTATATATGTATATAAATATTCCAACACACACACATACACAGGCTGTCTAACACTCGCACTCACACAAAGAGAGAAGCTTATACAGAACATGCACTCTTAAGGGATTAATTGATGGCATGCAAGTGGCATTAAATTAGTAGGTCGGTCAACCATGGACTTATAAAAGGAGGCTAAACTGGAAACATTTTGCAATTCTTGCAAATTATCAACACAAACAAACTAATATTAAATCTACTTTTTTTATGCAACATATACAAATTAAAACAATTAGCGATGATATAAAATGTAATAAAGAAATAAAAACTGCAATAAAATCATTTAATTTTATGGGTAACATTAATTTTGTGAGTTCACCAACAAAACTATGATATGTGAAATATTTATCATCAATTAGGAAAGCAATGAACAATTTTTAAAATAATTAATATTATTAATTTTATTCCCACAAGTAGGAGTAGCCGAATTTGGCATACCCTCTACCTAGTCGAATTGAAAAAGAAATGCTAAATAAAACACAAGTAGGGACAGGTCAATTTTTTTTTGGTCATATATAAAGTTATACTAGTTCAAAATTTACTTTAAAATCAAAAGGGAATAATAACTTTGCTCAGAGTAAGGCAACTACGCCATCTATCGGACTATTCCCTTGCCAGCGTGCCCGCTAGCCATTTAGGTAAGAGCAATTGAAAGCTAAGCACTGGAATTTTCAAAATCTTATGAAAAGGATAGTTATTATCAATTAGGTAGGATAATAAAATTTAGACAATCAGAAAAAGAACAAAACTTGAAGGACGAAAGAAGCCTGTAAAGCTTGCAAACAAAAGAAAGCCAAACAAGTTTAGGGCTAGCGAGAGGCTTATATGGACAGACATATTGATGGAAATGGAGATGGGGGTATCAATATCTATATACTCTGCTCACATTTTCACAAACTTAAAATAATCTGAAAAGATTATTTCATAACATAAAATAAGCCGTAATGAATATGATTTCTAAAAATGATTTTTTTTTATATTTATTTATTCATGATTTATTAAATATATTTTCCATATTCTTTATTTCTAGCCTTATTTAAGGACTAACGGAATAAATGGCGTGAGCTTTTGAAAAGTTCATGTTTCATATCCTGTTTTGAAACCATTTGTCTCGAGGCCTAAATAACCTGAAAGCTTAAGGAGTAAGCTCAGAAACTCTTTTGAGCTTTGGTTTGAATTAAATGCACGAACACATATTTTCATGGGTCTGGAATTGGCTTCAGTGTGAGCTTGAAACTTGAAAGCTTGGATACTCTTCATACCGGTCATGTAGGCTTGGCAATCGACTTTGCAACCTATTATGCAAATAATTGTAAGTCGATTATTGTTAGCAATAATTGAGGCTTAAATTAAGAGTTGATTATCATTCCCACCCAATATTAGTTGTGGCCTATTGAGCAGGGCTAACAAGGTCGAAGGCAACCATTCGATGGAAGAAAATTAAATGTCAACAGAAAAATATGCGAATAAAAACAAAAATAACGCCGTTTGGCTGATGAGGGAGCCATTAAAAGAAAACAACGAAAAAAATAAAAAATTTAAAAACAATGTCAAAATGCAAAAGTTGAAGCTGCTGTTGGCGTTGCCTTACCAACTGCAATGGGGGTGATGGAAAGTTAAAGAGCAAGCGGAGGGGCGGTTCGAACAGTGTGCATGGTGCACTTTAATTTGAATTGAAATAAGAAAAAAAATGAGAAACATGAAAAAATAACACTGAAAACGACAAACGACAAACGGCGTGCGAAAAACTCCCAACACGAAAAGTGAAACTGACAAGAGGAGAACAGTTTTTGGGTCGCTTTTCCAAATGCTTTTTCTTGTGTCTGTTGTTGTTATTGTTTGTTCTTTTATTGGTGTTACTTGTTATTGTTATTGTTACTCTTGGTGTTGTTCTTGCTGTGTTGTTGTTTCCCCCTTTTCGGTCTTGTTGACATTTATGGGCGCCGTAACGACGAGTCCAAAGTTCAAGGCCGGGTCAAAGCGAACGGGTTAAAATTATTGCTTCGAACTCCGCTCCTCCCATCTCTCCACTTAGATAAATGCAGGTGTACTGACCCCACACCATGACCTACGACCTTCAGTCGCTTAACCATTTCATTTGATGGATATTTTCCTTTGCTTTCGGCAGTCAAATTCAAATTTATCGAACTCTGTGCCCCCTTCCCGAACACCTTTGCCGGCTTCAAGGCCTTTTGTTAGCTGTCCAATAAGTGTCAATTACAGGCATTCTAAAAGTTTCTTACTCGCATCTAACTAAAGCGATTTTAAAGCCACAACAACTCTCAGCCATTTGCGAAATTCTCGTAGGTTGCAGGGATTTATTGTTAATGAAAGCTGACAGGCCGTGTCGTCATGCTTGGCTAAAGGACTTGGAAATAAACGCCAGCACATCGCATCGTCTAGGTCCTTTCTATTTGCTACCTGGCAATGATGTATTAGACAATGCCTGACAATCTGCCATTGCCTCTTCTTTTCCATTTTCCTCTCTTTTTTTCTCTCTTTCTTTTTCGCTGGACTCTGCTCCATGGCTCGTTGGGTCTATTGTCCTTGTGGCCTCTGTTATTGGTCGAAACTATTTTCATAAGCCATTTCATTACTATACTTGACTTTGAATTGATATAAAATGGGCGATTCTATTTAGGGAAACACGGTAATACGTACTCAGAACTAGGGCCAAGACAATAGCTTTAAAATGTTAGGAAATATATTTTCCTGAGCCACACTGAATGATTATCAAAAATATACAACATGGCATTGATTAATTTTTGCCAGACAAAATAATTTCTTCTGTTTTTCTTTTCCTTTTGCTGTATATTAAGAACTCATATGTTTAATTTGGCAAATTTGTAGGTGCTGTTTTTGTGAATTTTATAAAATGGACTTCCATCCTGTTATGGGCCATAAAATAAAAGCCCGAGAATGAGTCAGAATCATCTAGCAAATTGGCACACTTCCAATTGCGCTTAGGCTCCGACTCCAAGCCAGAAAACAAGGCCAAAGCAGGACCAAAAAAATAGGAAAAAAGCATGAGAGAAAATACCGACACACGTGCTAATAAACCGTAATAAACTGACATTCCCCACGCCGGTCGTCTCACTCCTGTCTATCAGTCGTTGAGTCTTGGAGTCTTTTGGTGCTGCTCGGCCTGTCTGTCTGACTGTGTATCTGTCTATCCATGTATGTCTAGCTATCAGTACCTGGTTTGCCCTGGCCTGTCCTGACCTGTCCCGGCCAACCAAAAGCAAACGACAAACATTTAATCTGCGCACAGACACGCGCTTAAACCTAACAGCCATTTTTTTTCTTCTTTTCTCTACTACTTCTCATCTTTTGTTGACGCTTCGTTTTGTTTCGTTTTCTTTTTCTTTTCCATGTTTTTTTTTTTTTTTGGTTCTTCTTTCATATTTTGCCGTAAAAGTTGCAACATCCAAGAAGGTAGCTCGCCGGGGACTCTGAGGCTGAGACGAAGGTGTTTGCCTTTTGTGAAAATTATGCGCCTTGTAGGGTTTGCCCAAATACACACACACACACACATACAAACACACTGGCGCGCCAACAGACAGAAGATGATTATGAGATCACTTTGTATGACGAGGCAGCGGCTGTCTTGGTCCTTGCCACCTGGCCCAGACCAGGACGAAAATGAGAACGACGACGACGCGCTTTAATAAAAATAAATGTTACTTGTAATAATTTTTTGCACGTCCCTCAGTCAGCCAAGGTAACCAACCAAACCTCATCACCCCCCAGGCTCTCACCCCCGCAGCAAAGCAGCAAAGCAAGCAGTGGGGCCGCAGTTTTTGTTTTTATTTTTATATTTAATGTGTGTTTGCTTTACCTGACATTTTGAAGGCGTTTAAAATGCAGACGCAAAAGAAAAAAAAAATGAATGTATCCAAGTTCTTTCAAAAAGAAAAGGCAGGAAGGAAGGCTTTGCAACGTGTTTGTCGCTTACTTCCTGTCTGCCTCATTGTATCCTGCTCAAAGTGTGCCCTTGCCCGGTTGCTTTCTTTTTGGCTTCTATGGGGATTGCATAAAATATTAATAATTGCACGCGTGGTGATAATGAAAATACATACAAAAACATATTGCATACATTTTGGGTTAATAATTCGACACACATACACACACACACCCAAGCACACGCGCTCTCTCACACTCTGAGAGCAGAACGAAAGATACTTTCAGCAATATCATCATCAGCATTATTCTCCTACTGATGTGTTCAACGTTGTCGACCGTTCCGTTCCATTCGGTTCTGTTCTGTTCTGTTGTGGTTACCCCTGCAGTGGTGGTGGTAAACAATAAACAATAAAGTGAGTAGGAAAGTTTGTCTTAGGTTATGGTTAGAATTTCGAGGCAAGTTGGAGTTGGAGTTGGAGCTGCACAAAATGGACAAACAATTCAAATTGAATTGCTTATTTAAGATTTGCTTATTTAATTAATTGAAATTCATTTACAGACACTTAACTTTATAGTTTCAAGTGAATGCATAGTTGAATATTTCAGGCAAAACTATTTAAACGCAATTATTTCATTTGAATACATTTCCTTCCAGGCAATCAATGCTCAATGAGCCTTCAAATATATTTGCTAAATCTTGCTTACATAATACAATTTGTTTCATTCCACATTAAACTTATGTAATCACATAATTCAAGTTACAATTAGGCTGCTAAAACGAGAAGTACAGTCAAACTAATTCCAACGTTTCAAAACATTTTCAAGTCGACTTTTTCGCGAAACAAATGAAGGAAACGTCTAACTAAATCTTGTTTAATTCGAAGCTGATTTTTCTTTTGTTCTCTTAATATATTTTTATTCTTTAAAATACTCCCTTCTTTTGATAAAATATGCATTGAAAAATTAAAGCTTTTTCGGGCTCTTGAATTTCAGGTTAGCATATACATGAGATGAGTACATCTCTTCAGTGTGAATCAATTTCCTAACCTAACCTGAAAGAGGTTTTAGGCGCGACTAAAAATTGGGTACAAATTGTTGGCAATTTGTCACCCACACAAATACACTCACACACACATACATATACAAAATGGCTTTTCAGTTAGTTGGGTCACCCATTCTTCTAATTGTTACAGAGCCCCGTAGCCATTTTGTGGTTGTACTCGTTTCTGTTTCATTTTTATTTTTTCTTCCTAGTCCGACTTTTTGCCTCATTCGCCTTCCACCAGCTGTCATCGAGGATTTTTTCCCTACCATTTTTGCTATGAATGTGTGGGTTGGTGTCTGTGTATGTGTGTGTGTGTGTTTTTTTTAATTGCTCGTTTCTAATGTTTGTTTTTATTTTTTAAATTGTTTGGGTTTTTTTTTTTCAAGAAGTTTACTTGGAGCGTTGCTGGTGTTGTTTTCGTTGTTGGCAGTGTTGATGGCTGTAGTTGTTTGGGTTGGCATTAGTTGTGCTCCTTCGCATTTGAATGCACATGAAATGTTTTTCAACTTGTTGGCAAGTTTTGCCTAAGCCTGCCCCAGACTGCCAGGACTTTTCCAGGACGTTCGTTCGCTAGCCAATGTTGGGTTGTTGGGTGTTCACTGTCTTGACTGGCTTCACTGGCTGACTTGGTGTTCTGTAATCGACTTCTAATTACTTAAGCTGGCTGGCTGGCGTTCTTTGCCCAAAACTATGCAGCATAATAGCTGCAATGTGGCACCGAATGTTGCTGCAATAATTGAGACCAAGTTGGGCATAAAACCAAATGCAATTTCGATGCGAGTTAGTCTTAGCCAAAAATAAAATTAAATAAAACCAAATCTTGAAAATAAGTAAAGCCATCCAACAATAGCAAGTTTATCTTAAATGCTTCCTTTAAAATCGAATAAAAAATAAAGTTTTGCTCAAGTCAGCAAAAAAAAAAAAAAGGCACACTCACACACACACACAAATAAGCCACAGACTAAATAAATTGATTAATATTTTAGCTTTTCGAAAAGTTTTCTCAATGAAAACAACAATAAAAACAAGGCCAAGTGGCCAAACACAAATTGACAGTGAATTGAAAATGTCTAAATTGATAAAATGACCGAGGGCAATAAAAATATTGAAAGAGAATTCTACGGAATTGAAAATTGGCGGCTTGCACTAAATTTTGTTGACTTTTCCCCAAAACAACATACAAAAACAAATAATCACACAAACAAACAAAAATACACACACCAATTGAAAAACTTCAAAAGCTTGCGCCAGGAACGGCTTGAGGGAAGAATTCCAGATCGTCCGTTGACCTGGGGGGGAAAAAGGATACGATTGGTCAATGCGGCTGTAAATGAAAAACTTTTTCAATTATATTTATGTATAAACAAGCTATGCTTGCTGACCAAACATAGAGAGAGCGTTAAGGGTAAATTGTGTTGGCACAGATTGGTCCAAAAAAAAATTAAACTCTCAAATTCTGATACATCAGAAGTCAACTCGATTCTTCGTACTGAAGATACAGTGAGATAAATTTATTTTTGTTTGCTCACAAATTTTTTATTATCGCATAACAAAATTAAAGTCAACTGGAATAATTCATATATTCCCACATCCTGCAATTTATTTTTAACGACGTTGCAGTGTAAATTCTTCAATTGAACGGTGACTGGAAAGTGCGAGGGAGATAGAAAGAGTATCGGTGGCAGAAAAGACCGAGTGTGCTCTCAGCAGGTAGTCCAGGCGAATTGACAAATGTCATGCCAGCCCGAAGCTTCAGCGACAGCATTTTCATCTGCCGCTCACATTTACATTCTGTCGTCAAGCTTTTTTTTATAGTGGCTGACAAACTTTTCTGAATTACAGACAACCATGAATATGTGTGCGAGTGTGTGAGTGAGTGGTGAAGCTTTGGTATATGTGCACGTTGACGTGACAAAAACACGCGACATCATTAAAATGCAAAACGCAAATTGCATCCATGGCAGTGAAATTGGTTAACAAGCAAGACTTTGCTATAAGAGGGCCAACATATTCCACTAAAGATGCTCATTTACAAATAAAGAAAGCAACAAAAAAAAGAGATAGAGCGAATGCGAGCAAAAAGAGCACAATAGACAAAGCCTTTCTTTTCTTTATGCGTACGGAAACGGAAAAGTTCAACAAGTCACTTAAAACTTAGAAGAAAATATATTGACATACTTTAAATCAAAAAAAAATTATAAGAAGAACAAGGTTAATTTTTTTTCTAAAGAAACTCAGATTCTTCTTGCTTTAAAAAAATATCTAACCCAAATGAGATTATTTTCATTGACTTATAGGTGGAAGGATTATCTAAAGGACTCACTGCAAAAGGTAATTATAATTCAATCAAGTAGCACGCCCTTTGCTGTCAGAATGTGATAGGATTCACCTTTTTTTTTTTGTTTTTTAAATGCCACAGGGGCGCCAGTTCGAACTCAATAATAGATAAGAACGTTTGTTTTTGTATATTTTTCCCCGAAGACCTAAGTCTAGACAAACATTCTAAGTGCTCAGCGGTCTCTGTTGACCATTAAGTTTAATAAATAAACAACTGTTCTGAAGCCTAGCATACCATGGACAAGCAGACAATCGCTAAATTATCACAACAACCAGACAACAACTCCACTTAGATCAACCAATGCCCGTCACAGAGCCCAGTTCTCTGGGAATGTGGTTGTGAGTGATTAACGCGGTCAATAAACAACATAACAGGGCTGGCCAACTTAACCAACCTAACGCCTTTTAACCGTAGGAAAAAACACCTAAGAACGACCACACGGCGTCAATCGCGGTGGCGACTTCAGTAATCGCAATCGACAGCGACGCCGTTGCTGCTGCTGCGACTGCCTTTTGACCCGTTTAATTTATGCGGGCGAGTTGAATAGCTTAGGAAGAAGAAGAAGAAGAAGAAGAAGAACCACTGCCGCTTACGTCCCGATAATACCATAGGCTATTACATTAATGGTGATTGGCTTTATGCTTTACGACACCGACAAAAACAACAACAACAACCCAGAAGCTATAGAACAACAACAAAAAGCAGCTACGGAAACCGAACCCTCATTTAATGTTGGCCAGCGACAAGTTTGGCTAACTGTTGATGGCTGGCTGACTGGCTGGCTGATTGGGTGACTGGGAGACTGGCTGGGTTGGTGTGTTTGGTCAATTGGCCAAGTTTGTCTGTGAAAGAGAGAAACTCACAGTCTGTCACTAAATTACGTTAGACAAAACTCATCCAGTCAGGGCACCCGAAATCTTCTTATTTCACTTCCAAGGCAACTACTTATAAAGTCGTGACAAAGTCATTGACTGGCCGACCTAGACAAACTAAGTCGTCGGAGTTGGCTCTGGCATTTGCATAGAAATGCAATTTTCCTTCAGCTCACGAAAAGAACAAACATTTTAGAAGTCGTAGAAGAAGTTGATTTCCCTCTTTCCACTTTTTATTTCTTATTCTTTTTTGCCAAAAAAAACCAAAGTCACATAATTTTCGGCTTAGAAAGTTCCATGGCGCGTAAATTGCCGCGACGCACCACATTGCCAGCCAAACCCAAATCGATTTCGGGTCTCATTTTCGTTGGCATAAGCCGCTGCGAAAAACCGTTTAACAGTTTATCCTCCCCTACCCAGCCCAGCCCCGCCCCGCCCCATCACTAGGCCAATCTGTTGTGCGGGCAATCTCGACCGTTTTCTCGATAATAGTTACCACAGTGACAACTTCTTTAATCATAAATTCCATAACATAAGCCAAGAATTTTCTCAGACATTTCTACAAGCCAGAGCAGGGCGAATGAACAAAATAAAGTGAAGCCAAATTTGTCGTGACTCTCCAGATCACAATCGCAGGTAAATATGTATTTCAGCTTGTATTACAGGTATTTGTTAAAATAACAGGGCTTATTTAATGAAATTTTTATTGGAATAGTTCAGGTTCAACGAAAATAGGAGAATAGACACGGAATGATTCTATAGATTTTTTTTTTTTTTTTTTTTTTTTTTTATACGCCAGAATCATTCAGTACCATCTGAATATTACTGGACGAGGAAAGGGAAGGGGAAATATGGTACATGGGGATCCTTAAATTCTATAGATTCTATAAATGAGATATAATTATTGAACAATTGTCAAAAGGTAATACAGTGTAGTTAGTATATATAGATGTGTTTTACTGACTACCACAACTACACATGCACACCCAACATGACGTGGGGGCTCGGGCTTCCAATTATAGGTATTTTTCAGAATTCGATGCCAAATTTAAGCAAAAACGTTTACTTTGGTCAAATACAAATCCAATCAGGATCAGTTATATCTTCTTTTTCATCTTAGATTCCACAAGCATTTTTGAGTTCTATATACTTTATATCTATATATCTACTTTATTCTGATTCATAGAGGTGAAAAAATAATTATTTTACGTACTTTTGAAAAAGGAATTTGGCCTTAATATTCGGCTTAAAAAATTGGCATACAAATTTAAAACCGACCAGAAAAACTTTCTTTCCTTAAAAAGGAAGTGTTGGGCTCGGATTTGAATTGTACCAAATCAGAACCTTTTTGATATATATTTGTAGAACTGAGACCAGCTTCAGGTTCATATGCAGTATGCTTACAACCAGTGATCAGGGATTATTTTGAAATTCCTCAAAGATTGAAATTGTCAATTATCAGTAAAAGAATACAACAAAGACATTATTTATTCATTCTTCTGGTTCGTTGTAATGCAAATAAATAGATACTTTCAATCTATGTGTAAGCCCATATTCATCGATTTGGTATCAAACAGTTGATTTTACTTTGAGACTTCTCTTCTTATTATTTATTTATTTCTTAATTTTTATTGCTTGTGGCGAATTCCCAAATGGCTTAAGTCACGTCTAGAATTTTCTTTCTACCTAATTCTACTTCATCAGACAGAGAGACAAACTTACATGGTGAAACCGTTTCCCCAGCAATATCAAACTCTAGATAAATTTGGGAGAACTTTGACTTCTCCTTTTCAGTCTTTTGTTAATGGAAAGATTTTTTATAAGTTTAAAGATTTAACGCTTTTCAAACGTTTGACAGCTTAAATTTTTAACTAATTAGCATAGAAATATCTTGCAAAAAAGTGCCCTATTTATTCTCTATTTAATTTAAATTTTAGCTATTCTGCTTTTCAGATGATAGCAACAAAGTCAATATTATGTGACCCAGAATGATGATGCAATTAGCAAAGTCATTTTCCGTTTCTTTGTTTGTACACTTTTGTTTAGTATTGGCCCAGTTCAAATATGAAAAATTAAAAGAAAATAAAATCACAGTCGATATGAAAACCATAGAAAATTTCGCACAAACACACACACACAGTACCAAATTGAAAAGGAAAACAAAATGATAGAAAAAGCATATTCCACAGAGAAAAAAACAAAACTTTGGTCATAAAAAATATAAGCGGTATGACAAAACTACAGTTTGAAAAAATTTGCGCGCTATTTCGGAAACACTTAAAAGTTCTCGGTTCAGCTCGGTTCGGCTTTTAGCTTTTGATTATTTGGTTTTTGGTACAGTCTTCGCCGGCAGGCAGCTCCAATTTGAAGTGATGGGTTGGGTCGTGGGGTCGTTGAATATGCAAACAAATGGCGCCACACAACTACCGAAATTAGCTAACGAAACAAAGATCGAAAAAAGAGAACGCAGTTTGAAAAAGTCTGAAATCAAATGAAATGAATACCAAATGAGTGCCAAGTGAATATGTAAACGTAGAGGTTCATTAAAAAACATTTGGCAAAAATCTGATGTGAAACACAATAAAGTCATTTGTCTCTGCATTTTTATGTATTGCAAATGCGAAAAAACAATAATAATTTGCATATGGCATTCAAAAGACAACATGTCGATTTCAATAAAAAAAGAGCAAAACCAAAATGACAACCTAAAAAAGTAAGAACGAAAGAATCGCCAAAAGGTACAAATTCAATCGATATTCTCATAAGAGAGAAAGGATGTAGCCCGAACGTTGCACCGTTTGCAACTATTAAAAATTCAATTGTTCATAAAAAAAAGAAAAAAAAACAACATTGTTAAAATCGTTTTCTCCGTGCCCCTCTGTCTTCGAGTTCTTCTAGTTGGCCTCATTGTGTCAATGTGGCAGTTTTTGGACAGTTGTGGGAATCCCCTCTGCCATATTTCACACTGTGGGGTTTTTCGATTTCTGTGGTCGAATAAATCGACTGCCAGTGGAAAAGTCAACTCTACCAAAATAGTTTCCCTCACTCCCTCTCTTACTGGCATAGAGCTCCGCAGGGAAACTTATATGATGGAAAAAATGTTTGTTGTTGGCTGGGCTGTCAGACCGAGGGGCAACCTACCCGTACCACGTAACAGTAGAAAAATAATGAATGAATACGGATGCTGTTGTTGTTGTATGTGTGCGGACTGCTCTCAATCGTATAAATTGGTAACGTGATTTTGTGACACTTTTCACAGGCTTTTTACGTTTATGGTCATTGTCGCCAAGCGATTAAGCTGAGTACGCAACAGAAGCGATTACACAAACTGACACAATTAATGGTAATCGTAGTATTTAAGAACCCCATTCAAAACGCATACCTGTACAACTACTTTAAACGAGGCATTTACAACGTCGTTTGGAACAGATGTCAACAAATACCGATTAGGATGACCAGACAGTATGAATCCATCTGAAATATTCATTACAAATATTCCGTATTTAATAAATTCAATAAACATAATCTGTTATGTTTATAAGAGATGACATTGATAAATAATACATTGTTGGAATAAATAACTATTTGAAAGATCCCGTCAAGCCCAAAATATTCCCATCGATCGAATTCCAAGGCAATGACAATCTTCTAATTCTTTTTCAAAGTGAGCACGAACGCTAAGCACGGAGACAGACGAGCTTGAAGAAACAAATCCCTAGCAGACAGAATTAAAAAAGAAAGGGTGGCAGCCCTGGCCAGGTAATAAGCATTATCGGTTATATTCACCTTAAGGCAATATTCAAAATTCCTTTAAAGCTAATAACGCATTATTTATAAGGCAAGCAAGTCATCTATCGGATTGTTCATTCCATACCGGACGGATATGGCTATATCGATTTCTTTATGCATCCGGTAAATTTAGAATTAAATTTAGAACAGCCCCTCTCATCAGTTCGAAGACTAATCATCCAATTTCAAGCCGTTTGTCTGCTTCTAAGAAAATTATTGGTTCCAGAAACTATTCGATTTCGATAAGCTTTAATTATAGTGTAAATATAATTATCAGTGCACTAATTTATTTTTTATTATTTTATAACATTCTTAACTCAATTTATTTTAATTATATTGTTGAATACTGTGGACTTGAAAATTTTCAAATATTTAGATCAGTCTTGCAGGTAATATCTTTATTATTCTATAGTATATTCATGGAGAAATCTATTCTTTGCATTCTTCCTTTAGCAAAATTCTACGTTGTCTTTGAATTTTAATAATTATTTTAGTTGTGATTAATTTATTTGTAAACAAATTTTTGTTGAAATAAATCAGAGCCAAACAACAAAGACAATAAATAAAAGACACTGAATACCCTTTCGTCTAAAAGAAAATTCCATAAGCAAAATTCATTCATACTTTAAACAAAAGAAAGTCCTGAAAGAAAATTTAATTAAATATTCATATCTTTTAAATTCTATGTATATTTAATATGAAAGGAAAACAGAGCACTTCCACCAATCTTTTCTCAACTGCATCTGCCCATTTGGCTCACCTTAACTAACTGCACTTTGTTGAATTCCCCTTGACACTACCTCACAACAATCATGGCAAACACGTGTACTTCACTCACACACACGTAGACAAACCACAGATACAGCACCTTGACTTTTCAACGATGGTGGAGGCAACGCAAGTCTCATATAGTCCGCCCATTTCCGGCCCCATCCACACCCACTGACAAGATTCATACTTCAAACTCCACAATTACTTTCAACTACCTGCCTCCAAGTCCCTGTCTCGTACTCCTTACTCCAGAGAACATAACTTAATGACGTCGTTTTATGTTTCACTCTGGCGGCGAAAGCAATAAATTCACTTGTTTTTACAATGCCGCCGTCTCAAGTTGAGCATTGCAATGCAATTTTTTTCACCCTTTTCCTTGTTTTTATAAAAGAAGTACTTTCCATTTTCTTGTTTTTTCCCTAATTCCTTCTCCTTTTTTTGCCTAAGCAATGAGAACAATGCCATGCTATGGCATCCTTGGAGTAATCCACAGGAAAGTGAAATGCGAAGTACACAAAACATAGTTGAGCATTTTGCAATGCCAGAAGTCCTCCATGTTTGTCATGTCTTTGATTTTCACGGAAGTCAGAGAATGATGTCAGGATGTATGCCAAGGATGTGCCCAGTTGAATTTTCAATTAATTTTTGATAAAATTCTTAAGGTAAGTACAAAAAATCCCAACGTTATCTTCGGGATGCTGAAAATTACAAACTCTTTTCGAAGTTATTTCTGCCGTAAATCAGATGAACGGTGTTGGTCAGTTAATAGGGCCGATTTAAGTTTGTATGACAGCTATATGATATAGTAGTACGATTTTGATAAAATGCAGCACAAGCGCGTATATTTACATAAGAAACGTATGTGCAGAGTTTGAAAGAGATCCGTCAATATATGTGGGAGTTATTTCTTATACCAAGTTAGGTTCGTATGACAGCTATATGATATAGTAGTCCGATACAGCCGATTACGACAAATGGGTATGGGTAGAAGGGTGTATACCTAGTTCAAACAAAATAGCTTTTAAACTGAGAGAGCAATTTGTACAGAAACAGACGGACATGGCTATATCGACTACTCTAGTTATTCTAAGTATTCTAGAGGTAACTTTTGGGGGGTCTACGATGTGTGGTTCTGTGCATTACAAATATCATAACAAACTGAATATGCTCTTTTTTTCTGCGAAAAGAGTATAAAAAAGTCTATGAAAATAAACTTTTCAATCTATTAGGTACATTACAATTGAATAAATAAGTGAGCCTTGAAATAAACATCATTTTCGCTACAGATTTGTCAACTTTATTCAATACTTGTATAGAATTTTTCAGTATTACTTTTAGTCTGTAAGTGAAAAGTTCTCCTTTTTATAAAAAAAAAAATTTTTTAAGAAAATGTTAAAAAAAAATTTAAAAAAAAATAAATAAATAAAAAATAAAAAACTCGAAAAATGTATTAAAATAAATACATTATTTTACAAGTTTCTGGACTAATACGTGGTTCGATTTTTACGATGGAAGGCAATGTTGCTCCGAGGAAATGCATTGGATACTGATACTCTCCGATTCTAAGCCACATATATATAAAAACAGCTTAAAACGTAAATTAATATTTTGTTTTTATCTTTTAAATCTGATATTCCTATAATTTGATCTATAATTTTGCTATTACCCAGGAATAACAAGGGACAACTGGAAAATCTATTGGTGGAACTAAAAAACAAAAGAACTTCGCATGAAATATGAAAATATACATACATAGGCGTTGCAAGAAATGAAATAAATATAGACTGATTCACAAATACACCTCATACTCCATACACACCTTACACATCTTACACCTTACACCTCACACACCTTACACCTTACACACCTTACACCTTACATACAAATTACACGTCCTACACTTTTACACACTACACTTTACACACTTTACACTATTTTGAGAAACAAATAAAATAGTGAAGATAAAAAAATACTTTGTTTATATTTCTTCTGAAATCGATTTTAAATATTCACAGGAACTGTGGAGAAATCCCTAGCAAATTTATGCAAAATACCAAGGAAGTCCAAGGGGAAGATAAAAGGAAGCTTCACTAAGCCTCCGCCTATGTTTTCCGGCAGCAACCTCAACAAATCAGTCGAAATTAACCTGACAACTTCTTACATATGTCACGAGGAAGTCGTATTGATTACAAGTACTGCAAAATCTACCAGAAATAAGGGGGGGATAGAGTGAAAGTGAGGTTATGTTCCTGGCTGATGCTGTGCTTTGATTTATGGCCTTTATTGAAAGCTTTCGTCTTTGTCGTTATTGCTGTTGTTGTTGTTCTTATTGTCGTTACTGTCTGTCGTCATGGTTGTTATTGTTCTTGGTGTTGTTGTTATTGTCTCAGCTTGCGACTCATTAAAGTTGATTGCGTGTGGCTGTGGGCGGACACTGGATCCTGGGGCATCATAACTGTGGTTTTCATTGATGCCCGAATCGAGTGAGGATAAATCAAGGAATGAGCTCTGAGATAGATTAACTTTAACAAAGTCTTAGCTACCAGTAGCATGGTCTTTAATTTGAATTTTCGGATTTTCACATACTTCCTAGTCAGCAAAACATTTACAGCCGCTTAACGAAAATTTGCAATAAAACGCTTAATAAGTTTTGCAAGAACTCGTAAATCCTATTAAATTCTTTTGAGTTTAGGATGAAAATTCACTGTTAATGAAAAAAAATGAATCTTGATTCCTCTTACTTCTTGTCAGAATCAGAATATAAAGGAAATTATGAAAATTTTCCTTTTAAATGCCGTTGACACTTTTACTGAAATGCAAAAACTTGCCTCTGGCATTTTAAAATGCAGACAGAACAAGAATGAAAAAAAGAAAAAGAGAAAAACACATATATGTTACACATATGGCTCGGTGTGGCTTGAAAGTATTCAGAGCTATGTACTCTCGTATACCTGTTGGGTTGGCTAGAAGGGAAATGAGTGGCAGAATGATGACAGCGAGTCAACCCTAGATTCAGAGTGCTAGTCAGTCAGTCAGTTGCTCTCACAGACACTTAAAAGTTCTGTCTTAAATATTATATGATTTACATATATATATCGATGTCACACAAGTATGCTTAATTAATATAATTTTATAAGCAAGTCTATAATGAGTTTATAGGGAAGGCTGAAACAAACAATGAGCCAGAGGAGCCAAAGGAGCCAGCCGGATCAAACGACTACTTCTTGTAACTGATATGGAGACCAAGCTGATATCAGATTGGTTAAAATATTTCCGTCATTTATTAATCAATTTCATTGAAACTTAATACTTTTTTATGCACTTCTAAATAAGTATTACTCATTTGACTCTCAAAGATTTTAAAACACACTTTTAGTCTTCGGAATCTAAAAAATAATGCCGTGAAATTTTTATGTATTTTACTAATGGGATTTTTTATGCTACTGACATAATAATTTTTCAATGCCTATTCCTATTATATTTAAATGTTAATTTATTCTAAAAAAAAAAATTATTTACTTCTGGCAGAAAAAATAGCAATCAAATTTATATCAATAGACTAATAAATAAAATTCCAAAAATTATACTGCAAATAAAGTCGCAATTGTCCTTGAGTCTTGAGAAAAGAGTTCATATTGATTTGTGTCAGCTGAGCTTATCTCTCCTTACAACAGTTTGACTAAAATGTTAAGTGTAGACAAAGTAGGGTAATGAAAAGTTTTTAACTGGAATACTTGTGGGTTTTTAATTGAAGTTTAAGTGGACTGCGAAGTACTCAGCAATCATTGATAACCAGATGCTGGCTTTATGTGGTTTTCGAAGCAAGTGAGTCATTCGTATAGATAATGGACTTTTTGTGTTGTCAAATATTTCTTAGAAAGGGAGAATACAATATTTACTTCCTCAACCAAATGTCTTCTCACTCAGATACAAACTTTCAAGGAATACAAGTAGTCGATCATTTCCCTAGGATATTAAACTAATCTCCATAGCAGTCAAGCAGTCAAGAAAAATATATAGACCGATGCCCGGATAACTGTAACATCAACTGTCTCAGCTGTCGCTGCCAGGTAATTGATAATTTCTATTGTTATTAACATATTTGTTGCCTTTGGACCATAAACTTTAGTCAGGCATTTAGTCTCGAAGGTGTATCTTCTATGCGAGAGCACACCTTGCATACAAATCCATTTATTTTCTAAGCCAAAAAGACAATAGACCGAAAGACTTTCTCTGTGGCTACCCGCCCATTTATGCCATATCTAAGTAGCTTATTTCACGCCTAAAAGCAACCAGCTATTGTATATTAACCGTAAGCTTGGCCATTTTAAGCAGTCGCAACACGTACAAACATGGCAAGGCTCAGAAAGGAGATGCTAAAGAATGAAAGAAAAGTAGAAATAATCGACTGACTTGCTTGTTGTATTTTTTGTTTTTTTTTTTTGTTTTTCTCTTTTTTGACTTGTTTCATTTTGGGACACGAAGGTCGCTGCTCTTTGCCTGACTGTCATTTTGTTTTAGCTACACGATGTCGTATACTTTTAGAACACAGTGTAAACAATGTGAGAGACCTCAAAGGCAAAGTCAGGCAGCAAGTCAACAAGAGCTGACAGTAGACATGGTGAGTAATATAAAAAAAAAATAGAAAAATAAAAAATCAAGCCCGGCTATTGATGTATGTGGGTAAGGGAGTTGAGTTGAGGTGTGTGCACATCATTATGTGAAAACAAAAGACTTGAAACTAAATTGCACTTTAAGTAACCATTAAATGTGGCATATGTGGCGTATATGTAACGTGGCGCTGCAAAGTATGCAACATAAAATTTATGCTGTCCTAAGAATCCTACCTCTACTGCTGCTACCTGGTGCACTATGTACTAATTACTTATTTATGTCGCTTAAACACACACACACATACATATACATAGCCGGGCTAACAGTCAAGGAATCTGCAAGGATCAGAACGCTCCTCTGGCAATACATTCAAGTGCAGAGGTTTTCAGAACCAACGTCAACGTTGCTGTTGTTTTTGCTCCAGCCTGTCGACATCTTGAGCCCCATTGCGTTGCAGAAAACCCACCTCCCGTTTAAGACCCCACTTCAAATTTAACTATCACTCGTCTGACTAGATTGCTGGATTGTGGTTTCACCTGTCTATCCATATAGAGGACAGTCTTTATATACATATCTGTTTTTAGGTATATACAAGACTAACTCAATCAGTCTTCAATTGACCATGTAATCTGCCGTTATTCTTGTGTTTTTTTTTTTTTAGTTTCCGTATTCAGGCAGTTTGTTTACAACAAACTAAACTGAAAAGTTTTGCGCCAGTTACGTGAGTGTTTTGCCTGAGTAAGTTTAACCATTGAGTGGAATGTTCATTTAACCTGAATTTTTCTTTTCTTTTTTTTTTGGGGGTTTAAATATACTTTAAGGTCTTCACAGAAGATACAATAAATGTCACAGCCGGCTGGATAAATTATTTAATTTAAAACTCATACAAACAAACATGAGCGACGCCCACTCGATTTTAATCAGTGACAATTTATTGATCGTTCATTCAAGTGAAATAAGCAGGCATTGAGAATCAGCCAACAAGACAATTGATATAAACGGCAGCAACGCCTGATTGCCTGAGACTCAGAGCCAGCCAATTCAGCCACATAAGAAGATATTGTAAATTGATTCACTCACTGACTTTTGAATATACTCAATTTTTTGTGTGTTTTTTCCACATCTCAATCATGCAATTATTGTTAATTATGATATGCACTCGGCTTGACTCTGACTGCATACTCAATATCGTGCCCACATGACGCATACTTAATGTGCTTTATGGTACTTCATCTCCATTTCAGCCATGGCTATGGCTACAACAAAATGTTTTTTGTGGTGAGTTTTTCACTTGCCTGGTGACAAAATTCACTGATGATTTCCCAAAAGGCTCCCGGATGGCGTAATTAATGTGGCTGATATGAAAAGAAACAAAAAAACAAAAAAACAAGAAAGAAAAAAGCAAAAGAAAATCTGGAATATCTACAATGTGCGCGTGTGTGTATTGGTATTTCTGTTAATATGACAATCTGTTGCCTGAATTTGCCGGATAATTACCAATCGAAAGTTTTCCCAAGAGATGCTAGGCCATAAGGAAAGCACATTCATATTTCAATTTGTCATCGATTTGGCTAGTAATAAAACATTGAATTTTATTCATAAAATACAGAAATACTTGTACATACTAAATATGCAAATGAATTCAGTTTTATTATAAATTTTTTCATTAATTAAAATATTCAAAACAATTTAAGGTCATATTTGAGAGTGTCCTTTCCAAAAATTTCAACTTCCACTTTCAACCACAAAAACAACTACCAGCTGGATTCATTTTAATGAGTTGTCAAACATATCAAGATTTCACTTTTTTGCTTTCGTAACTTTCATTTAATTAAACTTGACTGTCAACGAAAATAAACATGTTATAAATAACGCTCATAATATATCCAGGTTCTGTATACATTTAATATATTTTACATTTTTCCTATGATCTTTTTTTTGGCAGGAGGAAAATATTAGTTTCATTATATTTTATTTCCATTTACAGTGGGGAAAATAAACTATAAATAATATTTTTCAAAATCCAAAAAAGATATTTATAAGAAGTAAAGCTTTAAATAGAATTTTCGACGATTCGACTTTTTAGGAGAGTCTACAATCTGCGTTTTGTTTTCAAATCAAATTTGCTTTTTGGTAACCTCAGTGACCACTTCTATGTGGACAGCACATTCAGGCAATTCATACCATTTCACTGAAAATGTCAAAGCACAAAATAAAAATCAAAACGAAAGAGACAAAAAAAAAAAGAGTTTGTGAAATTTTTTATCACTCCCATTTCCTTTCGCTCTTTTGGGCATTTTGTTTGTGTGTCAAATTTTGAAGCAGAACTTGCACAGCTTTTCGGTTTGTTAGCTTCAAAGTCAATTAGTGTAATTAATTTGGCGCATTGCGTGCGCCCTTCAAAGATCCCTCCCACACCCACACCCTCACTCCGCCCTGTACCCTTTCAAGCCTATAAAAGGCAACCAAACCAGTTTGCCTGTCACCTGAACGACCAAACACAGTGTGCCCATTTATCAACAAATGCAAAAAAAAAGAACTGTGCCAAAAAGGCAATCCTTTATATTCATTTTTGTTTCTTTCTTTTCTTTTTTTACTGACTGAGACTAAGTAGTTCGAATCTCATAGACACTTTGGGACATATTACTTCCTTGTCAGGGCCTCATATATTCTCTTAGATATACCATATTTATCCTTCAAAGTGTACCAATTATTTGAATAACCAAGCCATAGAAATTCCTTATATGCTTGCCACATTCCTAGGCCCTTATGATTATCTTAGGACCTTATGAAAGTTTTGTTACCTAAATTCCATTAGGTGTAAGCTTTCCGAGAAGAGTATTCAAATTAACAAAATCCCTAAAAATGAAGAGCCTACCTTTGCTTGGTTCCTTCTTTTCTTATTTTTCCCAACCCACTAAAATTTTGCTCTCAACAACACTGATTGAGTGAGAAAGCCGACATTGGCGTCTGGTTTTTGGGGCCGTACGCTTTGTGTTTTGTGGATTTTTGGATGATTTGTAGCCTTTTTTGTGTGAATGTGTGTTTGCTGTGATTTTAATCAAATATTCGGAGGCGGTGAGTGAATTGGTCGAGGGCTTGTTTGTTCCCTAGACAATTAACATATGGACATTGGGCTCGCTGCCCTTTTGAAAATGTCAAAATTTCTTTTTATTAAAGTTGAAACAGTTGGACTGTTCATCTGTCTGTGGCCTTATAAATCAGCTCAGCATTAAGAAGAAGATATTTCTTTCACTACAACTCTTTCAGAGTACGACCTCTTCAATGTACACTTAACATTTGCCGAACACTTCACTTGGCTCATTTTAATGGTCTTTCCCTTATGCCAGGTGGCACTTACTTTGAGCCACAGTCAGCCAACTACCAATAAGTGGATTAGCTTTTTAGTTGAGTGGCTTATGGCAAGGGAAAAAGCACAAGCACAAAAGCACCTCAAGAGAAAGGCAATTGAAAAGAGACCGATAGAAAAGGAGACCGCATACGGTAAATAAGCCACGACTCTGTCGCCAGTCCTCCTCTTGCTCTTCCAGCTCCTCCAGTAGGTTAATGGCTCACACTCCCATCATCCCATTTTATATTCGCTTTCGCATTGCCAGCCGATCGCATTGCATGCGAGCTAAGTGAAGCTGCCCAAAGGGAAGCTTGTCGTTACCCTTCCACCCTCAAACAAACTCAGCCGCCAGCAGCGGCATTAAGCCCTGTTAAGCGCCAAATGTATCGCGGCTAATGTGTGTTTTATTGGATTTATTGCTTGACGCCAACTTATGTGTATATAGTCTGTCTGTCAGTACAGAAAAAGTAGAAATCGTTTAGTATTTCAATTGTTTTTGCCAGCTGACTCCCCCTTTTTCTTAAATCTTCGTGCCTATCTGTGCTGTCTTTGATTGACAATGCAACGAAAATGTTCATTTTAAGTTTTCAACAATAGTTTTAGACATCCTCATTAAGATGGGGATAAACAAATTCCAGACAGCCAGTCAGTCAATTTACAAGCAAATTGCTTCCGGTTACCCATTTAGCCAGCAGTCCAAGTCAGAACTCCGATTAGTTTTGCTTAATAAATTATGCAAATTTTTTTGCCCTGTCAACTTTAATTGTTTGCAAGGGAGATTTGCAGTTGAAGACTTTTATTGCATATCTCTAAATATATATATAAACACAACAATGATTGTACTTAATTATGCCTTAGCTTTCTCGCAGTTACAACTTATTTAAGAATGAAAGTTCTTTAGCAATATTTTAATATATTTTAAATACTTAGATGAAGATCAAGTAATAAGAGTCTCTGTATTCTCCAAACATTTTGAGACCGTCAGTCATTTCCAATACCCCAAAATTATCTAGTATTGTCAGCCGAAAGAAGACAGTTTGAATGCCAAGCAGCATTTCTGGTTATGAGCCAACAAGCTGCTGAACTCTTTATGTATAAGAAAGAATTCATTATATAAGAAAGACAGAGTCGCAATGAATAAAAAAAAAAGAAGAACCAAATTGGCACGCATATAAATTTTTAATGCTAAGCAACTTTCCTCGTTCACTCTCTCTCACTCTCTTCCATTTTATAATATCTCTCGTTTTAGTCTATCTATTTATATTTTCTCTCTTGTGCCTTCGCTGCTAAATTCTTTTATGTTATTTTCTCTCATTCCCGAATTGACTGCTTGCCAAAGCGACATAAAAACTCAACAAAAATTAAGCATCTTAAAAATTTCATAATTTGTCTTGTCATTAAGAAGGGAATGGAGTGGAGTGTAGTATTGTTTGCCAGGATAGACCGGGAGGTGGAGTAGAAAAGTAGGTTTATCATTTGTTGGCTAACTGCATGTGGCGCACATTCTCTGTCACTCGTAAATTTCAATGGCGGCAACAAGCCGGCCGCCAGCAAATTCTCTTTTCCCCCCGTTGAACAGCTCGTTGAATATGTTGCCAAAAAAAAAAAAAAAAGAAAAGGAAATGTGAAGAGAATAAAGAAAGGAAAAATCCCAGTCATTGGCTTTGGAATGCCCTCAAACATTTGCAGATTTAATACAAGCCGAAAGGCGCCTACTGAGAATTTTAGCACTGCAGAGAGTTGAACTCTTTTGAGTTGTGGTAATAAAAATGCGTGGCACCAAGGGAATTACCCAGAATCGTAAGTTCGGAATGGCCAAATTGCAGTTTATAAATTAATCACTGCCTACTTAAAGGCGCCAAGCACATGGCTTATTGATTAGCTAACCGAGAGGAGGATGCCGAGGATCAAAACCAACACCAACAGCATCGTTCAGCTTTATGATGCATTATCGTGTTGATTTACGAGGTCACTCTGCCATAACTTTAAGGGCCACAAGGCCACAGTGCCAAGCAAACCAGCAAGCCAGTCGGCCCCCCAACCAGCTGGGCCATGAACTTTTTAGCCATGTTTTAAATGTCTGATGAACTGTGAGCTCAAAATTTTCGGTCGGGTATGCTTAAATAATGCAAGTTAATTTGCAGCTGGCACAAAATGATGACAAGAAATTCCAGCCAAACACACATAGACACACACACACACACACATACATACATACATACAGATGAAGAGTAAAAGCGGAAGAGGTAGAGAGGTCCGCAACTTCCTGGTTACTGGCAAGCAGAGTTATTTCTATTTCCCACAAGCCGGAAGTGAAGCCGACATAAATTGCGGTTGGAAATGGCGCTCAGTTCAGCTCGGCTTGGAATAGCTTGTGGGTTTGACTCTGTGGAAATTTAGCAGTTCGCCTTTGCCTGCCCTGTCCTGCCTTGCCCTGACCTGCCTGGCTCAACAGCTTTATTCAATACAGAAAACAACCGTCAGCCCCTAAGCAATTGCCAATAGAGCAATGCCTCCTGAATGCCTTATATTTATAGTAGTAGTTTTGGTTGAAAAGGAAGTTAGTTGTAGAAGGGACGGTCTGGAGGCTCACATATGTAGGTGGACTTGCATTCGCCTGCAGAAAATGAGATTGTTTGCTGTCGACAACTTTGGCCTCATGTTTGGTTTTGAATATGCGTCAATTCATTTTGCAGCGCTGCCAGCGGCAGTTCCAGTGTCGGGGCAAACCTCTTCTCTGCCGACTTCAATAGATATACACATTTATTTATGAGTCAACAGTTTGTGATAAAAGTAAATGCCTATGAAAATTTTATATCTTGTGACAATACACAAGCTATGGAAGTGCATACTCAAAATATAGAAAAATTATAAAACTCTGTTGAATAATGATCTAGCAACAATTCATATTTTTTAAGATATTTCAACTAAAACTTACGAGTTGAAAATTAAAGTTTTTAAAATGGATTGAAATATTTCATATAATCATATAATAAAAAAGTTCAACACGCCTTAGCATTGAATCCAAGCCTGGCGACTTCGCGTTCGTCAGCAGGATAGCCACTGCGTGCTATACCGATGAGCCTGGCAATGCTCCAAATGCTTACAAAGTTTCAGTCTTTATTTCCTTATACAATTTTTTTCTGTTTTATCGACATCTCTTAGCTTCGTTTCAGAGATATTCGTCTTGGCCTATTTCAAAAGATTTTTCATCTGTCTTAAATAAGGACGGCTATTTGGACATTTAACGATTGAGTTCCCAGTTACAGCCTTTAGTACCCAAACTTAGCTCCATTTTTTTATTGAAATTAATTATTTTCATTCACTTAAGCTTAAAATCTTAGTGTCTGTTAACTGTTTAGAACCAGTGTATTGTGAGCTGGCATATTTCTAGTTAAACAACAGAAACACATAAATACGGTTAGCGGCCGTCTATAACAACATAAACTAGTAAGCTTCGGCTACGACTGGGCTGGACTGCCCGGATGTAGGAAGACCTGAGCAGGGTTGCAATACAGGAAGAAAGCTGGACCCATTGACAGGTCACACAACTTCAATTAACGGACAAGTAAACTGAACTAAAGTTTACCGAGTCTAGGCAAACGAGCAATTGCATTTGGGTCATGTAATTGGTATTGGTTTATAGTTTGATAGAATTGGAAAGTTTTTCATATGTGCTTTCATCCGGCAGGGTTAATAATAGGCCACATATGCCAAACAGCGCAAACCACGTTGTGATTACCAGGGCAAATCGTGGGATGCTGAGCTGTTTGGGTCATGACAATTCCATTGTTTCCTCAGTCTATTTTCAGCTGTCCAATGCACACGTTAACCGCATTTCCTTCTTAATTTTGTGGATCCCCTGCATAACCCCAACTCAAAAAAAAGTGGAAAGAAAATAATCAAACAAAAAATAAGAACAACAAACAAGCCAACAACAAAATAGGAAAACTTGTTGGCATGCTTTGTTATTTGTCTGTGGTCGTTTTCATTTCATTTACAGCTACAGTAAGCTGAAAAACAAAAACACTCTCAACAACAGCAAAAGCAAAATGCCCGTATGGTTGCTTCCTCTACTTTTTTTTTGCCATGCGGGCCCAAAGCCTGCATGTGAGTTTCTTGATTTCCCAGGTGTCATATGGTGGGCCTACGACTTATTTTCCCCCAACAAACAAGCCAGCAAAATATTCACATTTACCACATTCCACATCTTCACATACGAACCATCATATATGTATATGGATTCTGTTTTAGTATGGGTGCATATGTTTTCATAATTTCGCCTGACCATTTGCCAACAACTTTACCTCTCTTTATTTTCAGACTAGACTTGAAAGCTTGGAACTGAAAAGTGGTTCTGCTTTGGTTTTTCTTATGTTTCAAAAATGTATGTGGGTAATTTCAACTGCACTGAATTGTAATTTTTTGTCTTATTTGTGGCTTTCAGATTGCAACACTTTGTCTGTCCTTGTGATCTATTTTTACTTGCGTTATGCAGGTCTGCAAATATAGCAATGTTACTCTATCCAATTTTTTTTATGATTCCTAGACAATTTCTTTCCTGGAAAAGACAATTTCTTTTTCCTTCCGTTAAAAAAAAACATTAAAAAGGAAATAGAATTATTAAGTGAATAGAATAAACATTTTTTTTTAACAAAAACTTTCGGCTAATTAAAGTTGATATTTTACTCAAAATTATTCGTATATGGAACACGTTTAAAATTAGCAACAGAAAATACCACATTCAAAGGACTGAAAAGGCAACCAACCTGTCCTTGTGACCGACATCCTCTATGCCTTCCACCACGCCCATTTTTAATTAAATTGCTTGCCAAGCAAACAAAATTTTTGCACCGTGGACTTTGTGGTAAATTGGCTATGTAATTTCCGCCAGTAACCGAACCAGCCAGCCATCCGACCAGGCGACTTATTTGCGCTGCGCAACACACTTGAATTTTAATATCAACGGGGTACGAAACAGAGATAGGAGTAAAAAAAAAGAGAAATTGAGGAAAAGAGAGCAACCAAAATGTGCACCATTAAGTCATAACTCATGGCCTGGATTGGCTGCATCTGCAGTTTTCTTCATTCACAAGACTTTAAAAATAATAAACCTTGAAACTGGAGCAGAAGATGTAAGACGAAGGAGAACTGGTACCTTAAATATTAAATCTGCCACGTGCCCAAAAATGCTTTCAACAAGTTACAAATTTCACATTTACGTGTGAAAAAAAATTCCCCAACCCTGTGACCGGAATACCTTCAACCCACAGTGTCCGCTAGCCCCACTCCACCCCACCACACCCCACCCAACCACCAATCCAATCATTGTGGGACATCAGGTTTTTAGCTGCCAACTGGCAACTGGAAAAAGCCAGGGGCTCGCATTGTTATGTTTGTCGCGTAGATCTGATCAATGACCTACGTGCCGCTCGGCTCTGTGCTAGTGGGCTACCCAGGGCTTGTTATTGAGCTGTGCCATTAAATTTCAATGCAAGTCCTTTTTTATATTTGTTCTATTGGCGGAAATTGTGGCAAATTGATTGAACTAAATGGCAAATATCAGGCAACAAATTGTCTGTGACAATGAGTGCTGAAAAACTGCAAGCTGTTAAGCCATGAAGAAATATTCAAGTCCAATAGATAAGGCAGCAATGTGGTCTCTTACTATGCGACTCAAGCGCGTAGACTATGATTGCTCAATGCTTTTCTGTACGAGGACAAGCAGTTGTTTTATATGTCAGTCTCAAGTGCCGCAACCAGACGACAGGTACTCAAGTGTTGAAGCCAGCCAACCAGGCCGACAGTTAGTCATTCGTACCATTTTAAAGTCTAGCCTAACAAACAAAACTCATGGTAGACAGCCCAGCAAAACATTCACTTCAAATCCATTTATTCCCTTAGTATACACAAAAAAAAAAGAAAGTATATACATATACATACAAACAAGAAATTGGCAATTGCATGCACTCGACAGATATTGCCGAAAGATCTGGAAAGCCTTTTTCAAATGTCAAAAAGCAAAGGCACATCATGCTGAAATATCTGCATAAATAAACCAATGAAAAACGTCTGCCAAATGTACTGAAAATTGATTAGACTTGGGCAATCGCTCAGGTCACTTTCAGATTCATTTGAGTTGTCAAGACCAGTTGGAAGTTGATTAATTAGATTTAGTGGCAAATGCAATTAGCACACTTTCGACGAAACTTTTCCTTTGAATTGTGGAAAGGAAATCTCTTAATTTATTTGCACAACACAGCGTATGCGTAATGTACCAAAACTCATGGTATTTATTTCAGCTGGCGTTATAAGAACAAAAGCCAAGTTAATTGAATTTAAGGTAAACCAAAAATATCTACTTACCATTTCAGGACCATCATTCATTTGTTTGACCGTTAGGCATTTAGGCATTTCTTGGCTGTCGATATGCCGGTTCTGGTCACAATGTCAGAAAGTCATCTAACCCGAACCACTTGCCAACAAAGTCAAATACTCTTTCAAAGGCACCTCTTTCCCTTTCTACTACCCTCCCATGGATTGATTTGTTTGCTATTTGCCAGTCCCTTTGGTTCTGGCCCTGGCTAAGGCTCAGGCCCAGGCCCAGGCTCTACCACTTTTTGTGTTGCTGGCTTGTCAAGTGTTTCCTTTGAGCTTACCCGACCCGGTTGTGGTTCCTTTTTTCTTGTATACAGTATTCGCTTCTTTGCCTTCCGTCAAGTGAATTTATTGTTTCGAGTGGCAAATACAAAATTCCTAGCCACTGCTCCACGTGCCTTCAGCCATAGAGCCCCACATCAATTGTGACTACCAAAGCCAACGGTTGGCACACATTTTTCTTGCAACCCAGCCCCAACAAAGCCCAGCCTAAGTCGACTTTTTACACAGCCTGTCATGTACAATATTTTTCTTCTTTAACAATAGTCTTCAATGTAGCCAAGGCTCACACAGCTCTGCGCCCAAAAGCGACACACTTCATCACTTCAATTTCGATAGGCTGACATATTTGTTGTTTTAGTTTTTTTTGCCTTTGTTGTTTTTTTCTTTTTTTTATTCTTATTGTTGCGGTTGTTGTTTTTGTTGGTACTAATGTTGTGCTGACATGTCCATATGAATGGCTCCAACTCAAACTGTGCCAGTTTGATGGCCCCACACGATGAGACAATGCGAATGCTCCTCGATTTAGGTTGCCGCCGATATTGGTCTCATTTTTTTCTTTTTTTACAATTTCTATTGGCATATAAAACTCTTAAGTTTTGGTTGTTTATGGTTTTTTATTGTCTTTAAAACTTGCTTCACCATCTTGTGAAACTTGAAACTCAGCAACTGTGGCTAACTTACAAATTTTTAACAAAAGAATTGAATTCCTTTGAATAAATTTTTAAATTGAAAGTTCAATATTTTATCAAAACAAAATGCACAATATTTTTGTTAAGAATAAAACCAATTAGAGGAATTACACAGGAATAACATGAGCTATCTTAAGCCACAAAATCTGAACAAAGAAATAACTAAGAGTATTATCAGCTTTCCACTTTAAATATGACTCACATGCTCAGACTCATCCAAAAACTTTCTGTCTTGCTGAGACTGTCAAACGACAAAATTTATCATATTACAAATCCTTAAGCCACAAGTGGCTATAAAACGTTTCAAGTAAATCCGCTTTACAGCTAATTGCAAAAGCACAGATACATTTACACCAAACCAGAAAAGGCAAACAACTAAAAGTTAAATTTCATTAATAGAGCAGATAAAATAAGCATACGTAAAATGGAAACTACAGAGCTAGTTTCTGTTAGAAATATGCAGCAAACACGCGAATAAAACTCGCGTGCCCGCAAAAAGTGGCAAAAATGGCAGTGGCAACACCAGGCACCACTCGACTTTTATGGCCTTTTGAGTACGTACATAGCAAGCGATCCAAATGACCCCAGCAACAACACTGCCAACAAGAGGCGAGTGGAAATGGAAGTGACGATAACGATGATGGTCAACATTTCAGTCAATCCCTGGCAACATTTCCCAGCTTACACCTACAATAAAACACTTTATTCACAATGAAAGACAAGCTGGCGAACCGTGTGTTCTTTCCAGTTTTAAGTGCTCCATAAAAATGTGAAGAAACCAAAACAGCGTGACAATAAATTTTCAATGCATTTTATATGTGATGCTTTGTTTAGTCCAACATTTCTGAAAGTAATTAAAACAAATTTTTATTATGATTTGATCACTGGGCGAGGCGGAAAATTGGAACTTTTTTAAGCGTCTCTTTTATAACTTGTCGATGGGCTTTCGGGTTTAATGATGAACTATTTGCCTTGAAGCTATAAAAATTTAAATTATCAAATAGATTTTTTTTGGAAATGCTTTACTTTCACTTTGATTGCCATGAATTCTGAAGCGAGACTTTTTATGCTCAACAAATTGGTTTAAATGATTGAGTGAATCGAAATAGAGATGTTAATAAAATCGTTTGGGGCTATAAAATAAGCTAATCTCATCTGATTTGTATGAGCTTATAAATTTTAGCACTGAATAATTGGTCATGGTATATAAAATTTAAATGAAACAAGTGCGACAAATTGCTAAATAAAATAAATTTAAATAAGGTTTTATAATAATGCAAAATTAGAAAGTCAAGTTAAATGAAGTCTTGATAATATCATGAGTCCATACATTTCTCTTTAACAATAATTTATTTAATTGAAATAATCTTCTATTGAATTAATGTCAAAATTGACGCTATAATTTCAGTAAAATTTTATTTAATTAAAATTGAAATAATCTTCTATTTAATCAAAGTCTAAATTGACCCTATCAGTCAGATCCAGCTCAAAAATTTATGATCTAAAAATATTTAATCTTTAAAAGATATAAAAATAATATTCATTGATTGATGGTGCAGATAATGTTGCCAAAAAGTAAGGTCTAAGAAAAGTTTAACCATTAAAGCCAAAAAGAGAGTAGCAGCAGAAATAAAAAGGCTAAGACTGGTCAGGTGTGTCGCTTCTGTTCTGCCATTATTAACACGTGACTTCCAAATTTTAATTACGCATTTTAATTGCCAGATTCAGCTGGCCGGAGGCTTGGGTGTCTTCAGTTTGTGCCATATAGTAATAATAATAATCAAAATGATAATAGTAATAACGATAAAGTATGTCAACTCGGACCGAAAACAGTGCAAAAGTTCAGTGAAAGCGCTCGAAAAGTGCTAAAACAAAAAGGGGCAACAACAAAAACAACACAAGCAGGAAGCTGAGAACACCCCAAGCCATTGGATGTAGCCAAAAAATAAAATAAAAAATAAAAGGACTGAAAGTGTAGAAGTGTAGTCATAAAAAGTTAAATATTGCGCATACGCCGTGTTTGTTTCTATTTTGGCTCCACTCTAGTTTTTTGCCGTCAGTTGTGGTCCATAATAAAGTTGTAAAATGCAACTATTTATTACTTGAAAATGTTTATCAAAGTGGCATTTTTTTCTTTTTCCTTTCCCTTTTGTTTTATTTACCACTGTAAAATATTCTATGTAAATTATTTTAAAGAGATTTTCGAATTTTTTTTTTGTTTCTCAATATAAAAGCTGTTTATAAAAAGTTTCACATTTTCTTTTATTTTGCGAGCAGTTTCCAAAATTTTAAAGATGTTAAACAAAGTCATTTATTCTTCGATGGAGATAGGTTCGCGGCTCTTTGCCTGCTGTCGTACATTCAAGGAAATCGGACAGTTAATACAAGCTCCTCCTATACTTATACCAAAATCGGGCGCTGGCATAGCTTTTAAATAGAATTTGGTATTTAAGCTTAATAATTGGCAATGCAACAAAATCACAATCTACCTTTGATAGCGGCCAAGATCAGAACAACAAAAAAATATAATGAAAAGAATTGCATCTTTGATTCAATCTTACTCGTTACACCATGAAAAGTGCTAAAAGACTGAGTGCACGAGACAAAGAAGCAAGGCCTTAATAGCACTCATCCAATGACTGTGAATCCCAAAGAACTCATTATGAAAGAATCACATAATCGAATCAATCCAATCAAAGAAAGCAGTACAATTAATTTTAGTCTTATCTACTCGACTTTTAACCTGATCAAATCCAGCGAGAACAGCTCAATTTGATAAGGATCGTTTAGGTATATTTATATAGACACTATGCCGGACTATATAAATTGAGTAAAATAACATATATCGCGTACCAATATAATTTCTTTATTTTTCTTGTATAGACAAAATTATTTGCTTAGACGAAAGACAAAGCTTACGATGCATTGAATTTTTAGTTTTCCTCAGCTGAGTCTCTTCTTGTAGTTTTGGATTTAACATTAATTGGACAAAGAAAACACGGTCCATCAATTTGAAAACCGAAATCGGGTGTTGGCATTGCTTTTTTTAAATAAATATATATGAATAAATAAATTTGTTAATGAAAATAATTAACTTACCGGCAACAACGGTCAAAAACAAAGCACAAACAAAATAAAAATATAAGAAATTCATTTCTTAGAATTTAAATAAGTTCCTTTGCTGCCAGTAACAGAAACTCTTTTGATGTTGTTTATTAAGTGTTCCGTGTTTTTATAATTTCTAAAATAACCAACTTACGATAGGGATTCCCCGTGCTATCAGGAGAGTTGCACAGCTTATCAGCACTTCTTGGATTTTATTACCAGTGCCCTGTCCATCTTTATGAACTTTGAATTAATATATATATATATAATATATTATCAGCTTTAAAATATATGAAAAAATGTAATGGAAACAAAAAATTATTGTAAACACAATAACATATTAACCCTCCACATTGCGAATATTTAAAAAAAATTTATGTATATTTAAATAAAAAATAAAATTAATATTTTTTACTGAATATTTTTTTAATTTTTTTTTTTTTTTTTTTTTGTTACATTTATTCATAAGACCATGGATTATAATTTTATAAACATTTTATTAACCCTTTTTGATTTTTACAAAAATTAAAGAAATACATTTGTATATATTTGATTTTCCAACTTCAGATTAATTCTTTTTCCCAGACTCAACTTTTTCTGCGTGAACATTAATAGGACAAGCAAAGCAGGGTCCTCCAATTCTAAAATCAAAATCAGGTGCTGGCATGGCTATATAAAGTAATCATAAAAAATTGAATTAGAAATATAAAGATATTAACAAGTAAGTGTCAAACTTACCACTAGCCAGGGCCAGTATTATGGCGCAATAAAAGAAGAATGAGAATAATTTCATCTTCGGAATTTTATTGTTGACTTATTACCGTGAGTAAATAAACTCAAATGACAGTGGCTTGTGAAACGATTTTTCTTTTTATAAATCCAGAATTTCCTATAAATAGCTTAAGAATACTTATCAATTGTTCTTTGAAAAAAAAGAATGTATCGGTTCAGGGCTTTCTTTATCAAGAAAAGTAATAAGTCTCACAATTAATTAATATAATTTAAAAATGATAATAATGGGATAGTATTATCTATACTTAAAATCATAATTATGATATTTCTATTGGCCTCAGAAAGATATGAAATACGTCGGATTATTAATTTCTTCTTCAACTATCAGGAATAAAAACTTCTACTGATAAGGAGCTTATTTATGAATCTTAACGGGGCGCAATTTCAATTTAAATATTCACGGTGAAAGCAACACATTTTTATAAGAAAGAAAATGCAACTCTTATCTTATTTGTATTTTGGCATATTCATGATTTTAACTATAGTAAAAGGTAACTTAAGCAAATGGTATGTTGAACCAAATTAAACTTTTTCTTTAAACTATTAGCTCTCCCAATACCGGATCATGACTTGATTATATATGGTCACTGTTTCAACTGCGCTTTTCAGTACAATATTAATCAGAAATCTTCTAGGAGACCCCTCATTGACTATAGTAATGAAAATGAATGGGAATAATCGAAAGAACCTATGAAAAAATAATAAAAGAGTAATTTCGAACCTCTCAAATTTCAATCACAAATCTATAGTAAATTAAATACTATTATTATATATAGTTTAGATTGAAAAAATAAGTAAATTTTGTGATAGAATATCGTCAAGCTGATCGGACAAAAAATTAAAGAAAAGAGAATAAATCAAAAAGGGCACATGTAAAATGCAAAACAAAAAAGTGGCAAATGGCAACACCAGGCAAACAAAACTTGCCTGACATGGCTTTTCTGGGGTACATAGAAGTGTACTTGAAATAGAATTCCGATACATATACGAAGAGGTAAGAATTTTAAATGCAAGGCGACATAGAAAGAAGGAGGGTATGTGTAAACTTACAGTATAGTGTATACAAAAGTAAAAGTAGTTTTTCAAGTGTTGTTGGGCGCTGCTTCTGCTGCTGTTGAATACTTCTTTAGGAAGAGGACACGAAGTGGCATAGAATGAGGAATGCTACAATGTCTAAAAAAAAAGAAAAACAGAAACTAAAGCAGTTCACACCAAAAAGCACAAAACAGAGAGAGGGAGAGTAAAAAATGTAATCTTACCAACTTAACAAACACCACTCTCTCTCTCTCTCTCTCTGTCTTTGGGAAGAGGTGCCAACGTAACATGCTGTTTCGGCGACAGCAACTCAGACTGTCAACGCTGCAAATGGAAATTAAAATAAAAAAAAATCACACCTACTTACAGCAAGTAAAGTACAGTTTAGTTCAGATTAATAGAAAAGAACGAATTAAAAGAGAATGTCCACTCGGAAGTAAGCCGAATAAAACATAACAAGCTAGACAACAATTATTGGAAAAGTCTCTATTAAACCTGTAGAGAACCGTATTAATCGGCTTGTAATATAGCCAAATAATTTTGCCTTTGCATCAGATAAAACATTAACACTTCTAGTCTGAACTCAACTGTACTTGGCCTCACGCATAGCCATGTGGTAAGTAACTCAATGTGAAAATATCTATGGCAAGGACATAACTTGGTTGTCAACATCTTTGGATTCGGCTATATGTATGTATTATATAGAAGTTGGCCGCTGCGGCTGCTACCATCCACTTGGTAAACGGCAAATGTCATGCTTATATACCAACACACACTTATAAATCTTAGAATGTACACATTCATCGGGTTAAGCAGCACGCAACTTGATCCTTGAGTTTTCATATAAATCTTTGAATGGATAACTGAGAACACAAAAAAAAAAATGAAAATCTCAAGTCACGTGACATATAGATGCCGACTTTTGTCTGCCTGTTCACACATACAGAAAAAAAAGAACAAAACTTAACGGTATTTTATAGTTGAATAGCCTCGATTCATCTCCATATCGCTCGATCTACTTGTGCTTGGGAACTGCGTACGTCACAGCGTGTGTGTTGGTTTGGCTTGATTGAAAATAATACTACACAAAATACAACAAAAAAAAGGAAGAAAATGGTAAAAGAAAAATGTAGGAAAACAAAAAAACGTCACACTGCTACGAGTAAAAGAGCTTTTCAGATTTAAGTGCAGATTTTTTTAATGCACTTGGGTCAGAATTGAGATAGAAAAGTGCTCAGATAAAGTGAATCCAAATTGAAATAAACATCATGTCAGCAAA
This sequence comes from Scaptodrosophila latifasciaeformis, assembly GCA_037075145.1. NCBI lineage: Eukaryota > Metazoa > Arthropoda > Insecta > Diptera > Drosophilidae > Scaptodrosophila > Scaptodrosophila latifasciaeformis. The sequence goes on along the minus strand of JBAMCM010000217.1, from coordinate 20,165,402 downwards.
TAGTTGAAAGCTCAAATATTTTAGATAAACTCATAAAAATTCCTAACTTCAATCCATACTGGCCAACATAAAAACTAATAATATATCAACTTGAAAACTTGGACAAATAATTCTCACTATTCTCAATAAAAAAAAGGATTTAGTTTATGCATTCTCATATTCTATTTAAATTTATCTTTATAATTCCAAATAACTTATTATTATAATAAACCAATGAGCTAACAACTATAGTAAATTTTCTACACAATTTAAACACTCTGAATGCCTTCTAATGGGAGCGACAAAAAGAAAAAAAAACTTATAATTTCATTTTGAGACTGTTGCCAGTCTAAAGAAAAGTTTCTCAAGCTTGTTGTGACTTTTCAGCATCAAGCAAATAATTAAGAAAACTAACTTGGCGGAATGGGTCACAGTCACAAAAGTCCCAAAGATGCTCTCACTTCTCCACTCAAGTGGATCGCGGTGCATTTGGAAATTGGCTAGCGACAAACCCAACTCAACGAATATAAAAAAAAAAAATAAGAAAATACAAATGCAACTGAGCCAGCAACAATTGCCATATGTACAGCCACTCTTTGTGGCTGAACCAAGAGTTTTGGCTTAAAAAAATATATATTTTTTGGCCAAATCTAGCCAATACCATCAGTTGTCCGACCCACAAAACTTTTTCAATTAAATTTGTTTAGAATTTAACTTCAAGCGGAAAGGCAGAGAGCAATCTGAAGGCACACAGTTGACCAAGTCAGGTTCTCAACTACCAAGTACTCCCAGGAAAGTTGCAGTTTTTACTCTGAAGTGGCCAAGTGCTTATCGGTTGGATGTGACTAGCTTTCTGTGTGCTTGCAATTGACCCTACACGCTGAGTCCACTACATTTAAAGTAATTAATTAATAATTACAAAACTTGATAAAAAATAAATACAATTTCCAAGGAAATCTGACAATTGATTTCCAAGTAGATCCAGAACTTATTATTAAGTTATATAGAAGAATCTTTATTATTTTCTAAAAGAGATAAAACAAATCAACCATGAGATATATCAAGATTACTTTTTGGATTAAAATTGGATATGTTCTTCGATTTCAACTTTTCATCTTCAACTTTAAGGCCGAAAGTTGGGTGTATAGCCTAATTAAGACAAAGGCTGGAACTCCCTGAAATAATAAATGAACGGAAGCTCATGCATGTCCCAATCTGATTATAGTACCTATTTGAAGCCAAGCCAGAAGAATTAATTTACGCCCCTTTCCTTTCCATCACCTCAGATGACAATTTTTGCAAACATTTCCATCAAACGTGTGATGACATGCCTGAAAATTTGCTCCACTTCGTCCCCCGAAGTTGCTGTTCTTTCGAATGTAATTCAGTTCGTATTTCCTACGACTTCTACTCCTTTTTCTACCCACTTTGAGCATAGAAATGTACTTGTAGTCACTGCAGTTGCTGGCATGTTATTTGTACTTGGTTATCTTTGTTTATGCTCCTTGTTTGGCTCTGTTGTCGTTGTTGGCACTTTTAATTCGTTTGTACATATGCTGCCAGGCAATGTTATTGTGTACACATGTTAACGCAGTTGTTTGGCATTGTTGTTGTTGTTGTTGTTGTTCGATGTTGTTGCTTTTGGCCACCTTTTCGCTTTGACCACTCATTCTCTTTGTCATCAAATATGGCTTGCAGTGTTTGCATCCCCTTGGCTTTATCATTGCGTTAAATTCATTTTATATGCTTCATGAAACAAATTATGCCAGAACATTAATAAATTACATGCAATAATTTCCAGCAACCAGGACGAGACTGAGTGTAATTGCGAAATATGTGGGCATTTCACAGTGACATTAACAATTCGAGTTGAATTTGAATTTAATGTGAGGAATTCAATGAAAAAGGATTCAATAAAATTAGAAGGCCAAAATAGTTGGAAAAGAAAACATTTATTTCGAAGTGTAAATTCCAAGAATTTCTTTTTTGTTATATAAATTTTTAATTTAAAATAAATTTCATAACAATACATTTTTGGTAGCCAGTCAAATTTATAGCCACCCTCATTCAATATTGGAAATATTTGTAATATTATTCTATATTATGTATTGAATTAAGTGAAAAAAAAAAACAATTGAATTATAATTACTAAATAAATAAAAAAATAACGAAATGAATAAATATTAATTAATATATGAATATGAAGCATCTGGATTTGGAATACTGATTGAGCAAATTAAGTATGTTGTTATGTATTTTGTGGCCAGGTCAATTAAATTTGTTTACATGCTCGCATTTCGTTGTTTCCAAATGACAAAAATGATTTTTTCTTTCTCATTTTATTTGAAGTGCAATTAAAACTAATTACATTTAAATTACACAAAATAAGAATAAACAACATTTATTTAGCTGATGAAATTAATTTAAAATAAATGTCCTAACTAATTACTTTAGCAATTTTCAAAAAAAAAATTAAATGACATCTTATATATTTTTCAAGAAAACCAAAAAAAAATTATTCTCATCCTTAACACTTTTAGCCATAAAGTTGATGGCTCACTAGTGACTTTAGCAATACAAAGTAGATAAATAAGTAAGGAGACAGCAAAAGAAATTACAAGTAAAATGCAAAAAGACAGCGTTCTCAAAAGTTGCCCCAAAAAAAAAAAAAAAAAAGGTGGAAACAAGAAAAAAAAAATTGAAGGAAAACTTTATGCTAATTTCACTTTTCTCGAACGACGCATAACCCAATTCAGAATTGTGTGTTTTCTCTTGTTTTTATTGTTGCCGTTGCAGAGGCAGCTTCAAATAAATGGCGCCACTGAGCTAGACAAGAAAGGAAAGACAGAAAATGATAATTTTGAACAATGAAGGGCGCAACACTCACACAAAACAAGAAATAAGAAATGACAGTCGGAATTTAGTTTAGGAATTCAAAATAAAAAATTTATTTTTATTTTTTGGGCAATCCACTGCCTGGAATTGGGTCTTGGGTAGGGTAAAATAAAATACAATATGAATAACTAATTAAAGAAGGAAGTCTGATGGCAGGACGGGGGTGCAGTTGGTGTCAGCAGCCGACCAAAAACAAATGCGGCTAATTAACATTTTTTGCGCCTTTTTGACGCGTCATCAGTCAGCCATCCCAGGATATGCCAGACCCAACCAGGACCACCAAGAGAAAGACAATACCAGACAGAGCACCCTTAGGCTGGTTGGAAAAAAAGCGCGGCACTGCTCCTCCAAAGTTGGCCTTCGTTGTGTAAGGACGATTGCTCCAACAGCCGAATGCCAACCGGTGAGGAACTTCGTATAACATGCGCCAGCAAATCAAAGAAAATACGAGAAACGAAGGCCTCTAGGTTGCTGCAACACGGAAATGACCCTCAGCCAAATGTGGCCAACATGTTTCGCAGTGTTTGACTGACTTGAGTTTGAGTGTTTTCCGATGCAACATTGTGGCACTCAAACAAGTTGGCTGGCGTGGTGAGTTTCTGGTTATCCGAAATGTTGCTGCAACATGTGAGGCTCAGGCTTGGCTAAGCCATTTGGCCAAAATGTGTCAACATTGGCTCAAGCCAGAAACAGGTTTGAGTGGTTTTTCGATTTATTCTTGTGCGCTGCAACATCGAACCTTAGTAGACCAACTTCCTCGCAGACCAAAAGAGCGGATGTTTCGAAATTCTTAAATCAAAAATTTGTTTAACTTTTTATTTTTATCCAACAAAAGCTTTTTTCTTTTATATGGCTACCTGAAATTCCCAAATATTTAGATGGAATCTGTTGACAAATGTATGAGTCAGACAACAGCTTCCGATAACTTTTCTCGTTTTCCATTTCATTTTAATGCTCTTAACATACTTTTTTTTTTGTGAGTTAAAGTAGAATTTTTTTTAATTCAGCCACACACGTTGGGCGATTGAGTGTCTGATTTTGTCACCGATTTCTTTCAACTTGCGTCATATTTTAAATCAATTTCTTATTTTTCTATGAAATATTTTTTAAGCCTATTATAGGCAGCAAAGCAACCGAGTTGCTCTGGTTTACCAGTAAATTTCAGGAGAGACCGAACATTTGATGCCAAGTTATGGGAAGAAATTGAGCTTTTCTCTTTGTTTTGGCTTTCAAGATTAAATCATAAATTGCTTAGAGGAAATAAAAATAGTTTTTTATGGAAAATAGATTAATATCTTAATTCCAATGGAGCATGAAGAAAATGTATTTAAATTATACAGATTTTTTCAAATTTTTTGATTGCCCAGCTGAGTCCGATTTAAATCAAATAATTGCGCCAACAGTAATTACATTATCTTTGAAGCCCGGAATATTTCAAACAAAAAGAACTCAATTATTTACCATATAAATCACATTTCCATGAAACTACACCAGATCCAATGAAATGCCTTGCATCTTTTTGGGTCAGATAAAATGCATAGCTAAATATTATGTATCATACATCAGTTTTCAATTTAGCATTGCTGCAAATGAACACCCAAAAATAAAATAAAATAAATTATAAAATAATCGATAGAAAAAATAAGCATTATGTATAATGAATTCTAATTGATTTAGATAAAAATTCACACCAACTGGCAATTGAAACTACAAATCTCTGGGAATAATTAAAAGCCCATTGTTGTCAGACCAGACCAGATATAAATACGCGAATATATTTGGCAACAAATAAATTAAGTGAGGCGTGGAAATTTCATGTTGATTTTAAAAAATGAAATGTCACATATGTGCAATGATTGCCTTTGAGTTCCGTTTCGATACTCTCTGCTGAACAATTTATATATTCTTTCCTGAATTCAGTACGCTTTAATAATTATAATTATTTGTCCGCAAAATCCCATACCCTGGAAAGCCTAGTTGTTTGGTTGGCCTAGTAAGGAGAGGAGCTGCCACTATATCATACCTAAATAAGTGCTTATGTTATGTGGTATACATTTTTTTGTTGGCTCCCCTGATTGTTGGATAAGCGGATTACAATTGACGCGCCTAATAGCAGACAGCCCAAAAGGCTGTGGCATGTAACGAGTACTCGTGTATTTTGTATCTGATTTCGTTCTCTCTTTCAAACCAATTTAATTTCATGGCTCTGTGCGTAGATGGTAGCTGGCTGCCTTTCTTTTTTTTTTTTATTATTTTCCCACTGTACAAGTGCTAAATAGTTGACTGAATTATTGCAGAGGAGGCGGCAAGCAAATGAACTGAAGCGTAGATAGTGCATTGCTGTGAATTGTGTGGATAGTCTGGCTCTATGCTGACCGTCTGGCCCAACCCGGCCTGGGTCGGCTTCGAACTGAACCGAGCTGAACTGGTCCGTTGTCCTGGACATAATGAAAACTTTTCGATCGAATGCACTGCCGACTGACAGCTCTTGACTCTTTCAGTCTCTCTGCTGCAATGCAAACACATAATTGTTCATATGGTCAGGATATGGAGCTGAACAGTTGCACTAACAACAACAACAACAACAACGAAAATACCAACCAAAAATACCCTGTAAAAATCATTCAGGTCCATAGTAAATACATGGAGGCAACTATTTTCCAAATGTGTGGCAAGCAATTGCATTTTAAAGTCGAGTCTTGTCGATATGTCGATAGCTGTTTCGCCGCCTCTTTGTGATTTTCGCTTCTTTTTTATTTTATTGCCATTAACATTCACACATATCGCATATAGATATCTGCCAAAATGAACGGTTGAATGCCTCACATTATTTTGTAATTTTATTTGGCTTTTCCCTTTTTTTTTTTGCGCTGTTTTTTCTGATATTTCAATTACGTATGGAAAAAAAAATGAGAATACATTGAAGTCAGCTGATTAAATATTATTCCCTTTATATTTGACTGTGATTGCTGAAGAAATAATTAATTCACATATACGAGATTAAGATAAACGACTCAAGCCAATAGACTGATTTTAATATCTTTAAAATCTTTTATGAAAAAATTCAAATTGTATTGACTTAATTTACTCATTGTCTTTTAATTTACTTCCCTATGAAGATATTCATATCGGATAGTCTTGTGAATTTCTTTTTCATGACTGACTACTTTTGTATGATTTGATGCACCTGAATGAAATGACCCCACATCTAATCACAATAAAATTCATATAAATCTCTTGAAACTCACGCACACGCACTCCCCCACTCAAAGCCAGATTTGAATAATTATAATGCATTAATATCAGAAAAGAAAAACAAACGTAGCCAAGCAATCAAAACGCTCAACACCCCCAACGATGATGATGATGATGAGTAGCCGAAAATTATCATATAACTTTTCATTAAAAGGCAGTGCCAGTTACAGATTATTTTATTATTATGCAGAAGGTTCACCCTGCCACACACAGATACACCCGAGAAAGAATTAAACAAAAAACCTAAGCATGACCAATTGAAATTTTCTACCTGACCACAAATGAAGAAGAGTGCAAGCGGCGTCATCCTTTTGGGCCTCATGAGAATGTGCCGCTCTAATCAACCATAATGCCACTTAAGGTCAACTAGCATTGATAGTGAGACCCTGGCAAATAGAGAGCACACAAAAAAGGGTTCAGGACTGACCATCATATTTGAGGTGAGCCCTTTTCTGAAGAGTGTATGTTAGAAACATATTGCTTTTATCACCTGCAGACACACTTGAAGACGGTTGGCTTAAGTGGAAATGCTTAACAATTTGTAAGCTGTTGGTCCTTTTGTCTTTACCTCAAATGGGGCTCAAACAATTAAGATTTAGATACGCACGACCGTCCAAAGTTTCGATTCTGCCTTGGTCATAAATAAACCGGTTTGCTTACTCAAAGTGTTCTTGTATATAAATACGAAACGAAATATTCAAATAGTAATATATGCCCATATTTCGTTTGTATCTATACAAATACTCGCATCCGTCTGATGCATGAATATTTTAAGAGCTGCATCAACCAATTTGACTAATTGTTGAACAGTTCGTAACCTACTAAATGGCATTTTCAGCCGGCCGAATCATGTCACATGTCATTGCTGGCTGACCTAAACTTCACAGAGAGAGAGAGAGAGAGAGACGAAGAGACAGAGAGAATGAGAGCATTAAAATGCAAGTGGCTAACAAGAAAACTGCATTAAGTCAAACTGACTGCCCTTTCTTTCTGTGAATGTGCCAAAAGCAAAAAGAGCCAACAAGAATAAATTGACTAAAATAGAGCAGCAGTATGGAAAAAGAAAAAACAAAAACCCTATTCAAAATCAATGTTAAATGGAAATTTTTGTATCTGGCCCAACTGGCCCAGCTTAACGCAGGCAATTAAACAAATTTGTTTTTTGTTGTTCAAAACAGAGCAGAGGAGAGCCTTTGTGGTTATCGCACCGCAAATGTGTAAATTAATTAATTTATTTAGAAAATTGAAAATTAATTGTGGGTAGGCATTAGAAATGTGTCAGCTCAAAATTTTTCACATCGCTGACTAGAACATGGCTTAAAAGACGCTTGGGAATATGTTAGATCACAAAAAAAAAATAATAAAAACGAGATAACAAATACAATTTTCTTCTGTAAAATATGCCGGTGCTTTTAGATAGTTTGGAAGCGGAAATATTTTAAATTAGTAATACGTTTTTAAAGTAATTTTTTAAGGGGATATTTTTCTTGTTCTCGTAAGTGTTTCCTCTGCTAACAAAGCCAATGGAAGAAGGCAAAAGATTTGTTTACGAACATTTGGCAGATAACCAATGCAGTAGGCCAATTCCCTCTGATAACTTTGGAAGTAATGTGTATGCTCAACACTTATACAAATTGCCTACTAAACAATTCATCTCAATTTCGGCAAACATTTGCACTGACTCTCTAACGTCCCAAGAAATGACAAAAAATCAATTTCAATCTGTCCTCAAAATGTACAGGCCACGCCGGTCAGCCTGATACCCTTGGTTGTTGTTGTTTTGCGTCGATACGCCCGCTCGGTAATCAAATATAATTTTTAACTATTTACGAGTACATGCTCTCACATTTCCCATATAAATTATTAACATTAATGCCTGGCACGGGCAAATGCAAAAACTTTTTGCACAACTGGACAAAGGGGCGGGCCAGTTAATGGACCGTTGATTTCGATTTCCCCAGTACTTGAGGCTGCCTATGTAGTAAGATCTCCTGTGCCTATGTGCCTGGCATATTGATACCAATTTTTCGGGGCCAAGAGTAACACAAACAACAAGAACAAGCATAAATAATATGCACCCATAAATAAATGAAATACATTCCTTCCAGCCTGAGTTGCTCTCACTTTCTCGGCTTTTATATAAAAACTAGAAAGCCTGAGACAACGCGCCTTTTTATGGCATCAACAGGCCAACAATCGATTCCAACTTTTAGCCTCTCAAATGGGACAAGAGCTTCCTTTCACCCATATACCTGAACAAAAATAATTGAGTGATCATAAATATGTATAAGAGTATGAGTTCACCCCAAAAAGATTAGTCCCTGTCTAATGGCTGTGGTTGTGTCTGTATCATTTTTCTATCCCCTTAGCCTAGTTGGGTAATAAAAATTTTTGCTGCTTAGCACAAAATATTTATGGATGTATCAGTGGTTCTTTTGGGTGTGTATGGCAAATTTGATTGCATCAGCCGCCCGACAAAGGCAATGTCAACACTTTGAACCTGAATAAATTTTGGTTTTTGCCATATCATGCCCATCATGTTTAACAATCACAACTACATATAAAAGGTGTTTGGAAAAATCAATCTTGAGAGTAAAGTTAGAGAATTTATTTTTAAAGCTTTCTTTCAATATATTACTTAGAGCTACTCAGAATTATCCAGTCAATATTTTTTAGTCAATGAAAAAAGTAGTCGAATTTACATAGCCAAGCAAAGAGTTTCACAAATCTCAACTAACCTTAGACATTTCCTAATCAATTAAATATTCCAATTTCTACACCAAAGCCAAATGGAAAATGAATGAATGGAGATGGGAGACCAAGTACATTTGGCTTACTTACCGTCTCTGACAAAGGAATTGTGGACCAACTGAAGGAATGGTAGCTCCTTTTGTGACTGTGTAATTACGTCTAATGAATTCAGTAAAATGGAATTGAAAGAACGTAAATGGAAAGTCTAAGAAATTTGTATGCCTTGGATCCTTTCTTTCCTCTTTCATTTTGGATTGATTCTGGAAATTTTTGTAGGCTTGCCGACTGCCTTTTTTATTCAGTTCTTAAACTGAATTTCGCCAAAACTTTCTCGGATCTTTTCTCAAATTCAGTCACCATATTCAAAGCCAATTAAACACTTTGTATTTTGTGGACTTGGTCATCGATTTTATATGCCTTCAACTGACAGATTGTCAAGCCTCACGGAGGGGAAACTTTTGGGGCCATAAACACTTTTAGAGACTAAGACTTGCCTTTGCCACTGCTGGGCATTGCAAGTGTTTTAAGCACATTTTGGATAATTGACATTTTGACATCAATTACCACACTTTTAAGAAGAGAGCGTGGGCCAGAGTTCCTACTCTCCTGAGACTTGAGTATTTAAATTTTATGCTATCGGTCAGAGATGTATGTTTGATAATTATACCAATTTAAGCAATTTATATTTCATGTTTATGATCCTCTCAATTGAATTGACCCAAACTTTAAAATCGGCCAAAGATTGGCCTGATTTTTTGGCAGCTGTTAGTGTCTCATGGCTCGTCCAACTGGCGCCTTTGAGTTTGCCAAAAATGCAAAGCTATCTTAACTGTCAGTTAAACTCAAACAGAGCAAGAGCAAGAGGGCCAGACTGTCAGGCAGCCAAAACAAAAAAGGCAACTAGATATATCCATAAAATCGTTGCTTTGCTGCAACATCAACATCAACATCGCCAACACCAACAACAACAACAACAACATGAATAGTATACAAATTGCTACAAAGGAAATGTCATTGAATTTTTACACCATGAACATCTCGAAAATTTGCTGCTGTCGATTTTGCTTGAACTGCTTTTGCTGGTTGGCTGCTTGGTTGGTGCTGCTGGCTCAGCTCTTGTTTCACTTACTCGGCTACTCTAACGTTTTCAAGTCATTTTAGTAATGGAATGACTTTTGAATATTTGAAGAGCCCTTTGCTCGCTAGCGTCGCTAAGACAAAAACAAAAAAAAAAACAAAAAAACATTGTATGCTGCCTCAGGGTGAGCTTGCAACACATGCAGCATCTATAGCTGCCGGCTTTACCATCGTCGCTTTGCAATTTTTATAAGCTCTGCTCCCTTATTTTTTATGTAGTTTCCTGCTTTCGATGTATTATTTTTAATTTTTAACATATTGTTGCTGAAGATATTCAATTGTTTGTCAGAGCAGCTGGCAACTTGCAGCACAAAATTCAACTCAAAGTGTCAACGTATAATCGATGGATGGCAAATATATGTATAGGGAAAGCACATGGCTTATCTTGGACGATTTTCCATTGAGCTTCAATATTAAATTGCCCAAAATTGACCGAAAGAATCAAATGGAAAAAGGACAAGAATATACCAAGCAAACACGAACGAAAATTATATAAATAAAATGCTCATCATATTTTTATAACCACGTAGACATAAAGAGATCTCCATCTTGCTCTTGTGGTCTCTCTCTCTCTCTGTGCACTCTCCACGATTCCTATGAGCCGGCCCGTAATCTTTTGTTATGTGACCAATAAAGTAGGCGGCGGCAGTCGACATTTGGCCACAGGCAATGCACAAATAATAAAAATGTTACCCCACAAAAAAAAAGGAAGAAAAAAATCAAAAAACAAGAATGGACCCGCCCGAACCAAAGCCAAATCAGGTCCGAGGCGTATTGGGGGAGGAGCGTGTAAAATTGGTACGTAAACCCAACATAAGCCAAATGTGCAATAAAAGGATTTGTGTGAGAAATTGCATGAGCACGCATTTTAAATCCACATTAAGTATGTATTGCATAGTGGACAATGGAAAGAGGTTCCGCTTTCAGACTCTCGGAGAAGGGCGAATGCGGTAATGTTAGAAAAAAAAAACACAAATAAACATGAAAATAAATATGTAATAAAGCGAAGAAAAAAAAACAAGTTAGAGCAATCCCACCAAAACAGCAGGAAAAATGAAAAAGCGTTAAAAATTGTTGAGCTACTTTTGATATGATTGAGATATGATTTAGGGGGCACTATAGATGTGAAACCAAAAATGAAAGAGAAAATTATGCTCTAAATAAATTTTATGAAGCTTTGGATTTACCTAACCTCAATTAGGAAATCTCTATTGTTATTCCTATAAAGAGAGAGAAAAATTATCTATTAAGTTTCTTTCGATTTTAGCTTCAAAAAAGGAATTTTTCCAATATTCACTAACATCATTAAGATATTTAGCAAAAGCTCGTTGTATGCCTCTGGCTTCAGCTTAAATTTCATAAAACTTCAAACTTTTTTTTCGAATTTCCTTAATCAGTTTGTGAGAAACTTGGCAAAAGCTGGTTTGTCTTTCACTTGGCCTATCAGCCTGGCCTGTGAACAAAAATCTCCATTTAACCTTATTGATCTGCAGACAATTTATTTAATTTTAACAATATTTACAACACGCCCAAGATCTCACAATCAGCGAGTAATAACAAAAACAGGCATATATAAATTTATTAAACCAGACGAAGGAGCGAAGATCACAACAGCTTAGCTGATTGTGATGACGAGACTGGGGCGTCTAGAGGCGTTACCAGAGTACACATAAAACTAAAAAATAAATAAATAAAAAAGAAACTTGATTTATCATTTAAGATCTGCCTTGCCCCACACGTTGGCAACCCGGGCTCGAAATGTGACTGTGACTCAGCCTGATTGAGTCGAAAGGCTTTGTTAGCTCTTCCACCACACTGATTGTAGACGTCCATGGGTTGAGGCCTTCTGCTGTTGTAATTATAGCCGCTGGTCAAAACCATAATTGTGGGCCTTTATTTTAATGTTATATTGAACTTTGCGGAAAAGCAAACAGAGGTGGAACGAGTATTTATGAAATTATGGAAATTATATTAAATAAATGGTTTAGATTGTGATTATGTTTATTCGATTTTGACATGACAAATACCCAAAGATTATACAAACCCAGATGAACTTTACTTTTAATGAAAATAAAAATCGATACTTATTTATAGTAGCTTTTCACATGTATAAAAATTATTTATAGTAGCTAATTCATTAATTAAGTTTCACATTGAAGAAATGGCTTAATTCATGATTAATTTTTTTTTAAGCAATTTATAAAGTCTGCGAAATAAAATATATAAATAAATATATTTAAATAAGACACGTATCAAATAAATGTATAAATGTTTGAAAGAAAAAAATGCAATTATGATTATTCATTTAATTAGATTTGAATTGAAAATTCCAATTATTTGGATAGGCAACTAATGCAAGTAATTAAATCAAAAAGATTGATTTTAAATGGAATTGCTTGGTAAATAAAGCAAATTACACACAACACTTGACATTAACAAATTGAAATAAAGTGGCATTACCATAAAATAAAAAACAATATCAAGTGCGACATAGGAATGAGAATTTAAAACTTGTGTGGGTTTGGAACTAGACAGAACTTTTTTTTTTTGCCACACCGCACACAACTCCATTGCCAACAACAAAACCAACTATAGGGAAATATAACTTTGGTTGTTCCCCTACAAGAACAACAACAACAAATAGAAAACCTCAATAGGACATGGAAAGTTTCAAGTGCTCCGCAGTCGTTTTCACCTAATTTCATATTACATAGCAACATGGTGAGTGCCAAGTTTTGTCCTTTGTTTTGGGGGTACGATGAGGTCTCTAAGGTGTTAACAGTCAACTCTTTCGACTTACTTTTAGTTGAATTGATTAATAATGCACAGATATAGGGCAAGGCAGCTGTGACGTCAAAGATTCTGGCCTGGAGGTGAAGAAAAAAAAAAGGGAAACAGAGCGATTGATTGGCTGACGACTGTGTTGAGAAATCAACTGTCAGGGACATAAATTCTCAGGTAAAGTTTTGTCACCCATTTACAGAAACACCCGCAGAAACTGAGTTGACATTTTATTTTCCAAATGCAATGAACAACAATCACTCATTGCGTCAATCAAATGCCAACCAAGCGCAGCGGTTTCGCTTTGCCGGCTCAATTTCAATTTAAATTTAAAATTAGAAAAAAAAAGAAAAATTCCTTATACAAAAAAAAAGTCAAAGAACTTTTGAAAAAAAAAAAAAAAACTTTAATCACAGCTTTAGAGTCATTCTCTTTCGCCCCTGCATCCTGCATCTCTTTTTGTAACACATTCCCGACTCTCTAGAGGCAACCACTTAACGCCGCTCTCGGGAACTAAAGTGGAAGTGGAAGAGCTACTGCCGCTTCAGTAGCCAGCGAAAATGGCGTAAGTAAGTAAGCACTACTAAGTCGTAATTTAGCAAACTTTCTCTCAACTTCTACTACGTCAAGTGTTGTCGGCATATGCAAGAGTGTGTGTGAGTACGAAAGTGGATATATGTGCTTGTGTGTGTTTTCTGTTAATGCCCTTTCAATCTACTTAATAAAGCTACTTGGTTTCCACTTCTTCTTCTTGCTATATTTTAAATTTGAAGTTTTTTTCTATAAAATCAAATCTGTCAGATAAAGGCAATTCGATTGAACAAAAATCCAGCCCCTCACAAATTCTGAAACTATTCAACTGATTTCATTAACGGACACACAAAAGACCACAATGCCAGACACGTTCTTTTTTTTTTCTTTTTTTTAGATTGACCAACATCCCCACCCGCACACATATTAGAATTTCAATTGCCAAATTGAAAGAGGAAAGAAAATCAATTCTGAACTAAACAAAAAGGAATATTTTATCAACAAGAATAACACGTTTCATAGTTGAAAAAAAATAAGAACAAAAACATCGGAGCTGGTTCAAAATAATTTGAAAAAACAATTGAAAGGTTCGAAATCAAAAATTTATAGTCTGGATTTTCATCTCTTGCAGAGTTTTTTATATTGTTTAAATTTACCTCTTTATCGATTTGGCTTTTGTGTCTGGGTGGCCTTTACAAATTTCTGTCAGCCTTTACTGTCCAATAAGTGTCAATTACAATCAATTTGAGAAAGTCTGAGTTCGTCTGCAACAAGCCAGGCTCTCACACTGCAACTTCTGCTACTGCTTCTACCTGTGCTACGCTGCGTATGCGCAATTTTCTTTGTTAACACTTCTGCAATGTGGTTTCTTTATCTTTACAGACGCTGCAAATGACCAGTGATTGACATTTAAAATTAATTTCTTTAGCCAGTTTGTTTTTTACCTCGCTACTCTGCTCTGTGATTAAAGGCAAAAAGTCTGCCTTGCCATTAGCAGTGTCTTTTGAGATAAGTCGACAAGTAAACTGTATGAAGCATATTTTCTTTTTTCCCCCAGCTTTCAATGTCCTTATGGCCTACTTTAAGTATTTTCGCCTTTTGTTTTTATGCTTATGCAGTGAGAGAAGTTTTATGCGCCCGGCAATATGATTGATTGATGATTAGCTCGCTTACTATACACTAAAACTCATTCCACAAAAGAGACCACCAGCAACCCAGTCAAGCCATTTTAAAATCAACGGACGAATCAACAATGGCCAACTCAAATACAAACTCAAAAGAGAAAGAGGCTATGATGAAAAGAGAGAGAGAGAAAGAGAGAGATAGAGCTGCCTCAGCAGAACTTGAAATGCTTACTCCACTCCTCTCATCTCGTGGCTTTGGCATTATGGCAAATCAATCATTTTCATCTTCAACTGCACATTTTGCTTAACATTCTTCGCACACAGTTGTTTGAGTTGAAAACGTTTTGTTTTTTCTGATATTTCTACATCGTTGTTGTTGTTGCCATACAAATCAATCTTCGCTTTGCTCCGTTTTGTGGGGGAAAAGCAGAAAAAATTCAATCAAAAATCTGATAATACGTATTGTTGACAAATTGTTTGGCATTAACTTTCTGTTCCCACTACCGTTAACTAGAACCAGCATAAAAATTGCTTACCACCCGCGAATAAGCGCCATACCAAAGAACTGATGGCCAAACCGGGCTCAGGAAAAAAACAAAAAAAAAACTAGGGCCATTTATTATCAGTGGCTAACCGGTTGTATAATTTATGCAGTTACTGATGATTGAAACTGCCATCATAAATAAACACAAATGGAATTTCTCTGGTTAATTTGCTATTTGCTAAATAATTGACATTGATTATTAAGGTAAGACTAACATCATTTTTGAAATTATTCATGCACTCAAATGCAAAGGCAAAATTTTCATTATCATAAAAGCTCCAACACTTTATTAATTTCTTTAAACAGAACTTATTTTTATCGGAGATGCCAGCTAATATAGATCCGGAGACCCTTGATTGTCAGTCCAGGACTGCTCTGACTTTTTGAAACAGACAGCTTACTTGCATTCGAGGACTGTACTTGTGGCTAAATAACGTGGAATCTGTACTTGTTAAGGAAATAAAAATAATGCAGTGGATTTTAACTTAATTGGAAGGTTGGTTGTAAGATATACAAGGTGCAAAGTATATAGATCTGGAAACTCCTGAGTGTTCACAAGTCAGTCCAGGACTGCTCTGACTTTTTGAAACAGACAGCTTACATGCATTCGAAGACTGTACGTGTAACGTGGAAACTGTACTTGTTAAGGAAATAAAAATAGTGCAGTGGATTTTAATTTAATTGGAAGGTTGGTTGTAAGATATACAAGGTGCAAAGTATATAGATCTGGAAACTCCTGAGTCTTCACAAGTCAGCCCACAAGTCAAACAGAGACCTTACTTGCCTTTAAAGACTGTACTTGTAACTAAATAACGTGGAAACTATACTTGTTAAGGAAACAAGTAAAAAAAAACAAAACATAACCCTACATGCAATTGAACTTATCAAACTTCAGCTAAGAGAAAGGCAATTATCATAAAGATTTCCCCAAAATACATGTGCGTCGTTAAAAATTTCATATTGCAGATTAATATTTTAATCTCTCTTTCAAAAAAAACATCCACTTGTTTCCAGAACAATCAAAATATATTTGTTTAAAACAGAAAATGGAAATAACTTTTTATTTTCATTTACAAAAGAATGTGCACTCCAATTCAGAAGTGCTAACCAATTGAGTGGCCACTCATACACACAATTGATTTCATAACAATTAACAACAATTCTTTCGTTTTTTTGTCTGTTTTCGAAATTTGTTTTTGTTGGCAAATGTAAGCGAATTTGCATATTTTCGAGTCCTCTGTCATTTATTGTGGGTGTGCTTGAGTGTGTGTGTGTCAGTGTATATGTTTATTATTGGATTTGACATTTCAAATTGACAGTTACTGTGCCCACAAAAGTGCGTACAATGAACCGGAAAACAATTTTTAAGTGCTTCGAAATGGCAACCGAGCAGCCCATCAAAATGGACCCCAATACCCAAGTGTAATCAATTACAATGCTTTACAAGTGGCCAGACCGGGCATGCCTGTGTGTGTGTGTGTGTGCGTGTGTGAATGTTTTGGACTACTTGTACCATGTGTCGTATGTCAGGAGGTTTGACATTAATGGCTTTATAATTGTATGCAAAGGCTATGGTATTGATTGTATGGAGAACTTTCAAAAGGAGACAAGGGGATTCAATCATTCTCGCCCATTCTCGCAGCTTAGGTGGGTGGTCCTTTAATTTCTTTTGGCAAGTTGCACCACCCATAGCTGAATCATCAACGAAATTGGCATTCTCACTGCCACACACTTCCCCACACTCTAAATTCAAAATATTTACAGCGAACGGATATTATACGCATTGTTGCACATATTTCGGTACGCACAATGGGTGGTCTTGAACCTGGCAACTCTGGTTGACTGCCTTCAATTGCTAATTAATTCATACGCATAAGATGGCATAAGATTTTGGTTTCATGTGTGTACAAAAATGTTAGACGAACATACGTCGTGCTGCCTGATGTAATTAAAGCTTACAGGTGTGTGTTCATATGTTGGCAGGTGAAAATGTGACTAAAATGTGTCTGGAGAATGTGCCAGAGTGCGTATGTCTTTCTGCTAAGCACTTTGCGTTATGCCACAGAATCTAATTTGCACATTTTCGCACTTAATTTTCAAGTAGAAAGGGAATGGGCAAGAAATGTGTGTAGAGTGTGAGTGTGTGTGTGACAAGACAAGACAGCCAACACAGCTAGACAGTTGAGAGCATCGACAGCATATCCCTTTGGCTCGGGCATAAGCGGCGTATGCGTAACGTCAACATATGCCAAAAGTGAGAAAAACCGCACAACGAACATCACACTTACAAAGTGCTAGCTAATATCATTTCATTTATACTGCTCTGCCAGGTGTAGTCATGTCTCTGTATGTGCTTGATGTCCTTAGCTCTCATTTGCAGGCATTAATTTCCGCTTTGTCATTGTGTGTAGCGTTGAGTCTGTTAGCTTTTGTCTTGGACGTTTATTGGTACTGAGTTTCCATTTTGCTTTCATTTTTTCAACTTAGCTTGCCACTTTTAATTCATGCGGCTTTTAAGTTAATTATTGGCATTAATGACACTTTTGCTGAGATTTTGTGGCAACTTTCAACGCCACAAAAAAAAAAAAACGTTAAAAGGCTTAAAAGCGCACTGAAAACTCCAAGCCCAAAATTTAATTAAAGAAGACAGCATGTGGGCATAAATCAAGTTGCGCAAAATTAAGTACTTTAATTACAACAATTAATTTTATTAATGAACAAAATGAACTCTTACATGACACTGTACTGCAATTCAAATAATTCACATATTAAACTAAAAATAGGTTAATATATAGAATAAAACTAAAATATACATTCAAATGATTTGACCCGAAGAGGAAGTTATAAAGTGCACAATTAAAGCTTAAAGTTTATATTTTTGCATTGAAACGATTCAACGTTCCCAGCTGGCTTAGTACACTCAATTGAGTTGATTGTGGTGCTTAAAAGGGCAACACAAAACTTTTTTTTTTTTTGTGGTACATTTTACACACAAAGTGAAAATGAAAGTCATCAAGTTAATAAACACCTTAGAGTTAACAAGCCAACTAATTATCATTGTTGTTCTTGCTGTCCTGTGTGGAACGTGCCAACAATGCAGCCCTAGAATACTTGAGGGCCAAAGGCAAAACACATAAGCAGACAGTCTGATTTAGTAAGTAAGTTGCTGACCCGTTTAATTAACTTCCACTTTATTAAGTTAATTTGCAAATTGTTCTACACGTCGACATGAGACTAATCGAAGCTGACTTTCCTCTACCAACATGTGCCCGATTTCTTTCGATAAACCAAGAAGACCGTGTAGCTTAATTATAAGCTCGTGTAGTATGTATATCATTAGCAACCAAATTGACAGAATCTGAAAAATACCTGCAAACAAAGTAAGTAAATTAGAGTGCAGAGAAAATCAACTTTACCTTGGTGCTTAAAAGGTCAACGCGGAAATTTAATAGCCGCAGCTCTGTCTTCCTGTTGCGACTCGTCCAAGATTACATGTGTATTCTGCAGCTTTGCCGGTTTAGCTTTTGCTTTACACAATTTAGGGTCTGTCTCGTACAAAGTGATATCATTATATGTAATCAACTCATAATATTTTATGAGCCACAGCATGTAATCTAGGACAAGGTATACATAATACAGCAAAGGACACACCAATATATCTTAAGAGTCTACACATTAACAAAAGGTCTGTTCTATAAATGGCCCAAGACAAAATCATACAATGTATCTAAAAATAAATTGACGAACTTTTGACCTTTGCAAAAACCCTGTAAGCCTAACAATAAAGAAATGGTGAAAGGTCAAAAAATTTGATCCACCTCTTGCTCACATTGAACCACATTAAAAATACTTTTTATAAATTTATTACAGTGAATTTATTTAATTCTGACCTCTCTTCGACCGTTACGGAACATTTTTGAACTACTTATTTACATTTGTAAGACTATGGATTTTTTTCTAAGAAAGTAACAAAATTGATGTTATTGTTTGGAAGTTCCGCAACACAACCTAACAACAAAACATTTGCAATGTATTTTTCAGCTGGGCTCTGCAAAAAAAAAGTAGATAGATGAGTTCAAGTTTTAAATGATTTTAGGTTACCAACCAAAAAAAAATAAAAATACGACATCTGATTCATCCTTAATTTTCGTTCGTTGTTCACCAAGCCTCTTGGAATTCCGGATCACTGTTGGTTCTTCAAGATCTTGTAGATGGATGGGTCAGCAGCATCCCCTCCAAAATCCTGGACCACTTGGACCACAGCAGGAATTAAATGGTCCATTGAAGCAACCGAAGCAGGGATCAACAAAGCCACTAATACCCCAAGTTCCACACCCTCCAAGGCAGGCACCAGGATAACAGGGAGCATTACACATGTTGATTGGGCGTTGGTGCTAAATAAGTTCAAAATAATTAGGTTTGAAATTGTATGTTAAAATCAATTTACTTACATAACAGGAAAAAAGGGAAATATGCCAAAATATTTGCTTCAAAAATCAGATCCGTAACCGTCCGAAAGGTTTGAGTTCTAGAATATAAATGAAAATCTAAATCATTTCGGTTGACTTACATAAAAGTAAAAAAAAAAAAAAGTATTTAAATCAAGGCCTACTTTTTTCATTAAATGTAGAAATTTTTTATAATATGAGATCAAAGCATCCTTTATTTATTTGGCATTTATCATATGTATACATATATAGTTTTAGAGTTGAGCGTAATGAATTCGAACTAAGACCATTTCAAAATTTTAAGTAGATCCTAATTCTACAAATGGCTAAATAATGTAATGTAATGTTTCTTTATAATAAAAAAAAAAATCCCATTCAGAAAATCCAGATATATCCCATAGACAAATGAACCTATCAGTAAGTTTCCTTTAAAATATTTGAATCGCTAAATAAATAATACAATTTTAGCTGACAGAAGTTACCGGAGTCAAATCCTTCTTAAATATAGCCATTTTATGAATTTAGGATGATTTATTTTATGTAACTAGCAAAGCTGAGGAGCACAATTGCACTACGTTCTGGACTAACCTATTTTATATAGGAACATTTAAATATTTTTTATTTAAGATCTTAAATAAATGTTCAGTTTTCTTCTAAAAACTGGAAGACCTTTAAATAGTTAATTTACTTTTTGTTGTCTATGTTGTCAGCTGTTTATATTTATTTTATGCAAACATTGTTCATTTAAATTTAACAAGCTATAAAATTGTTAGGGAAAAGAAAGATGGCCACCTTTTGTTTTTAATACCTCATATTTTACCTAATTGTAATGCAGAGCTGAGGGCACACAAAAGCTGTGCTACAATTTTATGCCTGAAATATGCTGATGCAAAAATTTTTAGACTGGAATTAAGCATAAAATACTAAAACAGAACGTGAGGTCTTTAAAATTATCTTGGTTTATCTTGGTGTGCTCCGTGGAAAAATATTCAAATCTTTGCAGAAAAGTATATAATATAATCTAATATCAACTAGGTGAACCTTTGATGCATCTCTAATTTTCGCTATTAATTTTTGTGTAAAAAATCGACTATCGATTTTCACAGAGAAAAAGTCATGGAATTGGTCATAACAAGAGAGATTAGATAAGTCGATTTGAGGAGAGCAATGAAGTTTATTTTTATTCTGTTTTCGTAAAATGAAGAGTACATTCATTTGAAAAGTTTACAAGGCAAAGAACCTATCGTCATAGACCCCCTTTAGATAAATCAATTGAGATATGTCCATCTGTCGTTCTTATTCTATGCGAACTAGTCTCTCAGATTTAAAGCTATTAGCTGGACTGGCCGAATCGGACCACTATATCATATAGAGTTCTCATAAATATCTAAATCGGCTCAGGTCCCACATTTACTAACCGCTCTTATTCAAATTCTGGTGTGTTACATAAATGCATCAATAAAGGATCAGACCACTATTTCTTATAACTTCAATACGAACTTTAATTGGTCTTGGGAATATCTGCGGCGCTTACTGACAAATGCCGTGCAAGTAATTTAAGCAGAACAAAACTTTGAAAAGAGCGGCACCCTGAAGATAACTTAGGTTTAGATTCAGAATGTATTCTTCAGCCCAGGACCACGTGACTCTCCCACGTATTGTTTGTTTAGTTAACCTATAAAAAATACAACAATCAAGTTTCATAAAATTAACGAGAATAGAAAATAGTAGGCCTAGAGGCCTTGATGAAGAAACTGTATAAGTAGGCTTTGAATTTCCCTTCAATAAGATATCCTAACAATTTATTGTAGTTTAAATATTCATAAATAATTTGGAAGTCACACAGATAACATCACAAAATTTCAATGTCTCAATAATTCCTGTAAGTAAAAAAAAAAATAAAATAAAAAAAATAATTTATTTTTTAACTTTTTTCATATATTGTTTATACTTTTAGAAGTATCAGATATTGGTATGCTTTGGACTGCTCTGATTCTGTAAAGTAAGACATAAGGTAATATGCATACATTTCCTTAAAATATCTTTCGCATAATACTTTTAATTTACAGATACAAGATGTGCTATCCATGTTACTCGTCTTGCTGCAGCCCTTGCTGTAGTCCCTGCTGCAGTCCGTGCTGCACTCCCTGCTGCACGCCCTGCTGCAGCCCATGCTATTCTTGTTGTTCACCTTGCTGCAGCCCTTGCTATGGATGTGGAGGTTGTTGTTGATACTTTAGAAAGATATCTAGAAGCAGACAAAATGCATACCAATCAGATTTAATTTTGTAATTAGGAATTTCTATTTAATTTTAATCCATACAATCAGATTTATCATAGCACATATTACCCCACCACAGCAGTTATAAATATAATGTAAACCCAAAAAATGTGTTTCATTTCACAACCAGATGGGATTAAATTGAATTCTTTACCCGAATTCAAGCTTCAGATAGAATCTTGTCTAAAAAGTGATATTAATTCTTTATAATCCTTTACATCCTCCTAAGATCTCTGAAGTTCAGGTCATATATAACTTTGACAACTACCGAAAGTAGAAAGACCTTTAGTAAATGTTAAATATGAAGAACTTTCCTATACAAAAACGTTGCGCTGATTAACTGAAACCAAAGTAAGAAACATTTTTTACACCCTCAAGCAATTTTTGGCTGGGGAAACTTGGCTTTCAGCCAAAACGAATCAATAAAATACAAAGTATGAAATATAGAAACTTCGCTTTGATTTCTTAACTTTCAATAGATTTATGGTCCATTAAATGTTAGCTCTCACTGTAAGTTGTTGTGTGTGTGTGTATGTGTGTGTTTGTCTGTTCCGTGTGTATTCATCATCAATTTTATGCAAAAAGCTATAAGCTTCTGGCCGAAAATATGCACACCATCCCAGAGCAGTCCATTCTGGCTTGCTTAGTCAGCAACAAGCAATTGCGTCAATTTCTGGCCCTCACTGTGTGTCTGGATTGTCTGCAGCTGAGCTGGAGTCTTCGATCCTTTGGACTAATGGTGTATGGAATGCCATAGTCCAACCATAAATGTCTGCAATTTTTCCGATTCAACAGTTAATAAATCCAAAATGCATTGCATATCTGTGCAACAAACAGGCCAAAGTAAAATTGAAAATCGACAAATGTCTGCCGTGTGAGTGTGTGGGTTTGAGTTTGTTGGCTTTACAGCTTTTTAATAGTGCACTCCTTTTTTTTCTTATGCATCTTTATCTGGCTTTCCTTTTTTCTGGTCAGTTCAATTGGCCGAAAATAAGTTGGTGAGTTCAATTCTTCGTATAACATAATCAGCCATTTATGTCAAATTTAGTGAACCAGTAAGTGGCGAATTAAGATGCATTGAAGCAAGGAAGGATTCTACCACGTCAAAGCTTAAGAAGTTAAGCAACATAAAAAGTATTACAGAAATTACATTAAATATGAAAAATTAAACACGTTTCCAAGCCTGAAACAAATGCTCTGTAATAACTTGAGGATCTTAAAAAGATATTAAAATTTGAAATACGAGCTATCAATTGATCTTAATATTTGAGAAGTATCTTTCATTTCTGTCTTGGTCACTTCATCGGGTATTTCGTATGCCAAGCAGGTTTGTTTTAAAAAAAAACTTTGGCCTTCGGACTTGGGAGTACCTGAGTAGCTTAAGTTTGTGTGGAATGTTGCGGAATATTTTGAATGCTGTCCGAAGGATTGTCAGCAAATCAGGTGCAAAACGTGATGTGCTTTCAACAAAGTGAACAATAAAAAATTTCTAAAAGCAACCAAAAAAAAAATAAAAGGAAACTTTTAATACGCTTAGGTGAAACGCGATAGAACAAAATGGTAAACAAAAAAATCAAAGCCAAAACACAAGACATAGAAACGTTTGAAGCACCCGAACTCTAGCAAAAACAAAAAGAGGAAAACCAACCGGTGCGTGAGCAATTTTCGTAAATAAAGGACAACACAGGACCTAGAGCACGTTTTGGTTGCTTGGACCTGGGCAAAAGATTTTAGGGGTTTCGCCGACGACAGATACGTTAAGGCCAATATTATGGCTTGACCACTTCGGAATTTGTTAAATATTAAACACTTAATGCAGTTTTATTAGGCTCCAAGTCGTTACTCACCCAAAATTTATCGTTGTCAACGAAGCGCAACGTTGCCTAACAAGAAGTATTAGAAATTCCCAAAAAAAAAAGCAACAAACATTCTTACGTCAAGTGGCTTTTCATTAAATTTCATTTTAAGTCTCTTATAGTTTATTTATTCATCTCGAATACATTACAGTACTAGCAACAAAATTTTTTTTAAATTAAATTTTTTTTTTATTTTATAATAAAAAAAATGGCTCATTATTTATGGAAAGTTAAAACTGTCAGCAATCTTATGGATCTGGGAAATCATCAAACCAACAAAGTTGACAGCCAAATTAACAAGTCTGCAAGCAGTGCTCTTGCAGTGCCCAATAGTTGCAACACCAACATAAAGGATCAACCTGAAGTGGAAAAGAAAATATCTCAAACTTTCTTGAACAAAACCATTTCTCCAACAAAGGAAAAATATACCACAGCTCAAAATCTGCGCAAGTCCGGCAAGAGCTTGAATGCATTGATGGACGAAAGCAAGGAGGGACCATCCTATTCAGTGAAACGTCTCTTGAAACTTATGTCAGCACGGTCTGACACTGACAATGTGCATTATCCAAGACCAATTGATCATCATCGTGCCGCTCAACAGTTTGCTTCTTATTTAACACCCATTCGCTATACTGCAAAGAGTGGTTTCGTATCCCCAGCTGAAAAGCTAAGGAACCCAAAGCTACGATCAAAGTCTTGTAAGAGATCAAAGCCATCACCGGCTGTTCTAAGCACAACTCAATTGCAAGTGATGAAACTAAAGAATATACAGGATGGTAAAAGTGTTCTAGTAAAGCGCTATTAAGACTTTTATTTACTATCCCTGAAAATGTTGAGATTGCAACCAGTAGCAGACTTTTGGATCGAAGATTTTTAGGATGACCGTAATATTTTAATTGCATGTGATGAAACTCAAGAATATACAGGATGATAAAAGTTTTCTACTTAAGCGTCATCAATCTAAGTAAGACTTTTTTTAATATCCCTGAAAATGTTGAGATTGCAACCAGTAGCAGACTTTTGGATCGAAGATTTTTAGGATGACCGTAATATTTTAATTGCAAGTGATGAA
This sequence comes from Scaptodrosophila latifasciaeformis, assembly GCA_037075145.1. Classification (NCBI taxonomy): domain Eukaryota; kingdom Metazoa; phylum Arthropoda; class Insecta; order Diptera; family Drosophilidae; genus Scaptodrosophila; species Scaptodrosophila latifasciaeformis. Next base: position 20,140,748 of record JBAMCM010000217.1, on the reverse strand, counting down.
ACTCAAGAATATACAGGATGATAAAAGTTTTCTACTTAAGCGTTATCAGTCTAAGTAAGACTTTTTTTACTATCCCTGAAAATGTTGAGATTGCTACCAGTAGCAGACTTTTGGATCGAAGATTTTTAGGATGACCGTAATATTTTAATTGCAAGTGATGAAACTCAAGAATATACAGGATGATAAAAGTTTCTATATAAGCGCTATGCATCTATGTAAGACTTTTTTTTACTATCCCTGCAAATGTTGAGATTGCAACCAGTAGCAAACTTTCCAATCGAAGATTTTTACCACGAATAATTCTCTATACTATATTTATATTTTTGGACTTAACAATGCAATGATTCTGTAGAAAGATTTAATTAGCCTTATGGAAATTTTACTCAACGAAAAAAAATTGTTGAGCCTAGAACAAAAATCAAAATATAATTTGTATTAATGTATGAACTTTTATGTACGAATGCTTATCAAATATAAAGAAAACAGCCACGAAATTATTAACAACTTTTATTATATTTAATATTTTTAGATGTTTTTGCTTCCGTCCAATGTCCCATGAATAACTTTCAATAGGCCAGATATTGGGGTTTCCAATTCTCAATGACAACCGTGCGAAGTATTAAATGGGAACTTTTGTATATACGAATGCTTGACTAAAACTGCAGTGTTCTGCTGGTGTACTACAGAGGTGAAAGGGACTCAAACTGATGATATTCCTTAAAATGCGAAAAGCACGGATTATCTTGCAAATATTCCCTTGAATGTGTTTATTCTCCACGATAAAATACTCGAATTGGGCACCCTGGTATGTTCAAATAGTCTTGGGTGTTCAAAATGCAAAATTCAATAGTTCCACTATTCAACAGAACAAGTGAACCTATCTACCATTGTGAGACAATAGCGATAATTGTGATGCAATAGCATTACCGCAATATCCATGTAGGCATATACGTGGTTTTGTCGACTTAGCTGACTTGCATTTTTGCACCAATTGAGCACGTCTTTCTTCATTGTAGGCCACACAAATTATTACTTGACCTGTTGTATTGTGTTATTGTCATTATTATCGACCTTTAATCAGCTCGTAGTCAACCGCCTGACACGGTAATTTCCCAAAGTCTGGAGAAAGCATCTTTGTCTGGTCCTTCGACATGCACAATTTCATTCGGAAACTGTGGGATACGAAACTGTAGATATATGATAAGGCTACTGAGGTGATACCTTTCAGGAATCGATATACTGGAATCCATATACTGGAATCCATATACTGGAATCCACTGACCAGCAGCTTTCAGTATCCCGCCAGTAGTCTCATCTTCGATTTCTCTGTATCTTATGTTGAGCTGCCGAAAGTTTTAATATAATGCCTCACACGGTATAGCTTACTTAATTTATTTTCTGGTACTGTGACCTCGACAAAGGCAGAGATTTTGATATTGTGAAGGCAGAGATGAATTACAGAGCTGCATTTAACTATATATAAGAATTTACATTGCCCTTAGGTGGAACCAGCGTGAAATCAAAAGGTCGAAGCCCCAAGATTAGTTAGTATTCTCGTTTCACTTCTAGTAGTTACTGTAGTTTCTCTTGAATTTTCTACGGACAGCCGGACGAAGGTATAAACATTACCTTTTCCTTTTTTCTATACATACTGACCTTTTTTTGGGTACCATTAGAGAGATTCCAATATTTCCCTTTCTTTATTATATATAATTATTTAATTCTATACTATATTCTAGATTTGCTAGAATATTTCTAGACAAGTAGCCGACGAAGAATATTTCAAAAATATCTCTATATTGAATAAATATAATTTTAACTGATATCATTATAGTCTAGCTAAGCTTTACAGATTTGTAACAAAATTATTAGTGATTTGCGAAATTAACAGTATTTTGTATACTCATAATTATGAATTATCCATTATTCAAAATTCAAAATTTTCACATTGCGAATAAAACCCGTCCTTGGGCTCGCATTAATCCACGTTCTTTTATAAGGAAACGACAGAACTTCGCTTCTACCACTTCACAAAACACCATTTCATCCACTTCTGAGTCGAATCCAATTCCAAGCTATATAAATCAAAATGAATGGAAACAGGACTCGGCGGTTCGTATGATTTTACAAAAGAGCCCCAAAGTGCCCATATCCGTAAAGGACTTAGAAAAATTTCGAGCTACTCAGAAACAAAGTCATACATTTCGAATTCTTAGTGAAGCGCAGCACAAGGCCCACAATGCATCCACACCACTAAACACCAATTTCCATAATGCTGTAAAACGATTAACGAAAATCATGACTATAAGAATTCCGAATAATTCCGATGCTACATTTCCCATGCCTAAAAGTTTTCAATCAAAATTCGATAGAACAAACTCACAGCTCAACTTTTTGCCAAGGAATAGTAATCATGTGGCCGACAAATGGCATTTGAAACTCCCACAGATTAAGATAACTGAGGATAATAGGCGAAAAAGGAAAACCAGAAAAATGAAAATTAAAGTGAAATCTTCCCCAACACCAATACCATTAAGTATGACTCAAAAACAGATCAAGTCTCAAAATGACAAGCCTGTTGCTGTGAAAGGTAAGAAAATATCTTATAATTAATTTTTAACAAATAAAATATATATAAGCCGTTTAATAGAACTTCTGGATCCGGACCTTAATGATTTTTTGAAGGAAATGAAAGGAAGACTATAAGAGAATATGATATATCATCTATTTTGAAATATCTATAACAAAAAGAGCTTCAATCACAATTCCTTTTCTTTGACATTCATTTTCACAATTTATTTTTAGGCACTTGTTTTGGTTAATAAATAATAAATTCGTTTAGAAAATTTCAAGTTTTTTTCTTAAGACTTCTACCATGGCTCAAACATTAAAAAAACTTAAGAAAACTAAGTTTCTTAGTATAGCTCAAAATTGGTCAAATTTGCAGCAAATCTTTAAGTCATACTCGATGAACCAAAAGAATATGAAAAAAACAGATCAATTAAAAGCGGATGAGCGAGTTGAGCGGGAACTTCAAAGAAACTTTAAATTATTTCGATATGCAAAAAAATTGTCTTCGTCTTATGTCGTCTGTGCAAATATGGAAAAGAAACCACTAAGAAACGAAACCGTTGTTGCTACAGATCAATTAAGGAAATCTTGCAAGTTTCTAAATCAGATCTGCCACAAAAAGCAGAACTTAGATAGAAAAGCTCCCCGAGCTCCGTATATACCAAACCGGCAACCAGATTTACAATCAATCAACGGTTAGTACAAGCCACACAAATTTTCTTTCTAATTATTGTTTCTATTTCTTTCTTTTAGTCTGGTCATCACAAGACATAAACAATTTTGAGTCCAAATTAAAAGGATAGACTATCAATAAATGTATAGAATATATGCAATAAATTGGCATATAATCTATAAATCTTTTCATAATTTAGCCTACAGTTCTCTTAAATTTATAGTTTCTTCTAAATAAATCATAAATTTATGTAAAAAAAAAAATTATGTTTAAGAGTTTTGTATTTAAATGTGCAAATTTACAATATGGCAACTCTACATGTAACTGGAACGAACAATAGAGGTTCCTAAAAAGATCTAAAAAGCTACTCACTCTGAGATGATATTCCCTTTCTCGTATGAGCAGTCAAAGCATACAGATCGAAATGCGAAAGACTTGACTACATATAATATTAATCAATAAACATAAGCTGTGCTTTTCGTATATCTTCACTTGCGCATTTGTTTATTTGGAAGCAACTCCCAACATTTTGTCTGGTTCTGATATATGTGAGATAAGATTTTGGTCTCCTATCCTAACATAATAGATATAGATAAAGACAATCAAGAAGTAGCTTATAGAAGTATTTGCTATATAAAGTGCAACTATCTGATCTGTTACGAGAAATCTTGCTTTAATAGTTAATAACTATCGTATCTGAAATGATAGAATTAACAGAAATATATTCATTATTTTACTCTATATATTTTTAGATAATTTAAAGTTTAATCAAGTCGTTCTTGCAAAGCTTACCATAAAACTATCTGATCTGTCTTCAAACTTGCTTTAATAGGGGATACCTATCCTATCAGAATATATTCATTACTTTACTTTAAATTTTTAGATGCTTCAAAGTTTAATCAAGTCTTTAGCGCAAAGCTTACCATAAAAAAGCTAATTTATTGAATTGTCATAAAAACTCTTTAATGCGTTGCCATTAAATTGGTTTATTTTCAAAATAAATAAACAAAATTGAATTTTATGCCGAAAAGTATGTAGCTTAATTTTATGATTTTTGAGCAAAAAAAAAAAAAATACATATCAACGTCACAAACTTGGCCTTCTACCATAACCCTGGAATTCGCAACCAAAACAACCATCGAAAATAAAACGAGTATTTTCTGCAAACTCTAAATCATCGCTTTCAGAACAAACTGAAAATGTTATCAAAACAATTAGCAGGACATTTGAGTGTCACGCTTGAAGGACCACTTAGCGTTGCGACTCTCTGGCCCACAAAAAAAAAATCAAGCCTCTCCTTGTGTTACCGCACATTTAACACTGAAATGTGGGGTTCCTCAGGGGGGGTGGGGCTTCGAAAAACACATAGCCAGACATGCACTGAGTTGGCCAAGTGAAACAAATAGGCCCAAAAATTAATTAAAACTTACCTCAATGAACTGACAGTCAATTAAAGTTTACGCAAGAGACACGACGGCTACCAAAAGAGCAACAAAAACAATAACAACTCAAAGAGCTTCCAAACAGAAACATAGAAAATAGACTGGCATATACCTACAACAACAATAACATCAGAGAATCGTGCTGGGTAAATGAAATGTTAAACGCGCCATTAAACGCGGCCGTTGAGGCAAAAGGAAGACTCGTTGATGTTGCCAGTTGGCAGAGACGTAGCCGCTCCTGTTCCTAAGGTTCTGCTACTTGGCGTTTATTGGCCAAGAGTAAACAAAACAAAGGCCAACTGAGACCAGAAGAAAGCCAAACAGACGAGCCAACAAAAGTGGATGTGAAAAAAACAACAAAGACAACGAATAAATAATATTAAATAAAATGTACATGCCGCCCACCACAGCCAAAGCCATTCTCCATTAACCCACCCACTAAGCCACCTTCTAACCACCCATTAAACCAACCCACCCACCCTCAAGCCACTCAACCGTCTTTGCCATCCAACCGTGGCTTGCCCCCTTGGGTTTGACTTTGCCGCACACAGGATGTGACTTGTTTGTCTTGGACTTGAGCGGTGGTTTTTAGGCAAGGCGAGTTTGTTGGTTGCCTGGTTGGCTGGGTGACTGGGCGGCCGGGGGTGGCCGGGGGTGGCGCCAAACTGGATGAATGTAGCAGCAAAACAATTAACAATCTCCGTTTGTCGTAATTGACTCAAATGAGCGCAAACAATAAATAAAACAGCAAACAGGGTCGAAGAGAGCAAAACAAAGCAGACAGGAGACAACAACCTCGATGACGACGACTACGTTGCTGACAATGATGAGTGAAATGAACCCACCGCCCACACTGCCTCGCACTCTCGGTACAATTTTGGCGTTGACCCATAAGCAAAGTCAGTCAGCATTTACTCTGGTGTTGGACTGGCCACTGTCACTGCAGCCCGAGCCAGGACCAAAGTCAGAGCAGACAATTCAGTCAGGAGTGCTGCATTTTTTTTTTTTTTCTTCATTCTCTTATTTTTTTCCCTGCTCCTCTCAACTTCGATTGTTTGCACAGCTTGTCAGCATTTCCACTGTCACAAGAATGAAAGCGAGAGAGTTTGGGGCTTACCCGAATTGCTGGATTGGCTTAAGGGGTTTCCATTCTACGTTTTTTTTTTTTTCATTTTTTTTTTTTTTTTTTTATGTAGTTTATGTAGTCATGCCAACCATTCCGGTCATCATCTGCGTTCATATATGTCTGTGTATTTTAACCCAGTGTAAGTGGATATCTTTGGCTAAGTGCAACTACCACTGCCCTCAACATTCTCAGCTCCTCAGAGCTAGCTTCATCTGTTTTTGCTCTAGTTAGCTGAATATTTGCATTCGAATATTCTTGAATACACTTTTCATTTAAAGAATGAATAAACCTAGAAAGAAAAATCATTAACTATTTGCAAACTCCGTGAACCTCAAAAACTCCCATTAAAAAAAAGAAAGTGAAGTCTGAAATTAGCTTTTGCTGAATGCCTAAAAAATAAATAATATGAAAATTCTTAAGCCAGGAAAAATATTTTAAAAGAAATATAATCAAAATTTATCCCGTAAGAGATGGATAGCCGAGATTATATAACTTTTAGAGAGCTTTTACAAAGAGTATCTGTCTTTCCAATTATTCAAATTGTTTTTGTTTTCCATATTAATTATTCAAGTTTCCGAGAATAGTTTGTTGTGCTTTGGAATCCTTTTTACTGTTATACAGCAATAATCGTAGGGCTGTCATCCTAGCAAATGTCAAGCTCATACAAACTTGTTTTATGGACAAAATAATAATAATATTTTGTCTAGTTAAGAAATTACCAATTTCATTTAGCTTTCTTCTGTTAAAAAGTGAAAAGAAAAACAAAATAATTTTATAAATAAATTAGCCCTTAAAGAGAAAAAAGTTTATATACATAACCTATATAAAGTTCAAAGCTTTCAGATCAGATATATTTTTAGAATAATAATAAAAAAGATTATGCAAAATATGCTTACATATTTTTAAGAGTAAACAATTCTAGTAAAGGCTTGATACTAAAAGGTTTTCCACCTGAGTTCCTTCCTTCAGCTTAATATATCTAATCAATTTCTATCTAAATCTTTTATTAAAACTAAAATATCTTAAAAAGGTGAAGGTTTTTTTGATGGTCCCGCAAAAACGTTCTAAGAAAATTTTTTTGTAAAACTTTATAAAATTATTTATATATATATTAAAAATAAAACATGCATAATCAATTAAGTCGGTGCATTTGTCGAGGCACATTATGGTATAAAAGAGGAACATGTTGCTTGATTGCAACAGAAGGAGGGGGGAAGGAGAGAGACTGAAGGAGACATCTTTGATAATGTATGAATGTTTACCATATTTGTGCCTCCTCTTAGAGTGCTTTTGTGTGTAGATGTAGATGAATATATATGTGTGTGTGTGTGTGTGGCAAAGACCAATTATGCGCACATTTCATGCATAAGAAAATTCAATTCCACGTTCATTTGCACATGCAAATCAAATTTATTTGTGGCAAGCACTTGGCACTTTATGCAGTCAGTCAGGCCAGCAGCCACTAAAAGTAACTGAAGTTGTTTTTGAGTTGTTGGTAGTATGCTTTCCTTTTTTGTTGTTGTTGTTGTTGTTGCTATTCTGTGACGCCAACAATGCCGCGTAACTTTGCTCCTGACGTTGATGATAGAAGAACGAGAAGCAACCAACCCACTGACTGACTGTCTAACTGCTCGTCTACTTTATTCTCCTCCTGCTGTCGCTTCAATCCTTACCATTCTAAGAAATTTTCAATATGGCATTCAAATTCTTAATGTCATGCACTTGAAATGGTAGAAAGGGATGTAGACAGCTTTTTGAAAATTACTCTGCCAAGAACAGGGGGCCGAAAGCAACTGGTTTTTGTATCATCAACTAAATGTTAATTTATTTGTTTGTATAGAGCGAAAAATAGAAAATTTGGAAATGTTTATGCAAATGTGTTTATGCTATTTTGAATAACTTCACACCTGTTTGCTTGAATAGTTGCTTGATTGAGAAATACCTCAAGGCAGAATTTGAAATTTCATTACAATTTGCATACTCGCGCTGTGCACAGCTTCATACGAAAAAGATAAATTAATTTTCCAGCAAAATACATTCTAGATAATTGTAAATTTATGAATTTTATTTTCATCAAAAATATTACGTTTAAGATTAAGAGTCAACGGATGAAATTGCTTGATAAAATTTCAATCTTTAAATAATCCTTAATCTTTAATTGACAGTCTGGCAACTTTATGATGAACCGGAGCGAACAACTGTTGTAATGATTATGTGCGTCAAGTTAGCACCGGTCAGTTAGCGTCAATTAGAATTTAGCTAATATATTTGTTAATAAATAAAAAACTAATAAACTTTTAATGCAGAGTTACTCAAAATTAAAAGCGCTACACAATAAATATGGCTTTTGTTAAATTTGAGTTTTTATTATACCAAAACACGGACGTTGAAAAATTCGGATACCCACATTTTTGTTAATATCTCAAGCTTAAGATTTTGTGCTAACATGCACGACATACCACCATTAAGAACGGAATGTCCATAGCATTTCCACAAAATTTGGTCAAAATCGTCAGTAACGTTTTTGAGATATTCACTAATATGTCTGCCTACCTCGATGCCGGCCCCATACAAAATCCGTTAAAAAAATCATGTCGTCGGAACTTTGCTTATATCATTTTCTACGGGTTTGTGCAAATTGTATACACTTGCATACAATTTGTTGTACAACAACATTCAGCTAGCGTCGATCGACTTTTCGTTATGAAAACGATTTTGTGCGCATATGCACGGTATGCCATATGAAAGATCCTATTTTCCCCCACATTATATTAAAATCTTATCAAAATCGTCAGTAACGTTTCGGAGAAAATCGCATTTTGCGTCGGTCCATTGGTTGAATTTACTTACCGCCAAATTTGCTCACATATGCAATTGAGTGATCTGGTAATATCAGCCCGCCACACTTATGAAAGCTGCCTGCTATGAAACTTTTCTGTAAGAAAAACAATTTTTATTCTTTCTCAAAATATAATTAGATTATTACAATTATATATTATTTTTAAAGTTTAAATTATAAAAATATTTTGCAATCGAAAATAAAAATTTTTTTTTGATAGGCCTGTCAACTTATTCAAATTACATCAAATTGGTGCGTGTTGGCAGCACGAATTTAGGGGGAACTGTAATTCTTTGTTATTATAATTTAAAGCGTAGAAGATATCAAATTAATAATTATTGAAAATGGCACATAACTGTAGTGCTCGGGTGAGTGTTTTTAAATAAATAATTTTAATATCTTTATTTAATAAATTTTTTTTAACAGAATTTATTTGTTAACAACAATATTCCAGAGAGCACATTAATGCCTCTACTGGATCATTTAAATAATGGTGGTGCACGAAGCAACGGACGAGGTGGTGCACGTGGTGGCGGGCACGGCCGTGGTGGTAATCGGGGCCGTGGAGTCGGTCGAGCCAGCGGAGGACGTGGTGGTGGCGGTCGTCATAGGCGCTCGGGACGCCACATTAGTAGGCGAAAAAATCCATTGCATGTGGCGGACCCAAGTCCAGCAGCGGATGCAGCTGTCCCGGGTGTTCACGGTGGCCGTGAAGTCGGTCGAGCCAGCGGAGGACGTGGTGGTGGCGGTCGTCATAGGCGCTCGGGACGCCACATTAGTAGGCAAAAAAATCCATTGCATGTGGCGGACCCAAGTCCAGCAGCGGATGCAGCTGTCCCGGGCCCAACACCGGAGGCAGCTTTCCCGGGCCCAGCTCCAGAGGCAGCACCGGAGGCAGCTGTTCCAAACCCGGAGTCTGCTGAGGAATCACCAGAAAATATAACACTGCGTCTAATGAAAAATATTTAAAGTAGTTTTATTTTTATACATTTTTTCTTAATAATTAAATAATTAAAAAAAACATCGTTTGCATTTATTATTATATGGGGCTCAAACTGCTTATGTGTGTACAAGTTAGTTTTTTATACTCTTTTTCGCAAAAAACGCACAGAACCAAACATCGTAGACCCACAAAAGTTACATCGAGATTACTTAGAATCACTAACCACTAAAACTTTTGAAATTTCAAATATCAACGAACATATTTTTGGTGGTGACAAGAGGTATGTAGCCAAGCGTGGCTACCACCATGCTAGAGCTGCCAACCTTTTGCATTTCACCGTAATCGTTAGGGCGGTACCCTCTAGGGGATCGATTTAACAGTTTGGAGGGTAATTTTTTTGAAAGAGGGGTTGGCACTTTTGCCGTAGTGACCTTGCGACTCGGACTGGATATATGCCGAGTTGGGCACCGCTACATGCAACATGCTTTCAATTTCAGTTTCCCCATAGAAGGAACACAGAAAAAAGTTGCTGAGTGCCATAGTAAACATATGCATATGCTCACAAAATCGTTTTCATAACGAAAAGTCGATCGACGCTGGCTGAATGTTGTTGTACAACAAATTGTATGCACTGCCACCTTTCGCCAAGAATTCGCAAATTATATGGACTACATGCAACTATGTATAAATTCGCGCCCAATTTGAAAATGCGAATTTCGTCAAAAGGCTTCCTACAATTTTTCTCAAATATACAGAAATAAAGCATAGCGTTAATATTAGCACATTACTTTACATTACGTATTTTATTAATCATATAGCAAATTGTTAACTTGGGTTCTGTTAATGCCATCTATGTTAAGCCAGTTCATATTAACGGTCTTAGGCATGTTGAGTTGCGCTGCCCAACACTGAATGTTGTTCCGTTCAGAACATTTGGTTCATATATGAACTTAAAATGTGCATTAACAAATTAATGTTTTTCTCTAAAACGTTACTGAATATTGTAATAATTTTCATGTATTACATAGTAGAAATATCCAGCATTACGATGGCCTACCGTGCATCTTTGCACAAAACCCGTAGAAAATTATATAAGCAAAGTTCCGACGACATGATTTTTTTAACGGATTTTGTATGGGGCCAGCATCGAGGTAGGCAGACATATTAGTGAATATCTCAAAAACGTTACTGACGATTTTGACCAAATTTTGTGGAAATGCTATGGACAGTTTATTAATTTTTTATTTATTAACAAATGTATTATCTAAACGATCTTGTTCGCTCCTTTAAGCAACTGAAAAAAAAAATTGGTGAAGGAAAATAAGTGATTTGTTTTCGTGATTAAATTGGACACACATCTTAACAGTTTTTAAAAAACAAGTTATATTTTTAAGGATGCCTGCCAATCAACTCTGGTTAAATCTAGACATCAAACATAATACCAAAAAAAAAAGGTCACATAAAAATTCAGACACGAGACTCTCGAAACCATAACAATAAATCAATTCTGAAGTCTATTAGACAATTACGATTTATCAGAAAAAAAAGGTCTAAATCTTTTACTTATTTTGTGTAAAAAACTCACTCTCGTCTCAGTCATTTTGTGACTTGCTTTTTAGCTTGATTTTAAGCAATCGATCAAAAGTTGAGTGGGTCAACGAGCAGCTGGCAATTGTTTGGGTAATTGACACATGCTGACTTTTTAGTCCAACAAACACATGGCAGACATGTAAAATTGCAAGAACAAAATGACAAACAAAGTGCAAACCAGGGAAACTTTCGAAATGGCATACAAAAACACACAGGCCAACTTATACCGTCAATCGGACAGTGGGGCTAACTTTAATGATTGTGCGGTGGCGCATAAACTGTAAAGGGAAAAGTACACACAAAGAACCACCCCCTTGAGTCCTAACCTCATCCCCATACCACTCCAGGGCTCGACTTCAACTAGGGCCAAAAGGAAACAAGCACACCAGTCAAGTTGTGTGACGCACTAAGATCGTCTCTTTGGAAAAATGGCTGCCAAAAAGTTTGCTTTGCTTGTAATGCTCATATACACTGGACTAGTCAGCAAGCCAACTTGAACTTTTAATTTGTTCTAAAGTAAATTTTAGCCAAAACTTTAAGTCATATTGGGTAGTTCGAAGGAGTTTGCCAGTGTATGCGACACATGTGGCAACACACAATCACAGCAAGCCAAACACACACGCACACTCACACACACACACACACACTTAGACTTGCACCCACACAACCGCATCCCCAAAAACACATTGTAAAATTGCTTCAGTGCTTTCAGTGGTCGGCAAGGCCTGCTCCCCCCTGCATTCCCATTTTTAGACAACCACAATTCGCTTTTCTCCCCCGTATTGCGTTTCAAAAAGTTTTTCAATTAAATTTATGTGCAAATAAAATTTGCAACTGTTTTCCTCTCTCCATCGATCTCTTTCTTTCACACAAAAAGCCACGGAAATCGTTCAACATTTTTGGGTGCACGCATTGACGAATTGCTTAATGTTTGTAATTATTTATGGTTCTTGTATGGGATCTGAATTCAGAAGCCCGAAGAATCCTGTCCAAAAAAGAAAAAGTGAAATTATTTTAACAAAAAAATTAGTGGAAAATAATGAGATAATGAAATAGTATGAAAAACAGAGAAAGCTCGAGGATTTTTAGAACTTCCAAGTGTTCGATACAGAAATCTCTTGCAAAAGTCTCTATCCATAAGTCCAAGGAATTCAAGGATCTTTAACATATTGAAGGTTCAAGAATTCATTTCAAACTAAAACCTGATCATAAGGAAGATTGAAAATCATGAGAAACCCTTCCTACAAGTAAAGTCAGGCTTATTGAAATTTCATTTGCAGATATCCTAGGAACCCTCACCATAAAATCAGGATTTCCGAAATTCTATTTAAACAGAAATTGAGACTTAAACCAAGTCCATAAATATAGCTATGGAAATTGTAGGATTTCGAAAAATCTTATCATAATATAAAATCTCAGAATCTCTGAAACTTCTTTCGTGCACTGCTAATCGACAGATTAGTTCTAAATTTTATAATCTACTGAAATAAGAATCATATTTAGAATCACAAAAAAATATAAAAATTTCAAATAGTTCAACTATTTCTACAGAAACATTCTTGGCGCGCAATACAAAGCTGCGTTGTTATCTTGTCCTTCTGATATATATATATTTGTCTCTTTCGCACTTTCGCGCAAACGAAGATCGCAGAGAAACTTTTCACTTTACATTCGGTTTAATTCAAATCTGAAATATAATTCAAAGTAATACATAAAATAAAGAAATTATCTATCGGTATTCCCTCAAAATTCGAATTCCTTATATTTCCAATAAAAATATATTCTTTCCCTCCGAAATGCCAAACACTTTTTTCCCTTTTTTTATATGTAGCATTTTGGTAAAGCTATTCGAAAGTTGTTTTTGCTATTCTAACAACTTTAACTTTTTCCTAAGCTTTCAGAAACAAACAATATAAAACAACAAAACAAAACAAAAATAAATATGCAAATTGTGCAGTTTTATCAGAAAACCGTTTTAAAATTGTGCAAATTAGTGATGAAACTTATAAAAACTTTTAGTCAACACAGAGAAGACATCCTTGGAGTGTTAAGTGTATGTGTACTCACAAACACACACACACACACAAACACGCACGCATCATCATCATAAATGATAAATCGTCAATTCCCGCTGGCCATGTCCCTTTTTAAGTTGTACATCAATAAAAATAAGGCAAAACAAAAAAAAAAGTTAAAAAAAAAACACACACTCATACAAATGGAAGAGAAAAAAATTATATTCAAAAGGAGAAAAAAAATAACAAGTTCTTTTCTTTTGCCAGAAGCTAAACTAGAAATAAACAACAACAAGAAGAAGAAGAACAAAAATGGACGACGAAGCAAACAAAAACCAAAGTAATAAAGGAAAACACAACAATCATATTTTTATGGCAAATGCAAATGCACAAATACCCACACACACACACACACAGCAACCAACAAATACCAAGACAAAATTCGTTCACACTCCTTTGTCCTTGCAGACGATGACGACTAGGACGACCGTTGTCGACATTCAGTCAGTCCAGCAGAAAGTCAGTCAGCCCGACAGTTCCACAGTCCAAGGATGCCAAAAGGAAAAAGGACAATCGCATAAATTTCTGTATTACCCTTCAATGCGAATGTGAATGTAAATGTGAATGCTTTTCAATGTGGCTCTGTGTGTGCCAAAGATGGGGGTCTACTTTGCCGGTAGGTGGCGTTGCTGTTGGGGGTGACCGATAAAATGATTTGCGTACAAATTGGTTAAGCAAAATTCGATTGAGCTGTGGGAATATTGTGGCGGCACCCTTTGTTAACCGGGTTAAACCGCAAAAGGCAAAATGAAAATAAGGCAGAAAGGAAAAAAGCAAATTCCAATAACAACAAAGTCTACAATAAATATCCACATCCAACAACAAACCCTGCCAACAAGGACCACAACTTCCTGGCTTTTTCTAGCTTCTCACCTCTTTCCGCTCTCCCACTCACTCTCCCTCTCTCTCTTTATCTCTCTTTCGGTGTGTTTCTGGAAAACTTTGCCAAGGCTAAAAACGATTTGACCATTCCCAGCAAATACGGTGTGAAAGAGCAGAAAAAAAATCGAGAAAAAAACGGGCTAAGAATAAAAAACGTACTCAAAACTTCACGGTAAACGAACTTCGCTGTAAAACTCTCTAAAAAGCTTCTGTGGTTATTGAATTTGTGCAAAAAAAAAAAAGAAGAAGAAGACAGGAACAAAATTATTCTTTGGCATCTTCAGTAATTCTTGTTGTTATTGGTTTCGACCACCTTGCCAGGCAGCAAGTAACAATTTTTATCAAATATACCGGAAATTTTTAATGATATCCGTTAAGAGAGACAACCAACCAGCCAAGTGCTTCTTGGCCGGTCCAACTCATCTTACGTCTGGCCAAATAAATGAAAACAAATCGACTACGTTATTTTTTCTTGCATAGTCAAAAGTCATGAGGCGTAAGCCGAAGGGCATTCATTACATTTCATTTCAATTCTTCCATTTCATTGCTTCAAGTCCAAAGCCAGAAATTCAAGTCCAGCAATCGATATGTCATCATTAGTTTTGCGCAAATCACAAAGCTTCTCAATTTTTTCAAAGAGGTGAGGAGCGTCCAAATCCCTAAAGTGCATTGCATTGGTCTGTTAGTTTTATTTTCAAACCAAAGAATAAATGAATATTCAAGGCAAAACCGAAAATATACGACTTAATTTATAGGGCATAAAATTGTTATTGCTGGAAGACAAGTTCTTAATGAAATTACAAAAAAAAAATATATATATATATATATAAACTTTTTGCCTGCAATATTTTATTTAATTTGCATATAAATAATTAATGATTCGCTCCAACTCAATTTAAATAGTAAGCCAACATTTTTTTAAACAGATTGGTAGTTTCTGACATTCAAAGAGAAAATTAAGGCAAGCCAAATGCACACAGCCCAACACAAACCAACAATATGGCAACGTTGTGATTCATCGAAGTGAACTGGTACGGTTCCCTTAAATGATCTTGTTCTTGATCGCTCCTATTCACCGCTTCTATCAACTCAGAAGAAAACAATAGGCAGATTTCTTTAAACTTTAAGGTTTTACTCTAACAACAAATTGAAATAAACATTAATTATCCTTTTCTTCAATACTCACTTCCGAGTTGAACACAAATTAAGCATCAGATTCATTAATTGTTGACTAATTTTGCAGAAACTCAGCAACAGAGAAAACTGAATACTTTAATTAAAAGGAAATCAATAATATTCTAAAACATTAACTGAGAAATGCTTAAATAGCGTAAATCAGTAGAATATTTTAAATTTCTGATCAGGAATGTCACGTGTTCGGACCAAGTACAAACATTCATTCGAAGCTGGTTGATGGCGTTAATAAAAATATCAAGTCACCAGCATAAAATATGAATGAACATATCGCAGAATACCTACAAAAATAAAATATATGCAAGGAAATAGAGAGAGAAAAGTATCAGCTGCCAACAACATTCTTTCATAGAGAAAAAATAAAAATAAAAGAGTCCGAATTAATTACGCTAATTGAAGAGTAAAAGCCACCGAAAGGGAGTGAAGAATCAGCAGACGAATGTGGCTTTTTGCGTAGAACATATGGAGGAAAATGTATGAAATGCATATCAAGATTTTTATTAAATTAAAAGCTGAAAAAAGTTTTACACAGTTCGCATCTAAATGATATTTAGTATTGGACTGAGTTTTAAGTGATTGAAACTTTTGCTGACAAAATATTTCAATTTCAGTTGATGGCCAAAAATTAAATTGATCTAAAACTGATATCGATTTTAAAATATTTTCATAATTTCTCATCTATTAAATAAAAATATATGAATAAATTAGAATATATATCAAGTCTAATTTGATTATGCAAATAAATTGAATATAGTAACTCCAGTGAACTTCCGTTTGTCTTTCTTGGCTGTTCAATTGTCAGAAAACTTTAACGAAATGCTTGAAAACTTTTACCAGAAACTTTCCATTCCAATCTAAGCTACCCAAGCCATTACAACTTCCACTTTTGGAGTTGTCTGCACGTGAAAAGCAGAAGATTTGTTCAAAAATTGTAACAAAAACCAAATGCAAATTCGATCGAAACCCAACCGAGGCATTTCAAAAATAATATTTACGTATAATATGTAAAAGGAAAAGATTGTCCAATGACTTAATAAGGAAGTCGTTTACCCGGCTGCTTAAATTCGTTCCTTAAAGAGTCAAAGAAAGGGAAGAGCACCCAGCACCCGAACCCAGCTCTTCAATGCAAATGCAGCAAGCAAAAAGACCTCGACCACAGCGACGACAGCCAGTCCGGAAGTTGACACTTAAGTTTATAAATCCAATAAAAATCACATTAGCCTTGCGGCGGAAGCTCGCGTGCAAACAAAAGGCAAAGTGGCATAAAAGACGACAGAGCAGCGGTCTGGCTGGAAGAGGCGGTGATGGACGGAAATCGGTATGCGGTCTCCTAAATCCCCGCGACACATTTGACTAAGCCACTTGAAACGAGAGGAGGCCACTGATAAGGCCCAGGCCACTCGCAGCGTAGGCAGCTCACTTCCTTTTTTTTTCAGAGAGGATAAAGTATAAAATAATATAAAAGTAAAGTCAAATTTTCGGTGGCCAGAAAATGCTTTTAAATCATTTAAAAAAGAGAAACGCTTGTAATGGTTAATGGATCGTTATGGATTGCTCAAGATATTGACTAGGCAATGAGAGAACTTCGACTTGAATTTGGTAAACAAACAAAGGCCATCAAACAGATCGTAAATTTTCATGATTTTAAGAATGAATCGAAAAGGCTATTTAAATTTTTCAAGTTGATTAATTTTCTATTAAAAATTATTTGAAATAAATAAAAATTCAATATAACTTTTATTTAAAATAATTATTAAAGTAATTCAATTATTTTATCAAATATGAAAACTATCAGAGTTTGTACTTAAAATTACCATCGATTGATTTTTAAAGCAAACCTCTAAACTGTCTTAAATAATTTATTAATACAATATAAACAAACTAAAAATTGTTGCTGATTTTCAAAATGATTAGTTTATTCTGTGATAACAAAATAATCGATATCTCCTATCGATACTTTTCAATTTTGCAGCTGGTCACTCTTGGCCTTGGTATCGAAACGCTATCTTTACTTTTTTGCTGCAACAAATTGCTAAGATTTAAAGAACTTTATAAAATAATATAAAATAAAACTGAAATAATCCATACACTAAACTAAAAAGATATCACAGAATTGTTAATAATAATTTCTGATACAGTTTGCCAAAAATGTAATAAAATTTCGGAAAATAAAAAAAAAGTTTAAGTCTTATGCATATTTTCCAAAATTATAACCACATTTGTGTGCTTTATTTTGTTTCCCCCTACCAACGAAGTTCTAAGTATTCCGAATAGCTAACATCATCACTCTCCGTTTCTGAAGTGACTAAGGATGCGAGGTTTTTGCTGGCGAATGTGTGAGTTGCTCGAGGCAAATGCAAACCGCATAGCCGAGCACACAAGCCAACCCACTAGTTTCCAGCTGTCTGTCCGAAAGAGCCACAGACCCGCAGACTCATATCTACCCAATTTCACGCACTATGTATGCCAGCGCTATAACGTATAGTAATACAAATATTCGTAATGATATACGTAGAGGTTTTACGCATTCATGGTAAAAAGAAAAGTCAGCTATTGTGGGTGTTGTTTTGGTTGGCGCTTTGCCTTGGCTTGGCATTTCATTTTTTTACGATTGCAGCTGCCAAGTGGAAGGGCAGTGGATGGGGGGAAGTGGGGCCAAAGTGTAACTAAACAAACACCCGGGGGCATAACAAATTATAATATACACCAACGACATAATAACAATGCGTCGCAAATACACACACACACACACACGACTAGATTCTTAGACACACCTAGCCAAAGGCAATGGCACATAAAAAAAGAAGAAGAAGAAACAACAAAATATATAGAAACAGTGAAAGGTCGGTTGGTTGGTTGGTTTGGTTTGGTCGAATGAGGGCACTGACCAACTCGTGTCGTATACTTGATATTTAATAGAAAACTTTGCATAATTTTTTCTCTTTGCTGCCATTTCAATTCAGTTCTGTGCTTCTTTTTCTTCTTCTTATTTCTCCTATGATACTTTTGCTTTGTGTTATCACTGACAATTTAGCAGGCAAAGCGCGACTAAAAAAAATGAAGAAAATGCGACTGAAAAGAACGACCAAAGTACGTATAATCTGATTGCATTTGGTAACAAGCACACAAACACACACACACACACACACACATACTCAGATACAAAGGAATGGCTTGTGTAGGTTGGTAAGTCGGAAGGTGTCATGTCGCATTGCCAGCCAGCCAAAGGCGTTTTGCTTAATCAAATATCTTCCTCTCTCTCTCCCTCTCTCTTTCTCTGGCTCTGTCTCTTTCTATAGGTTTTTTGTGTCAGCGTATTTCAGTGAAGCTTGCACCTTTTCATTGCCCATCCTGTCGAACTGTCTGTTAACCTACACTGCCTGTCTATCCTTGTCTCTTTCTCTGGCACTCCTGGCCAGACAGCCGTGTATATTTCTCTCTCTTCACTCAGTCAGTCACCCAGTCACCCAGTCATCCAGTCAGTCAGTCAGAGAGGCAATCGCCGAGATTGATTATGTCTACTTTAATCTTGTAAATGTAATCAACAAGCTTATGGGTTTTGACCCGAACCGTCCTTGTTCCCATTCCCTTTCGCCCAACTCTCACAAACAGGCTCTGTCAAAGCAATGACAATATGCTATTTTCTGGCTTCATTTAAGTTTATTTCACACTTTGACACCGGAATGTCATGTAGAAGAGCTCTAAAAAGAAATACATTTTTTTTTTTTTTTTTTTTTTTAATACGATAAAAGATAAACCCCTATGATGTGACACTTTTTTGTTAACGAAAAAAAAACGGCTTACACGAATTCTTTATACAAAAAAAATAAATTAACTTTTAAGGACACATATTATTAGTTGGGACTTGGCTGTCTTCTGCTCTGGACCTCCTAATGAAACCATAGAAAATATATTTTCAAAGGATTCATAGGGTTTGAACACTGACTGAAATTTACCTTCCCTTGAATGGAAATGCCTGAATTGGTGAGCAAAATAATAAAATATTGGTAATAAATAAAAATAATATTAATAATTTTAATTTAATTTAATGGAATATTTCTCACTCCTATCTGACCACATTCAAGTCTTGATCAATTGAATAAAACACTATTATGGTCCATTTAATTTTTGATGTTATCTTTTGGATATGGAGGAAATTTATATAATATAATATCAAGTATAGACTAGTCAAGCCAAAAAAGGAAACTTTGCTCGATTCGATACCATAAATAACCGAAGGATATACTGCTTTCTTTAAACCCTGAAACAATGATAAAGTTAAGGATAAATATTAATATATATCATGCAGAAAGATCTTTAAAATTTTTCTTTCGGTAAACTAACCTGGGGGCAAAACCTAAATTTTAGATTTTTTAGTGATCGAACACTGACAGTCAACAGATGAAGTAGCAAAGTGTAAGCCCTGGTCTACTGTATTCCCATAGGAACTCATATTCTATTGAATTGTGAATGATTAAAAAAAGACCCCAAATTGGCAGTGATCTATCCATAAAACTTTTGATTCCTCATGTGTAGGGGATCTCACAACGTTTTTGGTAATAATTCCTGTATGTGTGATCTTAGTCACGTTTCGAATGATTGTTGACATTTTGGAAAAAAAGAAGGAAAATATTTTATGTTTCATTTCAATTAAATTTACAGATTTGTTCTGGATATTGGAACTTTATACCATAGTAATAGTTATATTTTTCTTACTTCTAAGCTGTTTGTTCTTGGTTCTTTCATTTCGATTTTTTAACAAATTGTTATATTTTAAATATAGAACTATTTTATCCTAAGAACCAAAAAGAAAATTTGTGTGCAAAAATTATAAACAGGTAGCCTCGATGAGCCCCAACCACTTCGATGTTTGAAGAGAACTCAGTCCACTGATATCGCCACCCGCTTTCTCTCATAATTGCATAATATAAAGTCTAATTAACATTATTTTAAAATTGTTACTAGAATGATAAAAATGGTATAATTAAGGTCCCCTTATATCTTATGCCCCTTTCACTTTTTCATTGACCTGTTAAGCTCAGAATGTGCTGAACTATTTCAGCGCAAATCTAAAAATAGAGTGAAGATCTGTAGGGAACTTAGAATATGGGATCAAATGTTGATTTTTATTTTTTATTTTTTTTATTATTTATACAAAAATCTGATAATGAAAAAATAGGAATCACATTATATTAACTGAAAGGAACCGCCTAGCCCATAAAGTGAATGTTTTCATTAGTTGTCTCAGTCAGAATCTGATTATTATCGCCTTAAAGTAGGCAAAATTATGTAGCTGTATTCCCAGGACAAAGCCAAAAGCTATCTAAAGCAATATTTTAATATATTTTTTTTTAGATTTTCACGCCGACTTTTTAGAATTCTTGACACGTAAGACGCATGCAAATTGTTTTAATTTTTTACACGAATTAAAATATCCTTCACTTTTTTCACAGCCAAACTACCAAAATAAACTTGAACTAAAACAGAGAGGCCTGTCTAACTTTTTTTCCAGTTGACTAATGATGAAGCCGAATACCTTGACTTGCCGACATTTAAATTAGTATGCCCGAAATATGGAAGCTGCCTTTTGCTATTGCGATTGCGATTGCGTTTGTGACCCTCCCAAAAATTGTCTGACAGAAAAAATCAACATATCATTTATTTTATAAAATAAAAAGATATCCTTACCCAGCTCAGGTTGTCATTCCATAAATAAAATTTATGAATATGAACCCAAAAAATAAAAAAAGAGTAAAGGAATTAAAGGTGGAAGATTTAAGGGAAGATTTAATGGAAAGAGAAACCTTAACTCACCTTTTCAAATGCAGAAAAAAAACATTTACAGATTTCAAAATCAGTCTGAAAATTGATTTTGATTTATACACACACACAGAGAGAGGCAGAGCAACTTCGTCCTGGTTATTCAAAGGTCTAGAAAACTTTCTTAATATTTATTTCAGTTTCAATTTTTCCGTCTACCACCACGAAATATCCTACCAGCCGCATCCTCAACTGTTTGTTGTTGTTGTTGTATTTTTTTTTTATATCTGTGGTCAGTTTAGTGTAAAGTTTAGAAAACTCAACTGCTGCCGGTATATAAACTGCTTCTAAATTACTTTGACCAAGTTTTTTCCTGTCTCCCTTATGCCTGCTGACAACATTTGAACTTCCGCAAATAGAAAAGAAAAACAACAACAACAACAAAAGCAAACTGCATCCAGGAACAACTTCCGCTGCATTGTTTTTTCCTTCTGCTTATTCTTCCTCCTCCTCCTCCTCCTCATCGTCTTCGCCAGATCAAAAGCAGAAGCAGAAGCCAAAGCAACTTGCAACTGTCTCCCAGGCGCCGCCTGTTGCCGGCCCAGTTAACTGCTCATCTGCCCGTTGGTGCAAGTCCAGCAGCAGCAAAGTTGATTTATTGTTTGGATTTCTACAGCTATTGTGGCAGTTTCTTTTTTGCCTTACCATTTCCTTTGACTCTACCAAGTGTATATGTATGTGTGTGTGTATTAAAATAACTTGAGTCATATCAGTTTCAATTGGTAGATTCGAGATAAAAAAGAACAAAAAAATTTACTTTCTGATGAATTTGGCCCTTGGAGTTTTTTGGAATATTTCACATTTTATTTTAATTTCGAAAATTTTTCAGTTTACACAAGTGTCAGCCACAGAACCCAAGCCAAGTATCTTAAAGATACAAAATTACAAAAAATAATAATTACAATATTTTTTTATAATTTTTCCTTTTCAGAATTTAATTTTGAATTAGCTGAGAATATTTAATTTTAATTTACGTTTGGGCATTTGAATTAAACATTTAGCTTTGCTCTGACTTTTGGACTATTTATTTTATTTGAATTACATTTGCCAAGAGTGTAGATATTTTTAATTTTATTTTTTATGGCCCAAAGGCATTCAATATTATTTATGCTTTTTAATCTTTAACTTTCGCTATTTTTAATTGGGCTAGAAAATTCATGCAGAAGAGGAGGAAAAAGAACTTGAACTTATTTTAAAAGGGTAAGCAAATTTATTTAATTATCAAATGAAAGCATAGATTCTTATTACAAATTAAATTGGATTGAGGAATTTCCTTAAGTTAATTTGAGTAAATTTGCATCCTACTTAAAGGCAGCCACCGAGAGCAACAAAACGCAAAAAGATTTTGGCCAAGCAATCCAACTTCAATTAATGCTACAACTGAGGCTCTAAGGACAGAGGACATTTGGACAGGGTAGGACCATTTAAAATGGCTGCCAGTCAAGGCAGTCCATCGGAGTGGTCTGGCCATGTTTCATACGCCTTTCTGTCTTGCATTGTCCTGTCTTGTGGTTTTCCTTGGCACTTGATACCATTACTAGAAGAAGATGCAGACCAAGTCCAAGTACAGTCACCACCACCTCATTCACAGTTGTAGTGGCCTTTATTATGTAATGTACGCCTCGATGCAGACCAATTCAAAGCAATTTTCTTCCAACTCAAAGATGGACTGTGTTGTTGTATGAGTGTATGAGTGAGTGAGTGAGTGAGTGACCTGCCAGAGACAACGGCAACGACAATGACAACGACAACTATTGTGTAAATACTACAATGTTGACACTGGGAATACAAAATAGAAAATGGTTTTCGGGTACTGTCCTATTGCAAAATTAAGGGGAAGCAAAGAAGTAGAGGCTATGCCTCTCTACTGGATAAGCAGTTTCCTTTGTTACGTGATTTGTTCGTGATTGGAGACGATAAGGATACAAGAGCGACAAGGATAGGTAGATATGATATGTGTGTGGTCACGATTGATTTTGGTATGGGAGAAGTCCTCGAACCAAACTTATTCCTCATTGAATTTGTCTAACCAAATTAATTAGTTGGCCAATTTAGTTTTGAACTGAATTATTGCTTGAACTCTTGGACAAATGTCGAAAATAAAAACATATTGAATATATCAAACGGCTTAGAAAATGTATCAAATTTAAGGTGAAAAGAATATATTTTTATTTAACTAAAATGAAAAATAATAAAAGCTTTACATTCTTAACTATATCGGAATTTATTTACTTAGGATTTTGAATTTTAATTTATACCTTTTTTTATTGTTTAAAAATTTTCAATTTCATATACAAATGAGTAGTGAAAAGCGCCATCTATTGCAAATACCTGAACTAAATTTATTCCAGAGATAGCGCCATCTATATTATGTTATTGATATTTCATAAGCAACAAAATTAAAAGAATTTATTCTTCTATTTATTTTATTTCTTTAAGTGCAGACAAATACAATTTTTCGTTAAATATGATTAATTAATTTAAAGGCACAGAAAATTGTAGTTTTTAATTAAAAGAAAATAAAATATAATTTTTACATTCATAGCGCCATCTATATGTGAGTTCAACTCATTAAGCTGAAGTCATCTCACTCACACGCAGGCCTGGTTCCATAAACAATCACATTTGACTGACCTCACTCTTTCCTTCTCTCTCTCTCTCACCCAGCCAAGCAAGCATTCGCGCGAATTTTGAATTATCAAATTCAAAAAGTAAAAAAATAAAAAGAATAAAACAAGAAACCGGATAAATAAAGCCACAGTATATTTTTTTGAATAATTTTATTTGTTATTTATGCCTTTAAAAATATATATATGCAGTTCATCTTAAAAATAATCACTTTTACTAATTTTATTGTTTATCAGTTAATAATTTTAATTGGCCTATTTAGCCATTTTGGTGTTGATATCAATTTCGCTGTTGTTTACTTGCTTCATTAAAATATTATTTAGTTCTAAAAAATAGTTCATAGATATGTTAGCTTAGTGGATTTAGAATAATTTAATTGAATTCCGATTGCTATTTTGCAGTTCAAAATTTAGGAACACACAAGAATCGCTTGAATAAATTCGAAGTGACTGTTTACAATTTTTGATTCTTCCCAGAAATTTTTGAATTCTACTAAACAGATTTTGAAAATTGGTTGTGCCGGGTTGCTTTAAATAAAACGAAATCACAGCTAAGAAATTAAAAAATTTTGACTTCTCTCCTAGAACTCAAGAAATATTAGCTATGATAAATTTACCTAAAAGCAAGCTATATATAAACATATATGATTTGATCTAAATATCTCCTAAAAATAACACAAAGCTATATAATAAACTACTCCTTACAAAGACCGCAAAAAACGGCCAGTATTATACAAAAAGAGGGTTCCCATTTACGTTGAAGGCCACTTAAGTACAATTTAAATATTTCGACACATGTACGCGAGTGGACGACCCAAGGACTCCATCATTTGGCCAAATACTTGGCCTTCAGTTCCTGATATTCCAAAATACGCATCACTCCATATTCCTGAGGTAAAGAGAAAAGAGAATTAATGAGTGTTTTTGATGGGGTGAGGAGCATTATTCAACTTACCCAATAACCGAACTCTATGGCGGAGGTAACATTCACCACGGACCACAAGCTCCAGAAGAGATGGGAGAACATTGTGAACAGTCTGACCTCTGCTTCGACAGACTCCAGTTCCTTATCTGTGGGCTGGTAGGCTTCATCTTCGTGAACTTGCTTCAAATATGTCACAATGAAATCTCGTTGCTGTTGAGCCGTGGGATATTGCTTCTTATAATGATAGAAATAGGGGAATGCCGGATTGGTATAATCAAAGGTCCATTCAAGGAAATGATTCGCCAGATCGAAACCCCTATAGTTATAGGCACAATACTCAAAGTCTATGATAATAAGATCCGGCTCATTATCTGTGGTGAAACTATCATCCAAGGCAGAATCATCTGTGGTATCCAGTTCGGGGCAAGGCGAATTGCCAGCGGACTTACTATATACAGAAAATTGAAGGATTAATTAGTTTTTGATGGAAATGATTTGCAGAGTGTATGGCATGGGTAACCTGTATTTTGTTTGGCTAGTAAAGCTTTACCAGCTTTGCTTTTAAATAGATAACTCAAATCACGACCGCAGCAAGGGGCCATCTAAAATTGTAGGTAATTTTATAAAGGCAAGCGAATCTTATAAATTATAGAGCAAGGCAAAATACTGGTTAGCAGCAAACAAAATTACGGATTAGTTAAATGAAAGGTAACTCAAATTTTACTTACTTTCTGCCAAGCTCGGTATTGCCATTGCCATCCAAATTATCACAAAAAGTCTCATCAAAGTTCGATCTGTAAACGAGAGGTTAGCTGGATTTGTGGAGGTCGGTTTAAGTGGCGCCACCTACCTTAAGCTACTTATGGATTCCCTGGAGGCCCGACGCTCTTTATTGGTTAAGGGTTGACGCAATAGAATATTGCCCTCCTGCAGATCATTGTGACAGAAGACCACGGGATATTCCCCGGCCTCTATAACCGATCTCAGCCAGGCAATTTCCTTGACATAGTCGAGGGTGCGCATCAAGTCGCGTTGCTTCTTCAGAACCTCAGAGTCTGGCTTCGATTCCAGTTTTGTATCGACAATTGTGTCCAAAGTCTTGAGCCAGCGATCCATACAATCCCACATCCAGTCGGGCTCCTTCGACATGGGTATGTTTAGACTATGCAGCTCACCCATTTTCTCGGCAATTTTCATCGAAGTGCGAGCATCCGACAGCTCAATAGTAGCCAGAGGCCGCGCCTTCAAAAAGAAGAAAAATTATTATAAAGACAAATTGAATGAATCAGCCCAAGACCTACCGGTATATATTGCTCGATTCTGCCACCCGGAAAGATGCCATGCAACTTGGGTCCAATATTTCGCTCACTCAGCAAAGCAAACACCACCGACTCGGTTATCATGAGTTCCAAGGCGTGTTCACCATGAGTCTGACCATAAATACGTAGCAAAATCTATAAAAAAAAAATTTTATATAGTATATAAAAATAGCTAGAAAAAAAATTGTATAGCTCTTGACCTACCTCACGGGGTTCCTGCTTGAGAGCATGCAAACGTTTCATCGAACTCGAATCGCAACTATCACTGTCCACCCTCTGACGTTTCAGTGTCTGCTTAACATTGCCAATACACATTTCGTCATCTTCGTGGTCGGCCAAGACGCCCAAATCGGCCTGATGGCTATGCGCCAGCTCTGTGGCCTCACCCACCAATGTCATAGCTTTTTTCTCCTTCTCTTTGTTGCTATAGATAGCGCCCAGTTTGCTGCCGGTATTATCATTTTTGGTGGTAAAACCAGCCGAAACTATAACATCCGACAGAGTCTTCTCGCTTAGATTCCCCTGATCCAGTTCCAATAGCTGCTGTTCATCGAACTCATCCAAATCCGGCAGACTTACGTAATACAAAAAATTCGACAAGCCACCACTAAAAATAGATACGAAATAATAAACATTATTTTACTTTCATATTTTTTGAGGTATATATCAAAAATTGATTTTACAGCACCTGATGCGCTTCACAATGAGCTGTTCGGCTGTTACCACCTTCCAGGGACCAGTTAGGTAGTCACGACATATTCGTGCAGCTGCATGACGTATTTCCTCGATTGTGGCCTGTCAAAGCGGGGGTGAAAACCGAAGAGAGAGTAAATGTAAGAGAGAATGGAAAAGAATTGATAAAACTTTAAGGAAAAAGTGTATACAATGTTCTAGAACAATCGAGGGAAAAGGCAAATTTCATTAGGGTTCTGTTTCTAATTCAATTAGCTTGCACTTGCTGGCATTTCTACGACAGTTCATAAATAATTAAAATTATAATATCAACTATTTTTAGTTCTAGCTAAATTATATTCTATAAAGAGAACAAATTATCTTAGCTTACATTACGACGAAAATGTTGCCAGATATGTTCATAATCGCAACGCCTTCTTTTGCAACAAAATTGTTCAATTTCACTGTTTTTCACTTGTTGTTGTTGTTGCAGTTGTTGTTGTTGCAAATGTTCAATACGTCGGATTTTAGTTTTGGTACTACGATTTTGCTGTCTCATACTATGTGTGTGTTTTCAAAATTCTAATTTTCAATATCAAAAAATTTCCTACTTTGAATTTAGTTTTTTTTTTCGATTTTTAAAATAAAAATTTATTATATAAATATATAAAAATTTACAACACCACGCAGTCTTTGTTATTCGTATTCGCTATATATTTTTATAAATTATTTTATTTTTTTTTTATTTGGTGTGCACAGCTGAGTAGACAAAAACAAACTGAGTCACCCGACTATGCCTGAACCAGAGGCGAGGCCAGAGCGCCTTAGGGTTCACCAAATATGAGCAATCGGGCCACCCGAACAGTCCAACTACTGCCAATTTGCGTTTTCAGGCTCTTTCGGCTCTCTCGGTTTACTTTTATTAGCAATAAAAGTGGTTGCAATTGCCACCAACCACCGAATAGGGCCAACACCACCCTCTCTTTGCTTTCTCCGGCCTAGCCGAAACACCCTGTTTGCTGGCTAGGTAAAAGGTTGTCTGAGATTTCGAACAGATGTTCAAAAACTCTTTCCTTAATTCCCCATACACTTTCATATTTGATTTACCTATTCAAAATTTCCCTCATTTACCTGCTTGCCTCGGTGCCGGTTAAGTAAATTCAAAATAAAAACCCAACCAATACGAATCGACAGAAAAAACAGAAAAAAAACTAAACCAACAACAATTTTCACTGAAAAGATGCATGGAATTTTCCATTGAACGTTGCGTAAAGGAAATCTTTCATACGCAGTTTATTTCTGTAATAGATTTAAAGTCTTATCAAGGCGAAAACTTACTGACAAACTAACAAGTGTGTAAATAATCAAGCCAATAAAGCGGAACTACGTATATACAAGACTGAAGAAGAAAGTTTCCTTTTTCGATTGTAATTTCACTGTATATATTATAGAGATAATAATTAATCTTAATAATCACTAAGACTGAAAGGGAATAGATATCTTTTCGGTCTGTAAAAGGTGATAAGAGAGCCTTAATGGGGGCAGTTATCAGCGCAGATTTGCAACTTTGTAGGAGGCCCATAAAAATTTTACAGTCTTTCAACTGATATAGATACATATGTCTAATATATATATCTAAATATACAGATCCATATTCATATTAAAAATAGTTTTATAATGAGTAAGAATCTAGCTAGATTAATTTAGCAAAAATAACATTATAATCCATAAGTAATTTCTAAGGAGTCTACATGCAGTTATCTGGGAATATTATATTATAAATAGTTATAATGAACTCCTCCAGCAAACCCGATAAGCTTGAGGCCTATAGCAAAATCGAAACCAACCCAGCTATATCCAACTCCTCCAGCAAACCCGATAAGCTTGAGGCCTAAAGCAAAATCGAAACCGACCCAGCTTTATCCGACTTCTCCAGGAACCCCGATAAGCTTGAGGCCTTATAAGCTCTAAAGCAAAATCAAAACCAACCCAGCTATATCCAACTCCTCCAGCAAACCCGATAAGCTTGAAGCCGAAAGCCAAATCGAAACCGACCCAGCTATATCCGACTCCTCCAGCAAACCCGATAAGCTTGAGGCCTATAGCAAAATCGAAACCAACCCAGCTATATCCAACTTCTCCAGCAACCCCGATAAGCTTGAGGCCTAAAGCAAAATCGAAACCAACCCAGCTATATCCAACTCCTCCAGCAAACCCGATAAGCTTGAGACCTATAGCAAAATCGAAACCAACCCAGCTAAATCCAACTCCTCCAGCAACCCCGATAAGCTTGAGGCCTAAAGCAAAATCGAAACCGACCCAGCTATATCCAAGTCCTCCAGCCTCCTCCTCAAATTGATTAAGTTTTAAAAATAATTTCACAATGAAGCGAGCATTATTCACTATCTCAAGCGCCCTTTTATATAAAAAGAAAAGAGCACACAATTCACTAATGATAATTTTTGTGTGAAAAACCTTCGGGTCGAAACTTTGAACCACCACGTGCCTAGAAAATTTCGCTATCAAGCGCCAAGTGGTACTTGCCTTAAAATTATGCATATAGGTCAGTTATTGTTAAGATAAGAGATATAAAATTCACAAATCGAATGTTTTAGTCTTGATAAGATTTGGAAATATTTGTTAAGCCGAGCAGAACCGATCCGACTAAAAAGCTTCAACCTTTTGCATAACTAAATGGCGTATAGAAATATAATTATTTTTTCATTGAATGATTTCTTTGGAATGCTAAAAAAAAAAACCCCTAGAAAATGACGTCTGTACTTTCCCCCCTTTACGCTTTACCTGTTTGCGTGCCAGCTGAACCATTTTCAATGAGCGCTGGCACGTGATCTCTGGATTCAAACGGCTCGAGAAATTACGTATGGTGGGATTTAAAATATCCGTGGAATATCT
The DNA here is from genome assembly GCA_037075145.1 of Scaptodrosophila latifasciaeformis. Classification (NCBI taxonomy): domain Eukaryota; kingdom Metazoa; phylum Arthropoda; class Insecta; order Diptera; family Drosophilidae; genus Scaptodrosophila; species Scaptodrosophila latifasciaeformis. The sequence goes on along the minus strand of JBAMCM010000217.1, from coordinate 20,111,137 downwards.
CGGGAGGTGTATGAACCGAGATTTCGTAGCTCCCATGATGGCACACTGGATTGACACAATAGAGACTAATTTTGGCGCAACTTTGTGGAGGCTTTCAAAAATTTCAACAATTTTATGGCTTATCAGGGGATCTTTGGTTCTCAATAGACCGGCAACAAAGTTGAAAGCAAAAAAAAAAACCGCGATAAGCCCAACGCAAAACGTAAAAAAAAAATAAAAACACACGAGTTCAAAATCGAGAGAAAGAAAAAAAAAAGACAGAAGATAATTATGACGAATGTCTGGGTCAATGCCTGAAGAGAAATTTGGGAATACAACACAAGGAAAGATAATAAAAAGGGTAGGATAAAACAGACAATGAAATCATAATAATTAAAGCTTCATACCTTTTGCAAATCGGTATACATTTTCGATGCGTTTCACTCTCCCTCGTTGTGTTTCTTCTTCTCTTCACTTCTCTTTCAGCCTTAGTGAGACCGTTTATTTTAGTTATTAAATATAAAAGAGAATAAGAATAACAAAACTCACTAAACACACACAAAAACAAATAACTATAAATTGCGTCACACAAATCACCAGATAATAACAATAATATTATCAAGTTGTTATTGTCTGTAAGCCTTGTTTATAAAAATATTAATTATTTTGCTTTTAACGGATTTTTTCCGCGTTCATAAACGAACAACCACTCGCGTCAACGATCACAATGGTATAAAGCTTTTTTATACCAAAGATATTAATACATATAACAGTTGTTGGTCGCTATCAGCTTTTGTTTTCGCAATATTCCATTTTAAGAGTTGCCAGTCAATTTTTTGATTTTCGTCCGCCAAACCGGTACAGCCATGAAAATTATTTTCAAAAATTCAGGCCCAGAGGCTTCTAGGTCACAAAAAGCTTTTTCCAAGACTTTTTGGTACACTTCGTGGCAACTGGCACGCACGCATTATTTGAAGAAAAAAATAAATTTCTTCAGTAATTCAAAATTTCAAGATTTCAATTTCAAAACAAAATATTCGAGTTCTTCATAAATTCAAGCTTTATTTATGAGTCAGTCTAGTCAGTTCTTCATGATTCATCAACTCGCGGCTATGACTCAGCCTAATATTTTCGAACTTGACTGTGGCGCTCATTTCGCATTCTGTGTAGCTGCTGTGCCTATTTTTCAGGCCGCCAGTGTTGCTTGCTACAGTCGCTGCCAAAAAAGCTAGAAACTTCGGCAAACAATGCCAGATTTCCAGCGAATGATCGCTTTTTGGAAGTTCTGTACTGCAGTGTTTCCACCTCTCCCCCCCAAAAAAACAAAATAAAAAGCTCGATTTTATGTATTTTCTTTTGTTTTTCTTCCATTTATTTTTGAATGCTCTCGAATGTTTTTTATTGAGTTGATTGTTTTTCCTTATTATTGATTTTCGGCCAAGCCTTTCTTTCATTTGTTTATTCTTCTTGCCTGCCATTTGTTTTATTTATTTTTTAGTTTTGGAAATATTTTGCTTCTTTTTGTTTTTCAATTTACAACGCTTTGTTTGCCTGGCGGCCTATTGGTTCTGGTCTTGCTCTATTCGGGAACTGTTTGGCTTACTACACAAAATTAATTTCAATTTCCATTTTTTTTCTTTTTTTTCATATTAATTTTGAATTAAATGTTTTGTTTTTCCTCCTAATGGAAAATGCATTAAATCTGGTAAATAATTAAGAAAAAAAAAACAGCCAAGTGAATTTAAGAAGAAACAAAAAATCAAATCGTATAAATTGGAATTGTTTAAAAAAAAATGCATTTAATTAGTCAAAATATTTTGGGCTGTCCTACCGGATTTTCATTAAATTGGCATTTTACTTTTTTGACACCGACACTGCTTAAATCGGGGAAAAGGATACGCGGAGCAAAAGCTCCAAGTTACGTGTGTGTGGCTTTTGTGTTTTTTTTTTTAACATAGAAATAGAACTTTTTTTTTATAAATATTTATATATAATATAGGATCATACATAAAATATATACTTAAAAAAGACAATACGTAATGCAAATGTTCGATTTTTTTTTTTGTTTTTTTCTTTTTTTTTTTTTAATTTGTTTGCCTTCTTGCTTACAATGTAATTATATTTTCTCGCATTAAAGTTAAGTTGTTTTAAGTAATTTTTAAATGATAATAGATTTGTTTTGCGTGTTAGTAGAGAGAGACAGAGAATCGGTTTTGTTTTTCTTTTGTTGTTTGCTTTAAGACTACACATCCCATTGCAAGGATTTTAAGAGGTGCGCACACCCACCACTCACCTGCATACTACTCATTCATATGCAGGTGAATGTTTGTGTGCAGCATTCTTCTTCTTCTTTTTTTTTTTTGTATGCATGTTTGTTTTTTGTATTTTTGTTAGTAAGTATTTTATGTGTTACTGCTGGGTTGTTTGTTGCTTATATGTTGCACAGCAGTAGTGAGCGCCTTTAGGCTGCCACTTCGCTGGCCTCAGCACCATTTTGAACTTCATCCTTTGTGCTGGCCTCATCCAACTTCGCCTTCTTCTCCGGCGTGGCAGCGGCCTCATCAGCTTTGGCGGCGGCTTCATCGACCTTTCGCTTGACAGCTTCAGCGGGCGCATCTGTATTCAGCAACGTTGAAAAGAAAATGCAAAAGAGACAATTGGTTTAGACAATTTAATAATGATCGACCGACCCAGTTAGGGTAACGACTGAGAGTGCCGAGGCGGGTGGGGAGGGAAAGGAAATTTAATTACATACCTGTTGAGTCACCGTTGGCCTCCTCGTCGCCATTCTCAGCAGCGTCGCTCTTGGCCTCAGCTGATTTCTCCTCAGCTTCGCCAGCAGCTGCCTTAGCGCCATCAGCTGCATCAGCAGCGGGGGCGGCATCGGCGGCAGCGGCACCATTTTCCTTGGCACCATCGGCACTGCTGCTGGATTCGTCTTCGGCGGCACCGTTTTCTGTGGTAGTTGGTGTTTCAGCTGCAGCTTCACCTGCCACGGCATCCTTTTTCACAGCATCCACTTCCTCAGAGGCTACCTTCTCGACGACGGGAGTCTCACTGCAAAAGATAAAAACAAAAATATTAGTTCCACTTCTGCTGCAATTACCGAAATTAATGAAATTAATTTTACACGTGTATGAGTGTGAATGAAAAAGGAAACCCCGGCAAAGGAAAAATCCTCTGTCAAAAGTCGCTGCTTCCGCATTATAACAACAACCACCCTGAGCGCTTTGCCTGCGCAGACATCATCTGCTGACGCCGCTGTCACCTTCGAAGTTGCTGGCTGAAAGCAAATGATAAATGGGAGCAACAACTCGTAGAGGAAACTGCGACGCAAAAAGAAGACAGAAGAAGAAAAAAGGTGAGCGGCATTGGTGGCAGCGGCGTGTGCTTCATATAAAAATTTTATGTATGTCTATATACTTTTCGCATATAATGCGCGCGGCGCATGGAGTACATAAGTACAAAGAAGAAGCATAAAAACCGACCGAGAGTTGAAATGTCGGAGCGAGCGCCGACAGCAACAGCAGCTACAAAGCGTGCAAAAAGAAGCGCGACTTGTTTGAAATACATCGAAAAACTGGTTTATGCTTGTACCATATAGTTGACTCGCTCACTCCCACTGATTTGGCTAGTTAGTGTGTGCGCGTCACGTACAGAGACAGAAAGAATGGAAAAGAAAAAGGCAGCGCAGTCGTTTAAAATGAGAGCGAATGCAATGGGAGCGAAGCGGCAAAAATAACGGTCAAAAAAGGTACAAGCACCCACAACGTTTCATGCGACAGTTTCACCGGTCTCCCCCTCCAATGCTACCCCCACAACCTATGACAACAGACAAAAGATTCAACTTTAACGGTTTTTCTTAGGTCGACCGCCCCAGTTGACTCGGCCAGCAACGAAAAAATTTGCGACGCAAAAAAGTTAAGTTAACGAAATCAAGACATATATATACACACACACAGAGAGAAACGAAAGAAAGAAAAAAAAAAACGCCGAGTTGATGTACTTTTTATTTTAGGCAATGACAAAATACCTGAACAACTCATTAGCACAAAAAAACCAAGCAAGCGTTAAACTAAAAGTTCGGTCAACCGGCCGGCCTGTTACCTTTTGCTTCTTTTTCTTCTCGTAAAGAGAGCAAGACAATAGTTAAATGCTGGTATGGGGAGGAAGAGAAGTTTTTATTTAGGCTTTGTGTGTATGTATATTCAAAGCGAAATTTGTGTTGAAGACAAACTAGGAAAAAAAATAATATAAACGCACAACCAAGCCAGACAACAGACCGACAGCTGAAACAGAACCACACACAAAAAAAAAGAGCGGCAACTTGAATACACACGCCGCCACAATCACACATACATACATTCAGCAGAAACGAATATGTACTTTTTTTCTTTTTGCAAACACAAAACACAGTACTTCTTTTCTTCCAATGCTTTAACCAGCTTGCTATCCAACCAGCCAAGCCAACGAAATATACCCAACAACAATGTGGCTATTTGATGGTGCTGCTGCTGCTTGTGCTGCAGAACACGACGTCAATTTGCCGGCCGGAGTGTGAGCGAGCAAGCGTTATGACGCCGCGCCAAATTCAACGGCGTCGTTTTTTGCGCGCACATTTGAACGGCCGTAGAGCGAGTGAGACAACACCACAAATGCCGACGTTTGCGTATATAGACACACAGAAATTCAAAAAGAAAATTTTCCAAACCGTTGAAAAAATGTACAAATTTTCGGCTGCAGCTTTGGAAATTGTTTAAACAAATGCAACGCACACACATATTCAACACGCACACAAATGCACTCTTATAATATTACTCACTTGTTTTGCTCAGCCACATCAGCCATTTTGATTCTTTTTTTTTTACTGTAGTTTTGAAAAGCAAAGCGCGAAAATCACTTTCAAATTGTTAATTACACACGCACACGGCTGGTCGAAGTAATTAACACGTAGTTAAAACAATTGGTAAAATTTTAGAAATTTGTACAAATTGCTTCTGCTTCACTACTAATTTTTGTAGCTTTTTGCTTGAGTCGCAGTTGCTGCTTGATGCCGTTTGAGAAACGTCCACACGGTTATGCTGAAAATCGCCGAATGAGAATGAATTTTTGTAACACCGTTTATATGTGACCGTAGAGATTTGCACATTTTAGTACAACAAAATGCCAAAATCCCAAAAATGCCACGATTTCAGAGTTGCTTTGCCACTTATCGACAGGCAAAACTATCAAAATCGCCGCAAACGCAACTCTGTTTTCTTTTGTGTCGGTATACAGTGTACATATGTATGTGTATATATATATATACTTTTATGAACATGAATGCCTTGTATATAAGGGCTTGTGTAAAGTTTTACACAATTTTGTGTAAATAAGCGGAAAGTAATAATTATAAATAGCATGCTGACGTCATTTGTTTAACACAAATCCACGGCTCGTGAGTGAGAGCAAGAAGGCCTTATGTTTAAATTTCTCTTGTACTTACAAGAGTGCCGGCAATTACAAGAAATTATATACATACATAGTTTCATATTATATACTTATCTCTGAGAATCTAACGGCAGTTTAACAATTCAAAAATTTCAGGCTTAGCAAATCAAATCGTTTCTAGTAATCAATCAAACTAATGGCCCATGAGCATCAAAAGCAAAGCTTACATGCATGTTTTTGTATATTTTCTTTTTTGACATATATTTTTACCTACAATTTCTATGAAAAAAAAACCCGCGCAATGAAAATCCCATTTTCCTTTTAATCCAAGGGACCAGGCAGGTAAAGGCATACTTCCAGCCGGCATGGGGATTAGAAAATCGTAGCCGCCACCACCAGCACCAACCACGTGCCATTATGTATGCCGGCTGGGAAAGATTAATTTCCTTCATGCAGCTGCTGCTCTTGCCTGGTACACTTTTTTCGCTGACTATTTTAGCTTCACAAGGCCAATTGAATGCAGTTTATTCATTCGCTCGAACACTTGCAATCTAATTTATTAAATATACACAAACATAAACATATAAAGTCATTAGCAGTTTAGACCCAAATTATTTTATAAATTTTGAATGGATTTTGTTCTCAATAATAAGAAAAAGAGTATGCATGCTTCGCTTTGATTTTGTTGTTTGCATAGTTTTATTTTATTGTCTCGGGCCTCTGTACGCATAAACTACTGAATGACTATGTAGTGCACATCTCCTTTTACGACAGGACCGCCTCACAAGATGTGTTTTCCGAATTGTGTATGCCTGCGGGAAAAACACACGAATTACAAAAAGATTGGGAGAAAGCAGAATTAAAGCATCTCATCACCAGGTGCTAGAGATGAGCGCGTGATCGTAAAGATCCTGCACGATAAGTTGCTCTAACTTTCAAATAAATATTAGAAAGCCTCAAAGATAAGCTAAAACCTCTTTTTTTTTTGCCCATGGCCTCAAAGCCACAAGTCATTTGCTGAGCGCTCTCAATAATGCATTTCCTCACTATCCTTTGTATTTATTATGGCTAGACATGCACACCAACAATAGTAAGCCCACACAAACACATACACACTCATACATACTTGCTAACATATCGACATACATATGTATAGGAAACAGAAGACCCAAGGCAGCCGCCGCACTTCTCATTTCAAGGCCAGGTTTGGCCAGCTGCTCCTTGCTATCGCTCAGCCTCTTTTATTGTAATTTCCGCACTCACACACACACACACACACACACTGGCAGCTGTCTCTTGATTGCCATTTAGTGAGCGACGTTTTTCTTTTTCTTATTAATTATATGTACTTGCGGCAATTTGAGTAATTATGCTTTTGGGTATTTTTCGCACACTTACACATACAGACACTAGTGAGAGTGCCTTAATATTAATGCACATTGCAAGGGTTGCACAAGCACACGCACTCCGCACATATACTCCCGCCAGCACACAGCTGTACCGTTATCAGTTGCATAGCACTCTTCCTCTCTCTCTCTCACACTCTCTCTGAATCATGCGCCTTGCAATGTCTCTCTGTACTGTTCTCTTTGAGAAAAAAGCTCTCAAAAAGTCCTTCCTAGCTGGATGGTGTTTGCCTGTTTGACTGTCAAAAATTTTCACTTAACAATCAGTCAAGTTTATCGTGCGGTGCGTATTAGTTTAGTAGCAAACTCCGCGGTCGCGTTGTGCCAGTGGTCGAGGCAGCAGCAACAAAAATAAAATACATACCACACAACGAAGAACTGTTCAGCAAAAAAAAAAAAAAAAGAAAAAAAGAAAATAAAATACATAAATCGCTAGTAAATTGTTTTTCCAAGTACGTGCCAAAGTTAAATAATTGCTTATTTCCGTTTCATTTAACGCCCAAACCAATTCAAATGGCGAATGCGAAAAAATTTGTGTGCTGAAAAATGCGAAATGAAAAATCCAGCTGCCCCAAACAAATTTCTGTACATGGTTACCGTTACCATTTATTTGGAGCAGCGCAGCTTCCCGAAAACCAATTCAATATTTAATCAGAGTGTCCAACTGTATTTGTATTCTGTGATGACTGTGGCAAGAAAGAGTGCACGAGCAAATGGAGCCTAATGCAATGTTTATTAAAACTAAAATCGAAATTATCTACACTTGTGACAAATATAACAGCAAACACACACATACACACACACGCACACCAGCAAATCACAGCATATTAAAACAGACCTTGAACAAATCAACCTTACACTCGGAAAACACACAAACACCCGCACACACACACAAACACACTTACACACGCATAAAGTTAGTGTTAGTCTGTCTGCTAGACGGAAAGGATATTTGTGCTAGCTCTTTTACTTCTGCTTCGTCGGGTAGCAGCAAAAAAAAGAAGAAAAAAGTAAGACAGAAAAAAGCACCGAATTCGGCAATAAGGAAAGGCAGAACACAGAAGAGGAAGAACGCAAAGTCGTTGTTTGTGTGCGTGAGAGCAGCCAAGCCTGGCACAGTGGTTTTGCATTTAAGTTAAATTTGATTTTAATTTAAATTTAATAATAATTAATTTAGTCTGATTTATACAAATTTAATTTAATGATTAAAATATAAACATTTAAATATTTAATATAATAATAATTTTTGAATTCAAAATTTTGTAAGTATTTTTTAATTTAATAAAAAAAGATGAGATGCAAATATAAATTTTTTTAGTTACGAATTTTGTAATTAATTTTTAATATTTTTTTTGATATTTTGATATTGATTTGATTTATGTTTTTGTAATAAATATTTAATTTTTTTTATATTTTAAATTTGACTTGTTTTACTTGGTTGTGATAGCAAAGATAAGATAAGTTCACAAATTTAAATATTTTTAAATCGTGTAATTAACTGCGATATCATTTAAATGAAAATATTATTTGATAACTTTTGTTCAAAATATTATTTGATTTTTAAAAGGCCAAGCAACTCCGATTTTCAAGGCACTCGTCTTTATCGTCTTTCTTATCATTATGCCTGAGATACCAAGTAGAGTAAATCAAAATTATATGAGGCCATCAACTGGTTTATCACAACTATTGACAAATATTTTTTTTTATTATTTTATGATTACTTATGAATTTCTAAAATTAGTACAAAATGTGAGTAATTTTTATTTGATTATCAATAGGTTTGAACCACTGTGTCACGCGCCGTTAAAAGCTTTTTTACTGAGCGCCTTAGGTAGTCATGCACACATACACATACGCATACGCACGCATATTAAGATGCTACTAGGCTCAGGCTCTGGCTGGGACTCTCGGGCAAGGACGCTTCCGCCTTTTGCTCTCAGGTTTACGGAGGACCCCTTAGTTTAAGCCTCAAATTTACCGTTAACTTTTGTTTTTCTTTTGTGTGCTGTGTGTTGTGTGTGGCTGTCTTGTATTTGAGTTTCTGCTTCGTATATTTTATTTACCAAAGCGACTACAACGACACAGAGGACGCCAAAGCCTAAGCCAGCGCGAGCGCCAAAGTCAACGCCAACGCCAACGTCAAAGCCAACGTCGACGCCGCCCAGTCTGTGCTAACCATAAATAAATAAATACGGGGCCAACGGAAATGGCTGCGGTGCTTCATTCATAAACCAAACGGCGATCAACGAAAATTAACTACCGGTGCTCGACCCATTTGCCAGTGCCGTCTCTAACACACCAACTCCGCCGCCAACACCGCCCACACCGACGGACCGTCGACCAGTCAAAGACCTCGCAAAAAAAAGAAAACAAACGCCATGCCGGAAACCAACGACAAGGCAGCCTTGGAAAATGGCCAAACTGAAGTCGTAGACATTTTAGTATCAGTCGATACCACTCCCAAAGCCAAGAAAATAAACTCCACCGCCACCGCCACCAGCCGCCCATCGCCAGCAACCCAAAAGAAGATGCCCACACGCCGCCGCCCACCCAACGAAAACGATGTGGTGGCCGGCGGTGTCGGCATCACCGGCGGTGGGGTAGTCATTCTGCCACAACACGTGCTCAACGAACTGTACCACAATTACTCCATCAAGCAGCGGCGCAGTGGCCTCAAGTGGTTTCTCTTTGCGGCTGTTCTCTTCAATTTGTGGGCCATTTGCATACCCTGGGACCAGCCGCTGCCCACGAGAGGTAAGTCAGTCAGGTCAAACTAGTTTTCGGTTAGTGCTTCTAGAGTTCTCCATCTCCTTTAGTGGTCAACTGCTGTATACTCCTTGCCTACATTGTGCTCACCGCTCTGCTGCACATCGGCCGCCGTTCGGAGAAACCGGCATTGCGACGCTTCCATCAGTCGCTGTTGACGGTGGTGCCGCGGGCTCTCTGGTTTCTTGCCATGCTCCACTTTGCCGCCTACGAGATGCTTCAGCCCATACTTTCGCCAAGGTATGTTCTCTCACATTGTCTGGTGTGTGAACCCACTCAAGAGGACACTATTTACAAACCCATTCCAGGGATGTTCTTGGCTGGTCGATTCTCTTGAACTTTTTGATCTATGTCACACTGCCTTTGCCGCTGATCTTTTTGGGTCTGGTCATTGGTTTCTGCACATATTTCAATTGCCTGAGTCTGCCCGTGGGCTTCTCTCCTGATGAAAAGCTGCTCTCGGATCAGGCAGCTGCTAATGCGGTTTTAATTGCCACAGCAGCCCTAATCGGCTTGTTCTACTATTTCATGGGTGAGGCCAAACAGAAGCGGGCCTTTCTGGAGGCTAAAAAGAGTCTGGAAGTGAAAATGGTCATTGAAGAGCAGTCGGCCGAACAGGTGGGTCTTTCAATCTTGGCATCTTTAGTCAGTGAGCTATCAATAATCCGCTTGGCACTCTAGGAACGCTTACTACTGTCGGTTCTGCCCAAGCACGTGGCCATCAAAATGCGCGAGGATTTGGGCTCATCCAGTTCAGAGGCTTTCAAAAAGATCTACATGAGTCGCCATGAAAATGTGAGGTGAGTAGAATAGAAATAGTAAATTGATTCTTTGAAAATAATAAAACCTTATAGAGACTATCTATTTAGGTTTGAAGTAAAGACTTTAAGGGATTCTGGTCTTACTCCAGCCATAGCTGTCACTATTCGAGACTATATAATGACTTTAAAGTAGATTCAAAGAATTTGAATAGTTTCCTTCTTGAGAAAAATAAGTCTCTAAAAATTTCCATGTCAATTTGAAATTATTATAAATGTATCTCTGGAACTTTGTAGCTTTCCAAGAGTTTAGGCTATTCCTATTAAAATACAAAATCTCAGAAATGTTATTAAAAAGGCCTCAGCTAGATGGAATATTTTTACTAAGAAAGTAAGGGGAATTATTGAGCTCAGGCTTGGGCTTAAAAATAATTAGACTTTTAGGAACAGGAGGTGATGAAATAAAGAATAAAGACAGTTATATACCCTACACTTAAATGAAGAAGGTATATTAGCTTTGAGTAAATATAAGTAAAATAGACGAAAGCTTCAGGGATCCCCTAAGAAATTGGTTTACATCTTGTAGACTATAAGAGCTAAGACAACCGAATTTTGGGACCTGTATTCCTTATATAAAATATGAAAATATATAGCTGGATAAGTAATATAGCAGATTCTTTGATATTTTCTTCGGATATAAAGAGCTCAGTACTTTTTCCGAGAACCCAAGAAACTGATTAGATTTTCATGAATTTCTCCCCCGACTTTCGGAAATATTTTTATGCTTTGCATATTTTTAGGTGCTAAAACCGAAATATGTAATTCATGTTGACTTAATAATAAGCCTTGTTATTATTCCATATTGTTTCTAAAAAATTTCTATTTTCATTTCTATTTTCACACCCATAAGCATTCTTTATGCGGATATTGTTGGCTTTACGGCCATCTCCTCGACATATAGCGCCCAAGATCTAGTTAAAATGCTTAACGAGCTCTTCGCACGCTTCGATAGGTTGGCTGAGGTAACAACAACAACAACAATGGAGAAAACAATTTTGAAACAAAACACTGAAACAACAACAATCATGGCATATTTTCTTCTTCTTATTTTTTTTTGTACGCCTTTTTTTTATGTTGTTGTTTTCGGTATTCTTTTCTTTTCTCATTTTTCTTCTTTTATTTTTTTTTTGTGTGTGCTTTGCAGCTGTTTCACCTGCTGTTTTAATACATACCGTCCTAATAATGATGATTATGACGTTTAAGATAAACATCAGTGAAATTTTCATTTCCTCTATTTGCGCTTTTTTACACTTTAATTTGAATTCTTCTCGCGTTGTTCGCTTCTTTTCCCAATGCCATTTTGCATAATTTTGGGTTGCTCTCTCTCTCTCTTTTTTTGTGTATTTTTTTTGGGATTTCTTTTTCTCTTCTTTGTATTTATCTTCTCGGTTTTTTTTTCTTTTAGTGAGGGTTTATTGGCCCCCAACAAAAGTTACGCCCGGCCAGGCGTATGAAATGTTTCAACTTGATTTTTTTTTTTTTTTTTTGGTCGGGGTTCGGAGTTTTGTTTGTTTCATTACTTTTTATTTTCGTTTTGAGGGTTCTTTCAGTTTTTGAGTTAATTTGTTGCACTTGCCGCTTCGCTTGGCTTATGTGTTATCCTTTTCACTGATTTGTTAGTGTGTGCCTTTTCGTTATTTATCCTGGTCAGTTTACCGTTTGTATTTTTAGTTCATTTTGCAGATTGACTTTGAAAGAGCATTCCCAGGGGCGGGCTTATTTTTGGTTCTGTCTATTTTTTTTGGTTACTAAGCAATTAGGGAAATTGTCCTGTCATTTTGACTAGGCATTCATTTTGTTGAATATTTTTAGAGTAAAGATAAAAGGACCATTGAAAATTGCATAAACCACAGATTATTTATTTATGAGTTAATTAAATTGAAGTGCTCTCTTATTTTATGATTTGTCTGAAATTGTTTTAAGAATTCATACATTTTTGTGAATACTCAAGAGTTCGAAAGAAAAGGGAAAGCTATGTCAAGGATATTTTTATTATTATTATTATTATTATTGTTCCTTTTTCAAGGCTGTCGCCATCCATTAAACCAATAAACTGATAATCTTGACACATTCAATTATGCATTTTTTTTTTCGCTTTATATAATTCATTTCTGTCTTGCCTGACACAAACACACACGCATACATTCAGACAATATAAGAATCGATTAGCCCTTTGAAACCATTCAATTTACCTTTAATCATTCGGTTACTCCTTCTCTTTAGAAATACCAACAACTGCGCATTAAAATCCTCGGTGATTGCTATTATTGCATTAGTGGTGCGCCCGTCGAGAGGCCCGATCATGCCGTGCTCTGCGTACACATGGGACTCTCCATGGTGAAGGCTATAAAGTAAGTGCCCCCAGTATATATATATATATATATATGGAACAGAGAATCCCCTTCAATGATGATGGGAAATCAACGTTTGTTCAATTAATTTTAATTGCACTCAAGCACGATGTGACACAAACGTCAACCTAGGTCTATGGGGTTGTCTACCCACTGGGACTAGTGTCCATCAACTGGCACGCGAAAAGTGTAGCATACTTTTTTGCGCGTGGCCTTACATATTTCTCTCCACCCACATACGCTCCCTTATCCCGGCTATGTTGACTTGTTTTATTTCAATTTTTTTTTTTTTTTTTTTTGCTTCTCTTTTAGGTATGTACAGCAAAAGGCTAATTCACCTGTTGATATGCGTGTGGGCATACACACCGGCGCAGTATTGGCTGGCATACTGGGACAACGTCAATGGCAATTTGATGTCTACTCCAAGGACGTCGAGTTGGCTAATAAAATGGAATCGAGCGGCAAGGCTGGGTGAGTCCATTCAAACTATACTGCATAATTTATAAGGTGACAAAGTGTTAACTGCCTGCGTTGATTGCCGGCGGGTTCAATACAATTTTAAATGGAAAACATTGCTTCGAGCCTCCCTGTCCGATCTATTAAATCAGTATGCAAATTTATGGCCCTCGAGCCTAGCTAATTAGGTTGCCAAGGCGCACCCTATTAAAAATGCTTCATTATTTTCCTTTCTCATTTGCAAAACATAGACGCGTACATATTTCGGATAAGACGTTGGCCTTTCTCAATGGCGAATTCGAAGTGGAACCTGCCTTTGGTGAAAAGCGGGAGGAACTGTTGCGCATAGCGGGTCTCAAGACCTATTTCATCACTAAAGTCGTAAAGCCAGTAAGTATGGAAATTTTTGTAATTAGAAAAGTTAAAGCTTAAACTATTACCAATGATAATAAGGCCCGGAGAAGGATATCCAAAAAATTAAACGCAGATTTCTTGACTGAACTTTGTGTGTACTGTAACTAGAATTACAAAGGATATATATTAAGCTAGTACAAATCAGCGATAACGGTCAATCCACACAACTATATCTTTTAGTAACCGTAAGACAAATCCGGCCCTTATCAGGCTAACAGGTTCTGCATATATCGCAACCTAAATAATACTCAAATAGTTTGGGATGTCTCAAAACTTCTGCATATATTCCAACCTAATTAATACCCAAACAATTCTGGAATAAGTAAAGATAGTATTTAAATGACAATTAAATCAGACATATCTTTTAGCACCCCAAAGACAAATCATCCCATTTTTAAGTCAAAGATTTCTGCATACTTTGTAACCCAAATAATTCCCGATCTGGCTAAATTAAGGTATTAATTAATTATTAAATTCCAACGTAAAACTCGTTGATAGGTGATGCGAAGCTTTAAGGTGTTTGAAAAAATTATGAAAAAGTTTATTTAGCTGGATGGAACATATAATACAATATAGGACCAATTGGTAAAGCTTTCTGATCTTAGAGTCTTTTTTGTTTGTTCAAGGAAATATTTTATTCCTTTGCGTAAAAGAGCCAGACTATTTTGAAGATTATATTGGGTACACAGAGACCCCAAATGCTAACGATTATAATAATAAATAAAGATTATGAGTTGATCTGTCTATGTCCGCCATGAATTAAATTCAATTAGTTTGGGATTTCTGAAATAAATCGTAATCGTATTTTATTTTTTATTTGCAGTTCGCCTCGCCGTGTGCCAGGAAAATCAACGAAAACAAAAGCAATGAAGAGAACTCCCACAATTCCAGTGAAAACAACGATGATGGCGACAACGATGCCACCCTCGACGATGAGGAACTTTTAGCAGAAAGTGCCACCACCAATGGCGGTGCAGTTGGCACAACCAGCGATCATCAGGTGGGCGAAGACGAAGAGGAGCAGATCAAGCTGGAGAATTTCAAACAGCGCTTGAAAGATGAACTAGTCACACGTGATGGACACGAGTAAGCAAAAAAAAAAAAAAAAAATTATAAAATTATAATGATTGAGTGAATTGAAATATTTTCCTATTAGAAATCTCACCAAGGACACGAATATTTTCCTACGCTTTAAGAACCCGCAACTGGAGCAGGCCTATGCCATTTACCGTGAGCCATACAGCTCCCTGCCCCTGCTGGCCGCCTTGCTGGTGCAGTGCATCGATGTATTCTATTCCTATCTGGTGTTGCCGCGCTCAACGCTGCATTTCATCAACATTGCCGCGCCACTTGTGCCCATTGCCATGCTAGTGGCCGTTTCGATAGCGGAAAGCTTTAGCGGCATGCTGCCCAAGTTCTTTGTGGATGTGAGTAAGCGATTCAATGATATTACCTTCGTGCGCGAACTGGCGGCCATAATTATAGCACTCACCATTGGCCTGAGCAATGTCATCGACATGGTGAGTGAGGCGTGCTCAAGGGGCTTACCACAACCCCTTCTCGTTACCTCTATCCTTTGGGGTTAACCCAATCTATTGATTTTTTTTTTTTGTTCTGTTCTCTGCTATAGTTCTTTTTCGTCACCTTCATGAGCGAAAGTAATTTCAATGCCACGGCCGGTCCGGAGGGCACTGCCGAGCATTTACTACCGGAATCGTTTGTGGAACAAATGCGCGAGGCCTTGCCCGCAGAACATGTCCTATATCCGTCCTACTTGAGCAATTTCGGTGTGCTCATACTCATAGCGATTGCAGTGATTGCCCAGCTCACCCACTTGACGAAAATTTTACTACTCTTGTCCATAGCTGGTGAGTGCAAATGGCAGTGGGAGTGAGTTGTTGGTTTGGTGTGTCAATCAGAGTTTCGTTTATTTTAGCCTTGCACTGCTATTTCAACATATTCATTATGCAGGAGTTGTTTGAATTGGAGGATAGATTGGCCCAACAACCGTGAGCTCAAAGTTTTTCCAAAAGTTTTCCCTTCACATTTCTTGACTTTGATTTCGTTTTCTTGTTTAGCATCATATCGACACGTTACTGCGCCTCAGGTCTATTGATGGTGGCTGCCCTGTCCTTGAGCACTCTGGCACGGCATGTGAGTAACTGGTAGGACGAAGGATAATTTCAAATTAATTGACTTTCAACTTTCAGATGGATCACGAGGATCGTGTGATTTTCAAATGGAAAACCGAAGTGGCGGAACAAAAGGAGACGGCCAACGATATGCGTCAGCGTAATGAGGCCCTGGTCTATAATGTGTTGCCCGTTCATGTGGCCGAGCATTTTATGAAAAATACCAAACGTTCCCATGATGATCTCTATTCGCAGAGCTATTCCGAAGTGGGTGTACTATTTGCCAGTATGCCGAATTTCTCAGGTGACCTTGAACTGAAAGTTACGAGTTTATTTTTATTGTTAATGAATTCTTTTCCCCGACAGATTTCTATTCGGAGGAGACGGTCAACAATCAAGGACTCGAGTGCTTGCGGTTTCTCAATGAGGTTATTTCGGATTTTGATGCGGTGAGCCTGATTTAGGTAGAATTTGAGCTTGGTTATTTATTTGATTATGTTGGCATAGCTACTGGAGTTGCCGCAGTTCCAAGACATTATCAAAATCAAAACAATTGGATCGACTTATATGGCTGCCAGTGGGATTAATTTGCAACGCAATTTGCGCCATGATGCCGCCATTACTGAACGCTGGTCCCATCTGGCCGTGCTGGTGGAATTCGCTTTGGAATTGAAGCGTGCCTTACAGGGTATCAATGAGCAGTCGTTCAATCATTTCGTACTCAAAATGGGCATCAATCATGGGCCGATTACAGCGGGTGTTATTGGGGCTCGCAAGCCGCACTATGACATTTGGGGCAATACGGTGAATGTGGCCTCGCGCATGGAGAGCACTGGCAAGGCCGGAGCCATTCAGGTCACAGAAGAGACTTGCACCATACTCCAGGAATTTGGTTACACATTCTTGCAACGCGGCTTGGTGGCTGTCAAGGGCAAGGGACAATTGATGACCTACTATCTGCAGGTGAGTTACTCTCACATTAAGAGGGGCTTGGTTGGAGTGATGAACTAATTAATTGAATTCTAATTTTCAGGGCAAGGAGGCCAGCGGCCCAGATCCCAAGGCGGCCATAGAATTGCATGGTACTGCTGCTGCCACGGAAGTGTCGGAGGCTGCTCCCTCCAGTCTGGAATGTCCCGAAATGGAAGCCGATATAAAAACGCCGCTCTTGAAACTCAAAGCCCAAGAAATGCTGCCTGCAGAAAATCCCACAGAATCGGTGGTGGTCAATGGCAATGCAGGTGGTGTGTCGCTGGCCGAAGCTTCCGGAGAGGCCCAGGCTCTCTTGGAGTAATTTTGCCGAGATCCTAAAAGAGCAAATTCTTGATAACCTTTTTGTTGTATCCTTTTGTTTTTATATATACAATTTTTGTGTGCTTGTATGGGTGAGTGAGTGTGCGTCTGGCTAGGTGCTTGTGAGAAAACAAAAAAAAGAAATCTGTTATAACTGTTATACTTGCTATATTTAATTCGCCTGTGTGTGATATTCCGCTATGAAAAAAAAAACAATTTTATCTTCTAGTTTAATTTATGTATCTGTATCTGGTCTTTACTTTTCAAAAGTGTGTAAACTGTGTACCTAACAAATGAAAGAATTCAAAAAAAAAAAAAAAAAACAAAATTATAGAAACAAATTAATGATTGAATCGGTTAGCGATAAACAAAAATTGTATTTATTTCAATTGATTTGTAATAATTGTGGTAACAATTTTTGCTAAACAAAAACTCTAAGTGTGTAAAGTATTAAACTAATTAAATAGTTTTAGTGAAAGTGAAGAAAATTATGAAATGATAACCCAAATCCCACCACAGCAACCATTAAGAGGGGAAAATGAGTCCAAACAGCAGCAAAAAAAAAAAAAAAAAAAAAAAAATCGACATGAAAAATAATTGTGTATTTTAAACAGCGTAAAGAACATTTAGCATAGGCAACACGAACAACAACAACAACAACAAGAACAGCATAGACTACATAATAATTAAACTATTAAAATAAATAAAAAAAAAAAAAAAAAATTGTCAAAATGAAATAGCGAAAAACATTGTTTATTGCTTATTAGAGAACTTCAACGAATTAGTCAATGGAACAACTACCAAAAACAACAACAACAACAAACGAACTTACTAACCATATACATAATTACATATATACATTAATATATATATATATATACATATATACAAAACTACTTAAATATATACATTAAATATAAATATAAAAATTAAAAGAAAAGAAAAGAAATTAAGTATAATTGGTAGGCATTTGATAAATCATTTAAAGTCTGTTTAAGTTATACAAAATCACAGTAGCAACAACAAAAACACCAACCATAAAAGACAACAACAACAACAACAGCAGCAGCAGCAGAGAACAAACTTTCGTTTATTAATGGCTAAAAGCATGACAATCAACGAAAATGTTAGTCAACAGTAAAAATAAAATAAATAAATAAATATAAAAAAAAAATAAATAAATAAGAATGATGGGTTTGCCGACATATACGCACACTGGTTATTTGAAACACACACTAATTAATTAATTAATTAAACAAAAAAAAAAAAAAAAAAAAAGAAATTATATAGTTTTAAATAATATAATATACAATATTATAAATTATTGATGGTAGTTGGTATTAGGCAAAAATTTGTAGTCATTGTCCCATTCCTTGCTCCTTCAGCTCCGTAGGATGGCATTTTTTCATTAAGTGTTGTGTTTTAAGCTAAAATAAAATTCTCATTAAACTTAAAATCTAAGTAACTATAAAGTTGTATTTTTCTATAATTTCCAATTACAAAACAAAAAAAAAAAAAAAACTCATGAAGAAATTATAAATATATAAAACTAATTAAGAAGCATTTGTCAGAGCCACAAAAAAAAACAACAAGAAATTAAATAAAATAACTAAAGAAAGGCATGAAAAAAATAACACACATAATTTTAAAATTATAGCGAATAAAATAAAAGAACATATATGAAATTATTTCGTATTGTTTATTTTAAATAATTCGATTTGTGCCGGCTTAAACGATAAGCGCATAATTAGTCTGGCAGCACTGGCTAAATTGATTGCTGAAATTATCGATACACTTCTATCGATTTTCGCCCATCTCTGTTTCAGTTGGAAACAAAAGCGTTGAATTTTTAAGGTTTTGAACAATTTGAAAAAAGAAACTACTACTGGCAGTAGTAAATTTACATGTTTGTAGTGTCTCTGTCTCTCTCCCCTACAAAGAATAGATCGAATTTTGTTCCGTGTGATTTCAGTCTGAGAAATTCGATTCAGGTCAACCTTCAACTAATAAAGTTAGTGAATTTATCAAAATCGTTGGTTATATTTATTGAGAATTCGATATAATAATATGCAATTAAACAAAGTACATGGGATTTTGCTTTAAAAAGTTAGGGTTAATCAACCGATTTTTATACTCTTCCTCGGGAGATTTGGTGAGTCGACTACCTGTTATATAAACCCGACCTCGAGCTGCTGCCAAATGAGCCAAATAAGCCGGAGCCGGATAAGAAACTGCACGATTGCATCGTGGAAACAAATGGCATAGATTGTAAGTGAGTTGCTGCAACAGGTCGATATCCAAATTTGCCGAATTCTCAATGACATTGTACCGTGTGGGTTTGGCTGTACCCTGTATGGACTGATGGCTGACCATGAAAAACTGCATTTCATTAGGATGAACGATAACCCGATCCACCACAGTACCCGGATTGACATTGTTGAACTGGTTGAACCGACTGGGTTCGCCGCTTGGGAAAAATCTAGTATGATGCCGTTTGACCACAATTACACAAGTAATTTTAATCGACTGGATATTTAGTTTTGCACAAGCTGCATAGATAGCATTCACTTCCATTTTCTGAATGATGGGAAACTGGCCATCACTAACTCCATCTCGGTAGTAGATGATCATGCTCGGGTAGCGTTTCTGATAAAAATGATAGATTTTCAAATGTTCGGTGACAATATTTTCCATTCCCGCAATACACTCCATAGTGGATTTTTGCAAGCGATATTGCATGTTATAAGAGGCTCCGAATTGATCATGTGAAGCAGCTACGCCAACTACGCTAGGTATATAATTCTGATCCGGTGAGGGATGAGTGACATCTGCTCCCAAAAACATCACATTCTCAAGCTTAACCTTAGGATCAGCCTTGATCTTATGATTGGTACCATTGAGCTTGGAATTCACCTTCAATAAAATGTTCTCGACCAATTGATGATTTAAGCGTCTTTCCACATTCGCCTCCTTGATGCACTGAGTCAAAATGCCGTGACAGAGTTCAGCCTTTTGCTTGATCACTTCATAGGTGGCTCCGCGGAAGGGTATAATAACAATGACCAGGTCGTATTTGTCATCCTTTAATTCCTTGAAACGTCTGTCCAAATCCTGTTCGTTTTTGAAAGTTTTATTGGTATAATTACTATTCAAGTTGACACCAAGGGATTTAGCTGTGTCATTGAACATTTTTCCCAATTCAAGAATCTTGCCGTTTGGCATGCGAGTGCCTTCCCAGTAAAGGATGGCCCAATTATGTAAAGTTGGTTTTGTATTTAAGAATTGGCATCTATTCATACGCCAAGATCCGTTCATAATCTTGGGCGAATCGCCTTTGTATTCAAGAATTGGAGGGTACAGCTGACGCATTGGCACATTTATAAAATTCAAATCAAGTTTTATGCCAAAACGTGCGATAGTCGGATCCAAATTATGTTGGTAAAATGATAGTAGATTCATAATTTTCTGCTTGCGTTCGTTAGTCGATGTGGCTGCAATTTTAATCATTTGCTGCACCTGATTGGTTTTGTCCTTGCGATTGAGTGCCTGATCTTCTTGAATGTGACACAATTCCATGGGCAATAAAATATTCTTCTGTGGCGGACCAACATGGAGACAAGGCAATTTGGGATATTTTATTTGATATTTTCGTTCTCTAAAGTACTCTTCAACTGTAATTGTCCTCTTTTTGCCATCGGTCTCAAGTTGAAACTTTTCAGTGCTTGCATTGCCAGCTGTTAGATCGTTCACTTTGTATGCCTTTGGAGTGGTTGCAAAACATGTTGGCGGTTGATATACAATCATGACACCTTTCAAAAATTCCTTAATGGTACTAACGCCTCTGAAGTCCAGTGAAGTAGTCGAAGTAACGCGGCTATTATGGAGGGCATAGTTCTCCACATATTCAACAACAGACATGGATATGGGAAAGGATTTGTGGGAGGTATCCACATTGACAAAGGGTTGATCGCCCAACACCAAAGTTTGATACAAGCCAATGAGAGCTTCATAGCCATCGCCTAGCATTTTGCGATCACCAGGACTCGATCTTTTAAAGAACGAACGACCCGCTCTGATGCCTTTTTCATGACAGGTTGCGGCTAACACAACTTCTAAACACTGCAAAGCTCGCATGGGTTTGTCATAAATTTTAGTATTCATATAGGTGGTCAAGGAGTTTAGGTCGATCTCCAAGCTATCGGTTTCCTTGATTTCCACTGTGAAATGCAAAACCTTTCCGTACTTATCCATGACTTCAACTTCTTTGTCTTGGGCAGGTAGCTTGTCTACGGAATAGCAAGAGTTACGGCCATCGTATGCTACCCAATATTTCAAATATTGTTGGCGGAATTGTTCGAAAGCTTTTCGGAAGAACTTTTTTGGCCTGTCTGGTGTTATTACGACGTCATAGTGGTAAGCAACTTTAGGCATTTTACTCAAATCTAACTTGAGATAATTGATCGCCACCTGACCTGGTTGACCCAGTGTGCCACGTTTGATGTTTCCCTGAATTGGAGCAAGGCATTTAGTATCCGATTGCTTTTCTGCATAAGGAGTAGGTGCTGCTCTTTGTTGATATTGGCCTTGGCCACCATGTTGCTGTGGGCGTTGCTGTTGCTGTTGTGGACGTTGTTGTTGCATTGGTTGCTTATGCCAATCGCCACCACTACCACTACCTTGTTGCTGTGGTCGTTGTTGTTGTTGTTGTTGTGGTTTGTTACTCCAATCGCTAGCACCACCACCACCTTGTTGCTGTGGTCGTTGTTGTTGTTGTTTGTTGCTCCAATCGCTAGCACCACCACCACCTTGTTGCTGTGGTCGTTGGTGTTGTGGTTTGTTGCTCCAACCGCCAGCGCCACCACTACCTTCTTGCTGAGGGCGTTGTTGTTGTGGTTTGTTACTCCAATCGCTAGCACCACCACCACCTTGTTGCTGAGGGCGTTGTTGTTGTGGCATGTTGCTCCAATCGCCAGCACCACCACCACCTTGTTGCTGTGGTCGTTGTTGTTTGTTGCTCCAATCGCTAGCACCACCACCACCTTGTTGCTGTGGTCGTTGGTGTTGTGGTTTGTTGCTCCAACCGCCAGCGCCACCACTACCTTCTTGCTGAGGGCGTTGTTGTTGTGGTTTGTTACTCCAATCGCTAGCACCACCACCACCTTGTTGCTGTGGTCGTTGGTGTTGTGGTTTGTTGCTCCAACCGCCAGCGCCACCACTACCTTCTTGCTGAGGGCGTTGTTGTTGTGGTTTGTTACTCCAATCGCTAGCACCACCACCACCTTGTTGCTGTGGTCGTTGGTGTTGTGGTTTGTTGCTCCAATCGCCAGCGCCACCACTACCTTGTTGCTGTGGTCGTTGGTGTTGTGGCTTGTTGCTCCAATCGCCAGCACCACCACCACCTTGTTGCTGTGGTCGTTGGTGTTGTGGTTTGTTGCTCCAATCGCCAGCACCACCACCACCTTGTTGCTGTGGTCGTTGGTGTTGTGGTTTGTTGCTCCAACCGCCAGCGCCACCACTACCTTCTTGCTGTGGTCGTTGGTGTTGTGGCTTGTTGCTCCAATCGCCAGCGCCACCACTACCTTGTTGCTGTGGGCGTTGTTGTTGTTGTTGTGGTTTGTTACTCCAATCGCTAGCACCACCACCACCTTGTTGTTGTGGGCGTTGTTGTTGTTGTGGACCTTGTTGCTGTGGGCGTTGTTGTTGTGGACCTTGTTGCTGCTTTTGCTGTTGTTGTTGCTGTGGTCTGTGGCTTCCATCACCGCCGCCGCCAACATCTTGTTGTCCGCCAGACTCCTGACTTTGCTTATTTTTTTGTTTCTGCCCCTTTTTGTTACCGCCACCACTGGGTTGCGCTGCAATTAATTTTAAGAATTTTGTCAATCAAAATTTTATACTAATTATCCAAAATTGTAATTTCGATTTTGATGAAAAAGATCTGAATAAATTTTATATTTGAGAAGTAATTTTAAAAATGTAGTGAACGGGTTAAAATGTGTTATATTTATTAAAAAGTTCTGTAATTTTTATAAAGTTGTACTAATGCGAAAATAATATGAATTGGGGGATTCCCTAAAATAAAATATAACATAGGGTGACGTGTGCACTATAGTGTTATCTGAATAAGTACACTTGCAAATGCATCAAGCTGTACTTACATATATGTATATATATAATATACATATTTATTTAGACATATATAATACATATACATTTATATATATTGACAAGTTTTCTTATCTGCATACTCACACTGTTGTGGCTGAGATGATGAATCTCTTTGTTGCATTGATTGGGACTGCTGGGGGGGAGCTTGCTGCTGCTGAGTTTGCTGTGACGTGGATGGAACTGCATCGCCCCCGCCTTCTTTTTGTTTATTCGATTTATTTTTATTTTTTCCCATTTTCTTTGGTTTTTATTTATACCGAAAGGAAAATATTTTTCTCGACTGTGAATTTCACAACTTTAATAAAATCGTCGACGTAGTTTCTATTGTCAAGATAGCAACGAATGATTCTTTGGAACATTGTAAGTTCCGGAACGATTTTTCTTAAAAGTTCTAAAGAAAATATTTTATATACCAAAGAATACATTTCGGAATTAAAAAAAAAAGACTATAAATTGTAAATAACTTCCTTTTAATTTGTTTCGGCAACGTTTGATTCACGTTTCATTAGATTGAATAGCTGAAAATCGACCCCCGGATTGACAATAAATTGTTTTTTATTCTTTAAATTATTTTTTGTGGTATTCTATAGCTCCGCTCTGAATTTCACTAACAGAAAATCGTATATCATACTAATTACTTAGTTATTATTTTTATTTTACTATAATATTTTTTGTTTTGTATTCTTAAGACATAAGTGGGGCCCTCTTAATTATTATTCAAGTACATTATACTAGCTCGAGTCGTATATTAACTATTAAAATCTAAGACTTTGTACTGACTGATATAAGAAGAATATCGAATCGATCATACAAATATCAATCAATAATTTTTAATTTATTGTAGTAAAAGAGATTTAAAATTCTTGGTCAAAACAGCCCATGGTATATATAAAACGTAATGAACGTAATAACAAATTCAGGAAGATAAATCAATTTTATAGAATTTTAAAAAATATTTCAGATTTTGTTGAAAGATTTTTTTTTTGATAATTTTAAATGTTTAAGCAATAAGTTATATTTTAAATTCTCTTTTATTTAGTCTTTTAGATTTAATTTAATAAATTTAGGTCGTTTTAAAAATAAAATTATGCATTATAAATCAAATTGTTTCATTGATTTTAATGTATAAAATTGTACTTATCTTTTAATTTAAATAAATTATGAATTATGGGCAAGTGATTCCTAGATTCCAATATTATCGTCTTTATGCTAAGAAAATCCTCATCGGTTAGATGAGTCCATTGCAACCCATGTGCTCGTCACTCGTCATTGTAACTGTGGGTAATAATTATATTAGAAAATGGCAAAAATTAAAAGAAGACAATATACAAGCTTTACCTTGAAGCTGCGTCGAGGCAGAAAATTCCAAAGTTTATTGTCCTCGGACCATACAGCAATTTCGTTTAGCATGAAGCCGGCTCAAGTGATTTCTTGAGATTCGAAGTAGAAGTGTTTGTAATTCCTAACCCATTTGGCGAGACGACCTTCACATACATAAGATTCTCATTCTCTAAATTATTCATAATAGTTGTCCACTCATTTCTCATGGATCATACATAGAGAGTCTCGCGTTTTACAGTTGGCGACTCGAAGCCTTTGGCAGTATGGCCATCACCATCTAGTAGAATCAACCAGGGAATGGGCTTGTCATTCACAATTTTATAGATCAGTCCAGTGCGGTTATCAGAGCTCAATAGTTAGTTCGGTTAATGGCCACAAATTCAGAAAATTCCATGCTGCGAC
Organism: Scaptodrosophila latifasciaeformis; assembly: GCA_037075145.1. Lineage (NCBI taxonomy): Eukaryota > Metazoa > Arthropoda > Insecta > Diptera > Drosophilidae > Scaptodrosophila > Scaptodrosophila latifasciaeformis. Next base: position 20,086,184 of record JBAMCM010000217.1, on the reverse strand, counting down.
CTTTCAGATTTCATGATTTGATGATTTCGATGATCCTAGCTGTGAGTACAAAAAACAATATATTGGGTTGACCAAATAAAAAACAGTGTTTTTTTTTAGTTTTAAAATGAACTTTAATCAATTATATATTTTCCATTTTGTTGGATGACCTTTCGCCACCTTTCCTTTAAATTCATTATTCCACACTCATAGAAATTCTGGTCTTTAGCTGCAAAAAACTGAAGCAAGTGCGTTTTTATGTCCTCGTCCTTATTAAAAGTTTTACCATTCAAAGAGTTTTGCAAAGACCGAAACAAATGGTAGTCTGAGGGTGCAAGGTCAGGGCTATATGGTGGATGCATCAAAAGTTCCCAGCCAAGTTCAATCAGTTTTTGGCGAGTGACCAAAGATGAGTGCGGTCTAGGGTTGTCCTGGTGGAATATGACACTCTTACGATTGACCAATTCTGGTCGCTTCTCCTTGATGGCTGTATTCAATTTGTCCAGTTGCTCATGGTAGATATCCGAATTAATTGTTTGGTTCCTTTTAAGCAGCTCAAAATATACCACACCCTTCCAATCCCACCAAACTGACAGCATAATTTTCTTTTGGTGACTATCAGCCTTTGGAGTGGTTTGTGGCGCTTCATCATGCTTGCACCGTGATCGTTTTCGATTGACGTTATTGTAAACAATCCATTTTTCATCTCCAGTTATGATTTGCTTCAAAAACGGATAATTTTCATTGCGTTTAAGATGCATATCACAAACGTTTAAGCGATTTGTTAAATGAATTTCTTTCAATTCATGTGGTACCCAAATATCAAGTTTCTTTACCATCCCAAGACGTCGTATATGATCATGTATGGTTGATTGTGGTATATTTAACTTCTCTCCAATCTCACGCTCAGTTATATGACGATCCGATTCGATTAAGGCCTTGATAACGTCATCATCAACTGCAATTGGCCGACCTGAACGTGGCTTGTCTTTGAGTGAAAAATCTCCCAAACGGAATTTGACAAACCAACTTTGGCACTGCGTTTCTTTTAAGGCTTTGTCACCATACACTTGACGTAACTTTTTAGCAACCTGAGCTGCATTTTTTCCTTTATGGAAATAATAAAGTAAAATATGACGAAAATGCTCTTTTGTGGGCTCCATATTAAAATTGCCGCCAAAAAATATAAACAAAAGTACGCGCGCTTTTCTCTAAAGCAAGGTAAAAGTGCCAGCTGATAACTCACAAAACCGAAAATGCCATAAAAGAGTCATAAGCCGTTAAAAAAATTGTCAACGCCGTTTCTATGCAAAATCTCCGGTTTCTTTTCGGTCAACAGAAATCCTTTTCGTTCATGATTCTGGGACGTGCTTTAATTTTGTGTGCGGACACTGTGCACACTGTGCATTGCACAGCTGTTTGTAGTGGCGATGCCAACTCGGCGGAGGACTGAGTTTTCAATGGATAAAAATTGAAAAAAAAAAATAAATAAATAAAAATAACTATTGTCTTTGAAATAAAATATTATTCTTAAATAAAAACCATATTTAATTTACATTGCATCTAAGAAAATCAGATTACAGGTTAATTAGTTTTTAAACGTTCCCTTCATCCATCTCTTAGCGGTATATTTAGCAATTTAATCTTTCTTTTGTATATAGAAAGATGACTTTTCTGCTACTTTGAATAATTTGTAGTGGTTTTTATTAAACTATTAAATTAAATAGCCAATTATTTTAAGTAGCGCATTGAAATTCACGGAATTATTGTTTTTATAAGAATTCAAAGGTGAACTAGTGAAATTCATCCGCGAACTGGTACCGGTGAACAGACTTGCTAGTGTGAACTGAGCTAAAATAAGTAGAAAAGTGCGAAAAATTAAATTAAACTAAAACAGTTGTTGTTTTATTATAATAACGAAACCGCGTAAGTGAACGCCACGCAAGGGCTCACCGTCTGTGATGGATGTTGTGTGTGTTTTGGGGTCAAGGCCAGCCGCTAGGCTGGCTGTGCTGTGCCATTGACGGTTGGACCGGACGAACGCAAGGGACGGACGGGGTCTGCCTGCTGATATTATGCTGCAACGTTACAGAGTTGGCGGCGCAGTTTTTGACTAAATTTATAACAAATGCAACGCGCACAGTTGTCGTTTGCCACAATTTCGTATTCACAAACAAGTGCCTGCTGTAAATTGATTTGACATATTCTAACGCAAATTGTCTGCCTATTTTACTTCTTTCAAAAATAGACAACTGTAAACAAAATTGCAACCAAGCAACAGTAATCACAGCCACCACCCCCCCAACCAAATCTCTCAATCACACACAACTACGCAGAGATGTCGCTCAAACCCAAAAGAGTCGAATTTGTTGAGGTCTGGCCGCGCCTGCGTGATATAGCCGAAGCGGTGATAACATTGAGTAAAGTCGATCGCTCTGTCTGGAACACCAGTTTCAGGTGAGACACATCTGGCAAATTAACACAGAAAAAAAAAAATCATTCAAATACCGAAAAGAAATATACTTGCAAAGTTCCCACATCCAAATATATATGTGTATATATATTTTGAAAATGAATTGCTAAAAATGTTCTTTTACTTATACATGTGTACGCGCTTAACATATATAGCGATGTGTACAATTTGTGTGTAGCGCAGCCGGAACCAATGGCCGATCGCTTGTACAACGAAACAAAGCATTTCCTGGAGGCCCACGTTCAGGAGATGTTAACAAAAAAAGTCTTGGCCGAACAGGATTCATCCAATGTCAATAGCACGACCAGTAAGCCAGATCTTCTCCAGCGCTACTACACCACCTGGATGGAATACAGTCAAGGCATTAAATATCTGCATCAATTGTATATGTGAGTAGTCAAAGCTATAATCCAGATCAAGAATCGTTTCATACAGTTCTATCTTCCCTCCGGCAGTTACTTGAATCAGCAGCACATAAAGAAACAGAAAATCAGCGATACAGAATCGTTTTATGGCAATATCTCAAGCGATGCAGCAGAACAAATGGAAATCGGTGAACTTGGTCTAGACATTTGGCGGCTCTATATGGTTGAGTTTTTGGCCACAGAACTGGTGCGGCACATACTCGAGGGTATTGCTGCCGATCGAGCTTGCAATGGCACTCTGGACTCGCATCGAGTGCAAATCATAAATGGAGTCATCCATAGTTTTGTCGAGGTTCAGGACTACAAAAAGACGGGTTCGTTGAAACTGTACCAGGATCTATTCGAGGCACCCATGCTGGAGGCCAGTTGTGCCTATTATACAAATGAGGCCAACAAGTTGCTAGAACGCTGCACTGTTTCCCAATATATGCAGGAGGTGATCAAAATCCTGGACTTTGAAAGTAAACGGGCCCAGAAATTTCTCTATGTCAGCTCATTGGCGAAACTGCGTAAGCAGTGCGAGGTTAATTTGATCAATGATCGCTTGGGTTTCATATACTCACAGTGCCGCGAAATGGTGTCGGAGGAGAGGCGACAGGATCTGCGCAATATGTATATCGTACTAAAACCCATACCCGACAATCTTAAGTCTGAATTAATACATACCTTCCTGGAGCACATCAAGAACGAGGGACTTGAGACTGTGTCGGCTCTGAAAGGTGAAAACATACATATTGCCTTTGTCGAGAATATGCTAAAGGTACATCATAAATATCAAGAACTAATTGCCGATGTGTTCGAAAATGATTCGCTATTCTTAAGCGCATTGGATAAGGCGTGCGCCAGCGTAATCAATCGCCGTCCAAGTGAGCGACAACCGTGTCGTAGTGCCGAATATGTGGCCAAATACTGTGATACACTGTTGAAGAAATCGAAAACCTGCGAAGCGGAAATTGATCAAAAACTCACCAACAATATAACAATTTTCAAATATATTGAAGACAAGGATGTCTACCAGAAATTCTATAGCAGACTATTAGCGAAAAGGCTGATACACGAGCAGAGTCAGAGTATGGATGCCGAAGAGGGCATGATCAATCGTTTGAAGGTAAATCTCAAATTATTTTATTTTATTATTAAATAATTAATTGATTTTATTTATTTATATATTTTTACAGCAAGCCTGTGGTTATGAATTTACCAATAAACTGCATCGAATGTTCACGGATATATCGGTATCAACAGATTTGAATAATAAATTTAATAATCACTTAAAAGATGTGGGCATACACTTAGGTAAGCTTGCCTTTAATTATTTTTCAAATTTTTATTAATTTTATTTACCATTTTTATAGGCATCAATTTATCAATTAAAGTGCTGCAGGCAGGCGCTTGGCCTTTAGGTTCAACACAAGTAATACCCTTTGCTGTGCCCCAGGAATTCGAAAAGTCCATTAAAATGGTGAGTTGCTGGACTTATTAAAATGGATCTAATTTATTAAAATTTTTGTTTTTTTTTTTATGAAATTACAGTTTGAGGATTATTATCACCATCAGTTTAGTGGTAGGAAACTTACCTGGCTGCATCATATGTGTCACGGCGAATTGAAGCTAAGTCATCTGAAAAAGTCCTATATTGTGACAATGCAGACGTATCAAATGGCCATAATATTGCTATTCGAGACATGCGATAGTATGACCTGTCGGGAAATACAAAACACCTTGGAGCTGAACGATGAAACGTTTCAAAAGCATATGCAGCCAATGATTGAGTCAAAACTATTGAATGCTAGCTCCGAGGATCTTTCCGGCGAGACCCGAATTGACCTAAATTTGGAATATACAAATAAACGTACTAAATTTAAGATTAGCTCAGCCCTACAAAAGGAAACCCCTCAAGAGGTAAGCAGCAGAAATCCGAACAAAAGCAAAAGCAAAATCAATTTCAATTCAATTCAAATCATTTCAGGTGGAACACACGATCAATTCGGTCGACGAGGATCGTAAACTCTTTCTGCAAGCTGCCATTGTGCGAGTCATGAAAGCCCGCAAAGTGCTCAAACATAATGCACTGATACAAGAAGTGAGTGTCATTAACACACTTCTCAATTTATTTCAAAAAATTATGAATTGTGTTAAGCCCATTGATAAACTAATGCGCTTTCAATTGAGCTGTTATACGCAAATTATATTATCAGTGTTTTTTGAGAGAATGAATTTACAAATTTTAAAAGAAATAGCCGATTGTGAAACACTCTTCAGCATTAGTTGGAATATTTAAAATATTGTGATTTTTTTTTTCAAAAATTTAAATAATTATTTTTATTATTGGTTTGTTTTTTTTTTTTTGTTTTTTGCAGGTTCTCTCATTATCAAAGGTCAACTTTACGCCTAATATAGCCATGATTAAGAAATGTGTGGAATCATTGATTGATAAACAATATATTGAGCGGACTGCGAATTCGGGTGATGAGTATAGTTATATGGCTTAGATGACGTCATTGCACCATGGGGCAAGCGACCAATTGTTATGGCAGCTAAAAAATCTAGTTTTTTTTTTACACCTCAAAAAAGAAATATTTAAAACTTTACTTCTGATACTACCAAATCTTCCGGGCGTTATAAAAAAATATATTTTTTTTTTTGGCTATCTATAGAGGTCATTTGCCCCACTGTGCCTTGAGGCAGATTTAGAAATGAACACTTAAATAATAATAATAAAAAACAAAAACAAAACAAAAATAATAATTCAACACCCAAAGCCAAAAGCGGCATATTTGTTTAAGAAAGTGCAACTCACCTCCTTCCTATTTCCTATCCACTTTTTTGACATAGCAAAAACTACGACAAGTCTGTATCAATTAAAATTAGTTTGTATTCTTAGCTAAAGAAGACAGCATTGAAATTATGAACTTCAAAACTACAAAAACAAAACTCAAATGTCTCGTTTTCGATTACAATTTGATGATGATAGATCAAACAAAATAAATATTAAACAAAAAAAAAAAAAAAAAACTAGAGAATTCTTTAATTAAAATAACAACAACAACAACACATTCATCAATGCATCCAATTTAATTAAATTATTATTATTATTTCTTGTAACATATTTTACATTGTGTGTTTTAACTTTCTTTTTCTGGTATTTTGTGAAATTCTCTGTTTTTTTTTTTCTTTTTTTCTCTCAAAAACAAAATTTGAGTAAAGTTCAAAATCAAATTTGTAATTTAGAAAAATGTAATTTTTTATTTGTCCAGCGAATATTAAAAATTATTGTTTATGTTAAATATAATTGGTATATATATTTTTTTTTTCAAATTATTAAAAATTGATTTTTTAGAGTAAAAAAAAAAATACTGTTAAAATTTTGAAATTACTTTGAACCAAAAAAAAAAAAAAAAAAAATTAAAAATGAATAAAATACTTTTGTGTGTCTGTGTGTGTATGTTTTTTTTTTTTTTTAATTTATAATTAATAATTTTCATTTATTTTGGTAATTGAATTCGTCAAGTTGTGTTTTATTGTTTAGATTGAATTCTCAATTTTGTTGGATGCCAAAAATGATCACATTTAATAATCCATTATCTTCCGAGCTTTTAGATGTATTTAAAAAAGTACACAAGTGACAGCAGTGCTTTTCCTTTTCATAATATAAATATTTTTGTTATTTATTTTTGTTTCACTACTTTTCTAAAAATATATTCAATAATATAAATATAATTAATTGTAATAATAAATACCAACTTTACTTGCTACCGCATACAATAATAATAATAATAATTAATATTATATTTCATAAATAATTCGTTAATAATACTTTCTTTCTGCAACTTGATACTCTTTCTGTTGGCTTTTTTTTTCGGCTTGCTCATTATGTTTTTTTTTTTTTTTCTGGGTGACAGAAAATGAGAACCAAAACTTGTTGAACTTTATTTTTATTGATTTTATTTTTACTTGCCTTTCATAATATATTTTATATTTCGTATTGTTATTTATATTTAATGACTAGTAAACGTTTACAGTTTTTGTTCTTATTCTTCTTCTTCATCATCCCACATTCATCATTCAAAACCAAAAAGATTCGTTTCGTAATATAAAAAGATTCATTTAATTTTTTTATTGCTCATTTGTAAAGTTAAAATCGATGAGCTTCTTTTATTTTTAGAATTTAAAATTTGCAGTTTTTTCTTTTTTTTTTTTTTGAAAAAATTCCTCATAATTTTATTATTATTATTATTTATTTTTTAAGTGTGGAGGGCGTTAATTATAATTATTATTTTGTCATACAATTAAGTTTTTTGCCAGAAATAATTTCGGCTTGGAAATGTATTTTTTTTTTTTTTTCGTTTTTTGGTTGGCCAAATTTGGGAGTTCTTCAATACTGGGAATATCTAGGGCGCTATTTAAAAAATATTGCACTAATGCCCGCCTAGATAAAATATCCTTCAATGCCTTTTTTTCTTCTCAAATATTTTTTTTTTTTCAAAATAATTTGAAAAACTTTTGGATTTCGTTTCGGGTTTGGTTTGAGCTTATAAAATATTTTGGGGAAAATACCGAAACATACTCACTTATTATATTCTCAAACATCATATAAAGTAAGTAATGCTGCCTAGAACCCTAAATGGTTCAGTTACTTCAAACTATATATACATATATATAGCATATATATATATATATATATATATATATATATATAGATCTAAATATAAATTCAGTGCTTGTATAATTATTTCATTTTTATTGTGTTTTCTCCTTTTTCTTAAATTTGCTCATATTTGCTGCGTGCTTCTCTGTCAAATTGTGGGTGTGTCTTAGTGCGGTGTGGGTCTGGTCTAAGGCCCCCTGAATTCTGTCTTCTCATACTTAATAATTTTTGTTTGGAATATTAAAATTTTTTGAATACGAAAAAAGTATACAAATTTCTTATATCGCCTTGGGGGGTCTCTTGCTTGCTTGTATTTCAAAATTGTTGTTGTTTTGTTTTTTTTTTATAAATTTTTGTTTTTTTTTTCGCTTTCAATATTATTTTTTTTTCTCAGTCTTTACGATTCACGGCTTTGTGCATTTGAATTTTATGTTTTTTATTATTTTCCATATAAATTTTACGACCGATTTTTGATGAATGTGGAAGATATATCTATAAATATATCTGTATTTAGGTGAGCGAACTTACGACAAACGAGCGTGAGAAAAATTCGAAACAACTACAAAAAGGTGCCTCGACAATTGTGTGTATGTGTGTGTGTGTTTGTGTGTGGTATACGAGTATTTAGATTAAGAATTTTATATTTTCAATTTTTTTTTTTTTTGTTCTAAAGAGCAAATTTAGCATGATGTTGTCTGGACAGATTTCCAAATCCAAAGAAGTTAGAAGGAGAGCTCGAGCTTCAGACACACAAGACTAAGTACGATTATCAAGTATTTTATAAAAAAAAGACTCTTTTATAAACTTTTGTAAATTTGGGGGCAGTGTTAATGGCTTGTGGATCGATTTCAGCCTGCTGAACTATATATAGAATTACTGATCCAGTGAAGTGGTTTTCGTACGCTTCCAGAGCGTTTTGAAGAGGCCCTTCTTTTTAGGTTTGGGATTAGTGCTGGCGCCAGCGGCATTATCCTTACGGTTGGCATTATCTTTACGTTTGGTTGAGCCTGCAATCATATTTTATGAGAAAGACCTTTTTTGGGTTAAGTGTATTTACCAACCTGTATCGAATTCATAGGCATGTCTACTATTGTTCTCATCCATGGGGTGATCACTGTAGGCCTTATGCTTGCGTTCCTTATTATGCTCTGAAGGATACAAGATAATTAGGGTATAATAAAGATTCCAGATGGAATTAAGAAAGAGCTTACTTTTTTTGGTTATCAGCAAGCTAGTTACGCGCCTCAGAGCCTCGCGTGGCGATTTGTTCAAAAAGGAAGGCGTTAAATTTGGAGGCAAGGTGAGCGGTTTTCGGGACTGGCCTGTGCCAGACATACCAGCCGGATTGTCCCATACCCGCACCGAAGCCAGGCGATCTATATTCTCCGTGGAGGCAGGCCGTAAGCCTCGTTGCTTGGGATACCAACCACGTCCCGGGGCGCCGGTCATGCGGAGCATTTCATTGGAGGCTAAGGCATGATTTATGGAACGTTGTCGGCAAATCTGGGCAGTGCCATAGTTGCCACCTTACAAGTAAAAATATAAAAGAGACTATTAGTTTTTGGTTGAAACTTTTCGGGGCTTTAACTAACCTCCTATGCCTACTATAGAAGTGCCCATGTTGATGCTATTCGATGTGCAGGAACGTGGAGCTGTGCGGGAACCGCTCACAGGCACTTGCTCATTTTGGCGGCGATATGGCGTACGTGGTATGTCACAGCTGCTGGCCAGAATAATCATATCATTTGAAAAAACAACTCAAAAATTGATCTACAATTCTGGGCTTACCCTCTGGCAAAGATTGGAGTTTCAGGAAGACTACATGAGGTTTGCAGACGATGCTCTTCGCGCGGCGATTGCTTCAAGCTTCGTTTGGTGCCGCTGGTGATATACAAGCGTCGATACGAATTATATCCATCACACGAACCGATTGTGCCAGAGGCTGGTGGGGGCACTGGCGGCATTGGACCGGCAAGCGTGGGTGTGGTCATGCCACCGCTACTGCTTAAGCCAAATAGTTTTGATGAATATTTGCGGTACTGAGAATCTATAGACGATGATTTCATGGTATTGCTGGAATGACCCAGGCCCATGCGATGTGGTGGCACTGCTGGCGGCATCATGAGGCCCTCACCAAAGCTGGCAGACTGGTGAGCCGGAGCTGGCGGAGGTGGCAGTTCATCATTAAAGTGACGCACCACGGCCACATTATCACGACTGCGTCGCGTGTAGCTATTGCTAGACACAGCGGTACCCGAAGCTGTGGCATGGACTTCCACTATCGTGGTGTTGGTATTCAGACTGCCACCACAGTAGGCGGGCATGGGCACAGCCTGGGCGGGCAACTCTAACTGCTTGCGGGACTCCACGGGCGAAGGTGGTAAGGGAGCATCGTAGTCAAAAAGATCAGGGTTGGACGAAGGCGGCGATGGGGGCAAAGGACCAAAGGCAGCATTCTGGGAAAGCAGCATTTCCTTGGCGCTCTCCGATTTATGAACGCCCGGACGAAATTCAAGCACACGCTTAGCATGCATTTCAGCAGCGGTTGCTGAAGCCACCGAAGTGTTGCTAGCTCCAGCTAATCCTGGAACACCACCTAAGGCCACAGCTCCAGCTCCACTCTGGCCGACAATGGGAATGTCTCCACGCAACAAAGCGCTGATATTATTCTCGATTTGTTTGAGTGGTGCACAACCATAGCTGAAATCGGATAGCTCTTCGTCCTCTTCCAGTGTGGGAGCCAAATCAGTACGTGGTGTGGTGGAATTAGATCCACGATGCTCTGTAGAGTTAAGGGTTCAATAATACATCAAAGCGTAAGAGTTTTATACACCGACTTACCATAGTCTTGTTGCTGCGGTGGAGGTGGAGGCAAAGCATTTCCATTGTAGGCAAATATATCATAGGCATTTCCATTTAAACGCGCCTCATCGAATTCCTCCGAACTCGAGGTATTATCTGGCATGGACTCGGCACTTAGACGCTTCTCGTTCAGCTGCTGCTGCAGCATGGCTGTCTTGGTCCGGGCTGGCTTAATCAGTTCCTTATCCCCGCATATGTCCAGAGAAAGGGCCGCACGCTGCGAAGCCGCCATTTCCAGACCGCGTCGGGTATGCGCTGCTGCCGCTTCGCATTCCTTGTAGACAAAATTCATCTCGGATGCCGGCGGTGGTGGTGGCAAGGCAGATTCACTTTGCTCACTGTCACTAGTATAGAATTCGTTGCTTATGGCTCCAGGACCTGAGAGAAGACGCGGTGGCTTTGGTTTGCTAAATATTTCGGCAGCTCGTACGGGTTTCTTTGCCGATGATCGGCGTATAATAAATGTGCCTTTACCCAGCATGCTTTGTTCGTTGTAGGCATTATGGCTATTGAAATCTGTCGAGTTGCTGGACCTAGTATGAGACTGAGGGGCAGAATTTGTTGATTTAAGTTCAGAAATTTATTTTACATGTATTAATAGTTTCTTACCTTTTTAAGCGCTGCGCCCATGGGTTTTTTCGAATTTACAGCGAAACCTGCATTTTTAGATGCCTTTTTCTTATTGCTTTTAAAGTAAATCTCCCAGGCCACACCGTTCTGCTTGACCGGTGTTAGATCGGTAGAGATGGTGGACTCTTCCAGTGAATCCTCTGAATAATCATCATCTTTGCTGAGCTTAGCAGCGTTCACCATGTTCATATTCGAGGCCGCTGGGGAGGCCTCGCCACTGGAGGTGTGCTGTGAGCCGGAGGACGACGTGGAGCTATTGGAATGTGGATTCAGCATATGGCAAACCTCTTTATGCTTCTCAACCGAATTGAGAAGTCGTTTGCTGCGTGCCCCATCGCAAGCTGCCTTAGATGAGGGCCCTGGATAAATGGTAACCGGATGTTCATTTGGCATGGGCTCAGGCAATTTGGCCAGGTTGCCACGGAGCACGGCATTATGTACGGCACTGATGTCGATGCCCAGGATATTCCGTTCGCCGTTGCAACTGCCAGTGCCAGTGCGTGTGGCTGCCAAGGCGCCCGAAGAGTTGCCCACCGAAACACCGCTGCCCACATGGGAAGAGGTCCGTGCTCCACAACAAGGCAGACTGGAGTAATTGGAGTTGGTGGCTGGTGTGGTATTGGCGCTACGGGCCTTTGGCTGACGATGGCAGAGAAACGGGTATGCGACATGTTAATTGGATTTCGTTTTGACTGGTTATGGAAATGGCTTTTGTGGTCGGAGGCGGTCCGACTTGGGCTGCTACTCACCAGAGTTGTTTGTATGAGTGGTGTGGTTGTTGTTTCCTGACTGTGCTCCGCCTCTGACAATTTGGTTAGATTTTCGGCTGTGCCATCGACTTCATTGAAACTACCTTCGGGCACCGTATCAGTGCTGGGCGTTTGTGGCACATCTTCAGAGTCTTTCTTGGACATACTGAAATACGTTGTTGAAGTGTTTGGCTAAGTAAATTATATATAAATTGCTTTCATACGTACTTAAGTCTACTTATAGACAGACAGACTGGCAGGGTTTTAATGATTTAACGAGTAAATAAACATAATATTCGGTTGGAAGCAAATTGCATAGGTCATAAGGTGTGGATATATTTTTCGACAAAAACAAACTCAAAGCATTTGTGTTTTTTCGAAATGATTTAAATGACTCTTAAAATTTGAAGTGATTTTCCCATATGGTCTAGTGGTTAGGATATACATTTTCTTTCGTAATTTTCCCATATGGTCTAGTGGCTGGGATAATATTTGTTCTGCTTTACTTACTTTTTGCGACTCAAACTCATATAACCGTCATCTTCGGATTGATTTTCACCACTATTACTGTGCAAGGCTACCGGTTTGGTGGTGGCTTCCTCGAATTCTGAAATTATATCATCCAATACCTTTATTGGCTCAGGTATATCATCCAATGAGATTGGCTCCAGTGAAGATTGAGGCTCCAATGACTGCATCAGCTCACTGCAAAACGAAATGAAATGAAAATGTAATTAGGCGCTTGTAACAGAGCAACCTTCATAGAGCTCAGTTCCCCCAACCCCTCGGCCCGGAGCCGCAATCTTTTATTTTTAATTCATTTACAGTCGCCGGCGACATACTTTTGCTTTTGTTGGCTTTGGTGCTCCGATGAGGGCGATTCAACGCTATCCAATGCTGTGCCAGCATCCAACGATGACAACGACTCTAAGGCAGCCGGTTCGGTCTCATCGAGGCCAATGAGGCCACCGTTCGTTGCCATATCAGCTGGTGGCGTTTCCAGCTCCAACGCCTCCACAAAGTCGTTCGAATCGCGTGCACACGATTCAGGTATGCTGGCCATTATGCGATTCTCATTGAATCGGGTCTGCTTTTGTTTTGCTTGCTCTTCCCTCTCGTTTCCACCTTTCCTTTTTTTTTTAGTTATTTGTGTGTTTTATTTTATTTTTTTTTTTTCGTTTTCTTTGTATTCGTTGTCGTTGATTATGAAAATGTAATCAATGCGCCCACCACCACCGCCACCGCCTCATGGGTATTGTTGGGTTGCGTTGTGGCTGTCGCTTCTGCTGGCGTCGTTGCTATTTCAATTTTCATCTATGCAATGTGTGAAAGTGATTGGCGTTTTTTTCAGGTCATTAAATTCGTCATCGAATTGGTTTAGCTGCCGCTGCTTTTGGGGGACTGAGTTTATTCCGGACTGCTGCTGACCTGTGAAGAGAGTTGTAAAATGTTCTCAATTAATAAACTCTCACCCTTAGTTTCTTTCGTCCTCTCAACTGTGTTTGTTGTTGTTATTATTATTATTATTATTTGAAGTCATGTAATCTCATATAATCTGCTATTCAGTCGAAGCTATTAATAAGTAATTAATATTGATTTTGGGTATAGAGCCAATGGGCTTGATAGCCAATTAGTTTTAAATTTCGCATATCACACTTGGCGTGCTTGGGATTGGATTTTGTGGTGGACAGGGAACCTTCTACTTTAGTTTGGATTCAAGTTTGACAATGATTAAGGTTTTCGTGATTACAGTTTGAGTTGCGAATAGATTAACCTTATTAGGCTGACCTTGATTAGTGAAATTATTTGCTTCTCCACTTTAGAAGTGTATTCTAAATTTTACAAAAATTTTTTTCTTCATAATTCCGAGAAATTTGTAAAAACGATTTTGTTCAAGTTTCAAACAAGTAAAAAACTGATAGTTTCAAATGAAACCTCAAAATGCTTCGACTTTGTTTTTTGAATGGCTTCTTTCATTGTTAGCTCGAACAGTTCTCAACTCTAACAAGATATTATCGAATTTTAGTGTACTCGTAGAATTGTCCAACAATTTTAAATTGATTTTTCGCCTGGAGTTGGTAAAGGTGTAAAAATTGTGTGTGTGTGAGTTTGTGTGGTGTGCGAAAAGAGTGCGAGAACTACTCTACTCGTTTCATTCATCTTTTTCTATACATTTTGTAGAGAGGAGTTATGTGTGCCCACACACACTCATACACACACACCAGCAAACATATTTTCTATATAGTGCTGTTTCAACCAGGTTTGCACATACATACAGAAACTTTGTATAACGTGCTATATATAAACATGTCATATACACGTTCGCTCTGTTAACTATTTTTTTTTTTTTTTGTTTTACCTTTTGTTTTGCGAACAAACTTTTGTGTCTCACACACACACATACAAAGGTTAGCGCTAAAAAAAAACTACCCGGTGGGTGGCCTAAAAACGCAAACGAAACACACAGAATACCCGTTTAAACTAAAGCAAAACTTGAATAGAATTTGCATCCTTTATTGGGCAAATAGCGGAAATTATAGACATAGACAGCAACACAAAAAAATAACAACGCATAAGTTATTTAAGTTTCTAATTCGAAAAATTTCATTTCCGGTTTATCAGCCAATGTCTATTGAAAGATTTACATGCCGACAATTTTTTTCCACCCACTCTTTCTTCGCCTTTCTGTATTTACCTACACAAACACAGGCAAATACATTTCTACACACTCACTCACTGAGAGACTAACTGTAAAATTTACTGCGGTGTCGGCCGCTGCTTTTGCCTTTTGCTTTACTGAATGAAGTTGCTTCTGCTTGTCGCAGGGAGTCTGGCATCGATTTTTCATATGCAGGCAAACTCACACACACACTCGCACTCGACTCACACACTTCAGAGCGCTGAACACCCCCGCACTCTTTGCCGAAATTTGAATTTTTTTTTTTTTATTATGATACACACACGCATATAGATTTGAATAATAATTACAGTTAAAAGCTTTTTTGGTCTCTGTGCTGAAAGGTCAAATCAAAAGTCTTTCAATTGGAAATGTTCCTAAAAATACACAAAAACCAAAAAAAGAAAAAAATTGAATGCGTGCGAGTGAGAGACAAGAGACTATCAAGTTGAACTGGCAGACGACGCGGCGGCTTTTGCTTTGTGTTCCGCAAGACGCACAAACAACAAAAACAGACGCCCCAGCAACGCATTTCCTCTAAATTAATGTTTTGCAATTTTCTTATTAGAATTATACATATGCACGCACACTATTACAAACCCACGCATACAAGCGCGACGAGATTTAATTTTTTTGTTGCCAAAAATCGTAACCATAT
Organism: Scaptodrosophila latifasciaeformis; assembly: GCA_037075145.1. NCBI lineage: Eukaryota > Metazoa > Arthropoda > Insecta > Diptera > Drosophilidae > Scaptodrosophila > Scaptodrosophila latifasciaeformis. The sequence goes on along the minus strand of JBAMCM010000217.1, from coordinate 20,071,083 downwards.
AAACTGTCCCGGACGAATCGCGCGTTGCGCGTTTCATATGTATGCAACTGAATAAAAAGAAATCTAATTCGAATTGGCTACCCCGTAAGCCTTATTCCGATTGGAGTGAACTAGTTCGCAAATTCCATTTCAAAACAGCTGTCACTTAACAGAGCTCTGTTAGTTCAACATTTCTGTTGTTTTTTTGTTTCTCTCTGTATTTCTTCACAATTCTTTTATATAAACTTAAGATTATAATAATGATTTACTTGATTTATTTTTGTTGTTGTGTTTTTACTTTCTTGTTATACAATTAATAATCATCATCAAATTTGCTTTTATATGTGTTGGATAGGTTGGTTGTTGTTGTTGTTTATTTTTAGAACGCTGCCACCGGCTGGTGATGATGTGGGGGGATCTTCTCTTTTCTAAATGGGCCACCATTTGATTTTGTTCGCAACTCAGCCTGCTGGCGGCGTTCGGACCCTTGATGTGCGTTTATCGTGTTTACAATTTGTCCAGGTATTGAGACAAGTCGGGCAGACCTTCCTTGAGACCCTTGCGTTTACGAGTATCTTGCACAATCTGGTAGGGTTTGCTGGATGGTTCGCATGGATCACCAGGCAGAACTTGCCAATGATCGAACACGCACTGTGGGAAGGCCTGACCACCGGTGTTGGAGCGCAGATCAGCGGTGAAGCCGAACGACTCGTTGACAGGCAAGTAGGCCTTGACGACGAACATGGGGGTGCCCACGACTTGAGCCTCTTCGAAGACATGACCACGACGTCTGTTCAAGACACCGTAGATACCGCCGACGGCGACTTCGGGACATTGGATTTCACACAGATAGACGGGCTCCATCAGACGAGGGCCGGCGGTGATTGCGGCGGCGTACAGGCAACGACGAGTGGTTGGAATGATCTGGCCACCACCACGATGGATGGCGTCAGCGTGTAGGGTGACATCATAGATGTTGAAACGAACACCACGCATGTTCTCATCAGCCATGATACCCTCCTTGGTGGCCCACTGGAAGCCAGCAATGACAGAGTCCTTAATTTCATTAAGGTATTGCACGGACTTGGTGCAATCCAAGATGAAGTTGGGTCCGGTACCGTCGGGACCGAAGCACCAGATCTTACGGGCCTCAGTTACATCATAGTCGTATTTTTCAGCCAAGTAACGAGCACGGATCTTGAAATCGTCCTTGGAGCTAACATCACCATTGTCAATATCTTCGGGCAGACCGTCAGGCATGGGCAGAGCCTTCATTTGCAGACGGTTGTGCTTGTTGGGAGACTTGGACAAGCACATTTGGTTGGATTCCTCAAAGACGGTCTCGCGGTAAGACACAACAGGGTCGGATTTCTTAAGAGGAATGCAAGCATGATCCTCCTCCAGATCCTTAAGGCAAATTTCCAAATGCAATTCACCGGCACCAGCAATAATGTGCTCGCCGGACTCTTCGATGATACATTGCACCATAGGATCGGACTTGGCCAAACGCTTGAGACCCTCCACCAGTTTGGGCAAATCGGCAGGGTTCTTGGGCTCCACAGCCACGCGCACTACAGGGGACACAGAGAACTTCATGACCTGGAAAATCACATTTAAGAAACAAGAATTTAGGTACGAACTTTTGGTTAGATTAAATGCTGTGAATTACCTTCATGTTGTGGGCATCCTTGAAAGTGGTGATGGTACCAGTCTTGACCAGGAACTGATCAACACCGACCAGTCCGCAAATGTTGCCAGAGGGCACATCCTCAATGGCTTCCACATAGCGACCCATCATCAGGATGGTACGCTGGATGGCCTTCTCGTACAGATCCTCCTTCTTGCCGGGCACATAGTTGGGACCCATGATGCGGCACTTCTGGCCAGTAGCCACCTTGCCGGAGAACACACGACCAAAGGCATAGAAACGGCCCTTATCGGATGTGGGCACCATCTTGGAAATGTACATCATAAGAGGACCATCGGGATCGCAGTTCTTAACGGCAACAGCGGCCTCATCGTCCTGGGGACCTTCGTACAACATCTCCATACGGTATTTCTGAGCAACCACTGGTGAGGGCAAGTGGATGGCAATCATCTGAAGCAGAGCCTCACCGGCTGGCAGCCAGGTGCGCATCACGGTCTTCAGCAAAACTTTGCCGTCCTTATCCTTATCCTCGTGCTTCAGGGTCACACCAATCTTCTCTAGCAAGACGGGGATCTCCTCCTTCTTGTAGTTCATGATGGCATCGAACACCTTGTAGATGGGATCCAAGATGTACATGCAGAAGGAGCGCTTGTTGTCAGCCTCCTTTTGTTTCTGCCATTTCTTGGTCTTGGCATTGAAGAAGTTCTCACCCCACAGACTGTTTAATTTTTGGAAAGATTCACAAATTAGTTTCTAGCCAGGAACTGGGAATGGTCTAAGAATGTAAAGCTTCTGCCTTAGCATGGACCGTTTAGACATTAGGAAAGAGGTCGCGGTACAGCGTTTCAGCAGAGGCTTTTCATGCTAATCTCGATCGGTTAGGAAAGGACTGGCAAATTTACTCTGCTTTTATTTTTGTGGCACTTGTGAAGCCCTCAGCACGCGTCATCCTTAGATTCCCGAAGGCATCTAAGAAATGACACGCTCAGCCACACACGTTTTGTGCTAAAAGCTTCAAGTAATGAAATGAATGGGTTGGACTTACCGGTTCATTAGCTTGACCACATCGATCTTGAATTTCTCAGAGTACATTTCGGAGAACTGCTTGAGGGTGAAAGCCCAGCCGTGCAGACCAGAACCGAAACCGACCGAACCCTTCGATGGATCCACACGCACTTCACCCATTGGACCGCCATCGTCATTGTAGGTGGCAATAATGACGTTCACGTTCTCAACAATACGCTGGAAAGTTTGGTACAGCTCCTCAGCATCCAATTGCAATTCCAACAAAGCACGGTCCATCTTGTTCATGAACAGAATGGGCTTGATACGCTCAGCAATGGCTTGGCGCAGCACAGTTTCGGTCTGGACGCATACACCGGATACACAATCCACAACGACCAGGGCACCATCGGTCACACGAAGGGCAGCAGTGACTTCAGAGGAGAAATCAACGTGTCCGGGTGAATCGATCAAGTTGATCAAGAAACCCTTGCAGTCCTTTTCACGCTGATCGGCATGGGTGATGAACACCAAATCCTTATCCTCAACCTCGAAGTACATAGAGATGGCGCTGTGGATGAAAAAAGTTCAAGTAAAAACAATTGAAATTTTTAGAAACAGATTGGGATTTAGGGGTCGAGATTTATTGCTTACGTCGACTTGATGGTAATGCAGCGTTCCTGCTCATCCTTACGGGTGTCGGTGAAACGGGTTTCACCAGCCTTGGCACCAGCAATGATACCAGCCTTTGACACCAGGGAGTCGGTCAGAGTGGATTTTCCATGATCGACGTGAGCGATCACAGACATGTTGCGAATGTTACGCTTCTTGTCCATGAGGCCACGGATTTCATCGACTGTGAAGTTGACCTACATAACGAATGCAGGAGAGAAAAAAATGAATACAAAAATGTGAGAGGTGCGCTCATTTAAGATGGCGTCTGCATCATACACACACACACATTTAATTTCTTTTTGCAATTTTGAGGTTAGATCAGACAACAGCAACAGTATTTCTCTATTAGTTCTACAAGTTGAGGAATTTCACAAGAATTACACACACACCTACATATTATCATCGTCCACTTTGCTTTCGTTTGTGTTGCCAGCCAAGAATTTCAATATCAATTTCAAAGTGCACACGTCATTTTCAGGCCACTCGGTCTATTTTCTTTTTTGTTTCTTTTGAATGCCTTTCATTGCCTTTGTTCTGTGCCTTGCACATACATATACATATATATGTATGCATTCAAATGTGTAAATGATTTCTATGTGGCATAGGGAATGGTCACGTCTGCAATTTTGAAATTGATTTATGCACTTCCGAGAAGCCAGCACACTCGAAATATCCACACATAACATATTTTCTTTTCCTGTAGTTGCGTTTTACGAAGCTATTTTTTATTATTTTCACCTACCATTTTGGATGTTTGATGATTTTTCTTGGACCAACTTTAAAAACACTACACGCCTGCACTGGCGTATTGACAGAAAAGACCGAACCTGGTGAATCGATGCTTGTCAAAAGTATCGATGCCTACTTGGCCACAGGGCTTCTCTGCTTGCCTATCGGATACCATCTAGTCGATATACTTGGTCTTCCCTGCCAACGCGTTTGGAATTAGTATTCAAAATGTGAAATACTTTTAACATAAAATCCGTTTTTGTTAAATTATGTTGTTTTGTAATTATGCTTGTCTTTTCTTCTTTTTTGGGATAAACCTTTACATTGATTGATTTGTTTATTGCAGTATTACGAAAGAGAAAAAACTTATTCAGAGTACAAAATCAGCAGTCAGCTAAAATTGAATTGTTTTGAATTAAAAAATTTAAAGAAACCAAGAAGACATTTCATTAAATTAAATGACATTCGACGAGACAGTCCTTACAAGTTACAGTTTAGTAAAGGATGCACAAAATAGCAAATTGTGAGTGCAAAATTTGGTACTAAAAAAAAAAAAGTTTTATTCAAATAATTGGGGCAGTGCCCGAATATAATGTACTTTACTCAAAACTAAATTAAAATATCTCAAAATTATCAAAGACTTAAGCACAGAAAATTAATAGATTTAAATAACGATATTTCTATCATTTCAGCAGTTCTTTTTATAAATCCATTTTGCTTTTCCATGATTTTTCTTATCCGTTTTGCCATTCAAAAATGTTGCCAGACAAACTTCACCACAGGTTAGCAATATAAAAGTTGCTGGCCGTATTAAAGCACTCAAACTTGAGTGAACTCCGGATAACACACAAAATTTTTGCTAAGAACCGCAGCAATGTTGCTGGCTCAATGTTCGATGTTCGAAGCTGTTGGCCGTTTTTGAGCAACAATGCTGCTGGCCAGTTTTGAGCGTGAAAGATTTTCTCAAACATGTTGCCAGTCTCTTTTGGTCGTCGGAGAATTTGTGAAAATTTGTTTTTCAGTTTTCTTATGAACTTCGTGCTGTGCCGGTCTAAGGGCTTAAACATAAAAAATAAAATAAATAATATAAATAAGAAAGCCTACAAAAAAAAAAATAATAAAAACCAAAGTCAGTGATATCTGTGACAAATGTGTGTGCACAATAACCAAAATATATAAAATTTTTAACTTTATCAAAAAAAAAAAAAAAATTTACTTTGTGAAGTGCATTTAAATAAAAAATATTTGTTATTTTCGGATTGGTAATTAAAAAATTATTAGAATTCTGAAAATTTTCCAGTTTTGTCCAAAGCTTTGCGGTCTTTCCAAAATTATTAAAAAAAAAATGTTTTTTTTTCCAATTTTTTATCTTTGATTTATAATTTGTAATTTAATCCAGTCAAAGGGAAGCAACAAAAAATAATCACATCAGCGCATTAAACTTTTGCTCCGCCAAGCGAGAAACCCCTTTATGGGAAACTTTTTCCTTGGCCTTTTGATGTTGTGGGGAAACAAAAACGCGAATAACCCTGACAAAGCTTTAGACAATAAAAAATAATTATAATGAATAAATACATCATAAAATTATAAGAAAAAAATGAAAGAAAAACGCACAACAACAATAACGGAAATGAGGGTGAAAACCCAACCAATTTTTCTTTTCATTTCTGAAACGGCGACAACTTTGCCGCGCTTCGCATTTCCTATTAGAAAATCCTTTTTACGCGCTTAGCTTACCGTTCCGCGTCCACGGAGAAGGAGCAAAAAAAAAAAGCCCAAAAAAATAAAAGAAAAATTGTACACGTCTTAAAAGTTTTGAGAAGCAAAAAATAAAAATAAAATAAAAAAATTTCTGCTCCCTTTTTTTATTGAAGCGACTAGCAGGAGGCTGGCAGGCAAACAAAGTAAAAGTTAGAGCGAAAGTTCTTCTTCTGTTATGTGCAACGTGTGGAAAGTGCGCCAAAAATAAAACAACAAAAGCGCAGCAGCACACGGAAAGTTTAATTCGATTTTAGTGTGTAACAATCAGTGCGAAAAACGCCAAGCAAAAACCAACAACAAAGACACTGCCAAAAAGCGTGACAAAAAAAAACACACACACACACAGAAAGAGAAAACTTTGAATTGTCGTGTCTACCTGTATGTGCCGGTTTCCTTTGCCCTGCCCCCCTGGCGGCGTCCTTGTTTCACAATAAGGAAGAAGGAAAACAGTAAAAGTGGATTAGCAGACGCCATCAACCGGCGGAGAACTGCACCCCAGCTGCCGCACCTTCACCTCACCTCCTCCTCCACTTGAGGGGTGGCTAGAACCTGCTTCTTCTTCTTCTTCTAGCGCAATTACAATAATTCTACTACGAAAACTACTACTAAATGCTTTGGGACTTTTTGGATTAATGCCGAGCGTTTAGTTCTCATTTCGTTTGCTCTGATGGAATTTTGTAAGTCAGTTTTAAATATTTTCCAAATCGAAAATAATTTAAATTAATATTGTCTTGGTGGAATCTCTGTATTAATTATTGAATTCTGTAAATACCGTTCAGTGGATAGGATGTAGATCACTTTTTAATCCAAGAAAATATACGGAAAATGTTCATAAGCTGGCTTCTGAAATATAAAGGGAGATCTCTAATATTCCCATGTATCCTATCAATTCCAAGCTCAGATATTTCCAAAGAATTCTCTTGGAAATTTCTACAAATTAATTCGGGACATTTTAAGACTCCCCTTGAAGCTGTAGTTGTATTTTAGGAGAGGGACTTCTGTCTACTAAAAGATCAGATATTATATTTTGGTCTGGAACTTTTGACTTCGCTTTTATGTTTCGCTATATTATTGCATGTTTCAAAGATTTCACAAAAGATCAAAGATTTCATAGAAGATCCCAAAACCTTTTGAGATAAAGGGGACCTTCTCCATTTTAGTGTGAGAAACTTGAAGTAATCCGTAATCATTCGTAGTTGGAGTAAATCTTTCCTTTTTCTATTTCATAGTGGATGAAGATAACCTATTAAAGCCTGGAACTTTTTTAAACTTGAAAAATAGGAAATCGAAAGACCTCTTTAAACCTTTGAAATTGTTCCGAAAGCTTTGGTAAGAAACCGGCAATGCTAGAAACTTTTCAATATGAAAAGCATTTGAAAGTTTTCAAAGATTTCAAAGGAATTCACAAAAGCTCAAAAATTCTCAGAAACTATCAAATTTATTTCAAAACTTAAAAAAAGGTACAAATTACTCGAGTACCGAGACTGCTTTTAATGATTATGCTAATGGATAAAGATATCCCATTAAAGCCTGGAACTGTTGACCTCACTTTTAAATTGAATATAGAAACTGAATAGAATCCCATAACGGCATCTGTTTAATCTAGTGACGACAATAAGTCAGGCTTAGAGCCGGCAAAGCCCCAATAAAATGCCCTTAACATTAATGACTGACCTAAAAGTCGCCTCGGCTTGAGTTCTTTCGTCTTGCCTTCCTTTCTTTTTTTGAGATTGAAAGCAAACAAATCTTGTGTATTACCCGGGCACTTCACATTCGCACAATAGACGAGACGAGACGAGACAGTCAGACAGGCCAAGTACACATACGCATGGAAGCAGAGAATGAGAGAAAAGACGGCAGAGAAGCAAATGAAAAGATACCCAAGTACTGAATGTAACCAGAAGGACTTCTGTAGATAAATAGACTGTGAGACAGTGGGACAGTCCCTCCCAAGGCCCGCAACGCCCGCAACGCCCGCACTCACACAGAATCGTGAGAGTCATGAGTCAGACTGGGCGGGAGAGTTAAGAGGTCGTTCGGCCAGCCAGGCCAACAGCCACATTGTCTGAGTTTCCTTCGACTTCCTGACTTTTGCATACTTTTATTTCTGCTTCTCTGGCAGTCTCTTATTTGCTTTTCAAATTTCAATGCTTTATAATTTACTTAAAAAGTCTAACTACTCCCCCTCTCTCTCTCTTCTCGTAATGCCATTGTGAGACTTGGGCTTGGGAATTTCTATATTTCTTTTTGGGCTGGAAATCTACCGAGGTGTATGAAAGCCTGTCTGCCTCTGTTTGTATATGTGCTTCAGATTAGCTGCTTATGTCAGTGTGTGTGCATTTATTAAGTTCTGCCCCTTTGTCCCGCTGCTTTACTCTTTGTCAAATTCTTTAGCTTCTTTTGTGCTTTATGACGATTTAGATTGGCTTAAGTATCTGCGATATTTATGACGACTTTATTAGGGGCAATCGGATTGCCCAGCCATCTCTCTCTCCCTTCCCCCTAACCCACCTGCATATGAGTAGTTTGAGTAAATCGTAAAGATTTTTAACTCCAAGAATGTAAAAGAATTTAGGTGTTCTCGAAGGTGATCGATTTGAGTGCTTGTGTGATTTTGTTTGTTTTGAGTTTTTTATTGTCAACGCTTGAATGGAATTCAAACCAAATTATTCTAGATTTTCCATTTGTCCTATGACATGTGGCAACATAAACATATGTGAGAATTTATTGCTTTATTTTTCTGTTAATGGAGATCACTCGGGCGTTTAGGAGGTCTTCTCTCTTTTACTATTGAGTTTATTACTGAAAACCAGAAAATGGATTACCCAAAATGAATTTTCAGCCAAAGAAAAATTTGAGTCTGAGGCCTCCGCCCTAAAGCCTGGTTTTTTGATTTTGAAACTTGGAAAAACTTTATAAAATTTCTTGAAATGAAGCTGAACGTTAAACTCGGGCGCGGCCGAGTTTGGGATACCCTGTACCTAGTAGACGGAATTAAAAAAAAAGGTCGCAACCCTAGTCGGGTGGTAACCCTAGTCACATAAAACCTCTGGTCTTAATATTCCTTTGAATCCAAAAACACATTGTTCACAATATTGCAAGCACGCCATCTATCGGACTGCTCATTCGGCAGTTTGCCAGATAGGCAAGGGGAATTAAAATCTTGACCCTCAAAATTTGTTTTTTGTATATCTCGAGTAAATATGGTCCAATTTTAGTCATGTTTGATATCAATCGAAAGATTTTTAGATTCCTAACAACAGAAGCAACTATTACTTAAATCCGAAAGGTTTAGACATTATATGGCTTTGAAAAAATGAGGGGGTGGAAGGGGGGGCGGGGGGAGAAAAAAAAATAAACTTGACCAGCGTACACACATAAGGAGTCCGAATCCCAAGTTTGGTTATCCTAGCTCTTATAGTCTCTAAGATCTAGGCGTTCACACGGACGGACGGACAGACGGACAGACGGACAGACGGACGGACATGGCTATATCAATTTCTCTAGTCACCCTGATCATATTGTGGGTAACTTTGGGGGGTCTCCGACGTCTCCTTCTCTATGTTACATACATTTGCACAAAATTAGTATACCCTTGTACCTTTTTAGGTACAGGGTATAAAAATCACTTAGATATTCTAAAATATTTAAAGGTGTGTATGGGTGTGTTTTATTCTCAAAAATATCAATAGGTCTTTAAACATTTATAGGTCTGTTTGATTCTCGAAAATATCGGGATTATATTACAATTCTATTAGCAAAAAACTCAGATCTTTTTCAAAATATTTACAAATCTGTTTCATTCTCAAAAATCTCAAGATTATATCAGACTAAAATATAATCTTTAATTTTTTATAAGCATATTTCATGATCGAAAATCTCAAGACTATATCAGATTAATCTTTACTCTTTAAGATATTTATAGTACAATTTCATTCTCAAAAACATCGAGATTAAATAATATTATAATTGCTAGAAACTCGGATCTATTTTCGACATACTTTTAGGTCTGTTTCATTTTCGAAAAAATCGGGATTAAATAAAAAAAAAAAATATATATATTTTCTGAAACTTAGAAATATATTCAAATCATTTTCGGAACAATTGGCATGGATAATCTGGGAAACCTTTCAGGGAGACTTGGCTTTTCCTTTCAGAGAGGAAACGCATAAGTTGATTTCCTTCAATGAAATGATTGGAACTGTAGATTTGCTCGCTTAATTAATTGTATTTCACTCCAAACTGATTAAAGTTTTTAAAATTTGCACTTGCTTGGTGGAGTCTTAAGTCATTATTTGACAATGTGGTACATTTAACTGTGTGGATTCCTTCTCTTCTTTTCTCAACCGGGATTGCGTATAGCATTGATGCAACTGCTTAACGCGCTTAGTTGTTGTCAGGCAGACAGACTTTTGGTGTCAGGAGGATAAGGGGACAGGGTTGGCAGCCAGGCGGACAAGGCAGTAAATTATGAAACTGCATAAAGTCACTGCTTGAAGTTCGACTTACTCCAGCCCGCCCCCTCATTATTCTCACTCTCCTCTCTCGCTTCCACATAAAAGTTAAACACTTGAAAGCTGCCACGAAATCAGAGAGCAAAGCCAGACATCTACCCTGCCAGCCTGCTAGCCTGCCTGCCTGCTTGCCTGGCTGACTGTAGACGAAGTTTTGTGCAAGTTGTTTGGTAGCCAAGTGGCATAAGCCAGGACGCATTCCCCAGTTTGCCTACCTGCAGGGCTGTATGGGTTGCTGACTTTGACTGGTGCCTGGCACAGAGCACAGCCAGAGCATTTTCCATATTCCAAAACTCGGCATCGCAACCGCCAACGCCATCGTCTTCGTCATGGGCCTCGGTCTGGGCCTGACATATATTCATTGCGACAAAGACTCCGGCTCAGTCGTCGTCACATACACCTGCCCGGGCTGGAGCGAGCCGGCTCTGCCTGCTCGAAATCTTATAAAACGGTTGAATATTAAAATAAAAAACTGGTAACTTTACCCAGCTACCCCTTTTGCTTTTTTATTTTTATTTTTTTTTGTGGAGCTTCTACCCCTTTTGGGCTGGCAGTTTCTGTTGTCGGCTCTTCTTCTTCGTCTTCGTCGTCGTCGTCTTCTTCTTTTGCCTGGCACTTTTGATGCTTGAGTTCGAAATAAATCTTTGAATGGCTTTAACATGTTTTCAGCGCAAGTTTCCGCCGCCTCATCGCTTGGTACGCGATTCACATTTCGCTTTTTACTTTTCGCATTTCGCATTTCGCCTGCTCTGTGATTTATACATGGTAAATAATTTATTAGTTTAAATTTTTCCACAAATGGTTTTACTGTGTCTCTCCGCTGGTGGTTGTCAGACATTCCAAATGGTTACATATTTTCTTTTTTATTTTTTTTATTTGGTAATTCTTTTTTGGTTTGGCTAAAGAGTTTTTCTTCCCTTCGGAGCTGAGTTTATGTTGCTATCTATTTTGAGTTGATTAAATACGTTTTCTTGAAAAGTCTCAAGAAAATTCTGAAACTAAGAAATCTCAAAATATAAGAATCTCTCAATATTCTGTCTGGAAACAAAAGTTTTAGGCTTGAAGAAAATTTAGATTGGGAAGGATTAGAAAATTTGTGTATTATAGTTTTTGACATTTTCCATGGTTCAAGAATTGTAATCTTAAGAAATTTTTTATCAATTTTTTTATCATCTTTTCAGCCTCCAAGAGAAAACCTCACTTAGTCATTAATAGATGAACTTTACCAAGAATTATTAGCTTTAAGCTTAGCTTGAGACTAGGAATTATTTGCAGATTTTCGGATCAATTTTAATTTAAATTTTTAGACTATCTGAGTAAGCTCGGCTGTTAATTTTCCATGGACCAAATACTGAATTGAATTTCCAAGAAAATAATTCAATCACGATCGCTTGAAACCGATTGAAACTATCAAGGAAACCAAATTATAGACCAACTTTAATTTTTTAATAATAATTTGATAGTAGTGAAAAATTGCTGAAGAATTGAAGGGATTTCTCTCAGTGCATGTGGGAATAAAAATTGCTTAAGCACTTGCAGCAGACTTGTTGAAATCGAAACGCTTTGGCAGCATCGACAACGCTTCGATTGCTTCTCATCGTCTCCGTTGACATGAAAGCTGATGTCAGGCGAGTTGTTGGTGCAGGGTGCAGGGGGAGGGGGAGTGGTAGGAGTGATGGCGAGTCGGCACTATTTGAAACTTATTGCTTGCCAGCCTGTCAACTTTTGCCGTCATCAAGTCGCAGTGCACTCAACTCCTCGCCAATGTTTCTTAGCGTGAACTGCAAATTTTTATTGAGAGGGTTCCTAAAAATATTGTCGTATCGTTCTGGGGAAACATCGACTTGTGTTGTTGCTGTTGTTGTTTTTCTCTTTGTTGACCTCATTTGGTATTAAATTTTGATATGCTTGGCATAAGCAAAAGATGCTGAATCCAAAACTCCATTGATGGAATTGAAGTGGGCACCTGGCTTGGTGTGCTCTGGTGGTAGCTGTGTGTGTGTGGGGTCCATTGGAGCGTTGCAGTCGCACCTTCATCTTTCAGGCATTACTAATGACTGGCAAACACAATTGCCACGCCCTGTGACTAAATGCTTTACAGAGTATTTAAAGCTTCAAGTCTAGTAAAAGTGATGTGCTTAAAGAGTTCACCGGAAAGGTTTAGGGAATTCCCTTGGTTTCTCTGACTTACGTAATATTTCAAATATATTTTAGAATATAAAAGTTGAGCAAGATTTTCGATTAAAATATTTGGTGCTTGAAATCAAGGGGTGATTGAAAATACTTTTCTCAAAAATAGATGCCAGATTTTACCTCAAGGGAATTCTTTTGGAATTGTCTGCTGAGAGCCTATTTAGAATTATCCGATTTTTAATGTTAATATAGATTTGATTCTTTACGTTTCCCCTTTTTTTCTTTTATTAAAAAACTTTGTCTCGATATCTTGGAATGTTTCAAATTGGAATCACGAAACTTTTCAGACAACCCAGGCAAAATATTTTTGGGCTTGGTGAAGGGGCGAGAAAAATGAAATTAAACTTTTGAAAAATGTTTATGCTGGCTGACTGAGAGGCATTCGTCAATTTGAGTGAGTCTGGTAACGAGCTGATTAGCGTATTAACTGCGCAATTTTTTGTATAATTTGGACTGTCTGTATCTGACGGCTGGCAATCTCCACCTCCTCGGTCTGTCTGAAAAAGCTGACGACCTGTTGATGTATTGCAGTTGCTTTTGTTGTTGTTGCTGCTGTGTGTGCTGTCTAGTGTTTGATAATGATATATGACCATTGAAATGTCAAATTAAATAAGCACTGATGTCCATTTAATGAGTCGTTGGCTTTTTCGAAGTTTTCTTTTTATTTTGGCTGAGTTTTGAAATATTTTATTTGGTTTATGTGGCTTACAATTTTTGTGGTCTAAATGAGTCTAATTTGGTTTTCTTAATTAATGTCTTAGTCTATTGCGAGTCTTTGAAATTTTATTCACTGGCTTCTCATGCATTTGCAGGAAGTATTTGGAGTCCTTTTGTTCAGCCAAATCCATTGTGTCTGCCGAGAGTATGGTCGGATAGTGCATCTCAAGCTTATATTTAGATTGCTGCCAGTTGGTAATATCAGTCAATTCGGAGCAATGCCTTTTCAGGGTTCTCTGCTGCAAGCGTTGCCATTCTCTTTCGTCGGGCGACCTATGCATCTCACGCTTGAAAATGGAGGGGCTCTTGGACAGTGGAGGCCTCTGGATATATCGATTATATGTTTGGGTTGCAGCGCGAACCATGGTTGGCTTGGAATTATTTGTTGTTGTTGTACGATGATGACTGCATTCCGAAATATGCGTGGATTTATCTTTCGACAATACCTTGGGTAGACCAGATTGTTTACTCGAAGATGACTTGAGCGCTATGTTAGATGGACTGGCTTTTAGGGCGGAAGATTGTTCAAGCTTTTTTTGTTTTTTAGACTTGGATTTTTGCTTCTTTTTGACTGAAAGCGAGTGCAGACTTGGATTCAATTTGATGCCCAAACGTTTGAAGAATCCGAGGGCTCCACCAATTTTCACAGTGCTCGTACTTTCTCTGCTCTCTGATTTCTTATTTTTTGTAGTTTTTTTCTCCGGATTATCCACATCAGACTGCTTAAGTGTACTGGTTGAGGTTTGCAATTCCTCCTCTATGGATTTCTTGCGGGCCACGATCCGTCGATACTCGACCATGTCTTGCTGGGAATCGCGTATACGCAGGCCATTTTTGGTCTTGAAGCTGGTTATGCTATTGATGCGATTCAGGCTACAGGCACTCATGGCAGGCGCTGAAAAGGTTGCGGGGGGAACATGCAATTGCCCAAGGGCGTCACGTCCGCCTCCAGTGGTGCGCGATTTAGGATCTTCGGCTGGAGGGTTTGCTGGCTGAGGATTTTGTGGAGTTGGGAGTTTACCGGTTTTTGTCACAATCTGCGGACCGCGACCTGCTGATTTAGGTTTATTCTGGGCTCTGCAACAAAACTTTTAAAGAATTTTATGAAGAATAATTAGAAGTTCTCAGAATTCGCAAGACTTACAGAGTATTGTTCCGATGGTTGGGATGATTGGCAAAACGATGGTGGTATGATTCCTGTCAAATCCGCTGGCTGCTTGGTCTGCTGCTGGAGCTCATTATAGTATTGATTATAATTTGGATAATATGCTCCTTGGTTCTGGTAGTAGGCATAGTAACTATTCTGAGGAGCCATCCATACATTCCGATTGTAAAAATAATGATTCATATGTTGCTGATGATGCATTTGATGATTGTATTGAGGCACATTGTAGTTTGGCATGGAGAAATGGTTTTGGGCCATGGCTGGAGAATAGGGCTGCGAGGATGTCGACTTTGGAGCTGGCGGCCAACGCGGCATCACAAAGCTCCAACTTTCATGATTCTTAAGGATAAAATTAAATTAAAGCTTATTTAATTTAAAGGGTATTTAAGGTGAGGCAAATAAAATGGTTATCTCAGGCATACCGATAGACATATACTTTTTATGGAGGTAATAATTTTCTAAAACCAATTTTAGAATAAGCAAAAGATTATGCTGATACTCGAAATAATTTATGAGATATTTGTTGGATCATTAGGTTTACTTTTATTTCTTGTTATGCCAATCTATACTCCCATTCATTTACTTAATACTCACCACACGTTGGGATTTGTTTTTACCATCACTAGGATCGTCCAGTTTGGATTGATTTACCTTTTCAGTGTTTTGAATATTGTCTGACGTTGGGCAAGTCTTTTGGCAGGTTTGGCAGCTTTGGTTCTCTTGCAGCATTGCCTAGATTTTTATAACCAGGCGTGTCCGCCAGCGGACTTGACTTAGGAACTGGTTAAATTTTCGAAATTTTTTAACAACCAAAAAATTCGGATGTTTAAAAAACAAAAAAAAAAAAAAAAAAAAAACAAAAAAAATGATATAAATAATTTAGATTGCCTTGTTTGAAATTGATATCTGGTGATTTACCCAAGGCCGATTTGGAAATAAAAAGTTCTTCGATCAAAATGAAATTCGACACACTAGTCAATTAATGTGGGTGAATAATACCAACCCGATTTGGAGTTCCATCCGATCGGTTCCAATGAACGTTCCTAGAAGAACAGAAGTATAGTCTTGACTGAATCGATTCGTCTATGGCCCATCTGGGGTCTTCTATAATTCCCGGAGGGCGTTACAAACACCTGGATAAAATGAATGTATCTTTCTTGCTTTTTTCGAAAAGATTATAAAAATTACCCGCGATATAATTATATTTTCTTTTGCGTTTAAGAACACATGCTCTGATTTAATAACTCTTCTGTATGAATTTTTGATTAGGTCTCTTTTTGAAGCTAAGCTCATTTCAGGATTTCGCTTTATTTTCTAAAACAACCCCCGAACGAAATTTTTAATTGTTCATAATTTATGAACTTGCCAGTCAGATCATAAAAAACAAACATAAACAAAACAAAATGTTGTCAACGCCCTCACCTCATCTCTGAACTTCCCCATTGTTATTGTTTTTGCTTTCTTTCCGTTGCTTTCCTTTCTGCCACCGACTAACAATCTGTACACTGAAATGAATTTCACTTTTCCAGTGACTCTTGTTGTTGTTGGGTCCCCACCCTAATTCCATATGCGACCGGATGGTTATAGACTAGTCAAATGCCAGGTGTCTGACAATCTGGGCCAAAGCGAGGGGCTAAGCCGTTCTGTGTCGTTTGCCGGCGACTGACTGGTTGGTGCGTCGCTTTAACTAATTAAAAGTTCAATGTGCAACATTTGTACCGACAACAACAAGAGCAACACAACAACAATGACAATGACAGCCCTTCTCTGCCAAATGGGGGTAAAAGAGATACCAAGCAACAACAAGAAGGCGGAAAAAAGAGAATAGTTAATTTCATTGAAACGGCCATTTGCCCTTTTATTTTATTTCTTTCTTTTCTACCTTTTGCATCTCTTTATATTCTGATTCTTTGTGTCTCTGTCTCTTTTATATGGTTGATTTCGGCTTTTGTTTTAAAATAGCATACGAAATCAGTTTTTAATTATTTAATTAATTGCCACACAATATGCAAATGCAACAAGAACAAAAAAAAAAGTATGAAATAAATATAAAATAAAAGAGAAAATTAATAGGAATAAACTATTATTAAAAAAATAAATATCTGCTCGATTTTTGTTACACTTTAGTCAAATGAAACTTTACTCAAATGAATCCTTTTTGCATTCACAATGACTGAAATGCTTTGTGATTTCGGATTTTATTAAAATGATTAAAATTATATAGAAATTATTATGTGAGTTTGAAATGTTAACAGAGAATGGCAATTAACCAGTCTGGCAACGCTGAAGCAAACAGTTGTTGGAACTGTTCAAACGATCTGTTCGATTGTGCCGGACGAGCATTAAATAGAGGGGAATCTTTGCTTTGGTTTAAAAACGAATGCAACTGTGATATGATAATTTTATTTAGGTTTAATACAACCTCAAATATTCAACTTAATTAATTACACTTGCCCCTCATTGAATCTATGCTATTTTTTAGTGTAAGAAAAATGCAAAACAGTTGTCCTCTTGCTGATCGCACTTTAGTTCTTGTCTGACTCTTGCAGCTGTTAAGAGAAGAGCGAGTGAGAAAGAAAGAGAGCTCTGTTAATTAACAGAGCAGACTATTTCGGCTGACTGAACACGATCTTGTTCTCGTTCGCTCGTGATGCACTTTATTGTAACTTTTTTCGAATATAAAAATGAAGGAACTAAGAACTACGGAACTATGCTTAAGTTTTCTTACCTCAAGGGCTTCCTCTTGGTAGACCAAATTGACAAGTTTTTATAAATAGCTTCGTTTATTTTAAGAATGTTCTGATTAATAAAATTGTTTAAATATTTTCAACTCGGTTAATTCGGTTTGCGATTCAGGCAAAAGTAGAAAACCGTAATATGCTTTTACCAAAACCATTCTAATTAGAGTGTGGACTCTTTGGAAGCCATTAAGTACATGCTGATGGCATGAAAATCACCTGCCTGATTTTACGCATCAACACCACCACCACCACCATCACCAAACACACAGAAGCCCCTTTGGTGTAAGACAATCTCAGCGTTTTATTTATGACCCTTTCAGCTCTCCTCAGCCTTCTGCCGCAATTTTGTCATTTATTATATGTGAAAAAGGGCGAGACAGAGAGAATATTTTTGATTTTTGTTATCACCGTCACCATCGAATGAGTTTGGTGGCGTCGCATCGTGTCGTGTCATGTCATGTTCCGTGAGGTCTGAGGGTATGGGTATGTGCCACAAGTGCTGACAGCCACAACGTCACATGCCTGTCAAAACGCATTTATATTGAGCTGTGGGCGGAATGGGTCATGCTCAAATATTTACTCAGCTCTGCGATCCACACGACTCTATATAAATCCAAAGAATGTGTGCCTCCCAACTGGGGAATATTTTCTTTTATTTTTCGTATGACCAGCTCCGGTATAATTACCTACTAAAAAGCATCTCCCCCATATAAGAAAAAGTATAAAATTGAAAGGCTATTTGCTGCAACTTTTACTGCCCCAGGAAAGAATTTCACGAGCTCCACACTTTTATGAGGCCAGGAGTTTTTCATATGTTTTTAATAATGTCACTCGGTCGCCGCTACGCCTCAATACTATTCTCAGTCATAATTTTCACTATGAACCGACCCAGCAACCCCAACCAAGCAACCAACCCAACTATAAAAGTGTTTACAATAGTATTTTTAGTGGTTTTCAATTTGTGCGACGTGCCCAAAGGGCAGAAAGTGCTCCCCTGTGAGCATTTAAAGTCAACCGATTTGTCCGCTTAAATAGTGATAATAAATTATTATCACTAATTGATTTGCTACAGAAATTCGTGAGGCAAGGAACAAGAACAAGAAAATCTGAATAAATTTTGTTTTTTCAAGATTTCTTGAAGTGCTTTAAGAATTTATTGATTGCCCTTGGAGCTGCCCTCTGGCAATGCCAAATTTTTTTTTTAACAAAAATTAATTTCAAATTGGAAACAAGATTTCTGAGGAGGAAAAAAAGGAAAAAAAGAAGCTAAAATCAGCATTAAATTAACACACATAAATCTAAATTACATTTTTTGTAAACATTTTTATGTTGGCATAATTTGTGGAAATTTCCGCTTCTTCTTTTTTTTTTACAGGCCAAGTTTCCTGGGGAGGAGTGAGAAAAAGTCAAGAAAAAATGAATAATGTCGTTTGTACTTAATTTTGATGACAAATGCTCGCAGCCCATAAACGTATTTATTATAAATATATATAAAAATCGTTGTTGTTGTTGATATTTGCATTTTCCATTCCTTATTTTTTTGGTACCTTCATTAATTCTTTCATTTTGAAGAGTTTTAACAAAATGTTTTTTTTTTTGCCTAATTGTGAGCAGCAAGAAGGTTCTTCAGTCCTAATGAAAAAGGATTATTTTACTTCTTCCAATTCTCCTTTCTGGTTCCCACAAAGACAAATAAATGCCCCTTTGGGGTGGCTGGGGGATGGGGGCTTTTGTGTATTGATTTAACTTCTTATAAGTGGGTAAATGGAGCAGGAAATTGGGATCTTTTGTCTTGCTAACTGTCGGTTTTGTTTACTTCCCTCTCTGCCTTTATTTATTTGCATAAAATTAAATTGTTCCTGTCCGTGCTAGTTGGTCTGACAGATTTTGTCAGATTTTTCCAGATTTGTTTTTATCAACTAATGTGGGGCCAATTAATAGAATTTTATTTGCTTTTGGCCAAGTCGAATGCATTCCTATTTTAATTGTATGCAAATAATATTCATTAATTTTTCTTTGTACTCATCATTTCCTTTTTTTGTCTGATTGCAGTGAAAATCATGATTACCAGAAAATGCAGATAAAAATGCCAAAGTACAGTAATTGGAATTCAAAACGAATTTGGGCACTCTTGCTTGTGGTAAGTAAAATCGAAAATATCAAAAAAAAACATATAATTAAAACAATGAATAAAATTATATATAAAATAGTCAAATACTCAATTATTTTCGCAATAAAATAAATTCAAATTTAAAGTTCAAGCAAAATCAACAAGAATTTTGCAATATTTTTCATTTATTTTTTTAAGTGAAAATTGCCACAATTATAATCCAGATTGTAGTCATATTCTTCAGTCGTTGCTCATCAATTTTTTAGCTGACTAAGCCTGAAATATAAAAGGGAAAAAAGAGAGTAAAGTATAAAGCATCAAGTATTCCCTAAGCCAAAATGTAATAAAACATCAAATTACCAATAATTTAGCCACTAAAGAAAAGCTTCAAAAAAAAGTGTGAACCCTTCAACTTTTTTTTTTTTGGGAAAAGCTTAAAAAAAAAGGAAAATTCGAATAAAATGAAATAAAACAACAAACACGTGCCGCTGTGTGTGAGACTGCGGATACTTTTGAGCATTTGAACAGCAACAAGCAGTGAAGCAGACCGTCAGCAGGAATAAAAAAAAAAAACAGAAAGAAGAAAAATCCTCCCAATCTGAAAAAGAAAAAAGAAATTCCCAGCCATTTGTAAGTCGGCAATGTGTTTGCTGGTCATTGGCTCGCTCGACCAAGTGCAGAAATCGGAAAGAGGGGGAAAAGGTTTTGCTTTTTCCACGGCAACCGCAGAGCCATTTTCCTGGCCATCTAACGTATGTCTTAATGTGTGTAGGGGGGATGGAATGCCATGCTTGCGTGTGTAGGTGTGTGTGGGATGTGTTGGTCTACAACTTGTTACTGGGCGCACATTACCATAATGTGTTTTATCCGATTCTGACTGTCCATCCAGACCAGTCAACCCAGGCAAGCCAGTCGTCGTCCAGACCGTTAGAAAACACTTAAGACATTCTAACTTTTCCTACTCCCCAAATCCCAGCACACTCCCGGCCCCCGAAAAAGAAATACTCCAATCACCATTTTCTTTCTACAATCTTCAAGTCTCAAGTTACACCATAGAGATTGCGTACTTGTGTGTGTGTGTGTGAGACTTCTTCTTTCTGGCTTTGTTTCGGGTTGCGTGAAATTGCAAAATCAATCAATTCGATTACGTATACGTAATATTTATAAATATTTAATGTTTAGCTTTATTCGCATTTTTGTTTCTTCGGCTCAGAAATGTTATGTAAATGACTTTGTCTGCTTGGCAAATGTCTCTCCCTGTGTGTCTGTGTGTACGGTTATTTTTGCGATTTATGTATTGATATTTGGCTGTTTGACTCCCACCCTCTTGGGTCTTGTGTTCCAAATATATGTTAACAAAGGGTAGGTAAGATAGTTTGGCAGACCCTCACGGTGCACAGCTGGTCTGAATATCTAAGCTTACAAAGGGTTTGCATAATAAGTTCAAGTAGTTCGAGAGATCAGAAAATGTGGTTAAGACAGAATCTCCGATACGTTTTGGTTCACAACTCTCCGGGGTTGCTCTGCAGTCATTTCACTTTTGACCTGATTGATATGCCTGCAACGACAAGTTTGGCGTAAATTGCTTACTTATTTAAAGAAAACACAGATAATTTTAGTCAATTTTAGGCTGAATAATTTGAGGTTTTGCTTAGAAAATTCCTTAGAGAATAACAATATTATTTGTGGATTAATAACCACACTAAAAAATTATTTGTAAATTTAAATAAATAGATTGTAAGAATTTATTATTTCGTCAATTAAAATCTAATTAAATATGCATTACAAATATTATGGATGTAAATAAAACACTTAAATTTTGCCCGCACAAAAATTGCTTAAAATGTAAGCACGGAAAGCCAAGCCAACAGTCTGGCAACCTTAAAATAAGGCGGAACGAACAGTGGTTGAATTGGTTCCTTGAACGATCTTGTTCGCTCTTCCCTATTTTTATCTTTCAACGAGCGCCACAGTAAGAAGATCGCATCCTTTCATAATTAAAAGAAAGACAATAAATAATTCAAGGTCAAAAAATTTAGCTAACTGAATTATTCGTAGAAGCAAAGCCAATTTAAGGTCTCTAATAAAGTGTAATTTTATTTAACTTGCTTGCTGTCTTTCCGAGGGACCACAAATTTTTGCAGCGGTAACATTGTAAGCCATCATAATACACAAAAAATCTATGCTTTACCAAGTTTATTTATGTATTACACAGTTTTCAAAGGTCTCGCCCAACAGAATGCAAAGTGAAAAAGCAAAATTCAACAAGCCAAAGGCAACATATTCATAAATGATGTGCGAATATACATGTTCACTTGTGTTCCACAAAAAAAAAAAAGGAATAAAAATATAAAATAAAATAAGTGGTAATAAATTTTAACAGAGTCTGAAATTTTTCGCACACTCTTGCAATTTAAAACAATTAAACAAACTTTTTTACTTATTTTTTTTTTTTATTACTTTTTGTGTATATGTGAAGCCATTGGCAACAACATCAAAAAAAGTGTAGCTGACTTTATTCAAAATACAAATAAAATTACTTTAAAATTTTAAACAGGCACAGAGAGAGAGTGTAAAAGAAATTTTTGTTTGGTACATGTAAAAAAATAATCTTCTCAATATTTTATAAACTGCCAAACTGCCAGTTGCAGTAAAAATCGAAACTAAATTCGAGTAAGGTTCTTGGGGGCAAAGTCAAACCGACTGGGCCAATCAATGGGTCACTTTGTGTTCCTGGGCTCTTGTCGCCGCTGCAGTCCATTAAAATTTCAATTGTTAAAAGCTGCAGCGGTCAGCAGCAATGGTTGACTGAATTTAGAACAATTGACATTTATTATTGTATACAACACAGAGCAGAACAGATAGTACGAATAAATATTCTGGCCATTTTTGGGCATTTGTTTTACGAGCACTTTTGTTGATTGTTGTTGCCTTTTCTTGTTTTGAACAAAAAGCTCAACAGTTGAGAAGATGGCCAAAATGGCGAGAGTTGAAAATCGCGTGGAATTTTCACACACACTCGCAAAGTTGCACATATTAATCATGTCCAACCAAATAGGCCACCGCAAGCCAAGTGGATTGTCACACGCAGCACTTATGTCGGTGTATCTCTCGGGTAGATCGCCACAGGGGGCCCGGGGCACTCAGCGGTGTGACTGTTGGTGCGTAATAATTGCTTGGTCGTAAGTTCAACATCAACTCACAAACTTAAACACAAGTAAACTCTTAACTTACCCACACACACACAAACACATACATGTATACAGAGACATTAAAGCTGTCGGGAGATATAAATTTATACACTTAATTCCTGCCACTCAGTCACGTGATTAGCCTAACACGTATGTCCTTCCCCCCCACCCCCACCGAAAAAAAAAAATGGAAAAACTTTATGTTGGCAGCGCCTTGCTTCTATTTCATTTACAGTTTTGCTAAAGGGTGTGTTTATAAAATTATGCGGAAATTGTTGCATATTTAAGTGGCCACACGCATGAACAACAGTTAGAAAGTTTCACCCAATACGTGTGTGTGTGTGTGTGTGAGCTCAGGTGAGAAATTGTGTGTCAGTGTGAAGAGAAAAATCTGGTTTGTATGTTTGTTTTGTATTTTTAAAAGGGTTTCTGCAAGATTTATTCGGTTTTAAACTTTAATGAGTTAGGGTCAATTACATCACACCTATAAGAAAATTACACACACACACACCCACACCTACACCCGACGCAAATACACTCAGTCATGCATGATGTTTCAAATAATTAATGTCAAAGATTGCAAATACAGTCACAAAGTGATAACAAAAATAAACTTTAATTGGCTTGTGTGATGAGGCAATTATTTTTTTGGCGTGATAAGCTCTTCTCAAATATTTATTAACTTAATGCATACAATATTTATTTATAAAGGACGGCAGGATTAAAGGTTTTTTTTTTTGAAATTAAACATTTTTTAAAATAGCGGAAGTATTCTTTTTTTTTGTTAATAGATTATTTCATTATTAAAAGCGACAGCTAAAAAAAAGAAAAGCTAACAATGATGCTTTTCGATACTTTGTAAATGGCATCGATTTAGTCAAAGTATCTAATTAGATCCACTATTTTATAATAAGCGTACAGTCAGTTCTAACATATTCCTAGTGGAGCTTAGGACCTACTGTATCAATATCAGAATCCTGGGTATTCTTCAGCTTTAAAATAAACTTGCTTCAGTAGAATAAGAGAGTAAAACCAAAGTCGAAAAGATCAGGAAGAAAACTTTGGAAGCTCTGCTATAAAGCATCATATTGAATGAATCGGCCACTAGATGACGCACATATAAAGATTGGCTCTATAATTTGAAAATTAATTGGTATACTTGACCAGGGTTGGATTTATTCATCCGCCTTTCATATTTTATCTCAGTTTATTTATTTTATGTAGAAATGAAAATAAATGAAACCGAATCTTTTCATTTTTTTTTACTCAAATATTCCAAGAATTAAAATATTTATTTTTATTCTCTTTGTAATGGAATCTTTTTTGTTTACCAATGACAATTAGACGGTTTCTATTAATGACGTAGAATTTGAGAATTTGTGAATTTTTTTTTAGTTTTGGTTTGATTGAGTAAAACAAGAATTATGCGATTTTCCTGATAATTTCAGCAGACCAAAAATAATTCAAATAATTCAATTAAATGAATATCCTTAACTCCTTACTCTGACAGCTATACTCTCAATTCCTTCGATAACAATTTATTTAATACCCTAAAAAATTTCATTTTCAATTAAACAATTAGCCAAAAATGCCATTCCAAGACCACAACTAATATACCAAAATTCAATAACCACAATTTCTTTGCCACTTGAGCCAGGCAGAGGACCGTCTTAACGAGAAGACTCGGAGGGAGATGGATGGCAAAATCTTTTGTCTCTTTTAGGCAGCCAAGCGAATGTTGGTTTAATTTTTCAAAATGATAAATTAATTTGGCAATTGTAGCTGAAATTGAAATGCATAACTTTTTGTGTTTTTCTATTTTTTTTTTTTTTTTTTGGGTTTTGTCTTCTTTTGAGTCATTTGGCCGAAAATGCTCACAAAAAACTTGAGTAATTGCCAGAAAAGAAAAAGAGAAAAGCTAAGGAAATGAAATAAGAAAGACCCAAAACCGAATTGTAGAAGAAGTTACTGAAAAGCCAAAGGCAAAAATACAAATGAAAAGCAAAGCGCAAAATGTCCGCTAGTCCAATTCTAATAGAATATATAAGAAGTTACCCCCCCCCAGCCCTGAACCAATCCCAGTCGCAGTTCGCCGAGCTGGGAACAAAGTCAAACGCAACTATTATTGGCACTTTTGCAAGTAGCCCAAAGAATACCGCGGGTTGGGGCATCAAACACACACATACACATACATTCTATATGGAGTATAACAATTGCTAATGTACGAAATATTTCATGATTTTCTACTACTTTTTCTTTCTCTCCTATTTCTCTTTATTTTTATTTTTTTTCCCGCGTTTCATGCTACACTCTTCTTGCATTCATATATTCATTCATTCATTCGTTCTTTCGTTGGTTCATTCAATTCGTAGCTTTAGTTTTCTGTCAGTTTATTCGTTTGTTCTTTCATTCTTCCTCTTCATTTTTCCAGGCTAAGTTCAGTTTCTATGTTCGGACATACAATGGCCATGCCAAAGCTAAAGTAACATGGATTTATTTTTGTTGCTGCCACCAGTGTGCTGCTTTGGCATTGTTATGAGGCCAGCCAAATTTTTACTCCGGTGGCAATTGTAGTAGATGAAATGCTGAAAACAGAATTCAATTGCTGTAGACATTTTGCTCAGCAAAGATTTCTCAAATTACCCCGTTTTGTGCAATAATTCAAAGTTTATTATGAAAACTAATATAGAATGAACGAAAGACTTCAAAATGATTTCTTATATCTTTTATAAAATTCCTCTAAAAATATTTTAGTTTTTTTCGAAATACCCCAGAAAAGTCAGGATCCAGCAGGAAGTTCCTTTTGTCTCGTGTATAGTTTTGCTTTGCTTTCTGGGTTTTCTTTGTATTCCACTATATACTGTGTAATACTTCATATAAATTGTCCTATATAAAATACTTACATACATTTGGAGTACACAGGAGGGTTCAAAAGGGACTGAGCATACAAAAAGAAACGAGAGACAGAAAAAAAAAAATGAAGAAAAAAGAAATACCAGTAATGAGACTTGTCCATTTGTGGTAATTAATTTTAATGTTGAGCACCAGCAACAAAATAAAAATAACAACAACAACAACAAGAACAGTTGCGACCAGAATGAATACGACAGCAGCGACTCTGATGTTGGCAACAATGTCAATGGACATTTGGCGTCATTTGTGTTGGTTGTCAAAAAAAAAAAAAAAGAAAAAAAATGAAAGAGGGGCAAAAAGGCAAAACCGACAAAGTGGAGACCACAGCAAATTGAAATTGAAATTAGAAATAATATATATATATATATATATGTAGAATGCTTTTGGGGTTTTGGGGGCATGAAATTGTTGATAAATTCGGCCACTAGATGGCGTGCATTATAGCCAAGAATGCTGGTAGTTTCGTAATTAAGCATATTTCAAAATGCGTGACCCTTGACACCTGCTGCTGCTGCTGCTGTTGCTGTTGCTATTGTTATTGTAGACTCTTGTTGTGGCCTGGTCATCGATAATTTATATAGAAAATTTAATTACCGAAAATTTTGTGCACTCTCAGCTCAGGACGTCCGGACTAATAAATTATGAGGAGCCTTTGATGGACGTTAGGAGTGACTTGGCCAGTGGCTGGGTTTTTGGCCACTTTTCTGCTGGCTCACGGTGGCCAAGATTTAATCTTGGTATCAATTTGTCGAAGTGTGTGTTACACTTAATAAAAAATGGTCTTTGCGTGTGGCAGGCAGCCAGTCAGTTAGTCAGCCATCTGGTTTGAGGCGGCTTCGGCTTCAGCCACTGACGATATCGACTACCAAAAAGGGTTTACAAACACGAATGTTGTCATGAAAGCTTCTCCTTTTGTTGTTGACTCGTTCGTTCGTTTTTTTTTTTTCTTTTACTCTTTTGGCTTGTTATGGTGAGTGTGGCCCAAATCCACTTCACTCTTTGCTATTAAGCTTTCCCTAATGTCTTTTGTGTGCGCTTTGCTTCAAGTCGAGAGAACCGACTGTCAGGCTACCACTTCTGCCACTTTCTGAGTGGATTTATTGTTACGTGTAGTAAATATATATATACTTTTTTTTGGTAGTTTTTCTTTTTGCTATTTCGATTCTTTTTTTTTTTTTGCAAATTGCCTTTTTGGCTAGGTTCTAGGTTTTTTTTTTTTTTTTTTTTTTTTTTGCATGCGATTGTCTGACTGGCTTGTTTTGTAGGCCTTTAGACTTTGGTTTTGACTGCTTGTTTGTTTGTTTCTTTATTTGTGTTAGTGGTTTGTTGGGCGTGTTAATGGCCTAGGCGTAGTTGACAAGTAGTCGGGTGAGTTGTGGAGCTTTAGACAAATAGGAATAGAAGCTGGACAGCTTGTTGAGATGATTAATAGAGGGTGCGGGAGAGAGGCACTTGGGCTATGCGTGTGGTCAGTGGTTTCTTTTGGGTGGTTCTTAGTGGTATTTAAGATTGTACTCACTGAGGAGTGGGTTATTGGATGTTACCAAAGTGGCAAATAAGGAAAGAAAGTGTGAAGTTTATTTCACCGGAAAATAAGTCTACATAAATCTATTTAGATTGTAGTCATCTAAGAAGGGGAAACATCAAAGAAAAGAGTACCCGGCCAGAAGTTAACAAATAATCAAGGAAATGAAAAAGATAAATCAAACAGCTGAATATATCAGGCAAATTTGTATATATTCGAAATAAGAGAAAAATCTGGGCTTTATAGGAACAATAGAGAGAATGGAGAAAGGATTATAAAATTGTTAAAAAGTTTTATTGTTGGTTCCCTCTCATTCAAATGAGTAGGCCGGTGTAAAGGGTTGAATGGTCTCATATATCAGATAGTTCTTTTAAATTATTGATAAGGCAGTAATAAGCATTACATTCAACAATGATTTTCAGCTCTTTTGTTCGAATTGGATAGGAAATTACCCTTACATAAATGACAAACATTCATCGAGCAATTAATAAATTGAAATCGTCTACATGAAAACTCAATTACACAAACGCACACACACAGACATATACACGGCATATGAGAACTAACCAATCGAATAGGGGAAACTTCATGGCATTTTCCATTTGCCACTTGAAATGCCTGGGCTCTGGTCTTTTGTGCAAACATCACGTACCAAAATACACAATGGAAGCAAGAACTCCACTGACAACAAAAGCAACAAGCGCGAATTGTCCGTTCATTTGTCGCTCTCTCTCTCTCTCTCTCTCTCTTTCTCTCTCTCCTTTTGTGAAGTACGTGTAGAACAGGCATAAAATTTTGTAACACTCTCATGTAATCCGTACGCCGTGGTCGTCATCACCAAAGAGTCCTGCAAACGACGTCAACGAGAATACTCATCGTCTTCACTGACTACACCATTTTTTTTTTTTTTTTTACCCATACCTTTCTCTTCTCTCCACTGGTTTTTTGACTATCACTCCATATCGTGCATTTTATTTCAATTTCATTTCGATTCCATTTTTGAGTTAATGACTGCAGGACATGCAAAGTAGCGCTGAGTAACGAGTGCTGTGGGGCCCAAATGAAGGCGGCTCTTCTATTGGAGTGGGTGCAATTCGATTGGTTGAAACAACAATGAATGACAAAGAGTTGTTTCGGCCTCCCCCTCTTCCCAGCGGCCCCTTGTCATATCTGTTATTGTCAGTCATCACATGTCTATTGATTGCTCGCGCCTTCAGTTGCTATCGATAATATTTATTGACAAAGTTTTGGTCACATTTATTTTTTTGTTTTCCCCCCATTTTTTACAACTATCCACAGTTTATTTATTTATTCCCTTTGTAAATAATATTGCCAAAATTATGTTTTTTTCTTTTTTGCTTTCCTTTACTAGCGTAATTTCAAAAAGTTTTTTATTCAACAATCATTAAATTTTGTTTTTGTAAAAATAAATCACACATCAATATGTTGTAACTGGAGAAATACTGAAAGGATATAATAAAAAGGAGCTTACTCTTTTTGGTTTCATTGTTGAGAAAAAAAATATAATAAAATTATTTCTTCTATCAGATTTCAGTTCTAGCAGATTTGTAGACAGAACAAAGAGGAACATAGGAAGGAACTTAAATATATATTTTATAAGTTAGGCTGGAACTTCTTGGATCTTTATCAATGTCCTCTAGTTTTATAAAACAATTATGATTAGTAAATAAATTCGATAAATTGCTAGAACCGATTTCAGGTTCTTTGGGTTGGATTAGTCAATCCTAGGTACTACTTTTTCGTATTGATTCCTTAAACCATACATTCCTACTAACGTAAGTATAAGTATATATGTATATATGCACATGTCCTCCGATTTCGGGTTGAGATCAAGAATATTTTTTGAGAATTGTAAAAACCTTCAAATGGCCTTCAGAAGATCAGGACTTTTATAGAATTTTAAGAGTTTTTTAATGGATCTTTATCCATTTCAAACCTGGAAAGACCAGAGAGATCTCTGGAGAGCTTTTAACTTTCAAAAGTCTCATAACTCTTAAGTCATTGCGTCCTCGTTATTGCCTTTCAATTAAAATAGGTTCTCTGACTTTTTTTAGGTTGCCAATCTTTTAAGTTCTTTCTTCTTTTTATGAATTTCTTTTAGAAGCAATTGCTTTTGAAGTGGGTAAAAAAAGTGCCTGCAGCCCCAGTCCTGGTCTTAAAAGGAAGCTCTAGAAGTTGAAATACATGAAAAAAAGCATGAATAAGTTGAGGGGAGGAAGAGGAGAGAAACAAAAAACAAAGAAAAGAAAAAACTGGCCAGCACATGTGTTAGTTAGGGTTAACCATGAACTGGCGATTTTGAGTTGCAGACCGGAAGCATTTAACAATGGCATAAGCCTAAGCCTAAGCGGTTTTGCTGAAACAGATTGGAGTGGACACGGACGGGATCGGGCAGAGGGTGGACGGTGGAGCATGCCGTTTAAATGGAATTAAATGGGGAAGCGCGAAAATTTTATTTTTGGACAGCTGGCTGCGTCATTCTGGTTTATACTTAGATTGACATTTGACCTCTGCACGTGAATAAGGCAAAGTGATAGAAAGAGATAGAGATAGAGTCACTGAATGAGTGTGTACGTCAAGTGCTGCCATCGAAAATTAATGACAAAGTAATGTCAGTCAAATGGATAGACAGCACCAGACCGACACACAGACAGACAGTCAGACAGATGAAGCAGCATATGGACAAAGCTACCTGAAAGATACCCGGCCACACCATCAATCCAAATCCAAAATCAACCCAGGCCCAAACCAAAAGCATTCATCCATCCCTTGTCAAGCTAGAAGACACATAAGAAAACCTAGGGTAGAACATAGAAAAAGAGCTATACGGCAACAAGGAGAGTGACGGAGCAGCAGAATGGAAGAGTATAAAGCACAGTCTCATTGTTGCCATAGCGACACACTCGATTTTGTGTTGAAGTTTAGCGTGGCTCTCAATTTTTGTTATACTCCTGATTGTGTTGCTTGTTGTCAGGCTACCTTTTTGTCTCAAACACTCACACACCTGACCCATCTCTCTCGCCTCTCCCTTTCATTCTCATTGTCGATTTCGTGCGGCATAGCGGAACCTTTGCATACGGAAATTTTTGCTCATTGACGTTTTGTGCCGCCTGTCGCTTTGAATAAATAACTGACGTGACGCTACAGACACATTACAAGACTGTTCACAAACAAGCGAGCAAACAAATCTACACAGTTACAGATACAATACAATCAACAATGCTGTCTATACACACACACACACACACATACACGGCTACCTGAACTCGACTTTTCGCTGAGTGACAGTCTAATCGTCTAACTGACTTTTGCCTGGCATTCCGCCCCAGCATCCCCCCAGCTGTACCATTGGCAATTTCCCCATCAGCTCTACAAGCCGATTCAGTAAACCAAACGTGTCCTTAGGCCCCAACTCTGATACCTCCTCCTTCCGTCTCTGGAAATGCAAAATTGCCTATGTATGGAGATATAAGCTGGCCGCCGGTAGGCTGACATTAAGACAGACAACAAGACAGCTGGACGGTTAGACTGTGGATTGTGTAATACTTTGAAAATAGACCTGCTGTCTGTAATTTTCTTGCTCACTATGCGGATGCACTGTGGGACCGAACTAAACTCATTCAAAGAAAAAAGAAACTCAAAAAGTCTTAAGGCATCGAAAGCTCTGGGGAGCTCAGTATCAAGGGGAACTCAAAGAAACTAAACTAATAATATCATGAATAAATAGTAAATTTATATAGAACTAGAAAATATTAACTCAAGCACAATTTTATAGGGTTCAAGATTATTTCTTTTGAATTTAATTTGCTTTTTTTAGAAGAAAAGAGACAAACTCAAAATGTCAGAAGGATTCGAATGCTTGGTAGGATTGCAATATCAAGGGGTACTGAAAGAAAATAAACTAATAATATTATGAATAAATAGTAAATTTATAAAGAATTATTAAATTATTACAATTTTTAAGGGTTTAAGTTTATTTCTTATGAGTTAAACTCTGTAACTTTTTTATAAATTAAAAGGTAAAAAGATCTTCTTTTTTGTTAGATTTCTTCATAAAGTTTTATATCGAAATGGTTCTACTACAATATATATATTTCCTCTATATATTTTCTTCTGTGTTTCCCAGAATTTTAAATAAAAGTCTGAAAGTGAAAATAATGATAAATAATTTTTATAATCAAAAATTCCCCTCTAAGGTTCTCCTAGCAATTAAATTAAGTTCTTTGATCTAATCTCTTTTTAGAATTATTTCCCAACCTTCAATTTTCTGATAACTTTTTAGGTTATCAGAAATATAATTCAAATTATATAGAGTGAAACAGGATAACAACATATTTAAGCATGTTTTCCATGTAACAAAAAAGGTCAAGAAATCTCCATAAAAAATAAATAAATAAAATGTGTGTGGCTAGTTTTTTGCATTATAAAGAAAAGAATCCTCACACCCTGGCCACAAACAATTCATCATTTTCGCACCACTGTGCACATTAACTAACTACCAACAATGACTTCCTGCCATGATGACGATGCCGCCTTCAGAGCCACCGCCGTTTTGCCTTTGAGAACAACGACGTAGCCGAGTACTTCTAACACACACACACACTCACACACACTCACATGTATATAAGCGACAGGATATTTGGTATGCTACTTGACGTAATATCCAACATTGCCTTGCCTTTTGCCTCTCTCGCCCGGGCTGGAGACCGCAGTGTCATTGGTAGAACAAGAGACCAAAGAAGGCAAGGCAAATTTGTTTTGGGGCATGGGTAAAAGTGAGTTATTGAAACTGTTTCAACTCATAAATAAATAATTACCGGAATCGCAAAATGCTTGTGCATAAAATGTGCCCACAGTTTTGCTGCCATCCGCTGGCTGGCTGAATTCACTGCTAATGTTTGTTCTACCAACCACTACCAATTCCTTGGCCAAGTCAGAGCTGGCGTGGGGCAGGCAAATCGAAACTTGGCCTACGCCTACACACTCATTCACTGAGAGATATGTGGAAGTTCCTGTGCGTAGCTGAAGCACCTGACACGTGCTGGTTAAATATACTTTAAGTGGAAGAGACATCAAGATGGACTGGGACAAGGTAGCCAATGATTCTGTCCTGCCTCGCAGAGCTTAGCTCTGCTTGTGTTTGTATTTGTTTTTCTAATGTTTGCTTTGGGGGGCATCCCCATAGCACAGCTTAAGCTTTTTTTTTTTCTTTTTTGCAGTCAGTCTGTGACCTGCTCCTGGCTCGCCCTTTCTGACCCGAGCACTTCAAATGTGGTAATAGATACTTACATAGTAATTTAGTAGCTTTTCCAACCGCATGGATGGACATATGAGATTTTACGCCGATTTTGTTAAGAATTTGTTTTTAGTCCTACGGTTTTCTCTCTTTTTTTTCTATCAGCACTTTTTCTTTTCTTTCTTTCCTTTTTTTTTTGTTGGGCTGTCCTAGGTCTTTTCTTTTGTAGCCTTTATTGCTCTACACTTGCTTTATCGGACATTACATCTTGTTTGCCTGTTGGTGTGAGTGTGTGTGTGTGTGTTAGTTGTTTGCAAATATGTGTGGCCCTGGGTTTTTACATATTCGCATAGCTAAACTGCAATAAAATGGCTTAGACTGTCTCGACTTAAGTGTGTGTGTGTGTGTGTTGGTCTGGTCATGTTTCATGCAAAAGACAATTTATAGGCTGAGCTCTTTTTGGCGCAGGGAGCTGGGGTGGGGGAGCGGGTGCTCGAATGGACATTTTGTGGGCGGTCTTTATGGGGCTCTCCAGCCCTGAGTGGTTGGGTTATTCTTTCTTTTGGTCCATTTGCCGCTGATTTGTCTTTAAGATAGGGCGTATTTGCCATATATTCTTTCTTTTTACTCGTGGCTTTAGCTTTTGGTGTTCAGAGAAGGGTCAGTGTTTAGGCCTTGGCTTCGGCCAAGTTGTTAAGCCAACTAGTGGGCAGTTATAATGTTTACGGTATTCTGGTCAAATGCGATTTTGTTTGAAATGGTTAGTTAAACTTTTGAATGACATCAAAAGCTTTTAGCGCAAATAACAAACGAAATAAATAAAATACGAATTTCTTTTGGAAAATTGACTGCTTTCAGTTCAGTTGGCAATCAAATATGCTTGACTTTTGTTTCATTTTGTGTATTTTCTGTCAGAAATGTTTTCATCATTCTTTTTTTTTGTTATGAGTTTTGTTTCAAATATTTTAATCACTAAGCCATAAATTAAAATTCTTTGATATTTGGAGTATTTCTCAATTATTTTTTTTAGATGAGAGAATATTTTTTATAGAAAATTTATTATATTTGCATTTCAATAATTTGAATAACTATGTTAAAGTTATCGTTGTGAACTGGAAATTATTTCTAAAAAAAATTTTAGAAATTAACCTAACTTTATTCAAATACCCTTTTTGTTACTCTTTTCGAAGAAATTAAGAGTATATTAATTTTGTTCAAAAGTTACTCATTTTTTGGTCTGAATAAAAAAGAAAATCGATATTTGCATATCTGAATTCGCCAGGCCGTACGAACCAAAATCGGTTTAAGATATAACTCCCAATTTTTTTGACCGATCTCTTTTAAACTCGTCACACACGTTTCCTTTGCAGAAATAGATCGAAAGATCGGACAACTATATCATACATTTTATATAAAGGCATATGTGTACCAAATTACTTAAGGATCGGACGACTTTATCATATAGCTATCATACCAACCGAAATCGACCCGACTTACCGATCAACCCCTTTAATATGATTCACGACAGAAATATTCTCCAAAAAGAGTTTGTAGTCTTCGGCACTCCGAAGATACCGTTGGAATTTTTTATAATAAAAAAATATTTTAGTTGCTAGTTTCAAATTCCTTTGCATTGCATTTTCGAAAGCTCAAACTTAATTGAAAAATAATTACTAGTTTTAGGCTTAATTAGTGCACAAACTGTAATTCAAAGTAATTTATGTTTCAAATATTAAATTATGGAGCTATAGGTATAATTCCTTTAGGTCAGCCCTTTATGTAAAGTCCCACACAGATCATAAGCTTAACTCTACTAATAAAAAAAATAAAAAATAAAATAATAAAAAGCATAAAAATCCACGCACGTGTAGTTGCTCAGCGTTAAATAAAAAGCCAGTCAAAAAAAAAAAAAAGAGACTCAAAGGACGTGAAAACAAACACGCCATAAACCAACCGACATTCTGGGCAACACCTTGGCCCAGTCGACCAAAAGGCAATGCCAGCGTTGAGGCGGACATGGCTGTTGAGATTTTTATTTCAATTTTTTTTTTGGACTGGCAATAGACGTGACGCGAGTGGTAAGGTTAATGTGCTGTCGATATATATATAAGGCAGGGTCAGGGGCTATGCTGAGTAGAGTGGAGGACAGGTGTGGCTCAAGTCAAAGCCACCGCAACATGCAAATTGTTAACGTGACCAACTTTGTGGAGTCATGTGTTTATGTAAATGATGAAAAATTTGTTCCACAAATTTTAAGCAAACACTTGAAAGTTTTACCAAAAAAAAAAAATATCAAGGAAGACAGATGAAACATTTAAGCTTTTTTTTTCTAACTCAAACAAATCACTTCAATCAATTCACTTTCTGTCTTTTTCTGTCTATTTTTAGTCCTTACTCTGCCTGCTGCATATAAACGAAGCCTGGACGAAAAAATTGAATGCCAGTCAAGCGTTTGATGACACATGGAATACAGCATCGGATCTGGAGAATGAGCTTGAAGTAAGTCCGACTTTGGTTTGCCAGCTAAGCACTCTGTGCACCCGCAATTTCCATTTCCCGTTTATTTGTATACCACATTTTTCCAAACAGCAGCAGAAACGCGCCAAAAACACACAACATACCAGCAGTGGTGGCTCATCGGGCAGGGGCGAGTCGGGTACTTCCACCAATTCAGGTGGCAGTGGCTCGGGCTCGTGGTCTGCCTGGTCAGAATGGTCAACTTGTTCGCGCACCTGCGACGGCGGCGTTATGCAGCAAATGCGTCGTTGTAGCACACAAAATGGCTGCCGCGGCGACAGCGCCCGGTATCGCATCTGCAACATGCAACCGTGTCCGGAGCAACAGGACTTCCGTGCGAATCAATGTGCGGCATACAATGATGTGCCATACGATGGTACACTCTACAAATGGACGCCGCACTACGACTATGTTGAGCCGTGTGCGCTGACATGCAGGTGAGTCCTGGCCAGTGGGTTTGAGGGAAGAAGAGCTAGAGGTGGTTCTATTGGTGGCTGTGGCTATGTGCTGAACGATTTGTTCACCGCTTGTTGCATGCTAAAAAGTTCTCACACTCCTAGTCGAGCTTGGCTGGCTCAGGGCTTAGTTGCCTTTGGCGGCTCTGCAGCCAGTGGCAGCTGGTTTGGTCCAAGCGGATGTGTACTCATTATTCATCAGGGCTTCCGAGGCAGGCAAAGTCTGGGGAAAATAGCTTGGAATGGTGTGTCTGTTAAGCTTTCAAGTGGTTGTGGTTGCTCGGTCTTTTTCACCGGCTTAAAGTCATTCCACACACCCATTTAGACGCACAGCCAATTCCAAGGAGTGACAATAAAAAAAAAAAAAAATTGTTTGCATATTTTTTGTTTCCCTCCTATTTTTATTTCGCTCATCCCCATTCACCGACATTGGCCATTCGGATTTGCGGTTTAAATTAGTGGCACAGTCTCCGTTTGGTTTTTGGAGGTTTTTGCGGTTTTTCGCTCTGTGGTTAATCCGTTCTGTACGAGAGTGTTGCTAGAACCATTCCACACTCTAATAATTTAGTGAATTATATGTTTTCTGCATTTTGCTTTTTTAACTAGCATAAATCATTCAGCAAGCCTTAAATCTTTTCAGTTTAATTGCAAATGAAAGGCTAAATGTGTGACAATTTTCGGGAAATTGCTAAATTTTAAATACCCTGTTTTGGTTTTGAGAAAACAAACTTTGTGTCTATTTTTTCTTTAAGAATATTAATTTTAAGCTTGAAAAAGGGTGGATCAACTTACTATATAAAAACCAGATTTGTCTTTAGATTTATTTTAAGCTTGACTTTCTATATCAGCAATTTTGGATTTGTCCAGATTCGTCTTCAGATCAGATCAAGCATGAATTTATTTTAAATTTATATTTAAAATTAGGTGCTGTAACGATAATTACGTTTCAGATAAATCAACCAAGTAGTGGGACTTTGGCTTTGACTTATCAGCCACACTCGCCTCTATCTCAAAGACCTTGAGGTCCAGTAATAATTTCTCAAAACTTTGTATGTAAGGCTTAATGAATAGTAAGGCTTACTTCGATTTGCCTAGCTAGTGTAAGTCCCATAAAAATAATAAATGTTTCTTATTATTGATTTGACTCTTAGAATTCAATAAATACTTATTAAAGATAAGCAAGATTATAATTTAAAATCATGGAAGAAGTTCTAACAATATTTCCAAACGAATCAAAATTGAGACAATATTATTTAGCAAAGTTTAGAATTTGCCTCTATCAAATTTCATATAAGTAAATAATTCAGGTCGAGAGTTCAGAAATTGTTCATTAAATGCCAAAACATTAGATTAGCAATTTGCTGAAAATATACTCAGCTCTTTGCACAACAATTGATGGACCAGGTAAATTGGTAAAATTTATTGATTTATTAATTTATAGAGAAAATTATATACCGAGTAACTGCAGGAGACGGAATGTTTGTACAAAATTTATATTTTGATAATGTTTAATGGATTTTCTTGTGGCCTAAATTCAAAGCATTTGCTCATGTATGATGGAAATTTTCAATAACAAAGGGAATTGTATTCAAATCAATGTCATATCAACTAGAAATACCTTACACATTTTATGCAATCTTGCCAATTCGAAAACCACTTGCTCGCTCTGATTCAATGCTTTGGTAACTGTGTATCTCTCTTTGGCGTACAAGCTGTATTTAATTTTGCATCTTTTTCTCTTTATACCGATGCACAGAGGACATCCAGCGCATCTCACTGAGGATATTTCCCCAGAGGCAGCCGTCGGGAATGTCGAAGAAGCGGAGCACTATGATGAACAGAGTGTCATAGTGCAATTGTCGGCGCGTGTGCAAGATGGAACACGTTGTCGTTCTGGCAGCTTGGATATGTGCATACAGGGCAAATGTCAGGTAAGTTGAAGTCCTGTTTTGGGGTAGTGGGATGGGGAGGAGGTGCTAGGTAAAATAAATATATGATAATATTTAACTTGAGATGCATCAAAGTTAAAGTCAAGGAAAAAGGAAAATGTAGACTGAGCACACAAAAATTTTACTTGTCTGAGCCCGAATGAAGGCGGGCCCTCCTAGTCTAGCTTGTTAGCTTGCCTGGCTGATTGTCTTGCCCTTCCACTGGGCCTACAACTAGAAAATGATAAATTACATGTTGTCAGACCGAAAATGGGTGATGCCTTACGAAAAAAAAAACAAAGACTTATATTTCACCATTTACCATATGTAAATACCTATACACACACACATACCTTTAAGGCTGTAAAATATGTATATGTATGTATATGAAAATATTTATGTAGATTGCATAACGAAAGCGCCTTTGTATCATTATGCTTTTGAGCATAAATAAATCATAAAGTGGGTGCACTGAGGTCGGAGACAGACGAAAGGGGCGTTTTCTTGTTGTTGCCGTCAAAAGTCAACTATTGAAATGCCAATAAAGCATGCTCGAAGCATTCATGGCGAGATTCAAAGTTAACCAGTCAAAAGGCGCTAGAAAGTATGCTATGAAATTTTTCCCATGCACACACACCTCTCCATGTCGCTTAGTCGCTGAGCCACAACTACAATGATGAAAAACGAAGTTGGTGACAAAGGCAACAACAACACTAACAACAACCATACTAACATCATGGTCTCAAGGAGGCTTAATAGGAAGTCAGCTACTGAGCATAGCGCCTTCGGCTTTATTGACTTTACTGTTTGAGTTTCACTTCAATTTCTTGGGTGTCTCAAAAGTCTCCGTGTGTGTTTCTGTGTGCTTCGCCTTATCCGGGCTTTTGCCTAGTTTGTAACGCCGCCAAATTGTCACCCCAATTTGTTGTAATAAACGCCAATATGTCATGCGGTTTACGTTGTGTGTTTTATTTGTCGCCTATTTTGGTTTCGCCGCCAGCGAACCTTACACATAAATCTATATACATATGTTAATGCATATGTGAGCTTATACATGTTTTATGTATATCTGTTATAAATAAATCAAATGGCAAGTTGTGGCTTTTAATATAACCCAGGGGGTAGTACGATACTTCCCCGAATTCCCCATTCTCGACAGCCGTCTGTCTTGCGGTTTAAAGAAAAGTCAACGCAACACTTCATGTATTTAGCGAGTTTGCTTTGGGGGAAAAACACAAAAATAACTTGACAGGGATCTCCGAAATGCTTGAAACCACAAAGTGGCTTAGTTTTTGTTGGGCCATAAGCTGTCATTTGTACTTCACTTTGATAAAGATTTTTCTTTTGAGGCAACATTAGTTTCCCTAAAAGTGTATCACTTTGGTGTTAAAAATTGAATTAATGTCATACCTAATTGTTTTATTCATCTGATAAAAGATTTACTTAATATAAACAAAAAGTTCATATATATTAATTAATTTTAAATAAATAGAGGCAATGCTGGTAGCCAATTGTATATGTAGAACAACAATGAAGTTTTATTAAATTATTTTCTGTCTGTGTTTTCTTTATAAATAGGTCCGGAGACCTTAAAATATATGAAAAGTTCATTGATATAATATATAATAAAAAATGTGTGTTGAATTAAGTTTTAACCTTAACGGTGTTTTCATTCCGCGACGCTTTATACTGAACTGCTTGTTCGCATCGATCATTCAGTGTGACCAGTCTATTAACAAGAGACTGCCATCTCGTTACTCGCATCAGGGATGCCACCTTACATATATTTAATAAAAATCTATAGAAATAATAAGAAAGATTTTCATAAACTAATTGTAAATAAAATACTTTTATTTATATATTATTCAGTCTAAAAAAATGGTTGAGAATAAAATGAATAAAAAAAAAAAACCCAACTATTTCGATTTATTTCGATGCAGTAAAATAGAATTTAGCTAGTCTCAATTTTATGCAAATATTGAACATTTCACATAAATAGAATTCTATTTATGTTTTACTTTTAAATCTACTCAGATTTTGTAATCAATAACATGTTATTATCCGTAAGCCTGCTCGATTTATGTAAGCTTAGATTGAAGATTTTTTTTTTGAAATAATTCAAATTGACATTAATCGATCGATTAAAAGTATCAATTGCGCATAAGCAATCGAAAATAAATTCACTCTTGTACCTCCCCTTCGGCATAATTCGAAAAGCAAATGTGAAAAAAGATACCCAAAGCCTTTGGTTTCGTATCCGTTTGTTGCTGTTGGTAAATATTTTGTCTGTCGCCAGGAGCCACCAAATAGGTTGCATATCTTTTTGGGTACGGGCGCGTGTGCCCTGAAAAAAAGCTTATGCAACAAAAATAAGAGAATAACAACAAAATTCATTGATTTCCATATTTTATTTATTACAAGGATACAATGAAAGACGACAGGGATGTGTGGGAGGGCGGGTGCTTCTGTGCCTGTTTGATTGTGTTTATGCGGTTGTTTGTGTTTATTTGTGTGTGCTTACCGATAGGTTACGATACGATACCGCTAACAGTTGATTTACACTTATTTACGTAGCAATTTTTATTTGTTTCTTTAACTGGGAGAATTTAGTCTTTCTCACATTTTCACTCTCCGTTTCTCTTATCTCGTTTTAGCGCGTTGGCTGCGATTTGAAAATAGGCTCAACCAAGAAAATCGACGGCTGCGGTGTGTGCGGCGGCGACGGCAACTCCTGTTCCCAACCGCTCTATTACTGGGAGATGGCACCGATGTCGCAATGCTCCATCACCTGCGGTGGGGGTAAGTTGTTCTTGTTCTTGTTTTTGTTGTTGTTTTATATTTATACAGGAAGGGGTTTGACAAATCCTCTATGTAAATAAACAAGTGGAATATGTCAAGAACATGGCTGGCGGTCGGTGTGGTTGGTGCGGTTAACGTTCGGCATTCGTCTTGACAGAGTCTATACAAACAGACACACGCACACACCCACACGTATCTACTGAGTCACGGCGAGTCGCAGGAATCTTAAAGCGAGGAAGAAGAAGAAGCAGCAGCAGCAGCAGAGACTTTGCCCCGGCAAGCCTTGGGGCCTTGGCGTGCCACACTGCCGTTTGTAATCCCCGACGTTTTGGTAGTCGTCGTCACTGCATAGCCCACCTTGGGCCATAGCTCATTCTCTGGTTTCTAGCTGATTCCTCAAGCCTTCCATATCCTTGCGTCTTAGTCTTATTGTTGTTTGTCTGCCTGGCCTTTTGGTTTCCCATGTTTGCGTACGCGAAAATGCTGTCAAATTTTTTACGTGTTTCTTTTCAGTTTTGGCCAGCCTGACTGAGCCGCTACCTGCCCCCCTTCTGCTCAGCTATTTGTCGTGCTCATTTATTTTCATTGAATTGGAATTTGTTTCGATTGAATGTTTGCATGGTAATCGAGTGGTATCAAGACACCCATCCCATCCCCCACCTACAACACCCTTCATTGTCTCCCGCCTTGCCGTCATCTTCTTGGCACAATCACGTGCCGTTCGTGTTCGTTGTTGTCGCCGTTTTTTGCTGGTTGCCTTTGGCATTGCATGCCACACACTTTGCCGGGGAAAATGGCACACAAATTGTTGTTGAAAACTGTGCAGAAATTTGTTGTTATTTCCCCTCAAGTACTTAAAGTTTTTTTTGTTGCTATTTTTTTGTTTTTCATTTTTTTCTTGTTTTTTTTTTTTTTTGTGCTGAGCTCTGTATATGATTAATAGTCTTGAGGAAATAATATATTTGAAACTAAAGTTTGTCGATTAGGCTTTTAGTTGAAGTTATGCGAGTTAGTGAAGTAACTGTTTGTGTGTGTGCGTGTGTGCGTGTGTGTTTTTCTCTTGAGTGGCTTGTGGCTGTGCATGTGTATTCGAGGGCGCCAGGTAAGTTGTGTATTGTGTTGCGGCTTGTTCGTAAATTGGGTTACGTATTTTCAGGGCTTTCTTGTTTGTTGTTTGTATTTTTTTTTTTAAGGAGGAAAACATGCTGTCAAAAACTAGAAGAAATAAAATGCACAACGCATTTGAAAATGTGTGTCAGTAAGGGATTTAAGTACTGACAAGATTAGGCAACGAATTCACAAATAGTTCTCTAAGTAATTTTAAAGACATTTTTAATGTAGCGAATTTTTATGTGTGAAGTTTATTGGTATAATATTTAATAATTAGAAAGTATGTTGAATTAAGGTTTAATGAGCAACTTAAGTAACGGTGTGTTCATACCGAACTGCTTGTTCGCTTCGATCGTTTAGTTTGACCAATCCATCAACAGAGGACTGCCATCTCATCATTCCACTAGGGATGCCAACAGGGGTCTGCCATCTCGTCACTCGCTCAAGGATGCCACCTTACATATATACACAATTTTTTTTAGTTCTGTTTAATTGTTGACAAATTTGAAAAAGCCTCAAGGTTCTTTCCAAGAGACTAAGTCAGAGCCAACGACTGCTTTCTACACCCAATTTAAAGCAGTCTTCACAAAAAATGAGGGTAATTAATCTTAACGAAAATCGATGTTCGTCATAATAACAAAAAAAAAAAAAAAAAAAAAAAAAAATTAGAACAGCTAAAATGAATTTTGAGTTGAAAATTTCGAGCACGAAATTTGCCAAAGAGAGAAAAAGAGAATGAGAAATAAAAAGAACGAAACAATTTTCTGAACTTAAAACCAAACAAATATTGTCAGTTGAGTTGCCTTGAATTGGGCAAGTGGGCGGTGTGGGGATACGGGAGAGCATGCAAGAGGTTTTGTTAGCTTGGCTTGGCCTGGCCCGGGTTGGCAATTGCAATACTTCGCTGCCGTTGCCGTTGTCGTTGCTGTCGTCATTTCGTTTGCAGGACGAAAACTTTCAGTTGGACACATTTTTTCGACTCATGCATTTTTAATCAAGTTTGGCGCTTGCTTTTTGGCCATTAGCCCGTTTCTCGATTCCTGTCAAAATCGCAATGGGGAAAAATTCGTTTGGCTGCCAGCAATTTTTCATTGATAAATGTCAAAATTGAATTGACATGAAATGAGTAAGAGACACACACTCATAAAGAGGCGGGTCAATGGTTTCAAATAGTCTATTGAAATATTTGAAGACTATGTGAACTCTAGATGATAGACAAACAGACTTTTGGCTTGTTAATTTATGACAACTACAAGCAGTTTACTTTGGCATTATCCTGAGTCATTTCGTGGCAAATGGTAAAATCAATTTGTTTTTCTTTTTTTTTCAATTTTAATTGCACTATCGCTTAGACCTGGAAATGGGTGTTTCTTGGGCCCCACCCTAATATATATATATATGTATGAGCACACACACTGCTTTGCGTCCCCTTGAACAGTTGGACAGAAACCCATTGACCTGTCGAGTGGTAGTCACCCAGCTGTAATTACATTTCAGTGTTAGTCTGTCGTTTTGAGTGTCCA
This sequence comes from Scaptodrosophila latifasciaeformis, assembly GCA_037075145.1. Lineage (NCBI taxonomy): Eukaryota > Metazoa > Arthropoda > Insecta > Diptera > Drosophilidae > Scaptodrosophila > Scaptodrosophila latifasciaeformis. Next base: position 20,028,631 of record JBAMCM010000217.1, on the reverse strand, counting down.
TTGGAAGGTTTTAGTTTAGTTTGGTTTAGTTTGGCTTGGCTTGTCTGAGTTTTTAGCCGGCACCGCAATGTCAGTTAAATGTCAAGTGCAGTACTTAGTGTGAGGGGGAGTAGATTTCGGGGCGTATCATCACCACCTTCTCCACATCATTCTTCCCACTCTGTAACCCTCAAAAATTAATGCCAAGCCCTGGATTGGTAAACGTCTGCTGCTAACTACTTTGGTTTTATACACATGACAGTTCTCTACTCTTCCTAGAGTGTGGCTTTTGTTTTGGACATGAAATTGATTTTACTTGAAAGCATGAGTGTGTGTATCTGTCCTTGTGTGTGTGTGTGTGCGTGCAGTCATTCCTCTTACCACGAGCACATAATTGCGCACATTTCACGAAATCAATTATGTCAAATTATATATACAAATACCTCCTTACTGCCCTATATGGTACATGGAATCTACGATTCCTGCATACATCGAGCATATTTATGTTAGTTTTAGCTTTTGATTCTACTCTAATATTTACGTACGTGACATGGTCTAAAACTGACTGGCAAATTGTCGCTCTCATTGGTTGGTTGCTGTGTGGTTATATGGCTAATGGGTTTGCCTCCCGAAACTCTAGACGCTCAATGGTCATTTATTTTCTATTCCACTTCGTGTGGTCTAAATTATAGAAAGGGGCATATTTTGACAGTGATTTGGATAGTGATTAGCAGCTACCATGAAGAATAGAGCGAAGCAAATCAAAATACAAAAGGTCGAAGTTTTCAATAAAATAAAAAAAATATTTTGGTCATTACTGTTAAATAAAAAAATTTAGAAATTAAGGAGCTAGGAAATCGAAAAACTTTTCCAATCTTCAAAATTCGTGGCGCCATCTTTTTGATTTGTAAGGTAAATGATCAACTTATTTGAAGGTTATTCAATATAGAAAGGCATTTATATAATATAGTTTTAGTGAGGTTCACGGGACTCAAATCTTAATCTCGATTAAGGAAATTATCAAGGATTTGGCTAACATAAAATAACTTCGAGTGGTGGAATGTTAAGCCCTAGAAGTTACCTCCACATTGGTCAGTATCAATCAAATCAATCAACTTGTGTCAGTTAGTCTGAATGCCTGTCCGACTGCTTTTATATAAACTAGTCCCTGGTTGATGATAATGCTACGTGATATAGCTTGGTATATATCCCTCTTTTGTTTGCAGACTGCACACTTAGTGGAGAAGGCCGAATCTCAATCAGGTCTACAATTACACACATTTGCGGTACCATTCATATGATTTACGGCAGAGAAAAACTTTGAATACAGTCTGTAATTTTCGGGAAGCAGTGACTTAAAGTTATTTTAATTACCTAAAAACTTTAATATTTTTAAGCTCGAAGAATTGAAGACAATTTGCAAGTCTGCAAAAATAAAACATAAACATTTTCTATTGAATAGTAAAAATGTTAGGAGAGGCATTCGATCTGCTTAGTTCAGAATTATTTGTGAATGTTTAATATTTTAATGAGCTACCATGTCAGGTTCATGATTAGTTGGAAGAGCAACCATTTGAGGGATTTTAAATAAATCCTCAAATAATAATGTTCACCCTGTTCAACATTTATCTATACAATATAAATAAAGCATTGTATATGTTTTGAACTCTCAGATCAATTTGATGCAGCCCTTCTGCACACAAAGACGACTTTACATTATAACAATTGACATAAATGCCAAGAGGATATTACCAATTGCTTTAAGCCAATTGTGTCATGAATACAGAGCAACTGCAGCGTCAGTAGGAGAATAGCAACAATATAGGTAGTCAGCTAGTTGCCAAGCTGGTGAAGGTGGCCCTGGCAGTGGCAACAGCAGGCGCCAACAGCGTTGACAATGATGCTATTTGGCTTTCAATGGTTGGCAGTTGGCTGCCTGAGTGGCATTAGATCGGTACTGCTTTTTGGATTTGCTGGCACCCCCAGCTCACCGACTATATTTACCGGCAATAAGCCAGAGTCTCCAATATACTCTGTCTTCCTGGCTTGTTCTTGCCTGCCTGCCTGCATGCTTGCCTGCTTGCGTCGGGATTGCCTGTCTGACTGGCTTATAAACGAAATTCAATAGCTGAAAATCAACGCAAATCGTCGCTGTGGTGCCACAGCTGGGAGTATTTATAACAAAACCGATTCAGCCAGTAGTGAGGACGGCTGGAGGAAAAGTTCAACTATTTTTCAAATTGACAAATCGTTTGCCGTTTGTCGTTATGCGTCTGCTTCATGAGTGTGTGCAACTCTCTCTCTCTCTCTCTCTCTCTCTCTCTCTCTCTCTATATATATATATATATATATACATGTGTGTGTATTTTGGTCTACCAATTTCCGTTCTATATACCCGTAAGCTGCAGGCGCCAAAGGGATCACACGAACTACCTATATTATGATCTGGCTCACATAGGACAAATTCTTCTTTATGAGAAATTTAGAATTTTTTAAATCAAGATAGAGCCAAGCTTATTAGCGTGTAGAGTATTTAAAAGCCGGCGGAAGCCAAATATTCAGTTATAATTTCCTTTCAGAACTTGTCTTTATGGTAACCAGCTTTCGCATGTTAGCTAAAAGTCAGGTTGGTAACCCAAAACTGAAAGTCAGGTCATTGGGGTTGCAGTTGCAACTTTTTTTTTTTTGGTCTCCATTTTTGGCATGTTTTGAACTTCCTCTTACTCCTGCAAATTTAGCTTTTTTCATTTCATCCGTACTTTTCACTCTTTCTGCCACTCCTCTTGGTCTTCTGCTTTACTTATCCCCGGCTTGCCTCTGACTACGTGCTGCCGTGTCCGTGACTGTCTTAAGTGCCTAAGTGACATTAAAGTTGCAAACAGATGGAGAGTCACACTTACTCTCACACACAACTACACAGCCCGAAAAAGCGCAGAGTAGGCGCCTGCTCCTTCTCCCTTCCCCGCCCCTCTTGGGGTAAAACCCTGGCCATGTGCAATGACTTTTATTGATTTTAAAGTGCAGCTAGAAGGAAAAAAAATATAAAGAAGAAGTAGAAAGAATTCTACTGTCAACCGCCGCCAGCCAATGCCATTTACAATTTTGCCTTTTGCACTAAACATTTTTACTTTACTTTTTCCATTTTTCTTGCCATTTCTTTTTTGCTCTGCTTTAGGTTACAAAATGTCTCGTCCTATATGCAGGAATCGTCTAACTGGCGCTGATGTCGATGAGACGCTCTGCAGCGTTGCTAATCGTCCGGAGCCGGCGGTGGTGCCCTGCAATACACACAGCTGTCCGCCGCGGTAAGTAGACACAGTCTGGTTGCCTCTGCCACCTGGGCCCAGTTAAAATTTCTGCCCAACTACCCTAACCCTCCCTCCCTCAAATTCTTTGTCGATTCACCTATCAATTTAAACGGCGTTCGGTTATCGTGCGCACGTTTTGATTGCCTACTCCGGCCATTTGGAGAGGTACTCCCACTGGTGCTGCCACAACACCACCACTATTATCGCTATGTTGGCTCTCTGACTATCCGACTTTTTTTTCTATACCCCTGAGGGGCTCATTGTTGTATTTCTATACTCTTTTCGAAATGCTTCCTTCATAATATTTCTTAGCTTAGAACTTATTGAATGCTCTAGTTCAACTGAGTTGAACTGAATTGAACTATTATCCCATTTTTGAATGAGCACAATGTTAATCACTTGATACGAAACCTTCGAAAAGAGTATAATAACTTTGTCAACCCTGTGGTAGTCTTATTCGGTGGACTGTTTTTTTTTTTTTTGCTATTGTCGTGCACCTCGATTTTCTAGCTTGAAGCAATGTCTTCCTCTCCTCTTATTTATCGTTTTGTGACAGTTTCAAACCAACAAACTTTACGCCAATTTTCTACTGTCTTCCAACCAACCCAAACCAGCCTAGCCCTGGTTCTCTTTAGTTCCGCCCACCGCACTTATTCTCCTAGCACCTCAAATTCTAATCTCCGTTTCTGCTCGATGTCTGTTTGTCCACCAACACTCTCCTTGATGGGGGCTGTTTTTATTGTTTCTTTTGTTGTTGTTTTTGTTGATTCCATCCATGTTTATTGCTGTTCTCGTTTGTGTTGCGGCTTTTCTATCCCACTTTCCAGTGAAAAACCACCGCCAAAAGCCACCGTTTGGTGTTGCTGGGACATCAATTATTGTTTTTGATTTTCGGTGTCTAGAGGATTCTCTCCTCCTGCTTTTGCTATTCCATTTTTTTTTGTTACGTTGTTGTCTTGCTGGCTGACGGTGGCTTTTGTGTCTTGTATTTTTGGCACTGTTCTGTGTGCAATTGTGGAGGCGGTTGCTAATGGTTAGCTGGGATTGACATAGATCGCTGTTTTTGTAAACGCAACTGGGAGTAATATGAAGTGTCAATAGTCAAAGAGGATTTGACAAGAGCGAAATAAGAAAATTTATTTCAACATTTTTGGTGTCAGAGTTGAGGCTACAATTTTAATTGTCATAAGGAAACCAAATATAAATGAAAAGCAAATAAACATTTTTCTCATCGATTTATTCATTATAGAGTAATACGATTGGCTTTAACCTATCTGAATAAATATGAAAACCAATCATTTCATTTGAATTTATTTCATGTCTTTAAGTTGTCATAATGATGATATCATTTATTTTATTTTCAAAACTATGTTTCAAACATTTCAACAATCGATAAACAAAACTTTTGCGCAGGGATTTGTATTTTCCATGCTGCGGTTTTGCAACAAACCCAAAAATTGTTGAAAAAAAAAAAACTGCAGAGAGCAGTGCACTTTTATGTTGAAACATTTCTCAAAGCGTGTGAATTTTTAGACGCTTAACCGGGCAGCTATTTTTATTTATTTAGGTGTGTGCTTTTTTTTCGTATGCAACAGAAAAGTATTTGTGTGGGAGGTAATTTACCTGCATAGTTTGTTTTTGGGGCCAAAACCAGGCATGCCCTATGGTTTTCATTCACTCAACTCGGCTTACACTCATGCTGTTCTTTTTGCTCTCATGTTTAGGTGGATAACCGACGATTGGAGCACTTGCAGTCGTCTCTGTGGACATGGTTACCGTGAGCGTATGGTTGTCTGTGCTGAGGAGACCAACGGCATTAAAACGAGGGTAAGTACAAGTGGTCTCTCTGGTGGATGTGGGTAGGGGGAGTGCGGTAGAATGCAGCAGCAAAGTTGGCCCAAAAGTGGCCATTACCAAAAGGAGCAGTGGAGTACACTTTTTGGCCAACCATTGCATCCAGGCTGTTGGCCCACTTAAGTGGTCGCCTTTTTAAACGTTACTAATTTTTTTTGCATACTAAAGGGATTCGAAAAAATAAAAAAAAGAGACCGAAGCTAGGCTAGAGACATATTATTACCATGTTTTTCTCACACTTATCTCTCTCTCTCTCTCTTTCTCTTTCTATCTGTCTTTTTTGGCTGGGCCAACTGTTTTGCATAACAGGTTGCAGATATTATGTGCCGCATACCTAAACCGCCTACTCAGGAGACCTGCATTATCGAGGAATGCCCGCACTGGGAGGTGGAGGACTGGACGGGGGTAAGTAATACTTAAGAAAGTCGCGCTATTGACGTCTACCCGGTGTAATAATCAGACACTTAGCAAGGCAGCTACCAACGTTCAAGCTGGTCAAGATGTTGATGAAGATGACGCAGTAGTCGACTCAGTGTTGACGAGTCAGTTAGTTTGGTTGACCAGTTGACTGGGTACTTAAGTAAATGTCTGGGTTGGTCTGGACTTCGCTGGTCTTGTCTTTTCTGATCCGGCCAGTCTTCGTCTACCTGGTTGTTTTACCTCCACTTACTTTGCCTGTTGGAACGTAATAAGCTGCTAGACGCTCTTCCTGTTACTCTTTACCATACAACTTAATCAACTTGGCGTCGGTGGCAGTACTTAAATTTGTCTGGTCTGGTCTAGTCTGTTCTGGTCTGACCTGACTTGGTTTGAGTTAGTTTATCGTCTTGTCGGTAGTTGCAGTTCAGACAATCGTGTCTTTTTTTTTTTTTTGTTTTAACAGCAAGTTTATTAATGTTCGCCCGACTTGCTACTGAAGACATGCCTCCTTATCCAGTTTTTTTTTGCAACCTTCTTATAGTGAATAAGAATAAAACTAAATACGTTAGTATGGGGTGTCAAGTTTATGTATTGCTTAATTGAATTGTCTTGAGTTTAGCAAGTTGTGGGAGAGTTTTTCTGATGTGCTTCTACTTTAGTTAAAGTTTAAAAGTATTTGCATTTTTTTTTTAAGAAAGTGAACGATGGCAAGTTAATAATTAAAGTTCCAAATTAAGAGAGTCAAATGAGTATTTTCGGTACTGAAGTATTAAGTAGGATTAAACGAGAGAATGACTTCAGACACTAGAGTATCAGTTTAAGTCACTGAAACTTGCTAGGGAATCTAAAAATAATTGGCCTGTAGATGGTGCATTATTATTTATATTTTTTTTTTTTTGTAAATAAAAATTATTTATCCCCTCTTAAAAATAAATAATTCAAACAATTTGATATCGATGCTTCCAATTAAAAAAAATCTAAAATGAATTAATCTCAATTATATTTTGAAATCAGAGTGAAACTTAAAAAATATTCAATGCACTTAAAGCTTTTAAAAAGATTAAATGCCATTTGAAGAACTCTTTTTATATACGAGTTTTTTTTTTTACAAAATTTATTTTATTTGTACCAAAAAGAGAATAATTTTCATGACTGCAAGTAAATAAAAAAACAAAAAAAATTATTGCAGAGCATAAAGACACAGGGTCTGGCAGCTATTAAAAAACACGTTAGCATTTATGCACATTAATAAAATATGCCACAAAATTAAGCGCCATTAAAATTTGCACAAAAACGTTGAAAGACACAGAGAGCCAGAGGGAGAGAGAGAGAGAGAGAGAGAGAGAGAGAGAGAGAGAAAGTGAGCATAAAATAAAAGTGGAGACTAAAACAAAAGAAGCAGGAAGTGCAAGCACGCGGCTCACATTAAACATTGCATAAAATAAAAAAAAAATATACGCAAAATGACAACAGCAACAACAACAACAAGAACAGCAAGAAAGACAACAAACAACACATTCAATGAAATAAACAAAGCCACTGCCACATGCCAAAAGGACGGACGCAAAGCCACAGGACAGCCGCACGTTAGCCGACCGCACGCACACCAAAAAGGACATTACACATACGCCGCGTGAAATCGTCGACCGACTGACAAAGGCAAACAAAAACGAAAACAAAACAAAACAAAAAAAACGAATACACGCGTCGTGCACATTTGCATATGTATGCGTGTCAGAACAAGTGAAAGGTAGAGCATCAGCGTAAAGGAGATATGGCAGAGTTTAGTCGAAGGAAAGGAGGAGAGGTTCTGACATTTTTTTTTTTTTTGATTTTTAGTGACTTTCTCCTTTCACTTTCGCCATACTCATACTTTCACTGAAAGTAGTATTGCTTTGTTTACTTATTTGACAGAGCTTTTCGCCAGGTTTCCTTTTCGCTGCTTTGGGCAACACTTTGTCATCTTCTGAGCTCCATCTTCATCTTTTGCGCAAACAATGAAGATGAGCAAGAAGTTCTTATGCAAATTTGCCTTCATTAGCCTCCCCTCCAGGAAAACATATTGAAATAATTTATAACACTCATGTTTTATACTCATTTCATCTCAACCGAACAGTGCTCGGTATCCTGCGGACAAGGCATACAAATGCGTGGCGTCGAGTGTAAATCAACGGATGGCAGCCTGAGTGCCAAATGTGATCCCCTCACCAAGCCAGCCAGCGTGCAACAGTGCGCCACCGGAATACACTGCGACGGAGGTGGTGGAGGTAGTGGCTCTAACAGTAATAATATGGGTGGTGGCACCATTATTCTGGGCAGCAGTCGACCCCAAAATGAGGTAAGCAAATTGTTACTCAAACTTGATCAAATTTGTACTCTCCACTTGCTTGGCTCCGTGTTTAGCGTCCGGAACGTCAAATGGACAGTTCCGCTCTGGATGACGATGAGGACGATGATGATGATGATGGCGAGGTCGACGATGCTGTGGGTGTTGAAGACTTGGATGACATCGAATCCGGCCAGGATACCGAGGATGGCGAGGGCATGTCCTATGCTGATCAACCGCTACGCTATTCACATCACACACAGAGCCGTCTGCATCACGAGGCACCAGAAGAGCCGCGTACAATGCGACTAATGAGTGGAAGCTCCAGCAACAGCTACAACAATAACAACAACAACAACAGTCCCAGGGGTGGAGCATCGTCGAGTGGTGGAACCGATACGCCCTCGTTGGATCCAACGTGAGTAACTAAGCATGAAGACACACTGGGGGACTTAATTGTTTATATGTCTGTCGGTCGGAGTTGGCAAGAAATCTAAAATCCGATTTTATTTTTCCCAGTTTTATTTGGGTCTGATATTGAGTCGTGCTTGACAATGTTTTGTATTCTTTGATGTATCAGGGACTTTATCTTTTTGGTTAAATTCCTTTAGCATTTTAAATTGCGCGTTCATACATCTTTAAGTACCTGGGAGACTCAAATAAAAAGATCAAGTTTAAAATTGGGACTGGTTAATGTTGATGTATTGGATTAATTTTAAAAATCTTGTGATTGAATTTATTGAATTTATTTTTTCATTTTCCGTAAAATGTAAAAAAAGTAGGATTTTATGAAGTGTTTCGCTCAATTAGGTGGGTTTTGGCGTAACCCAAAATTGGTAATATTTTAAAGTATGGAAAGCTTTTCAAGCAGTCCTTTGTATACTTTCGATTCAATCAATCTATTTTTTATTTTATGTAAGGAACAAATATTGTGGAATTCCAGAAAGAATATACAAAAAACTTTTTTTTACGAGATGAATGAATGAATGAATTGAATAAAATATTAAAATAAACTAAAGATGATCTGATAGGATAATTATATATCCTGAACTATGAAATATATATTGTATTTTGACAGACAATAATTAAAAAAAAAAAAATGAAAATAATAGTATCAATGAAGAATAAAAGATTGTTGTGGTTCCTAAAGATGATTTGATAGGATAATTATATATCCTGAACTATGAAATATATTATATTTTAAAAGGCAATAATTAAAATAGTGAATAATCAATGAAGAATAAAAGATTATTCTGGTTCCTAAGGGTGAGCTGCAACTTTAATTGTTTAGAAATAGGTTTGGGATATTGTTAGCTTTTCTTTGGTATTTCAAAATTAAAAATAAATTTCATTGTGGGACTTAAAATACATCTGACTACAATTTGAATTGGTTTTGTCTTGAACCCACAATGTGCATAAGAAGGACAAAATAACTTGAAAAAAAAGAAAACAACTACACTTGACAAGAAACTGTCATAAAGCTTCCCCTTGTTCAGCTTTCTCATTTTTTTTTATTCTATTTTTCCAACATGTTTCATTAGTTTTACCGACACATGACACCACTTAATGCAGCCGCAGACAGACGCTTAACTGTCTGCAGTTTTATAGCAAATCTACCCAACAGTTTCTCCATGTCTGTTTGTCCCACACTTATTTTTAGTTGCAACCCCTCATGACAACAAGAAAATCCAAATGAAGCTAACCAGAAATGCAACAAATACAGGGGTTGTCTGGTGTGTTTGCGAAACCACCTATCAAGCTGCATACACTTGACATATTTAAACTTTAGCACATTACGAGTGGGAGTAGCAGGACTAAGCCAAGGCAATCTCCGAGCCTAACAAGAGCCAACAACCATACCATCCAGCCACTTGGATACTCACATAGACATACATCGTAGACCATATAAGTCGGGCTGAGAGTGGAATTTCTCCAAGTTGTTTAGTAGATTGGGAGGCCGGTGCCACTGCCTGGCAACTAGTATAATGTCCTTGAGCATTGTCGACACCTAAAATTAGGGCTATTAGGCAGCGGCCTGTTAGTAGTTGTGGCCGCTTAAGTATCGATGAGTGTGTAAGTACAGTAAAGTGCGTCTAATGACAATTAAAGTGCTGCTTTGACATGGCTGCCATCAAAATTTGTGGGGAAATTGCGGGAAGGGACAGGCTTGGTTATTGGAAAACGATAAAGCAACGCGATAAACTGGTCAAATATGTTAAGCTTAGGGGTTTGGGTACGGTTCGGTTCGGTTCGGTTGAGTTGGGTTCGGGTGGGTTTCTCCATACATTTGTATATACTTTAATTAGGGACCCAGGCCCCAACTTCAGTAGCGTATCATCTAAATGATTTTATTAGAGATCCCGGCTAGGGGAGAGGGTCTGTATTGGATTTGGGTGTACGGATTGGCATGGCGGCAAACAAATCAAATGCTTTTAACAGTTAATTGGTATGTGGGGAATATACGAAATAATAAATTACAACTCTGATTGGGGCTCTGTTACTTGTTTGTGGCTCTTGTTATTTATGTGTCTGAGTGCAAGGAAATTAGTCTGTGTAAATAGCATTGCTTTGGGGACCTCTCACTCTCTCCCTTTCTCTCTTTGTATCTTACTCCTGTTTTATTGTCGATATGGGGTGCGACATTTCCTGTTAGTTGAATTGCGCTAATAATACGTTTAAGGGGAAATGACAGTCATGGTACGGTGGCTCATAAGCCAAACGGAAGTGATGTGCTTAACCTTCAAGTAAAATGCATAATCAACCAGAAATTAAGTCAGCCAATTATGGTTAGGGTTAATTCGGTACCAATTGAGCGGTTTTGGCTTGCATTGTGCCGAGGCAAATTAAGTCAGCAAAATCATAGTTTGAGAGAAATTTATTTGACATTCTTTAATACTAATTGGGGATTTCTTGAGTAATGAGTATAATTTCGAAAAGCTTCAATGTGACTTTGACGATTTAATTAACTACGGAAAATATTTAAGTTTTGTTCAGAAAGTGATTAGAATTTGAATGGAAAGTTTTTCTATTTACAATTTTATACATTCACAAAATGCTCTAAAATTATCCAAGTTCTTTCTCTTAGAGCCCAAATGAAAGTTCTATGACATTTCCTCTTGTTCAAAATCAAGTAATAAATTCCAGATAAAATCTTAGAAATTATTACAGCTTACACAGAGAATCTCTTGATACAAATCAGAAAAATAATTTATACAATGTCCTTTTGCCTTCAATTTCTTTTTTATAAAATAAAATTGCTATTTTTTTGTTCTGCCTCTCAGCAAGTACCATGTGTCTGTCAACCAAGGTCCAAGCATTTGTCAAATATTACGCATACGTAATGGCAAACATATTTCACACACGCACACACACACGCATAAATATGCTGCCGGCACAGAGTCTCTTAGTTGAAGTTGCTCTTCAATTCGTTTTCCCCGTACTCAACTATTATTTGGGATAAATTAAACAAATTCAATGTTATCATCACTGCCAGTACAGTCGACTACATTTTACACATTGTATTTCATTTTACGCTCTAGCGAATTTTTATATTGTTGTATTCACATACGGATGCGATAACCCAGCACTCACTATGGCAACGCCATATTAATTTTGTCGTCCACATGCTCTGGTAGTGTGCTGCTTGGCAACGAAAAAAGTAGTGCAAAAAATGGAAAAAAAAATTTACCCAAAATATGCCAAAGTCTCTATGAAAATGTAAATGTAAAAAAAAATATCTTGAGTAATGGCATTTTTTTTTCTTGTAAATTTAATATCAAATGTGTTGGAAAACTGGCAAAACGCAAACAATTTTTTGAGTATTACTCGATATTAATTTGGAGGATGTGTTTTTTTTTTTTTAACTTAACTGGGATTTTCTTTTATTAAAAATTGCAATGATGTTGATGAATCTGCCAATTTTTTAATTGGAAAATCCAATTTATTCCCTGATACATGATTATCAAAAAATCTTTAGGTAATTCCGAGGGAGGGAACCTATAAAGCTTTGCTGAATTTTCACGAGTCTAGTAAGTAATCACAGGGATATCGACATCGAGTTCCCCGAGAAAAGCGCGCTAGGAAATTTGTTTCATATCACTTGAGTGCGTGAAGTTAGCAAAGCCATTACTAACTTTTTGTTGATATGTGTTGGCCATTGTCTATTCCAACTTGTTGTTGTGAATTTTATGGCCGCGTTGACAGTCAATAGCGAGTACTACGAATAGTATTTTTTTTTTTGTTTTTGCCGGACAAACTATATTGCCCTTTGCTCTGTTCCTGTCCTATCGCGGAGCAGACAGTTTTCTCATCGTTGGCATTATTGATTTGTAGTCAAATTGTTGGAAGCAACCACACCAGGCGCATTAAAATGGCGCCAATGTTACAGCATCTTGTGTGGGGTGCCTCGGGCAGGGAAACTAGGTCGTTGCCGGATTTAAGGCAATAGAGCGAAACAGATAGAGAGCGTGAGAGTGAGAGGCAGTAAATATTGCCTCAAAGATGACTTTGGCTTGAGGCCTGAAAAGCGCATGGCTTGCCGCTTGAAAGTTTGTTGGTTTTATTTTCATTTTTTTTCCAGTGTTTATCTCTTTTTTTGTTTGTCTGTCTAGTTTGTAGTCGCCATTGTCGCCGCCGCCATTGCGAACATTATTGTTGCGGCACAGAGGCCAAGGTTTTTTCCTTTTTTTTTTGGTAGAAAGCTCGGCGGCGTAAAGACGCGACTTTATGGCGCCGCCGAGCGGCAATAGTTTTAGTGCCAAAAGATAAGTTGAAATGCTTTTTAGTTAAAATATCAAAAAGAAAAAAAGGAAAGGAAAGGCAACCTTAGCCTGGCGGCCCAGCGTCTGGGTCAATGCTCGTGTTATTGTGTGAGGCCTAGGCATAAATAAACAAGACTTTGCTCCAAACTGCTCTTACTTATCTCATCTTGTCTCTCCCTTTTCGCAGCTTCATCAAGGATACTGAGTGGTCACCTTGCAGTGTGACCTGCGGCGAGGGCATACGGCGTCGCGCTTATAAATGCAAAATCTTCTTGGAATATTCTCGGACAGTGGCCACTGTGAACGATACCCTCTGCGAGGGACCCAAGCCCCATGACGAGGTGGAGCGTTGCGTTGAGGAACCCTGCATGCTGCCCTCCCATGGCTATGATGATCAATTTCCACGCGATTCCATCAAGGTGGGAGTGTCCGAGCCCGGCAAGACATACGTGTGGCGCGAACAGGGCTACACCTCGTGCAGTGCGTCGTGTCTGGGCGGTGTCGAGGAGCTTATCATCAATTGCGTGCGTGAGGACAATGGTCGTGTGGTGTCGCCCTTTCTGTGTTCACCCGAAACCAAGCCGGAGGCGCGTGTACGCACCTGCAATGACCGACCTTGTCCACCGCGCTGGAATTACTCCGACTACACACCCTGTTCTAAGTCCTGTGGCATAGGCATCAAGACTCGTGAGGTTCAATGCATCCACGAGGTCACACGTGGTGGTGAGAATACCATGGTGGTGCCCAACAGCATGTGCCCCCAGCCACCGCCGGCAGATCGCCAATACTGTAATGTCCTCGACTGCCCAGTGCGCTGGGAGGTTGGCGAATGGTCAAAATGCTCGCATACCTGTGGCTATGGCATCAAGGATCGCAAGGTGGAGTGTAAACAGATAATGGCCCAGGAGCACAAGATCGAACGCCCCGAATCCATGTGTCCCAGTGTCAAGCCACCGGACAAGAAGCCCTGCAATGCCAAGCCCTGCCCACCCGAAGATCCCAAGCCCATCATTCAAATCAGCAATTCCACGCACATCCAACACGATCCGAAGAAGACCAAGATTACGCTGAAAGTAGGTGGCGCCGGAGTTGTGTTCTTTGGCACTCAAGTGAAAATTAAGTGTCCCGTTAAACGTTACAATCGTACAAAAATTAAATGGAGCAAGGACCACAAGCCATTGGCACGTTCTCGCAAATTCAAGGTGTCCAAAAAGGGCGCTTTACGCATCTTGGACATCACATTCCGTGACGCTGGCATATATTCCTGTCATGCCGGTCTCAGTTCGGCTGAGATACACATCGAGGTGAAGGCAAAGCCTGGCCAGCAGGCCGAGGAGCTGGAACGTCAGGAAGCAGGTCAGTCTAGCCGTACGCTTTCTCTCTGTTAAGTGCCGCATAATGAGCCAAGTGCCCATCCAATTGTACTTTTTTTATTGGCGATGGTCCGACCAACTTTTCTTAATTCTTTTCACCCACTTTTCGCTCTCAATTTTTTACATACACTCTTTCTCTCTCTCTCATGCAGACCGTCTGGTGCGTGAACGTAGCGGCACGGAAGCGCTTACCTCAGCGGACATGACATCCGCCACGAATGGTGGCAATGCCGGTGGTGCTGGTGGCGGCGGTGGCGGCATTGATGGCGCCGCTAATGGGTAAGTAACCAGCATGTGACCTTGTGCGAAAAGTTTTCCCTTCAACTTTTACTTTAGTATGGCCTGGGTGGTACTATGCGTAAAATTCTTTTTGAACCTGGGACCACCCACTTGGTAATTGTGTTTTCGAGTGTGCTGCTTTTTTTTCAAAGAAAGTTATATAGTTTGTTGGGTTCTCGACTAGAAAATGTCTCATTTGAGTTAAAGGAAGGAGGTCTTGGAAAAAGAATCATTGCGAGTTATTTTCCGTAAGCCACTCTTAGTTCACTGAGTTTTGAAAACTTTTATTGAATCATTCTGCTTAATTTGGTGGCTAAAGAAAATGAAGAATCAAAGCAGTTTCAGAATTGCTCTCTACTCTTTTGAGCTTTGATGGAAAGCAAATAAGGTTTGTTAGGGTAAAAGTCGGGTACTCTAAAAAATTATTCAGAAAATTCCAGACAGATTTATTGAATGTCTTACAAAATCCGTACAAAAAGAGTATGCAATCTGGGTGACTTAAGTGTGTCTACCTTTGGTTATCTTCAACAAGGAGGTCTGCCAGGACCAGAACGCCAATACTTTACTTTAATGAACTGCCAGTGCAGTAGGTGTGTGTGTGTAAGCTTTCATCTTAAAGACTCTGTGTGAGTGCTACATGGCGTATACGCAACTGTTGATATTGCTTTCCCTTTTGAAATGCTCACTTGCTTGCCCATTTCCTTGGACCAGCCACCTGCTGTTATGACAGAGTTTGCTGCTTGCTTATCTTGGTTCTGGTTGTTCTAGTTCCTTTATCTTTTTGCCTTTCCTATTTTGTACCGTTTTGACCGTTGCCTCAGTGCAGTTTAGTAACATCCTTCGGAAATTCTTGGCTCTGTTCTGCCCTGCTTACCTTCAACGTGCCGTTTGGTCTGTGCTGGTCAGTTATGCAGTTGTTTTCTCTAAAGGTTTGCCTTGAACTATCAATGTAGATTGCCTTAGTCTTACCGGCACTTTCAACTGTTTATTATTGCCTACGCTACCCCGTTTAATGTCCGCCCTGCTTTTACTGCCTGCTGCCCACGTGGCGTATGCGTGTTATCGCTTAAGTGTTACATCCGCCACACCTCCTTTATTAGTATTTGTTTAGCATTAAAGTTTTATGCGCTTTTAAAAATTCAAGAGAAATGGAATGGAATGGAGTGTACAATGCAAAAAAAAAGAAAGTAAACAAAACAAAACTCAGTGTAAGTAAATTTCATGGTTACTTAGTTGAAGATGATTTTTCCTCTCTCTCTGTCTCTTTGACTTCTTCCCAGCCAGTTTACCATAAAGTTGGTTATGGCGTTTTAAGTAGAAAATATGTAACAGTTTTTGTAAGCCACTTCAATGCCTCAAAGGCTTAAATATGGATGCCAGATTCATACTCAAACAAGCAGAGAAGCTTTACCTGTTTAGTATCGGTGTGTGTGTGTGTGTCTGAGGCTTAATTCCCAATTTAGGTTACGTGTTTTGTTGGGTTTTCCTAACCTAAAAGTATAAAAAAAAATAAATAAATAATTACAAGAATTCCTCGTCCCTCTGACTCTGCTGGTATTCCCATTTAAAACAAATGGTTAAAGGCAAACAGCCAACACTAAAATGCATTTTGTCAAAGCCACAAAAGCTCACACACACACTCACAGAGACACATAAGCAGTTTGTATGAAAAGTATGCCTTGGCAGGAGGAGGCATTTTTGGTTTACAAATGCATCATCAACGGCAACGAGATCGTCAGCATCACCGTTATCGAAAGTGTTGCCTAACCTTAAGCGCGCATACAAAAACAAATATCAACATGTAACGACTGAAATTGCAACAACAACAACAACAACAACACCAACGACACAAAATGTATAAGAGTCTGAACTGGCAGCTGTCTCGCTCTTTGGCAATATTTGATAGTGGTGAATGCGCATTTACCCTTTTTTTTGGCCAACACACATGCTGAGAGAGATAGGCAGAGCGAGAGAGGGAGGGAGAGAGAGGAATGGAATTTTTTGTCAATTTTATGCAGCCGGAAAATGCAAATATATGTGACTGGACCACAGAAAAGTAAAGTAAAAACCGGGGAGTGGGGGGGGGGGGGTAATGTAATGGAAAGTAGGAAGAGTAATGGGTACGCTCAAAATGTGGGCAAATCTGAGAGGGAGTCGCATTGAAAGTGGCTTTGGCAACAGCAAGTAGTCTATGGCTATTGCTCTGCTCTGTGTGGCTAAAAGTCTCTCTTACTGTGTGTCTCTGTTTGTGTGTGCTTAGTTGGCCATGGCCTGCTTGTCTTTTGCAATTTAAACACAATTTTCTCATCTTTCTGTTTGAGTTTCATTTTTTCCGTCTTTTTCCATCTTCTTCTTATTTTTGCTTTTGGTGCATTAAATGGTTTTTTGATATACGAGCTTTCAGTTTTGTTTTTTGTTTTTGTTTTTTTTGAATGCCCTTAAATTATTATTTATGTGTTTTTATATTATTCCAAGAAAATAGTCGATTTGTTTTTAAATAATTTATTGAAAGAGAAAACTTTTCTTTAACAAGATTATATATAAATGAAAATGCATTTGGCCAAGCTAAAAATATATTCAAATGATTATGACCAATTAAAATGAATAAATAGAATAAACTTCGTTTTAATGTGCGAATTGGATTTGTTAACTCAATTAAACTTGATGTGATCATTAAATATTTGTCAAAGCCACAGTTTACAATGAATTAAAAAATAGAAAAGTATTCAATTTTAATTGTGATAAAATACACCTTTTTGTTTTTTGTTTTTTTTTTCCATAAAAAAAGAGCTTTCAATTTTAATTGTAATTTTATATTTTATTTTTTTCTTGTAAAATTGAAAATTGTGGCAAATTGAATTAAAGCTTTTATTAGTGTTTCACTTGATATATTAAATTGGTTTCTATGAGACAATTTTTTTTTAGCCACTCCATGACAAAAACTTTAAAGAAGGCTCACTTAAATTTACCTGTAAATAAATTGATGCCTATTTTGGAAAATATTGATTTGATTTCCATGAGTACAATTAGATTTATTTTTCGAAATATGTTTCATTCGAAAACTTTTGTGTCAACTGCATAAGTTTTTTGGCGTCATTGCAGTTTATGTTTGGAAATACCACAAACAAAAGCCGAATGTGCTTTCAAATGACTGGCCCGTCAAATTCTATGAATTGACTAAAAACATAAATACAAACACACATGTTAACTCTATGGAACAATGGACAACAAAATGATGGCAACAATATAGTTTAAAATATACAAACACACACACACACAGACTCACACAAAAGATGGCTGCAGCAAAAGCTATAGAAAAGGCTACCACAAAATGCCACTTGAAGCTCTTTTATTTTTATTTTTTGCTCGTCCAGAACACGTTGCCTAGGCCAGATATAAAGAGTGTAAGGTATTTGAAAATATTGTATATATGTGTGTGTGTGTGCGTGTTTATGACAATTTCGAAGTAGACAAACACATGCACGCATGAACACGAAAGCACACACGCACAGGCAAACGCAGAGACAGTTGCCGACATTTTGTGCAAAATTCTGCAAAACTAAACAACGAATTTCCGAATTTTGAAACGGGCGTTTGGTTAGATGTCCAAGAGGGGTGGCCGGAAGAGAGAGAGAGAGAGAGAGAGAGATCTCTATTGTTGCATTAAGTGTTTACCAATGGGGCTGGGTGTGCTTTTGAGTATGACTGAATTCTGTGTATGTTTATTTGAGGTTAAGTATGTGTGCCAAAGTTTGGGGGAGAGGTGAGAGAAAAAGGGGATCGAAAAACGTGCTAGGAAAACCACAATTTTCTAGTCAATATTTCGACAGCCTTTAAAGCCTCTGCCTTTTTGTATGATGCCTTAACCCCTTAAACACCAATTTTTTTTTGGTAGTGAAACAACTGAAATTTTTCAGGAATAAAAATTTGGGGAATTTGTCTTGGTGACTAAAGGGTTAACTTGTAGTAAATTTCACTTCTATCCTTTCATTTGCAGCTCTCAACAGCAAGGCTCTCGGCGCAAGCAGGGCCAGGGACAGGGACAATTTGGCCAGAATGGACGAGAGCGCAGTCGTCGTCCCAAGTCGGATGGGGTGCAGCATGCAGATAGCAGCATTATGGAGGATGAGGTGAGTGCTTTGGTTTATGATTTACTCTGTCAATGGAACCATGTCAAATCGATACCCACAGCATCAGGAACCAAATCCTGGCTCCCAACATAATGTTTGCATTTTAAATATGTTTAGACTGTTTGGTCTCTGAAAAATGGCGAAGGAAAGCCGAAATTCGGGCTTAGCTTAACTTGTCGCCTTTCATCAACTCTGTTCTCTTCCCATCTCTTGGCCTGATCTGTCTGACTCTAGAGCTTTAGAGTTTACACAATTTGGTTTTGTATTGGATTTGCGGCTAAGAATGCCGACATGGCCAACATCCTTTGCCTTCGTTGGCCAACGTTTGCTGTCATTGTCGTCCTTTCTTTTTTTTTCTTTTTTTTTGTCAACATACGTAATTTGATAGTTTTTCCACTTGGCTTTCCTTCTTTCGGATTTCTGTTCATATCAACTCTACAAATATCTGTAGATTACTATATCCAACTGCATTGTCGTGCCGTTGTTGGCAGTTGAGATTTTGCGGCTATACATTTTTGGCTTACGTTTCTCTTTGCAATCTCTTTTTTTTTTTTTTTTTGTTCTGTTTTGGCTTGCCTGGCCAAACATATAATGCGCTTTGAAATGAAATTACGTATACGTAACGTTGGCTGGCAGACAGCAGAATTGGAACACACAAGCGCCGCAACCCAGGCTAAATAGAAAATGTAAAAATAAAAACAGCATCTAACAACTAACAGCGCTTTACAATGCTTACAATTTCTTTCATCAACAACAACAACAGCAACAACCACAACAATGGCCAGCAAGTGTGGCCTGGTTTTTGTATACAATGTGGTTCATTTATATTGGCAGAGACAGGTGATGTGCTTGTGGTGAGCTCAACATCTGAAAGAGCTCTGCTGATGTTAATGCTAAAGCAAAATTGTTTTTTTTTTCTCTTCGGTTCTGTTGTGTTCTTTTCGCAAAAAAATCTACTAGCCAAGTCCCCAAAATTAACGTAAATACCCAAAGAGATTGAGTTTTGACTGAGAAATTGAGTTTGGATTTGGAAATGCAAAAGGAAATTTGCTAAAGCTTTTGTAAAAATGAAATGATGGAAATAGGAAATTGAAGTTTTTTTTCATTTCTTCTCTTTTTTTGGTTTGTTTTAAAATAACAGATTTGAAAAGTTAAGTAAAACTACATTTTGATTCTAATTGGAAACTTGATTTATTTCACTAACAAATAATTTCTTCTTTGAAAGAATTTTATATATTTTTGTCAGTTAATAGGAAATTGTCTACGTACCTTTTAGTTCGATAAATAAAGAAATATTTTTCATCTACATTGTGGAATTTGGCTAATAAATAGCCAAAATATATTGCTAATATAACCTCAAAATTAATAACAATATTGTCATAAATATACATATATATTTTCTCTATCTCTTTCTCTTTCTGTCTCTTCCTATTACCTTTCTAAATAAACGATAAACCAAACTATTGCACAACTGCATAACCAAATTGCAATTGCAAAACGCTCTACATTCACACAAAATGAATACATATTCTAACCCTTGGAATATGGAATATGTATAATTTGTGTATATAAATGTATGTGCGTGTGTGTGTGTGTGTGTGTATGGGCATGTGCAGCATTCGCAATTAGTGCAATCTCAGGACACAATGCCACAGCCGGCCAGCGCCAGCAGTGGCAGCAGTCGCACCAAGACTCTGCTGGCCATGCCATATTTCCAGGCGCTGCTGAGTAATCTTCAGGTGAGGTATCCTTTGCGTTCATTCATTCGTTCATCTGTTGGTTCGTTCATTTGTATCCTTGCCTGTTACACTTCTTTTTTCGCCTTATTTTTTCAGTCATTTTTGTTGTTGTTTTTTTGCTTGTCTTGTTGTCTTACTATCGTTGCTACGTTCATTCGTTTGTGATTGCTTTTGATTTAAATTCATTCATTTTTATCGAAGACAATTTTTTTTTTCGCCGTACACTGTACAATTTTTCATTAATTTCACCTTGGTACTCCTTTGTCGTGGCCCCAGCTACGGCTGTAATACTTTGT
The DNA here is from genome assembly GCA_037075145.1 of Scaptodrosophila latifasciaeformis. NCBI lineage: Eukaryota > Metazoa > Arthropoda > Insecta > Diptera > Drosophilidae > Scaptodrosophila > Scaptodrosophila latifasciaeformis. The sequence goes on along the minus strand of JBAMCM010000217.1, from coordinate 20,008,167 downwards.
AATCATCAGCAAATGGGGAAATTCTGTCGAGCTGTCAGTGCTGCGAAAGGCTACAATTTCTGTAGCCAGTGCCACCACCATTGCCACCATCAGCAAGACCACCCACACACTTCAGCTCTCCCCGGTTCACAAACACATGAATGCATAAATCCACACGCATTTTCATGTAATTAGTGTGCCAACTGTACGAAAGGCTTGGAGTGGAAATTGGGATGCGTACTTCCCTCCAACGGAGCGTGCAAATTGGCATAGTGAGGCACTTCAATTTATTGCATATTTGCCCTTCTACTGATTGAATTTGTGGCTTGCTATTTGTTATATGACTTTATCAATATCATAAGTTGAAGGACTTTTTATTTTTTATTGGCTGAATTTGATGAATTCTAGCTGAAAAATTCTCGCATAAATCATTTTAAATTGTGGTCTGTATTTTTGCAATAATCTAAAGATTTTTAATTTTAAATATCTAGATGATTAATCAAATATACAATAAATGTATAAATCGATTCTATATAAAAATGAATTCAAGTCTTTTAGGTATCCAGATTTTGTCTCCCTGGAATTTCTTCAGGTTCTTACAAATTCTTACTGACATAATCTAAGGATATTTAATTTTAAATATATAGATTATTAATAAAATTTAAATGTCAATATCTTTTCCATATATGGAATAATTCTAGTCTTCTGGATATGGTCTTAGGTATCCAGGTTTATTTTTCTGAAGTTTCTTTAGGTTCTTACAGGTTCTTACTCTCATAATCTAAGGAATTAAAATTTTAAATGTTAAAATCATTTCCATATATTAAATAATTCAAGTCTTCTAGATATCGTCATAGGTATCCCTATTTTTTCCCTGGAATCTCTTCAGGTTGTTACAGAAATTTTAATTTAATTTAATTTTGAAATCAACCAATGAAACTTTGTGTTTTTAATAGTTCTTTGAAAAGTGAATAGAATATTGAAAATATTTGTTGTATTCATTTTCACTTCTGCAGCTGGAAAGAATTTCATTTCGTTGTACCAAATTACTCATAAAACATAATAAGGATTTTAATGATTTTGAAAAAAATACAGATTGCACTTTAATGGTCTTAAATTCTTTATGCATGAGTTTTCCTTTTGTTGTGAGATAAATATTTATTGAATGCGTGAACATTTCCTTTTTTTAATTAGGAATTTTTTTATTATTTAAGCTGGCAATAATTCTATTCATTCACGCCTAATGGCACCTACTATTTATTTTTGATATAATTTAAAAATATAACTTTTAAATCCTGTTTTTTTTTTATTTTTTAAATTTTACATACGATTAAACTGATGCAACTTTTTTGTTGTTGTCGTTGCAACGTGTTCGTTTACTTGGGGTTGCGGGTGTATTCACGCTTTTATACACAATTAAAAACAACTGAACCACAACTTTTGCCTACAACACAATGCAAAAAATACCAAAACATAACTGTGGAAACATTTACAAAATGTGTCATAAATTATGAGAATATGAAATTATCTATGCCGTTAAATAAATAAAAAAACAAAAACAAAAAAACTGCAACGTAGGTAAACTTTTAAATAATTATGAACTTCAATTATGCTTAGCTCATTTAGTTAGCAATAATTCATAAATAACATAACAAATATACAAATTTGCTGCCTAAAAAAAAAAAAAAAATATTCACAAAAGTAAACAAGCGCGTAAATTGTTTTAAAACTACTCAGATTATTTCACGTATTTAATTGAAACTTTTGATCAAATTGGCAGCGTGAGAATTCCAATGAAACAAATACAAAAATATATAAAAAACAACAAAAAGCACTTCAGCCACTCTTTCACTCTTCCACCGAAGATATTCTCAAACTTTTTGCGCGCTTTGCCAACGCCAACGCCAATAGCAGCGCCATTGCCATCGCCATTGCCGTCGCCATTGCTGCTGTCAAAGACATTTTTAGCTGAATTTAAAATTTGAATGTGTGCATTTTGTGCATTATGGAATGAGCAAACAATTGGCATAATGAAAGAAACAACAAAGATGCTACAGAGTTGCATGTTGCAATGAAAATGAAAAAGAGAAACTATAATAATAATAAGTGAAAAGTGGAAAATTGGCAAAGTATACAAAAACTGAAACAACACAATTTCACAATATGAAAATGTGCATGAAATTTGCTTGTTCTTGCTTAGCCTGGCTTTTGCCTTACTTCTTTATACTGTCCAAATAATTGAGAAGGGGAAACCCATTTGCAGAATGGTTAGCTTGACTCGACTTGTTTATTTCGAAATATATTATCTTTTTTTTTAGCAAGTCATTGGCCTGTGAGCTAATTAATAAATACGGAATTTATAGGAATTCTTCGAATATACATATAATTGAGAATTAGGAATTTAGAAATGTTGAACATTTTTTCAAAAAATTATTATAGTTGGTAGATGATACAGTTTCGTAGACCATTCCGATTGAAATATTTAATACAAATTTATTTAAAAGAGATCGATTAATAAATGACAGCTATTTTTATATTGTGGTCTGATCCCTATGAAATTTTGTACATTTATGTATCTACACAAAAGAATATTTCTACATAAAGTTTGAGGGAGATCTCTAAGTATTTGTTTAACTTTTTCATAATCCTAATTCTGGCTTGTAGAACAGATATATGATCTAGTGGCTGAGACCGCCGCTTCCGATAAATGAAAGAAAGCTTTATACAAAATTTCACTATTAAAACTTTAAGACGGATATTCCTCTATGGATATATCTATTTATATTGACCAATATGAAGGGCCCTACGATGCATGGATCTTTGCGCTATAAATATCAAAATATTTTTCTTTGAAAAATGTATACTCTTGTCAAACTAAACACTTCATTTTTCTTTTGATTTTTAAAAATTTTAAATCATTTCTTCTTGATAAAAAAAGTTCCTCTTTATATAATTTTTGATTAAATAATTAAAAAATTTCCCCACTTAAGCAATTTCAGTCGCATGTTAATTGGTCTAACTGAAATGAAAATTTTTAAAAATTTAATAATGGATTTTATTCAATTAGATTCAAATGCAAATTGATTTGTAATTTTGTTTTGGTAATCAAGGATTTTGTAAATATAAAATTGATATTATAAACGAACTAGAACTCACTATCAACATTATATGGAATTTGTTATACTTTTTTTTTTTTGATTTACCTGTCCTTGCATGATGAGGAATATGTATAACTTATAACTTTTGCACTTAATCAGCACTTTTATTACTTAATTAATTATGCCTTAATCAAAATGTTTCAAGTGTAAAATAATAATGGCAAGCTCTTGGTCTTATAAGTGGACCAACTAAAAAGCAACTGAAAAAAAAAAAACAACCAGAAACCATCGCCATTACCATCGCTAACTGCAGTTCCAGTAGCTTTCGTGAGCTTCATATGCAAATAGGTAAGTGCTTCATGACCCCCTCTGCTCGTCTCATCGGTGAATGTGGGGCTCTTTACAAGCTATGCAAAAATTTCAATTGCAAATTAACAGATACTTTGCGGATGGAAAAAATATTTCAACTTTTCCGCCCAGCTAACAATTAGTAACAACTTTTTAATTTTATTTATTAATTGAAAAGTTTTTTATTTATCCCACGACCACACCAAAAAAAAAAAAGCCCCAAGTCAGGCAAAGCCAACAAAATTTTTGGCATAGAAAATTAGCTTTCAGTCAACGTCGTCGTTGTCGACGGCAATTTTATATACACCTGATGCCTTCCCTCTCACACCTTCTCCCCTCTGCTCTGTTGCAGCACAACACTGTCCCTGTTCTTTTGGTAGTCGAAATTTATAATGCAATAGAAAATAAATGGAACCATTGAGTCAGGCAAATGTTAGGGTGGAGGCTGGAATACTTCATGAGCAAGACAGTATATCAAATAAAAATTAAAACTAATAAAATAAATGTACACAAATTTGCGAAAAATATGATTAACTGACAAAGATGATAACTTTATTTGAATTTTATAAATAATAAAAAAAAGGAATTAATAATTTTTGAAAAATTTAACAGGTACGAAAACTTTTATTAGTTACTGTAAGGTTACCCAATGACAACAGACCGCAGCAACACTTTAATAAAAGCTTTACACTAAAACTAAAGAACAACGCAGAGCTAGGAGCTAGTCTGAGCCAGACCCAAGCAGAATCTGTCGCCGTATGCAGATTAGGCAAAACATTATTTATGAGGTGCAACGGAGCGGTGCACGTGCCAAAAACGAGCATAAAAAATCCTAAAATTTTACCGCACTTTTGCAGATTCACTTTGCGTCTACCGGGTCGCCGGATTATAGTATAGATTTTGGTCTCCATAACCAGCAAACCAGACATCGCCCAACCAAAGCTAGTTACCGTGAAATTGTAGCCCACACAAATGCAGAATTCAAAAAAAAAAAAAAAAATTGTAATTCTGAAAAAAAAATATATACAGAAAAATCTAAATAAACTTCCATTGCTGCTTTAGCTATTTTAATCTAATTTAGATATTTCATTTATTTTTCGGGTAAGCCAAAAAGAGAGAAAAACATATGCAGTTCCGCAAAAAAGAAAAAAAAAAGAAAATGCAGCGGTTTTCAGACCAAATGTGAACTGCAGCTTTTAGTTCTCTGCAATTAAGCCTACCAAATAGATACACCAGCTCACACAGATATCTGCACAGGCAAATGTAAACTGTGTCTGTGTTGTGTGTATGTGTTTAGTGGCAACAAAAAGAACCGCGAGGCTTATGGTGGAGCCATTGATTAACTCTTTGCGGCCTCGGTTCGCTGCTCATAATTTTTCATAAAATGATTTTAAATTTATTTGCATTTCATTTACCAGTTTCCCGATAATGCAGGAATTTGAGACAATTATTTTTTATTTCCTTTTTTTTTAAATTTATTTTTAATATATTTGTTGACTGAGATAAGCTGGATTTTTCATGAAGTAGCTCTCAGAAGATTTGTATATAAAAGAAATTCAGATTATAAAAAAAGAGATATTTTTTCAGAATTCTAAGCCTTTGGCTTTCACTAAGAAATACTCGAAAAATTATTTCAGAATTAAAGTAGTTAATTTTTTTTTTAACTCAAGATAGGTTAATATAGACTAATAAGATAGACTAATAAGACTAAAGCAAAATATTTTCAAATAGGAAATCAGATCAGATATAAATATATATATTTTTTTGGTATCATATATAATATTTTATTTAGAAAAATATTATATTTATCTCGAACTCATTAGTTACTTCACAATTTTACTCTATTCAATAAATGGGAGAAGTTAATTTTCCATGATCAACATCGTTAAATTTACACGGTTCGCGGAATCTCCCAAAAATAAAGTAACATTATTCCCAACACCGACAGACTATTATGCTCTGTCGGAAATGTGTGTCATTTAATTTCATTTTTGCCTTAAATTAATTAGAAAGAGTTGGAGAAAAGCGTTTTCTGCGAAATCATAACAAATAAATGTAAAATCTGAATGCAATTTAACTAGAGCGCGGCCGCAGGATGTTTGCCAGCGAAATCCCTTTTCTATCCCGCCCTGCCCGGCTTTGCTCAGTTAAGTCGAGCTCGCTGGTTTTCCGTCTGTCTGTCTGTCTGTCCGTTCGCCAGTCTGGCTTGGTGGCATTAATAAATAGTTGCAATCAAAATTAAAAGCAACAGTAAGCGCATACATTTTTGCTTGTTTAAATAATTTCGAAAGCGTCTGATGACGAATGCCAGAGTTGCCAGACCACCCAATGGAACCAGGAATCGTCATTTTCATCCAGCAGAGCATTTTCATCCCAGTCAGCGATGCGCAAGGAAATCACATTTGCCGCAGGCAACAACAAAATATCTTTTGCCACCCTTTTGGCCGGGGCATGAGGCATGTCTGTGAAAATTTATTAATGCGCTTTACTGTTGGCTACAAAATATTTGTATCGTATATAAATTTGCCCTTTTGGCTGGCCAAAGCATTGCGCATTATAATTAATGGCCAACATAGTGGGTCATAAATTTTTGAGTGTAGCCAAGATGGAAAAGGCTGAAAATTATTTTAGGCCTGAAGTCTGTTGGTATTGATGGAGAATGTCGTTGCAATAGGCGAGAAGCTTAATATTTGCAGAGTACTTTAGCTAATTACCGGCACCCTCTCGATATAAACTCAATTCAATTAAATTATAAACGAAGCCAAAGGACTCTTTAATTTATATGGCTTGAATTGAAGCTATCATAAAACTGGCTTAGCCTTTTGCCTACGTTTTGTTAATGCCTGTTTTAATGTTTTGTCAGTTGAATTCATCATTAAAAAGGTTGGGCAATCAATATTGTGTACACTCTACAAAGACCAAAGACAGGTTGCCCAGTCATTAGAAGACTTTTATTACTTCAAGTCAGCTTGACTGACTGTTAATGAGCAGCAACTCGAAAGGCGGAAGTCCAAGGACTTGGCGCACAATGCAATTAAATATGAAATGAGTGCAAAATTTGCATTTAAATTTCTTTATAAAACTTATAAAAAAGGGAGACTAAAAAGAAAGAACAAATGAGCTTAGCCAATTAGCAAGAAGATAGGCATTGATCTTATGTCTTAAGCATACTCGAGGGCGTCGTTTTAAGATTTTAGGAATCTATTAACTATGATAGATATGAAAAGTTCAAATTGCAGTCCAATACGGTTTGAGATTTTGAAGTAAAATAGACCAAACAATGCAATATTCGATGGCTAGGACAGGCAGCTACACTTGTCCAGGACTAATTAGACCGATGGTTGCTACGACTAAAGCTGCTCTGCTGCTACTGCTGCTTTCCTGTCCCCAAAAGCGCAATAGACAGAATCGTATTGAATGTGTGGTGGGAGTGAACAATTCAAAATGCCAGTCAGTGCTTAAAATCGGACAGACTTAGTTCAGGGCTGCTACTGATGCTGTTGATGCGACCGATGTTGCTGCTGCTGTTGCTGTTGTTGTAACTTTGGTATTGCTGCAATATTGACAAGAGCAGGCAAGGGCTCAACAATGGCAAGCCAGCAACGATTGCGGTGACAACAATAAAAGGCAGCGGTGGTGGCGGCGGTGGCAGCATCTACAAATGACAACAAACCACACTCGCACACTTGCTGCTAGCAATGCAATTGCAGCAGCAATGGCAATTGCAATAGCAACAACAAACAGTTCAACGTATTTGTCGGTTTCAAACGCCACTTGGGAAATCATCTTTGTATGCGGTCGGGCTCAACGCTACTGTAAATGGAAACGACCAACGTCATTTCCAGCCTTCACCCCTTGCAAATGCCGTTGTTGTTGTTGCTGCCAGGCAGGGACAATGGGGCTTGACAATAAGTTACAACAACAGCAATGGCACTGGCATAGGCAACGGCAAGGGCTATAGCAAATCGAGTAAATGGTTTGAGTTAGGTGGTTCTAGGAAAAAAGGGATTTTTGGAAAAGTCAAAAACGAACAGCATCACCGGCAAGAGCAAAGACAACAACAGCAATGCCACCAATGGCAGCAGCAACAACACCAATTGCAGCACCAACGACAACAACATGTGCATAGTTAGAACAGCAACGGCAATGGCAGTAGAGTATTTCAGGCTATGAGAAAGACTTGGCCAGCCTTCCTGCCTGCCTGGTCTATGACATGTGCCAGAGTGTTGGATGGGCGGTTGTGTTGGTGGCCGTAGGGCGGCTCTGCCAGTTGGGTTGTTCTGGTGTTAAGCTCTTAAAAACCATTGCCGAATTTGCGAGTCAAATTTTCTGTCCGAAAGGAACGGTACGGGGTGAGAGGCAGAGCAAAATTAGTGGCAAGAAGCAGAAAATGTGAGTAGGTGGTAGGTTGCAGCAGTTTGCGGGCGGTTACTCTTGGGGCTCATGCAGGTCAATTGCTAATCGGATTTCGCAGCTGTAGTCAGTCAACGTGAAGCAATTGATGAGGGCAATTCAAGTGTGCATGAATGAAAAGCCTCACACACACACTCACACACTCACACATACGAAGTAAAAAAAACACTAATACATTCAGATCTATGAACACGAATGCATGCCGATGCATATCTCGTTGGGCGTTATTAAAGCGGAAACGGAAATGCATGCATACACATACACATATACACTTTCACACATAACGGAATTCAGTGTCAGAGACGAGCATTTGCAGGGCCCAGCAAAAT